>CM041727.1:6307571-7633549 GCA_023373845.1 Nibea coibor
TAACCTGAGGGCAGAACAAAGCACTTGTGAGGTTCGGCGTCTTTGCTCAAGATCCTCGAGGACACTTTAGACCACAGACTTAACCGCTAATGGACTAACCCGCTCCAGCACCTGAGCCGCAGCCGCCGCATGCATTGCAAAGTGATTGGGCAAATGTAAGCCAGACATGGAGAAGAGTAAACAGGTAATAAATCTACCCGGCACCGCTGTTCTTAAATGTTATGCCAATCCACGTGTGTCTGAGGCTTTCCATTCACTTTGCATGAACCTCCACTGTTTTTTATGTGAACATCTCCTGCGCTATAAACTGACCAGCCCGGCTCTCCTCAAAACTTGGTGCATTCTTGTGACATCTGTAACCAGTGTGTGTGTGTGTGTGTGTGTGTGTGTATGTGCGTGTGGTGAAAGAGCACTTGTCAGTTGATTTATAGGCTTCTGGGAAGCTGCACAGTGCAGCTGCTGTCATGCCGCAGATCAAAGGGGATTCCTAGACAGGCTGGAAGGTGGAGGGTGAGGGAGAGGGGAGGTGGGGGTGGGAGGACATGTTGGATGGAGAAGGAGGGGAGAGGCTGACACAGTGAGGGGAACTTAATGAAGCTCGCCGCACAAACTTCGGAAGACGCTTCCGCAGTGATGAGGTTAGACCCCTCGGACCTCGCAGTGACACACAGAAACCCCCCTCAGAATTAAACCAACACCGAAAGGATTAGGCCGGGACCACCCGTGTAATCAATAAAAAGGAAAAAGCTGAGTGCACTGAGCTTGCAGTCGGAGATAATGTCAGTCATTTGGATAATGTAGTCTGCAGAGATCTTCCTAATATAGAACATTTAGTTAATAATCGTGTTGTTCGTGTTTTCATTACCTGATACCTGTCGTCAGTTTGTGGGCGTCCACAGATGCAGGATCCTGAGCTCTATTGCCTTTTCTGCAACAACGGCCTATTCTTTTCACGCCGATCATTAATCATCTAATGTAATCTGCGGAGCGATGCCGCTCTGCCCTGCTGCCGCTGCTGCTCGTGCAGCCCTCGTAATCCAATTGGTGCGTCAGTCGTTAATTCTGCAAAACAGCAGACGTCAATCCAGATGGCATTAAAAATCACCCCGCAGGACACCGGAGTTAGCTCACACAATAAATAGTTTATCAGCTGGGACATTTACCACAAGAGAAATTATTTTTCTAGACAGAGAGAGAGTTACTGCGAGTCTAAGCATTAAATCTGCTCTATATATAGTAGTTATGGAACTTATTGGTACTGTTAGAGATAGATAGATATATATAAGATATAATATGCTCTGAATTTAGTTTGATTTATTCATGACAATTTAAAAGTTTGACGGAAAATGAATATCTATTTAAGATATACCAAAACTCTTCTCGTTTCACACAAAACTTTTAGTGCCAAATGCCAAAAATATATTAAACCAAATAATCGTTGATATATGAAGAACAACTTTTCAGAGTTTTCAAAGTGTACGTGGCGAATGCTGCGGTTGCATCTTGTGATAAGTGTAGAGGTAGCACAAATGCCAGCGGAGTCAATAGTGATGAGGGGAAGCAGATTTGTTTACGACGCTGCGAATGGAAGAGATGAAACACCTGATGGAGCTCAAAGTGTTTCAGCCTGAGTGGCTAATTCGAGTTTTATGAAGGCAACAAGGAAAAAAAAAGAGAGAGACAGTGGAGCTTTTAAATCAGTTTGTCTGAGCCGTCACACAAAGTCGCTGCTCGTGTCGGCGGCAAACATCAATCAGTGGACTGCTGCACCGACTGAAGCCAAAAGACTAAAACACTCCTTCAGCACTCAGACCGAGCTGAAGATTCACGCCCTTTCGTATCTGAAATACACTGATGGTGCCGACCGAGGTGCCAACTGCTCATCGGCTTTAGGAGCTAACCATTCGTATGCATTCACACAGCGATGGCGCAGCCTTCAGGGGCAATTTGGGGTTCAGCGTCGTGCCCAAGGACGCATCGACATGCAGACAGGGACGAGCCGGGGATCAAACTGTCAGTCATCTGACTCGAGGATGACCCGCTCTACCCTGAGCCACAGCTGCCCCGACGTCTGAGTCCTCCACCGGATAGAGAAGTGTTTTTATTCTGTTCATTTCTATGGTTTTGTTCATAGTCTACATCGGAAACGAGCACCATACGAGACGCACAGAACAGTCGCTTCCAGTTCGACTTAATAAAAGCTCACGCTTTGCACGTTTACTCTTTTTTATTGCTCGAGGTTTCCTGTAGCGTATAACATAAGGACTTTAAATTGGATAGCCGTTGATAGCTTTAGTTTTTTTGAGCAGAAAAGGAAACCGTCTCCCCCTTCCGCGTTCATTCCAGGTCGTTTTATTTTGAGAACAGGACCATAAGATAAGAAGGTTATTTATTCCTCGGCTGTTTGTTTTACTTGGGAAGCATCATAATCATAAAGCGAAATGAGTTCCAAGTCATTTCGTCCTTTCCTTCCTTCCTTTCCTTTTCTCATTGTTGTAATGAATTTTATGTGTCACGGCACTACAGTAGTAGTGTAATCGCAGTCAATTAGTAAAAAAAAAAAGCAATCAGAGCATTGTTGTTGTTTATATGATTGTGTAAGACCTCTGGCAATGCAATTAGTAATAATTGAAAGTAGGAACTGGCAGACTGGATACAGAGTGGTATGTTCATTGTAAACTGTGCACACAATTAGAAAACACAGCTGTGAGTGGCTCTTTGTGCAATGCATCATGGGACAGTCGTACACACCGAGTGGTGTGCTGAATAAAATATCTTTGTTGTTAGCATGAGGCCGTGTCGTACGGGACCTCTGTTTACCCACAAATACCTGGCACATAACAACAACACAGAAAATATGACAGGAAGTGATCACGCAGGGGGAAAAAAACAGAATAGGATGGAAAGAGCAGAGCGAGACAAGAATATGTCAAGTGCAAGACTTGACGAGGAGGGAGGGAGGGACAGGAAGGGGGAGGAAAGGAGCGACAGGCGGGTGCCAAGTCAGGGGTGGGCCGTGGGACAAGTTGTGGTCAGCGAAAAGGGGATGAGTCAGAGGAGGAGGGGAGTGAGGAGCAATGGGGGAGACGAGGAGGTGTTTACAGACAAGCTCGGAAAGAGGAAATAGTTCCTGGCACTACTAGATACAGATCAAACTACTTGGAAAGCCAGCGGGGCCGGCACAGCAGATACTTTACATACTTGACATCCTGTGTGATTGTTTAAGGTTCGTGACGGACCCGAATATTTTACCGTGACTGGCTGATCTTCCCAGAATGATGATGCATTCAAAAGATATGATAATGGCCGTATTATCACACACGCCATGTTCGGGTTTGTTGCTTGGTGAATTTAAATTTGTCACGCTCCTTTAGATGTTTAAATCGCCCCAGAAGTGCAGCAGCAGGAGCTTAAAGAAATCCTTCAAGACAAACGAGATGAATTTAATTTAAGAACCGGCGTGACGTGAAATGAGTCTGACTCATACGTAATGTGCAAGACGGCAACCAAGCGCCGGAAACAGAAACTGTCATGAGCGGCTACAGGGGCAGAGGCAGGACTGCAGGACAACTGATGGTCAGGTCCAATTACCAGGAAAAATACTCCTCCAGGCAGATGACGCTATGGGTAAACACTGCTCTCTGACAGGTGTGTGTGTGTGTGTGTGTGTGTGTCAGAGAAAGTTAAAGAAAGACTGAAAGGGTTAGATGTGTGTGTGTGTGTGTGTGTGTGTGTGTTTGTGTGTGTGTATGAGTGGGTGGTGCCATTAAGAGAGCAGAAACTGTGCTTTCATATGTCGCTCACCATTTTTATTTATTGCTCATGTTCTTTCCGTCTGGCACCAAACCGTTTCCTCCAACACGTGAACGCTCTCCGTTAAATGAGGTGATTGGGATTCAGCGCGCGGCTCGGGATTGCATTTCCCCAACAGGCACAGGAGGATAGCGGCGCTGGAAACGCGCAGATCAGCCCCGCTGTCTGACAAAGTGTGTTTCCGGTGAGCTTTTTGCTAACGTAAATCACCCGCGCTTGCATCTCACGGTGGTGCTAAATGTTGGAAATGTAATGTGGGCGGTGGTGTATTTTGCCCAAACAATATTTTTGCTACAGAGCGGCTTCATGTGAACATAATTCGTCTTGCTGCTGGTATTGTTTGTCTGACTGCAAGCCCCGGGGCTACATGAATAATTGCTTTACGATTGCTGCGCCATGAAAGCCGTACATGCTCGCTGTGGCGTCAACAAAGAAACCTGCAGCAGACAAGATGTTTAAAACGTCATATGTCCTGCTCAGCTTTACCAAATCCTCCACCGGTGTTTCTAAAACTCATGCCCGACTATTTCCTGGTTCCATGCAGTGGTTTCCTAGCTTGCTGTTGCCAAGCAACCAGCAGTGTTAGTTAGTGAGTGACCTTTCGAGTCGCCGGTCGGCAGGTCGTGTTACCTTTGGACATTTCCTGGCAAGCAAGTGAAGGCGTGTATTTCCCCAAAACTACTGTACTGAGATCAAAATAAGAGAAAAAAAATAAAAACTTAAGACATTTGGGAATTCAAAAGCTCATCTTACTCTTTAATTTGATACCAATGTGCAGCATTTGTATCTTTATTTTAAAAAACTAAAACAAAGAACTTAGGTGAAGAGCTATTTCCTCTGTAAGAACAAACCAGAGTACGGATACGTAACCTTCCGGTCAACTCTAACTATCCTCCAGAAAGCAGACCCCGTCCCGACAGCAAGATAAAGGAAACTCCCGTTGTTTACCTGCTGTGATTACGTGATGAAATTTTCCAGCAACCCACAACAGTCTTTGGCGAGTTTGTGTGGAAAAGTTGGTGCGACCTGGTCAGTCCTCCTCGTCAACTCTTCGGTGGATTGTACCCCAGATCTCCGTCAGTGAGAGAAACGCTCGATCTCACAACGTCTTTGCTGAGCTTCTAGATTTACAACCAGGTTGCTGGAAACTGGGCAGGTATCTATATTTCTGCTTCTAGTTTTTGACTTAAACTCCAGCTCAGGTCTTGCACAGGGAATGATTTTAAAATGACGGATACTCCTGGGTGTTATCGTGAAATATAGGACGGGTGCTTTGGAGGGTTAAGGACCGTTCATTCTCCCTCCTCCCCGTGTCTACACAAACATGCCCTCCACGCTCGCAGCCCTGATGAGATTCTGCTCCACAGCCACATCTATTATGAGAAATAAGCACTTTTATATCTTTTCTTAGGACAACAAGGACGTTCACTAGGACGCGGTATCCCTCCCTCGGGCCCTCTATCCCACCCTATTCAATCACTGGAGAGAAATGCTGACCAACCAGTGTAAATCACTGGGGCAGCAATCACGAAACGTTCGCGTGCCTTCCTCAAACCACCTACTGCCAGCTGAGTTCAGTGGAACCACCAACCAGGCTCCAGGCTCTGCTGCTGGGAGCTGAGTCTTGCTCCCCGCTGTGGTGCATGAGCGCTCATAGATTTATATTCCACTCGATAACTCTGTGACGCTAACTAGGACCCTTAAAATGAGGCAGAAATAACAACCGATAGCACAGAAAGCCTCGAAAGATGCTTCGTGAATGAAAGTGAGAAGGCGAGTCAGGCTCCAAGCTGCTGCCAGATAAAGTGTGACAGTTTTTCTTTTTAGCCTTAAGTCTGCTCTTTGAATCACACACACACACACACTGAAGCGCTCACAGGCTCACCCTTTTATCCTCTGTGTGTTCACGCGTTGTCGTGCGGTCCAAATGTGTTTAGCGTGAGCGGCCATCCTGTCAAGATGGAGAAAACAGATCGGGGGAAACGCGGCGCTGCACGGGGCCGCAATGGAAAACAAATCTCTGCCATTCAAACGCTCAACCACTGTGTCACCGGGATGTGATAAGCTCCGCCGAGCAGAATTCAGAAAAGCGACGCGAGTCCTCCAGACTCTGTTGTAACACACTTGTAGCGGAAATGCTGGAAATGAAAAAATAGTTTTCCACCATTTGAGGTTTGATGGCTCTCTTTTAATCACATCAACTTGTTGCATCCTCTTCTTCTGCAGTGCTTTAACGGACAACTGGTGCTACCAACTGCTTATCTCGACAAACCAGTGGTATAACGATTGTGGACAGATCTTTTTTTTTCCAAGTTTGGTTCGAATTTGTTTTCTCATTTTGGATGGAAACAAAGCCAGAGCCTTCCACGTGTAGAGTAATCTTGATAGCCTCGCCAGCGTCCCAGCATTCTTGTTTGTTCCTTATTATTCAGATTTATTCAGCTTTTGCTCTGCTCCTTGATTCTCCCCTGGTCATACACACACACACACACACTCATTCAACAGCTCTATGCCCCATTAAGAGCCTGGGATCGACTGTCAATAACATAATACATATAAAATATCACTGTGAAATGGACCATTACCCCCAGCTGTATCTCTCATGTTACAACCAACAGCGTTATGAAAAAGACTGGAGAGTCTATTGTGTTCAAGTACAGTGAGTCTCAACCTTTTAGACTCGCAAACCACCAGAATAATCAGGTTGGTGTTTGTGACTCCCCTCAAGCTTTTTCAGGGATTACTGTAATATAACACATGAAAGGTACCGACCACCGCTTTGCCCACAGGCAGAACAACTGATGTGATTTTGGGTTTAATTTAACTGCATCGTCATTCATTCAGCCCGAGTCTTGAGGCATTGAAGAACAATAAAAGATAGAAAAAAAACTCATTACTGGGCTAACTGGGCTTGTTAAACGCATATAAAGCTGAATACATAGCCTAAAGCATGTAGAGTTCTTCATTCAGCTGGATACATTCTTGCTGAAAAGGTTGTTAGAGTCTGTGTAAAGTACGAATAAATGTGTGTGTGACCAAAGAAGAAAGTGTTATCAACCACCCAGACAAATCTGAATGATTAAAAATGTCAACAAGTTTATGAAAAAACATGGAAATCAGGTAAAAATGAGGGGTGCAGGCATACGCTCAGGGTGGCCTCAGCGTGTCATCGAGCCACCCTTTAAGGACCGCCCACAAAATCCTGGACTGAAAACTGCTTTAACCTCTGACTCCACATTTCAGTAATATATCGTTCAAAGTCTTTTCGAGGGTTTGACATCATTGAGCGCCACTTCCTGTTTCTCCATCTGCACTTCTACAATGTAATTTTACTTGTACTTACCACAACCATTGGGTGACACCCAGAAAATGATCTCTCCCAACTAAACGACTAACCTAACTGTTCATTCTTAATTGATGCCAATAAGCTCTTTCTCCTTTATCTGTCATAGTCTATTTTCTCCACCTGACACCTTTCATGGCAGCCATCATGGATACTTAAAGATTACTGGTGGAAACTCTACACACCAAATCTGCTGTTAGCCCCGCAGAAACCTGGGTTGCCTATTAAAAAACACGGATGTCTGTGCAGGTGTGTTACCGACCGTTCAGTGAATTTGCAGTGTGACACGGCGCTAAACTGAAGCTTAAGAGTTGTGCTTTGTGAGTTGGGATTTAAAGGATTTTAAGAGTGTGTTCTGACAGCTATCCCTGCTCTCACTGACAGGCCTCCACGCCTGCAGTCTTTTTATTTATGTTTCTTACACAGTGTCAAATAAAATCAATCACTCACTTATTTGCTCTCTCTCTCTCACACACACACACGCACACACACACACACCCGAGAAACAGAGGTGGGGTGATGTCATTAGAGTTTCTAGGCGACCTGTCACTGAACCCTCGGGCCTCTGGTTACAGTAGAACTAGAAAGATGTGGTCACTCAGCTGTCAATAATAAATGAAGTGTAACTAATGGTGTGTGTTGGTGTGTAAACAGGTTATATACAGTTAAGTGCACAAAAAAGGAAGGGGAATACACTTCCTGTGAGTGTATGCGTGATTGCAAATGTGTGTGCGTGTGCGTGTGCTAAGGGCTCTGGGGTAATTAGAGCTCAAGGTTTATTGTGTGTGTGAAACAGCCCTTTGCACAGTGGGACAGTAAATTCACTCAGGAACTGTTTACCTGACGAGGCCACATCACCCCATAGATTACCTAAATGAAAGTGTGTGTGCGCATGTGCGTGGTGAATGTGCAGAAGCAGTCAGAGTGAGTGGTCGAGTGGGCACTGTGAATGATTTTGTCCTCAAACGGTTAATACATAAAGTTTTGACAGTCCAGTATTTATTTATATATATATATATATAATTATATAAATAAATATATAATTGAAGAATTGTAAATATCTTAAAGTTAAATGACGTTATTGATGTGACTCAATAGCTACAATGGGAGATATGGTAATATTTAATATGAACATAAGTGGGAATAAGAGTAAATTATATCACATCATATATTAATTCCTAAATTTTATTTTTATGGGATATTTGAAAATATATATACTTATTTCCTTCCCAGATTTCAATGAGAAGACTGATACCACGCTCATGTGAATACGTAGCTGCAGCCAGGAGCTAGTTAGCTTAGCTTAGCTTAGCACAAAGAATGGAAACAGGCGGCTTGGCTAAGTTTAAAAAAGACACATGTAGCGTCGTTTCTGGAGTTAACCTGAATGACTGTGAAGTTCTCACGCTGCTTCTTGTACAGTTAAACGAATGGGACGCAACACGTGAATTGGCGGTGGTTAGCAGATTTTGTTGGCACAGAGCCAGTCCACCATTTTCTCTGCGCCAGTTCAAGATAACTGACTGCTAGCATTAGCTTCATGTTTACCGCGCAGACTCAAGACCAGCACTGACCTATGTCCCGCTGCTTGAAAAAAGAGCACGCTGCACACTGTCTTGCACACTCTTGCAGGGTTTTATCATTTGCAGACTTTTCAGACCACTAATAAAGTATAAGCTAATGTTTTGTTTCCATTTGCCCGTTTCCAGGGGAACCATCTTTACACAAGCTCAGCTATCTCAATCTACTCTTTACATATTTCGAAAAAGACTCTGAGGATAAGATACAGGTAATCATTTAAATGTTACAGTTATGTATTCAGCTTAATCAAAAACACTGTTCGAAATGAGGCCAAGAGTCAGGTTATTGCAGTCCGTAGTGATCACTTCATCAAACTGCCATTGCCATTAAACACTCACGTCTGCGCTCGCGTTCTCATCCATCCAGCAGTGAAGGAAGCACACGGCCGCTCTCGGGCTGTCAAACTTAATTTTCAAATACAGCAGGCGACTTGTGCTTCCTGTTGTGAACTGTATGTTCGCATGCCGGGGTCACGGAGAGAGGTCAGGTCTGGATGTGGAATACTGATGAAGTGATCAACCTCCAGTTTGGAGGAGGGGCCTCATCACATTAAGAATCCACTAAACCTCATTGGTGCACGACCACATGATGGAAAAGGAAAAAGTAGTGATCTACTGATGACAATGGTTGATTCAGCCATGTATTTAGCACAGTTTCCAACATGGACACATCAAGTTTATCCGGGGAACAGATCCAACCAATGATCCTATAGGCTAGCTGTTGATCATTAGTCCTATATACAACTTCACGACATTACTCTTCTCTATTTAACTGTAGGGAACCACATTAGGCCCAAACACAGGACACCAGGAAATCTGTTCTTTGTTCTTCCTGCTGTCTGTGACAGTGATTACATAACCATGCCCGCCCTTACGTAAGTGTCATTAGTCAGCAGTAAAATTTCAAACTGTTAAAATGCATTAAAAAAAAAAAAATCAGGCCTGCACTCCTGGTGGCCTAGATTCATAACAGAAATACTTTTGTTTCCAGTGAAATCTGCAACCCCAGAGACCGTCCTTACACAGCAGGACTGGGGAGCGCTGATACAGAAATTATTTATTTGTCCCACATAGTGGAAGGTATACTCGTGTGAGCGGGTCAGCGCAATAGGAAGTCAAAAAATGCCGTAAATGCATGGATGTGCAGAGTTTCTGTCCGTTTTCGTGCGTGCCATAAGACGATGAATCTCTAGTGTTTGTACCCATCACCGCTTTAACTCTGATTTGATCTGATTCACTGTACTGTCGAGCGCTGACAGCACTGGCCGACACAGTTCCCGGGCCGAAGGAATCAAATCGTGCAGATTCACACATGTCAGTCCAAGTCAGTTGCCGCTTCTCAGCAACCTTGCCAAGGCTTACAAATGACCAGCTGGTGCGGAGAACATTATGGCCAAAGCTCTGAGGCCCGAGACAGTTTGTATTTGCATGTCGAATGATTTAATTCTGCACCGACACCATGAAGTGGTAACAATTACATTTAACGCCACGTCTAGGTCGACCTGGCAGGCGCGTAGGAATACAGAGGGCGATTAATTCAAACAGATGGAATGTAAAGTGATTTGGGGTTGGTGTTTTCAGTCATGTATGGTTTTCTTTAATTGAAAAGGGAAACGGCATCTGTCACTGTAGCCCCAATAATCTGCTTCCTGCTCTCATTTTGTTCAGGTTTGTTCTCTAACTCACTTCTCTGGCAAAAATCCCTTCTGAGGGGCTCTTGCAGTGAGGATTTGTGAATTTGTGGCTCACTCTCACGCCGTCGATCTCTCCCTTGATATATCTTACTGAATAAAAAGAAAAAAAAACTCCCCTTCAATTTGTAGCGCTCCTTTCTTGCACAACCATGAATCCCATCCATATTATCAGACCACTGGGTCAGCATAGGCCATGAACCGTCAAACACTTTTCTTTTTTTTTAATATCTAAAATACTTGTGTCTTTACTGGAGCATCGAGACCTCGTCTGATTGGACAAAGTATCAGCCGGCGAACCGAACAGTCTGGATTTAGTCCTCGAATGGTTAACCCCAGAGTCAAAAAGATGCAGAGGGAAACAATAGAGGAGGAAGAAGAGAATATTTCTATGTGGACGTGTGAGGCAGTCATCCCAGTGGCTTAAGGCTTTGTTTGTCTCTCTCTCTGTCTTTTTATCCTTTACTAGAGCTTTACAGGAGAGTTCATGCGTTAAGTGGAGATGGTACACATAAAAAAAAGAAGAGAAAGGAAAAGAAAGGAATCTGTTTGCTACTTTTCTTTTCTTCTTTCAAGCTCCCTTACACACTGACCACAAAAAAATCCCCTCAAGAAAAATAAATCAAGTACGAGTGAAACCCTAAGTCCACTATGATATTTTACACTGTAAAAAGATTCGGGACAAAATCCACAAATCCATTCTAGTCGAGTTCAGTCAGCGTTAATGTGCGGTAGAATGAAAAATGAAAACAATGACTTCAAACAAAAAAAGTAGAGAAATGGTTGAGTGCGGATAATACGCCTATATTCTAAGTTTATGAGTGAAAAACATTAAAAATAATGGACGATTTATTGTTTCCCTGATTCAATTCAAATGCGAGTGATATGGAAAAGGTTTAAATCGTCTCACATTATGCATAATGTCATTGTTTTGCAGCCTGCACGCAGGCGATGTGAGCAAGAAAGCAAACAGAGCACGCACAATTATATTTAAGTGAATCACGATTGGCCTTTTGTGTTTTAATTATCATAACTTATGTCAGCGCCGGCGGCGGATGCAGAAAGCCTCGGCGATGCATTCTGATGTGTGCTTAGTGCTCGCAAATGGAGCTAAGCGGAACGGAGGTGAGCGATGGGGACAGGATGCAGCGACCTCTGGGGGGGGTGGAGGTAGTGATGGAGACGGAGCAGGGAGGAGAGGTGTGTGTGTGACAGAGGAATACAGATGGAGCGATGCTGGAAATGGTCGGGATGGAGGAGAAAACAACGGGAGCAAATCATGAAACACTGCCTTTGGTCTGAAATGAAAATCAATGTTTTTTTTATGGGTGTGTGTGTGTGAGAGAGACAATGCCTGCTCACTCCTGCTATCATGCACCAGTCCCTTGCAATATGGGTCAGCGTACCGCCCCCCATATAGACCCACCAGCACGTGAACGTGCATAACATTTCATCCTGTTGTGCTCAGCTTGGGAAAACAGTGACACTGACTTTATGGTGATTGCCATCACTGCGTTTAGATAAAGTTGAACCTTATTTGTCCCGTGAAATAACACACTGCACGCTGAATACACAGTTATTTAATGTGTCTCTGTCTATGAAGCCGTCCGCCCATTATCTCCTCCTGTCATACACAGACATATGTTTGCTAACACAAAGAGGTGAGGCGACGTCGCTAAAGCTAATAGCCAGCTGCTGTGTGAAATTCATACCGCGCGCAACGAGTGTTCTGAAAGGGATGGAACGGTGAGGGAGGGAAAAAGTGAGGAGTCACGTTGTGTGTGTTGCCGTGAATATAAAATCGTCTTTCCTCCGCTGTATTTCGTCTCTCTGGTGTTCACCTGTTGAACACGACAGGTGCGGCGACCTGATGGTAAGACAAACGCGCAGACGCGCAGACTTCTGCAGACTCGGCCCTGAACCAGACAAAAAATGTTCTCACTTTGCAGAAATGTCCAAACATAAAAAAGTGTGTAACACAACCTCTTTGAGTGGTGCTGTGGTAAAAGCGCCTGGCTCCTCGCGGTAATGGATACTAATTTGCCCCCTGTCTGCTGACCAGCCCTGAATTCTTCAGTCTAACAGCTGCAAATGCTATACACGCAGGCAGCGGCACACAGCGCACAGGCGGTCTGGCAGACGTGGAGTCACGTTATACCCACAGCAGGGTTGAGATGTTCTCCTGTTCCTGAGGCAGGTTTACGACCTTTAAAAAAAAGGATTTTTTTTAATGCAAATATCTTGAATGAGATAATACAGAATAGTTTGGACTTTACATCAGTGACTCACACTGTTAACAAACCCCAGGCCTCTCTCAATCTGTAACATTTTCTTTGATAATTCATCGATCGGTTTCATCGATGTCCGAGTATCGATCGGCCTCCGTGGTTAACGTGCATGATCAGAGCTGGCTAACGTTGAGCTGCCTCGATCAAGTCCCAGTTTGATTATGTTTAATTCATGAGTCACCATCACTGTGTCAGGACTAGACAGTGGCTAATGAATATGTATCAAGGCACTTCTACACACACACACACACACACAATTGAAACCAAGCACGACTCTATAACTACAGGTATTAGAAACCTTCCTGACACTAACTGCCCCGCTGAGAGACTTTCCAAGACAGCGTTTACCATTTTTCCATTTTTTTTTTTTTAATTCACGTCAGGTGGGTGTTTCTGTGAATCACAGAAAATGAGACAGTTTGCATTTCTGGCAGCAACAACCGAGGCAGCTTCTGACTTTTTCTGGTTCCGTAGGCGAGACACCAAGAGTACACTCGTGTAGACTTATTACCTGTCATGGAAACCTGTCAACAACATCAGCTTGCCCCTCTTGCTCCACTTGCTTTTACCTTCAATAATCTACTAACTTCTACTTTTAACAGAGCATCAGCTCAGTGCACCGTCAATGTGAAGCACTCTTGGATTGGACTTTGACTATAATTACTAGATTTCCCTTCCAGTGAGAGTCAAAATGATCATGCTAGCTTATTGTTTGTTTGCATATTGGGCTCCCCTGACCTTCGAGAAGCTCGGAGATGGCTGCAGTAGCGAGAAGCAAACAAACCGGGTGAGAAGCATTAGCAGCCATAAGCACGGACAGCTGGACAGGCCAGTAAAAGATCGCCGCCCTTCAGATATTGGAGCCAAAAAAATGGCGGACAGCGTTTGACGAATGCTCTCTGCAAACTGCGGCACAAAAACACTCCAGCCCCAAAACTGTCCGGTCATTTCAGCGCAGGATGTTTGCAAGGTGGCTTTTGTTATTAGCGGTGAGTGGCTGCAGACAGAGACAGAGAGAGGACACAGAAAGACAACCTCTCCTGTCAGCCAGGCCAAACAATGTTTAAGTTTAGATGCACAGGTGACCCTTCCTCCTCCTCTTGTTACATCATTCCCTCGCTTTCTTTCCACTGTCCCCCTTTCCCGTACCTGCCACAGGGCAGGGGTGCTGTTAGCAAGGTGACGAGCGGTTTAAAGTCACACTCGCCAGTGAAAGGGTTATAAAACAGCCAACTAAACCTCCCTCGGATTTACAGCCAAGAAGAACAAGTGACTGAGGCCAAATGATGTGTGTTCATGCTAATGGTGGTTGCACCCTGGTCGATGTGAGCCATATAACATGAGATCATAAAGCTCCAGCTCCGCGGGATTGTGTGGGGCATCATTAACCTGGTGAAGATGGCATATCTTGTGGTTCGCCTCCTGCAAACAGACTCTGCAAACAAGGTGTGGACAGGCAGAGGTTAGCCTGTACTAGCCAACAGTTCCTTATTTTCCGAAAGCTGAACAGTGGTCGACGCTTTCTCATTTCCTCTCTCCTTGTGTACTTAAGTGAGGAGGGGAGATAAATTGGATATCATGGAGGCCGGCAGCTTCTTCACGGTTTGTTAAATTTATGGCAGCTGGAATCATATTTGTTTTAATTCAATCCCCACCATAAAAAACATGGAAAGAAGGAGCGAACCAAGGCAAATCAAGGCACAACAAGCTGTAAATGCATATCATCGGCTAATAAAGTTAACCTGTTAGCGATGAGCTGGACCCGAAACTAAAACAATATTAGCTGAAAGAAGCTAAAATGCAGCACAGGACCGGACCGACGGGAACTGGAGCGGGACTTCATCATGTGTGGTTCTGTGTGGACACCTTTTAATTTGGCAACAAAACTATTAATTGTCGCAGCTTTAAAAGGTCGAGAGTTTGTTTTTTACGATGCAATATCTACGGAATAATGAATTGTAAATCAGGCCTGACATTTTTAACAAATTGACAGAAAATTCATTGAAATTGCAATAAAAAAAAGAGAGAGAGAGCAGAAGAAACAATGTGCAAACACTTGTTGACTGGCATTTTAGCTTGTGACAAAAGCATCACGCAAACTTTATGGGCGATAATCCTCTGTGGGTTCACCGCCTAAGTGACCCCTTTCACGTAAAAGCAGTTACTTAATTCATCGTTCGTAAAAAAATATATTGATTAGAGCCGCTCTAATTGCAAGTCAAGACGTGCTCCTCATTGAAAATATTTAAACTAACATTTGGTCTTCATTTCTTATCATCATTCATTTAATATGCTGACAGTTACTCAGGCAAAATAAGCTCTTTAAAGACCATTTGTCATCATGTTATTATACCATCGTGGTGGGAAAGGCTTAACACAAACATAACCACATATAATCATAACACCCGACTGTAAGCCACCATGTTGGGTAAGGCAGGCAACATGCTGAGCCGCTACAACAACAGCGTTCATTTTTATTACGGATGTGATGAAGTGCTTTTTATCTGCGGAGCGACGGAGCTGACGGCATTAGCGTTTCGCCGCTCCTGCTTTGTTTTGGCTGCGTCTGGCAGGATTTAACTTTTTATTAATGTTTGGATCGCTGGGTCAAAACAAGCTCACGGCTGGCTGCGCGGTGAGACGCCACGTTACAGCCGTTAAAGCCAATCTTC
This sequence comes from Nibea coibor, assembly GCA_023373845.1. Lineage (NCBI taxonomy): Eukaryota > Metazoa > Chordata > Actinopteri > Sciaenidae > Nibea > Nibea coibor. The sequence continues at coordinate 6,322,959 of CM041727.1, forward strand.
TCGTATTGTTCGATGCACCAGCGCACGTGCTGCCACGCGGCCGACAACGGGGCCGTTCCGCGCCACGACGCCTCAGATGAACCTAATCTGGAGCGGTGGCTGGGTTATGGGTTTACTGAGGTTTACTGAGTCCATGATTATGTTCGGTGTCACGATTAGTGTTCGACGCCTCGAGGCTGCGCACATCGGTACATCAGAGCGGCGTTTTATCCAACGACGGCGGCAAAAGTGCGACATCGGGGGGGTTATTACAGCACTCAAGTGGATGATAAAAGTCGGTTTTGCCGCATCTGTTAGTACTGTGAATTATCTGGTGTGCTCCTTTAGCTGCAGGGGTAAATGAAGAAGTTATGCATATTTCTCTATCTAGGCCACAGGGAAGATTGGGAGCGGGCGGTTGAGGAAAAGGGAAGGGAAAGAGGGGGGGGGGTAATGTGATTGTCAAGACACACAGAATTCCCAATTTGCTGTGGAAGCTGAGAGAGAGGAGGAAGAAGGGGGAAAGAGAGGATGGAAGAAGAGAGAGGAAGCCAAATATGGGGAAAGTAAGCCGCTGTATAAGAGCAGAGAAGACTTTAAAGCCTTCACTGATGACCGAATAAAAACATCAATAGGCTTGATTCCAGCTCCATCTCTCTCTCTTTCTCTCTCTCTGTCGGTGATACTGCAGAGCTGGGAGGAGGACTTCTTTCTCCCTCTTCCTCTTTCATGTGTACGGCTCTGTGGAATCCATAGATAACACACACACACACACACGTCGTGTGCGGTGAGGTGAGTGTGCGCCGGCGTTGAGAATGTTTGCAGGTAAGTGCACCGCGAGTTCAAACGCTCACGCAGAAGAGGAGGAGAAGGAGAAGGAGGAGGAGGAGGAGGAGGAGAGGGGATGGAGAAGGGGGTGAGTTTGTTGCTACGCAACCAGACGGTGCTGTTTGAGAGCATCACCATCCACTCTGCAATGAGTTAATGCATGCCTGCGCGCACACACACTACACACACACACGCGCATGCATGCACCCACGCACATGCGGAAAGTGTAGCGCAGACAGGAACAAACACTCCCATGGCTGATACCCGCCGAGTGTTCAGACACATTAAAATATTTGACGTTTGACGTCCCTCTCTCACACATTTGCATATTTTGTGACTGGTTTACTGATTGGCGATCACAGATCGGGTCTCGTCTGAAAGCGGTCGGAACAATTCTCCTTCCCTTGACGTGACGGAGTTTCCCTCCAGGGATCGGAGTGCAGTGAAAATGACCCAAAGAGTGTAGAAAAATTCAGCGAGCGCTTCATCCTGCTCTCCTGTGACCCGCCAGGACAAACGCATGAATAGCTCTCATTATTCATTTCTATATTAACGCGGCGTCCCATGGCGTTATCTCGCAGGCATAGCGATACGTTGCATTTGCATGTTTCAGAGAGTTCTCGCCGTCAGTGGGGAGATCATCTGAGCCCATACAGCTCATACATCCACACCAGGCCCCCCCCTGTGTGAAGTACACGAGCAGAGCTAGCTTGCTAACCATGCCGTGATGTTCATTCATCTGTTTTTATGGGATGTTTTGACAAAGTTACCGAAATCCACGCCATTGATGAATCACACACAAGCTACAAGCTACAAATGTGTCTTTAACTAACTAACTTGAACGTTTCGAGCCTGATAGGTGTTGCTGTGTGGTCAGACCTGTAGCCACGCCCAGCGGTGATGTCACAGTGTCCCACCTGTACGTCACTGCAGCAAAAATGGACCGTTAAAGCACGAAATGTCAGCAAAAGACACGATTTTCAGGGTTACCCTTTAAGCGCTGTGGTATTATACGATAACATGCCAGCGTCCGTATTATGGCAGCCCTCTCGCTAATAAATCTACTAAGCTAAACTAATCTCCGGTGTGTTATGTTACTCAGTAAAAGATCGATCATCTGCCAGGAGAAAAAAAGCTGTTCAAAAACAGAAAAACAATGAAAAGCAGACATATTAAAATAAAAAAGTCTGGCAGATAACGGGCTCCTTCAAAAGGTTAGATCAACACACTGAGCCGAGCATTAAAGTTAAAGGTCATCTTCTTTTAAACACTCCGGACTGACAAATGACTTCTACTACATTTTTGGGGTAATAGCAAAAAACTACCTCACCGTGGAGGAAGGACGGAGAACAATCCTGCTCTGTTCTGACTAAGGCACGAGGCATTAGGCTGACCATAAAAAGGAAGGAATCAGCTATCACAACACCACATCAAAGACGACAGTAATCCTAATATTTTGTTTAGTCTCATGACTCAATAAGCTTCGATTTTTTTGTGCTGCTCGGACAGAGTCATTAGGTGAAACTCTGACTTTGAAGTCTGAAATATATATATATATATATATATATATATATATATATATATATATATGGTATATAAAATGTCCTTTGTCTGTAACCTGTGTCCCTCCCAAATGCTCAAAGCGTGTGGAGGGGTGGTATCTGTAGACAATGACAATGAGGGGACAGTAGATAAGTGAGTCATAATTTCCATTTAATCTCTTCTGTAATTTGCTGAGCAGCGCCGTCTGATGCCAGCTATCACGCGGAGCGTTATTTTCCAGCACTGGATCTGGCAGCGCTCGTTCTCGCCGCGTGCATCTGGTGATCACGATCGGCTCCGATTTTTTTTTCCTCCTTTCCCATCCTTCTCTTTTCGTTAAGTGTGTAACCTCTCCTCTTTCCCTACGGTGTTTGGCCTCGTCTTCCAGCCTCACCCCCTTCACCCTACCACCACCACCACCACCACCGCCGCCCTCACCCCTCTCTCTCTCTCCCCCCCACAGCACTTGTCTTCAAAGCAGCAGGCAGAAGTCTACAGCATCTCTGCAGCTCTTGAAATATGGATTTTATTGCCTGTGGGACCCTGCCTACTGCTCTGTACATCTCTAACACAAAAACACACACAGTGATACAGCTGTATGTGTTGCTGCACGCGCAGTTTCACTAACACACACACACGGTCTCAGAACGTAACATTCACAAAGACATGTAACATCTTTCATTTCTCCCCTTTTGCAATAAAGTTTGTACTCTTGCAGTGGTTCGGTGTTATGAGCTGCTGATCAGTGAGCAGCTCTCAGCTCCTCCACTCTACATCCTCCCTGACCCCATGAACAAGACTACAGCAGGGATATTCAACTTTCTTTGCCAGTGGGTAGGTAATGAACGTTAATATTATTTATCTGATTAAATGAATGAACATAAGGATCGTTGATGTGGCAGAATCAGACCACCTCGAAGTCGACATCTGCTGACATCACTCTTAATTTACCAGGAGTCAGATCCAGTTGCAGCAGGTCACCGATCAGCTAAATGCTAATATGCTCACAATGACAGCAAATATATAATGTTTAGTGTTTACCACTCATATGGGAATGTGATTAGTTTTGCTGATATTTGGCCATTGTGATGGGGCTAAATGAAATGTTACGCGATCACCAAGTTAGAAGTCCGTCAGATATTCATTGAGCTACTTCACTCTGTACCAAAGTGACGTATGGACACACAGGCCGACGTTACCATCCCTCCGCCCAGCTTACGACTTGTTCTTTCTCACCACAAGTCGATATCAACAAAAAAGAAAGAAGCAAATTATTTTTTTACCTTTTCACTCATCAGTGAAGGACGTGTAGTCGATGCACGCATGGGGAGTAAACACAAGACGAAATCGATAGCACGAATTCAAGCAGAGTCAGAGTGAAAGATGGATGCAGCTCGTCTTCATGGAGTGGGAACACTCTTGGTTCTCGTTTTCAAACGTTTTATTTGAATCAGCCCAACACGATGCAGAAATTCTCCGATTTAAGTCACAGCACAGAGCACGGTTCGCAGCAGGGAATATCTGGTGACCAACAAACAAAGTCCTGACGGGAAATGTATTCACGCTCTTTACTTTTGTCTTTCCTCTACGTCTGTTTGTCTCTCCGCCGCGTTCCTGTTACTTCAGAATCCATTTGACCCGAGTTACAGTAAATATGAGCCGGATCACGAAAACATCCCCGGCACTTCTGGGCCCATCGGTTTATAATGGAAGAGATAATCTTACCACAGAGAAGCTTTTTGGGGGGAAAATGGGCCAGTGTAACTCCATTGTAACTGCGCTGTATTGGAAACAACCCTCGTGGGAGGGCTCTCCATCGCTCTCTCTCATTTTCAGCCACTCACTCTTTCCTTCCCAGTCTTCCTCTTTCACCCACTCATTCAAGCTCTTTCTTTCAATTCCCATCACCCCTTCTTTCATTATTGATTAGTTCAGAAAGATTCCAGAGAGCTGTCCTGCTCGAGTATGAGTGTGCATTTGTGTATGAGCGCTCACTCCAGCCAAGTGGGACTTTGGGATCCACTTTACTACATTGACATCAGCAGTTGCCGGGTGTGTTCATAACTATGGTGACCCTGTTGTCTGGGCGACGGCCATTATGTTGTCACGGAAGCACTCAGGCTAATGGAGGAGCCATATAAATGATGATGCTCTGTCCCTCCACCCTTTTTCCTCTCTTTTTCTTTTCCTCACACACACACACACACACATACAGACATGCATACATTACTAATGGGCTTCCAAAATAAATGGATTCTTCATTCCTCAGATGCCGGTCATAAATCGATGGCACTTTTACCTGACCTGCTTTCTTTTGCTCGCGTGCTGACACACTCTCGGGCGGAGCCGCGCAGACGGAGACGCGGAGGCTCGTTCACCTGAGTCACATCATGACCCGAGCTTTAATGAGGGCGGTTGTCCTCTGTAAGCAAAAAAGATGCAGATGTCTGCCGCTTTGGTGGACTTGATCCGCGACGCGCGCGCACACACGCACGCACACGCAGCCGCATGCAAAAGCAAACATGCTGTGCACAGAGCAGATGGAAATCGTTACCAGTCATGTGATGAGTTTCGCTCTGTCTGTGAAATGCTACAAGGGATGCATGCTAACAAGCCGAGCGCTAACAGCAAAGAGCAACTGTGTTTGTATGTTTAGAGTCAAGCTGTGTGTGTGTGTGTGTGTGTGTGCTTTCTTGAAGAGCGCTGGTCAGCTGATCTTTTACTTAGAGGTAGATGGATAGAGGATGATGGTGAATGGACTTAGACAGCAAGTACTGCCTGCTTCAGTCACCTCATCAGATACAGCAGGACTGGATGCTGGCAGAACTGTTACATTTCATTTCTAACTTTGTCTGACCCGAGTTAAAAAAGAAAAAAGTTCAGAAACAAGTTGGCCGTATGAGAAAGTCACAACTAAAACTCAGATGTTCGAATAGAAACACACTTTTCACACAGCAAATGAAATGCGTGTGCGCAGGTGTGCAGGATTTAAACTCAGTTTTCAAGTGCACCTTTTTCCTTCTTCGCACGACTACATCTTGTTTCCGACATGCAAACAGGTAAACCCCTTTTGCATTTTAGGACAAGCAGAGACCTCCTGAGGATGTGTGTCCTGTCCTCGTTTGAAGGACCAGCGTGTCATATACGGTAGCTCGCCTCGCCGTCTCTTTCCTAGCGTGAAGGAGAAGCTATGGTAGCTGCGAAGAATGATCCCACCAAGAGCCAGTGTTTAGTTTTTCCTGTCCGGGCTACCAGAAAAACATGACTCACGTTACGGTAACAAAGTTCTTATTTTCAGGTGATTCTAAACAAATGAGGACGTCCGTTTTTACAGCCCGTTTCTGCCACATTCTGCATAAAACAAACATTTATCTAATGTTGCTCCTCTCCGTCGCTCTCGGCTCTTCAGCTGCATTCCAGCGTGGCCATTTAAAAAACTTGGAACTTTGCTGCAAACTATTCTGTCTCCAGCGTACATCTGTCTTAAGAATCATGTCTTCAGCTCAGAGTCGAGCAAATCGCTGCCCTTGGCTGACCGAAAGTCTCCTAAATTATCATGCGAGCTTTTCTCCAGATCTCTCTCCTTTCAGAAAAAAGCTCACAGAGCTCCTGACTGCGAAGCCGACGCAGCGCTTAACTGCTAACTGATGAGTCTTTGACTGCGTGTAACCTGGCCACCCTCTGCAGCGTCTCCCCCCAGGCTGTTACTGTAAATAAGAGCGGACCCTAAAACAGTTTGCCTGGTTAAACGAAGGTTAAAAATCCTGCGCGAGCTTCCAAGTCCCAGAGCAGAGCCGAGACATGAGAGGAACGGAGAAACAAAAAGTGCTCCGGGCTTCATCATTTCCCATTAAGTTTAAATTATGTTTAGATCAGGTGACTGGGGAAGCACCTGAAGTCATTTGAAAGCACCCGCGCGTTAATTTAGCATCGTTAGGAAGGCTGCGTTCGCACGGTACAGTGCACCAGGTACTGAGAAATGCTCCTGCAGTCCTCGGCTGTTGGAGAACCACCGCAGAACACGTCCAGCAGATGGGAAGTGAAGGAATCGTTTGGCTTCCTCCATCTGTGCAGATATAGGAAAACAGTGAAAGATGATCATTCGGGCCTTTTAGCCAACTGTGCATTTTCTAAATCTGCTTGCGTTCAGGGTCAGAGCCCAGCGGCAGGGAAATATGGTTTTATTTTCTTACTGCTCGGGCACGCAGCTTTGTTATCCTTCAACTAGGTGACTTTATGTCAGCGTGCAGCCGGCTTAAAAAACACTTCTAGGATTTATACCATCGCTGTGAAGCCTAGACTCAAATAATCAGGCTCGGCGAATGGTAATTTTTGAGATCTGCCATTTGTTATGTCTAGCAATTTTCTCCTTAGATGCTTTTCTGTTATTCTCCTCAGTGGTTATCAGCTCTTCAGTCAGAGAGTATTTTCCCTTTGAGTCCATCCAGAACAAGCTCTTACCCCGACCACAGTACAACATGCAGCTTTTGAAACTGGCAGTTACTGAGAAATATGTGTCAGATTAAGATGTATAACTCTAATTAAACAGTAACTTAATGCTAGGATGAAGCTGAAACTCTCTAAGTGTCGTCGATTGCACCTGTGACAACAAACGTGATGTCACGGCGCACTGAGGTACACGTCTGCGCCGCGCCGGAGGTCAAACCGCCGGAGGCCCGCAAGAGCAAGACTTTCAGCTCGTGTTAAACTGCGCGCTGATTGCTTCCAGGTTAATCTGCCGTATTCCTCATGTTGACAACTCTGCCAGGTGTATCTCTGTTCAATCGGCAGTTCAGCTGCGTTCCGTGAATCGCCAGGTGTCGGAGCAGATGTGGGAGATTAGCAGGCAGAAATGTACGAGTGGATCACAGCAACCTCTGGCCTCCCCTGCTCTACCTCCTATTGGCGAAACAATGCTCTGAAATGACAGCGGAGGCTTTCTGCGTGTGTTCACTAAACCGTGCCGCTCTGCCCGAGTATCCCGAAGTTACGGCTGCGTTCTGACAGCGGCCGAACGGACTCGAAGTGAAGCTCTGAAGTTAAACGAGCCCAGAAAGCAGCTGGTGCATGATGACCCACATTTTTTGTGTAAAGTGTTTTATCTTGTTGATACAGCAGAGTCAGATTACGTACGATGAAACTGCAACAATGCAACTTTTACAGATGAAAAAAAAGGTTTGCCGGTGATTGCTAAAGTCATGTGACACAGTGAGCAGATGTAACGTTATGGACGGGACGGCCTGCGTGTGATCGTGCGACTTGGTCGTCACTTGACCCCTCATCGTATACTTTTCAGAGCAGCTTCCACTCTGCAGTTATAGATCGACCAACATTGCAACAAATCAACAGCGTACCTGGAATACCTCGGACGACAGAGAGCCGCGCCGAGCAGACGCACAAAGTGACCCCGAATGAACGAGTAGCAGCGGTGCTTAAACAAAGAAAATGAGACGCAGGAAATCTGCTCCTACCCGACAGGCTGGAAAATATAAAAAGCTCTTCCTGAGACAGAGTCATGACTTACTGCTCCGGCACGGGGGAGCTCAGTAGACCAGGCTGACCTTAAAGACTCACTGTGGTGATGAATATCTAAATAACCTCCCCTCCGAGTTCTTCACATCCATCTCATCAACTGCTCGACTCTCTCCTCTTCCCGCCGATCGCTCACTCCTTTATAGGACTTTATAGCAGCCATTTCCTCGCCCCACCAATACCTTCCTCTTTGTTTTTTTCCTTCCTCTTCTTTTTTGCCCTGGTAACTTTCCCCTTGTACCACCTTGCGCCCCCCCCCCCCCCCCCCCCCCCCCCCCGCCTTGCTCTCCTCATCTCCTCCTCGGCGAAGGACAGCAGAGGTTACAGAGGAGCGCATGGCAGCCTGCGGGCGGAACAGAGGAGTGAAGGCGGAGGTTGGTGCTGCCTGGAAATTTGGGTTCGTCTCTACGCGGAAGTGCGGTCACTGACAGCTTAATGGCTGACTCTACTGTCAAATGAGTGCATTTGTGGCGGCCCTGCGGTCTGAAAATTGACAGGTTTTATCCACTTGCAAAGCAATCGTGACAGTAGATGGATTTCCTGTTTATAGACAATCGCGGATGCACGCAGCCGGGTGGTGGAGTACTCATTACCGCAACATCATGCTAGTGGATTGATGGAAACCAGGAAGAATACAAAGCTGAGCTGTCTCTGCACGTGGCTCCACCGTGTTGAACACCGTGTTTCTACAGCAGTATCTGATTCTTCAAAGTAGCCACCTTTTCCCTTGATGACAACTTTCCCAAACCCTTGGCATTCTCTGGATCAGATTCGTGAGGTAGTCACCTGGAATGACTCCAGCAGTCCTGAAGGAGTTCCCGTATATGTATGCTAAGCACTCGTTGGCTGCTTCTCCTTCGCTCTGCAGTTCAATTCAGCCCAAATCATTTCAGTTCGGTCCACGTCTGGCGATTGTGGAGGCCGGGTCATGTGATGCAGCGCTCCATCACTCTCCTTATTGATGTAAAAGTCCTTATATAGGCTGGAGGTGTCGTCTGGGGGGTCATTGTCACATAGAAAAAAAACCCCAAATGAAAGGCCCACTAAAACATTCCCACAGCATCATACCTCCTGCTCCATGCTTCAGGGTGGGAACCACACATGCAGATACTATCCATTCACCTTCTTTGCATCTCGCAAAGACACGGCAGGCTGAAGCAAAAATCTCAAAGTTGACTTGGTTCAAGCAATTTGCTTCTTCTTGTCTCTCTCAGCAGTGTTTTCTAACTCTGTGTCAGTGCTCTGCGCCTCGTCGATCGCGGGCATCAGGGTTTCATGGGTATATTGCATCAGCTCTGTAATCCAGAGCGTCCCGGCTCTTGTCAGTCATTTCCTGATGTAAGGTGGTAGATTCAGCATGTGTCTTGGCCAGATTTTGGTTCTCATCCTTAATCAACAAGTCCAGAGAGCATTTGTTTAAGATTGCACAACACTTTTTTTTGCAAAACTTTAGACTGTCTCATGCGAGAGTAGGTTCCTTGTTTACCCAGAAACCCTGTGGGATTCTGCTGTTGGGATAACACCGTACTTTGAGTAGATCTTGCTTCCTTCTTCAAAAGCTGTTCAATCAGTGTTGAATATGACTCCATAGGGGTCTCGTCAGTGAACACAACCTGCAGAAACAATACCCCCATGAACTCAGACTCTAAGAACGCAAACGTAGTCGCTCTGGCCTCGGTAAGTCTGTCGACTTCAGCGTGCATCATTTTAGCTGAAGGAGCCACATTCACAAACAGTTAGGCTCCTCTCTCGCCAGCAGTGTAGTCACCAAGCCCTTAATAATTGATCTTACTGTCAACCTAATGCACTTGTGGCAAAGTAGGGAAGCACTGTGGTTGGAAAATTGGCAGCTTTTATCCACTCGCGAGGCATTTAGAACTGCAGATGACTTTAGCTTCCTTCAGACCATCACGGACGCACACAGCAGAGTGGTAAAACACTAATTGCCACAATGTTGATAGCTTATGGATGAACTTTAAGTAGCACATTTAGAAATAAAGTTGCAAATAAAGTTTACACTTTACACAGTGTAAAGTGTTCTGGATTAGACAAATAAGTGTTATTAATAAGGGAGCTCCAGTAGGCAGATCTTGTTCCAGAGCCGGACCAGTCCTGTTTCCAGTCTTTATCTTCCTGCTGGCTTTATATTTGGTGGGCAATCGATCCTCCCATCCAACTCTCAGCAAGGGAAGCCAGTAAGTGTATTCCCCAAAATGTCCAAAAAAATCCCTTTAAGGCTAAACCTGTTGACTTGAGAGTGATTGAAGTCTGTTCTTTAGTGGAAAACCTGCTCTAATGTTCATAACAGTCAGAAGAAGCCTTTGGCCTAAACAAACCAGAGTGATTCTAGACAGATGGGCCCTTGAGAGCCAAGAGGACTCTGAGACTGAGGCAGAGAGACATTTGGGGAGAGAGCGAGAGAGAGAAAAGTGGGGAGGCAGCAGTGGAGGAGGAGGAGGAGGAGGAGATGAGCAGTTTAAAAATATGATGTGGAGTTTTGGTGCCTCTCCCAGAGGGAATAAAAGATTCAAACTGGGCCAAAGACGGACCACACACACACGCACACACACACACTCACCTACATGCATGCACACGGACACACACAAACCAAACTGTGGGATTCAGCCAGACAAGAAAGGAGTCCAGGTTAGACAGACCAGAAGACGATTCAGACGAGAAGCTCCTGCAGACGGTTTAGCCAGAGACAGAGACGGAGAGGCTCGTGTGAGACAGCCAGAGGAGCAGCTCATTAAACCGAGTGTGAAGGGCTGCAACAGACAGTTTTTTTTTTTTTTGGTTAGACAGACTGGATGTACCAGCTGTCGTAGGTATGATTACACAAGTAGTTGAACGGCTGGCGCGGAATTAATAGACAGCTTTAATAAAAGGAACGATGCAACAAAACCTGCCTTGTTAGTTAGCAGCTCACTGGGTGAAAGCGCGAAGGCGGTTTAGATCGTCTGAGAGGCAGCGTGTTGGTAACCGTAGCGACAAAACGCTCCGGAAATATTTCCTCTAATCCTTTCAAACCAAATCCGTCTCCTCGCTCTTCCTCTCTCATCGCTTCCAGGGCCTGCACCTAACTTTGTAATACATGACAGCGTGACAGTGAGCCAGCACGCACAATACCAGCTCCCTGAAACTAAAGCAGCTGAGTGTCACCCAGCCATCATTTATTTTCTCATCGTCACCCGCGCCATGCTTCTCCTATCGCGACGTGCCGTAACGGCCTGTGAGAGACCTCCTGAGAGCACGTGTCATCGAGGGTGGAGGGGGTTTTTCTCACTGATCAGAACTGTCAATTACTCTTCTGTCAGTTTATGATTGGCTAATGGCTTTCCATACATGTCATTTCTTCTTCGCGGATTTACATTCCTCCCGTCGTCCCCTCATCGCCCACGTTTGTGTCTTCCCCTCCCGTGCGTGAGCCCGGGCAGCAGGTGAAGTGTCAGAGCCTCCTCTTAACCAGCGAAACCAGTGAACCGGTGGTCACGGCCCATTAGCCGCACACAGTTGAAGACATTAACCTCCATCAGCGTCAGCGTGTGTGTGTGCGTGCGCACTCATTTCAAAATCTGATGAATTATGACGCGCTGAATTGTGGCTGTCATACATAATATTTTGGGACAGTTTGTTAGCGGCCTGTGTTAGGAGTTTGCGTTTGTGCGGAAGGGCGGTCGTTCTCGGTGTACCTCTCTATCTCTACCTGTCACTCTGCCCCACCTCCTCCATTTTCCGTCCCTGTTCTGGATGAATCACACTCACCTGTGAAGGGCACTTCAGCCTCTGGGTGTGAGATCATTTTGTGCCCCGTGACATAAAAGAAAATCGGCAATAAGAAACATATTATACATCCACGGTGTGACTTTCCATCACGATGCGAGCTGGCAGAGGCACTCAGGTGGGGGATGAAGCGCGTTCTCATGTGTTCAGTAAAAAATACATCTAAGCCGTGCGGCGCAGTGTGATTTGTGGGATTATGGAAATGTGTGTGTGCAGAACGCTCTGGTGAAATCCGCACGAGTTTTCAGGTGAAACAGTTCTGAAGAAAAAAAACAAGATCCCATATGGCCACATGACCCCTTTGGACTGGACACACTACAGCGACTCTAAATGGGCCGCCAGTCGCGAGGCTGTCTGACTCTAAATCAGGCGTTTGGCAGGGAGGAAGGAGGACTGGAGAGATGGAGGAGGAACAAAAGGGGGTCAGAAAAATGAGGAGAGAGAGGGACAGAGACATGGCAGGTGAATGAGTAGATGTTGAAGAGGAAACGAAGAAGAAGAAGAGGAATGTTACATCTCAAACGAGGGGAACGGCGTGGAGCCAATAGTGAGGAGGAGGAGGAGGCGGAGGGGGGTAAAAGAAGAGGAAAATAGGCAGGGCATTGGGGAGAAAGAGGCGGGAGATGCTGGAAAGAGGAGACAAAGCGACGGGGAGATGATTGAAGATGAAATCGGGACACGGGGATTCGAAAGAGATGGAGAAATGAAAAGAGACACGAAATTGGCGAGTGGCAGCTGAAGGAGGGCCAGCAGAGCGGCGGGGTGACTGGGGAAGAGGAAGTGGAGGGATCCAGTAGAGAAAAAGAGCGTGCTATTTACTTCACCGAGATGGTCAGGGTGCCTGACGGGCTGTCTGCTGACTGTGCAACAGCGGCCTGTCTCGCTGATGACGAGTTAATGCGTCCCCTGACTTTATTATGGACGGAGAGAGAGTGGATGGGGTGATGGGGGGGAGAGTGACAGAAGCTTTGATGAGGGCAAACGCACAGAAAGGAGGATGGGAGGAGAGCTGCCGTTTGGGCAGCGATAAAAGGTCAGAGACTCGCTGGGTGCCCGCTGCTGTCTGACAGCAGGACACGCAGCAACCTATGAGACAGACAGGAAGACAGAGATGTGGGGGCATTGGGCAGATACAGAGGGAAGTGACTGGTGTGTGACCGGGCTGATAGCTGCTGATTTTCCACACTAAAACTAAAACACGGTTCATCATCAAGACAAAAGGCAGCAGACAGACACGCCGCCTCGTAGCCGTCCAAAAGTGTCCACCAGTCTGAGCCCTGAAGTCTTTTACACCAGGCTGCACCGCTCACAGCAATATCGCGCGTCACATCATTACTGTTCGCCACAGCACAGCGGGTCACCCTGACACGTACAAACGCTGACACGGCACTTTTTAAGGAAAACTCAGTCGGGGATGATTTTTGAGTCCAAATTCTCCAAACAAGTCCATCTGAAATCCCACAATTTATCACATCAGCGGAGCTGTCACGCTGCAGTCTTTGTGGGTTCGATGGTCTGAAAGCCGTGTCCTTCTCTGCAGTGCCGGATAATAGACGACTCCGACGGAGAAATATGAAACACTGGAAAGCGGCTACTGAGGAATTACTCTTTTGATTGTGTTTAGAGGAAGTGTAGTTGCATATGCTACTTCCAAAAAGCAACATGTTAGAGAGAAATTAATTTTATTTTTATTTTTGTGGACAACTGATGACTTATTTTGCAGTATTAACCTGTAAGATCTGAGGCAATGGTGCAAAATAAACTCCTGACAATAAACCAAAGAATGGTTTACTTTGTTTTATCTTTTAGCCTCCCTCTGGTCACGTGTTTCCTTTATTATTATTATTATTATTATTATTATTATTATTATTATTCATTAAGGTCCTGTTCCATTTAGTGCAGCAGAGACTTTCCAGTGAGCAGCACCCTGACTCTGTCTGACCTGAATTGCTACAGCCTGTGTTTACCTGCTGTCTCGTGTTAAACTGGACCCGTGTTTGTTGGGTCCGGGCGCAGGTGACAGCTTGAACCGGGTAGGCACGTGTCTGATGCGCCGCCGCCATCTGGTGGAAGGCTGCGATTATTTCGGCTCCGCTTCGCCGCGTCCGCTCGGTTTGGACTCAGCCGGTAGCCGTAAGGAGGAGCAAGCGTCGCCCTAGCAACGCAGCGAGGTTTGGCTCGATGATTAGCTCGGTGATTAGCATCGAGCTTCTTCTGAACTGCGTGTGAATTTCTCTAAAAAAGTAAAAAGACACGTTACATTTCTAGTTTAGTAAGCGAAGCCGTGATGGCTGCAACCAACCCATCGGTGTTCCTCCTCACGGTGAACGGACAGATAGAGGGAGCGACCGTGAGTACTGCCTGTGCCGACGTTAGCACAGCGGCTAATTAGCATTAGCGTTAGCAGCTCCGCCGTGAGTTTGTGTTTCTTTCCTTCTTCCCGTAAAGGTGATTGAAGTGTTTGCTGTGTTTCAGTTTCCGGAGTATGACAACTTGTACTGCAAGTATTGTTTCGTCTACGGCCACGACTGGGCCCCGACCTCGGTGAGTAGCTACTGTCAGCTATATGTCGGGTTATTAGCCTATATGTGTCTATGACTGATCCAAACAGTTGCATGATTATTGGTTATTAAATGAAAAGAGCTGCGTGTCTTTAGACATGTCATTATCTGCACTCATTCATTAATATTTTGGTGAAAATTGTCTATTATTATGTCAATAACTGGCCCCTGATCTAGACTTAAGGAGCATTTGACAACAGGAAATGATTGGATGTGGTGCTGGGATATCTCTATAATTCCTGTCTGATAGTGGTGGCTTGATTGATTTTTTTATTATACTGTTGCAGATCGTGTTTTGAAGGTGATGCAGTGTCTTCATTCCTTTCAGAAAAGCTGCGTCCGTTAACTCTGAAGTAAAGAGACTGTAGTCCAGACAGCAGAGTTAGACGAGTTAAACTCCGGTTGTCATCTTTGTGTCTCTGTGTTCCTCTGCAGGGGCTGGAGGAAGGCATCACCCAAATAACGTGTAAAGGCAGCCAGTCTTCACACAGATTAATCTGGAACTTTCCGCTGGAGACAACGTTTAAGAGCACAAACCCTTCAGGATGTAAGCGTTACACTCACAGACGTCCCGCACAAAGCTGTTTACTACTCCTTCTCTTCATTCATAGATTCATAAACTTTCAAATCATATTACACAGACATGACATGACGAGGAAGTACAAAACAGAGGCTTTGTTTTCATTTTCCAGGGCCTCAGCTCGTGGTGAGTGTGTACGGTCCGGACGTGTTTGGCAACGACGTGGTCCGAGGCTACGGAGCAACCCACATCCCCTTCACTCCTGGACAGTCAGTAATACCTCCGTCTGCTTCCTACCAGCCGAAGGAACCGATTTTAGTTGGAGTAGTGCTTGAATTCAAGAGAGTAGCCATTAAAAATTCACATCGCCGCCTAAAGCATGTTGATACTGCCAGTTCCCCTGACAGAAACAGAGCCCGACCATACTGTGGAAGGAGCTGAATTCTTCTTGTTTATTCTGAGGAGAGGAACCGGATTTGTTTTTGTTTTTCAGACACACACGAACCATCCCCATGTTTGTTCCTGAGCCCACGTGGAAACTTCAGAAATTCACGAGGTGAGACGCGTGAACGCTCGCGTTTGTGTGTTTAGTTTTCTGTCTCAGCAACTCTGGTACTGCGGCTGATGAGCTGTGCCTGCCGGCGGGAAGCTGCCTATATCTGAGCATCATTAAATATTTACTACTTCTCACTGAGGTACAGTCTGAGGCCTCTGCGGTGAGAGCACTCCACATCGGTATGTATTGTTTGCCAGCTGCTGTCATCAGTGTGTGGAAACACACACACACACAGCACAGTAAGCTATTAGAGGTTCACAGGTACACACACAGAGCTTTTTGGACTTTGGAATTGAAATAGTAACACCAGAAGCAGATTTTGTTTCCCCTCTTGATTGAAATTGATTTCCCGCCTGACGTCGGCAGTGCTTTGTTCATGCGCTCGCTGTGTTCGACATGACGTACATCAACGCGCCGCTCCCTGTGAGTCAGCGAGTCGTGGGAGTGATTAAGACAAGCAGGTGCATAAATTTTACTTTGAAATTGCATCAGAAGCAAAGAGTGAAACAAAGTCTGTGTTGAAGCTGTGTGCAGCCTGTACACAATACATAGTGTATTAGGGCAGCTCAGTTCTTGGAGGTGTAATGACGGCTTCTTTTTCCCCTCTGGTTCAGCTGGCTGTTGGGACGGAGGCCCGAGTACACAGACCCTAAAGTAGTGGCCCAGGGCGAGGGCAGAGAAGGTTTGTTGTGCATTTCTTAGTTTTGTAGCATTGTAAACAGTAACTCCACAGCAGGCTAAGTATCTGTATGTGTTGCAGTGACTCGTGTTCGGTCCCAGGGCTTCGTCACAGTCTCCTTTCACATCATGACTAAAGACATGAAGAAACTGGGTTACGACACGGGACCATCAAGCCCCACGCACACACACTCGGCCACGTCTGGCTGGTCGACAGAGGAACAGCCGTACAGGATGTAAATAACACAACAGACTGTTTTCAGAGACCATCGGCGGGATTTGTTTGGTTTGGTTTGATCCCCACCGCAACAAAACCACAACACACACCGAGTATAACAATGACTTGTTTACTTCCTGTTAGTATGGAAATCAATAGTACTGCAGTGGCACTGTCACTACAGAAACAACACACATTCCTATGACCAGGGTTTATTTTAGTCTGTAGAAATTATGAAATTTTACTAGATGTATTCTTACAAGCAGACATTTGTATGTTTTACCTTTTTCAGTTTTACTATATTTTTTACTTTTTTAAATAAATGTGGACCTCGGGGGAACTCGTTCATGTCTGAATGTGTTCAAACATTTTTTTGTGAACAGTTTGGCCTTAAGAATGAGTCTGATCTACAAAGTCTTGTCTGTTTTTAACTCACAAATAAAAAGACGGACACTGGAGTTACAGAGCTGAAGTGATACACATTTTATTTTGAACCGATGCAGCTACGGTTGTCCTCATCCGACAGGGTGCGGCCGGCTGCGTTCGTTTGTTTAGATGCCGTTAAAATACCACGGTGACTTTTCCTACAAAAACCCATTACACTGAATAATAAGGTATACAGAGGAACAGTATGTTACAATAGTACAAATGATAAATTATATTATACAGTTATAATGCCAACAGGTTGAGCACGTATCCAATAAAAAAGCAGCCTGCTCCCAGTACTATGAGAAGGGTAAATAGACAGACATGGAAAAGATTAAAAGGAGGCTGTTTATGCATATAAAGACAGACAGACAGTCCATAAGGTCAGTTAGTCCTCTTGGTAAAAGCATAGTGAATACATAGTAACACACGGAGGAGCTCGCTACACACAGGCCACATTTTCACTGCACCATAGCCACGACTGTGAAACTGCTGCCAGGGATCAAGAGAAAGAGTCCGAATGCAGTGTGATCGGACCGTTTGGGAGCGCTCAATTTGTTCAAGACAGTAAAGTTTTGTGGGTTTTTTTTTCCTCTCTCTCTCTCTCTCAATGCGTCGATAAAAGAACCTTTTCCCCAGTCGCTGGAGTGAAGTTAAAAGGTGAGGCCGCAGTGAAATCAAGGCCAGTGAGAAAGTGACGTGTCTCAGCTAGAATACCGTAGTAGCTTTAAACAAAAAGAGATTTTGTTAGCAAAACTAACTTTGCGAAACACATCAGCATTAAATCTTCTTATTTTTTTTCTCAGCTTTACTTTTTCCAACTCCAATTTTTGCATATATTTAGTTGAGATTAAAAATGTTTGCTGGTCTCTGCAAGTCAGTGTCGCATCCATTCATTCAGGACCCCAAGCATTAAAAACAAACAAAAAAAAATCATCATCATCATCATCATCATCAACACCGAAAATCATACACACGGGTTGGAGCTGCCCCTCCTTTTGCCTGAGAGAAATGAAGGTCTGCGTTCAGTGGAAATAACGAGGGTCCTGCGGTGTAGCTATCATACCACAGCAGACCAGGAGAGGGCACCAACTCACACCAAAAGAAAAGAGAGAAAAAAAAAACACCCCCTCCACAGTAATAACATTGGCAGTGATAAACCGAACTGAAGAGACGGGATTACAGTGACCTAAAGAGAAGAAGGGTCTGTACGCGACAGCTGCTTTTCATCAAGCGACAGTCAGCTCGCCGTCGGTGCGATGTGCCGATATTCAGCCGACAGTAACACTTTCTTACACAAACTCCTGCACATATAGCTTTGAAATATTCAAACAAAAAGGTAACAACGGAGTCTCTGATATCGTGAGCATCCTTTAACAGAAAAAAAAATAATAATAATGTCAGTGAAGTGTGACCCTACTGTTCAAACTCAAAAGTATGACATCCTCAGAAATCACAGTCGCTATGACTTTGGTAACAGTTGTGCTTCTAAGAGAAGAGAATTACATAGCCTACCCATAGGGTGAAAAAAAAAAAAAACTAGGATGAGAGAAAACAGACGAAGGAGAGGATGAAGATGATACGTGCTAGTACACAGCTCCAGAACTCTGAAAGGCTCGGCTATGGATCTACATCGAACGGGTAAATGACGACGCGGAGCAAACCCACAAAATGAACGACTGCTTGTTTACATGACATGTCTCACCGTTGTTTGCTGCGGGATTTCCCTGTGCTATGAATAGGCCGGTCCTGGAATAACCCCTCATGAGTGTGTGTGTGTGTGTGTCTACCAGGTAATGTTCTTGGTACATAGATTAGCCGCGGTAAATCCACTCGGGAGGTAAACTCTTCACGGTGCCAAGTGGCTGACGTGCTCTTTAAACTCATAGCTTTCTTTCTTTCGCAACCCGTCACCATAGTAACGCTTGATATTAGGCTGCTTGCACACACACACACACACACACACACACACTCGCGCTCTTAAGGCTGCAGACGTCTACTTTGTCCCCGTTTTGACTTCAGAAACTAACATAAGCGAGTTCTAAGTCACTTCCACTTTACTGAGAAACGCTCATTAAAGTACACTTGGAAGCTAAAGGTCTCATGCACACACACTCTCTCTCACACACACACACAACCCACCCCTCTTCCCTTTGACCCTACTAACAAACTAAAAAAAAAAGAAAGAACAGTCCCACAATGCATCACTGCATCCATATGTTCAGATAGCAAAATACTGATGCCATCACAGTTCATGTCTTTTCCTCCAAACACACACACACCGGGGGAGAGACTCAGTGACAAATACATCGACATGTGGCTGTTAGTATACGAGCATTAACAGTACACCTGCGCGTGAGGACACACACACAAACAAAAATAGCGTTTGCGTTATCTGTTCGACCCCTTTGCAGCGCGGGGTTCATCTCCTCTGAAGAAGTGTTCATTGTTCTTTGTCCCGTGGAGCCCCCTGGAGGTCAAAGTTCATGTGGAGGGGGCCAGGGAACAAAAAAGGTCCGAGTTAACGGGGAGTGACCAGACGAGGGTTGTGACCGAGTGGTACCGAGAGCCACAGCAGTGTGTGTGTGACGTGACGCGGCGGGCCTCCCTCCCTTAGCTAAGGTGTAACGGTGAACCCAACAGTCGCGGAAAGGGAAGAAAAAAAATAACAGAGAAAAAAATTGTGCAAAATCCCTGCTTCGTAACACACACACACACACACACACACACACACACACACACACACAGAGTATAAACACATCTGTCCATCTCTCATCCGTACTCCAGTGTGTGTAAGGAAAACCCACTGGAATATACACAGTGTAAAAGTACTGAGATGTGCACTCACACTCACACCAGCTGACAGGGCTTATAAAAGATTAGCTCGAGTGAAGAGATAAAGATCCTGGCATTAGTACAGTCGGACTCTCCTGTCACTCCACCACAGAAGGAGAGAAGGAGCAATCCTAAAAGGAAAACGTAAGGGAGAGGAGGCGAGTGGGTGAGAGAGGAGGACAGGGAGGAGAGGCCGGGAGTTCTGTCCTGCCTCTGTGGAAAAACTGTAAACACCGCTGCTACTCTGTAAGTCTGTAGAAAGATGCAAACTCGTTGTGGTCATCAACCTCATCATCAGATCAGTATGGAACACACGGGACTAGGCAGCTTGTAGCACTGAGAGAAAGAGACAGGAGGAGGGGGAGGGAGTGTGTTAAAGGTAGGAGGAGGCCAGGCTGGGACTACGACCTGGCTTGGAGTTGGTTATAAAAAAAAAGGATAAATGGGATAAGACGCCTCCTTGTTCATGTTGAAGCTTAAGGAGCCAAAGTGGAAGAGAGAGAGTAGAGGGGAGAGGGGGAGGTTACTCTGGGGCAAGTCGTCCCCCCTTCTTTCTCACAAAAGGAAGGGGTTGGTGGTTCCGGTGGGCTGTGCGCCGGCCTGGGGTGGCATGCTCATCAGGGGCTGGGGCATGGACATGGAAGCCGGGATCCCCGCGCTCATCCCCGTGTTCGCCCCCATGCCTCCGACGGCGCCTGCCCCCATTCCGGGCATCACGCGGCCCATGGGGGCCATCCCTGCCAGGGGGACCATGGCGATGGGCTGAGCGGGCACGGAGGCGAGGGCCATGGGCTCGGCCATGAAGCCTGAGGGCATGGGGCTGACCCGCATCTGGTTGAGGGTGGGAGGCGCCGGCTGGCTCACTTGGAAGGGGTTAGCGTGGGCTGCCGGAGCCGAACCTCCAGAGGCTGCATGAAGAAAGAAATGTTACTGAGGACACACACACACACACACAGTGACAGTTCAGAATATCTACACATCAACTGACATTCAGTGTTCTGCACGTGTATGTCCGCGTCTCATGGCTTACTCACTACACTTCCTGGCGAAGCACCCTGTTATCTAATCAGCATGAATTAATCAGTGTGTGTACCTGCTTAAAAAACATCTCTAAAATGTGAGAGAACGTTCCGTTTCCCCACCTGCTGAAGCCAAGAAAGGGTTGACGACTGGCGCGGGCTGAGCTGGTTTGGACACCAGGGAGTCCAGATTGACCAGGGCAGCATTGGGACCCAGGAAGGACTCTGGAGTCTTCCTGGTTGGGTTTATCGAGGTGGATGCGGAGGTGGGGAGAGGGTCGAAGAGGTCCAGGCTGCTGCTGCTGGCGAGGCTGGCTTGGGAGGGGATAGAAGATGCTACGCCCCCATCACCTGGGGAACAAAGAGCAGTTGGATTTCATAACATACATAAAACACTGAGACGTGAATACACAAGGACAATATTTCTGATCTGGTCTTGACCTGGAGCACTAGCGGTGCTGAATTTGACGTGGCTTGATTATGTAACTGAACAGTGGAGTGTGCTTTGAAAAGATGTTCAAAAAACAAAACAAACAAAAAAAAAAAAACATGGGCACCGACATTCACGGAGCCATCAGAGGCAGACAGCCTGGCTGTTTTGTTGCGGCAGTCCTTCATTAATGGACAGGCACAAACCCAGCACGCCAGCTGCTGCACACACCCACGAGGAAATGTCAAAGATGGAAAATGTCTTCTCAGAACAGAAACCGACACGTAGCAGAGCCAAAAAAAAGGTTCCTGATAAGATCGGGCCCGGTGTGTATCGACGCCCTGTAAATCCTGCAGATTTCAGCCGGAGCTGATTCAAACGCTAACGTTTCCACCAGTCATCCTGCGAGGAGGCAAGTTTCCACAACATCTCGAGCGTCCTCTACACGCCGCGTGGTGATAAGGTGAAAGTTTTCAACAGAGACTGTTTTTTTTTTCCTTCTTCTTAACTTTGTGCGTTTGTGCTCCTTCTCAACTTGTCCTTGACTATATCACAAGTGTTTGTGTTAAGCAAAAGTCAGACACCAATGTCACCCTCACACACCCGGACTGCCAAACCACATGAGAAAAATACTCCGGACCTGTGCCAAGCTGTTCGCTGGAACCTTCTCAGACACACACACACACACCGACCTGATGGGAGGTGTGAATGGCTTTAATTAAACCTTCTGGGATATTTGTTGCTGGTTGAGACACACCGGACGAGATTTCCAAAGTATCAGAGCGGATCTAAAAAGGCTTCCATAAACAGGATGGCTCAGGTCTGATAATGTATTTAGTGATACACATAAAAGCTGCATCAGATTATTCCACACTGATATTGGACCAGATCTGAGCAAACACGCATTTTTTTCCTCCACCGTTTGATCTGATTACCGCAGCGTTTGATTGCATTTGCAATGGAAAAATCATCAACGTGACTCCGGTGGTTCAAACTCTGTCTTTGCTCAAGTCTGGTGATATTTACATACAGAGACAAGACGTGTGCGTGTCCGTGCCCCCGCAGAAATGTTGTGTGTCTGCAGACGGGGCGTAATTTTAGACACAGAGAGAAAAAAAAACAACAACAACAACACAGACTCCGGGGTCAATAGAGAGACGAAGACATGGGTGAGTACCAGTGGGGACAGAGGAGGAAGAGCGCAGGCTGTCAAACTCTGAGAAGTCCTCTTTGGACGTACCGTTGGATGCATTGAACAGGTCAAAGCTACCTGAAAGGGGACAACGCAAATACACACACACGCGCACACAGACAAATAAAACATAGAAAAAAAAAAAAATCACAAACACACAGCAGACACACACACGTAGACAGATGGAAACACAAGCATGAATGAGTATGGGTATTTCGGTAAAGTAACAAAGACAAATGAACAAAATAAGCAAGTGAAAGCATGCAGATGTGTGGAAGCGTTTGTTATCGTGACACAGCTGTCGTCTGAGACACATTTCTTAAAATAAAGAGTGCAGCTGTCCAGAAATACTTAGCAGCTGATGCCTGTGGAAAGAACTGCTTTTTCCCTGATGGTCACCTGCATTGGAAGTCTTAGGGCGGGCAGCTGCGGAGCTCCAGGGATCAGAGGCGGGAGTGGCGTTGGATGCCCAGGGATCGCTGCTCTTCATGGGTGGGACAGAAGAAGCCCCCCATGGGTCGACTGGGGCCGCTGGCTTAGGGGCAGAGCCTGGGGTGAGGGGGAAGAGAGGACGTGTGAAATGTAAAGCCAATTTGGAAAGAAGGAGGAGGAGGGGGGTGGAGGACAGAGATGGAGAGGTGAAAAAGTCCCCCACCCCCTCGGATATCGCTCGACTATCCTCCGTCAACATTTACGTGTCTAACTCCCCGCGGCCCTGTTCCCTCCACACTCATTTCCTTCATGATATCTTCCTCTAACGCCGCCCCCCCTCCTCGCTGTGCAGTAATGCTGCTGAGCCAGTGGAGCAGCATTCCTATTTAACAAAGAGTCACAGTCTTAGGAGCTGCAGGTGGACAGCAGAGACGACACACACGCACACACACACACACACACACAAACACACAAAGAACTGACTCTATATACAAATACTTCACATCGAAAGCCAGTGTGTAGTTTCCAGTGAGAGTGTGTATACTGTATGCGTGTGTACCGTAAGGCTGCCAGGGGTCTTCTGATGCAGCAGCTGCCCCGGCCCCTGCGCCCCAGGGGTCAGCGCTGGCACCGGGCTCTGGGACAACCATCAGATCCATCAAAGATGACTGTGGCTACAAAGAGAGAGAGAGAGAAAGTGGATTAGAAAGAGCACTGGGGGACAGGAAAGAGGAAGAATGAAGGGTGCAGACAAAAGAGGAAAAAGAAGAATGGGACGACTGAAGACGGAGAGGAAACAGATGAGGAGGGAAAACGTTAGGAGGGACCATCTGCTGGTCAGCCGTTATCCTCTGGAGTGCAAACGCTATTCAAACACGCCGTGCCGAGATAAAACGTGAGGCACGGCTGCGCTTCATCGCTTCGGTTCTGCGTGCCCTCAGATTCAAGTCGGCCAACTTTTCAGGCAGAATAATGAGCAGTAAACTGGGCAGTCGGCTGCCAGTTAGTGGTTCCATTAATGCCACTGAAGCAGCAGACAGCGTCCGGCAGGAAAAGAGGATGGAGAGAGACGAGGCTATTTCAGGACAGAATGACTGAGTCACTACAGTGATTGTGCGTTTTACCTCTTTCTTCTTCTTGGGGAGTTTTGCTGAGTCTGAGCCTCCTTTCTTACTCTCCTCCAAGGCCATCTGTAGTCTCAGGTCGTCTCCTCTGCGTATGCGCTCCTCCTGAAGACACACGGACCACATTTAGCATGAAGCAGCTCGAGTGTGATTTTTCTTAAGAATAGAGCAGGTTGGTCTTGCGATTGTGGACAGTATGACTTGCAGAATGATGTGACAAATCAAAATCATTGCTTGATTTCAGAAATGTGCGTGTGTGGAAATCTGACGGTTTCAGAAAGCTGAATTTGCAACGTCAGAAAAAGGATTGACGTGTAGCAAAATGAAATAAAAGATGATTACGCATCACTTCCAGCAAAGTCTGGGTTTGAAATTTAATAAGCTAGTTTCAACAGATGTAACGGAAACCATCTGAAGTTTTCACACACGCAGGTGGTGAGAAAGAAATCGTAGTCGACGGTGAGAGGTAGTGACAAGCATCGTATCGTGTGTCGTCGTGTTAGCATGCGTATGTGTACCTGCTCTGCGGCCTCTCTGCTCATGGCCAGAGCCAGCTGGAGCTGGAGTTCCTCCTCGCCGCTGGTCTGGGGTCTGGCCTGCTCCAGCTCTGAACCCGCGTTGGGAGACGTGGCTGACGGACACATTCAGAACGCATGTTAGCATCTCATCGTATACTCAGAGAAAAATATCCTTCAAACCCAACCATTACCCAGGTGTGATGATTACACACACACACACACACATCTGAATTACATCTCACTGTATGGAAACAGTGCGTGTTTGCGAGTGTGTGTGATTACAAGTTTCTTTGTTGAGCCTGTAAGGGACGACTGGACCAGTCAGCTTATTGGATTAGACCGGGCCATGTGGCAGCACAGAAAACGCACACACGGCAGACACACACACGGTTTGGCAGGGAGAAAATTTTTTAAAAAGTCACCATACCAAAACAGACACTCAGAATGTATTTTTAAAATTCAGTGCGAGTCTTTTCGTGGGAACCGTGGCGTGGGAGGTGATGGTAAGACAGTGACATCACCGCATCTCCCCCCTCATCACAGTTCTCGATATGATGTCACTGCCTCTGCTTCATTATTTCTCAGCAGGTCCGGTGTGGTGCAGTTTGTGCATGTGTGAATGTTGTGGGTGTAACAAAGGTGTTTTATATTCAAAGACATGTATCCGTAGGTAACGGTATGCCTGGGGGGAAAAAAATGGTGATATGTCGGTAGCCAAACGTGGACAACTGCTTTCAGACTTTCAAACTTCAGTGATAGAAACGGTCCCTCTCCTCCTGCCTCCCTCAGTCATAACGTGCTCCGCTTCTGATGTGGACACTCCACACACACACACACACCTCACACTACTCATCGCACCACGACGAGCTCCTGTATGATATTCTGAATGCAAGAGATCAAAGACACATACAGACAAAACACACACACACACACACACAAATATGCGTTGAGGAAAGAGCGCTGACGTTTTGTTTCACTCTGAAGTCAAACACTCCCCTGCCCTGTCATGACGTCTGCAGGAAGTAGACGTCACATCTGCAGCCTTTTCTATAAACACTGAAGAGTAAATTTGTCGAATGTTTCCATGATGAGGAAATGTTTTTTTGCCTCGTCTTCCTTGAGCTGTAGTGAAGACCTGCACGTATAACACAGTAAGCCAATTAGATGCTGATTAGGTAGCAGCATTAAGACTTAATGTCCGCATGACTAATGATGACAGCACACTTTTTTCTCAGTAATTAATTCACTGCCTCCGTCACGTGCAACTCGAGCCTCAGATCTGATTCCTCTCCTCCCTCCTCTTAGCTCATTTCCTGCCTCGCTCGCTCCTTGTCAAACCCTCGTCTCCCTGACTCCGTCTCCGGGCTGTGTGTCTCCGTGGGGAAAGTGACCAGAAGTACCGAGGGTAAAGGTGTGTTTGGTTAGCTGGAGGGACTTTATATCAGCTGCATTTCTGCCCCTTAATTAGACAGAGAGTGAAAACAGAGACACTGTAGATATCTTTTACATTTTCCTTGAGCTCCCTTTTACAGTAAATCAACTGCAAACAACAAGAAGGCTTAAACAACAGTTTGTCTACCGCTAAGCCTAAAGAGAGACTCAACTGGCGACACAATAAACACACAGTGCAACGCTTGATAGTGGCGACTCAGGAGGACAAATAAACAAAACTCAAAATCCGCTGCTGTGGGAATGGACCATATATGGATCATCGCAGTTTCTTGACATTCCTCACAGACGCAGCTCTGCCCGCCAGCAGAGAAGCTCTTTTAATCTTCGGTTTTTGTCACTACCGTTTGTGTTAGCCGTTTAGTCTACTTCTTCTCATCCTGTCATCTTCTGCGGCGCTGCGTTTAATGACTGGGCGAATGAACGTAAATCTCAAATGAAAGCAGAAAACCCATCAAACAAAGTCGAGACCCGGAGCGCAGCTTGCTGCTGAAGCTGTGAACGGAGAGTTTTGAAGAAAGTGAAATGGGCTGATGACCGCTGGTGTCGCGTGTAGTGGATTTATGTGGCGATAATGGCACACAGGGTTTGCATCCCGGCGTGTCAGCCACTAACTATCCCCGCATTTGCAGACACTCTGTCTCTGTCTCTCCAGATAAAGGAGTTCACCTTGTGAGCGAGGCAGCTCCTTTCATGCACTAGATTCTCCAAACATTATTTCATCACACAGTTATTGTGAAACCGTGTCCAGCTTGAGTCTCGCAGCTCGGGTCAGACGGCCAAAGAATGATGATAAACTAAATAAATCTCCTGTATTTAGGCTTTTTACAAGCAGCCTTGACTGAGATTAACCCACACACACACACACAGCGCTCTTGATGCAGAGTTAGCAAACTCCATTCATCCTTCTACATTTGCATTTTATGCAGCGTGTACACTGGATACGATCCCACCGCTGAAGTCGACTAACTAAGCTCACGCTGAGCTTTAGAAGCACTGAACTAATTAAAGTGAAGTGAAAAGGCATCGCTGGACTTGAAACAAAAGTAGAGCAAAACCTGCCTTTACGATTGGCTGGATGACCTCAGGGAAACTCAGAATATATTTAAGGTCTTTGACAGAGGAGTGCACATCTAGAACAGACACAGAGGTGCATGATGAAGAACGCGTCTTAAACAGTGTTACAGGGGTTGGCTGACATGCTGGGATAACAGTCACACTCGCATGGCCGCTCATTCACACCCAGTGTGGACAACAATACTCGGAAAGTTTGACTGGAATCCCAAAAATCCCGCCCGGCAACGCCCACAGCGACAACCCAACCTCACTCCTATTGGTCAGGCTCTCCTTCAGTTTTCTCAACTGATGACTCAGCTGCTGGAGCTGGAGCTTCCGCCTCTGACACACACACACACACACACACACACACACACACATACACACACTCAAAACATAACATATGTACAGGAATGTGGGCCACAAAGTAAAAAGATAAATGCAGCATGCTCTAAGATCCACATAGGCTGCAACCGCATACAAACCCCCACCCCACCACCACACACACACACACACACACAGACAGCCATCCTGCTGTGTACAAAGGACTGGGGGCACAGAGGATGAAAGGAAAAGAGGCCAAGGTTCATTCTTTCATTTCAACTTCTCCATTCTTTCCTCCCCATCCCGCTCTGCGTTACCCCATTTCCTGACTGGGATTCCTGTTTCTCCTCTACTCTCCTGCTCTTTCACTCCATCTTTCTTTCAATCCGTTAAACACTTTAATGTCAGCTCATTCTGTTAGAACGAGACAGAAAAACAAGAGTAACAATGACCTATCACTATTTATCACATATCACATGCAGCCATTATTTTTTGACAGTGTGAAGAGTTTAAATTTTGCATGGTCCAGTCTGTGAGAAACATCGGTCCGAGAGCCAGGGTCTATTTTAACTGGTCAGCCTTTACGGCACTGGTTCAGCGGGAACCCTGCAGACCAACTGCATACATAAATCATATCATGTGATGCTACACAGCCAATCAAAACAAACCATGCATTCCAAAAAAAGCACTGCGTCGAGTCGGTGAGCAAGATATACACAGAGGGGAGACGATGGACAACATGACTCAGAGAAAAGTATTTTCACGTCATGCTCGAAAAATAGAATCAAGCAGGGGCAAGGTGTACGCTCAGGGTGGCCTCAGCGTGTCATCGAGCCACGCTTTAAGGACCGCCCACAAAATCCTGGACTGAAAACTGTTTTAACCTCTAACTCCACATATCAGTAATATATCTTTCAAAGTCTTTTCACATGTTTTCTGCAACTATTTTCAACATGTTTAATGTATTTTGAAAGAAATCTCAGCCTTGCCTTTACACAGACTTTAAATTTTGATTTTGCCAGTCAGCCGGCGATACATCAAGGCTGATATGACACTAATCTATTCATCTATTCAGCAATTAATACCATGCAGTAGTTATATTAGGCTGCAGAAAAAAAGACTTGATTAAGACGGTTAGTCTAATGTGATTTCTAGTCTTCATCTATCCGTAGCTCTCTATGTTCCGCTGTCTGTCACTGAGTGTTTCTATATCTCTCACTCAATGCATCTCTGGAGGAGTGAGTATCACTGAAAAGAGGAGCAGATTCCTCTGTCTGGATGACAGAGGCTTGGGGGGGTAGACGCTACTTCCTCTGCTCTGTGTGTGTGTGTGTGTGTTTGTGTGTGTGTGAGGAATGCAGTCCTACTGTGGGACTGCGAGCCAGAGACAGAACAGGGGGAGGGGCGGGTTTCAGGATGTAGGCCAAAGTTACACCAACTGGGACAAAATACAGTATAATGGAAATTTCTGTGTTGCACGTGTATTGCGTGTGTTTCTTATGTAAACGTTGAGCTAATACTCACAGCCGTGGTAAGAGGCAGGCGAGCCCTCTGACCTGCCATACTCTTCGCTGTAGGAAGTCGAGAGGTTGGGCTGAGAGGAGCCTCTGCCAAAACCCATCTGACTGCTCCCCGTGGATACCTGGGCCATGCGCTCTTTGGTCTTCAAAGCTTGAGACCTAGTAGGACAAAAAAACAAACATAATAGCATATGGTCAGCCATGCTGACTCAAGTCCAGATTCTTATAATCCGTACTGCAGCGTCCAAAAGCATGAGGTACAAAAGGACAATTGGTCTTTGGAGCCCTGGAACAAAAGAAATAATGAGATGAAATCTATTACTAAACCCACCCTGAGAATCGGGGGGTTTCAAATGGTTCCAATTAGAAAATGCCACAGCAAAATCCATTAATTAGAATTAAAAATCCTGCCAAGCAAATGATGAACACCTCCCCCTCCCCTCGGGCCAATTAGTATAACACTGGAAATGATTCAATGCCCTAATTTAGCCAAAATCCGACATTCATCTAAGATAGCGTGTCATTAAAAAGAAACAGAAACAAACAAAAAAGAAACTGACGACACAAGAGAAGGAGACCGTCATCTAAACTCAACTCATCTAGAGCGGTGAGAGACGACCCCGTACTCTCATGACGCAGCAGTGTTGACGCATTTCAAACTGAATTTTAAAGCGGTAAATATGAGAAAGGAACGAGAAGGTTCAACAGGTCAACATGCAGACCTGTTCACTTTCACTCACAGAGCTGGGAAAGTACTCAGTACTCCCTGGGAGCCACTCAAATGACCACCTGTGGGTCTCAAGGACTCACTACATTGAAAACATCACATCAACATCACTGGAGTAGTAGCAGTACACTTCCTGTGGACCAATCTTTGTTTGGAACCGACAGGTGTGGAAACAATGAGGAGAGTCCTTAAGTGCCCCTGCTCCCAGTGAGATAAGCGCAGTGTGACACGGTGAGGGAAAACCCCACCTCATGCTGGGACTGCTTATTCAATGTGTTTACAGTGATTGACCATCAGCCAGATAATTATTAAAATGCTGCCACCATCTCAGCTAGTGTACGGTTTGGAGATAGCTCAGATACATTTCTAAGTGCTGGCTTTTCTTCTGGATTCATTTGTTTTGTTAACTGGACGATTATTTTTAACGCTTCACGGTCAGCTGTAATAAAACTGAAAGAAAAGTAGTGAGCACAAACAAAAGGGTGAATAACTTGTGATGCAGTTTGAACCGCTGGCTCCTCAATTGATGATTCTAATCACTGCCTTTTAGCCGGCCCCTTTAGAGGACAAGGACAAAGTCACAGCTGCAGAGACTGTTCTATCACTGTCACCTCCCACGCCCAACAAAACCATGACCTGGTAAATTTGTTAGATTACAGACTGTGTTAGGTTCAAGGACAAAATCTTTAACTCCTGTGTAAAGCTCTTACCTCTCTCCTTTGAGGCGGTCCTCGTCTTTCAGTAGGACCACTAGCTGTTTGCTCTTCTCCCTGACGTTGATGCCCTGGTCTTTGCCGTCTCTGTCGATGTACTGGAAGTCCTTCAGGGTCTGGATGGCGAAGATGTTCTCTTTGCACTGCAGGGCCACTCGCTCCGAGCCCGTCTTGATCAGGTAGTCGAGCAGGGTGAGCGCCTTGTAGACGTGGCGCCAGTTCTTGCCGTGGTCGTTGAGCCGCTTCCAGATCATGCTCATGATCTCGCTGAAGGCCACCACGTTGTAGGTGAGGTCGGCGATCTCCGACATGAGGGAAGACGACGGGCCCCAGGGGTCGTTGGAGGTGGCCTCTCTGACTTTTTTCTCTGCGTCAGAGTAGTTATTCACCATGTTCTTCATCTGCCGGCGGATGGTCGAGCTTGGCATGGTGGCGGCGGAGACGGGACAGACGGGAAGAAATACAATGTACGCTCTCACGCAGGAGAGCAGCTAGGACGCCGATAACGTTTGCTCAAGAGAGCACGCACGGTGGGCGTAAATGTGTGTGCGCGTTTTATGTCCGTGCGCCTGTGTCCTTTCTCAAGGCACGGCGGTGGCGTGTGTGTTTGTAAATCTTCTCGGCGTACAGCGGTGCGGGTGTGCGTGCGTGTGTAAGTGTGTTTGTTTATGAGGCTTCTCCGGGCCTGTTAAAACCATCTCCACACACACAGTGCTGGCTGCACACATGACCACGCCATCACCTAGGACAGACCAAGAAGAAGAAGAGAGGAAATTCAGTAAAGAAACGTGCTACATTCAACCAAACCACAACATTTACAGGTTAGAATAGTTTCTAATTACCCAAAACGAAATTTACATCAGCTTAGTATTTATTCTACGACAATAAACTCGTGTAACATTGTCATGTTCGAGCACAGAATATTTAATCCACCTACCTTCCTTTAGATAAACGCTAAAAAACAAGTGATGCGACGAAACATCTGGTCTAATGGGAGTGTCTTTCTTCAATGTGTCATTGCTATTCCAATTTCAACACCTCAACAATAAGGAGGTGAAGTTAATTTATATTTATAGGGGCAGCTGCGGTGCCTTCCTTTCTGAAACCAGACAAAACAATACGTCTCATACTTTCACGCTGACATAAGCAGTTTCCACGCGCTGGCAGAGAGCCTGCCTCCTATGACCTCATATAAGACCAGGGCGCTGTGACCAACAACTGTTTTGTTTTTTTTCCACTTTTGTCACTCGAGTTTACAGTAATCTGACTCAATCTGCGAATTACAAGGGAGGGTGTGGAGAAGCAATAATTTCAGGGCAGTCGGCGGCACGTTGGGTGGGCTCGGAGGGATTACGAGAAACACGAGACGGCGAGAAAAACACACGCAACGTAAACACGAAGAACAATCGATTACCAATTACCATTTGGTGTGCTGCTATGAGAGACGCCAAACCGATGACTGAGTAAGAATGTGTTTCCACCCTTTGGTGGGCGGCAGCGGAGATAAACCATTTCCAGTCTGATTATGACTAGAGGAGTGACTTATCCTCTTGTCCTGTTTCTAACAGATCAGCAGCCTGGCTACTAATCACTTCCTGACTGACACACATGGAAATTGTGTCCGACTCACAGCTGTACGACCTACACGTCAAAGTTTCGCATGCAATCGAACACGAAGGGAAAAAAAAAAAGAGCTTATTCATTAGCGTCGAAGATGATGAAACGCAGCTTTGCCGTTTATTTTCTGTTTACTAAGAAATGTCCTGTGAGTGAGAGGCGCAGCTCGGAAAGAAAAATCTATTTTACTGACGCACAATATTCTAACAGTCTGAGCTCGGATGCAAGCAGCGGTATTTAGCCAGACTAGTACAAAACGTTCACGTATCCAGAGGAGAAGACTGTCGTGCATCGCACGGCGAGACACGTTCGCGTGAAATAGATGATCTAATTGTAAATCATCGTTCTCGGTAATAAATAGCAGCTCAGGTTTGCTGCGATTGTTTTGTGCACGGTGTTCCTCCGACTGCCACGGAGGGAGACCCGTGATGACTTATCCTTCTCGGTAATGTGATCCCTGCCCTGAGCGTGCTTTGACACGCTCTACAAGCAAGCGCTTTCACCGCTGTTTAAAAAGTGATTAGCCGACCGTGCAGACTTTTTAAAACGCTGCGTTTCCAACAAGTAGCGAGCGGCCGTGTACATTTACGCACGTGTGTGTGTGTGTGTGTGTGCGCGCGCTTATTTCAGGGACCTTCCTGCCTGGCGATGCCACGGAAAGACAGCTGGGGGGGAACGAAACAAGGAAACGCAGAGGGGTGTGAGTGTAGGAGGTGGTGAGAGGGTGGGGGTGGGTGGAGGTTAAGAAAACAACTTGGCACATCCCGTAAATTCACTTAACGCTAGTGAAACGGGATTCCTGTGGGGCACGCACCCCCTCCCCTGCCCTCCCCGAGCGTTCCCTTCTCACCCTGCATCCGCATGAATACAGCTCAGACCTAATGACACATCTGCTGTTATAATCACCTATTCACCCGTAGCAGACAGGAGGAAGAGAGGAGAGCCTGTCTTGTCCTCCTCCTCCACCCCACCCCACCCCGGAACAACCCCCACCGCGAGACAACGCTGGCCCGCCTTCATCCAGCCCTTCTGTGCTCAGATCACTCGGGGCCCAGAGGAGACAGCACACAGGACCTGTGTGCAGAAATACATATTCATGTGTGAATGACAGTCAACCTGCCAGTATTGCTAGAATAGGAGGATAACCAGAAAACAGTGCGATGCAGGGACCGCTTTCTTCCTCCTCTCTCTGCATGTCTGTATCCGACTGACACGCGGGGAAGCTGGGTGAAATCTGAGCAGAAATTCATCCCCCTATCTACATTTTATGTTTCTGTTCCAACAGTGCTGCATTAACTCTGACATTTGGTCTTCTTTGCTGCCAGATTCATGCACAAACCCCGGGCTGTTAATGCGTCGAGGTGGGCAGAACTGTAGCATCGGCAGAAAACCGACAGTGCCGTGCGACCACCCGACAGGCCACGCGTGTACGTATCTATTGTCGCCATAAGTTGGGCCGACTCCAAAGTCTGGGCAGGAGAAGAGAAGTGACAACAAAGGACGACAGTGTGGTGTGCGCCATGCAAATACAGGAGGATTCAAACGAGGCCCTGCGTACAGTGGCATCCCGCTTTAACCAAATAAGACACGGATAAGTTAACGGGCTGCTTTATTATCTGATGTGTGGCTCGCGTGGAGAGAGGTTCTCTGGCCGGACATGAAACGACGGTGATAAAAATTTGACGTTTAAATCTTCAAAGTATTTTTATTTCCCGTGCACTCTTTGACAGTGCAGATTATCTCAAGCATTTCATGAACGCGCGGCACACTGACGGAGCCGCGCAGATGCTTATCAACAGGTGAAATTCCCTTCGCTGAAATGAAATAAATACCTTTGACAGTGGAAGGAGCTGTCAGGACCCGATCTGCGGGATTGTTATTGGAGCTTATCGCTGCATTTTTCATTAATTGCCTCGGCGATACAAAGCTCATGCGCTTCTCGGTCGCGCTTGTTTGCTGCCAGCTATCAGAACTGGCCTATCGCGCCTGATTAAAACACCAGAACCGCACTGCATGGTGAATGAATGACCAGCACGTAAACTCTGGAGCGCTCGAACAGTGGCTTCATTCAAAAACTGTACAAATAATCCTATCAGAGTCTGTAACGGAGACACGGAAAGGAACGACAGCGTTACAGTAAACGTCCGGCAAGGAGAGAAGGGAGCGCTGGAAACGGGCCGCAAACAAGCCAAACCTATCATGTGAGCGCGATCGCCGGTGTCTGGGTGCGTCTTTGCAAAACCCGAGTAAACTGTGATTAGCATAATTGAGACGCAGTATGCTGAGAACAGGTCTGCCCTGCCAGGCCCACACAGCAAGAGTAAAGCTGATCTGGAGATAGATGGCTTGCACAACCGGGTATCTCTGTGCAAGAGGGTGTGTGTGTGTGTGTGTGAGACAGTCTCTTAGTATGTGTTAGGAAAGAGAGGGGAGGGGAGGGGGGGTTGCAACAGTGTGACAACAAGTTATCCAGCCGGTTCCTTCCTCAATCCGTTCACCTCTTTTCAGTTCACAGTAATTAATCCTCGACTACTCAGCTGCTGGAGGATTAAGTTCCCGCAAGCCAAACTTACAATCGCATCAAGTCTAACCCAAAGAAAATCAAACCGCTAACACGTGCTCCAAAAGCCTTAAAGTGACTGGGAGTGTGTGATGTGGGATGTGTGAGGTATGATGAGCATGAAGACGGGAGGAGAAGGGAGGAAGAGAGGGACAGAGAGAGAGAGAGAGAGGCAGGCCACCTTCTGATCGTCACGTCACCCCGCCTTTTGTCCTCCCTGGGCCGGCTGAGAGACAAAGCCAAGTCAGGGAAGGGAGGAGGAGGAGGAGGAGGAGGACGGTGATGATGCATCTGTCACCCACTGTGACTGACTGATCATCCTGACAATAGACAAAGCCCTGCCCCTCTTCTCGGGCCACGTTTATGTGGACTCGGATATATAGATGAATATATAGAAGCTCACATCGAAACACCATCACGTCTGACTATAAAACAAACAAAACACCGCCTGTGTTCCGTCAAGATTTCAAGCTTGACTACCTACCAGCAGGTTTAGCCGACTGGAAGCGGAGACAGCGCCCACACCGTGAAGAATTTCCCCCAAAATCTCAATAAGTATGTGGACAATAACAGTTTCACTGACTCACAACAGCAGCATTAGCAGACATCTCTATAAAAACCACATTACACCCATAGAGGAGATTTTAAAAAATAGATTAACCCGCTCTTTAAAAACAAAACAAACAAAAAAAATCACAGCGTCTCCTTGAACTATGATAGCACACGAGCTAAAGTAGCTTCGGCTAACATCGGTTCTGTGGATATTTAAGTTTTGTTTTTTTAAAGAATGACCTGTTTGAATTGAGAAATAATGTAGGTGGGTGTAGCAGAGATCTGAGTTTGTGAAAAGGGTGAAATAACGAGCCGACTCGCCTCTAACGTTTGCCGCTAACGTTAGCAACTTCAGCGCAAACTTGCGACAAGTAGTTGCCGTTAGCTAGCAAAATAAGCTAGCGAGCGGCGTTAAGTTGCTTACGTTGATTTAGTTAGTTGCCTTGAAAAGTGTGTAACCCGACCACAGTTTGTTTTTTTAAACTCGCTTCACATATTTTTACCCTGCCGCCGGCTTTAATATTTGCATTTGGACACCTCTATCCGCTGACTAACGTTCATTTCTGATAAATACGGGACCAAAACTTGGCTTTGGAAAAAGTTGGATCAATGCTAGCCGAGCTTACGTTAGGTTAGCCAGCGGCAGATTTCCTCTCTCGGGTAAAAAATAATAATAAATCAACAGTTAACCACTCACTTTCAAAATGTAACACGGAGCTTGGCGTGTATTGCATTGCCAGTCAACCGTACAACTAACGTTATGTGCACAATCATTGCGGTCCGCTCCCCAACGTCTTTTTCTGTGCTAAGATTAGCCGAACTAGCACGCTACGCTAGTTAGCAACCAAGACGGGCGCTTGGTGGAGACATCACCGGAGCAAACCCTGGAAAAAAAACAAAACAACTCCACTGTCTTTGAAAGCCGACGTTAACTCACCATATCTTTAGGGCTGCGTCGGGTTCTTGGTTTTAAATCCAGGGATATAAACCCATAAACAACTTCCACCGATTCCAAGGGAGGGAGGGATGGAGGGGGGGGTCAAGATGTAGCACTTATTTCGGTGTTCAGGGGGGTGCTTGTTGCGCCTCCGCCAAGCTATGTGTTGCTAATGCTAAAGCCGAAGCTAAAACCAGGCTACACGTATCTCCTCCTCCTCCTCCAGAACATGGCGGGCAGAGTGGGGAGGTGGAGTGGGGGGGTGAGAGAGAGAGAGAGAGAGAGAGAGAGAGAGAGAGAGAGAGAGCTGGGAAGGGTGTGACCAAGGCGGCTTGGCTCGGCTCGGCTCGGCTTAGCTTGGCTTGCCAGGGGCGCAGAGAAGCACCCCGCTTTAAAACTACAGTCGTGTTAGCCCCTTAAGTCACAAATACAACGTTACACCAACAGGGGTGGTGACAATCCCTGCGAGTTTTCACAGGGATGACATGCCTGGGAGAGGACAACCAAGAAACACATCAGCTTTAGTGTGAAAATCCTGGTTGTCTCTTTTGTTTTAGCAGTTTTAGGTGACCGAGCAGACCTCTCAGGTAAATCAGGTTCCTCTCGGGGCTTGTGTAATTCCTTTTTTTTTTTTCAAAAGAAAGCTGGATGTTAAAATGCCTGGGCTCATTACACAAGCAAGTGCATGTCATGATTTGTCAATGCAAAGGATAGCTTGGTGTGTGTTTGTGCGTGTGTGTGCTACAGGTGTGTCAGTACAAGCCACAATCATTGCAGGACAGCATTCCATCACTAAGAGGTTTTTCCACTCTGCACCCGTCCCATCGGCAGAGCAGGAGCAGCCCTCTTGCTCTGCTCGGTCCAGACGCACATGCATAACACCACGCTGTCGTTTATTCAAATGAAGCTCTATGAATAGACACCAAAGGTCCCCCTGAAAAAGTGTACAGTGAGCTATGAATAGGCGTCAACATGTGTAGACGCAGAGCGTGGCGCTTAAAAATAGACGCCGGGGATGAAAAAGTCACAGACAAAAACAGCTGCCAACACCTGATCCAGAAGGCATGCGTGCAGTTTAGTTACTTTCAATATGCTGGATGGCTTACATAACTCTGATTCTTCTTTGGTGCTTCGTCCCTCTCTGTTCAGGGGACACGCTAAGCCGAAGCCAGGCTTGATTTAGGTGTGTTTACTTGTCTCAGCGTGAGAGAAAGAGAAAGAAAAAGATTGAAGACCTGGAGGTCCTGGTGTGAACAAAACCTTTCCGTTATCAACCAATGTGGTTTTATTGGTTGGAACAGAATAGAGCCGACATTTACAAGCCAGGATGCAAGAAGAAGAAGGAAAAAAGCACATTATATTACACTCAGCAAGAAGTTGATGAGAATTTGACAATGTTCCACTTCCAGTAAAGAGACGTTGAAGTTCTGCTTTTTGGTCACTGATCACAAACTCGAAACATTTTTTTTTACCACAAACTGATTTTTCAAACTGAAGTGGTTTTAAAAACTGATTTCAACCAGTCAAACTTATTAACACGACATCCTTTTTTTTCTCATCACACAAGACGTTAAAACTGCCCGAACGCACTGGAACAGTCAATATTTAGCTCAGATATGATCCTCTTCAGAAGAGGATTACATCCCAAAGCTGATTTGTTGAACAACACTGGAGGTGACAGAGGGAGGGCTTATGTCTTTGTGCTATCACATATACAGTAAATATATATATTCCTCTACAGTATGAAGCTGGTTTGCTGAAACAAGCGCGATGAATACTTGCAGCACGTGATGAAAGTTAACCTTGAGTGTGAAGTTCAAGGGCGTGTCAGATCTTTGACTTAAGAACTTATTTAGCAAACAGCGCATAAAAACAAAAGTCACGTTTAAAATGTTCACCTTGACTTAGAAGACGGCCTGATATCGCCTAGTGCTTCCTTATCGTGTCAGAGCGTTATCGCTCTTGCCTCTGTGCATTCGAGCTTGTGCAAACCTGGACTCTGCTACTCCCTGGAGGGCAACGTGTAGTCAGTGAACGTGTTAAAGGTGAGGTGCTGTGTGTGGGTGGGTGTCTCCTGGAAGAGCGGATCATTCCACTGCAGGTCCAAACTCAGCCAACAGAGGTCAGGAGTGTCTTACTTTTTAATTATAAGACTTCGGCGGTCCTTTAACTGAACTGGATCCCCTGCAGCCACGTCTGCTTTTTAATATGTGATTAGCACTGATGACCCTTCATTTAAAAAGTCATTAAAGCTGATTAAAATTAAACACTACAGCCTGTGTTCCTCTATTCACAACACTCACATGCTGTTAGGGACTCATTGGGCTGCAGGCTGAGGTGTAATGCAACAACCAAGGTTATTGCATACAATCAATGAGCGCCAAAACTAGGACCAGTAGCATTAAATATATATTTTAGACATATTATCTCTATTACTGACTGTGTCACATAAGCTTCCTGACCTTTAACTCTATATAGTTTGTCATTTTTAAATCTATGTTCGTTTAAAAAAAAAACTAGACTTGACCCAGAAGTGCAGCAGGAGCACTGGACCCTCAAGTGGACTGCTACCACCAAGTTTAACGTCCATCGATCAGCTTTAATTAATGAATCCATGAAGTCAAAACACCAGAAACACGTGAAAATATACAGCGAGCACCTGGCGAAGCCTCGTTCTCTGTCAGAGCCTTGCCATATCACATCCACGTTACATAACTGAGCATTGTTTGTCACACACCAGCTCGTCAGGTACCTCCCGCCGTAAATCACAGTTACAAAGGCAGCCACACATGTGAGTCACATCAATTAGAATATATTTCAGCAGCATGTGTGAAATTCATAAAACGTGAGAAGAAGAGGCCCCGTAGTCACGACATGAAGAACTGGTGAACTGGTGCACGAGTTAAAAAAAAAACAAACTACAAAGTTATGTCACTGTGGAAAGTGGGAAAGACTGGCAGGATTCAGTCTTTGGCCCGCAGGAGAACATTCGGTTCCACGCGGAGTCGACATCAGCAGAAATGCAGAGGAAGACAGAAAGCGTGAAACAGGATAATGTATAATACCTGCCACTCCTGCCAGATTAATAGCTAAATCTTTTCACACATGCAAATGGTATTATGCTCCCTGGAGGCTGGTGTAAATTCTACCTGGAGAAGGTGAGCAAGAAGGGAGGGGGAAAAGGGGGCTTAAACATCTTTAAGAGATGACATTTACTCAGTTTTAGCTGCTAAAGCTTACCCGATGAGCCCGCGTCATCGACGGCCACAGATTTTAGCTTCTTCCTGTTTCCTATTCCTGCAATCGATCGTGGAAAAAAGACAAATTGACACCAGGAATTCTGAGAATCAGTGTGTCTCTCTGTTTGCAGACCCTTTTCTGAGGTAGAGTATCCTATATACCACCCAAAAAGAACAGGAAACATTAATAACACACATTGTGAATTTGGCTTAGCTGTAAAAGAGCCGCGTTAATTAAACAGCAGCCGGCTTTTCTGCATAACTTAATGCCAAATTAGATTTTTTTTTTTTATCCGTTTAATTAATTGTAAATGCGGTGATGATTTATTTACAAAAACTGATTTTTAAAAAAAAAACCACAGCTACAAGCTTCCTCACGGTTTCGAACTCATGGTTTCGGTTTCACTGCACTCATTTCATTGTGAGATTGTGGTGAGTTTCCACGCGTACAAAAAAAAAAATCCCACGCCATAATGCTGCTTGCAATTCTTTTTTTTTATGTGCCACATAACAGTGGGCTTTTACACATTTTACACATCACCTTGTGGGTTTCAGTGACATACAGTGTCATTTTCTTTTCAATTTTTAGCAGAAGAGAAGAGCAGAAGTCCAAAATATTTCTCGCTGAGGTCACCAAACTATTATAAACCAACCAGCCTACTGCCTATTTGATGGCCTATTAATGTCCTAATGCTAAATTAGTTGACTTCTATGTGAGTCTTACGGAAGTCAAACAGTTCCCTGTGTACGGAAGTGTAGACTAATCATAAAACGATGGTAATCTTAACCGGGGGTCAGGACTGATTCATCATAAATCTGTCACAGCCTTCTGTGGTTGGTGCTCCACCACACGCAGCGGGTCAAACAGGCGGTCGGAGGGCGATGTAGCGATGTAGTCAAGATAAGAACGTCTCAAGAGAACATCAATGAAGTTTCAACTTAAGACCAGGCCAAGACTGAGTCAAGACCGAGACCTGACACTGTGTAGCCATGTAGGTAGCTAACAAGAGTCCAACCTAAAGTCCTGTGCATGATTCTGGTGAAGTCTGAATTTTGAATTTCTTGCGAAACCAGTGAGAGACGGAGAGGGAATAGAGAAGTGGGAGAGTAAAAGTGTAACGGGGACAGAGTGGCACAAAGGAGAACGAGAAGCAAAGAGAATGAGGGACAACAGACATTGTTTTTCTTCTGAGGGGAAAAGAAAGCGTGGGAACAAACTAGTGAGAGAGTACAGTAATCGGGCCTCCAGACTAAACAGATGGTAAAAAGTGGTGTTGATTTTTTTTTTTTTTGAAGGGAAGTTGAGAGGCTTTGTACCCACCTGCTTTTTTCCGCTGTTGCCCACTTGCTTCCGCTGCCACAGACACACACAAACCTCTTTATCAACCACCCCCCTCCCCCCCTGCATCAGGGCCACGGATGAAGACAGAGTGAAGTGTTAGCGGTGTTACACTTTCTCGCGTGCTAGATGTGCTTGTGTGTTTGCGGGTGACACAAATGCACTACAACCGTGGGGCACTGGGTGTTTTCAGACAATAGCAAGCTGGCGAAACACAATTCACACACACACACACACACACATAAAATCAGTGTTTACAGCCATGTTTACCACTTCACAAAACATCCGGCAACTGGAACTGGACACAGGAAGTGATGTAATTGGATCAGCTGAGTGACCCCAACCGAGGGGGGGGGGGGGACAAAAGGTCTGTGAACGGTGAAGAGTTTGCAAAGAACAATTTAGCAAACATGAAAGATTTATTTGCATTCCTGTTCCACATTTACAAAAGTGTCGTCCTGTGCAGGAGAAATCAACACAACACAGCACAACAAGGGGGGAACAGTTGAGGACAAGACTGCGTGCGCACTGGCCCTTGAGCTGAACGGCAGTTCCACTTCCTCTCGTCCTCTTCCTCTTCTATTCTTCCACCGCCACCACCTCCACGCATGCGGCCCTCCGCTCTTCTTCCTGCGGTCCTTCTTCTCATGGCTGACTCAAACGGCCAGCTGACTGGGGGATTTCCTGGACGGGTCATGCTATTGAAACCACAGCCGGCCCGATGTTTTCCTGCTGTTCTGCTTTGTCTTTGTTCCACTTGTTCCACTCTGTTTTTCTCTTCTCCTTCTCACGTACATGAAGAGTTAGCCAGCCCGGTTTGAAATCAAAATCTCATGATGAATAAATAAAAACACACACGACTCTGGATTCGGACCACACGGCAGCAGAGTGTCTCATATTTTGACGAGGCAAAAGGGGGCGAATGCTTCCTCATCCTGAAGTTTGTTAATCAGAGAACCTGGTAAAGTGTCACACACATATTTGTTTGATATTTATCAAGTGTCAGCGATTTTCTGGGCTAATTCACAAAGTGAGAAAAGTGACACTAAACTCTCTTTCTTTCTTTAATACAGCTTGCCAATCATTAAATCAACATTTCGTCTTGACCATGTGATCCACATTTGTCTTTCAAACTGCTGGCTCAGGGGAAGAAAAACTCCTCACTCTCTTGGCGTTAAAATCTTGCAGGTGGAGTGAGGAAAAACAGTTGAGTTGTATTCTGGGCTTTTGTTCCTCCCACAGTGTGTCAGTGTGATTTTCTCTCATCCTGAGCAAGTTTTCCCTGTACCGTCCACGATGTCCAGCTTTCACTCCAGGGCGCTTTTTGCGACGGTGGATTTAACTCGGCGAGTGACGCAGGTGATCTGTCCGTCTTCAGCCAAACTGCTGCTGCTGCCAGGCTCCCATCCAAAAGCAAAGATACAGTATACCCCCTGTCCTTTATTCATTTATCTTGGTGGGGGTTTGTGACTGTTGCAGATGCAGCCCACTGTAATGCACCATGCCCTCATCGTCTGTGTTAGAGTTTCACCTCTGGATGTGTTTCTTCACCTCCCATCTCGTCTTGACCTTTTTAGTTTTTGTTCTTTGTGATCAAACAGCACACATGAGCTCACCTTTCACTGAGACAAAAACCAGTGATAAAAATATAACGACAAACCACACACACGCGCGCGTTAAATCCATAGAAGCCACACAAACTGTGTGAGACAAATATATACACAGGAAGTGCCTCCCACTCTCTTGCACTCATTTGCTGTCTCTCTCTCTCTCTCTCTCTCTCTCTCTCTCTGAGCGTTACTCATGGTAGTGTGTTGCTGAGCAGCAGCCAGTCGCGTTTTTCCCCTCGCCGAGCTCACTCACTCTCTCATCCTCCTGCTCTGACCGACTCTGATTGCGCGCTCTCCGGGTTCAGCAGGCAGAAGAAACCTCTCCTCTCCTGCCCTTCTTCTTCTCTTTCCATCTGTTAGTTCATTTATTTCATTATTTTTATTATTTTTTTATTTCTTTCTCTCTCTCTGTCCCCCAGCCCCCGGTGCCAGGGGCATTAGCGGGGGGT
The DNA here is from genome assembly GCA_023373845.1 of Nibea coibor. NCBI lineage: Eukaryota > Metazoa > Chordata > Actinopteri > Sciaenidae > Nibea > Nibea coibor. Next base: position 6,365,223 of record CM041727.1, read on the forward strand.
CCCAGTGTGTGTGTGTGTGTGTGTGAGTGAGTGTGTGCTGGGAGGTTTCAGCATGGAAGCAGTGGCACTTTACACGTTTCGTGCCACAGAGGGTGATGAACTCAGTTTCAACAAGGGAGACATGCTCAAGGTAAGATCTGTCTATCTATGTACACACACACATACTGTACAGCACATGTCTCACACACACACACACACACGCATGCTTCTAAACCAGAACAGAGTAGTGGACCAACAGATTAATCACCTCTCTGCTTCTCTCTCTCTCTCTGCCTCCACTGTGATAATTACGGCAATTATAACTTTAGCGTCTCCATCTCTTGACACTGTATCCAGGTGCTGCTGACTAGAGACAGAGCAGTATGAGAAACCAGCCCTGCCAGCTCGAGCTTGTATTGAACGTTGAACAAAAAAATGGAACCATTTTTGACTGACAGATGAAAATACAGTTATTTAAACTAAAAAAACACAGTGCATGGTTTGGAAACAACAGCAAAAATTAGACTATCTTAAAGGAATTATCTGTTTTTCAGATGAGAAGATTGATTCTCGTCATTCCCGTGTTAGTATACGCTAAACATGTATCCAGAGCCGGCAGCCGGCTAGCTTAGCTTAGCATCAATAACTAGCTTGGCTCGACCCCTAGCGAACAAAACATAATTATTGGAGTATTACAAGCTTTCATTTTATCCAAATATCGAGTGACAAAGTGTAAAAATAACTTGGTGTGGTATGTTGTGTGGCCGGGACTTGTAACTTCCTGGACTTTCTGGTCCTGAACAGGAAATGGTTGAGCACATAAACTCACACAACTTGACATATTTACACTTAAGATTAGCTGTTTCTTACTGTTTCATGCCTTTCAGCTAAACCAGCCCAGTCTTTTGACTTTAAATTTAGTCAGTTGATTAATCTTCTCATTTACCTCTCTTTCCTTTCCTCCAAACGACTAACTGCTCCTTTAAACAAATCTAATATTTTGCTATATTTTCTCCCAATCAAACATTTTCTGAAAGCTACAGCTGTTGTATTTTTCTGACGGGCAACAAAGCAAGTGCAGTCCTGAGATAGTTCCTGCACAGCTGGAAATTATTGTAGTAGAAAATTGTCTCTCTAAGTCATCGGCAGTAAACCTCAGATTTAAAGAGCTAGAGCTCCTACCAGCTGGTAGGAGACATGCCAAGATCAATTTCTTTACTGGTGTGAGCCTCAGTAGACCAGAGTGCAATTCTGCTGTGGGACAAGTTTTGTTTCAGGCGTAGCTCTAACTTTTTCTCGATTAGGACCACCCCACCCCGACATGTCCTTCCTCTTATTATAATATTTCTATGGCCGCTTGTGCAGACAGTATATAACTAGCTGTTCTGAAAGACATTCTGGGAAATGTTGGAAATCACTTGAGGTAGAACTGGATGAGGCAGGTGGAGGGGAAGATCTCATCTTAAAATAACCCACCGTATGGGATGTGATGATGTCTAACAGGATAATAATGCCTGAGGGTGGCATTGACCTTTAATTGTATGCAGTAGGCTGGTATATTATTCATCGCAGACAGACACTTGAACAAAGCAACTTCTCATTTCCTTGGAAGTGACGCAGCCGCGATGAGATGGCGTTTACTTTTGCCTTGTTGCAATAAATACACGTGGTTCCCCGCGGTATTTGTGTGCAGATATCGCTCTTTTGAATCATAACGCAATAAGTTGTTGGCTTTGGTCAGCGAGCTGCAACAGCCCGCTGTGCTCGCGTTGATGGCTGGGTCAACAGTATCAAAGTGAACTCATGCTTTGCGGCCGCGTTCGAGCTTATGTGCCACTTTTTTCTCGCTTTTCCACTGGGATGAACTGCTCCCGGGTCAGACTTGGGTCAAACAGTACTTTTAAATAATTCGTTCTTCCCCGTTTGCGGCGCCAGATGGCCCGAGCATTACAATGCCATAACAACTCATTTAACCACATGCAAAAAGGAAAAAAAATCTACTTAGTAGCGCTCATTTGTTGTTCTTTTACCGCGTCCACACACCGGTTTGTAGCTGAAAAGCTTTCTTCAGCTTCCAGAGCTGCTCATTTTTGCACCTTGTTTTTTATTTTTTTAATTTCCGAACAGATCAATCAGGCTGAGCAGAGTGTTGCCTCATAATGAAAAAATATCCTCATAGTTAAATAAAAAAAAGTAGCTGCTCTGGCATTCTGTTTAAAGCCAGAAAACACTGCGGCCAAGTCAAACACAAGGGACTGAAAAGTAGAGCACGAAAACACACTTTTCTTTTGTTCTCCAACCCCCCAGCACACGAATGTGGGATTTAAATTGGCTCCGGCTCGTGTGACAGACTCCTTTGTCACCGGCAGCAGCTAAAATCAGGTAGCACGCTCAATAGTAATGTATTATACATTTATTACTTTCAATATTTTATTCCTGAAGAGGGCTACTTTTTCATTTGTTCACATCCTGGTTTGACAACAACAACAACAACACAAAAAGATTCAAGCCCGGGAGCGGGCTGTCCTCCTCTGTGCCTGACTGAAGCATCTGGACGCAGGCTATCATCTGACCTGTTTCAGCCTCATTAAAAGCTTTGTTTAGAGGTTCACGGCCTAGTGCAGATGTTCACGTCAGGATTTTTGTGTTTTTCCTTGATTTTGGCTTCACGTTAGGCCATTTCAAGGGTTAATCGTGTAGTTGTTCAATCCATTGGAATTGTCTGGAAGGAGCTGAATGAGTCAGAGCTGTATGAGCGGGGCTTGTCTCGAATAAACATCCTAATTATACATTTCCTAAATACACATGAAGAGGAAAGAAATAAATGATTAATGGATTCCACTGAGCTTAGACTAACAGACCGTGCTTTCCCGAGAAGCAATATGAACAAACCAGCGATGACTTGGGACTTCCCAAAGTTTAGCCATCGTTGGGCATTGTTAATGTAGCTAATGCACTGAACGTGGGGGCCGATTCGGTGTCATATGCGCAGGAAATAGAGAAGGGATGCTGATTGTGTCGCATATTAAAGAGCTGAAGATTTCATTTGATCGAAGGAGCGAAATCGAAAAGGATTTGGTGTCATGACAGGTGGGAAAATGGCATTTTTCAGGAGGGCTTTGGTTTCAATTCTGGTCACAAACGTTACACCTGTGAGTCACCGAGTGATGAATTAACTGAGGCTGTGGCACAGTGAGCTGAATAAATGATTACAGGCCAGAGAAAATATCCAACTGGGCAGTCCAACATGTTTTATTAAACTGCCTAAAATGTAGCAAAGGGGTTGTTTAAGGGTTGTTTAAGGGTTGTTTTCTTCCCTCGCTAATAAAATGTTGTCGGGGCCTGACATTGAAACCACCAACTGATTTAAAGGGCAGTCATTCAGTTTCTGTGGCCGGACTATAATTGGTGCTATGAACAGTAAATCATACTGTAGCCCGCAACACATTTTAAAGCGCTCATACCAATGCACAGTGCAGCCATTAAACTAGATGGTGCATGAAATGAAGTTCCTAAAAGCACGGAGGGGACGGGACAACTTTTTGGCAGATGGGGAAACAGTGCCAAAGGAGTGCTCCCAATATAGATTCATTAAAGGCCGCCTTGTTGTATAGAGTTTAACTATAATATGTCACAAGTTTCATTTGGATTTAACCAAGAGGACCTCACAACAAGGAGCCTCGGGTTGAATCTGATTGTAGATCTGTTTCCCTTTGTAGATGCAGTGACAGTACTTTTGATGTTATCATCATGACTATGATAGTATCATACTGAAACGTATCCAACTATCCAAACTGTTGACGGCCTTTGTGGTGACCCCCTCCTACGTCTGAATAAAACTGCCGATTTCCTTCCGTCTCCAGACTTGAGGCGGTTCTCTGAGTGTTACCGGGTCTTCTCTCGTTTACCAGTTGTAGCATGCCTAGTGTTAGCCTTACCTTGCGTACTTTCACCAGTGAGGCGGAGGCCGTGTCTGTTTCTGAAGAAGTCACCAAACAATCCACACGCTTCAGACGATAAGCATGGGCCGCCTTGTTGTATAGAGTTTAACTATAATATGTCACAAGTTTCATTTGGATTTAACCAAGAGGACCTCACAACAAGGAGCCCTGAGCTTCATCTGTGCAGCCTCGGATTGAATCTGATTGTAGATCTAAATTGCTGCTGACCAATTTAGCATAGCGCTCTCATGATTGCATCAGCATTCATGGGGAAACATATAAACAAATTTAAATTTAAAGTTTCTTTTCTTAAAAAATGAATTTATCTTTGCACATCATTTATTAATGCACATTTAAAATATGATCAAACAATGATTTGGCGCCACCTCTGCCCTAAGTCTGAGGATGCCCACGGGTTCACAGACTCCCGGGGATTGACTAGACAGAACACAGCAGCACTGCAATAAAAATCTCTCTCTCTGTAGGTAGAGATACAGCAAATGAGGCCTTTGTATAATATGTCACTGCAAAATAAGCAGAGCAAACAGGACAGCAGGGTAAACTATCAAAATGTCAAGGAACGTGATTGCTGGATTTAGAGAGCTGGATGAAAAACGTGGAGACAAGACCAACGAAACAGGAAGAGTAAACATCAAAGCGGTCAAAATCAGGCGACAGTTAAAGACTGTCCTCCGCCGCCGTTATCACCCCAGAGTGTGCAAACCGTCTATCAGAAGAGAAAAATCATTTAATATCGGCCGTCCCGCCTTTCTGCTCCTCTCCAGCTCCTCTGCTGTGGCTGACAAAATGAACGCAGTTTGGGGTCAGGCGGGTTAGCTCACCGGCCCTCGCGCGTAATCACGAAGGGCTTCGCGTGGCATTTTGAACTTGCCAATAATGCTGTGGAAGTTCCGTGCGAGTCGAAGTCCACGCGAAGATGAATGCGAGCCACTGTACCGGATAATAGGAGAAGAGAGGTCTGGCCAGGAGATTGATATACAGCGAGCCGGAGAAATGAAAGTGGCCTTTCACCTCATAGTAATAGACTGCATCAACATCATTATGGGCTATATTTCATCTGTGTGTGTGTGTGTGTGTGTGTGCCCCTAGATCACTAACATGGAGGACGATCCAAACTGGTACACAGCTGAGCTCCACAACAGAAAAGGCTTTGTGCCAAAAAACTACATCAACCTGCGGCCTCACGCGTAAGTACACACACACACACACACACACACGTCTTCAACTCACACGTCCAGCTCTGGTGTATCTAAACAGCTCATCAGTGAGTGTTTGCAGCTCGGGGGCGTTTTCTGCTCTGCTTTGGACATCTGCACTCCGGCATAAGGCGGCTTACCCAAAGGGATACTCGAGCTCGCTGCCTTACGTAATCACGTATGATCCAACCGTGTGTGTGTGTGTGTTTAGGGCTGCGAAGCTGCTGCTGGTACACCCTGCATCTCCATCAGATGGTTCATACACCAGCTGGATTTTTTTGTTTTTCTTTTTTGTCATGACAAAACCCTAAACTGACAACGCAGCCATTAGAACGGCTCTCTGCTCATTAATGGTCCAGTCGGAGCTGCCAAGTTAAGATTGCGCGCACCGTGGGGAGATGTGATGCATAATGCGGCCTCCGTATTGGATACATCTCTCTCTCACTCCTCGCTTGAGTCATCAAAGCGACGGAGGACAGGTTCATGGGAGCAGAATGCCATTTATGCAAAGCTTGCATCCAAACAATCTCTATTAAACAAGACTAATGAGCAAAAAAAAAAAAAACAGAGATGAGTCTGAATATACGGCGTTTTGGGATTTGTTTTGCGTGCAGCGTGTTTAAAAATAGCTACACAAATGAGCTAATTTTACTCCAACCCCGGCCGTCAACTTCACTTTTGTATCTCAGTCAGCACTGATCGGTGCCGCACGCTGTGATCTGCCTTTCTTTTAAATTCTCCTCATTTCTCTATAAATACAAACTTCAGAAGTCACCAGACGCCCCCCCAAAACTGAATTCTTCTCTCGAGTTCAAGTGCGCAAAAAAAAGTGCTCTCTTTCGTTCTGCCTTGTTCACTTCCTCTTTTCTTTCTTTCTTCCTTCCTTCCCTTCAGCTGGTTCGCCGGTCGCATATCTCGCGGGGTGGCAGAAAGTCGACTCAGGCACAGGGAGTGCGGCGCTTTTCTGGTCAGAGAGAGCGAGAGCGCCCCCGGAGAGTTCTCCATGTCTGTCAGGTAGGAGGTTGTCCCAAAGAGCCACATTTTCTCCTGACCCCTGTGATCTGTGTGCACATGTGTCCTCTCATTACTGCAACATGCCTGTTTCTCCACAGGGACCATTACACTTTCATTCCACCCCCTTCTAATGCAATCTAATTTATGCGCACATCCCTGCGCAATTTTGTTCCGTTCACTAATAAAAATGTTTGCAGCGCGTGCACGACGCACGCAGTGTTCCCGTTGGTGGCAGGGGATCAGAGGAGCGGGCAGTGGAGGAGGGTAAATAGGATAAGGTGTGGGACGGGAGGGAGAGGGAGGGATCTGCAACCCCTCTGGCCCGATGTGAGCTAATCCTGTCTGGCACACGGCGACATTTGGAGCCGCTGATGGGGCCAGATCTGTTGTTTTGTCGGGGAGGAGGAGGGGGGGTGCTGGTCAGGGATGCAGCTGAGTCTTGGTGTTGTGCTCCTGGGGGCCTGTGTGGATATTGGAGGTGAGGAGTCAGGATGTGAAGGGGATGGGGGGGTGTCTGAAGTTTGGCCTGGAGGTAAGAGTCGGCTCTTCTCTGGACTCCCGGGGCTGAATTGGCTCGAGTCAAACGGTTAAGAGTTATGGATTTGTGGGTTGTTTTGTAGGCTGTGACAATGTCTGGGCATAAGCTCTCTCTCAGTGGATTTAGGACAAGACTTTGGAAGCATTAACACGGGAAAGGAAAGGAAGAAGAAGTTGTGTGCATGAAGGGGAATCGAAAGGGAAAGTTAGATTGAAGGAGGAGAAGGTTGGTGGGAACAGAAAGGATGCTGGTGGTCCTAGTTTTTTTTTTTTTCTTTTATGGCTGTTGTTGTTGGATGGTGGAGCAGCTTGAAAATTGGGTCAGGTGTTAGTGTGTGTGTGTGTGTGTGTGTGTGTGTGTGCGGTCCTTGCACTGTTGACAGCTCCCCTGTCAGAGGAGACTTCCTCACGGCAGTGACTGTGAGAACTTTGGTTCCCAGGATCAGCTCGGGTCACCTTTGACGTCAGTCCGCTTTCGCCGTCGTGAGCGGAGCCACAAAGGAAGTTTGTGTTGCCGTAGTGTTTTAGTGCCGGTAAATGATTCCAGCACTGCGAAATGATTTGTCACTAAAGGTCAGCCCCGTTATCTGTTTCATGCTTGAATTCGCTCTGATGTTGCATTCTTCATTTCCAACCATCGGATTCGAAAGCCGGGACAGGCTAGTCGTGACTGCCACCTTCCCACAACATGGTGCCAATTAAATTCACAGACAGTGAGCAGGTTTTTAAATTGTATATTTTGCCTGAGAAGTAGGATAAATGAACAGATGAAGATCCATATATTTCATTAGATGCTGATTCAAGTAACATCTTTTATTTATTTATTTGGTGTCTAAGATGTAAAATATCACCAATATCCACCAAATATCCATATCCAAAAAATACCAAACACGTGACCTCACATGATTTGGACCTTTGAATGAATATGTGCCTTGGTAGCTACGTAATAGAAACTGTCCCTGTGGATTATTTAGTAGCTTATTTTTGGAAAGTAGGGCTAAGTGACGCCAAGCTAAACTTTTACACAGAGATATGAGGAATCCACTTTGCCTCCTTTGCTCTTTGACCCAGCAGATTCAGGACTTGTGTTTTTCTGGGTCGCCCACAATGCCACGGTAATAGATTTATTAAAAAATATAGAGCTGAAACAAAGCTGAGGTACGCTGACGTCGAGATGAAAGGCGGCAGGTTCGTGCTTCTCTTTTCGCTTTGTTGTCGTCGGCCACTCTTTCTCTCAGTGACAGCGGTAGTGGCAGGGAAGAAGAAGGAAGTGAGACTTTACATCTGAGAGTCCTTCCACCTACACGCACAACTCACAGCTGAACCGCACAACTGCAGCGACCGTGCACCGACTCTGTGAGTCATCAAAAGACTCACATATTATTCTCTGTTAACTGGCCTTTAATTCTTTTATTTGTTCAGCTTTGTGGCTTTTCTTGAGTTTGCTTTACCCCAAATATATACACTGTATATTTATTTCAGTCAAAGTGCGAGCAGACGTCACTTTCCGCTTCGATCGCTGGATGTCTTGCCTTGTGATAGAGCTCGAGGATGTTTTGCCGCAGCTCGGTGGGGCTGGTTTTTCACACATTATTCTGCTTAGTCTTGTAGTGGTCAGCCCGCGTTGTATTCGCAGAAACACACCCACCCACGCACCCACCCACGCACAGACACACTTCTGTCTTCTCTGTAGCCATTGTCTTGTGTCAGGTGCAGGTCACGTAGAACAAAAGCAAATTTACTTTTCCCGACCTGATTTGGTTTGTCTGAACCGATCGTCTGTCAGCAACTCGTGTGTGCGCGCGTATGTGGCAGCTCCAGTTCAGTGTATTCACATGCATGTGTGTCTTTCCCTGAGAATAATCCTGTTAAAAAATGAATACCTCTTGCCCTTTCCTATCACCACTTGATAGTGTGATGACAATAATATAAAAACAGATATATTGTTGTTTTCTTGGCCTTGTGTCCACTTTCAATCAACATTTTCAGCCAAAGTAAAACTCCTCCTGACCCAGCAGGGCTCTTGAATGTAGAAGATGCCAATCTCTTACCGTGAAAAGGGAAACCAGGGCTCTGCTGCGTGCGTCGTGAGCAACAAACTGTGCTGTAGAGGCGCACAATGTTGCCTGGTGACACGCTGGCTCATATGGATAGCACATGCCGGCTGAAACAGACTCAAACATTTGTCGTCGCGGCATTTCAGTGTAGATACGACCTTTTTTTTTTTTTTTACATAGCCTCAGGTATCACTGACTCATACTTCCAGAGGCTGATGGCTCACGCAGCCAAGTGCTGAATCAAGCTCTTCATTCAGCTTCCTTGTCATCGGGCATTGTTAGTCTCTAAAGAGGAGCCGTAAAGGGGACTGACCCTTTGGGCTATGCTTATTTTAAAGCTGCATAATCATCTTTTGAGCTTAAAAGTGACGCAGCGCGAGTTCTTGTCGTCATTTGGGGGGACAATGTCACACTAAGTGACCCTCAAATAAAATACCTTAGCTGAGTTTAGCTGGACAAACAAAAGCTTTTAGAGAACATGTTTTAAAAAAAATAATAATGTTAAAAACCCATGACGGAGTGAAGAGTGAGTGAGTCAGTCAAGTTATGTAACACCATGTTGGTATAAATGCTGCAATTACTTCATTTTCTTCAGCTGGAAAATCTACTTTAAAGGTCCAGTGTGCAAGATTTATATAATCAATAAATAAATGAACATAATATCGATAAATATGTTTAATTAGTGTAAAATAAGAATCAGTGTGTTTCAGTTACATCTACAAAGGGAGCAGAGTCTGCTGTGTTACTCCACCATGTTTTTATAGAAGCCCAGAAGGGACAAACTTGGCTGAAGATCAGCTCTCTCGCAAGTTTTGCTGTCACTGCAGGTTCTCCATCCATTTTCTGTAACCTCCTTCCTCCTTGTCAGGGTCATGGGGCGCCTGGAGCCTGTCCCAGCTGGCACTGGGCGAGAGGCAGTCAGTCGCCAGTTCATCACGGGGCTCGGCGAGGGGTATTCAGTTAGTTCCAACCTTCCTACTGGACCTTTAAGTGATGTTCTTGATTTAATCCACCCCGAGCCTTATGCTGAGATGAGAGGATTGATACCACTCGCATGCAATTAGTTTAGCTTAGCTTAGCTTAGCATACAGATTGGAAACATACTAGTTAAAACGTTTGTTATGTTCGTTTGTTACATTTGGAGCTGAGTTAGGTGCCGCTCCCTGTTTCCAAGCTCTGTGCTAAGCTAAAGTAATTAGCTGCTGGCTGTAGCTTCTTATTTAGTGTACAGACATGAGAGCGGCGTTGATCTTCTCATCCAAAAAGTTGTCTTTATGATGAATAAATAAACAAAGGGTGCACGGTGGGTTTGGAAACGTCGCTAATGATGACATATGTACTCGCCAAACTTTGTAGAAAGCATAAAAAAAAACTCTGCGTATAATTCATTTTATTTTTCATAAGTGCTACTACTTTTGGAAACCCAAAGAGAAACGCTTTAGTCTCTGGTTTCACGCCACAGCTCGACGGCACACTTTAATACCACAGTGCAGTGACCATAACACAATTGAGAGAGACTTAGAGGAGACAGAGGCATAAATACAGTGGGAAATCGAGAGAAGAGGGAGAAATATAAAGAGAGAGACAGAGGGAAAGAGCAAGCAGCGGCTGCAGATGGAACAGACAACAGAAGGAAAAGCTTGTGGCGGGTGGAGGGGGGAGGGTGATTTCACTTTTTATTTCTCTATTTTCTCATATAGACAGTGGAGCTGAAATAAGAGCAGCCCGGTCCTCTGGGAGATAAAGCATCCAGAAGGTCTCCTCCTTTCTTTTCTCCATCTCTTTTTATTCAATTTTCCTTGACTTAGTCTGTCCATACTTCACCCTCTAACTCTTCTTCTCCTCTCTGGATCTATAGTCGTATATAAAACAGTTTTGACCTCAGCACAAAAGCAGTCTTATTAGTATTACTTACTCGCTTTCTTCCTGAGAGTCGAGTTGATTGATAAGTTTGAAATATGTCTGTTAATTATGAAGCTAGCAGTTAGTTTAGCTTAGCATAAAGACTGAAATCAAGGGGGGGAAACAGCTAGCATCGTGTGACTTCAGTTTTTGTACTTCAGCAAGTTAAAAAAAACACCGAAATCAATGTAATGTAATGACCTTTGGAACGGTAGGCAGGGTTTGTTACTTTTGGGCAGAGCCCGGCTACCTGTTTCCCGCTGTTTTCCAGTCTTTGTGCTAAGCTAAGCTAAGTTAAGCTAAGTAGCAGCTGGCTTTAGCTTTAGACATGAGTAGTATCAACCTCGACTAACTCGCTGCCAGAAAACGATAAGGCACACGTCACAAAATGCTTAGCTATATGTGAATAGCCTAAGAAAATGTCTAATTAAGAGCGTGAACAATCGCTATCCGCAATCGCTAAGCAAGGCAGAAAATATTAGCTTTGTAAATTTTAACTTTTTTTTTACTTTAATTGTTCTCCTCTGTAGCTTCAGCTTGGCTGGCTCTGACAAACTCTTATATAAACCTCATGTATCATTATTGCAGTTTAAAGTTGTGCTGACACAGATTCTGCTTCGTCAGCCATGACGCGATGAGAGCGGCTCTTGCCTGATCAGTTTGTCACTTCACGAGCTCTACGGAGGAAAGCAAAAAATAATAATCATAATAATAATTTCTGCTTTTCTACATATAATCTGTGTGTTTTTTTTAAGATAGATGGTTGTTTTCCTTCATGATGAGAACTGACTGGAAAAGATCAACTCTTCCTCTCTCGGGCTCCTATCATTTCTGTCTGAGAGGCTTATTGAACCATCAACACACTTTCGACTAAATTGCCTCCACCAAACATCTTTTATCATTCTTCCCCTCATTCGCTCCATCTCAGCTCCCACAGAGCACACACACACACACACACACACACACCTCCCTCTCCGCTCATCCATCTATCGGAACAGGTGATGGTGCTGCTTTATTGACGCTGCAGGAGGAACTGAACTTACTCGCTTACACGCTCGGTCGACACACAAATAAAATCACACGCTCGCGGCCGCTACGCTGTGCGACTCAATCCGTGTGTGTGTGTGTGTGTGTGTGTGTGTGTGTGTGTACGAGCGGGCATGTAAGCACTAATGTGACCGCTGATGTGCGGCAAGCACATGGGGGCCGCACGGGCCTGACACACACTCTGGTAGCTCCGTGACACGACCATCACTTGCTTCCACACTCACACACACACACACACATACACACCGTGTTAAATTGACAGCTGGAGGTGTCAGTGTGACTGTGTGAAGTATTCCAGACATCTGCAGCAGTTTAGAAACCGAACAGCAGATTAGAGAGAGAGAGAGAGAGAGAGAGAGGGGGAGGTTTGGCAGGATGAGAGACGGAGAGAACGCGGAAGTGAGAACAGAGTGATGGAGAAAGTGGAGGGGAAGATGGACGGATGACCTTCACGCTTGTTAAATTGTGCTGGTGTGGAGTTTTTAAGTTGAAGTTCCTCATCTGAAGTGTATCTTCATCTCTCTCTCTCATCCTCTCCTAATCTCTCTCTCTCATTTCCTTCGACTCGGAAAAAGAAAATAATCTCTCTCGCTGTGGGTCTTAATTACACTGGATCACGGAGATAAGAGGGCAGACAGATGCCGTCTGCGTTCTGCGCACTGGTTCTCTCATGTCTCCGGGTAATAATTAATAAAAACGTCGACACGAAATCGACGAACGCAACTTCTGCTTTCCTCCTCCCTCTTTGAAGCGCTCACCACAAAGCGATGACTGATATTGAATTAATGGTTATCAGGATGTAAAGAGCTCCCACTATGAGTCAAAGCCACATTTTAAATGGCTCACGCGACCTTATTATACATGTAGTAGGCAACGTTTGGGCATCTCGTGCTTCCTTTTTCGTCAGAACTGTTTGTTTGCTGTAACGTTTCCCACGGTTTGTCTTTTTAAATGCGGTCTCGGTTCTGTTTGTGTTCTACCCCTCCGGTGGCGCAGAGGTGGAGTGGTGTTTGGCACCGGAGGGCGAATCGTGTGTGGAGATGTGATGCCATGTGTTTTTTCATAAATATTTGAAGCGATTCTGGTCTGCGCGGAGGCGCCGCTGGGGAATTTTCAGATTTATTTTCTTTTCGACGCGGCACAGCTGGAGGTGTCACAGCGCGTAGAGCTGATTTGTAACGTTCAAGATCGATTTTTATCAAACAATGTTTAACAGATACAAACAACTCACCGTCAGGAAACAGCTGTAACTTCTGTAGAGTTTTATCATAATTCCTCCATATAATAACTGGCTGAGTAACTTATCTTCATCATATTGTGAGTGTAGACTTTTCCCTTGTCTGTTATCTGCTTGCAATCAATGCAGCAGCTTGATTAAATGGAAATCTGCCAGGAAATAACCTCTGAACCTTTGCTGTAACATTATGTGTCACAGATTTGAATCAGACCAGCATAAAGTGCAGACATGACGCTGTACAGCTGCAGGAAATGTCAAGCCAATGTGGTGAACGGGCACAGCTGAAAAATGATTTCTTGTTTCCCTCTTCCCCTTTTTTCAAAGAGTTTGATGTGTTTCATTCTACACTTCGCGCCCGTGAATCCCCCTGAAGGGAAAGTCCGTGCCCTGTCGACATCCTGTCCTAACCCCCCGCCCTCCAAATTCACCTTTCACAGGATCTAAACTCCCCGAACTTTTCCTTTTCCTTTTCTCACACCGGTTCAGCTCGCATTGTTTCTCCCCTGTCGACCGGCTGCACAGCTGGTGGCACTAACACAGTAACAGAGCCCGACCAGTAGGGTGCAGCAGATGGCATCAGACAACCAGGGACAGAGGTGGGGGCTGATAGAGATCACTCACACAGTTTTGTGTGTGTGTTTGTGTGTCAGGGCTGAATCGAGAGACGCAGTCGAGCAGATAACAAGGAATTGCGATAGGGAGCAGACGGATAATAGAGAAGAGGAACACAGAGCCACAGGCAAAGCAGACCAAAGATGGACACAGACAGATAGCTCAGACAGAATGAGTTAACGTTCAAAGGCCGATCCAGAAATAAGTCAAGAAAAAAACTTGCATTTGGCTTGATTGAATATTTTCAACTCTCTCCTTTTTACACTACAGTTTCATCATGTCTGGGAGACCGGGCCGAGGTTTGAGAGGAGAGAAATGAGGACACGCGGGGTGAAATGGAGAAGGCAGTGGGAAAAAAGGGCAGGGTGGAGGTGTTAGCTGAATGCCATCCAGTCATCAGGGAGTCAGCCCTGCTTGTTCACGGAGATCAGCATCTGAATAGAGAAAAAGGAATTCTGGCTCAAACAAGCCGATGCTCATTTACTTTCTCCCGGCTCGGCGCCGCGCCAGACCAGATAGAGGAGGAGTCGTAAACCACAGACGCTATATTGTGTTTATCTTGGAGCGAGAACATGCATGCCATTTAGAGGAAGAACCACCTAAAGTGTAACACAAAAGAAAAAAGATAATGAATGTCATCCATTTTAATAACCATTAACATAAGCTGAAGACACACACCTACTTGCTGCGATGTGTTTAGAAATACGTGGGAGCCGTATTGACTTCCGCTGCATATTAGATGCAGTTATATAACAGCGCGATCGTCGTGAGATGTCCGGATTTCTAAAGATAAGCTGGCAAGTTACTTAGCAACTACCACAGAGCAAGAACTGGGAGCAGGTATGATTGCCAATAAACACCGGCCAAACTCTTAATCATAACAACAAGGCATGCACTCCATGACCGTGGCTATTTTTGTTTGTGCAGCCGGCTTTATTTATTTCTTTATTTATTTAAGCTGCACTCAATTATTTTGGCCTTCTAACAACCGTGTATTAATCAAAATGTTACTGAATCAGTAGATAAAACCTAAACCTGTGTGAATGTCATCGCCAGCTCTTTTATTTTGAAAATATGACTAAAAAACTCACCTTTATTCTCTACTAATTATGTATGTTTAGATGTTGCAGCGTCGTTGCTTCCCCTCCATAAATACAGCAAATGAATTGTACATTATACACGATAATAAAACAGGAAATAAGCGGTGACTGACTCCAAGTGAGCAGCATGCCAGCCCTGAACAGCTGACAGCTGTGGATTTGAAGGGGGCGGCTTCAAGGACTAAAAGGCCAAGACTGTTTGGTCTCGGCCCAAAGCTGTTTTGGGTTTATTGTATGCAAAGAGGAGGTTGTGATGTGAGAGACACAGTGAGAGAGTCTGCCTGGTGCAACAACGTGCTCCAGGGAGGTGTTATTTCACGTTTTTAAAACGTGGCGCCTCCTGAACTATTCACCCCCGTGTCGTTAAATTCATTTGGGGAGGAGATGCCTGATGCAGTGGCAGAAGTGGACACATAGAAGTCGATATTGGACTCAGAGGACATCGTCTCAGGCACAAAGGGCCGGTGATTGAGTTTTTATTAAAGCCAAACATTTCCTGTGATTTAGTGATCGGTTGGCGACATCAATCCATGTCGGATGTTCCTCTAAGATGTTTTTAAACTCTCGTTTTCTGATTTCTTTCACAGTTACGGGGACCATGTCCAGCACTTCAAGGTGCTGCAGGACCGCTGTAGTCAATACTACGTGTGGGACGAGCTCTTCTCCTCCCTGAACGAGCTGGTGGAGTTTTACCATAGCAACAGCATCGCTAAGGAGAGGACCGTCTTTCTGAGGGACCCCGAGCACTTTGCCAGGGTGAGCACGTGACAAATTTTTCTGATTTCAGCTTATCACAAACACGGACGCTATCTTCAGCGATAAATAAAGGCTGAACCGGCCACAACGGGCAGGCGAAACAAAGTGGAGGTGTTAAAGACACCATCGCTCTTCAGGGAAGCGCGAGAGCGAGAGGGAGAAATGATGTCATCCGGCTTATAAAGGCTGGTGACAAGAAGAGCTGAAATAAACAGCGGCAGTCTTCACAGTCCACCATTGTTGTTTCTACAGGAGCCCAAAGGGGACAAACTAAACACACTCGGTATAGTTGTTTAGTAGTTTCTCCTTCATGCCTGAACCGAGAGGTGACAGCTTTTCTAAACACTGGACCTTTAAAAAAAAAAAAGTAATTTTGACTCACTTTCTTAAGATCGTCTTTTCTTAGTGTTGTTTCAGCTGAAATTGTTCAGTCACAGCCATGTTTAATGTGGGCAAATGGTTCTGAAGTTATCACTGACTTTGCTGCTCCGTTTCCGTCTCTTCTTGCCTAACCTTAAACTCACAGCAGTCATAGAAAAAAAAAACATTTAAAAACATCTGTTATGTTGTCTGCACCAGCCCTTCATCACACATCTTCTGTTAGTTTATTTAGTATACGATGAGACTTGAAGACGCGGTGAAGATCTCTTGTCAAATCCGTGTTTTAACAAACATAACGCGCTGCCCAGGTGTTCATATTTCATTTTGACTTCAAGGCATAACTTTTTTTTCTTCTTCTTGTAATGGAGCTGACAGTTATGGGAACACTCCATATGTTGGTGAAATTTCTGGAGCTGTGACTGTAGCAGAAGGGTTTGACGAAGAGGTGCAGCTTGTAATGAAAGATCACAGGACTGCCGTCGGTCTGGAGCAGAACCAAATCAGTCATCTCAGGCACCGAGCCAGAGGGAGTGAACGCCGCAGTGCTAAAAAAAAAAAGAAATTTCAGAGGCAATTATTCTATATATCAGTCATGATTAAGTCGCTACGTTTCATGTTTGGACAGAACATTAGTTTGCTGTTTTTAGTACGAGTTTAGACACCCAATGAACCTGGTCGAGGTTTTTAACTGAAGGCGTATCCCAAATTTCTTTCGTCCTATTCACATTGTGTTCTGTCGTGTTTAACGAGGGGAAATGTAAATTACAGGTAGCTCCCAGGATGGTGTCATTGCAGGAGGAGCTGCCGTTTATGCCATTGTGAAGTCTTTACCGCCGACAGAATCACGTTGCATGTTAAGTGTTCCTGGGAGTGGCAGGGGAGCTGCGCCTGCAGGCGAACCCGATCTCCGTGGAGGGACGCGATCCGCAGCGATTCTGACACGGCAGCATGTTCGAAACACTGCAGCGCCAGCCGCGGGTTAATGCTCATCACATCACGTTCACCTCCGGAGCCGGGCTGTCATTCTTTAGGGAGCTGAACATCTAGCACGTCACACGCGAAGTGATATCAGGACAAGAAAAAGACGGCACGCGTAAAAAAGATATTTAATTCACAATGGAAATGAGATCTGGGAGTAGTTGTTTTCAGCTGGGTTGGACAGACATTCGTGGTCTCCTGAGGATGAATCGTAACTGTACGATTTGAGCCCCTCTCTGACCCAGTTTTTGAGTTGCATGACTCAGCTGGACTGAATACAAATTTTGGTCTGACTTTCACAGAGTTAAAGCAGTTCAACGACTTGATTCCCCCGAAGCCTTTTCTCCCTGCACCTTCACGAAATGTCAAGCGTCTGACTGATGGTGACGCGACGCTTCACGTGGACAGAAATGATGGAGGCTCGGTCGAGCTTTAACAGGGTGGCACAGATGATTCTGCCTTGTTAGCAACTGCCTGCAAACAAACCTCGCTTTCAGGCTTTATTTAATTTACCATTATCAATAGCCAGATCGGTCTGCAAGGGCCGATGGACTATTATATATCCTATTGGACGCATGCAGAGTAAGCACTCAGGTCGTACAGTGTGAGCACATAAATCGCAGACCAGGCAGGCCGGTTGGAATTGAAATCCGGCGTAACACCAGAAGGTTGAATATTTGTGGTTTTTGAATAGCTGAGCAACCACTAAATGGATTTACTATAAAATCTGGTGTTTATGTCCCCTCTCAGGCTTCATTGTATTCATCTTCTTGCAGACTTGTTAAAATAAATGAATAAAATGGTGGCAGCTGTAAAGACGTCGGTGGAGTAGCTGACGGCTGAGTAACGCTGCCCCCTTTGTTAAAAGAGGAACGTAAGAAAAAAAATCTAAAAATGATAACAGAAGTGTGTTCATTTATCTGTGGCCACTTGATGAATGATGGAACATAATTTAGTGCAGCAGAAAGACCAACGTGGCACATTTAGCAGCTGCAGACAGACGCCTATTGCTTAACTTCCACTTCTAGGGAACATAAGAGTAACTTTCAACATGAAATTTGCCCAATAGGTTAATAAATAACTCATATTCTATAGGACATATAGTACTGCTGTGCTGGGGTCAACAGGATGTGACAAGTTATTTAAGTTACATTACTCATTCGGAATAAACAATGACCTCATCATTTGTGGTAACCAGCCTGTTGCTTTCATATATCACTGAACAAGATACAAAAAAAATTGTATCTTGTAATTTGGAGCAAGAATGAAGGTTTTTCTGTTTGACACGTGAGGGAAGGATGAAAAAAAAGACTTGAAATCTGGTCTAAAAGCTGAATATTCTTTTGTTTTTTAATGCAATTTGAATAGCAGATTAGATTTTTAGTGAAGAGAAACTAAACAAATGAATAAGATGAGAGCAACTTTCAGGTTTCTAACCTGTCCCTAACACTTTGCTGCTGCTCCTTTTCGTGCATAATCCTGCAAATTGCCTCTTCTCTTTGCAGTCATTCTCTCTCCCCTGGTTCATTGTGCTGGGAAATCAAACACTGCACTTGCAGCTCTCGGGCTCACCGCGCTGCACGCACGTAAATAAAAAGTAGCGGAGGGGGCGGCTAAGGTGCCGACATGCACCCTAAATACTGACAAATGTGCCACTGCTGCTGCTGTGGGGTATTTTCGAGGTGAGACGTTTAGTGGACAATGAGTCATTGCTGTTAATAGAACTGAAGTGAGGGTGGAAATAACACATGCAGATACATCCTGCCGTGTCCAGAAGGTATTTTTTTAAAAACATTTTCAAGCAGGTGTCTGTATGGTTATGACTGCAGTAATATGTCTATAAAAACGACGAGGAGTGAGCTCATGGTGATAATTTAGAATGAATACACGGAGAGGGCAGTTGAAAAAGAATAAAACATATAGCAAAATATCAATATTTTCACGCCTGAATGATCAGCACACGTAGAAGCTGATAGAAATCTGACTGGTCGAGCACCTAAGTCCGTCTGAATCTTATGTTCTTTTCAAGATGATCCACGTTTATTGATCTTACTGACATGTGAGCTTTACTTCAGATGCAGGGAGTAAAGTTTGGTGTGTTAAAGTCAGCGGGATTTTTGGGGGGTGTTTCACCACCCTCCCACCCCGTCTCCCCCAAAGCTTATTTAATACTCATGACTCATATTTCTCCTCATCTTTATTTATTCCGGGACGGTTTTGCCGAGGAGCCAGCCGACTGCTGCAGTATTTCACCTGATGAGGATGATTTGGTTTCTGGTCCTAAAAATAGCTTTCGCAAAAATTTAGTTCTTGCTCAGCAACGTCCTGCGTCACACCTGAGCGGTTTCATGCATGTTACAAATCCACCGGAGATATCGCGCAGCAAGCGCGAGAGTCCTCCCAACGAACGCAGCTGGAGCAGGTGCAAGTTGAGAATTTAGCTTTGGGGTGTTTTGATGGTAGTTAAAAGTGAAGACAGCCGTCTCATGAGAGAACGGGGGGGAAAAACACTCTCTGACCTAAATACTGTCACAATCTAAATCTCTCTAATGTGAGCGGTTTATGTTCGGGTATGATACAGTAGTTAATGTAGCTGCATCACCAACATCTGGCTGTCTTCTGCGGTGTCATAACCTCGCTGCATGATAATAGCACATTCTGCTCATTCTGCCGCCATACAAATCATCTTCTCCGCCACCTACAGTGGACCGACTGGTCCGACGAACTCAAGCAAAGTAAAACTGCAACTGTGAATACTCCGAAAAATGCTGCGTTCTTCTCCTGATTTACGAGGCGCTTGCTTGATTGCTGTCATAAAACAGATTTAAGACCATGACACAATGTTTGTGCTTGTTAATTTCACTGCTATTTTACACTCTGTTTATTCTCTCCATTAGATTTTAGTGTGATGATGACGCCGTTCGCTCTGTATTCTCCATGAACCGGCAGTAATCTGTGTTTAAATGTCTTTAACAAAGGGAGAATAGTATTCTCACTTAGCTACCCCACCCACATCTTCACAACTGCTCCTGACATCTATCCAGTAACTGTGTATTCACAAGCCTGCACCTAATCTATTGGCTGCTTCTTACAGTAATAAAACTCAAACCTGAATAATGGGAGGGAAGTCTGTTTTAATGGGCTTTAATGCTTTGTAATTAACTCAAAGCAACAATGCGTGGAAAGGCATCTGTCTTGTCTTGCAGACTTTTACTTAACAAAGCTCTCACCAACGACTAAAAGTCAATCCCAGATTTACTCTTGTCCGGCCGCCTTTGCTCGCTCTGGCTACCCAGCTCCGGTTCGGGCACAACACCACTGCTAAACAAACTGTGACATTTCCCTGGTGCTCTGAGCCAGCTAACAAACTGAGCTAACATTAGCTAACAGCAGTTATAGTTCAGTTTACGGTTCACTTCACTGTCCATCATGAAAATCTGTAAATCACAGAGTCGATGTGAAGCAGCCAGGAGACATCAGAGGGAAACCAGAAAAAAGTTTTCTCTATAAAATATGATTCAGTTTCACCAAAATCAGATAGTTGGTGGTGTGTGACTGAGTGCCATTACGTGTTACGTACATATTGCGGGAGATCGTACCCAGGGCACAAAGATACATCTACAGCATGCAGAGTTAGAAGACAGAGACACCGTTCTCTTACAAGCTAGCTGATAAAACACTTCATATATATACATATCATATCATATTCCTCCATCATCCTATGATATCATCAGGCCCCAGGCAAGATTACTATTACATGAGGAATATGTTTGTTTAGGGTTAATTAGGCCAGGATACAGGACTTATTACGTTACTGTGCCTCAGGTCTGAATGATGTGGTCGTACAGCTCTGTTAATATGAAGGTCTAATATGGGTTGCATGTTTGCATACATGACGGGCTTAGAAAATGATTGTGTATCCATTGTCAGAGCCAGAAAATACCCTTTAACAACTGTCACGCATGTCTGCAATTAGCCTCGCATAGCTAAATCTGTCACTGACATTAAGAAAGCAGAAGAAAACAGAGCGACCAATTTTAGGTCCATTGCTTTGTTAGAACCTTCTCTTAAGTCTCATATTAGCTTCGAGATGTGCGCTTGAAAAGAAACCTTAGCGACCACTGCAAGACTGCATATCTTACTGACCTCACTGAGACCTTAATAACTGTCTCGCTGAGTTACTTTCTGCTTGTCATGCACAGTGTTATTGCATCATTCCAACACTGGCTGTGACTTTTCCTGTACTGTAGGTCACCGTGTTGCTCTGTCATGGCCTTCAGATAATATCTACATCACATCATGCTCATATATAAAGGTGGCGTGCTAATCGTGCTGTGTTCACCTAAATGGTTATGTAGCCTCCGAGAAAACAGTCATTCCGCGTCACGTCACAGCGGCCTAGTCATACCTTTGTTTAGCCTTGTTTACTCTGCAGCCGTTTTAATGAGAGCCACGATTGCTAAATTGTACATTTACAACTGTCTGTTTTAATTGTAGAAATAGCGAAGGAAGCGTCTCGAGCGTTCACTCACCGTCCACCAAATGTCTGTCACAAGATGCTGGTTTGTGGCTCTGAATCCGCGTCTTGTGCTGCTAATTAAGACGGCGGACTCGTTTCAGTCATCAGTCCTTTCAAGTTTTTCCCCACCTGGCATTCGTGTCCGTGCTTCTGTCCGCAAATAGTTCCCTCTACCACTGGATCCATCGGCATTTTATGTGCACATTTATGAGAAATATACACAAAGGACCTCTTCACAAAAAACTTATTTTATGGATTATTGTTTTATGCCTCCATTTACTGCTGACTTTTCACTCTCAACCAGCTGGCCGGCGTGCAGTAGTCGCCATTTTATGATGTGAGTTACAGCATACTAAAAAAACACGGCTAGGCTAAACGCGAAGCTCACCTGGTCCCTTGCAGGTCGCATTAGAGACTTTAACTGAATATAATATTCACAAGTATGTTTTTATTGGTGTATGATCTATTTATATCAACAGAGGAAGTGAGTCTTTTTCCATGCAGTCATGTTGAACCGCCTCCACTGGCTTTTATCTAGTTTCAATGCCACCATGTTCTCCCTCAGGGCAGGATGAGGCAAGGGGTGTTTAGTTAGTTACAATGTGAAACCTCCCCACTAGATGCCAGTAAACGCTCTACGCCGGACATTTAATGTCTCCTGAAGTTGTTTCTACAGCCTGTTTAAAAAGTCTTAATCTTTTAAATCAATTTCCAGCACAGCGCGGCCACGACACAGTAGCTAGGTCTGCAGATTACAGCACGTTAGAAACATTAAATTTAGCCTGATCCTAGCTGTCTGTCTGATGAATGTCATTTTAGATGAAGTCGTGGTCAGCTGGTTGTATCTCAGCGACTTCGCCTTGGCCTTCGGCATCAACAAAACTCCAACGCCCACCGATTGTCTCTCAAACGTCTATACAAACTCTCCGACAGCGCCTTCTCTCCGTTAAGCTTTCGCTCGCAGAAACGATGAGTGATAACAAGGCAACTTAATGTGCAAGATGCGGGGAACCTTTTCTCGCCTCGTACCTCTCGCCGTCTACTCCGCGTGCATCTAAAATATTAACGGCAACCCCACTTCTTCAGTTACCAGCACACGATTTGTTAGGCACTGGCGCAAAAACACGAGGAAAAGCCCGTTCCTGCGTCGCTCCCTTTAGATCTGGAGCCGAAAAACAAGGTTGTAGAGAAATCCTGTTAACTTCAATCCATG
Organism: Nibea coibor; assembly: GCA_023373845.1. Taxonomy (NCBI): domain Eukaryota; kingdom Metazoa; phylum Chordata; class Actinopteri; family Sciaenidae; genus Nibea; species Nibea coibor. Next base: position 6,387,713 of record CM041727.1, read on the forward strand.
TAAATGTTTCATGAAACTAATGCTTTAAGCGGCTCTGTTTGAATTCTCTCACCGCCGCGCGATCACAGTCCCTGCTCGTTTTCGACTATGTGGGTCAGTTTCACAGACATAAAGTTGAGTCTGTCGAGGACCGGCTCGGTCTGAGTGTTCGTGTTGTCCCTCCTATTGTGCGCTTTCCAAACTAATTCCACATCAGCTCATTACATGGCCCTAGATCGCTTCTTATCTCGCCGTAGCAGGAGGAGAAATAATTCCTTTTTTTTTTCTCCATTTCTCCTCCCCAACATCTCCCCAGTGTCTCCCAGAAAAAAGCCCGTTCACGCAAAACTTTGACCTCTTTCTCACGCCCTGTCAGTCTTTTCTGCCTTAAATGCCCCGTGTGTGTGTGTGCGGAGACAAACCTAGTGTAAATCTTTAGTCCATTGATGTTAGAGAGTAATTTGCTCCACTGTCGGCGCTCGCTCTGGGTCAGAGCAGGCACTGGAGAGGATGACGATCACAAGGCAGCCGGACGAAACAGATTTCTCCTCACGAGCTGCCACGGGGAGAAATAAAAATAATAATAATAATAATTTTCTTTTCTGTACAAAAGACGCAGGACTGCACATGCAAACTCACCCAGCAAACAGGGACCTGCAAACACATGCAGCACACGCTGTGTGTGTGCACGCACGCTAAGAGGAGGTCTAGACTAGATCAGTGAAACAATAAAGGGTAAGCCGGTGAGGATTTTATAGATTTGTGGGATTGATATATGTGTCTGTGTCTCTTGATCCTAATCCTGCTGTCTAGTACGTGCTTGTTTGGGTGTACCTGCCTTCCCTGGAAGCCATTGTATTAGGTTGGTACAAGGCAGAGCAGTTCACAGCGATAAAAGGCCAGAACTGCAACACACACACACACACACACACGTGTGAGAGAAATACTATATTGTTATTCCTTCCAGCCTCTCTGTTTGCTCCCAGTTCATATCACATCCACTTTTCTCTGTGGGAGTGCATCTGACAGCTCGGAGAGGTTAGTTAAGTTCAAGGCGCCCTCCTTAAAATAGCCGCTTTTATCCGACTGCTCTTAAACTGCTTTTTACTTCGCCAGTCGACGGAGATCAGAGGAGGCCGGCTATCGGGAAGGAAGAAAAGCGCCGCTTTTGTGAACGCGGGGAAGAGAAACACAGCGAGGCATCTGCCGAAACCGAGCTGAACGCAGCTCACCTTAACGCGAGTTGAAGCGCTGTTTTTTAGTGGACGTGCGCGCACGCTTATCTCGCTCTCACACACTTCACTGTGGACCTCCTCGCGTCTTACTCTGTTTAAACACCCTGATAAAGCCCACATGTTTCATGAAGATGCCTGTCTAGACCATGAAGTTGAAGGTCAAGGCATGTCTTATGTCTCAGGATGGTAAATAGATCTCTGGGTCATCCTAATAACAGATAAGATATATTCAAGTCTTTCTTCTCCATGACTCCATGATTGCATTTGACCCAAAGCTTTCAGCTGTTTTCCTGTAAGTAACCAAAGGCTCAGACGTGATCGGTCAGTACTACTCAGAAGCACGTCCAATACCAAAATTTTGTGCCTTGAGATGAATATGAACCAAACTAGAGCTGCAGCGATGAGTCGACCGCTCAATTAGCTGATCGACCCAAAAATAATCACCAACTATTCAATTTTCAAAATCAGAAAAATCTGTTTCCAGCCTCTCAAATACAGAGATTTTCTGTTTTCTTCTGGTTTATATCTCAACTTATTATCTCCAGGAGTTCAAATCAAGAAACGACACTGCTTTTCCTACAAGAGCTCAAGAAATTCAAACTGAAACGAAGCCTCCGCCTTCAGTTTTTTTTACGCGGCCAGCATTGTGAGCATACCTCATCAGTTTGGTATGGCAGTCACACACATGCACAAAAACGCGGCGCGTAGTCAATAAATCATGAAAGATGATTGGCTGACCCTCCATCTGCTGAAAAACACAATCAAAGAAAGCGACCGCCTCTTCCAGCTGAAGCCTTCTAGGAGGCGCTACAGGCCCTCCCAACATCATCTTATTTTTGTCCTGCACTGAGAGATCATGTAAATATTGTCTGTTGTTGTGCTGTCTGATGCGATGTGATGTTGATGTCTGTGTCACTGACACCGCCGAATCGACTTTACTCACCGCGTTGTACTGCCAGCGACCTCGATCGTGTGGTCATTCATAAATGATTGACTCTGACTAACTGTCGCGGACAATTTCCACCATTTTCCACCACAACAATTAAACAATTATCCAGAAAATAATCAGCAGATAAATATGTGTTAATCGCAGCCCTTAAGCTCACACGGTGCAGTTGACTGACGTCACGTTTCATAACTTCGTGTCAGGAGTAAACAGCATGTCCAAATTCCAGGCGGGGCGGTGTATGTAAATGTGAAGTGGCCGTGACTTCTTTATCTGTCTGCCTGTTTGTCTTGTCTGTTTGTCAGCCTGTTCACCTCATTAACTGTCTACCTGTCACAGTCAGTCATTTGATCAAAAAAATATAGAATAAATAGAACGTTTCCTAATCATTAATAATAACCCGTAGAGGAAGTTTGTTCTCCCCCGTATGGTTATATATAACCCAGCTGTCATCTGCTCATGTCAGGGTACTGCTCACGCGGCAGCAGTGATGTTTGTAACTGAGATCAATGAGTAGAAAATATTATTAGTCATCATTGAATATTTATTTTCATGTCTATATTCTTCTGTCCGCCTTGGTCAGGCCTTTCTCATCGTATTAATATTTAATACGAATGGACCGACTGACCACGGTGTGGCTCGATAAATGTTAAATGAAAAACATAAATAAAATATATTTGTACTTTAAGGGAACTAAGACGAGATTACTTTATCTAAAATGACTAACGATTCGAGCTCAAAGTCATTCATTTAACTAAACATGGTGCCAAATCATAAGAGAAGTTATCTCATGACACTCTCCATACAGAGCAGGTCTGAACCAAACTCTTCATAATATTATTCACAGAGACCGAACAATTCCCACCATCAGTGAGTACTTAGGAACATTGGCGAGGGATAACTTCCTTTGAGAGGCCGAAACCTCGAGCAGATTGAGGATCCCCATCAATCCTATCTAGGACCAACAAGATGAGAAAAGAAAATAACTTTGGGATAAATCAAAGTTAGTGACATGCATTGATGAGAAGAGTTGAGCATCGTGGGAGGTTTAGGCCTAGGACTCACCTCAGCTCTACAGAAAGGAACATCTTAAGCCGACTCTTAAATGTGGAGAAGGTGCGTGCACCCAAGCTGGGAGCTGGTTTCAGAAAGACGAGGAACTTGACCTGTTGACCTTGTACCAGCCCACAGCCCGAGAGTTGGGAGCCACAGCTCTAATGTGTTACTTTTAATATGTTTCATCATGCTACGTCATTAACTTTTTTTTTTCCTTCCTCCTCCACCCACAGCGTCCCCATCATGCCCACGCACTCTTCGACTTCAACCCCCACCACCCCTCCCAGCTGCGCTTCCTGCGCGGCGACGTCATCGAACTCCTCGACTGCTCCGATTCGGTGCGCTGGAGGGGCCGTTGCCATGGACATGTGGGCTACTTCCCCCCGGAGTACGTCCAGCCCATTTACCACTGCCAATGACCCGACGCCAATCGAACAGGTTCATCAGCGAACCCCCCCACCCCACCCGCCCCGGCCCTTCACGCTGCTCCCGTCTTCTGCACTTGCCCATTAATTTTTGAGGAGCTGTAACTGGACTGCTCGATATGTTACTGACTCCTCCCACTCCCCCTGTGATGCCACCTGTCAATCATAGGCCTCGTCCAATCAGCTGCTACGGGCTCATCAATCACTTCTCCACTTCCTCTTTAAACATGTAAAATAAATAAAGTAAATAAATATCTGGACCTAGACACTGTGGAGAACGCACACACACACACACACACACACACACACACACACACACATATGCTCCCAGGTATTATTACAGCTTATCAGCACAGGTACAGGCTAAAAGCAACACACACTCACACTAACCTGAAAAACAAACAGTGTGTGGCTCATGGGAAGTGGTCAAAGAAGGGAAAGGTTTGCTCCACTGAGGATTTCCTCCACTATTTTCCCGACGTTCCCACAAGGAGATCCAATGAGCCGAGCGGGAGGACACAGAGAGCCCATTGTGTTGTGAATATATGGGCCAGACACCCTGAGGATACTGACACAGCAGACTGGAGTGCGAGACTGTCTGAAAGGGATTTGAACACATCTAAACCTGCAAACTTTATGTATGTTTAGTGAGTGTATGGATTTGGGGGGGTGTTAGTTAGTGTATGTGCTGAGCCATGTGCTCTGTGGACCAGTAAAGGAGGGAACCGTGTCACCAGTGTAACCAGTGCGATGACTGCGACCCGGACAATGCTCTGTTTCAAAAAATGCAACTTAAAATGTGACACGCTCAACCCGATTTATGGATCATTTGTTGATTTCTATGTATTTATTCTTATTCACGTGTAATCCTGAAATAAATATATTACAAGTAAGATTAAACATTGTAAAAAGGGTTTGTTTCTGCTCCAACAGAAGGTTTAAGAAACCCACATTTTATGTGATTAACAGTAAGAACTTTGGTCTTCCTTAACCTGTACTGACAAATCATTTAAATAAAGTTATACATTCACCTCTTTGAAACTGAAGCTCGGACGTTATTGTTCAATAATATTTAAACATTATAACTGTACGCAGATTACAAGAGTTCTTCAGCTGTGAAATAAAACGAACGACTAGAAACGCTGACCGTGTCAAGTTACGGTCACGGCTTGTTGATGGACTTTCACTTAGCCTTGGCCTGGTTTCATTCTTATTCATTCTGGTTCGATTCTCCAAATCACAGCCCATGTTTTTGAGGGTTTTTATTCGGCAATTCAAATAAAATAATGAAGTGAAACAACGTGGCAGCACGGCAACTTCATCGCTTGCACGAAATTGCACTTTGTGACACAATTTTAAGTTCAGTTTTATGCTTTTCGTGTCAAATAAACAGACTTTTCGTGCCATTTGTCATGATATTTGACATTTATTATAGGCATCAGTCGGTACCATCCATGTCATGCTAGCTTGTGAAGAAGGCGGCTGAATAATGCTCCGAAGTTAGGCTAGATTAGGTGATGTCAAACCCAACATAGTCATTTTGAAGGGGGCCCCATGACCTCGCACTTCAACATATCTAAATAATAATGGTTTCTGAGCGAGTCTCGTCTTTATAGACATGCTCACTTTAAGCTAATGCTGTGCAGCTTGGGCAAACCCCTGCAGTTTTTATATGCAAAATAAATGGATAGCATCTTATTGTAACGTGGCCATTTATTGAAACTGCAGTACAAAATGACCTACTGTGACCTCAATAATTGGATCTTTGTCTAGAACAGAACTGATCACCATGTAACCACAGATATATCAAAGGCGTCATTTTTCTGATGACGTTCCTTAATTTGGAATTTTGAAGGGATTTTGACCAGTCCTGGAAAATTTTGCACCAAATCTCTGTAACAAATGGCATCAAGCCAAAAACCACAGCAACAACATATAACACATAATTCAGCTGAGGCAAAATTTTTAATATTTGTATGGTTGCATAACCAAAACATATATTTATTACTAAAAAATAACAAACAAAAGGTTTATTCTTGCTCTGCTTCTCTCTATTTTACCTCTCTGAGAATTGCATTTTGTGTGGTTAGTTGGATGAAGCAGACAATTGACTCTGGAAATTATTCATTTTTTCTATCATTTTATAGGCTGGATGATTCATCTAAAAAGCTGTAGTGATAGTAAAACTTTAATCGACCCGACCGAGTGTCACTGAAGTGCACTTAGCGCTGCGTCGCAATACGAATACGGTGATAGTATTGTAATTAGTGCGAGACATACTCATTTTAAATGTCTCATTTGAATTCAGTGAACTCATTGGTATGTAAGTCTTGTTGTCAACAAGAGGTTTTTATGTCTGAGTGTTCGACTGAGCAGCACTTCAACTGGTCACACACACACACACAGACACACACACACGGATGCTGACTGGTGCTATGTGAGGAATGCAGCGCTGCTTCTCTCACCAGGACGTGATGTTTGAGATGAAGCAGGAAGCATCCAATGGGGCTGAAACACACTCCTTCGCTTTTCTCTCATTCCTCCTGACGAGAGTCACCTCTGGCTCGCCGGCGACAGTTATTCAATAAACAAGCGGCATCCAGCAGGGGAGGAGAGGAGAGGAGTTAAAGGTGTACCAGAAATAGTACTGCTGTTTTCTTCCACTACTCTGTTTTTTTTTAAACTGCTGAGTCACTTTGAAGCAGATGCGTCACACAAAAACATTTAATATGAGGTATTTGTGTCACACGCTCACAAGTGAGACAACGTGAGAATGTTAAGCATCGCTGACAGGTGAGACGGAGACAGGTAAAGTTGTGAGACAGAGTGAAGAATAAAAAGCGGAGGACAACGCAGAGTAACGAGGAAGCAGCTCTACGAATGAGAGTGACAGCAAAAGATCCAGGAGTGGGGGAAGGCGTGTGAGCCGTGACATCGCTGACAGTCACAGGCGTTAGAAGCAAATACAACAAAACTGTTAAACCAGTTCGACTGACTGACAGCCTCTGGCTGTTTGAGCCCTTACAGCCAAATAACCACCTTCAGCCTGCAAACGAGTCCAACACCCGGCAAAGCGGCAGGGCAGTTTTCTTTTTTTTTTTTTCCAGATCGTTAATCGTACGCTGCCAATCAGTGAGCCAACAAATCAAAAGATGAAACGGGCAGTCGATGAGTCAGCCGAGTGACTCACCCGGTAATTCACTGTGATCAGCGGTGACAGACAGAGAGAGAGAGGGCGTTGGGAAATATTTAAAGGTGGCAGGAAAAGCTGCAGTTCCTCAAACGGCCACTTGAGGCTGGCTCCAGAAGCCCGTATTTTCAAATGCTCAACTTCACTGCTTAAATAAACATGTTTACGGTCTGGTACAGAAAACAGGTTTGGTCCCTGGAGCTGATTTCCATGTTAATTTTTATACAAATCACCTGTTCAAACAGTATTGAGGCTTAAAGCTATGCTGATTTGAAAGCGCGGGCGCCGTTACAGGTGACTTGTTTGAGCACCCGGGCGTCTTTCAGGTCCACCGCCGATTCTTGCCGATTCTTAGATTAGCAGAGGCAGGGCTGCCGAGGTAGCCACAAGACGCGGCTCTTTCGAAACCTCTGGGGGACGTCACGGATACGCCGTCCATTCTTTGGACCGTCTGTAGTCTCAACACACTCCTCTAAGCTTTGTAGGAAATTGTTCAAGCTTGTCAGTCCACACCTGTTATGCTAAGTTCTCGTTCCTGAGCTCGTCTCAGGAGATCGAGATTTACATTTGAATTCTGTTCTTATTGATTGATTACCATCCCTTTATTGTGTTCTGTATATGACGATGAACACCTCGCAGCGAGCAGCCGGCTGTGACACCCTCGAGACTGCGAACCGACGGCCGTGTCACCTTTCGGCCTCTACAGTAACCTCCTCTGCGTCTTATCTAACGACGTGATCACGTCCCACGCGGGGTGCGTCATGTGACTTTAATCTGCTGACGATCGAGCCGCGTTCGAGGTAACTCAAACTTCTTGTTTTAGAACCTCGGGGCTCCGTGTTTGACTTGGCTGTGCAAAGACACGTTTCGCTTTCTTTTATCGCGAAGCGTTGCGCAAACTGCAACCGTAATTGCCGCCTTTGTGTTACCGTGTGAGCGATCCAGAGCATCAAACTGAAACTCGGGAGTTCAAAGGTCAGCAAGGTCCCGCTTAGGTGAGCATGCGGTTTTAAGGTTTAAAACTCTTGTAGTTATTTTTTTTAAATAAATCTCTTAATCCCACTTTGATCCCACCTGTCTTGTTTTTAGCTTTCTTTAAAGTAATTATGTGCTTTTCATTTTGAGCTCAGCTTGGCGTCTGGCATAAATGAGCAGGACTCGACAGGTAAAGCAGGAGCCCGCAGATATTTTTAATTAGCCTTAATGGTTTTCATGGGGTTGTGTGAAGGGGTAAGGACCCACACACACACACACACACACACACACACACCCCTCTGCAAACACACAGGAGTCACGTGAGAAAGGTGTGCATGTTTCTGCGTGTGGGTGGGTGTTTCGCCTCGTCAGGGTCACACCTGTCGGGCGGTGCCTTCAGCGGGATGTCACTCACTCTCTCACTCGCTCACTCTCTCGCACTCCGGCCGGTCAAAATCCGTCATTTGGTAACGGGAACAACGATGACTGTGTGTTCAGAGCACCATGGCCGCCCGGAGGAGTCACAAGGCTGAGCGACAAAGAGCAACGCCGCGTGAACTTATGTGCAACGAGGCTGGAAGTGAACCGCCCGGCTGTTTACACCGCAGAGGAGGAACTGAAAGGCAGGAGCGGGAGTCTGGGGGAGTTTAGGAGAGGAAGCGTCCCGTGTTTAGTCGCTCACTGTGAAGTGAGACATGGCTCTGTCCCAGTTACAGTGCCTGGACGATAACCACGTGAACCCGCGGGTGCACGAGTCCAAGCCGGAGTTCCTGTACTGCGAAGACCAGCGGCTCGCGCTGGAGGCTCTCCTCCAGGATGGTCGCGAGGCGTTTTTGAAGTACTTGGAGGCTCGCGGCCTGCGGGGTTTCCTCTCAGACCCGGAGGTGGAAGCTCTCGCCGGGGCTGTGGAGCCCTATGACCCGGGCTCGGAGCTCTTCCCGGATAGTGCCGAGGACGACGAGCCGCCGCTTTCAATGCACTACTGGCCCGAGTTGTCGGACACGTCCATCCCACAAATGGACCTGGGTTGGCCGGATAGCGATGCTTACCGCGGGGTGACACGCACTACTGTATACACGCAGCCGCCGCTGGATGGTCAGGCGCACATCAAAGAGATAGTCAGGAAAATGATTGCGCAGGCGCAAAAGGTAGGGGGACGCCGGCCCACCTTTGGACAAAAGTTTATGTAATTAATGTAGGAAATATCCAGTGTGTTGAAGCCATAATGTTCACTTTATGATTAAATTAAAGCCTCAAATATTTTAAACACTCATTATGAAAACATTAATTTCACTTTAAACTCTTATTAAATGGCCTAAAAGCTGCACAACTTAATAGATTCACCCTAAAAGGTTACTGTAATGTTGACATAACGTCCCCATGAGCAGCCAGGGCTCTGTCCGTGAGAGGTCAGAGTACAGGCCGCAGACCAAAAGAGACAATCAAGAGTAAAGTGCAAACTGATCAAGCGGCTTTATCAGGCGGATTGTAACTGCTGGCCGGACCGTGTCATGCTGGGTATTTGCATGTTCGCGTTCAGCGCTGCCAGACTGTATGAGCGTCTGTTTAGTGTGCTGACTAATGTGTCATGAAGGAACAAGTTTATGGCAGGTGTTACATGACTGAAACATCCCATGGGCATTCTCCTGAAGAGCTTTTGATGTAAAAGGAGAACACACACACGCCGTCCCGCTGTGTGTGATCATATTTTACTCAAACCTGCGGAGCGACTTGCATCTTATTTATTCTGTCAGAAAACGAGTAAACATTGTGAAATGCATGCAGGTAAACCCGGCCGCTTCACAGTTTGTATCTGTTTGCTCATTTGCAATCAAACTGTGCATATATGCACAAGTTTTTACCCGGGTCTCATGCAGTTTGTGCTTTGTTTGTCTGCAGGTTATTGCAGTGGTGATGGACGTCTTCACCGATGTCGACATCTTTAGGGATTTGCTTGATGCTGGTTTCAAGAGGAGGGTCTCCGTCTACATCCTGTTGGACCGTACAACACTACCTCATTTCCTGTCCATGTGTCAGAGGGCCAACATGCATGCCGGACACCTCAAGGTGAGCCGGTATCAGCTCTGCACAAGTGAAAAGACAGGGGCGAATATCCAAAACTCGTGGCCAGTAGTCCGTCTGATATTTTGCTCTAGAATGCTGTATGGCAACTTTTTGAAAGAACAACTCAGTAGGTCTCTGTCTCAGCATTTCGTTCATGTATGTGTCATGTGCAGAGAGCCTTTACTCGCTGCTTAAAGGACTTTAAATCCTGCATTGGGAAATCACACAGTTAGAGCAGCCAAAGAGCGAAGGGAGGCGAAAACATTGAATTTCCCCTTGAAGTATGACTGTTTTAAAATTTAAAAAAATACATAAAACTGATGGAGAACTCTATCAAAACTTTCTAAAATGAAAAGGAAATATATCAGTTGGTCAGGAAACTTGTTGGTCAGTTTACTCAGCGATAGAAAAGATCTCTTTTAAGGCTGTTGGACAGCCCGTATCGCTGTTTGGCTCATAAAACATCTTGTTCATAGGACATGAAATCGACACAATAAGTACAAATTACCGCCTGAAAGAAAGACAAGCAATTCAAGTCAAGGGATTTTCATTCTTCACGGATAAGTGAAGGCGCATGTCACCTCTCTCTTTCTCTTTCTTTTCTCTCTCTCTCACAAAAAGTAGGAAGCCTCTCCAGCTGGCTCCGGATCATGAACAGATAGCTGCTGTTTCATTCCACAGCTGACTGCTTATCACCAAATATGCTCTAAAACACATTTTCCAACATGTTCGAACATGCAAAAGCGACTCACAGGGAACTGTATTGTCAGGGAATTAGTCAGGATTCATGAGACATCAATCTTTCAATTAAGTTGCCAAGCCACCAAACCATAATTGTGTTGACTCAAATCAGCCATCTCAGAATAATGTCGAAAATCCAACACACAGTAGGAGCAGCGTTGGGTAATTTCCGCAAAGGCTCCCGGTGTGCTTAACAAATGATCTCCAGAGTGAAGTGTGAGGCGCTGAAGATGCGGGATACTGTATTTAGGAGACCTATTGAGACACACTGACACGCACAAATCATACCCATATGCGAGAACACACCCTGTGCCAGTTGTCTTGGAGGAGTTGTAAGCGAAACGCAGAGGCAGAAACAGCTTGACAAACTTCCAGAAACCATCTGTATCTGGATTAACAGCAGAGCATGTCCCGTGTGGCAGTTTGTGGTTTCTAAACATAAAAATATGACAGTTACACGTGATGAATCACGGGACAGACGTGCTTCTAGCTCAGCTGGATAGCTGTTTTATACCTGTGCCGCCTTCTCATGGTAACCGTCTGCCATTTTGTTGTTTTTACTGTGCGTTCTCAGGGATTTGCCCCCAAATGTAGGAGAAAGTATGAAGCGCAAACCTGCCCGCACAGCACACGCTTGGCCTCTAGTTGACCAACATTTAAATTAATCAAATATTTGACAGAAAATCTGGAATATGTTCAGCCTGTGTCGCAAATGACAGGATGACACACGAATGCACAAACGGCAGAAGACAGGCGTGACAGTTGAAATATTTATTGTAAACTGCAAATGACAGGAGGGAGTTGGTAGGTAGGTGGAGGAGTGGATAGACAGGAAGGGAGGAGCAGCAGATAAGTACTGAGACGCCAGATTATTCATCTCCAAACGTCATCTGAAGGCTTTTCTGTACAAGTGACAGCTCCATAACAGTGAATCTGTATCTGTCAGATGTAGAGTATTTGTAAAACAAATAGTGCGAATCCACAGCGCCTTGCTGTTTCCGGATTTTCTAATATTTATCTACAGTATGCTTTGTGATTACAGCTTGTTTGGTGGTCTTTTCACTTCAGAAATCTGTCTTGGACCCGTCATCCACAGTTTGGAGTTGAACACGTTCACACAGAAATGCCTTTTTCTCATTTTATCTAATCAGTTAACCAAAGGAATGTACTGAGGGAAAGAGAAAGTTGAGGGTGGAACCGAAGGAGGGAGGGAAACAAGTCTTCCTACTGTGAGACGAGCCAATCTGCTGCATCAAGACAACTGGTTATATAATTTTTTTGGCTGCATCCCTGTTCATGACCTGGCCACTCTGACAGACATTTAGTCTTTTAGAGGACCCATGAGTCTAATTCCAAACTTGCAACAACCAAAGCAGTGGTGTGTTTATCACAAAGAATGGGCCCCCAAACAGCTTAGAAAGCACTGGCCAACTACCAAACAGTGTACCAGGTCAATAGTAATTATTTCTTGGCATTTTATATGTTGTATTTTTGTTGGATGGCTTGCAATCTTTCATATTCTTTGAATATACGACATACATAAGGCCTATTATTCATACCTTGTAAGGCTGCTCTATGTACCATTGACTGATAAACAACATAAGCCACCTTGTAAAGCTGAATATGCCAGTAAACAACTGTGGACATGGATTATGGGATACAGTGGTCTGCAGTAGATGCCCTCTAATTTCATTAAAAACAGGCTACATATCTCTATGCCATGAAATTGCAATGCAGGGTTTATATTTTTAGGATTAACTAAGTACAGATATTGGGAAACGCGGCTGTCCTATAGAAGTAAATCTTTTATCTGACACTGCTACTCATTTAATATTAGTACAGCTATACAGTCACATATGTAGGTCTTACACTTCTACACAGCTGGAGTTTTATTTGCATTACAATGCAGGAAACATCTGAAGTGGGCTGAGAACTGACCCCTGGGGGACGCCAGATTTTGGACGCCTCATGCCTGAATTAGCAATACTTAGACGTGTTCCAACAAAGTTCTTGGTCAAGATAATCTTTGACAATGATGAGATTCTTAGCAGCACTCAGATCAAGTGAAGACAAGACAGAGATTATATCAGAATCCATCGTAATTAACGTGTTGCTTGTGCAAGATTTAATCGCAGCACTAACATTGGATGTGGTATGTGTAAATGCTCGGCAGCCTGAAAGAGTCAAGCAGTTTGCTTAAATTAAGGGCACATTACTGCGCCTTCTATCTCTGTTTGGCTGCAGGGGTTTTATTAAAAATGTATTCATATGTCTAATAAGCAGCTGTGGATTACATGGAAGGACTACAGTTTGTTTGAACCTCTGGTTTATGTGGTTGGACATGTGCTCCGGAAACATCAGGTTTGGAAATTTGACCTAAGGCAGATGGTATCTGTCTGCCTAACGTGCTTTACAGATGTTAGTCTCAGAATACTTGTTTAGATGCTTTGTTTTGTTTTTTTTATCCACACAAACGTTGATCATCAGTCAGCCAATAAAAATATCAAAAAGGATGAGATAAGGCCGCCTCATAAAATCATAAAAATACCTTTTATATGCTTTATTTGTTGTGACTGTAACTTCCTTGTTTTCTTAGTAGAGAATGAAAGTACAGGCACAAGTAGTCTTTGTCACTATTTCACAACCTTTTATGAGGTCCCAGATTATAAAGTTGGCTCTGAATCTGGAGAGGGTAATGACATTTCTACTTTTCGTGTGTTTTGCAGCACCTTCGCGTACGCTGCACAGACGGAGTGGAGTTCCACACTCGGTCGTCCACCAAGGTCAGAGGGCGAGTGGGGCACAGATTCATGTTCATCGATGGAGACAAAGCTGTTTCTGGGTCGTACAGGTCAGTGCACTTTGTGTGTGTGTGTGTGTGTGTGTTTGACAGTGTAAAAAAAGAGATAAAGACCATCAGAAACAGATTATCTCTGTGTGCCCCACCTGTCTTTGTTTGTCTGAGCGTGGCATGGGGAGATATGGATATAGAATGCACTGTAAGTTCATACTAGACAAACAGGTTATAAATGCATCCCGTATTTCAAGAGAAATAATTATACATGCAGTGCGCAGTTTCTAAGTAACTGGACGATGACACATTGGCTTTTGGTTCTGAACTTCAGATGGATGTTTGTTTAATCATGTCTTGCTTTGCTTTAACGCGGTCTAACTTAGCGTTTGCTGTGCGCTCTGTAGTTTCACTTGGATGTCATCTCGGCTGGAGAAGAATCTCATCACCGTGGTTACAGGCCAGGCAGTGGATACCTTCGACAGGCTGTTTCGCACCCTCTACGCGACCTCCAGCTCGGCCGACCTCCGTCAGGTCGCCACGGAACCTGAACCCGAACCGGAGCCCGTCCGACCGGTAGCCGCAGTAGCCGCTCCTTCTGCTGCTGTTGCCAGGAAACTGTACAACCCCAAATATGCCCTGGCTTTAGGCAGCCCCAGCTCCAACCCAGCTCCATCTGCTGACCAGAACAGCTCAGAAAAGACTCAAAGTGAAGAGAACCCGGACGTCCCAGGTAGCAAAAAGAGGAGGCGGAAGAGGGCTTGCAAAGACAACACACAGGAGGCTCCCCCCATCCATCCTGGACTCCTCAATCTTGAGAAAGCATGCCTGATGTCATACCTGCCCACCTGGCCAGAGCCTGACCCCTCTAGTGACGTGATTGGGTTCATTAACATTCGCGATTCCAGCAAACCAACTCCGGTCCATCTGCAGCGATCTGAGATGTTCGGAACAAGCCAAGCGATCAGGTTTAGCAGTCCATTCAGCATGCCAGAGGAAACCCTGCCAGAGGTGGCCACACCCAGACAGCTAACTGCTAAACACGAGGAGATAAATAAACTCCAGTCAGCACAAGATAAAACCAAGGCCAAAGAGTCCACACAACCCAATGCACAGCCTGGTGACGTCACAAATAAAGCAAAGGTACCTGAACACAGCTCACCTGTGTCCGGAACAACGTGTGAATCCGCACAGAGTCTCAACAGAGAAAATAAACTCCAGTCAAACACAGCTACCAGCCCAGATGTAGGTCACAACACCACACCTCACCTCAAAGCACACGCACCTCCCCAAAACAGCAGCAAAGCATCGCCTCCAAGCACAGGGAGGCCTTCACACCACACACAGGGTGTCCCCACAAACAATCCTAAATCAGATCCTCTCCCTGGATCAAAGACTAAAGGAAGTAGCTTAAACAAACCAAGTGCTGCTGCGTTCAAGACACACACCCTGGAGTCGAACGGCACACAACCTTCACAAATGAGTGATGCCACTGACTCCACCACGGCACCACCACACACACAGACGCGTACAGAGTCACACACAAAGGCTGCTCACACGCAGCCGCCAAACTCCCCTAAAGTCCAAACTCCCGTCGCCAACAGCTCCGTATCCCCCTCCTCTACCTCAGTCAGTTCCACCCCCCTCTCTAAAAATGACAACATCGCCATCACTTCTCCTCCCACCGTTTCTTCTGCAAATGTCAATCCTCCCCTCCCTTCTTCCTCATCTCTGACCTCAACTCCTCCCGTCCCTAAACCTCGCACTATCCAGCTGGTTGTCAAAGGTGGCGTCACAAGCTGTGACCAGAAGCTGCCGGAGTTCAGCGTCATCAGGAGGCGCGAGACCAGCACAGGGCCGCCGGTGGTCAGCGACGAGCCCGCTGTAGCAACCGCGGCAGAGAAATCGCTAGAAAAAGAGCCAGAGACTGTGCCGGAAGTGCAGAACAACGGTGGAAGCAGAACAGGGGCACGACAAGATGACAAGAATACAGGAAATATCGGGACTTCCCAAGAGACAAAGAATGAGGAAGCCGTTCGACTACATGATGACAGAGCAGAAATGCAACCGGCGGCTGGAGCCAACTCAGAAAGCCGGCCAAAAGTTTTGATGACTGATGCACTAAAGGCAGAGAGCGTGAATATTCCCGAAATAATTCCAAAAGATGTTGAGTCCAAGACTTTGACATCAAAAGACTGCAAATTAACCTCGCAGAAAGACTGTGGACCCACAGCAGAGGCAGCGACCAAGGCTCCAGAAAGAGCCCTGACAGGCCGCGAGTCTGCCGAAGTGACAAGTGAAAACAGTAAGAATGTGACACCGCGCAAAAAAACATACCGGGCGAGCGCCTATGAACTTCAGAGGATATCATATTCTGCAGTGACGCCACAGGATTTAGGTATATTAGACGCTGTTGACTTTGTAAAATCTCCAACACACACTCCTGTTCCTGCCAAAGACAGCACTGGTGATAACGCACGCACATCTGCCGCAGACGGCCAGCCAGGTAATGGAAGTTTCCCACCGGCGCAGAGTACGTCAAATACTGCCAAAAGTAATTCCAACAGCATCACCGTTCAGGAACTGACCCCTCACACACGGGGAGGCACGCACACACCTGAAAAATCCCTGCGCTTACACCTCTCCGAAACGCACGTGCCGGACTTGCGTCTGCTGACGCCCGAGCGGGAATTGCGGTCACTCGCGCGCACTCCGACTCCGGATGGATTCGCCCCAGATCCACGGACGCAAACCCCAGACTTTCGAACGCCCACGCCCGACACGAGCGACGGGTATATGTCACCAAGGACGGACTCCGCGCTCTCCACAACCTCCGATGAGTATTACGAATGTGCCGACTCGCCTTTCCACGAGCCCGTTTTTGACCAAGTGGCTTACGGCAACCACGCGACGGCGGGGGATCACGTCAGTGCCACACACGCAAACACGCCTAATGCTACAACCGTTGCCACCAGTCCTGCACTCATAAATGATAGCACTCATGCGTATAGGTGCATGGACGTGAATACCTCGAGCAGTGAAACGCTGAGCTCGTCCGGGCCTGCTAGCGTCTCCTCTTTGTCTTCTCTACTTGAGGAAGTGAAAACGGGCGAGGGAACTGCAGGCGGTGAAAATGGGGGAAAAGGGGATGAAAGGGGGAGGAACCTGAGTGCAACAGAGAGGAGGACGGTGGGAAATTCCCAGGGGGCGCAGAGACGGGGCAGCAGCGAGGAAGCTAAGAGGACGCCGCACAACTTGAAACAAGGCGAATACTTGACACAGACAGCGGGGAAAAACAAGGGGGCCCAACCCCAAGTCCCCAAGAGGAAGAGGGCGCTAAACCAATCAGCAGCGGAGAAACTGGTCGACGGAGGAGCGACTCCAGGAGAATTAAACGAAGAAGTGGCGGAGCCAAAGCGATTGTCCACAGGTGACCTTAAACCAAAGAAGGATTCTTCTGAGCGAGGGAGGCCAGACAAAGAGAAGACTGTGAGCAGCGGTGTGGAGAGGAGAGGCAGGCCGCAGTCAGCCGCAGAGACGGAGAGACAGAAGGTAAGACAGCTGATTTTAAGCCACTATGCAGGATAATCTAACCAAAACCATTTGTAATTTTTAATTTAATCGAACCATTTTGCAGTATCTTGTTCGTAGTTAGTTCAGACTTTGTTTTGTCAGTTACTATGAATAGCAGAAAATGCGTCTCCATCACACCAATGGATGTAATTAGGACATAATAATTTGAGTTAAAGGTCCAGTGTGTCCAGAGCATTTCTTTGCAGGAATTGAATATCTTGTTCATCTTCAAAGCAACCCTAGCTCAGCTTTCCAGTTTCACATTGCAATATCGCCGTCGTAAATGTGGACAGCTGTACACGTTTGTTACGATTATAAAAGCTGTGATTAAAAACTGTCTTTCAGTCTTTTAGCATCCAGCTCGCGCCAGTGACTAAAAGTCAGGCCCAGATGTTCTCTTAGCTTCTTCCATCTTCATCATGTTTTAATAAACCAACCGTGTGGAGGTGCGAGTAGCTTCACATACCTCCAGTCTTTGTGATTGTGAATTTCAGAAGACAGGAGAGGTGTCAATCATCTCATCTAACTCAGCAAGAAATTTTAATGGGCCTTTAATCTAATTATCTAATGTTTTAATAAAATGAATTATAAAGGTGTACGCAAACGCTGTCCTTAATATTTAATCGTGTCCATCAAGACTTTTCGTGCCAGCCTTTGGTGCTAACCCAGATTATTTCACCCCTCTGAAAAGACGAAGTCAGTACGGCGTCAGTAGAAAGTTGGCACAAAAATAAAAATATTCAGCTGCTCAAGTCCTGACGTCTCACTGAGGTGTCACAGTCGTTAGCTTCCATCTGTTTGTGCTCAGTCAGCTCCAGAGCTGGCTCCAGCAGTCAGCTGATTGAATACGTTGTCAAATATTTAACAAAGTCAGCGCGCGCGCGCGTGTTTTTAAACGCAGCTCTGCGAAGCTTCCGCCAGCTTTAAGCTTATCGTGTAGACGCAGCGTGCTTTTTCCACCAATCACTCATAGAATTAACCCACTAATTGATCTGTCGTTCTGTCTGTCTGTTGCCCGTGTCTGCTTAATGCTATGCACGCTTACCATTTCTCCTCTCGTGTGTGTGTGTGTGTGTGTGTGTGTGTGTCTGTTAGGTATGCGCCAGCAGAGCATCACTAAGTTGAAACACGCGACACTTGTTCATTATTGAACAAGGAGACTGTGTGTGAATGTAAGTGACACACTTTCATTGAAGGCTGCAGTATTAATGAAGCGCTAAATAATTAACAGTTTGACATTTATTGGCGTAATTTAACTCACACGCTTTTCATCAACAGTAGCCTATTCAACCATTGAGGTGTTATTGGCATGTTTTAACTGAAGCCTGTCATGTAATATTAATATATTAACAAGCGGGAATAAAACAGATCTCTCTGATTTGCTGACTTTCTCTTGCATTTGCAACAAAGCTTTTATGTCTCCTGGCTCTGCATTTGTGAGTGTTAAAATGTTACACTGCATCGTGGAAAGCTTGCCAGCACACTAACAGACTGCAGTGACTCATTATGCAGCCATATATTGTACATTTCTTTTTTATCCCCCGTTCTCCTCCCTGCTCCTTCTTCCAGCGTTTGCCTACTCCTCCCGGAACTCCGCGAGGACAGCAGCAAAGCAGAGGAGCGTCCTCCCCTTCCCCGTCGTCCAAATCTCCTCGAGCCCTCTCAGCCAGCCTGTCTCCGGGGACCCGTCCCGCGGGAAGCCGTCAATCAAACCAGGCGGAGATCAAAGGTTCGTCGGATAACCCCTCGTCTGCTCGCAAACCGCCGCCCAGGCCGCCTCCTCCAGGGCCGGCGGGCGCTGTCGGGTCCACGGCCGGGCGGAAGCAGGCTGAAGTCTTACACAGCCCCCAAGGCTCCGTCTCGCGACAGCCCCCGACGGCGCAGGTCAGGGCTAGAGCTGGACAGTCGCCGAGCCGACATCCTTACACAAAACCTCAGCCTCACTCACCGAACCAGGCGGTACCGGCGCACGAGCTGTACGGCCAAACGGAAGAAGGAAAGGGCCCGTTTAACTTAACGTTTGGGAAGCTGTACAGCCTTAAAGGGCTGAAGGACAAGATTGGCAAGCTGCCAACGCAGAACAGGAAAGGTAGCACCAGCTCAGGTACAGGCACGTAAGAGCGCGAGCTTAGCCTGGTGCCGTTACTGTGAAAAAGAGGCAAGTTACAATAAAACGTGTAAATAGTGTCTTCTCCAGGAAAAAAAGATTCACAGCATTGGCGCCACATTGTTCATTGTAGTTTATTGAATATCTGAACTTTTAACGATGACCCATGACCTGATGGAGAAGTTGTTCACCACAGTTTTCAGTAATAAACTGCTCCTGTGCATCGTGTTGTTCTCCTGGCTTCTCATTTCTAGACACGTTTCTTCTTCTTCATGCCGCAGCATCTCAAACGTTTGAGAGTGTTCATGGACGTCTGGAGCCGAACCACTGCTGCCTTTTCCTATTTACTACATGGGTTTGTAATACCTATCGCACCTTTCTCGGCCTTCACCTTCACACACACACACACTCATTCATGCGCTGATGACGTTGGCTGCCAGGCAAGAAGCTGCCATCATCAGTTCGGGAGCTAATCATTCACACGCCGATGGCGCAGCCTTCGGGAGCAATTTAGGATTCAGTATGTTGCCCAAGGACACTTGGACACACAGACTTAAGGAGCCTAACCAATCACCTAATGAGTGGACGACCCGCTCTACTCTACTTCCTGTGCCACAGCTGCTCTTTCGTCGCACATTTTCACTAGTCAAGCTAAGTTACAAAGCAGTTACTCCTCGAACGATTCTTTCACCAAAATGTTCACGTTTGTCACCAAAGTGTTTCCTGTCCTGCCTTTGAGACACTTCTGAACGCTGAAACTGTCGATGCCAGTTATTTTGTCTTCGTCCATTGTGTGCTGTACATTGTAAGACTAAAGCAGCGAGGTTATTGATTTATTCTTTGTTTACACCAAATCCCATTTACATTCAAAATGCTTCTCTTTTTTTTTTCTCCTTTGAGACAAAGTCGCAGCGCCTGTGCCCGGACAAAGCGTACGTTATCCGGAGAGACGAGCACAATGGACGCCTCGCAGGACGGGCTTGTTACTCTGAAGACAGGTGCAGATGACCTGCAGATTGTAACAACGGAGTACAAGATGGTGCCCTTGAGTTCTCTCTGAAGGAACGGTGGGAGCGTGGAGGACAAATAAACTCATCAACGACGTCCATGAAATGGCCGAAGTCGTGTTACAGTGCTACAAATGAGAAAAGGCTCCAGTCTGTCTTTGTGTTCTGTTCTTGTTCACTTTAAACGTTTGCCGTGTCTTTACTTACAAAAACCGGCTTTATTTGACTGCCGTGAATCCCCGTATCTCTGCTCTGAGTGCTTGTGTTCGTTTATTTGAGAGTTTGAGAGGCGTTTCTCCCGGTGCAAACGAGGATTACATTATTATATTTTCCCCTCATGAAGTATAGATCATGGATGGCTGCCCTTTGGAGCTGCGAAAGGCTGCTCTGCATGCCGACGGAGGTGTTTAACACCTTGACGTCTTCGAAGCGGGAGAGGAGAATGTGTGCTAAACATTTGGTTTATCTAAGTGCGTTTCCTCTCGCTTCGCTCCTGCCAAAAAAAAAAAAAGTCAGAAAGAGGCGCACAGAGGAGCCGTACAGTCCCATAATGCCTCTGTGGAAATCATCCTCCGCAGCGTATTGACATTCTGAAAATATCAGATTTAATCCATGTCAGACACAGTTGTGGGAGCCGTGAACACACTTTGTACGGTAAATACTACAATCGGGACCATTTTTATCAGACATCACCTGTTCAGGCAAGGTGCCAGCTGCATGGAAATCAGCTTCAGCCGAGATGTGATGATTTACAGTTTAATATCACAGCAGACGAACGTGTAGCTTTAACGCGTGAATCACAACTTTCGCCGACGGAGAAAAAGTTGTCTATGAGGGCTGTAAACGCTGAGCACACGCCGGCGGAGACGAGCGATGCATCCGGTGGATGACTGACTCGCCTTGAATTTGCATTCTTATGTAACAAGGAAGAGAAATGGTAAGCGGTATCTCTTTATTGCATGGTAGGGTGAGCAAACAAACACACTGCACATGCACAGACGCTTAACCTTTACACACTATCAAGTATTATTGTAACCTAGATGGCTTATATCCAAATATTTGAGGATATTACAGAAGTAAAACCAAATAATTGGTTGAGGATATGGCAGCCACACATGGTTTGACGACAGCTTTGGCCTACGGAGAGGCTGCGTGAATCAGGCCTCCATGGTCAAATTGCTAAAAGTGTCTTTTATCGCGGGACACCAACAAGAAAAAGAGAAAAGCTTCTGTCAAGAAACACAAAGAACGGACAGTAGACCAGCGGAAATCTACACAAAGGTAAACATATGGTATCTGCATGTGTGGTTCCCAACATAAAGCCTGGAGGAGGACGGTGTGTGATGGCGTGTGGATGCTTCGCTGATGATGCTGTCGGATATCTATTAAAAATTCAAGGTCAGCATTTTGCCGTTTGCCACACATGCCATATGTTCTGCACTTAGCGGGACCATCATTTGAGAGAGCTAGGCTAGCTGTTTCCCTCCGTTTCCACTCTTTGTGCTAAGCTAAGCTAACTGGCCGCCGACTGTAGCTTCATATTTGTCTCCTGGTTGTCCTCGCTGTCTGTCTCTGCGTGGATCTGGTCTCCCTTCCTCATTCTGGCTCTGCTCTCTCTACTGTACTTACCTGCCAAACATCAGCAATCAGTGCTCCTGTCTTCCATCAGGCAATCGCCCCGCTTACAAGAGCTCTGGACAAACTGCTTCACAGTTAGTCTGTGCGGCCTGCTTCCTGCTCTGAAGCTGCTTTATTTTACATCCATTTAGTTAGCCTATCTGTCTGTCTGCCTGTCTGTCTGCCTGTCTGTCTGTCTGCCTGTCTGTATGTGAGGCTCACACCTGTTTTTCCTGACTCAGGATTATCTCCTTGCCATCCGCTAAGCCCGTCAGCCATTGCTCATAATTGCCTGTCCCATGTCTGCGTTCGGGTTCAGCTTAACTAAATTGTGGCAATGAGAGCGGTATCGATCTTCTCATCTAACTCACGCCAAGAGAGCGAATAGTGTATTAACCAAAATGTCAAAGTTTCCCATTGAATGTCAATTAGCAGCATTTGTAAGCTGGGAAACGTGTCACGGACAGAATACCGATATCAAACAAGAACATAAGACAGTGCTTCCTGCAAAAATATTTTATATTGTTTTGAATATGTTAAATTACAGCATGCTATAAATATGCAAACTGTACAAACTGAATTTATCTTTAAGACACAAGTCGTGAATAGTGAAACAAAACAAAATCCATATAGTCATACAGGCATGAGATGAAATATACTTTATGAATATTTTTCTGGGTCACACATCCAGATTTAGAATGAGTCAGACAGTCAAACACACACACACACACACTCTCTCAAGGAGGGAGCAGAGCAGTGATTGAGATGCAGAAAGCAGAGAGATGGAGGAGAAGGGAGAAGCACACAACAATCCCTCCTTATCTGAAGTGACTGAGAGGCAAACTGCGAATAAAGCGAGAGGCAGGGGGAGACGGAGCGACAGTCGTACGTGGAGAGACGTGAAAACAGCAAAATAAAACCAGCTTTACCTTTCATCGATTTATTGGTGCGTCTCTCCAGTAATTTCCTAAAACACCTGGGCACTGCATTATTAATCCAAAACTTAACTCAAAGAGCAGATTGTTGGGGACTATTTTCAGCCGTGGATTAATACACACAGCTTGTGTACTCAGACTTACCTCCAAAGAACAATTGTTAAAAGAAGAGGCATGTAACATGTTTTCTTGCCTGGAATTTCCTGTTACCCGGTCTGACGTGAGAAAGTTTTTATGTGAGGTGAAGGTGAAGCCCGGGTGGTTTTTAGGTGTTTAATAAAAAAAAAGAAAAGAAAAGACCATCTGTAGTGTGAATGCGTGCCAGACTGTTCGCTGAAACAGTCAGCGAGCCGTGCGGCGTTAACCCAAACTCAGCGGCCACCCACCGCCGGGCTTCATTACCTCGCCGCTCATCGAAAAACATCATGCAAGTGTCTTTTCCAGTGGAACACACACACACACACACACACACACGCTGGGAGTCTCGTGGTGATGATTTCGTTTTGGTGGATGATTGGGTTGTATGATAGTGGTGGCTCAGTCCCGGAATAGCACACCATACACATTCAAACACACGGTTAAATAGAAACCATCCCCTCTCCCTCAGGCCATTTATATGGAGATGAGAGACTTGGTTACCCAGCGGACACACACACACGCACACGCGTATATTGGCACGTAAGGCTCAACGCAACATCCTCCATTCAGCCGAGGCCTCCGAGCTCATCATAAATGATAATGCCAGACTTCCAGTCAGACTCAGGGGTCGCAATACAGACAAGGATGACACAATCGGCTCACGCACACACACACAGTGTGGTGACTCAGCCGTCCTTTGGGTCTCTTCCTTTGTGAGCAACCCTTTAGGTCCTTCAACTGCCAAGGAGCTCACACACATACGCAGACAAACGCCGTGGTTGCCCTGCAGGTGTGTGTGTGTGTGTGGAAAGGTGGAGGTGGATTAAGTCGAGACATCCTCTGATGTCAACAGTTTCCTGCACACGACATGAGTCACTCTTTAATTAGTGTGTTCTCGCGCTCACTCGGTCCTCCGGGTCCTCCGATTACAGACATTCATTTATGTGACGGCGACGGACGACGGAGACGCTGCGTTTCATTTTCACTTTCCTTCCTGGCGTCTTTCCCTGACTGCTGAATCATCACTCGCGCAACAGAAGCAGAAGAAAACGGCGTGGTCTTGTTGAGGCGGGGGCTTTGACTGTGGCGGGTTTGAGCAACCCGGGCGTTATCAGCCCACCTCAAGTCCGCAGATCATCCGCGTCTCTGCCCATTTTTAGATCAGCTGGAAAACAGAAAGGTCAGGACTACAAAGATGGCGGCACTCTGACTCACGGATACGGCGTCCATATTTCTCCTGTCCATGAACTGGAGGAGCAGCGGCAGAATTCCTGCATGTTGCTAACAAAGCGTTGATGAAATATGATTTGGGCAGATTTTAAAGCATGCCTGTACATATCTGTACCATAATTACACACAGCGTGAGTACAGAGCTTAAAGGCTGAATGTCACAACTCAAACCAAGAAAAACAAACCCTATAAAAGACTCCACACACACACACAGATTGCAGTGAGCAACAATCACAGGAATATGCTGATTAAATGCCGACGGTATCACAACAGCTTTGAAATTCAAATAAAATCGATGGTTCCGGGGTGTCTGCAATCACAGCGACCGTAATCTTGTGGGAGGAGAGGTGGGACAGCCACCGCAGCGGCATTAAAAACCAGGAGACTAAAATATGTGATGGCAGCCCCGCAGAAGTTTCAGGGCCCTCGCCCTGTTACACAATAGTCACTGCCACACAATAGTTTCATCACCCGGCTGTGGGTGCAGTTTGTCTGCTCTCCTCGGGGAGCAACGAACACAGAAGAGCACGGACTCAGATGCTGACTGCACAGACCCCACGAAAACAACAAAAAAAAACAAGTCTCTTGAGGTCTTACAGTTTGTAACACCAGCTGACAGAGTGTCAAATAAACTCAGACAAAGAATACATATGTAGCACGGGATCAGATAAAAAAAGAAAAAAAAAGGTTATCACGGCGAGGTGCACCTCACCCACAGGTGAGTTATGTGTCTGGATCTGCAGGGAAGATGAGCCCGAGCGGTAGTTTACATATTTCACCGCTGCAGTCAGACGCACGGGCTTGTTTAAAGCCTTCTAAAGGTCAGAGCTGGGTGTCAGCTCCAAATGTCATATCTAATGCGCCATCATTTGTCGTATTGTTATTTCAGGAGGAAAATTCCACACAGCGGCGTCCACCCCCCCCCCTCAGACACACACACACACACACCCCGCGGAAGCTGAAAAACATTAAAGCGGTTCAACCTGTTTCAGGATATGGAGAGATTTCGTTGTCGAGGGTTTGGGAGTCGTGGCCTGAAAGGAATTAACCACACCACAGTCGTTGAAGCGAATTAAGTAATTAAGGAAATGAATCTCAGTGATCGGAAAACAAGATGATTCACACCCTGTTTGGTGAGGAGAAAAATAAAACCCACCTTTATGACCTCGGACATTTCTAACTATTCGATTTCTTTGCTTATTAACTAAAGCTTGCAAAAAGTAAAAGTATGTGGAGCGTCTTACTTTAGCACGTTAGCATTCCAACATTAGCACCAAACGCTCAGCTAACGGGAAATCTATTAGATCTGCTGTTAAAGCAGCCACTTTCATTTTTATCTGACCGAACCAGTCCGCGCTGTTCTCTTCATGTTGGCGTCCTACGCGGAGAACGTCAAATAAAATCGGTTCACCTTCGCTTTGTTTTTGATGACAACACCTGGCAAAGTCTTCCATTTTTATTAGTTCTTCGTGGAGCGCAGGCTTTGAGTTTTACAGCACGCTTGCCACGGGGTGACTGACACGTCAGCTCCAAATAAGATCACACCATCACTGTGCAGAGCGGGCCACACCTGGTTTCAGAGGATGGAGAGGAAACCTGCTCCGACATCTCCAGACTAGCTGAGGGCTAAGTGGCGCATTTTGAAAGGGGATTGAATTATTGTCGTTTTATTGACATTTATTTTTTCTTTTTTTCTTTTTCTGAGATCTCACAGCAGATGGGGACCTTCGAGCTCTACTGGCCGCCCTGCAGCCCGTCGGGGAGACACACACGAGTCAGAGAGAGAGATTTTCTTTTTTGGATGCGTCGAGGCAGAGCAGCAGGGACGGTCCTGGAAAAGAAGAAAAGGAAGAGCTTAAGGTCACACACACACACAGAGAAAGACACTCACACACATTCTGCAGCCCACTCCCTCGTCTGGCACGCAGCTGATTGTCGGAGTGGCATTTAATTAATCCCGTCAGAAAAGGTGAAGAAAAGGAAGAAAGGAGGGAGGGAGCAAAATGAAAGTCATCGGCGGAGGGAGAGGAGCTCTGCGAGGGATCTTCATTTGTCAACCCGAAAAAAAAAACAATTAACTGCGCGGGAGCGGTTCTGTTTGGCTTCACCCGCTGCAGACGGCTGAATTTGGCTCACCTGAACCCTCACGGGGGCCGAATCTGACCTGAGTTTGCACGACAAAGACGAAGTGACGGATATAAATGCTATAAATCTGCAGCCTGCTTCAGTATTTGCATTCGGGGTTGCTGCTTTAAATCCAGGTGTTCGTGTAAACGTGAATCCCCCTCCCTCTGACACTATCATCGAGCCCTTGAGCAAGGTATTCAACCACTGCAGGAGAAGACTTGCACAGGTGTGAGTGAGGTTTTCACTGCTGCACGCCACAGGATGACAATAACAGGGCATCTGCAGGCGCTTATTAATGAATGTCTGGAGTTTTTAAAAGTAATGTTCCATGAACGTCCCGCCCCTCCTCTGAGTTTTCATCCTCTCATTCATGGAGAGCCGCGTCTGACATCTAAGCCTGCAGGTGACAGCCTGACGCATGACGTCTCCTGGTTAATGTGTTAAACGTTTGCACGGCCTATTGTGTGTGCGTTTTCTTTATATGCTTGACACACCAGAGGTGACCTTCACCCTGACTCGTGTGTGTGTGTGTGGCTGTCAGGAGTCGTGACAGCGAGTGTAGGAGTGACAGAGCCGAGACAAAGACAAAGACAGGACACGCAACAATGATGTGCGGTTTCCTGTGGAACAATGCTTGTGCAACCTTTCTAGCAACCGGCCCCTGAGTTAAACACACACACAGACACAAGTCTCTAACTGCTTGGACTGCGTTGCCATCTGCAGGACATCAAGTTTCTCGGCTCGATGAGCAGTTTAGTCTAAGACGACAGACCTGTCATGAAGCGTGAGGGTTATAAAGTATTTTAGGCAGGCGTTGAATGACTTTCTGGTCAGTTTGATGGCTGTTAGATGAACAATGAAAAATGAGGAGTGACTTCAGACACAGCCTCTGCCTCCATCTGCTGGAGGGAGAGCCGAGGTGCACGACGGTGACCCACAACCTGCTGTCTCCTAACTACAGCTACCTGTTCACACCAGCACAGAGCGGGGCTGACACTGCGAGAGTGAGACAATGAACCTGCACGTCTTTGGACTGCGGGAGGAAGCCAGACACGCGCAAGCTCATCACAGAAAGTCTCTCGGCCGGGGTTCAAACCGGAAGCCTAAACCGTGCTAACCACTGCACCACTGCTGGGTTTGAAATGTTTGAAATAAAATCAGAATGTCTTCATAAATGAGATGACGCTTTCATTTTTCATTTAAATAAAGGACTAACATTTGAAATGTTGTTGCAGAGCCTCGCGTCTCACAGGTTTGTGTTTTAATTCAGCTGTCCTCAGCTGTCAGCTGCACTACACAAGTTTCTATTAAGTAGAAATCTTGTTGGTGAACTTTTATGAGGTAAAAACAAGCCCACACTTTACTGACTGACACTTTCCACCCACCTTCCAGACATAACGTGGCATTTTGACATCATATATAATAATCTATATGATTATAACTTCTCTTCTTTCCTTTTGTGATAGCTCTTCTCCAGGTATAAGTTGTTTTTCTTAGCTTTGACGTTTATCTGCACATTTATAAATTCACTCACTCACTCTTATTACCTGTCAAATACTCGCATAGCTCTTTCATTTTAGAACATATTGTCTAACTTGTCTATTTTATCCTCCATATATTTCAACCTGTTTTGCACCAATAACACCAAGACAAATTCCTCCTTGGAAATAAAGAGAGAAGCCCAATAGAAGTGATATTTCTTGAATATGTTTATTGATCTTAAAAAAAAGAAGAAGTCTAGAAACAGAGAAGTACAAGAAAATAAAAGCAGATGATGAGTACCCGGTCAACAGCCAGCTCAAGGAGTGTAACCGGAACCTTTCGTGGACTTCAAACTTTACAGATCACACAGACTCATGCCTTCACAAAAAGAGACCCAGCGTATCCTCTTTGTGTTTGTGCTGTACCCTGTCTGTCAGAGCCTGGAGCGTAACACTGATGCACACCACTCACTAAAACCATGAAAGAGTATTTGTTTTTCTGTCCGTCACCTCTCCGCGGTCTCAGGTTATGGCTAAGGCACTTTATGGAGGAACTTCACCCCCCTTCCTCCTGTTTGCACGAACTTCGACGTGAAAAGCTGCGAACACGTGTGGCGCACGATTTACAAAACGGTTACCTACACTGACGGTCGAGCACATTCAACCATAACACACGGATGGCCCTGATCTACTGGACTAGAAAGCCCGTCTACGTCACTACATTAAAGGACAAAGCAATGAATAAAACATTCGTCACCGATCTGTAAAATCAGGCTGTTATTTCAGGCTTTTGATGAAGTGTGGACGCCACAGCAAGACACGAACGTTCATCGTAGAAAACATCGTCCTCCTTTCTGTGACACGTTTCTTCAAACATTTAGAAAATGACAGTACGAACAAAGACAAATATTAACATAAGTGTTTCTTCTTTTAGAAAAAACTGCTGTTACATTAAAGCAGCCAGTGGAATAAAACAGTATAGTACCATAAGTTAACAGTAGTAACAACACCCCACGCCGAGACGTTGACATTGATTATTATTTGCAGCTGTTTCTATGCAAGTATCAAGTACATTTCTCTGATTATAAATTACAATAAGCTGGACATTTTTTTTATATTTATATATAAAAAAAAAGTTGTAATCCATCCATGACTGTACAAACAGGAAGCAGCAAAGGTTGCATTGTATAACATGAGGATGTGATCCAGGTTCAGACCCTCCGCGTCGCTCAGCGAGGTCCAGCAGAGGGACCCCTCACTCCGCGCATCCGCGGCCTGCATGACGAGGCGTTTGCATAGCTTATCTCTACCCCTGTGTCATGTACTTTATACATTTAGTAATGAACAGTGCATGTGGGCAGCTGCAGAACACGATAATGCATTCAGAGCACCTTGATAGCTTCACCGAGGATACAGCAACGGCAGAAGATACAGTATGTCGTACACGGGTCGTAGCTGTGACATATCTTACAGTTTATGTAAATGGGAAGTGTAAATATGTAAAAAAAAAAAAAAAAAAAAAATCAAGTAATAGGCAAAAAGAAATCGGCACTGCAGTGAATATAGATGGAAGAAGTCAGCTTCAAGTACAATGAGCTCTTTAAGGGACTGTACAAAAATGATTAAGGGGCATCAGAGAAGGAGAGGGCTATGGATTTATTCTTTTAACTGGAAAATAAATCTTATTATTCATTTATTTCATTGATTCATGTTTTATTCTATTGTTCTCTCACGGCGCGTTTTACCATGTGCACAGGAGGAAACAGGCCTTACTGTCCTCGTAGCAGTGACCGATGAAACATTATCTCAGCAGGGAGCGTGTCATGCAACTCACAGGGTTCTGCGATTAAAATGTATGGTTTTGCATCATGTCTAAATTTTAAAAAAAAGTTTTTGATTAGTCTATAAATAATGTAAAGAATAGCTGGCTGCGTTAGACGTCTTCAGTCAGAGCAGTTTTGGAAACTTTGGGCGGCTAGCAAGCTCGGGCTAGCTCGAAGCGAATTTACAGGTCATCAGGACACAGAAATCACTCTGATGATGATGTTTTACTGCCGGTTAGCAGAGATGAAGTCAGAGAAGTTGAATTTGCTGGGTAGCTAATGCTAGCTAGCATCTATCTGCAGATATCGGCCCGAGGTCTTGTCAAGAAACACAAACAGCAGGAGATGAACTGATGCGCAAACTGATAATTAACGTCTGTTCCACATTTAACTGAAGCATCTGATGGACCATAGCTGGATGAGATAGCCTAGATTATTATTATTATTATTTTTAATGTGCATAGTGAAGACAGCCTCGAGTAAGTGCAGGTTTTTTTTTCATGCACATGAAGACATAAAAATAGAAAATATATTTTTGTAGAAAAAAACAAAACGATCAGGAGGATGGGAAAACGTGAATCCTCTAATTAATCCTCTGATGCATCCAAACATCAACAATAAAGTGAAACGTAAGGCTTCACTTCCACACTCACAATCATTTTCACACAGTCCCTGAAGAGGCCTTCCTTCTGTTTGCATTGCGTGAAGATATTTTTAATATTTGCGCCTCTTCCAGTGGAACCCACCGACGCTTCTCTTCTTTCGCGAGCTCCACAAATATCAGCAGGAAAATAACGTGCGCCATCAGCTCATTGCAGCCACTGTTAATGTACTGCGCTCGGGGTGACAGTGATGTATTCATCGGACCCTTCAAAATGTTCTAATCAGCACATCTTTGAGCCCCATTAGCCTGTCATCATCACTTTCAGCACAGTGGATACATCAGAGTGTAAACTCGTCTACCCTGTTGACATCCTGTTGTTTTTTATGATTATGATTTGTTTTTAAGGTCAGTCTCTAAGTGACAGTCAGCTGCTGACTGAAATAAACTGATGTGTGTGTGTGTGTGTGTGTGTGTGTGTGGAGGGGGTTTCTGGTGATAATGCTAACATTTGCACCCTCCTCTGCCCCCGGCGCATCACCACATCACTACATCGCCACAGCACCAGCAAACCGGCGGGAAAAGGGCCACGCGGCGGAGCGAGAGCGCTTGACTCCGCGCAGCTCGCGCCTCCCGAGATGCAACGCTGACTGATCCCGTGTGAAACCCCCCCCCGCTCTCTCCTCCGGCCTAAAGAAGTGCTAAGCTCAAGGAACTCGCTTAAAAGCTTTCGTAGGATTTGAAAAAAATAATATATCAGTCCAGGAAGTCTGTTTTGCACGCTTTTCGCAGACAGTATTAAGGACACATTAGGTGCTGATGGCTCATTAACCAAGGATGAGAGAGAGAGAGAGAGAGAGAGAGTACAATCTTAAGATGGCATGAGGAGAGGGGATCATATGCACAGGAGCAGACCATGCCCCTCCCCCTCCCCGCTAAGTGCTGCAGAGATGCGAGGGAATGTGTGCTCATGAGTGTGTGTGCAGAGGAGGAGGGGAGGGGGATGGGGAAAAGAAAAGTGAGAGTGCGTATTTATGTGCGAGTGGAGGCGGCTCCTACAGTTTGATGATGGCCGCAGTTGAAGCGGGGTAAAGAGGAGCAGGACAGGAAATGGACGGGCCGGCGGTGGAGGTGTAACCTCAGCCCAGCCTCTGCTCCGCCGACGCTGCATGCATTATCAGCTGGAGGAAGAGGGGGAGTCGAATTCAGCGGGCGCTGATGCTTTGAGTTTTTTTTATACAAGCTATGCAAAGATACATCAAATCCCCGAAATGATTCATATCTCCTCGGGAAGAGGGCTCATGGGCCCGGGAGGGGGACTGCCAGCCCCGGCGTAACGTAGCGTACGGTGGGACGAGGAGCGTTGTTTCTCCACGAGCCTCCAAGGACGGGAAAATGTGCTTCTCTTCATGTGTTTCATGCTTATTAGGTCGGACAGCAAGAGTGCACAATGCACTCCTCAGCCACTGCACGGGCCGCTGTGTGTCTCACACGTACACACACACACACACACAGTTGAGTGCGCACAAGCATGCATAAAGATCTATCTTATGCACACACACACACACACACACAACCCCTACACATTTTCTCTAAGCTGGGACCAGCCAGCAGCAAGAACAACCATCCATGGCTTTGACCCTGAATTAAAATCAAACGAGGGGGACAGAGGGGGGGAGGGGGGGTCCATAAAAATAGGACAATGTTTCTGTAGAAAAATAGAGGAATTTCCAGAGATAAAATGTCTTTGGCACTTCTGAAAACACAGCATACACAAAGAAATCAACGCTGAGTATAAAAGGCCAAACTAGAAAGCTCTACAGCCAGAAAAACAGATTAAGATAATCCAAGTTCATCCACATATAAGTCTGGCCAGTCCTGGGTGGATTTGAGCCTGAACAGGCCCGTACTCCACCATCTCGCCGTCCACAGTGATCATGCCTTGTGGAGAGATGGGCTCCAGCCGCAGGGCCTTCACCTTCTCGTACACCAGGTGGGGGCAGCCGCATGCCAAGTGGGCGCCCTTCTCCATGGCGAGGAAAAGGCGCAGGAGGGCCGGGCGAGAGATTCCCGCCGTCACGTAGAACAGATGAATCAGTCCGTCGTCTGCCATTGCGCCGGGGGCCGTCCAAAGGTCCTCGGCCAGGTGGGACTGGTAAATAGCCAGCACCAAGACAAAGTCCTCCTCCTTGACCACCGTCCAGCTCTCAGGAACTGGCTGGTCCAAGCCAGGAAGCAGAGAGTCCACCGGTTCTTCGGTCTTGCCATCACTCTGGGTCTCGGGTCTCTTGGTGGCGATGGCGTTGTTGGAGGAGTTGGTGATGGTGTTGTGGTTGGAGTTCGTGCTGTTGTGGTTGCGGCGGGAGTTTCGGTTCGGGGAGGTGTTGGGGATGAGCTGACAGGGCAGGGAGGAGCAGAGCGAGGGGTGCTGAGGTGTGGGGGGAGGTGGGTGCTTCCCTTTTGGAGGTTTTGGCGTCTCGTCGACGGGGAGATACGCTAACCTTCCCTGATAGACTCTGAGGGAGGCCAGGCGCACCAGGGTGCCCATCAGGAAGCGTATCGCTCCGACGTGGCGGTACTTCTCGCTCTCGATGTCGACGTCTGCAACGAAGCCCCAGGCCAGGGAGAGGAAGGAGAAGAGGCGCTGCCGAGAGGCCAGGTGGATCGACACCAGGTCCATGGAGCCGACCAGACCCTTGCACAGCATGAAACCACAGCTTAACAGTAGCTCCTCGTTCCACGCTGGAGGTGACCTGAGAGATGGTTAGACACAACACGAGAATGAGGATTACTGTTTGCTTAACTCAAAAGTGGCAGGTTTACACGTCCCAACTAACACGCAAATGTAAAACGGGGCAGCATTTGGCGATCATCCGGTGAAGGCAAACATCAACCAAAGTTGGCGGCGAGCGCTTGGACTCGTGAGCACTGTGTTCTCCAGGTTACAGCCCGGTCCACGCCTGCAGCTTGTAGGACTCGGGTGACAAATACCTTCCTGTTCTTCTTCTTTCTTTGATGCTGTGCTCACAGCCAGCCAGCAGATGGAGATGATACCTCGGGCATGTGCTGGGTGGACCTGTTCAGCTGCACGGTGGAATATAATCACTCATAAGCATGTTTATATTCCAGTTTCTAAAACCTATTACATCACTCCTTCGGGAGTTATCAGGAGCCTGAAATGACCTCTGCACAGCCAAGCATTTCCAGTTTGCTCTGCTGTCTCTCCTCCCCCCTGAGGAATGATTTGCCCGGTCAGCCGTTGGCATAATTACACAGAAAGGAGATAAATCGTTGGTTTTTAAGGCAGAGGAAGGTTCTTCTTCACTTGTTTTTTTCTCCACTGTTGATCCATGCATTTAAATGACTCATTAAAGGAGTGACTTACTGTGAGTAGTGGTGGACAGAGGCAGCCAGGGCGTTGCCTGAGCCACCTGGTAGAATACCCAGGGGGGTCTGGATGGCGTCTTGCCAGTCCTCACGCTCCATCAGACCATTTATCACCTGAACGAGCAAGAACAAATTCAAAAACATAATCAGATCAGGATCCTAAATAAAAAAAAAAAAGCATGTGCAAAAGTTATGATAAAAGGTTCTTCTTCTTCTACTTGCAGCTGTCCTGTGTCAGGGGAACCTGGCCACCTTGGCTGAAGATTTATACATTCGTAACACAGCACAGAGCCGAGCAGGAAAACAGGTACATTTTACTTGTATGCACACATAGTTGACCGATAAAGTTGATTCTGGTTCTGATAAATTTAAAAAAATGAATATCAGTGAAGCATCTATGGAAATAAAACCAGGTTATTAATCAATGACTGCAGAGATTTTCAGCACTGGGCTCTTTTTTTTTTTTTCCAGGTCGAAATTAAATTTTTACAGGCCTATTCTGAAACGAGCTCAGAATAGAAACAGGCCTGAGAAGGTTTCTCATCATCGCAGCCTGCGATTGATTGATTTGTGGGAAACTGCTCGACGCGGCACAGCACGGAAGGAGAGCGTGCATTCACCTCATTCCTTTAAATCACCTTTAAATGACTGTTCGTGATCCGGGCTGTTTGTCCTCGGACAAAGTGTCAAAGGTGAACCGCGCGTCAGCAGCAGAGAGCGTCCTAAACCTGCCACATGCAAATTACTGTCATTACTTTTGTACAGCTTGGAGGCGGAGCTTCTAATCCCTTACAAAGCTGATGGCAGCCATCACATTTCACATCAGCGTCGACACACACTTGGATGTGTTTGCGGCCCTCTGGCAGCAGATTTAAGATGTCTAATGACTGATCTTTTGACACATTTTTACTTTTACTGTACATAAAGGGACGACACGTAAACACGCGTGTCACGTTTCATCCAGTTCTCCGCACTGATGAAACCACAGCGGGCCGCGGAAAGGGAAAGCACCTCAAACAGCAGCCCGTCTCCGGACATGATAACCAGGGCGTCCCACTGTGACAGGTCGGCCTTCTTCACCAGCTCCCTCGCGTGGTTCTGGTGCTCTGAAGGAAAGACGACATGACAGAGAGAGGAAAATGTGGTGAAGTGTAGGACAAACTGGCAAGATAAAAAAAAGGGGCAGAGGAAGAGACACGCTGCCTTCATCGCCCGCCTCTGGGGTAGGATCAGGGAGATTAGGCAGAAAAGAGATTCAATTTTCCCCACATCACATTAGCCCATCCAGTGGCTACTCAACAGCTCCCGGGCAGCTTAGCTGCCCCGCAAACATCTGCGACTGACAAATATCATCTGCGTATGTGCATTCACTGGATGCATTTGATGTGTTCGGTGTGTGTGCACGTGTGTGTGCGTGTTGGTTAATGCGCTGGCTGAGGACCGAGCTGTTTGTTCAGCCTAGTTTTATTGGCAGCGTCCTTGAGTGGGTCCCTCCGCAGGGGGTCTCTGCGGACTCATCCCGCCAGCATTAAAGTCTACAGTCCTACCAGCTGAGACTCCCCAGTGTGTGTGTGTGTGTGCATGGAAGGGAGGGGGCTTTAAGAGAGGGGAGCAGACAGCAGAGAAGTTAGCGAGTATCGATGCACAGCCATCATGAAGGAAACATTTTTCCGCTTCGGCTTTGAGCATCGATCGAGGACAGAGCTGGAATAAAAACAGCTGCCCTCTCTCTTCCCGTTCACTTCGGCCTCTACCTGTCCCCCCCGCCACCCCTCCCTCCCTCGCTCTCTCTCCCCATGTTGCTGCTGTTTGTTTACTGCGTGCTTGCCGGGGAGGCTGGAGGCAGT
Source organism: Nibea coibor (assembly GCA_023373845.1). NCBI lineage: Eukaryota > Metazoa > Chordata > Actinopteri > Sciaenidae > Nibea > Nibea coibor. The sequence continues at coordinate 6,422,988 of CM041727.1, forward strand.
GATGCAGTGCTGTGTTGACAGACAGAGGCAGAGGGAGTAACTGCACCGCGCGGCTGACTCAGCACTTCACAAACCCGACGGGGGCTCCGGCTGATGCCTTGTACTTCCTTATTCATGGGGCCAAACACTCCTAACCTGTGCCTGAAGACTGTGGCGGCACATCGTTTCCACTCAGTCCAGCTGTCGACTCCTTCTTCAGCTGCACGGACTCACTTAGGCCAGAATACATCTATAACACCGAGTTAAAGACGTCTATATATTGTGTTGAAGAGATGTTTAGTGAAATCGAGCTTCTACTTTCTTGTAGTACCACTTGTGCCTTGAGAGGCGATAGTGAGTCAGTCCAACCTGGATGAAGGTGAAGAACTGGAGAACCAGGCTGAGCCGAGGGACAGAGATGTTTCTATGAATAACGGTGAGAGGGGGAGCTCTAGGAAAAGACAGCAGAGCCGCGTTCTGCTCTGATCTGCTCTGATCTGGAGCTGTTTACCGGCGGGAGGAAACAGAGCACGGACTTTATGTTTTTTTTTAAACTTTCGGGCTTCAAAAAATGGATTTCCCATCACTTTCGCTTGTCAACCTGTCCGCCGAAGCGGAGGTGCAGACGCGCTCTGTCGTCTGTGGGCGCCCAGAGCTCTGTGATAACACTTTGTATTACACAGAGACTGGACAAAAAAGGCCTGGAGAAAAATAAGCAACAAAACTGTACTCCCTCCCTGTTAAGTGCCGATCGATCCAAGCCCCTTTCAGAAAACAACGATTTAGAAAGTCTGACAATTCACCATCATGATGTCCTTATTTCAGCATCTTTTGGATCCATTTATTGCAATCAAAACAATTCATACTGCAGTATATTAGATGATATTTACTCTGATTTACTGATCCCAAAGTTTTTGAGGACATTGCAATATTTATTACGTGTCTAACCGTAATCTTGAAGTCTCGAGTGTCATCGTAGGTGGAAAATGACATATACGTCCCTTTAAGGCATTACATAAATGCAAATCTTGTGTGAATTCCAGTGGTTTTCACTTCAAATGCAGCATTTTGCTCCCCGTCTCACACTCTAGTGGCCTCTCCTGAGGTTAACCAAGGTAAAGATGAAGCTCGGTACTCTGGATGCTTCATACAGTATGTAAAAGGTACATGCTGACACAAGAGGAGCCTCCATTGGAAGTTGTCCGTCCTCGGGCAAAGGCTGTGTGATACATTCATCAAGGCGCTGCGTGCTGCGGGTAAATGGGTCATGCCAGTTAATCCGCTCATGGTGAGTTCTGACTGGCTGTCCGACCACCGAGGACCCTCGGCGACCCACATTCCTCCCCTCCCTCCTCGGCCCGCGTCGACGTCTGTAATTACTCTGTCTTTTTCATCACCGTCCACCTGCTGACCTTCCGTTAATCCCCGGGAGTCCGCGCAACGAGGCCGCGCGTGCATCAGCACTCTTTCTCGAAACAAACAAACGCGGCAACTCCCTCCGGTCTTCGCTGTCATACTCCGTCTCACTTTGAGCTGCATCAGAGATTCGGCTGCCAAGATGATGCCGGAGGAGACAGCTAACTCTTACCTGTCGGACTGCTGATGCTGTCAGACAGGGCCGGTCGGTTGACGGAGTGGAAGATGGGTGAAAATGTGTGATTTTGGCATTAAAGCCTCGCAGTTTCCCGGCGGCTTGTTGGTATTCAGAGAGGGGTCAGTCGGAGTTCAGAGCTTCTGATGACAGTAGCCAACACATGACGCTGTTTAAGGTCACAAAAGGCCACGAGCAACTCATACAGAATGTGGAGCAGCTGGGGGAGACTGGAACGAGATTTTAATGAGTATTGGTGTACATGTGCCCGACTGCCTGCAGATGTGTGTGCGTGTGCATCTGATTACACAATTGTATTCCCTGCACCATGACTGCAGAGGGTACAGTCGCTGAAGAAAATAAATATTTATTCTGTGAAAGTTTTATCCCTTCAATCTGGTTTCTTTTCAGGGTAACCTTGAGAGGACCGGCAGCAAAATGCAATAAAGGTGTGTTTGTGTGTGTGTGTGTGTGTGTGTGTGTACTACCGACCTGTGATAACGAGCGTGTAGGGAACAGCGGCCTCGGTGAGCATGCCCTGTATGTGGCCGGTAAAGAGCTGGAGACCCTGGCCGCGACCGCTGTGAGGGTTCACCAGTATCATGACTCTGCAAGGCCGGCGCAACTCCGTATACATCACACCTGTGGCAGACAGAGAGAGCTGGATGTGAGCGGAGGCAAAAATAGAGATGAAGCACGAGGACAAGAGGGAGAGGTCTTGTTTTTGTGTGATCAAATATTTCAAAGAATCCATAAGGGCAGGCTCGTCCCTTGAGGGGGTAAGAGAGCATGAAATCGTAAGATCACAGGCTGCGACAGCATCCAGATAGACAATGCAGAGAGAGAGAGGGCTTACAGATGTCAGCCGGCATCACACTGATTGTATTAATCCTCATGAGGGAGTCCTCGCGTTGCTTATTTCTCTCAAAGAAAGACAGAGTGGAGCGACTACACTTCATTACCCCCGAGCATCTTGCTCGAGGGTGCTTCTGTAGAACAGAAATGCTTCGCTTACCCAACCGCCTTTAGGAAGACTAAAATTTTAATTATTGGATATAAAACTAAAGAACAGCTAAATTAGATGACAGCTGACAAAGAGCTTAAAAGAAAAACTGTATTGCCGAGAGTTGGTTTAAGAAGATCGACACCACTCTCACATGTGATACATAGCTACAGCCAGGAGACAGTTAGCTTAGCTTAGCATTAAGACCGGCGGGGGGAAACAGCTTGGCTCTATCCAAAGGAAGCACAATATACAGGTACACACCTACCAGCACTTCATCAATGAAGCTAAATAAAAAGCCAGTTTGATTTGTGTTACTGATTCCTGGCCAATAAACAGTCCAACACATGAAAGACAGGTAGATTTTGCTACCTTTGGACACAGCTAGGCTAGCCTTTTCTGTCATTATGCTAAGCTAAGCATATCCTGGCTGTAGCTACATATTTATCATACAAACAAGAGAGTGGCGTTGATTCAGCTAACTCTCAGCAAAAAAGCATACAAGAGCCAAACTATTGCTTGAAGAGAAGGGGAGGGTTGATTAAAAGTAGTTAGCATGCATAGACGGCTGCATTAAAAATTGTTGTAATGTGATACAACGAAGATCACTTTATCTCACTGCATTGATAGCTATTACATGCCTTAATGAGTAATGAGTTATTTGTTCCCATATTTATGCTGGAGGATCAGATTCAGCCGTTTCATTGTAATACAGGCTGCCGGTAAATGGGTTTGTATCTTTTTAAAGTGACTGCGGAGGGAAACTTTCTCTTGAGGTAGATTTTTTAGCAGATGTCCTTGACCTTTAAAACAGACACAGACTCACCAGAGACCGTATCAAATGAATCAGAGAGGACAAAAAATAAAAATCCATTTGGGTCCACTTTGGGGAGGACAGAAACTTCACTATCACTTTCCACCTTAGTTATTTGGCCACAGAAGGTGCTGACTTTGGTGTCACAGACGTGAACACATTTTCTTCATTAATGTAAATGAGATTCCAGGTGCTTTGTTTGGAGTGTTTTATCGTCTTGGCAGTTCGGTGCCTCAATTTCCAGCACTGTGCCTTGCGATGCTCCGCTGCTTTCACTGCCACCCTCCACCTCATTTGGCCCGTGACGACAGGACGCGGCGGAGGTACAAAAATATCTCTGCGAAAGAGGTGCGAACCCACCAGGAAGAGCGGGGAGAGAGTGCGAAAACACACAGGCACATGCCAAACTCTGCCCCCATTCACCCGCACAGGGTTACCATTGTGTTTTCCACGTGTATCAGAGCACAATGTGGCTTTCTGTCACAAAGCTCCTCTCCACACTTCCAGAATACAGTGGAAGCTGGCTTTCAGCGGCGAAAAAGCTTTCAAGTGTGCTGAACTAAATAGCACATCCTTAATAAACCCGCAGACACCTTTACAAAGGTGAAACTAAAACAAATATAGATCCGCGGCTTCCTCTGTCCAGACTGCAATTCATGCAGTAGCACAGATAAGGTGGAGAAATGTTTTGTCCTTTCACGGCTCCAGACCGCTAAATCACTGCACACATCTCTGATTTATATTTATTTATTTACACACAATAATAAATAGAGAGAGAGAAGAGAAGTAATGCTACACACCTAATCTGGTTGAAACAATTCTCACTGAAGTATAAAGGCAATCAAAATCAATCTGAAAATTAGTAATGATTATTCATTTTGCACAGGACTTTTATCGGGAGGCAGAATGGTTCCAGCGTCAGTGGCCCGTTTGATTTACTGTCACAATAAATCATATGTGTGTTATCAAATCAAACAGCAAATGTTTCCTCCTGAATGTGTGCTGTCAGTAAAGGCTTTTGTTTAAATCAGTGTGAGGCATAACCAGGCTGGAGGGGGGTGGAGGTGAAGGAGTGGTGTGTTTTTGGTTCCCAAACTGGTTTACGTGACGGTAAGGATACACAGATAAATCGTTATCTTAATCATCGGGGACGCAAGATTATTAAGAGGACAAGAACTGGAAAAAAACACATTTCTGCTACACAAACAGTGCAGCTCTAAAAAATAAAACCAACACAATCACCCCTCATTGGCCGGTCATAACCAGCATCCATGTGCAAACACCAACAAGGTGTCACAAATAGATGCTGCGTTGTTTTAAGGGGTCACAAGCCAAAAAAGAAAAAAGTTTGGGAACTGATTCAAAGGATTTGAAGTCTTTTGAACTTTTTAATCACACTCATTAATTCCTGATTATTTTTAGTGCAATGCCCCCAAAATTCTTCTCTCTCTCTCTCTCTGAAAATAGCTTTTTCTCAGACATATCTCCTGAGCTGTGTGTGACAGGAAGATAGATTCAGGGGAAATGAGGGTATATGTGAAATCTGTCTGTCAGATACCTTCAGGCACATCCTTTCCATCGCGCCGCCGAGCAAACTTTTTACTGCAGTGTGTGTATTTCACAGTCACAGGCAGGTAAACACACACAGGGAGCAAGGCGACAAGGCAGGCGACGTGTCAGTGCTAACAAGCACCGAGCTGACAGAGAACGGTGATCATCTTGTTGCCACAAGTGTATCCTGATCGCTGCAAAATGCTAAATAAAGATGCAGCGTGGCTTCAGCATCTCATACTTCAGCACGGGTGGGATCTGTTAAAGCGTGACGCCGTTCAAGGAAACTCTCGGAGCACACAAACAGACATGAAAGCTGTGCTGTTCGGTGGTAACTCTATATCCAGATTGAACTGACGTGTCCGCAAACAAGCCGCATTCCAAGGTTGGGTGAGTGTTTGCTGGAGAGGAGGGGAGGAGGTCCGAAGAGTATAAACACAACTGCCCACTGAGGCATCACAGGGCCGGCGGTGGAGGAGGCGGGGTGTTGACAGGCCGTCACAGCCACGTGTCACAGAGTAGAGGACGAAGGCTCCTGAGGGACCAAGATGCTGGACGAGGGGGGGGTGAGAGGTCATACGGTGACGTATTTTAGCTCTGCTTCACCGAGGAAGGCGGCAGAGCCTCGGGCATGAGAGATCGCACGCTGACAGAAGCACACCTGACCCCGAGGCTGCTGGAAAACGCTCGCTTTTGTGGCAGCTCTTCCCTCCCTTCACTCTCGTTCTGCTTCACTTGTTATCCCGTCCCACACACACAGACAGTGCGAGGACGGCACTGGAATAGCTTGGAGGAATTTGCACATTTTAAGGGTCAGACAACCCACAATGCCAACATAACACAGAATGGATGTAAAAATCTGCAGTATAGAAATGTTAAATCTGTAACCGGCCTGCTACCAGCTGTTTTGGAAACCAAAACAGGGTGCTGTCAGTGACAATAAAGGCAGCCACTCGTGAAAGAAAGTCACCATCATATCATCCCTTTGCATGTTATCCTACTGTGGTTCTTCTAAGCAGACCATTAGCGCCTGCAGGACTGTATCATAGCATATGCACTTCATTATTTACAGCTCATTTTTTCCAATGAAACCCTGCGAGACTATCGCTGCCGTTCACTAAATTAGACTAAATTAGTTACAACCTTCACATATTTAGTGTTTATTAAAGTGAAAGTGCGTCACAGTGACTGAATCTTGCGCCGCAGTTGGACTTCTAATCCAACCTTTCCATCTGCAGTGCCAGTTGTGATGACACGCAATTAACTTTGGGGGTAAACAGACTAGAAGGGATTAGTGAATCACGCTGACTTTCACACACCCTCTGCGCCATGGCGGCATTCTGCAGCACCCAAAGTTACTCATAGATTTTCTGCTAAATACTGTATTATTGGCTGGCCTGGATTCGGGACGCTAAAACAAGCTTATAAATTAATGACATGGACGCGTCCTCGCTGAGGCGCAGCGTTCAAAAGAAATCCGGGATGAGAGACCATGTGAAGCTGTTAGACGGCTCATTAGCATTAGTGTGATTTGAAAATCTCCCATGCTGGAGCTCTTTGATGAGTCCAGTATGAGGACAGTGACGGGGGGGCAGAGGTGGTGGTGGTGGTGGTGGGGGTTACCTCTCAGGTTACCATCTGTCTGCCTGCCTGGCATTCAGGGCTGAAACCCAAACTCCTGCTGGCTGCAGACCAGAGGGAGGCTGGATGTTCCTCCAGCATTGTGCTGTGTACACCTGGAGGCTGCTACCGGGAGGACGACCTCATTCCCTATCCCTCTACACCTTCATCCAACATGGCAACCAACATTCCTGATTCGTCACTGTCAAGTCAAATATCCTCCTTCCTCTTTGACCTGCTCTGGCTGCCCAGGAGTGCATGCCTGCTCTATATTTTATCAGTTTAATATATATACGTGAGGAAAAATGATACTACCTGACCTGGCACGGGTGATTCAGAATTTGCACCCATCACTTTGGGCCCCATACATCGTCAGCAGGTGTCACCACTTCCTCCAAAATGAGTGACAGCCGCGTAGACACTTCTCGCATTGCAACCGTGTTAATTATTGTACAGCAGGATGGAGCTGCGGAGAAGCTAATGAGACTGGAAGACAAAGAAACCTGAGGACAGACTGCGTTTTAAACAGAGCGAGACATGATGAGACCTAATTAGAAGTAGCTGCTGCAAAAGCAGGATGAAAAACAGGCTTTTGTTTGGATGGTTTTTTTTTTCTTTCTTCCACCCATCAACAATAAAGTCTCAGTGAGAAATCACTGGGCAGGGATAATGAAGCCCGGGCAGCGGGCATCAGTAGAAGAAGGGGGGGCAGAAAATCTAACTTGTGATCAGTTTGTGAGTTTGCATGTTTGTGTGGGTGTTCACTGATTGAAATCAGTGCCCTCGCAGGCTGCTTGGGTGAATGAGGTGGCTGTGTGTGGCTCCTGGCAGCTGTTTGAGCTCTCGCAGCAGGTAGAGCAGGTTAGTGAGAGGAATGTGTGCACCCTCTCTGCAAAACCTGTTTTTGGCAACAGGAAGGTGCATTGTGGGGCTTCTTCTTCAGAGTCAGGTCAGCCTCTGAATTCCCACTGAGCTCACTCTTTGGACAGGACTTTTGCTCCTGTGAGTGAAATCAGACTACCCAGGTGCCACTGTCAGCTCTGTACACTTGTTATTTCAGATCAGAATAATAATGTGGCTCTGTTGCATGTTAATCTCTCGGCTGTCATGAGTGATGATTTCCGTGGTGCTCACCGTCTCTCCGGGGCGCCTGCAACACGGACGCGTCTCTGATGGCACAAGCCCACCTCTCAGCCTCCTGGAGGTTGGCGTGCGGGTCCTGGACCAGCGCGACCCGAAAGCACTGCTCCACTCTCTGCCGGGCCACTCCGGCGCTCATCCAGCGCCTCTTGAACGGGTAGAAATAAGCTGTAAAGTAGGCACCGACGTCCGCGCTGTCCGGCCCTCTGTACGCCCGGCAGCCGACACAGTCGGTCAAGTTAAAAACCACCTTAGTCCGGCCGGGTGACGAGGAGATCTTCTGGATGGTCAGAGCGCTCTCCGTCAAGCTCACAGAGTACCGGACCCTGTCGTTGAGCATGTCGGTGAACTCCCCGTACAGCGCGCCCACGACCCCGTTCCGCTGGCGGGATGGGTCCGGTTCAGATGCGTCTTTCTCCATCCCGGACGGAGAGTGCGACGCGTCCCGCAGGCCGGTGAGCGGATGGCGGTGCGGTGCAGAGTCTGATCCCGTGAAGCCTGCTGTGGGACCCTTTGAGTGTGAAAACAGCAGCTTTTCTAGTTCGGAGTCTCTCCCTAGTGACCGAAAGAGGGAATGGCAGTGATGGAGCTGGAGGAGAGCGCAGCCCTCTCTCCAACTCAGCCTGACTCTGAAATGTGAAACCAGATTGTCTTTACTCCAGACTGGTCTGTCAGCTCCGTGCGTGTGCTTTCTAACTATCTACACTGATGTATCACAGAAGACAACTCACCACTGACTTTCAGATTTATTTGACTCACGTGATAAAAGCCTGCACAAACCAACATGCCTGTGAATGTATGTGACCCAGCATCCCTACATTTAAAACGTAGACAGCGGATGAAGTGTGGTGTTGATGGACTTCCAGTCAATGTCTGAAAAAATGATTTAGAGAAACAAGATTTTTATAGACGTGCAAGTCCAACACTCTGATGTAAATGAGGTGTGGTAGAACAATGTGGTGTCACACAGATGTTTGTAAAAGCAGAATCCACCATACAAATGATCTGTACAGTATTTCACTGATGAATAACAACTCAGCAGGGTATAAAAAACTAAAGTGGGAAACAGAGCTGGACCCCCAGAGGAACAGTCTCTCATTTGAAGAGACTTGGCTGCAGACCATATTCAGATTTTGTCACCCTGCCCCGTCTTACAACCACCTCCTGGACTCAAGTGTAAGCCACCACCAAGAGGATTCTGGGACTTGATACTGAGTGTACTTGTCTGTCTTTCCACTTGGAAATCTATCAAAGGAAGCAGATAAGCCAGTGGAAAGACATTATAAACAGCATGTGCAGTGTGGAACGCAGAATGGGGAAAGACTGGGCTGGAGGAGCTTCCCTGTTTATGTAATGAGACAAACACTCTAATGGTGTCTTGTCACACAGGAACCACACAAAACAAAAACTTCTGCGCAGATGAGATGAGACCCATAAATAATTTCCCTTTTATTTGTTGTTAATGATGCACAATCTCTATCAATTATTCCATCGCGTAATTAGACGATTAAATATTTAGACTCACTGACAGTTCACGGGAGATCAGAGATTCAAATCATCTGCTGAATGAGAGCCAAACTTATGTAACGCGTTTCCTTTTGAAGCAGTTTAGAGGCTGGCAGGCTTCATACATCGCTCCATCAAAAGCAAACACATGTACATCCTGTATGAATTTATAGGATCTGTTTTTAAATGTATTTCTGTGTTATTTAATGTTTAAAAATGAAATACTGAATTAGTATCATTGGAAGCACCTGCTCATATTTCATGTCCAAATGACTGTCTGAATGTCTAATTGGAGGTTTGATTATGATAATAATAATAATAATTAGCACACTGACACACTGTGCACTACACACTGAGACAATATAAAAGCCTGATGTTTGACTTTTCTGCCATTATCAGTCAAATTTATGTTGTTTCCTCTTTTAATTATCTTTTACAATAATTTATATCACGTGTATTTATTGTTAGATTATAAATAAATTAAATAAAGTGCTGTGTTAAGTAGCAGGATATTTATCATACGAGTTGAACTTTTGCCACGCCCCGTCTGTGATCACGTGGGACGCGACGTTTACGACGTATATAAACGTCATCACGCCAGACTTCCGGTCTTGCTCTCTGCCGTCGGCCGCGGTGCGGGTCTGAAGCTGCGGCTCCGGCACGCTGTTTCCCCCCGTTATGAGGCGTTTGTGTTCAAATGCGGAGTTTGTTCCACACGAGCCGCCGTGAACAGGTAAATAATCCGGTGAGAGCCGGTCAGACTTCCGGAGTTTAGAAGAGGTTTGATGTGAGCCGTGCTAGCCTGTTAGCTGTGAGGCTAACACGTGGGTGAAGACTGTTGGACGGAAAGTTAAAAATGCGCTTTTATAAGTTTGATTTTTGAAAACTAGAGGACGTGCATTTAATTCACTGGCAAGCGGAGTAACATGGCCAGAGTTTTAAGAGATAATTAGCACGTGCTAACGTTAACTTCAGAGCGGGAAGGCCGGAAACGTGGCCTAACTTTGCTCACCTGCTAATCTGATGTCCTGATTTCTTTCCAGGCAGCTCGGGCTGATGTGGGTTCATCCTCCTGCAGGCAGAAGCTGTTGATCCCAATGAAAGGTAAGCTGACAGCATGCGTGTGATTGCTCCTTTTGGTTCACTCCTGACTCTGCAGTGCATGTGATGAGTTTGTTATCCCTGTCTGAAAAACACAGTGTGGAAATCAATGGTATCTGACTCACAGCAGACTGATGTGTGGACCTGACATGCTGCTGATGGACTGTCACTGATGAAATGTTGTTGGTGTTGCAGGTTCGCGGCTCTTCTCTCCCCCTTGACTGCCGGATCGATCGGGCGCTCGATGAAAAGGTTTGTGCCACCCTGCCTCTTGTGATCCACTTTGACGCCGATTCAGTGACGATAACTGCTGCATAGGAAGTGCCGTCTGATGCGATAACTGACGATGGCGATAGCTGTTCTGAGAAACGCTGGCAAACCGCTGAGATCTCGGCGTGCGGACTGTGAACGCGTGGTGATCTAGATGTGCAATGTCTCCCTGACAGGTCACGACATCTGCGAAGCACGACCAGAAGGCGACACACGGGTGCTGAGACGAGTCCAACAGGTTGGTGCTGCAAGACTTCTAGACACTTTACCGTCAAAGTCAAGCCAGTGATGATACAAGTTATCCCTGTCTGAACATAAATTGTGGAGTCATGGTAACCTGAGGCTTGACTTGACGTGGATAACTTTAAGCATTAGTGTGAAGGTCCTAATCTTGCTTCTTTAACTTTCAGATGAAATCAACGGTGAAGTGGACACAACGCCGCCAGTTTGGGGCCGATCGACAAGTCTCGACAGGACGGCATTCAAATAAAAAATGTTTAATCTGAAACATGTTAATAAAATTAAGAAATGTTGTATAAAATACAGGAAATGTAACAGAAGTCCTACTGGGAGCACCGTGCACGTGTCGGGTCAATCTGTGGTGAAACATGATCTGTACGGTTTCTTCTTCAAATTGTCCAAGAAGATCTGCTCCTCCTGGAGGTACTCACGGTCCTGTGTGCAGGAGAAAGAGTCAAATATGAACTTTACAGTTTGAAGATGATAGTACTGAAATGTTGGTCATGTGTTGAAGCTGATGTGATTGTGGGTGAGCCACGACATGTAACTGTAACCTACCAGTTTCCATTTCATCATTAAAAGCATCTACAGAGACGACCTACTTGTGTTTGAGTGGAATCTGAAATGTCTGTTACCTGAGATCGCTGCTGCACTGGTTTCATTCTGTTAAATGTGTCAGCTGTCATAAAACTGGATTATTGCTGAACATAGTTTGTGGATGGCTGTGCCTAATGTAGCAGTTATCTGTGGTGTAACGTATCTACTTGAATGTTCGCCACCTTCAGCGTTTGGTAGTACACGATCAAAATTATTATGGGACTACTTAACGTACACACAAAAACAAGAAGTCACTAGTAATCACATGATTTTAGGCTTTCGTATCTATCCGGCACAAGCGAGCGTTACCTTTTCTGCAGTGTACTTCCACAGAGCCAGACTAGCCTGAAGAGCCATGGACTGCGAGCTGGTGAATAAAGTAGAGGCGGGCATATTCAGGGTCGACGTGAGCTCTGGGTTTGGCAAGAATGAGTCTTCATCTACAGATGAAAATAAAGGGTTAATGTTGTATGAGTTGTTCTTGCTGACGATCTTTCCAGAAGAATTCCTCACCTGGCAGAATGGGTGGAATAATGTGCGGTAAAGAGGTGATCGGAGCGTCTTGTCTCAGCCTCTCGGCCTCCTTCTGCAGCTGACTCAAGCGCATTCGCTCCTGTAACAACAATCGTGTACGACCGGACACCGTTTACGCGCTGTTATATTTTGTGAACAACGAGCCGTTTCAGCGACACACACCTGAAGGATCTGTTTCTCCTGCTGCCTCAGCCGCTCTGTCTGCGCGTGGATGCTGCTGAGCCTCGCCTCGTGCTCGGCCTCCACGCGTTTGGCCTCCTGCAGCGCTCGTTTTCCCTCCTCGTGCTTCTCTTCAGCGAGCTGAAAAAAGGACACAGCGCTGTCAACTACGTGTCGCTTACTCCGCCCTACATGCGGGAGCCTGCGTGGCGTGGATTTACCTTGCTAAAGGCCTCCACCTCGTGGGCTCGTGTCTCAAGCCTCAAAGCCGTGCTGCTTATTTTCTCTTTCTCTCTGTGCAGTTCATCTCTCAGTCTTTCAAGAGTCTCTCTTTCATGGGCCACAGCCATCTCCTTCTGTTTCAGCTCTGCAGTATGAAGCTTTAGGTCGGCTTGCTCCTGCAACAGAAACAGAGAATGACGATTTAGTGATTTAAATATAATATCGTTTTCATCAGGAGTGTAAAAAGCAGTCATAAGATGACCTCTTCTCACCTGTGCCAGACTTAAGATGGAGCCCTCTCTCTTCTCCAAGAGACTGCTGACCTCCCGCTCGGCCCTCTCGTGTCTCTGTTTCTCCAGGGTGTGGAAGTGAGCCCACTCAGCCGCCAGCTTTCTCCTCTCCTCTGCACAGTGCTGCATCACTGTCTTCTGCTCCTCCAGTAACGCGCTCTGATGGAAGCAGAAGAGGAGAAGTAAGAGAGGGCGGGGGGTGTGCGTGAAATCAGGATCGGGCTCTGATGTCGGCGCTCATCAGGCTCACCTTGGCTCTTTCCAGCTCCTCTCTTTCCATGTTGATCTGCATGCTGAGGGTGCGCCGCTCATCCTCCAGGCCTCTCTGGGTAGACTCTGCCTTCGCCTGCTCTGCTGTCATCTTCCAGCGCTCCTGAGACGTGCAAAATAAACGTCATCTTCTTTTAATTCAGGCGTTTGTCTATGTGCATTTGTCTATTTTTAAAGCCTGATTTCAGCCTGACCTTCTCAAGCTGTCTCTGCTGCTCGTTGAGCTGAGTGTCCATCCTGGAAATGATTTCCTTGAGGTAAGCTCTCTCCTCCACCATGGATTTCTGCTGCTGGGCCAGACGGTCTTGCATCACTGAAACAAACAAGAAAAAATGACCTCAACCCATTTGGGAAGTGATGCCAACTACAGCATGTTATTAGACTTCACTTGTGTCTTGACCTATTTGTACAAAGTTTGTGGACGTGTGTGTGTGTGTGTGTGTGTGTGTGTGGGTGCGTGAAGTACGTCGAAGCTGCTCATCTCGGTGCCGTGCCCCCTGCTCCAGGCCATGAGCCGTGTGTTCATGTGTGCTCTCCACTCGAGAAGAAAGCTCTCCAAGCCGAGAGGAGAACTGCTCCATCTGCTCAATCACCACTGTCAGAGACCTGGGACAAAAGAAACGCAGACGTACCACGAGATATTTATCGGGCAGTGTTCAAACTCTGTTTGGATACGGAAAATTAATTTAAAAAAAGAATAATTCCAGGCTCAGTGTCGAAGAGAATTCATTTGTTGAAATCGGCATTATCAAGCGTTAACACTATAATTATGGTTATAACATCGTACCTGGTCTGAGATGTTGCGCTTGTAACCGCATCGATCTCTTCGTCCTTTAATTTCTTCAGCCTGTGGACCTGGTCCTCGTGGTCTTTCTTCATCTCCAAGATAGATTTCCTGACAGCGAAGTAAGACAGATCAATGATTAATCATGATTGCTTTTGTAATTTAGAATTTGATGCTCATTCCCGTTTCCCTGGTGTACCTCTGGAGGTCTCTGAGTCTCTCCACCTCGCGGTCTCGGTCTTGCTGGGCCTGGGCCAGTTTGCGTTGGTACTGGGCCTGCAGCTCTGAGCGTTCCTGCTCGGCCGACCGCGTCGCCGTGGCCAGACGTTCCATAAGGTCTTCGCACTCCTGCCGCGCTTGTGTTTCTCTCTGGGCCGCCGATTCCTCGAGCAGTTTGACACGAGCCCTGGACGTGCACAGAAGTACGTATGAGATGTGTGAAGGGAAGTACATGGAATTATGCATAATGTATGTTAAACAGGAGTGTGTGTGCGGTCTGACTACTTGTGTGCGTTCTCCACGAGCTCCATGTCCTGTTTATGCCGCTGCTGGATGTTCTCGAGCAACATTTGGCTTTGGTCTCGCTCCAGCTGCAGACTCTTCACCTGGACAAGAAGACACAGGAGGTTCATAGAAGGCCGGCATTTATTCCTGTCTGAATGTACAGCAGGCCGACAGTGTGGATGCACCTGTCCCTCCAGCTGGATGATGCGAGCCTTTAAAGCTTGATAGTCTCCCGGTTGCTGCTCGGCCTCTTTGAGTCTCTGCAGGGCCCCTGCGTCCACGACGCCCCCTAGACCCAGCAACTGAGACTGCATCATCTTTAGGAGGAGAGTGCGCAAGTCAAGAAGCAGGTCACGGGCGACATTTTGAATAAATCTAAAAGTAGAGACGGTTATGCTCCTGACCTGCTGCTGCAGGAGCAGCTGCTGCAGACTGTCTGCTGAAAGTGTCACCTGTTGCTGGGCAGCAGTCGATGCATTCTGCATTTGGCTTTGCTGTGGAACTGCTGGAAAGGAAACAGCCACCGCACGCGGACGTTAGATATTGAAGCGATGGTGAAACATGCTACTGATTCAGATTTCCCAAAGGTTACCTACACCACACTGAGCCGGGCAGCACAGCAGACATAGGGTTGAACAACGGCAGCTGCTGTTGAGGGGTTTCATCCGAAGCCTGGCTGGGCCCTCGCAGCACCCTGGATCTCTTATCGGCTGGCAAGTGTTGGGGTTGGGGCTGAGGCTCGGGTGGGGTCTGGGTAATGCTAGCAGCAGGAGCTGGAAAGGGAACAGAGACTTGAGGAGGGAGATCTGAGGGAAGAGTCTGTTCGACGTCTACTTTAGCTCGGACAGCGGTCGGTGAGGAGGATGTTGAGGTGGAGGGGAGGTAGGGCTGGGTCGTGGGTGCATACTCGACAACTATAGAGGGGGATTGTGGCGGAGCTGGGGGGCGAGTAGGAATAGAATCTGCACGAGGAGAGGAGCAGAACGTGATGATTCACTGAGACTGTGAGCATGGCAGGTGCCACGAGGTGTTAGATGTGGGCCTTTGACTGAAGAGAAGTTATCTGGTCTGGACGTAAATACCTTGTTTGGTCCCCTTCTCTCGGACAGGAGTGGAGTGAGCGGCGGGGCTGGGCTGTCCAAGAAAAGTGCTGCTGCACAGAGCAAAAGGAAAAATACAACAAATTGAAAAATACTGTCACCTGCAGGACACGGTCAGTAGATTTACACAACGAATACGTCACCTAGTTTCCTTGGGAGTTGTAAGAGTGTCCTCTCTGGCCCTGGGAGCTTGTGGAGTGACTTGTCTGCTGAATAGAGAAGAGCAAGTTATCATTCAGTGCTGAGGAACAAGCTTCTTCTGTCATCCTATATTTTTTTGTCAGTACCTAACAGTCGACTCCAGATCCATTTCTTCTCCCAGGCCTGAAGAGTCTTCCTGCTTGGACGTTTTTGCCTCAGAGTTCGACCCGGACAGAGCCTTCTTCCTGCTCAGTGCTCCTGCCAACCAGTCGTCCGATTCTTCTTCCCTCTTCTGGCTTTTGGAAACCTCCGGCTTGGTTTGTTTGGGGGCATTATCGGTCGGGGTTGGGGTGTCTATTGCCCCTTTTGGAGCAGGTGTGGGATGGGTGCTGGTCAGGGAGGATCTTCTCTCTAGTGAAGGAGAGGACGGAGCCTTCGGAGAATCTGTTGAGGCCTTGCTCTCTTTGGCTTCACCTTCTAAAAAGGTATAGTCGTCGCTTGTCTTGAGGCCGAGCCAGTCGGCTGAGTTGCGTTTTCGAATGGGGGTGGGGGTGGTGGCTTTGGGTTTCTTCTCTGGGGTCGAAGAACTCACGTCCTCTGTAGAAAATCTGATGATCAGAGGGAAAACGCGTTCAGTTTACAACGGCAAGCAAAAAGCACCAAGACTGGACTTCACACGCACCTGACAGACTGTCTGCGAGACTGGCGCCCTTCAGGCGTGGACACCAGCGTGGGCTGATAGGAGCCAAATGTGAGGTCTTCTTCTAAAACTGATTCTGATGAATGAAAAAATAAAAAAAATCAGCTTTCAACTATTCACTCCTTTACGCAAAGCGAACACGGTGCTCGGCCGATCACCTTTCACGCCGGAGGTCTTCTCTTGCTGTTGCTGCTTCTCTTGGGACTGAAGCTGGTCCTTCCTCTCGCCCGTCGCAGGCCGCTCCAGCAGACGGGGCGAAGTCAAACTCTCCAGGATCTCATCGAGTCTAGTACGAGCTCTCTGCGGGGGCTCGCTCCTGGGATTACACAGCAGAGGAAAAGGAGGATAGAGATGAGATATTCTGTCGGAAGGCTGGGCAAACAAAGCAGAAACAGACGCGCCTGAAGCTGAAAGACGTTGCTTTGTAAAACATTCTTTGTTTTTAGCTTCTCCCCCGATGCACTAAAGCAGAAATTATTTATCATTTGAGCACTATAAATAAAGACAACAGTACGAGTGACACAGTAGAAGTGAAAACGGAGCTGTTACTTTTCTTTGTTGGACCAAAGCGCGCTCTCTTTTTTCTTGGGGTAGTTTTTATCGCCGTCAAATCCGAGTGCGTCCATTAGGTCGTCCTTATCGTCATCAAATGTGAGATCACCACGTTTGGTTGCTGTCTTAGCTGACAAAAAAAGACACACAGGCACGTGCAGTAGTTTAGTGTCTGTCGGATTGCGTATGAAAGTCTAATATTGATATCCAGCTCACGTGTTTCTGTCTTTAGGATCGGAGACGCTGCAGGAGATGGCGCAGATTTTCCAGGTTTGGCCCGCTGGATGATAGATTTAGTTTCAGGCTTGGTTTCTTCTGGAAGTAAGTCGTCAAGAAGATCAGCCAGGGGGTCGTCTGGATCTGCATCGGACATGAGATTATTTTTAGACAGTTTTTAGACCCCGGAGAGTCTGAAAAGAGGCGTCGTATATGAATATATTCAATATTTTATTTGATTTCTATAGTTTGTTAGGTCGCTGGTTCACTGAGAGGGTGGACAAAATATTAGAAACACATTTTAATAAAGCTGAGCTCAACAAATCTGATTTACTGGAGCACTTCTCCTCTCCAAACTACCCACAAACATCCACTGAAACTACAAACTGGTATTATTCAAGCGCGGGTAAAAGGCCAAACACACGTCTGTACTGATGTACCTTCAGTGTGAGGTGTCTGACCGAGACCTTCGTCATCATCGCCTTCACTGTCTAAATCAACACAACAGTTTGAGAAAAGCAAAGCTGTGAGTTACAGACAGCTCGGCGTCAGAGACGGATCAGACAGGGAGGGTCGCTCACCAGAGAAGGTGAACTTCTTGTAGCTATGCGCAGCAGACGAAGGCGCAGAGCTCGGCTTCTTCACACTTGCGGTGGATTCATCTGAGTGAAGAGAGGAAGACACCGCTCTCTGCAACTGCTGCAACTTCACAACTGGTAATAACATGAAGCTACTAATGAGACGATAATTAATGGATTACCTGCTCCCTCTGGTTTACTTCCTAAAGAGTCTTTCTTTGGCCCTTCATTACCAAGCCGGTTTGTCTGCGCAGGAGCTGAACTTGGCTTTTTCTTCGGTGCAAAAAGGTCGGCATCCATATCGTCCATGTCCTGTGCGAGGACAAACACCGTGAGGGGACGTGAGGCCAAGTACAGACAACCGTAAAGCTCAACTTTTCCACAGTTTACAACGAGCTACCTTCATGGTCTTCAGTATGTCGTTGGGATCTGCTGCTGAGACATCAGAGTCCTTGGACAGAAAAGAACACGATGAAACGATGCTGAAACACTGCGAACGTATCTGCGCGTCCCCGTTTCACATACCTCCGTGTCGCCCCCGTCCCTCTTCACCTCTGCTGCCAGCATACTGAAGATGTTATCGGTGGCAGACGAGCTGGAGAAGAAAAACACGCTGTAACTCACAAAGAGTTCAAATAATTCCTATTTAACGATATGTCTTAAATTAGTCCAACTTACCGATTGAGGGCTCCGCCGCGGGCTGCTTTCAGCCTCGCTGGGTGTTCTGGTGATGTCCAGAGAATATATTACATGAAGCCTTTACAGTGACGATACTATAATGACGATACGGTTTGGTTCAAAACTGCAGAAGCGCTCACTTACTTTTATCATCGAACAAGCTGTCGAGCAAATCGTCGTCTCCGAGTGAACCTTGGGGAAACAGGAAAGGGACACGCTTTTACACCAGGAATTTAACTCCGGTTTTACTTTGCTGTCAGCGCACATACACAGTTATACACGTAAACACAGCTAAAACAGCTCCACAAGTAAACGGAAACACTGAACTCCTATGTATGTATGTATTTGTAGACAGAAGAGTGCAAAGGACGCTAAAGTAAATCTGTTTTTTGTTGCAGGTTGACAATACAGTACGAACCGCATTCATAGATTGTGTGTGAGTGATGATATTTACATGTTTAATGCACAACAGCTGGATTTAAACAGCAAGAATAAACCCTTCACATGTACAGTGAATGTCTGAGATAGGTCCAGTACATATACTTATTACTCTGTAACAGCAGTACTTTGTAAGAATACTACTTCCAAGTGGTAACGTTGAAGGTCTCGGTCACAGTATTACTGCACTGCTTTACTGTCCCTCTGCTCTGGTTAGATGATGCAGTGCAAAACAACAGGACAGAGCTGACCTGAAGAAGCTCACCTTTGGCCGGCTTGCCCCGCATGTTTGTAGCCTGTAAATGAAACAAAACGAGTTGTTTTGCAGCTTGGATACATTCATTTAAATCATCTAAGTTAACTTTTAGGTCCAGTGCAAAGAGAACATGAAGTGCACGCATATACAAACACACGTTAATGAACTAATAAAGGTGAAAACGTCCACTCACCATCTTGAATCTCTCCTGGCGAGCAGCTAGCCGTGCTAGCTAAATCAGATTAGGCGTCTCCTGTCTCCATTGGTAACCGTCAGTCACAGCAGTGTGTGTGTTACACACACGGTTACAGCTGGCTAACACTGATACGTATTGGTTTGTTTCATGCTTTAATACAGCTGTATTTCATCACCATGCTTGTAATTTAAGAAATTCACAGTTACT
This sequence comes from Nibea coibor, assembly GCA_023373845.1. Classification (NCBI taxonomy): domain Eukaryota; kingdom Metazoa; phylum Chordata; class Actinopteri; family Sciaenidae; genus Nibea; species Nibea coibor. Next base: position 6,442,225 of record CM041727.1, read on the forward strand.
TTGGGTAAGTTAACAAATAAACGCCGCTAACGCCCGCGTTACACACACACACACACACAGCTACTTGCGTACGTCTTTTTAAAACACACTCTCCGTGTGCGCCTTCAGAGTTCAGGCTTTAAGCCGCACACACAACAAAAAGCCGCCGTGAAGCGCTCAGCTGACGACCCCCGAGAGATTCACTGAGGCTGTAACGTCTCCACGGTGCTGCAGAGCCGGCGCGACGCATCACACTTCCTGTTACAGGTCGCGCTGCATTGTGGGTAGAGTAGTTTTTTAGCGTGGGCTTCAGAAAAACACGTCCCGGGAAAGCTTTATTACGGAAGAGGATTAGGGCCACATCAAAGAGGTGATTTATGGTGGATGTCACTTAGCTTCGTTGATCAAGTTTCATTAAAAGAAATTCAGTCTCCTCTTACTCTATATTGAACAATTAAACATATTAGGCTAACAAAAACAACAGCTCACACCACTATCTTGAGTCCCTGCATCCCGATTGGCCAATTTGGAGCCGCCACACACTGGGAACCAAGTCAAGCTGTCAATCCTAATTATTTTAATTAATTTTATTTTCAGAAATCAATCGAGGAGCGCCAGCTTCCGACGAGGACTTGTGGTAAGTCTTAATCTGACCTTTAAAAAGAAAAGTCTGTGTGATGTTAAATCTGGACACCTGGCAAACTGGAAGAGTTACACTTTGCAATACAACAACTTTTAAATACAGTTGTTTAAAGATCATCATCTAATTATTTAACGCGTAAAAAATATAATGGCAAAACGAAAAAATCTGTCGCACACATGAAGTAATTGTGTTTTTCTATTTTTGTTATATGGTTACTTGAAGACCAATGGGTGTGTTGATCCCAAAAGGAGTGTAACTACACTGTAACAGTCATGAGTTTAAAAGTCAGAGAAGAATAAATCCTCTTCCTCATGTCTGTTTGGGGCTTTATTCAAATGATGAATTAGCTCATTAGACTTCCTTTAATATATTTACCTGCTTGTCCACTGACTGAAATCTAAATATAAAATTGTTTTACCACCAGGTGGCCCCAGAGTTTAGAAAATGAGTCCAAACAAACGTGAAGAGCTGAATAATTGATCTTTTTAAACCTATGTTTAATTCAGTGAGGTGTGGGCCTGATGCTGCGCTCTTAATCACTACAATAATGAGCACAGTGAGCTCAAAGTTTGCTTTCTGTTACTGACACCTTAACTGTCACAAATGAGGGTGGTCCAGAGTGGACAGAGGGCACGTGTGACCACGGTGAGCAAGTAAACATCTGTTTAAAACATCTGGCCTTTGCAGGCAGGAGTGTCCTGTCTTCAGTAATGTCTGCTGGACTTTATCTGCTCAGTGACGCGTAAACGTACACGCAAGTGATCATTCGTAGTAATTCTCCTGTGATCAAGTTGAGTGTGCGCGGGAATGATTTTTTAATGCACGCTGCGGGAACATCTTTTCCTTGGGATTTTGTTGATAACTGTGATGAGGGTTCGTTATTTCATGCTCTATCTATAAATATTTCAGACTTTCCTTCAGAGTGCACTGAATACTCGGAGGCAGGAAATTCATTCCTCTGTTTGTAATCTGTTTATAACTTCATATGTCTTCAATAACTCGGGGAAGAAAAAGTTCAGGCGGAATGGATGCACACTGTTCGTCATTTACTTTAATGTCAACATTTAGATTTACATAAGACATCAGCGACAGCACAGGATGGTGGCTGTAACTGTATGCAAGCAAATGTGGTATACAACACAAAATACACATCTTCAGCCCATATTTCAGTAAAAATCAGGTCACTTCTGAGCTCTTAGGAGATGCTACATCATCACAAACCATGACAACTTTCAAAAAGCAAGCAAGACATGAAATAAAAGAAATGACTGCGGGTATTTTTTATGCGGAGGCACAGAAAATGTTTTATGACTTCCCGAGCACATCTGTCCTGAAACAATACTGTCAATTCACTCCCGTGATGAATACACGGCGCTCGTCAGGCTTCATCTTGGACTTCACTCAGGTGCTGTTTCCTGTCTCAGAAATGAGAGCGTCTGCGGGGCAGATAGAGGTAGCCGCGATCAAAAACAAGCTGTGTTGTTTTTTTTCTAGGGCTTTGTTCTTATCCTGGTGGGAGTCTAAGTGTAAGTGGAGATAAATCTGAATCTGATCAATGAGAGAAAACTAAAAGATAACAGGAAACATCTTCTGTAGCATCTGGGGAAACGAGTCTTGATAGAAGAGGCCGCTGGAAAAAAAAAAAGAAGATAAAAGAAATCAGGGTGTGTTGCTTTCAGAGGAAATGCACGTCTGTTTTCTGCTTCTTTCTAAGTCAAGAAACGACAGAGCTGGCCCGATGCAAACCCAACTTGAGATGATGGCGTGTCTGCAGAGGAACAGGAGCGCAGGGGGAGTAAAAACTGACACTCAGAGCCATGAATGATGTTGCAAAATAACCGTTTACGATAGAATGAATCACTCTGACTCAGCTGAAATACGCTTGCCTCCATAAAAATGACTCGGCTAACAAGTGAAAGATAACACACCAAAGGTCTGCAACCTGCAAATCCGCCAGTCGATAAATGTATTTTGTATTTAGATCTTAACCCGCTGCATCACGCTGCGTGGTTGAGGCCATGTATTTATCGCAGCCCTCCGAAGAGACGACAGATTGTTGCTCTGCCTTTGAATCATTTAGTGTAGCAGCGAATAGTTAAAAGCTAAATGTGGGGCAGGCATCTTAGCTCTTTATGCATCTGTGCTTCAGTAACATGCTCCACTGCTCCACTTTCTCCCCTTGTCTGGAGCCTCTTCTGTAAACCTCCCCTAACACACACACACACACACACATACACGTACCACCACCACATAACCGTCAGTGTCTCTTTGTTTATCTGGATGTTTTCCTGTCTCTCTTACATTCGCTGTGACTCGAACTTTTGCTCTCTATATGCAGCATTTTTGTTTGTTTTTTTTTAGCCTGATCCACTTTAAATTTGCGAGAACTGGTTTGATTATTTTCTGCAAAAAAAAAAAAAAAAAATTCAATTCAAGGCAAAATTCAAAGTGCAAAGTTTGTGTTCTTTAGAGGCGTGGTCCGCTGATTTTACACATGATTATCAGTTTACTCATCGTGAGGAGTGTGACTCTGGGTAAACAGTTGTATAACGTGCTCTGCGTCTCCGGAGGAGCTTTTAACATGACCCTGATGATGTCATCGGGTGGATCTCGCTTCAGCTCTGCGTACAGAGGAATCACATCGGTGTTCGCTTGTGCAGGAAGTGTCCCACAGACACTGGCAGTTGTATCGTCATGTCGGCTAAATGAACAGCCTTGCACAGACTAAAATATTCTCTCGGGTACCAACATCGGCTCCCATCAGGGATCGTCACAGCGGATCGTCTTCTAGGTTCCCAACATTAACCGGAGTTAATTCACTGAACGTGTACCGGTTGAACACTGCACCCCCCCCCTTTTTTTTGGGGAATTAAAGGAAACTTACTCAACAATGCAGCTTTGTGTTCACCAGGCAGGGGACTTTAATGAAACATGTTATCAAGTTACATCGAGGGAACTGGAAGTTACTGCAGTTTTCACAGAAGGCTGCTGAGTCTGTGTGTGTGTCCTCACCCTGAGATGTTCACGGTTGTCATTTTTGGATATTTTCTGCTGCTCCATTGCTCCTCGTGTATGGCACGTCTTTCTCATCAGCCTCCTTCTGCCTGGGTCGGTAAACACAAAAGAAAATATTCCATATTAAACCTTTTTTATATCGTCACATCACAGTTATGTACGTTTGGCTGTTTGGGAGCTCATAATTGTGTAAGCTAGCTGTTGCCATGCTCCGCGGGGCTGCAGCCACGAGGTATTGTTTGCCGTCGCCGTGAGTGGCTGAGCAGGGCCGAGGGGTTGGTGCGGGGGGCCCGAGAAGATTGCACTTTGCGTCAATTAGCAGCCATGAACTGGAGAGCTCTGGTGCTTTCTCCTCCATTCATCGCTCCATTAAAAAAAACTGGAATACACTGTTGTTATGTATCGAGCCACTTAATCCACGCGCTGCTGCTCCAGGCGGGCCCTAAAATAATCACCAGTGATTTCAAATCAATGGTGCAGATGAGTGTCGGCCCCGTTCCCTCCCTCTCCCTCTCCCATACATGAAACAGGCATGCACTTTCTGTGTTTGTGTGCGTTCGCATTTGTTGTATGGATGGCATTTTATGTGAATTTAATGCTTTTCTCACTCTTGGATTTCTTTTTTTTTGTCAGATTGTTGGAAAATGTTGAATCTAAATCTGAAAAATGCAAACTCTCTTATTTCCGCCTCACAATTAAAACATATTTTCCACATGCTGCTTGCTAAAAATCACCAGAGCTCATTATCGGTACTCACGGCTTGATTTTGTTGCAGAATCTGTGTCGCAGGATGAGAGCGATGGTGGTGAGGACCGCCATAGTGGTGCACATGGTCCTTACCCCAACCCCGAGGATCTCCTGCCTCTGGGACTACTGGTGGTTTAAAACGCTGACACTTCTCCTCCCATCAAAAAAAAAAGGTCTGAACGGTAAAAAGCAGAGTTTGTGGTGTAACAATCTTGACTATTCCTGTCTTCCCTCTTGGCTCTCACTCATGATTGGGGAGATTAGCTCAGAGGATTAGCCAGGATCAAGGAGGGGGGGCTGGATCTCGCTGGTAGGACTAGGAGGTAAACAGAGCATGCTGTGTGTTTCTATTCTGAAAACAACCCACCTCGCCGCCGTTGCATCAGTCAACCTCGATACTGTCTTTCTTTTGTCGAGAAGCGGCTGCATTTTGGACGGTTTACAGCCTGGATAACACACCAATCAAACGAACACGTACGTGCATCATTTACCGATGGCCAAGCGCAGAGATCCTGCGACGTACTATGAAAAGAGAGAGCCTGGTGGGATGATTGGGGGTATTTCAACAGCTGAGCCACTTATACTTAGCACTGCTGACTCAAGCAGAGAATAAGGGAGCAGTAGGCCAAGCGAGCGAGAGGAAAGGTCTAATTTTGTCACAACACATTCGCGGGCAGAGATGCTGGAGAATCAGATTAGAGCGGATGCGAGTTTAAAAGGATTGTCGCAGCAATGCCACAGCGTTTGCTTTGTGTTTTTTTTATTTCAATCTTTGTTCAATACAGATACAAAGGTGAGTCATGATGAAAAACAAAGAAAAAAATCCACAATTATCTGTTAAAAATGTAAAAAAAAAAAAAAAGTCTTCTCGATATCTAGCAAAGAGGACACAGGTGGATACAGACATAAGGAAACGTGGCGTGATATTTAGAAAGAGTGGTATTTACATGGCAGTCTTGATATACACATTCAGTCGAAGGCACATCCGAGTGAAATGTGACCTCTCGTCCGCGTTTTGGGTTCGTGTTTGCGTTTTATTCCTCTTTGCTCTCTCTCCTTTATGTAGTTTGTCCTTTACAAGAGCGTTCAAAACAAACAGAAGAGCTTCATTATTCACTTTCTCTCAAACACACACACCGACACACACACACAAAAGTGTATGTTCCATAGCCCACAATTATCGTAGATTACATTAAATTGTATTCCCCATTACCAGACAACATCTGTAAAGATACGCTGCCTCCGTTCAGAAGCTCGGTAAAGTCATCCCTCTCTCATGAGACCTTTTATGGCCTGAAAATCAGAAGAAGTCTCTGGGCGCTCATGATTCTGATGAACCCAAAACTTAAAGCATCACCCGGTCGAGGTCGAGAGCTTGGTCCAGCCCACTTCCTCGTAGACGGCTGTGATGCTGCAGTAGACTGTAGCCAAGAGTTTGGTCCACGCCGCGGCCACCTCCGCCGTCACGATCTCTGAGAACGCTTCTCCGAGGACTTCCAGTATCACGCCGCTGAGGATCTGCCGACACACAGAAGTTTTATCACTCTCGGGACATTGCGGAGCTATAGAGTTAGCTTAGCTTAGCGCAAAGACTGGAACCGGGGGGGAATCAGCTAGCCTGGCTCTGCTTTGATGTAACAAAATCTCCCTACCCGCACCTCTCAAGCTCACTAATTAACACAGTTAGCGATTTTGCGTCATTCCATCAACACGATCATATCGTGTGTCTCAGCCTGTCACACGGAGCTTTCTTTTCCCACCTGATCTCCACCCAGGCTTCTTTCAGTAACTGACCACGAAGGAAGAAAGTGTGAAACCTGAATCCTGGGATCAAACAGTCCTTTCGTCCTCCGGGTAACCTCACAGAAAAGACACCTGTGCTGTTCTGCGGTTCATTTTCGGTACTTTCTACCCTCTGGAAGTCAAAAATACCTTCACTCACTTTACCTTAAAGTACACCGGGTCCACCTTGTGCCGGAGAGCGTGGGCCCTGCCAACCACCTTCAGCACCGAGGCCACCTTTTCTGAGTTGTCAAGGCTCTCCACCAGTGTGTTGAGGGCGTTCATGACTCTGTGGGCATGCTTCCTAAGCTGGGCGCTCTTCTCCAGCTCCTCCGGCTCCTCGATGTGCTTGAAGTCCTTGAAGTACTGCTTGGACGAGGGGAAGTTGACAAACAGCCTGCAATGAGATGAGAGTTACGAATGACGTGACGAGCAGCCGCCGCGGAGCTCAGCCAATCTCATCACCCTTCGGCCTGCAAGGGCTCGACCCTGCAAACCAGGTTCATCTTTCTCTCTAGCTGGCAAGATACCACGAGTGAAGAACGGCGTGCTGCATAGTTTCAAGTGTTTTCTTTAAACTATTATCTCGTTACTGTGCGGTATGTGTTCCATATATTTGGAAGGAATTTGAAAAGGGGAGAGGAGAAACGTCCAGCTTAAGCGGTGACGATGCAAAGTGGGTGAATTATTGCGCCCGGCACACATGGAAGTTATTAACTACAATAGCTGATGTTATAACTCTGACGGGAGCGCCTCTTTTTTCATCCCACTGACACTCCCCCACGCAATATTTCTTTTCCGAGGATGGTGGCAGAATAACCCACCCTGTTTTACCATCCTCGTGAGCAAACCTAACCAACCCAACGAGGGCCACGAGCGCTAGCCAATCAGGGAAGAGATAATTATCAAGTTAGCCTTTCTGAGCTGCCTCGCTGCGACACAGTGCAGACACGGGGAGTCTGACAGTCAGCTGCTCATGGCTGGTTAGCTCACTTAGCTCCGAGTGCAAGCCCTGTTCCTGCCACACCGAGCGGTGGTCCATCTGTCACTTACTCTGGTCGGTGTCGAGGCCATGCCCCCCCCTACAGCGGCTGTCTGTGCAGGTCTCTGCTGCATCTCTGCAGGGAGGGGAGAGCGCTAGCAGAATTTGGGTGTGCGGTTACTTCATAACACACCTCCAGTTATCTGGATTCTTTATTTGTAATTACGCTGTTAATCCCTCGCTGGGTTAAAAACTGATAACCCATATCTTGTACCAGAAAGACGCCTGGCTCCGGTTCTGTACTGTGAGAGTCCAGGATCCAGTTTCACAGTTTCTCAGACAGGTTAAATTAAAGAGTGGAAGATCCTGCCTACTCACTACCACGAGAACACCTTTTAGCTCATCGTTGAGATTGTAATTATTCTAACCGCTGCGGAGACGGCGAACATTTCATGCTCCGTTTGGCATAAATATCGTATTATTACCACGTTTGTTCAGGTTCCAGGTCTGTTTCTCTACACATCCTGATACTGTGCTCTTTCAGTCGGTCCAAAGCCGTTTTGTTTGATTTGTATCCAGGTTCGTCTCTTGGAGGTATCACAGAGAATTAGTAAAGAAGAACCTAAAAACTCCGCCGCCTCTCACAGTCTGGGAAGAGGGCCAATGCATCTGGTTGCTGGCTATGTAATCCCGATGTCCCATCTCCCTCTCTGTCTCTGCAACAGCTAACACAAACAGGAAATAAATACTTGTACGGTGGGTCGAAAGCATATGGCTGGATAGGATAGGAGAGCTTCTTGTGAATTCAGAATCCAGGCGGATAGAAGGTGCAGTGTCTTAATCTCTCTGCTCTGGGTGGAGTGCCTTGGCAGGCTTGGCAAGGGCTGGAGCAAGTATTCCTAGTTTCATCACAAAGCTAATGAGAAACCTCAGTGTTTAATCTTTCCCTCTTGTAATTGCATGACCTGTGGTTGCATATAAATAGCCTCATTAGCATTTTATATGGTCACCGGACTCTTAATCCTTCCTTATCTATTCTTCAAGACGAACTGGAGAGCCGAATCCGGAGAAAGTCCCTCATTTCGGAGCTATAATTTGCTACTTTGGATCTTATCTGTCAGCCCAGCGATCATTAGTTTAAAGGATTCAAGTTGATGCTTGGGTTGAGCAGAGAAATAGGATCCACTCTTACAGCCCAAGGGAGAATTTACCATGGTCGCGCTTATCGATCCATCCCCATTCTTTAAATTCCTCACAGTGGTAAGGTCTTTGTGAAGGAATGTGAAGGGAGAAAATAAGAGGAAATTGAGTTAAATTCAAAGGGGTATCCTTTCAAAGAAAAGGAGTGGGATACTGTTTTTGCAGCGGTGATCTTTGGTAAAACACAGAATTTTGCCGGCCACCACTCCACGACTGTTTTGTGCGACGTGTTTGCGCGAAACTCCCCCCTCAACTTTCACCTCCTGCAATCACAGCGGATTACGAAGGCGTGCTGCGTCAGGCGACGGCTCTCGCCGCACTCGAAAAAACCATCAGAGCCTCGCTCCTGAGCGATAAAGAGAGGCAGCAGCAGTCCCTGCAACAACTGTGGAGGTCTGCGCGACCGCGCATTCGCCAGGAGACGCTTAAAGAGCAGGGTAAAAATATTCAGCGGCGCCGCGAACGCTCTCTCATCCCCTGATTTCAGAGACAAGAGGGACCTTTTAAATGTCTGGCTGCCAGTGATGGAGTCATGCTGCTGTGCTGTAGGTTGCTCTATACAGGCATTCAAAACAAGACCTGTTCCAACGGAGGGAGCCTTTTGTGTGTGCCAGAGATGTCTGACTGATGGATTATGTTTATCCGTTGCCTCTACTATTTGAGAAACAGGATTAAGAAAAGAAAAAAAAGGGGGGCGGTGGGTGGGAGAGAGAGGTGTGAATATCCCGTGCAAAAAAATACTGGAAACTTGTAAAGCGGATGACAGATCAAATTTGGCACTGGCTGCATCCTTAGAGAACGTAATCCGAGAGTCTGGATTAAATTGGTGTGGATGTGTGTGCAGTTTTCTGTGACAGGAAAGCATCAGCAGGCCTTAAAGCTTCAGCAGGTGCTGTTATATTACTGAGGGGGAAAGAGGCCAAATGCAAATGCGACCTTATCACTAGTGAACTAATTCAAGTTACGGAAATGAGGAGGTAATTGATGAAAAGTCCCAAATAGGAATTAGATACATATTTTCCCCCCACGCAGCATGCTTTAATCATCATTCCACACCTTGTTCAACCTGTTAAAGATTTCCAAACATAAAACACGAGAAGAAAACTACAAGACAAAAAAAAAAGGAATACCTGACGAGGATGGCCACCCCAGCGTCGTCGCAGTTCTCGTAGACTTTTGCCCAGGTGTCCTGGATCATCACCCTCTCCCTGTCGGTCAGAGGGCTCGGCCGCTCCAGGTGGTCCACCTCCCCCTCTCCGTCTCCCTGCATCCTCTCCATCTGGGAACACAGTTGTGCAGCGCTGAGCACACGTGCAGAAGGCAGGGCTCTGATATGATACGAGTCCCCACACCCTCAGAATAAACACTGTATTTTTACCCTTCTCTCCCCCCACCCACCTTGTTTAGGTCTCTTTCCTGGTGAGAGAGGAAGATAATCCCCCCCCCTCCCCTTTTTTTTTTCTTTTCCCCAGTGAGAATCTTTGCTCTCCTTTGCACCTCTGAATCTCTGCTAAGCGAGAGTGTGAGTGAAGAACAGGCTGAAAAAAAAAACACACACACAAGAAACACACGCAGCGAACGAGGAGGAGCCTCTGTACTCTCTCTTTTAAACTCTCCCTTCCCTCCCTCCTCCCTCCTCCCTCTCTCTCTCTCTCTTCTCTTTCTTTACCCCCACCACCCCACCACCCCTCCCGGTTTCCCCACCTCACCTTTGTAGCTGGTGATCATGAGATTCGGAAACAAATCCTTATTTAGAGAGTCAGGTATGTCGTGTGTGAGATGTTTAAGCAATGCGGGATTATGACATTAAAATAAGATAAAGGGGCACGCGCCGACCTTGACCCGCCATGGACACCGTCCCATCCCGGGCCACCCGGGAGATTAACCTGTAACGGCGGGGTGTTTGTGATGTAAAAACACTTACGCTGACTGAAAATGAAACGGAAATAGGGCGACCTGCGTCTGACAGAACGCAGGTTATGTCACCTCGTTTTCATCAGTGTTCAGGAAACCCGCAGAGCGCCCACCGCCCTTATCGCCGTGCAACTAAACGCGTACGTTTTCCACCTTTGTTGTGGCAGAGGTTATCGGCAGGAATTCATAAGCCGCTTATGTTGTCACAGCTGAAAACTTGAGAACGTTCTCATTCACGTCTCGTGGCGGGTTGGACGAACGGGGCCGTTTAGTCAGGAACCTGTGAGTCGCCTGTCAAGGGAAACAAAAGACCTGAGATATTAGAGTAAAAACTATGATTAAGGTCATATTTTCTGCCCGGCTGCGGGGGTGCAGTGTACAGTAGGTGTCAACTATGTGAGCACTGGTGTTAAACATTGACAGAGTTCTAGAGATAATCAATGAAGCCGGTGAAGAAACTGCGCTTAAGGTAAAAACATCTCGTGTTTCCGGGATTGTCTCGATCGAAATAACAAGTGTCACCGTGCCCGACGGCAACAGCAGAGCGTGTGTAGTAGGTTATTATACTACAGGCGCATTGTGAACATTTAAACTTTGAACTCTCGGGTGCTGCCGATTAAAAACAACAAGCACGCAGCTCTTGCGTTAAGCTTCTCGTTGCACAGGTTTATGACGGCAAACCGGCCGCTCCGGGATCAGACAGGGTTAATTGTGGCTGTTGTGGATCAGACAAACAGGGAGAATTAGTCAATGATTGTAGATCAACACGCTCTGCACGTACCGGTGCATGTTCCTACGGGGGGGAATCCAGATTCAAAGATCCAGTTCCAACCCCCGGAGTCCAGGATCCAGTTTCATGTATTGTAGATGAACACATTCTGCGTGTGCTGGTTTATTTTTTTTAGCAGACCACACTCTCTGCACGTACTGGTTTATGTTTCCACAGAGGGATGAAATACAGTTTGCAGTGCTGTGACATTATTTCTGACACCCACGCTCGCACAAATCCAGACAAGTCCATAAGAATCATGTTTTACCTCTAACCTACCCTACTTACACAAACAGAGATCTCGTGTTCTCATCCTGATACATCAGAAGTTATTCAGCTCTACTCAGTAGATCCAGGGCTAATGAGTAATGACATCTTGTGGACAGCTGGAGTAATTCTGCTCAGCACCGGCTAGCTGTCTGCTTCAGAGTTGACTTTAAAGATCTTTTTATTGTCCCACCTATTTATCAGATTTTCTCTTGACCTTTGACCCCAGAACCCTCACGTCTTCTGATGCAGTGGCCCTTAAATGACCCCTGAAGTCAGAACTGAACACCATGCTGAGCCGTCCTCATATTACTGTGGTCCACTTCTGTCGACCAGCCTCGCTGAAGGCCTGAGGGCAGCAGATAATGTTCATATTTTAAAGAGACTTTTACTCTTTGACTTGAATTTTGTCGCTATGTATTTTAAGTAATTATATTTATCTTGTTTTTTAACCTGCCTCTGGTGTCTGATTGATTGATCGAGTCAGGTCACATCTGAAATGAAACCTTTGATGTAACAGAGAGTTGGGCAGTTTATGAATTTATAATCTGGAGGAATCCAGATTCAAAGATGTCTGGTCCTGGTTCTGGACTGTGGAGTCCTGGATCCAGTTTCATAAGTTCATGTATTGAACATCAGCACGTCCTGCACGTACTTTTTTTATTTCTTAGTAGACCACCACGTTCTGCACGTACTGGTTTATGTTTTTTTACAGAGTAATCAGATACAGCTTGTCCTGTTTTTCTGTTTTTCCTGACATCCACACCCACACTCGCACAAATCCAGACTAGTTCATGAGAATCATGTTTTACCTCTAACCTACCCTACTTAGACAAACAGGGATCTCACGTTCTCATCATGATACATCAGAAGACATTCAACCCTACTCAGTAGATCCAGGGCTAATGAGTAATGACATCTAGTGGACAGCTGGCATAATACTGTTACTCAAAACTACACCAATTTCCAACGCTTCAGCGTTGATTTAAGGGTTCTCTCATTGGTTTATGCATCTCATAATGCTCGTAGTCCAACCTATTAATCAGATTTGCTTTTAACCTTTGATCCCACCAATATTATGAAGTTTTCTATCCTTAGATTAGGCGGGGTCCCGTGTGGGCCAGGAGGTCCTCGGCAGTAGTAGGCGCTATGAGAAATACAGTTTATGAAAATGATATATTCTCTTATCTGTTTCTTATATAAAATCTATTCATTATTTATGAGAAAGCCACCATTTATTTTGATTTTATCTAATCTGATCAGTGAGACAAAATCTCCATAAATCTATGACGATTATTTCATCTACAAACATGATAAAATAACATGACAGGCCGCAGCCTGAGTAATCAGATTAAACTAAACTAAATTAAACGGATTGATGTAAACTATCTCTCCCAAATAAACACCCGTAGTCACGCTGACACAATTAAACGTGAATTATAAATGTAACTGTTTGAAAAGAGCCAGTAAATCACAAGGCATTAATTATTGAGTACAGTAAACGAACAACAAACACGGATGAGGTTTCACCGCACAGAAAGTGACTCCGAACAGAAGCACGTGTTCCGCAAAGCGCGGCTGGCAGTTTTGACCCAGCGCGGACTCCGTACTTCAAAGTGTAACCGGACGGTTGTTGTCGGGCTGCGGTGTTTGCTAGCAACCAGAGCGACAGTTTGTCCGCCGACAGCTCGAGACAACACACACCTGAACATACACACACACACACACACACACACACGGTGACCGGTTATTCAGCGCGTGGCTGTGCCGTGGCTGAGCTCACATCGCGCGCTGTTAGCTTAACCGTTAGCAGGCTAGGCTAATGTGCGGCGGCTAGTCGAGCTAGCTCGGTTAGCAAACGTCAACGTCCGGCGGAGAAGAGACAAACGAAGCTGCTGCTGCTGATTCCTGCTGCTGCTGCCTCTGTCTGTGAGACAAAAACCACCAGGATGAATGTCGCTAAAAGTGGCTATCGAGTATTTTCCGCTAACTCCTCCGTAGCGTGCACAGAATTGGCCAAGAAGATAACAGAGTAAGTTTTGGCGCAGTGTCTGTCAAGGTGTTGCTCTTCACGTAAGGCCGAGGTGTGTGTGTGTGTGTGTGGCTAACAGCTGTCATCAGCGACAGTTTAACTTGGCACTGAACCTTAACGTCGCGTGTCAGCCTGTGCGTGAACGCATCTCACGCTGGTTTGCGTGTGTGGCGCAGAGCCGCGTGGATATTAATCAGGGATGATGATGTGCTCTTGTTTCGCAGGAGGCTCGGGGTGGAGCTGGGGAAGTCTGTGGTCTTCCAGGAGTCCAACAGAGGTAACACTGGAGATTATTCATCCTGAATAAACACGCCAGACATTCCCCTGCAGGCTTCAGCCTTTTGACACAGCGACACATCCTGATGAAGCAGCCAATATTTATGCTTCTTTAATAAGATGCTGCTTTGGGATGACTAGCGAGGACATTCATCGTCGTTTCGATGATAAATTTGAGGCCTGTTTGGTGCAAAGCGTGCTCAGTTTACTTTAATCCCATCAGATCACTTCACTGTGTTTTGGGGGATTATGAGATTTTGAGTTTAAATCAAGTGCCGGGCTGTTTACTGAAATTTATTATAACGCTTAACCAATCCGGGATTATTGACTGCTGCTAATTTACAGATTAATAATATGACAGCACATACAGGGACTGAAAACAGACACATTTTTAACTGGTATATTCTCAAACGTGTATAAACAAATAATACTTTTAATTCAAGAATATTTGAGTCTTCAACGGTAGTTTTAGGTCAGCGGTTGCTGAGAGTTTTTCTGAGCGTTCAACTGAGCTGCAGGCCTGCAGGCCTGTTAAAGGTTGTAAATATCCTAAATATCTATGCTCTGTGTCCGTACATGCTTCACCAGTGTTAAAAAAGTCAAATAGTTGAAGATGGAGCTAAATTGACTGATTGCATCCTCATTTTCCCTTCATAACAGAAACTAGAGTGGATGTGAAAGAGTCAGTTCGAGGCCAAACTATTTTCATCATCCAGACCATCCCGAGGTGAGCGAAGAAGTGCGCGTCCTTTGTGCCGCATCAGGAATTTTCAGAAATCTCTGACGCTGACTTTTCTGTTTCTCATCAAACCAGAGATGTCAACACAGCCATCATGGAGCTGCTGGTCATGGCCTACGCCCTCAAGACGTCCTGTGCAAAGAACATCATCGGAGTCATTCCTTACTTTCCGTACAGCAAACAGTGCAAGATGAGGAAGAGGGGCTCCATAGTGAGCAAGTTGTTAGCGTCGATGTTAGCCAAAGCAGGTAAAGAGCGCAAATTGAGAGTGCCTTTATCCCTCACACGGAGAAAATAATCTCATTGTCGCCGCCGTTAAGTCCGTGCTACTCATCTGTGTTTTACCCCCAAAAGGATTAACACACATCATCACCATGGACCTGCATCAGAAGGAGATCCAGGGCTTCTTTAGCTTTCCAGTGGACAACCTGCGCGCATCCCCTTTCTTGATTCAGTACATCCAAGAAGAGGTATACACGTGCACGTGTGTGTGTGTGTTTTAAGTGTTGTTAACCCGCCTGTAACCCAAATCAATCAGTCTTATTGTCTGTTTTCCTTCCTCCTGTTAGATTCCTGACTACAGAAATGCGATCATTGTGGCAAAGTCCCCAGCAGCAGCTAAGAGGTAACCGGTCACCTCTACTAGTTCTCCCCTTCTGTTACTGTTCAGTCACACCAATATTTTATCTTTATATTAAATGATAAAGCTGCTCACCTCTTCTGTTTGTTTCTTTCCTCCAGGGCTCAGTCCTACGCGGAACGCCTGCGTTTGGGTCTGGCTGTGATTCACGGCGAGGCTCAGTGCTCAGAGTCTGACATGGCCGACGGCAGACACTCCCCTCCGTGTGTACGTAACACCACCGGGCACACAGGGCTGGAGCTCCCTTGTAAGAACACCCGTCTTTCACAGAGCGCTGTTGACGTTCTGTTTCTATTCAGCTCTTCCTTGCAGATTCGTAGGTGCAGCGCTCGATAGGTCTGACCTGTACAGAAAACATAATCCTTGTTATTTTGTTTCTCGCAGTCAGGCGCCTTTTCGTATTTGTCACATCACGGTCAAATGAAGCGAGAAATGTCTCCTGCTAGTTGAACTACTTCACTGCATTCATCATAGAAGTCCTGCCAATAACCTAACACAGCTCTTATTTGTGCTAACCTGTTTGGAGCTGGTGACTCTGCTGTTTCTCACTCATACCATCGACCACACACCCAAAGAAATTCATTCTTTTGTGTTTTTTATTGCATGTCTTTGTTTTAAAATCCACAGATTTTTGACACAACTCCTACTCATGCTGCATCCTCCGCCAGCTGCAACACCTAACGTTCAAAAGAGCGACACGCTTAATAATCACAGTGTCAGAGTCGCCGCTTGTTTCCCGGCACATACTTTGATTTTGAAATCTTTATTTTTTTGGTGAGAAATACTAACTCTGGCATCAAGTTTTCACCATATCTGCAGTGTTAGTTCCTGGTAAGGCCGTTATATATAATCATATAAAAACTGTGTCATTGGCAAATGACTCCTCAGTATTTGCGTCCAGTATTCACTTTATTATTTAGTACAAATATTTCTATTCTTACTTGTGTTTCTATTCTCACCCTCGACTTAAAAAATCCTCCCTCGGAACGATAACAAACTGCTTCAACCACGAGAAGACTATTTCGATTTTTCCACCATGAATCTGATTTGCTGACGTGATTTCTTGATTCATTCTTTTTCATCTCTGGCAGTCCCAGCGAGAGGATTTTCCAAGTCTTGGCATCATGTGTTTGTCATGTCAAATATTTGTGCATTTGTGTTAACGTGGTGTTTATTTGTTGGTAATAGCAGGCAAACAACAAGCTCCGTTCCCTGGCATAGAGCTCCCAAGTACGACCGTAAACATTAACTTACATCTGACTTTAAAATGATTCCTCTTCAAATGGTTCCTCGAATCGTGCATGTGTAGCCAAAGGGTTTGTGTCGCGTCTTGCGAAAATGCCGTCTGGATTCAGGAGGGGCGGAGAGTGACAAACGCTCGCACTGCACTGCTAGTGCGCAGGCAATCTGCATCGACATTTGGTTCTTTTTTTCTGGGCTCAGCTACAGCGTGCGCTCCGCACTGTGCGCACCCTGCACGGCTTGTTAGACTCGAAACGAGCAGCTCCGCGTGTTTACGGCGCCGCTCTAAGATTCCAGACAGTCAGTTCTGCAAGACGGCCAAACCTCTCTTTGTTTTGTTGTGTTCTGATTTTATTTTGAAATCCATAAATCAAACCAGAACCATGCCAAACATTTTTTTTTTTTATTTTATTTATTCTATTCATTTATTCTACTTAAATATCTGGACTCATCTTGCCAATCAACACATGGTGCACCCATATTAAACCCGCTCTGAAAAACCTGATTAACATTTGGTCATAAGTGCATGTGACTACAACAAAGCATGCTTTTGTAACCTCTAACATCTGATGATGAGACCTTACAAATGGTTGGTACGTTTTTAAAGCATCGAAACGGCTTTAGTTTGCTACTGCCAGTATTTTTTATCAACATTAATATTTATTTATTACACTTTTATCTCTATCTTAGACACCCCTGGATGCCAACCTGTTGTTTTAGCTATTCAAATCTATCCCATTCATGTTGATTAACGGGTTTTATCGACAACATCTTCAATCCCAAGATGTCTGACCAAACATTTCTCAGGTGGCTTGTTGCAGTATCTCAGCAAGCTGTCCAAAGATACTTTTTGGAGAAGTGTGCGTACGGCTAACAACATGGCTTTTTGCTCTTTTTTTTTCCCTTTTGGTTAATAGTGATAAAAGTCTTGAATGTGACACTGCCAGGTTTTCTGATGCTGTGGGACTCACGGTATTCAGCAAAGTGTTCTGCAAGGCATGCTCCTTCCTTTCTCTGCTTCTTTATACTTTCTCCTTCACAATCGGCGGCTTGGCTGGCTGATTGTTTACCAGTTGATTGTTTCCTTATCCCCTCTGAATGACTACATTTACATGCACAGCAATACTTCAAATGCAGCTGCGACGTTTTTACGTCATCTATTGAATCTCCTCCCAGTCTAATTTTAATACTGCGTTTCACACCTGTGACGTGAGTTGTGTTAGCGCGCCACAGGTTGGAGCGCTTTGACCTTCCTGTTGTAAAACCTCGAGCAGACCGAAGCGTTTGTCAGGAGCGCAGTGATTGGTGCTGCTCGGTTGGCCTTCGACGCAAATGATCAAATTCTGTTCCGTCTATTGTCTAATGCAGCCGTTGCATCGCCCGCGATTGGCTCGCGGGACGCAACCTGATTATTGCGTGCACGTAAACGTAGTCGCTGGCAGCAGTGATGTTCGACCGAGGACTGACCCCCCTCCCCTCCCAGAACATTGGCAAGTGTGTATGAAGAAAACCCTCATCAGTGCTTGTCAGCCACTGTTGTCCTGTGTGAAATAAGGTGCATATTGGTTCATATGCAGACTGCTGCCATATGCCTGCCACAGCCCGGGCCTGAGGTTGTGTGTGTCCAGGCGGTTATGTACATTGCCTTCTTGATTGGGTATCCTGGGCAGAAAAGCCTGTCATTTGAGTTTGCATGGCATGTGCTGTACAAAGTTTGGCATTTGAGTTTAATCTCCTCGGAGTAGGTGGGGTACAATGGGGGGAAACATTTTCTAACTCTTGAT
This sequence comes from Nibea coibor, assembly GCA_023373845.1. Lineage (NCBI taxonomy): Eukaryota > Metazoa > Chordata > Actinopteri > Sciaenidae > Nibea > Nibea coibor. The sequence continues at coordinate 6,460,236 of CM041727.1, forward strand.
TTGCCATTTTAAATTGAATACAGCATGTTAATACCCTAACAGAACTCCAAATCGTGTTCCAATAACAAGCCCATAATCGGGGTTTGCAGATTTGCCTTCGAATCACACAAAAAAAAACATTTTCTCAACCCATTTTACCCAATCTACTGAGATTTACTGGTTAGAAGTGAAACGCAGCGCACACAAACCGCCTCCACGTGCTCTCACAGGTAACCAGTTCTGCTTTCCTTTGCAGTAATGATGGCCAAGGAGAAACCTCCCATTACTGTAGTCGGAGACGTGGGAGGGAGAATTGCCATCATTGTGGTAAGATGCCGCGAATTCTCTTGCAGTTCTCACTTGCAGCTGCAAATTTATCGATTCACTGCCACTTTTAAGAGCCTCCTATCACAGACACAAACTAATTGCGCTTTTGGAGTTACATTTTCGCCCCTTAAAACGAGACGAGGAATGAATTACACCTTCGTTCTCCTGCGTATAAAAAGCTTAACTCATAAAATGTACGTTCGCTCAATTCAGTGAACTGACCCAGTTTTGTCTGGCGTGACAAGTAAGCTATTTTGACGTCCCGTAACTCACGTAACTTGTTGTTCGTATGTTCGTTTATTGTCCTAAGCTACTCAGTGATGCTTTAGAGGAGCGTGATTTTTTTTTTTTTAAGTCTTCTTTCTCCTTCCAGGATGACATTATCGACGACGTAGGAGACTTTGTTGCAGCTGCTGAGATCCTGAAAGAGCGAGGAGCCTATAAGATTTATATCATGGCCACGCACGGCTTACTGTCTGCCGACGCTCCGCGCCTCATAGAGGAATCTGCCATTGATGAGGTGAGGGCACCCGAAGCGAGAGTCATCCGTTAATGTTCAACGCGTATGATGTGAAGCTTTTTCATTTAAAGGAAGGGAAAAAAAAACTTCGTTTGAAGCCGGTATAAAACGTGTCTGTAAACGCTGATTAGTTCTCATTTCTTTTGAACACAGAAGAAAATACAAGAAAATACTTCCCGAATACTTCCTGAATTTCTATGGCATGAAATTGTAACTACAACAAAGAGAGGAGCATTATTTCAAGCAGTTGCAGTTCTGTAAAATGTTGGTTTCTGTTTTCAGTTCCTCGTACCTGCCCAGTGTTCAGAAAACAGTAGTTTAGTTTGTGTAATTAGTATATGAAATATAAGAAGGTACAACCTGCAAAATCGTGAACTGCTCAGGCAGAGGTGAGCAAAATTCTCCCAGGCAACTTCTTGACCCTTGTGTCATAACTATGTAATTTAGGGCATCTACAAAGAATTATGAATTATCTACAAACTATCCAGGTTCAAAATATTGACAGAGCTGCAAAAGCTAAACATATTTAGTAGACGCTGTGTAGAAAAAATCGAGAAACAAGATGTCAAGACAGGAATTATTCTTCCACCTGTTTCTCTCTTAAATACATAAATTCAAACTTACACCGTCTGAATTCAAGTTCCTTTTACTAAACTAAGGTTGTCTCAGTCGCCTTGTTAACGTTGTGAACACTTCAAGTTGATAAAAATTAGGCAATTTATAAAGAAGTCTGGTCTGGCGCCTTTGAAGAACCCTTTACAAGTGTGACCGCCATCAGTGTCGCGTAAGCTTTTTTTAAGTTGACCTGACAAGAAACTGCACAGTCAGATTAAACAGTTGTTAAAATGGAAACTGTTACATAAAAAAAATGAATCATTGTGATTGTCGCCCCCCCCCCCAGGTGGTGGTAACCAACACAGTCCCCCATGAAGTACAGAAGCTACAGTGTCCCAAAATCAAGACTGTGGACGTCAGCATGATATTGGCTGAGGCCATCCGCCGGATCCACAACGGAGAGTCGATGGCGTACTTGTTCCGTAACATCACGGTGGACGACTAGAGCGTCGGAGAGTGTGTGAGAGCTGAGGTGGGTCTGATAGAGACTGAGGGCACCCTGTGCTGTAAAAAAATAAAACAACAAAAAAAAACAGGATAATGTCATGTTCCGTGTGTCGTGTACGTCAGGATCACGTGTCCGAAATCATTTAAAGAAATTGAAATTCCAAGGATTACCCAAAGTTATTTAAATTCTCATCAAACGTTGTAAAAATGTGTTCCTTTTGTCGAGTTGGGAAATGAATCTTATGATATGATAAAGCTGGATTTGATGATGCTTTGTATTTAAAAAGATTATTTTGTCACACACTACGGTACCTCAAATCTAATGACTGAACTCCAGCTGTAAACAGAGAAGAGGAAAATAGTCTCTCCGGTTAACGGGACTTTGCGGTCTACCAACAAATTCTCCGGATGCGCTTACCAGCCCCTCGTGATCACAACTGCTCAGCCTTGTGATTTCTTTGCATTTCAATGGGGTACGCTGCTTCTTGGAAACGTGTGGTGAATTGCCGGGTTGCCATTTTATATCGTGTGGATATATTAGGGGGTCAGTTTCAGTTGAACGTAACAAAAGATATTTTCCTACTCGGCAGAATATCTAGCTAGGAGTATGAGCTTGGAGGAGGCTGTGGTTTGGACGCTTCGGTTTCCTGCCGTGAATGTGATTTCGCTTTGAAACGCTGAAATGTGGAGCTCCAAAAATTCTCTCTAATGTTTACCGCAATGTCTGCTGAGCATTTAAAAAAAAAAAAAAAAAGTGAAGCTTCATACACCTTCATTGTGTTGCGCCTGTAGCTGCATGAAGCATTATGCAGGAAACTGACCCTCTCATATACTCATTGAACATTGTGCTTCTTTTAACACTGATGGACATCTTGTGTTTTAGCCAACTAACAGCAAACAACAAATCCTGAACATCACTGACTTTAAAGCAGTCGGTGGTTGCCTTGGTTACATCACCGATCGCAGTGCATGGTTTCTTTCTTCTTTTTTTTTTTTATCAGCGGCGATGTGACCGACAGCCTGCTTACACGCTACCGCGCACACGTGTTGGAAGACGACTGAACTGCCAGCGACACTAATCTCTCTCGTTCAGCGCACGCAGCAGCCGGACTCTCGATCTGCTCTGAAAGCGTTTGAACCGCGGACAGCGCGGCTCGGGACGTTGTTCGGCTCGTTACAGCGACCTGCTTTTGAAGTTTTCAAACTCGAGGGGTTTACCAGCACTTGAATGTAACATGCATTACTTTATAATGACTCAGTATGAAGGGCCATTTGAGTTGTTATTTGTGCATCTTTTTATTTGGTAAATTGGCAAGAACATGCACAAACAGCAGTGTGTTGAAGTCTTGATGTCTGGGTACAAAGTGTACTTCTATGCTGATTGAGCCTTTTGCTCAGGGAGATATACTTTATAAGCCGATGCACAATTATTTGTTCTTACTTTTTTTTTGTGCTTTATTCCTGTTTCACATGAATGTCTTCCACACAGCAGTGTTTTTCTTTTGTTGTTAGAGATGATGTATTTCTCCTGATGCGTATTTGACAGCTACATGCACTCGCTGGTGTGTCGGAGTCGACACCGAGTCGGCGGTCGCCCGTATCGAACGCTGTCGCTGTGCCGCCTCAGAACTGTACCTGTGTATTTCACGATGTCCTCTCTGTAGTCACTGTTCCCCTGACTGGTCTGTAATGTTTAGAGGCTCCCACTCTTCTGTCTGTGTGTATGAAATAAAACAGTTGCCTCTTGTTGTGCCTCGTCTCTACCAAATAAGGAATCATATTGTGCTTTGGACGATAACAGTTTACTTTATTTCAGCGAAGCTTTTAAGCGCTCTTCATGTAGATATCAGAAGACGATTGATAAATGGGGCTGAAAAGTTGCACGGTAAAAGCTAGCACAAACATCCAAATACTGTGTCGGCATGTGAGGAAGCTTACCTTTAATTTGATGCACTACAGTAGATCTGGTTTAAAAGTGTGGCCTGACGCAGTGGCTGTCAGAGATCCTATACTTGTTCAAAACTTCTCAGGTACCTCTACAACACTGAGGAGCTATGACCAAGTCTAGGAGCACAGACAAACAGAAACCTACTTTTATTTTAGAAACCTAAATTTAGATTTTAACAGTTTACATTTTCTACAACCCTGAATGGAAAGTTTAAAAAATAAAAAGGACGCCTAGACTCCGTCCGTGTCGGTCCATGTGCCGCTGTGGAGCGGCTCAACACAGCTGTGAGTTTTAAACAGGACTCAAAGAGGAACCAGAGATCTCATATTCATAGGTCACTTCCTTGTCTGATTCTGGGAAAACAATAGCCCTTGTCTTTGAATGTTTTTTGGAAAGAGGAAGCATACCTTTTGTCTCTCACTCTGTGGACCTGTTTAACAGCCAGAAGAGTGCGTTTACTGTGCATAAAGAGCTCAACATGCCCAGAACAAATCAACCGGTCACCATCGTGGCAGGAAAGGATCTGCATGATCCCACGACGACGTGTGTCACAAAAACACAGTGAGGCGTGCAGCTTAGAGTTACATATCTGTATTTGGACGTGATCTCATGAGTCAGTCGAATTTTCATGGTGTTATCTCATTTTTTGTTGACACCCTGACGCAACCTGCTTCCTCATTTTGCCCCACGGAGAGAAAATCAGGTGCGTAATGGCCACCAGAGGGCAATGCAACACAGAGCAGACATGGAATTGATTTTGTGTCTGCGTGTGAGTTTGAGCAAGCAATACATCTATAACTGACTTTATTTCACCTGGATAGACACTCCGAATGAATACAGCTTTATAGGTGTTTTTTTTTTTTTTGCAGGGTACATGCATGAAAATATCCACCAGTCACTTTAAAGGTCAGCCACGGGGCGCGGACGTTCTTGCTTTTCAGTCCAGCGCTGTTCTCTGCAAAAACAAGCTGAAGATTTGACAACAAGTCGGAGTGGAATTACATTCGTTTAATACAACAGTCAAAGAACAAATGCCTCCATGTGCTACGAGAGAAGTGTTTACGTCTAAGAGTTCAGAAGAATGCATTCTTTGTTTGAGGAGTTTCACTGTCATTGTATTTCAGATTAGCCCAATATCATACACATTTTCTGACGTTTATATGCCTCTTCACTTTTTTTTCTGTCTTCTGTCGCATCAAAAAGCTGCAAAATGCTGATTCATGTGAGTGGACGAGATGAGCAGTGAGACTAAAAGTATGTGGGGGGGGGGGAAACTCATTTATTGGTCTTTGTAGTGTTATGGTAAAAAGAAAATACCAGATTTTTTAAGGACACGGTGCATAAGGCAAACTCACAGAGACAGAGAGAAACTCACCAGCTAGTATGTAGTGCAAAGTAATGGTTTACAACAATGTTATTAAAATATATATACAGTTTCGAAAGTTAGGTTCTCCTTCCGTTGTTCACTTTATTCACAAAGATGATCACACAGTATGTAAACAGACTTTTGCATTATCACGTCACAGTTATTGCACTTGCAGAAACACAAAAACCCAAAATGAAACATCACGTATACACTTGGATGAGAAATCGGGGGGCTCGTGATACATAATGCTGTCACTATTTATTCCTTCTTTTTTTTTTTTGACATTCACAGTAAGAAGTGTCTGCACGTGGTTCTTTTTTTTTTTTTCTTCTTCCACTGTTCAAACTCTTGTTCTACCACATACTTTCAAGTCTCTAAGGTGGCGTCTGTTTATTGTTGTAACATTTCTGTGTCTCCGGTGCCGTGGCGGGGTTTGAAGCAACGCTGTCACGCCTGACGTACAGATATAACTGACTGACTTGACATTGTCTCTCGGTTTGCTTCTCCCCCCACCACCACCACAAAAAAGCCCTTTCAGTCTATTTCAGGCAGTCTCTTTTGGTCGCTTCCCTCCGAGCTGCTCCGCGCCATTACGAGATGAGGCAACTGTTGGTCTTGTTCATCGGAGGTCGCTTGTTGCTTTTCTTGGGGAAGGTCTCCCGTCTCCGGCACAGCGCTGGACTCAGCCAGCTTGGCAGGTTGGCCTGCTGGAGCAGCTCCCTGAAAGCCTCCAGCACGTTGACGTTGTCTTTGGCGGAGGACTCCAAGAAGCTGTTGTTCCAGTCCAGCTCCACGGTGGACAGGACATCGTCGCTGGACACCCTGCGCTCGCCGTGGCGGTCTATCTTGTTGCCTATCACCACAATGGGTGTGTACTTGTCCTCTTTGACCTCCAGGATCTCCTCTCGCAGACTCTTGACCGCCTTGAGGGATTCGGGGTCATCCACGGCGTAGACCAGGGCGAAGGCGTCGCTGTTCTGGATGGAGAGCTTACGCATGGCGGGGAAGGAGTAGCTGCCACTGGTGTCCATGATGTTGATGGTGACTTTGACGCCCCCCACCTCATACTCCTTCTTGTGGAGCTCCTCCACCGTGCGCCGGTGCTTGGGTTCAAACGTGTCTTTGAGGAAGCGCTGGATGAGGGCTGTCTTCCCCACTCCAGCTGCACCCAAAAACACCAGACGCACCTCCATCTTCTCCTTCACTTCAAAAGACATGCTGAGCTCCTGTTGCTCCTTCTCTCCAAAACACTGCGCCAAAGAACCTCTCTTCTCCGCCTGCAGCTCCTCGTCTGAAAACTGAGCTGATGTGGTGGTGTCAGAAAGGATGGCGATGGCAGATGAATGTGCCTGTCGGGCTGCACGCTGTATTTATGTTCACACACAGTACCTGCCCTCGGCTGCTCCCGGCCAATCAGAGAGGGCAGTGTCTCCCTCTCCCTCTCCCTCTCTCTCTCTCTCTGAACTCACAGCAGCCAATCACAGACACTCATGCAGAGTTAGAGAAAAGGGAGTCAGCTGATAAAACCATCTCAGTTCAGGGTCCGTCTAGTAGCTGTTCAGATGATTTTCATATCATGGAAAGCTCCAGAGACTCTTTGGTGAGGTTGATTTGTCCAATCATGAATCAAATTGATGAAAATGAGTTGAACACTTTTTTTTGCTTTGTTTTTATGATATAAATGCTCCGTCATTTTGGTGGTCATCATTAAAATGTCACATATTTGGAGAAGTCCTCAGTGGACGGCCCAGACCAGAACGATGTGTCAATCATATGCTGCTGATGTCCAATATAAAAGGTCATTTGAGCTCTGTGAGACAAGTGTAATGTCACCTTGCACAGACTCACTTCAGCCCGTGCATGACAGATCTGTCATTTAAATTAATCCACTATGTTATTTGCAGGTTGATGTGGAGTGATTTCAGAACGGAGGACCCCCACCCGCTGATTTCAATTGCCCTCATGACAAACGGGCACGAAGGCAGACGTCTCACTGTCACCGTCTGGACGCACGTCACGCAGCTGTTTTCACCGAAGCGGTCTAACCTCTCTCTCTCGCATTGAACGTCGCCGCCGCCGTTCAGATGTGAGCCGCGGCCTGCGTGCGACTCAGACAGAGTAGAGGAATAATATATTAGAGTTCTCATCATCGCGCTCTGATCTCTCGCAGCCTCTCTGTGTCCACACGTTGTCACTCGTTGCTATGATACCGCCGAATCCATTACCTGAGCTAAAAATGATTTATGAGTGGAAATGTACACCTTATTAGTGCTGTCATTCACCAAGTCCAACTGTTCTCACTGGAGACCACTAATGGCCTGTAATGGGGGTGTATTGGCTAATTAAGCAAATGAAAAGACATTTCAGCGCCCGAGTGTGTGATGTACATGAATGGACGCATTTTATTGTAGCTCCCTCAAAAGTTGTTCTCCTAGCTCGGGTATGTTATTTTGAAATGACTCCACCCTTGACCCCCCTCCCCCTCCACGACTCCCACATGGCCTGTCTCTGGTGGTTTACATCCGACCGCATTTAAAAATGATTTCATTTCATTTCACTGTTTGTTATTCTATTACGGCTGTGTGCGAGCCTTGTTCCTTTGCCGTAATGCAATGGAGCCCGCTTCTCCCTGAAAATAAACGTCCGCTCGAATCACCGTTTTCTCCGGATGTCACCGCTACGTGCCGCGGGTCTCCCTCCGCGAGGAGCCTCGGCTTCCTTCCCTCTCCGGGGACAAAAAACGGTCTGAAACTCAAAGCCCGAAGGCCCCGGAGCAATCTTCGGCTTCCGCGCTTCATTAAACGCTTCATTTTCGTTCTCCTTATCGGTACAGCTTCCTTACAGGTCAGGACTCTCTACGAGAGCAACGACAAAATATTAAAAGGTCAAAAATGTGAAATTTGAGGAAATACAATGGGGGCGGACGTGACTTGAAAGTTGATATAATGGTGCATTGTGTAAGATTTAGGGGCGTCTGTTGGCAGTAATGAAATATATTATATGACTCGTCTCGCGTCTTGGAGCAAGTCCAAGTTCTACAGAGTGGACCATTTTGAACTGCCATGTTTTTATTAGCCCATGATCTGACAGACCAAACATAGCCACCATTGTTTCTCCGACACACACTTGGAAGGGGAGGGCGAGGCGCTCGCACACACTGACACTGAACTTCACATGAATCCAGCTCCCTGTGCCAATTAGCAAACGTTGGCCTGCTGCACCGCTGAACTGAGACGCCGCACGCGGTCTGCACGTTACCCCTCGTAAGCATCCTACATCGTCCTGCATCACAGAGCTACAACTATGACTACTACTGGTACATTTTTCAGTGTCACTGAGATTTTTTTTGCGTGTGTTATTTGAAGAAACGTGTGTAATCATAGCCGCCCAGTGTGTTTGTGTACTGCAGCATGGAGCTGCCGGTTCCCCGCGCTGTCTCAGAGGTCTGTGATGACTAACTGTGGTAAAGGGAGGAATGAGACGCTGCTGTCAGACCTGGCGCTGTGTCGATCAGGATTATTTTTGCACGCCGCATTGTGTAACCGCGGCTTGTTGAGTGTGCCGTCTTCGGTGTCCTGAGAAAAACGCCAGAAAAATGCAAAGATCCGCCGCGTCTGATGACATTCACCTACGTTACATAAGAGTGTTTGATGAGCCCTTACAGAGGAAATACTTGAGTAGCAAGATATGTATATACTGTATGTATATTTTATGTGTAGTTTATTTCTATGGGTGTTTATCTTGCAGGGTGTGTGGGTGTGAGCCCGTCCCATCAGTCAAACATATCGCAAGGACAATATTTAGCTCTGTCACCCTTTGATGCTCCTGTGCTGCCTACCTGATACGCGCTCAGGTGAAAAGGCCACGGGTCTATAATTGGCGTTTCAAAGTTTGCACTGCACTTAAGAGCGCTAAACACACCTTTCCTAATAAGCGCTAATATGGGAGTGGCCCACGAGGGTGAAAAATTGTCTCGTGGCATCGATAAACAGGCTGACCCAGAAACGCCGCGCCATGCTGTAAAGTCATTTGCTCTTTACAGCTGAGCTAAGTGGGCAATTTAAGGACTCTGCACTCCAGCGGAGGATATGATGAAGTCTGAACAGACACAGGATCTGCGCACTTTGTTTGCCCACGGAGTAAAGGCGAGGTCAATAGACTAATAATCCCATTAAATCGGCATGTGTATAACAGAATGGGAGAGTACGGTTTGTTCTTATTTGCACAAGAAGCCGCAGAATTTCATTGGCCGATTTGCTCGCCCGCGTGCAACACGCACATTTTAGAAACCCAGACAATTTCTTCCATGAACTTACAGGAGGGTTTCAGGCTATTTTTCCATGCTGGCTTTGATGGACTGTCTCATTATTTTTTGGGGGATGAATAGTTACAGTGACATTACCTGACACAGATGTGACGCAGATGTCTGATTCGGCGACCCGCTCCATCATCCAGTCTGGCACAAGGAGCAGCGTGACACGCACATAATGGTCAGGCCAAGAGAGCAATCTAACAGGACATTTTTGGATGGCTTCTTCCCCCGGTGGAAACTGTAGCCGTGTGAATTATTTTAAAATGAAAGACCTTACAGCCGCTGCTTTGTCAGTGATTGACAATGGCGTATTTTAGCCGAGCATGGCTATAAATTGGGTGTGCATCACTTCGGGATTTTGGCCGTAGCTCCACGTGACAGGAGAGAAGCGGCGACACGAAAAGTTGGTACGAATAAATCCAGGATTCTTCTCTTTATGTCCTAACGTGAACTCATATTTGTCCTCTAAATATTATCATGATTATTGCAGCCTTTTCTTTTGTGTGCCAGCAAGAAAGCACAGACCAGAACACTCACAAAAGCCAACTAAGACCGGCCGATCCTTCCTCTTAATCCTTTCAATCAGAGGCTTTGTGACTTTCTAGAGAACAAGAGTGCACACGCAGGTCACTCACGCCGGTGTGTATTCAAACCTCCTCCATCAGGTTTTGGCTAAAGATAAGATATGATAGACTTTATTGTCCCAAAGGAAATTTGTCTTGGACACACACACACACACACACGCTGTTAAAAGACACAAAATCACATAAAGCATACACAGACTGACATCAACCAACAAATTGCCCGGCAAACCACACCTGTGTTCATCGTAGCTGAAGCCCCTCATCATCAGAGAGTCGCGTTTAAATGAACATGCATGTACAGTTGAGATAAAAAGGCAGTGTTGGGGCTCATGCTAGCTTGCTATTTAGTGCTTTAATGGAGAAGAGGACAAAGGAGGTCTGATTAGGAGCACTGGTACTCAGAGTGGAAGACACGTGGGGACAGAAATAATCTCCTGGGACTGTCTGGAGTGTAGGATGCTGTCTGATTCCCAGTCATTTTCAGAGAGATGCCATACCACAGGACACTCTACAGCATGGTCGAAGGAGCAGTTGATGCCAAAGACCCTCAACAGATGAAGGAAGTGTAGCCCGCACTGTTGGGCCATCCTGTTCTCTGTGTGTTTGGTATCTGGAGTCAACCTGGGCTATGTTTTGGTCATGGTTAAACCACACGGGATCGCTCTGATTCAGCGCCATGGACAATTTGGGTCACCGATGGTTTCGGGGTTGCACACCATCTCCTTTGTCTTCTTGACTTTGAGGAAAGTGTTTGTCATAGTTATAAATCTTGTGTTTGTCAGACCTGATATCCGGGATGGCTGCATCATCAGAAACCTGTACACTGTTACTGTTAGCGGTGCTGAATGTGCACGGGGGGAACACAACCGGTGAACTGATGGTCAAAGGTTCACGCGAGGTCCCGTGCACCCTGACCTGGTGGGTTGACATTCATCAGCTGAAGTGTTTCAGGAGAACGTTTCGAGGTTAAAGGCCGAAATGAAGTCTGCAAACAGCACAGGCCCTCAGAGGATTCTCGAGGTCTTTAGTTAGCAGATGGGCTCTATTGTTAGCTGTATCAACTGTGACTCTCTAGAGATTTCCAACCTTCGTTTGCTCAACGCGAGCGTCTCCCTACGCTTCATCACAATCGAGGTTGGAGCAATAGGTTGTCATGTGGACAGGGTTTCTTAGGGACAGGTGTGATGATTTTCTTTTCTTTTTTTCCAGTGAAAAGGTCTGCTAACACCGTCCTTTGGCTCTGGAACATCATGTCCTGGATAATGATAGGTGTGGTGGCAGCGGTGGGGGCAGGGACAGCAGCAGTTAGCCAGTGGTGGCTGGTGTCATTACACTTTGCCGCAGTCGAAGGTGTTCTTTTTGTTTGAGGAAGCATTAGTTGTTATGAGTTAAAAGGCTCTACCTGTCCTGTACAGATGACACTAAATGGCAGATATTCAGAATAGACTGAGTTATTTCTTTTAACCGCACACCTTCACCTACTAAGAATTCAATCAGGGACAATCAACACAGCCCGCTCGCCTGTTTTTTTATCTTTCTTTTTCTAGGTCAACACTTGTCTGACAAAACAACACTGTGAGCTTCTTTTCTGTGTCAAGGCTCATGATGATTGAAGAGGAGCCTCTGTGTGCATCAGAGCTCTGCGGTGCTGACCGGCCATTAGAGAAGACGCACATCGATCCAGGACATCCCATGGTGGTGCTAAAAACATTTTGGACCGGGTGTACGAGGACTTTGTTATGAAACGCGGCCTGGAGGGAAGGTGTTAGGTGTGATGTACAATATACTTTTTCATCGATGTTTCAGAAAACAGCACATCACTGACGCCTGCGTTTGGTATTTTCCCGTAACTGCCAGTGACATTTGAGCCCCTTTCTCTCAATAATGCCTCATTTGAAAGTGAATGTCAGCACCAAAGTTCTTTGAACTCCTCTATAAATGGGTTTGGTACACTTCTTTTTCGATTAAAAAAAGACGTTTTCCCAAGAAACACATGAACCCAAACCTTTCTCTTGCTCTGATTTGCCGCCGTTCGTGAATTTAGAGCTCTGAGAGAGCTTCCTTCGGATCCTCAAAGACGACTGTAGGCGTCGTCGCTCCGCTCTGCTCATTACTGCAAAGTCGAGAGCGCCTGAGTCTGCTTTCGGTTGTTGTCCGGAGCTTTTTAATTTGAACAGCGTTTTGTTGAAGCCTGATAATTCAGTGCAATTCCATTTCCAGCGTTATTATCTATATTATTGTTTAGCAGAGGACTGTTACCCATCTTCTAATGATTGGACATCATTATGCTGTCACTGAGCGTTAGAGATGGAGACCTAGAGGGCGGCAAATACTGTATAACTGCATTTCTCAAAATTGTTATTCTCAGATATTGTATCAGAGTGACTCCGAGGTGAAAATCCAAGTCAGAGTTGCTCCTTGAAGCAGTTTCCGCTATGTCAAACTGCTTCCCAGTGCTGCTGGTTTGGTACGCAGTATGCGCTCACTACACTCGTGGATTTTGTTGGCTGAGACGACAGCTGCCACCGGCAGGTTTTCCGGCGTCGTAGCTGGTGCAGTCTAATGAACCAAAGACACGGCAGCCAGCAGAGGATTTGGCTGAATGAAGATGGAAAGTTCAATGTCCGACCCTATTATGGACAGCATATGTGTTTTTAATTGAAAGGAAGCTGAAAGGATTCGAGGATGAAGACAAATCAGTGAGTAAGTCCTGCCAGAGTTTCTGGAAAGTGAAAAACCCAAACTAAATAAAAAAACAGGACAAACTGGTTTTAAAGAGGTAGACTGTAAGGTCGATATACTATTATTTCGTCTCCTTTAAGCTCCCTGGAGTCAATATTATACCACGTAGTAACGTTGATACCCTTCGCCATACAAGTAGTAAGCTAGTTAGCTTTGAATGCTAACAGTTTAGATACAGAATCGCAGAGGCCGTTTATCACAAAGCACTACAGAACAAGCCGACATAATGTTTTCCAGATAATCATTTGTTTTATATTCTGAAGCGTGAATGCGTGATAAGGAAGCACTAAGCTGCACAGTGCACCGCCCTTTGATTACCACCGCCAGTCAAACAATGTCCATTTTAATTATTATGATAAAGTTTAATACCGCGCTGAAATTAAATTATGTCCCCGAAGCTTGCTGAAGAAAATTAACATCTGCTCTTATAAATTAAGCCTGTTGCGTCCGCGCAGTCTTTTAACCTTTCGCTTCGGTTTCACCTGATGCTCGCGGACACGCGCTCAAACTCAGCGCGCGCGTAATCGACCGGCAGAGAATTACCGCGAAGCGAACTGCTCGGGGGGATTCTCGAGGTGGCGGGAGATCAACTCTGACCTACGCCTCAGGCCCTCGCTTATCAGGCTGTCACAGACATGAAATAAGAAAAAATACGTACACATTGAGTTGAAATGGGAATGAAAATCGACACATCGGTTCGATAAGAACTTTTACTGCAGATTTCGTATGATCGGCTCGTCACCATGGAGATCTTAGATGCCGCGGCTTTGCTGTCTCTTTCTGGGAACGGCAGCTCTGCAGTCATCCTCCTCTCTGAGAGAGAGGAGTGATGAACACAGCCAGGCTACGATCTGTCCGTTCATTAAAGACGTGCTTGAGAAGACCTTCGTGACTGCGATCCGAGCTGTGTAAACGCGTGAACCTGACACAATATTTCCATGCTGCTTTTTATTCACATGACAAATGAGCTCATACATATCGCACACACGCTCCCCGACATCTGTGTCCAGTTAAGTATATTTTCTAAAGATATAACCTTGAAAGGGTTGGTTGACAGAAATATCCAAGTAGGGCTAAAGTTTAATTCATGTGTTATTCCATCATGAATGAGGCAGTCTGCACTTAACAGAAGATCTGATCTACAGAGATCCACCTGACCTTTAGCTCTGCCGGGAAAATATAATAATAAGGGAAGTTAATTTCCGTTGGTACTCCGTGTAGCTCACCCTTTAGAGAAGACTGTAATGACCAGCGTGCTGCATCGCTGTGTGACACTAATGCTTGAGAATGTTAGAAGCTGTCTCGCGTAACGAGGCCCGAGGCGAGCTCCCTCAGAGCCGGTTCAAATGCTCGGATTCTCGAGTGCACACAAACAGGTTTCCAGCTGCTCTATCTTTGGCGAGAGGTGACCGAGATCACTGATGAATGAAGATCTCGGTTTCAACATGAAACAGGCAGGAGTTGCTGTTCGAGGTCGTTCGATCACCGCAAACATTTTTTTTGTGCAGATCTACAGCTTGACAGCCCAAGGAGACGGTTAAAAATATATACCCCCTCTTGAATGGCAAAACTGAGACCACCCGCCGCAAGAGGAACATGTTTTATTACCTTGGTTACCTCCCGGGAGCCGATCATTCCCACGGAGACTATAGATGCTACTCGTTAAGACGGACGTCCAGCCTGTCTCTCATCTGGATCGTTCTTACAGATCTGAAGTGATGACAATGACCAACTCACCCCGCCGTTACAACTTATCTAACATGCTATCTTAGGGGAACCTTCGAGCACATAGTAAACATCCTCTCGTCAATTGTGGGTGAAGGCCGTGAGTTTGTGCTGAGCCTCTCAAGACGTTCTTCAAAACGAATCCTTTGTTCAGAAGCTGAAGGTAACGTCAGGCAATTAACAGCCTCAGGGACGTTTCCATCAGCGTGGCTGAAATGGGGAAAAAAAATAAAAATCTCTACCGATACTGACATCTTTTTTCCGTCTCATTATTTGTCCTACGGTATGATATTTTTAATTGAGCCCACGTACATCAGAGACCGGGACTATAAATACTCCCGCACGCTTCATTTGTAGGATTAATGGTCTGTGGTTTAATCTCAATCTCAAGACAGCAGAGCTTGTTTGATCGAGATAATGAAATAATTAAAGCTCCACTGCGTGACTTTCGTACCATAAAATAACAGATTTAAAATCATCTTGATGCACAGACCGACGTGTAATCAGGTGAACGCTGACTCTGTTTCACTGATCTTGGTGAAACTGGATCATATTTTATGGAGAACATGTATTTTTTCTCTGCCTCCGAGGTCCTCCGGCGGCTCCGCGTCAACCCTCGGCGAGGCAGCCCGCAGCCAAGCTCGGCTTTCGGACAAGCTTTAGCGTTGTTGAGCTTGAGCGAGCATACGTGATGACACAGACACAACACAAAACTTAACAATGAAGCGCATCAATAGAAACATACTTGAACATTCTTGTCCACTGTTTGTACACAGAGCCGATTGCGCAGAGTGAACAATGTTCCTCGATCATCATCAGTCAGTGAGGTCAACTATGCTGAGCTCCCGCCTGATTTGTGAAGGTCCTAATGTTAGCGGGGGACCGGCTACTGCAAACACACACTGATGCACACATACACACACAGACTGCACTCTGTCTCCGAGGCGGAAGTGTGAAAACTCTTAAGTGTCGTGAACCTCATCGAGGAGACGTAGTGGTTGGTTTCTGTGTTTGGGTTCCGAGGCACATGACCCGAGGCTTTGTTTGACTGTGTAATGCAGCGAGATAATGGATAGTAATGCGACCGGGCATGTCTACCACCAGTGTGATGACTGGAGATTACACTGGACCCGGCACACACCTGGCTTTCAGTGTTAGTCAGAGTGAAGCGGTTTTTCTATTTAGAAATATTCCAAATAAAATCTGCGACAGATGATGTCTAAATTCTGCGGATGTTTTAAGACAAACGGGTCCGAGCCGTCATCTTACACCTTTCTGTTTGGATATCTTAATTTTCCTCTCACTGTCGCTGCTCTGCAACTGACAGCAGCTCAGCGTGGGAGGCATATTAAATTGTCTGTCAGATCACTTCTATTTGGAAACACCCATTCATCTGGCGCATGCTTTGTGCGACTGTGGCCGCTGAGCTGACTGACATCTCAATGTGGCAAAAAAAAAACACAATAAATGAAAGGTCTGTCATATATTCGACTCATCGCAATAACAGACGGAGACGTGATGAAAGCCATGTCTTTCAGCGGCTGTACCGGATCTGAAAGTTTGCCCTCTAACAGGTATTCACGCAAACGCCTTCCTGTAATTTATTTTCCTTTAATGCTCCCAGTCCACTGCATCCAAACAGAGTTTGCGACATGCCCATGAAGCTGTTTGATTAAAGTTTTTCACGGCAGCTTGATCCCAGACAATTTATTATTTCATTCTCTCTTTTTTTTTTGTCTTGTGTCGTCCTGCCCCTTAATAAAGATTCAAATTTCTTCAACACACAAATAATTGCTTATTTGGATCCTTTATTAGTTGTCACCTTGGCAACGGCTACGCCTCCTTGTGCATGTGCCAAACATTCATTACAATCAACGTGTTTGCACGTAGAAATACATAATAAAATAAATAATACAATAACAAAAATGTAAAACAGAATAAATGAAAGTTCAAAAATATATAAAACATTTAAAACTTAAAGAACATACTCAAATTTCCGTCATATTTATGTTTTAAAAAATGCATACTTAATACTTTTTCAACTCTGCAGTCAAGGATGTGGAACTTTAAAAGGAATGAAATCTCTTCGAGCACACGGTAATAACACAGCATTGCCCAAGCAAGCCAAATAAATTGCAAGATTATCTTTATCGCTCCGTATAATCTTTCCAAGAATCAACAAACAATATTAAAAAAAAACCCTTCTAATCCTGTTTAATGCAGCTCTTTATTAGATGTTGCCTTCTTTATTGCGTTTGCCGCCGTTGCCACGTCTTGCACATAGCTGCGGATCTTGTGTAGTGGATTTACTGTACACGTTGAAGGTGCTCAGTATCCACAGATGGAAGAATACCAGGGAGGAGCGAACAGTCTGAACATCCACAGTTACATAAAATAATTGGAAGGTTATATAACCGTTCAATCTTTGATGTTGATTTTTTTTTTTTTTTATTGGATGGAGCTCCCAGAGCTTGACTTTTGCTGTCAATTATAAACATTTACTGATTGCAGGTTACATTTCATCTTCCCACTTACACGTCTGAATTGTCACCGCGACTCATAAAATAGTATCTATGATCACAGTCAGATTTATTTCAGGTACCAAGCTGAAGTGACACGACGGGTTTCTTTACCTGAACGGGGTTAAAGAAGCAGGAGCATTAAAGCAAAAACAGGATCTGATTTAAAAGTTTTGCCTTGTCACAAAGTGAAAAGTAAAAGAGGTGACGTGAACAACATAACAGATATTTCAAATGACATTATGCAACACAGGAAATGTTACGCCAGTGACATTTTACTATTTAACTTAAAGGTGCAGTGTGTTGGATTTAGTGACGTCTGGTGGAGAGTTGCAGATTGTAAACAACTGAAGACCGCTCACCTCAACCTCCCATTCCAACCACGAAGAAGAAAATGTGGTGGCTATAAAAAAAACAACAAAAAAAGTAAAAGGTCCTGTCTGGAGCCGGTGTCTGATTGGTCCATTCTGGGTTTCTAGAAGCGGACTCTGTGGACGATGACCCGCTCCCTCTGTAGATACAAAAGGCTCAAGCTAATATAGACTCATGAAAACGTAGTTATGCTTATTATATTCCATTTCTGGCAGTAGATCCCCTTAAATTTTACACACTGGACCTTTAAATAAATATAAACTGTATGTGACTGTACCAGTCAAAAATTTGGACATAGTTACTTAACATATGGAATTTTGTGGTGAACAAAAAACTGTAAAATGTTTTATATTTTGTTAGTTAGTGCATTTGCTGTTTGCAGCATTCAGCGATCAGATTTCACGAGTGCCAAACATTAGCAACAGATGTAGCTCCACTGTACTGCAATAGTACAGCATTTTCCACCGGCGATAAACTATGCTGCAACTTTAGCAATAGCTGTCACTCTTCTTCTATAAGTGCATAGGCGCATGTCTATCTTCATGTTATGTTGTACGGGTTAATTGGTCTCTCAGTGGTTAGTGTACTGGCTGTCAAGAGAGAGCGATGCTTGCGTGTGTCGAAGTTTCTGCCACTTAAGAAGATTCAACTTTCCTAGAACATGTGCAGAGCCTATATATACCATGAAAGAGCTAATGGAGGGATTGGTAAGAGCTCCAGCGAAAGACCTAGAGAGTCCACGTGAGGTAATAAGTGTAAGGAGCAGGTGTGAACTCAGATCTGGGTTCACCCAGTCCTGTGACCGTCGTCGTGTCATCAGATGTTGCCTTGTTGTACGTGCACGTGCCTCCGAGCTGCCTGACCAAAAAATGCTCAAAGACATGGAGCGTCATGGGACCTAAGATGATTAAATAATCCACCTGTAAATAAAATAAATATGTATGCATAATTTAATGTCTCAATATAATTTGAACAGGTGAGTTAAATAGAAAAATTAGCCTCAGTGCTGTTGTCATTCACGGGGAAATTAGCTATAGAAACCTAAACACTTTTTTGTACCAGGCTGTAAACATTTGTATTCCTGCTGCGAAGTTATAGAGATCGACTCGTTCTGCAGCCGGCCTCAAGTGGTCGATTAAGGAACTGCATGTTTTTAGCACTTCTGCATTGGCTTCATTTCCACCTGAAGCTGTTGCTTGGTCTTCACACAGTGCGGTTGGCAAAGCAGCCGGGACACACCTGGCGAGGTGTTGACTCTGCTGTGTTCACTCTGTCTTATTTTTTTAATCAGCCACATGATTCTAAGTCATATTTATTGTGTCAGTCAAGCTCTGCACGGGTGTCCATAATCACGAGGCGTTTAACACCTTGCTGAATTGTCAGTCAAGGTAACGTGCACCCACCCCGCAGCATATAGACAGCTGTTTATGTGTGCGCGCATGCAAAGTTTGAATTAGCTTCGCACAGTTTCCTCTGCGGGGAGCGAAAATTAACACGTAGATGGCATGACATGACATATGAAATAAAACAATTACACGTTAGAGCAGAGACAAGAAGGAAAACAACAGATCAGAATAAGGCCAACACACCTTCAGCAGCAGCTTCTCTTCACCATGGCAACAGTGTGAACATCTCCTCGATGCTGCTGTCTCTGCAGACCCAAAGGTTGAGGTACGGTAAAGCCTGGAAACATCCCGAGGGCGTGTAATGTTCCACGGCGCGTGGGAAAAGGAAAGAAAAACTTTTTCTGAAAGATAATTTATGAGCTCTCTTGTTTCATCAATAATCAGTTGTGCATAATGGTGCTTCGTAAACACACACACCTACACATGGCTTCGGTAATTTACAGAATATTTCATTGTTTCTGACAAATCAGGAGATGAATCACCAGACAAGAACATTCTCCACTTGAAACAGTCATTTGCATATAAATATCACTGATTAGACTTTTTTTTTTTTTTAATAACAGTGGGTGTGTATTAACTGTTTGCATTCGGCCTCTGTAGTCAACACAAAACTTTCTGCCTCCTACGGCATATGAATATTCACCCTGCCATCAAAGTGAGTGTTTTTTGGTGAATACACATTTGGAGTTTTCGATGAGTAGACTGACACCACTCCACCGGGGCTTCACTGTGAAGTTCGGCTTAGTAGAAACAGCCGCGTCCGAAAGTGACTCACCGGCTCACCGGCGCCCCGAAACTCACTGATCGGCGTGTCCTTTCGCGGCGGCGCCCAGTGAGGAATTCACACGGGCCTTAACTCGCTTAAACAAACTTTTCACTGACACATCACATCCCGTGAGATAGACTCGCTCCGTCCAACAATAACACAATCTCCTGTCGACTTTTAAGGTGGGTAATGATGCTCCCATACTAATATATGCGCATTGCTGATGTAGTATGGACCATCATATGGATCTGCCATTGACATATATGATATATATGCTATTGAACTTCTTCTCTAATTGTGAGGGTACTGGCTCAAGCACGCTGTGATCCATGACAGACACCGTCCATTTACGCACACACACATACACGCTACACACTTGCTCGCCTGTCTTTTGATCCCCAATGAGGTTAAATCAATTTGGTTGTTGCTCCACTAGAGCAAATCAATCCAGTCTGTGTGTTCTGTCCCTAGTAACAAATGTGTAATCTGTCGCTGCTCTCCGCGGGGTCTCCTCAGGTCACGTTATCTCGCGTCTTTAACCGCCTCTGCTGCTCCAGTAGCTTGGTTTGCCGAGTCAAAGGTCCTGACAATAGTGTCTTTTGTCTTCCTGGCTCTGCGGAGCAGCAATCAGTTAGAAAATCGTGTTTTATACACGTATACATACAACATCTAAACATATAATGCCTCTAAAAGCAACGTGAGAGCATAATCATGCCCTTTCTTGCAGGGCTCGCTCACCGTTGATGTTAACAGGTCTTGAAAAGTACAGTAGGCTTTTGTGCAAAGTGCAACATTTCTGTATTTTTCAAGCCCGGAGACACACTGGAGCAACGCTTACTAAAATTTCACCTGAAAGACTGCATACCAGACTGCGTTTGCAGCGAGGCGCCGCGAGGAGTTCACACGAGTCCAAACTCGCACAACCAGACGGACTTTTCACAGAGACGTCGTCTCACATGAGCAAACGCAGCGTGCGAGGGCATCAGGAGAACAAACTTAGCTTTGAGTCACACAGTGTAGAAAACCCTAGAAAGAGTGGTTGGGCGACTCGAACGAGGAACAAGAGAAGACACGCTCGCTGCCGGGAGGGGTTAAGACGACATTCTCACAAAGGCCACAAAGGCTTGAAATGTGTCACATGTCACACTTTTACTTCACAAAGAACGTATAAAAACATTCTTCAACATGCAAGACTTGCATCATCAGTGGTATATTTCAGATTAGAAGTCACATGAGCTAAACATGAATAAAAACATCTTTTCTCATACAAGTTAAAAGGGAAAAAAAAAGATTTCTTGTTGCGTCATATTTTGACCTTCAGGTACTGTAAGCATGAATCATGTATGCATTAAGGACCTTTACGGTGCTAGGGGGCAAATCTTTTCCTCTTTGCTGTAGTACTGTAGTGCAACAAATTTACAACACATCTCCACTCCACAGTATTTACAATATACAAGATGTGTCTAAAAAGCAGTGCGTCAGTTTGTGTTACTCTTGCAAGGGAAGACTGCCTCCCTCTGGCAGCTAAAAGTAAAGGTTTGAAAAAGCCATTTCCTGGTTACAGTTAAACAGCTGCTACACGACTGAAAATGAAATTTGAAAACAGAAATACGTCACCTACAGGAAAGCTGTGCACTGTTTGATTTCTCCGAGTTCACTGTCATCAGTGAGCTCCCGTAGAAAAGATTCCAGAGAGGACAGATGCAGCTTTGTACAAACTTACTTTCTTTGACAAATGTTCAGGCAATAACCTGAATTTGTTCGGTTCCTTTATAACATGAACGTCACCATCATGATTGCCACCATTATCCAGATGCGCTGCAGTCTGCCCGAGCTTCCTGATGACAGCTCTGTCATGTCACGGCTGGAGAGGTACTTCCCCTCCGAAGGTATCCACAGTGAGCACCTGTGCTGGTTCAGGTCTCCTTCCTGCACACTTATTGTGCTCGAGACATTGTACCGTCCATACTGGTCCGCTTCCTTTTCTGTGGTGGTCGAGTCCGTTAAGTTAACATCTCCCCGGAACCAGTGGATGGTGCCTCTGGGGTAAACTCCGTCGAACGAACAGGTAACATCAGACTGGTTGATGGACAGGTCAGAGCTTCCAAGGCATTCTGTGGAGACAGAGATTCAAGACTTTTAGAAAGATGAGCGAAAACAACAAAACATATTCAAAATATTAAAAATTAACAAACCTTGTATTTTAACAAAGGTTGTGGCACTCTTCATCCCCTGCTTGGAGCGTAGTTTGCAGGTGTAGTTTCCCTGATTGACGGGCATCACGTCGATGAGAGTCAGATTCAGCGTGTGGTGGGTAGAGTCACCCGCGCCTTCGCACTGAACCTCGGGGTCAGACTGGCTGTCGTTATAGTTGCATGTTTTATTTCCAACCCAGGCAAGAGATATTAGAAACTTGCTTATTACGGTGGCCTCGCATGTCAGCGTCACATTTTCTCCACACCGTGCCACCTCCAGAGGAACGGCCTTCACCTCTATACCTTCACAGACTGAATGATCAGAGAGAGGGATCATAAGAACACAAGAACTGATGAATGAAACCGTATAAGTGACATTAAAGTTATTATTCTATGAAAGCAGTCTGTATATAATCAGTCTGGTTCAGGTTTGCTGCTGCTGCGAGGCTTTGGTTGGGTAAAATAATTTCGGATTACCTTGAAGTAATAGACATTTATTTAACTGTTGCTCATAGTTAGATGTGTATTATGTGGATTTGTGGCTACAGCCAGCAGGAAATTAGCTTAGCTTAGCACAAAAACTGAAAACACCTAGCTTGGATCTGTCCAGATGCAACGCAGTTCGCCTTCCAGCACCTCCGAACTCGCAGCTTCAGGTGAGTTCATATAACTCTCAGCGAAATTTGGCTGTAGACAGTCGATTAACCAAAACTGACTGAAAAATCTGGAGGCTCTTTAATGGAGCAGTAGGCTGCAGCAGTGTAGTCGCTGAGTGCTCCCCTCCCCAGCGTGCTGGTGACCATGAGACCTAAGAAAAATCTAAAAAGCCCTCTATAGAGCCATTGAATTTGTCTGCTCTGGGCTACTGTAGATAAATCTGACGCACTGCACCTTTAAGAGTTACAACTTTACTGTATTTTCCCTTAAAGAATGCAGTTATCGTGCATGCTGAACATATTTTCAGATGAGTTGACAGAAGGTGTTCTGATAAACAGGTCTTTTTATGCACAGGAACAAAGCCTCACCGACAGCGCAGACTGCCAGAGCGAGGCAGATGATGGAAGCATGCCGCGTCTTCAGACCAGCGCGGAGACTCATCGCTTTGATCTGTATTAAAATCAATATGTATCTCGTTACCAGCGCCAGATAAAAGCCAAACAAAGAGAGCTGCCGCAGCGCACGGAGAGGCTCGTCTGTACTCACCATGGTTCTCGAACACGCAGTAGAAGAAATGTTTTTCCTCCAGTGTGGATTTTTGTTGTGCGTGTGTGTTTGCCTCTTTTCTAAAGACTGTGGATCACCCGAATCGTCCTCAGCGGTCTAAGAGAAAGTCAGTCAGGTGTGGTGTCAGGTTCTGACATGAGCAGACATGCTGTGGAATGAAGCTCTGCTGAGGGAGAGCGTGAGAGGAAAAGAAAAGAAACGCTAATAAAATAACTGAAGTTATTACAACCTGAGGATGACGCCTCAGGTTAATGAGTGTGTTGATCTCTTTTTCAGCCTTCACCTCAGATATTCAGACGTATTCGATGACACATTTCATTCGCATTTGTCCCTGAAGTTTCTGCTCACATGTTGACTTGAATTAGAGATTGCAGATTTTGGCTTTTGCACTGCAGTGTTGGAAATGTTTCCTTTGCACCCAGTTATAATTGGAGCGTTTCTTTTATGAATAATTTCATACGCTGTATGAAAGGCAAAGAAAACAAATGAACCAGTTAACAGTTACAGTAATGAATCGTCCACTTATCATTGGAAGGAGTTGCCAAAAAGTCATCCTGGGAAGAGTTTCGGCATTTGAGTTTAGATTTAAATCTCCTCTGTTATCCAGGGTTTGGATACTGACTTTCTCTTCAGGGAGCAGACAATTAAATTCAAAGATTTTTTTTTTCAGTGTAGCTGAATTTTGTTGAGCTGTCGCAGCTTGACCAGGAATGTGGCTGCAAGGAGGCCAAAAGAACAAACAGTGTAGGCTGCGATTAAACGAATAAAATTCAAGATCTCACCGGCTACGAGTTATTTTGTTGTTCTGTTTTTTCCCGTGTGAATAATTTATAGGAAACATTATAGATCTGTAGATTGCAGCACTCGAGATTAATCGATACAAACCCACAAACATCCCACTCACATTCTCCACTTTCATTTTCTGCGAGTGGATCTGAACTGGTGGTTAATTCAGTAAAAGATCTGTCGGGACATCTTCACATACCACAGTGACGAAAGAAGGCACGCAAGAAGAGACGAGTTACTCCGATACTCTGATTAATGAGGACAAGTTTCAATGTGTAAAAGTCTCTTTTCACACTTGATAGTAAACTCTGATCTGCATCTGGATGCACATCTGCAACATTTGGCTCGCATTGCGATTAGATTTGAATATGCACGCTCATTCGGTCAGGTTGGGGCTGTTTAAACTAGAGAGAAGAGGCGCAGTTAGGTGACATTTCAATTTGCCAGGTGGGTTTTTTCTCCATCCGTTCAGACTCGGCATTAACGTGAGCCTTTTCTTATCCAGATATGATATTTAGATACAGTTTTCATGGTAATGCAATGTCTGTCATACAGAAACTGTCCAGCTGCCCTGAAAAGTAACAAACCCTCAATCCCCCACAAGTCTACAGTAAAGCTCCCTCTCTGTCAGTGTTAACAATAACATATAAAGCAGGAAATGCCTTTTTTGTATTTCATTATATTGTGAGGCATTATTGACTTTATACAATGGACAAAATTATATGTAACACCTTGTAGTTTTAAGCAGTGTGACACCAAAGCGCAACATAAAAATTGCTTTGTTAAAGACGAGTCTGGACTTTACATAAAATGCTGGAGTGGGGAAGCAGTTCAAAGATGCTCATTAGGTTGAACTAATATATACAATTTGCAGCTTGATTGCATGAACATGCAGCACATCTATGCTATTAAATATTAGAACATTTGCAGGTAGGAGCAAGCACTCGTTCCCAGGAAAGGTGAGGGAGACGGAGGGGAGTTTCATGGCACAGAGTCTACCAGCAAGTTATTAGAGCACATGACAAGCACAGATTTGGCAGGTGCAGGCATGCGGGTCTATAAAGAAATCATACTACGTCCAAGGCTCGGCACAAAGCGTTCATTGTCTACAGTATCGTTTCTGCTACCGTTCCCAAGACGCCAAAACAAACAGAAAAAGCAGCAGGCAGTTTAAAACAGTGTTAAGTCACTGTCAATCTGCTGCCCTCAGGTAAACGACTGACTAGAAAACAAAACACTGAACTACCAAGAAGCACGTTCTTTCTTAAGGGATCCTATTTGTGCAAAAGAACTGATGAGTACAATTTGAGTCTGCCGGTGCCGCTCTGCAGAATGAACGGAGAGTGTATTTCCACTGTGCAGCGCAGCACGAAGGCCGAGCAAACAGGTCCACGCTCACGGTCCTCGTGTTCTTCTGAGCGCTTTTCATTTCACGTGAGCTCTTTTTTGAAAAGTTCAAAGCTGCTTTAGAGTTTTTGCTTCGAGAGTTTTGCAAACCTGGAGACGTCGCTTCACATTTGTGCTGGGATATCATACTGGTATAAACTGTGCTGCAGCACAGAAGCCGTCAATCCAAAAACATTTCCCCATTTTGTCTTTGAGATTAAACTATGCGATGGCAGATCAACACAATTCGAGGAGGTCCAGGCTCGAAGAGGACGTCTTCCTCGCGTTTCACTTTGGGACCAATGATGCACACCCTCAAGGTCAACCCACCACACTAATCGGATGTAAGGCTCCAGCCTCTTTCATCACTTGCCACTTGGCCTGTGGCGATGTCCTGACAAACGTTAGAAAAGGATCTTCTCGACCGAGAACTTCTTCACTTCTCCGCTGCACGCTTTTCAGAAACAGGAGATCGCGTTTACCGTCATAAAATATGAAGGTTCCCTTAAATGAGTGCATGTTTGGATCCAGATCACACACTAATGTTGCACTTTGTTAAAAGTGTTAGCCGTAATTGTCTTCTGTTTATCATCTCACAGCCCGTGCTCCGGTTGTCATCATTAATGAACGCAGTGGCATGTTACTACGTTTGATTACAAAGATGTTCCTTATAAAGATGATTCAGTAACAGCAGCAGCAGCTTGGATGTGAGCGCACGCTGCTGCTTGTGTTCAGATTTTAAAGTCTGGATAATGTAACCAAGACTTAACCAGTAACTGGGATTTCCCCCAGACAAAACTTCCGAGAAGTGAAAGTATCCGACTTTTCCGGGAAGTTTGCCATTTATACAACTCTTATATGTTTATATATACACACACACACACACACACAGACCTCTGTGAGTGTGAACTCCTGTATTTACAAGTCCCACACTGTGACAGATCTCTTTTCATGCAGTGCGACGAGAAGATGACAAAGAAAATCCCAGAAACTCTGACTTGTGAGGCGCCGCTCCGTACGCAGGACCTCTCACAGGTACACATTTTAAATATTAACCAGTCGGTCGTAAATTGTTGTTTAAGTGTGTGAAAGCTTCTGCAGGGGGGAGGAGAGCTGACTAAGACTTTAGATCCTCTCTCTGCTGGATCCTGGGGTTCGTAGCACACACATCTTTTAGGTGCCATGACAAGCGCAGCCATTAAGACTTAATGGATTTCAGTCCTGATGGAGCGGCATTATGAGCGTTAAGACTGTTGCTACATTTTCAGCACCGATATTAAAGCATCACGAGTGCTGTGCCATCGCTCTCAGTTACATTAATGGCTGTAATGGACGTTTATGGCAACGCGGAGCAGGTGATCTATCGGTGGACAGTCTGAGAGCTCCTCTGTGAGGAGCCACTCATCATGGGTTTGCTAGTGAGAGAGGCAGGCTGGAGAGCGGGGAAATGAAGTCTTTAAAATAAGAAATGCGTCTCTCAAGTGTCGATGGTCGCATTCAGTCAATGTCAAAAAGTCTCGGCGTGGAACGTGTCGAACGATGATGTTTGACCAGCTCAGTTCTTTTCAGTTCAGCAGATTTTTGGCTGTAATGTCATTAAATCACCTTCCCCTCCGTTACACGTGACACGTGGCTCAAATTTGAAGCTCAAAGAGCGGACAAGCGGCTGAAACAGGAGACTCAAAGTAGCGTGAAGTGTTGTGAACGCAGCCTGACTCCTCACTCCAATCAGGCTCAGGTTGTATGAGGCACCTGCTGGCCTTCGCTCTGTTTGTCCTCTTTGTGCTGTGGCTTGATGTTTGGTGTAACAGGTTTGTAGGTAAAATGAAGGTTTATCTTCTACAGAACCGCTTTAGAGCCTCAGCACAGATCCGTTAAGCAGAGCAGAGTATTTTGGTATCAGAAGAACTGAAAAACATCAATTTTAGTCGCACGCTGGCTCCTAGCTGCAGCATACAGGTGAACGATCAGAAAAGGGGCGCTCAGGTTCACACGAGGGGCTGCGGGGGCACGTTAGAAACAGTAATCCACCAAACGACAGCGACTCTAGCTGAACTAACTATAATAATGATTCCTCTCATCTCTATTTTAGCGCCACTTTCTTTCTAACGTGTCCAGTTTCTCTGAAGCAAACTGAGTTTTTCATTGAGTGAATAGAAAATTGAGGAGTTGGCCTTGCACCAGCTCGATTTGCAATCGCCTACATTAAGTTAAATCACTCTTTCCCATCATTGTTTGCATCTTATGCAACTGTATGGAAGGCTCTCTTTGTCCTCGAAACACTCTGTTAACTCGTGGTGTACGAATTATTGGGAATGGGAACTTTGTTATAACTAAGTTATGTGGGTTGAGGCAGACTACTGTGAGCTGCCCTGCTTTAAGATTCAGTCCCTGATTCTCCGCCAAATTCCTGGCAGATAAAGGTTCAGTGAGTCTGTTTTATTTCCACTGTGATAAAGATTACAACGCGCAGCACATTTAATTCTCCTCCCACTTTGTAACGCGAGCCTTGGTTTTCCACTTCTGCTTTCCCCACATGTACATGTCCCTGTTAAATACAAATGCCGCGTTTTCGTATAAAAGAGATGCTTTAAGAGTTCTTTGTCCTTGGGTGTCTGCTTCAGTGAATAAGTAAAGCAGAAAGAGCCCAAATCAAACAGTGGGAAGGAGAGAGAAACTGCAGTGGAAGTAGGCACTCGAGATAAGTAGACAGACGGAGAGAAAGATAGAGACATCGAGGCGGTATATTTCACTGAGATGACAAAATAAGTGTATAATGCAGTGGTGGGGAGGTCAACATGGAGCAGGACATGAATACTGAACAGAAGATATGGAGGGAAAGAGATGAAAACGGTTCATTCGTGCAGCTGCTTTCAAATAACTGGAATATTTTGGTCGATCAGTTTGTCCAGCACGCTCACGCTGAGGTACAGTTCTGCGCTGAAGCCCCGCAGCCCATCACACGGAAGACCTGCCACGTCGTCGTTTGACAGGGAGTGAACGAGACTCGCCCAGAGGTGCATTTCAAACCTCAGCCTGGCCTGGTGACGTCAGCAAGAGCTGATGTCACTGGACTGCGAGCCAAGAGGTGACGGCAGCAACAGGCAGAGCCGAGGCCCAGCATGGTAAGAGTGAAAACGGTTACTGTGGCAACAGAGGATGCTGCTGCTGCTGTCGCTGTCTGTTAGACCCGACTCTGAACGTGGACCTGGATGACTTTTTGTTTTAATATCTGTGTCAGCTGATGTTCACTGGATGACTAAAGACTGACCACAGAGTGTTTTGTCATCTGTCTGTATTATGAACACAAATGGCAACAGGTGACGTCCGTCTGTGGTTGCTCCAGATTTCATTAAATTGTTGCTGTATTGTGTCCTTCATTTCACATTGTATTAATCTGTGAGAAGTGGAAATACATGTCCGTGCAAATCTATTTATATTGATCAAATTTCTTAGTTTAAAGCCAACTTTGAGCGTAAGGAAAGCATCACATTGTCACAATCACAATAGATCATGAAGACCGGCACAGTAACCCCTCGTAATGCAGTGTTTAATCACTATTTTCACGTTTAACAAATGTTTTATCTGTGACTCAAATGTCTTTAAAAACATAAATAAATATTAAAGAAACCTGTCGAGATGGAGAAACTTCCTCTTTGCTTTGAGCAGTGTCGCGGTTTGTCCGCTGGGTGTCGCTGCTGAGCCGCAGTCTGTCAGGAGCTGTCCACGGTGCTGAAACGTCTTTTTAAAAACGCAATTAATGAGAAATAATACATATCTATATATATGAATGTGCAGAACGTATATGTCGCCCATCACTTATGAATGATTTGATTGATTTCATAAAGAGATCTGAGTTAATCTGCCACTGGATCAGATTTCTGCACTCACACTTCATGTCATGATGAATAGTTGAGTCATTAATCTATTCCCGAGAGGGATTTATTGCATATAAACCCTGTTAGCAGTAGCTCTTACAGCCCTTACCACTTACATCCATTCGACTTGTTCCAGAAGCCTATAAGAACATGTTAAATGAATGACTTATACTATGCTGAGACGCTTTTATTATTGTTTCTTCATCCATGATCTGTTTTCTTTACATTAACAATACATTTAGCTTTCTCGTCTGAGTCGATAGATGGCGCTATCACTAAACGAGCCGCAGTGAAAGAGGTGCTCCTGCAAAGAGAGGAGAGAGTCAGTTTCAAGGAATTCAAGGAACTCGGCAGTCCTGTGTTGCAGCGCTCCGTGACTTTACAATGCATCAATCCGATTAAAGGACAATCTTTTATTCCGATTCACCTGCAGAATCTGAAGGAGGACCATCGATCCACCACCGGCTGCTGCAGGACGCACCGGCCGGATTCCCGCTGAAGTTGCGGACAGCTGTCTGGGCTGGAAGTTGAGACTGTCTCTCTCTCCTCATCACACACGCCCAGTGAAGCTGCAGGACTCTGCTCCAAAGTTATGCTCCCGACGCTGGGTGTCACACCGACTTGCACCATGCTAAGGAGACCCGGAGCTTTGTACGTGTGTGGAAAATGATCGCAAGCAGCACCGAGCTTTCCATTATGGTGAGGAGATGTCTTCTCACTTTCAAACCGTTCAGGTAAGGACGTGAAACCCTTTCCTCAATTCATCCGTGTTTGTTTCTTTATTCTTTATTTTACCTCATGACAGATTACAGATTATAAGATGAAAAAATTGGTACCAGCAAGTTGCCATGTAAACATCTAATGCATGATGTCACTCTGTGGTGGTTTGTACAGTTTCCTTTCCTTAAGGTAAAGTAATCCTATCACGCTGTGGTGCTATAAATGAAAGCCCTGCATGCAAGCACTCATTCCGCAGTGAAATGTTCCCTGTGTGTTTTATTATTATGTCTCTATTGTCATGAATTCAACAAGGACAGCCCAATGATTCAGTCTCCAGGATGGATTCAAGAGCATTCAGATCAGATCAGAGCATCCTGTGAAACATAATTCATGTTTGGGATTAATATTCCTGCTGCATTCGTGTGTATGTTGCGGTGTACAGCTGTGGAGCTCATTTTAACTACTGTACACTGCTGGGTTTTTCCACGCATCATATTTTATGTTTCAACTTTTCCTGAGCTCAGAAAATCAGACCTGTTTTCAGCTCTGTGACAAAGACTGTTCCTGCTCATCAAAGAAGAGGATGTTTAAATAGTTCATTCAGCTTCAGAACCTGAGAATCTTTCTCAACATTTAAGAAATGTTCAGCTCATCAGAAAAATTCCAAATTACCAAACTTGCGTTTGGTAAGATGCATTTTTTTTTTTTTACTGGACAGAGAAAGTGTGAAAATGAATCTGTCGTGAGTAACTAAAGCTCAAATGTAGTGAAGTGCAGATGACAGAGATTGCCTCTAGTAGTATAAACCTCAGTTAAAGTACAAGTACCCCAGTACTCAGTTACTTTCCACCACTGGCATTAATTGGAACCACAGGGTGCCCTAGTAATGTTTGCCCAGACTGCTGAAAGTTTCACCAGCAGCAGCTGGAGACAAGTTAAAGAAAATCAAGCGTAAACTCATTAAAACTCCCCAAGTTGGACCAGGTGGGTCGTACACAAGCTAAAGGACTCATTAGCATTAAAAAAAATCAGCAGTCACAATGGTAACTCTTCCAGCCGTAAAGTTCCCTGGTGTTTTTACCACATTATGCTCAACCAGGGGCTCCAGGCCGGATTTAACATGCCAATGGTCAACTCACACTCTACAGCTGAGTGGATGGTACAGAGAGAGGAGGTCTCACTGCAGAATCATAAGTACAATACTTGTGCGCATGCTTGCCTGAACAACAAATCCCAGTTTTTCACCATTACCCCACATACTGGATAGTCATCTGGCCCCAAATACTTATACAAATTGAAGAGAGCGAGCTTTGGAAAGGGTGAGATGAGTGACAAACTGTCCTGCAAGTCCCCTCCCTAACATTTTCCCAGCACGGCCTCTGGAGCGTGCAGACAAGCAGACAGTTCTGAACTAATCGGCCCGTGGCAATTGTTTTCAAGGCTCGGGAGCTCGTGAAATGTTGACTGCTCTTCTCCGAAATGCAGCCACTCGCCCGTAATTCGATGCTTTTATTCTGGGTGTTAGCTCACTGAGCACGGCGCGATGCAGAAAGCCTGTCCGTGTTGATAGTTTATTTGAGGCGACACAGCCGAGCGAGTACACAATCTGTGGGTTTACTAGTACGATATGAACTCTGTCCACGCGCCGTGAAGCCTCGCAAAGACTCGAAGTGATGCCGTCTCAGGGAACTTGAACACTCACTCGCCTTGTTTCAAAGTTTTATTTTATTTTTTTTTTACATCCGTCTTGCACACTCTTAACGCATCTGTCTCATGAGCTCGGTCCTTGTCGTGCTCTTGTAATCACTCTGTTCTGTCTGTGTCTGCCTCTCCTGCAGGATCTTTGTGGTGGGGATTGGATTCTTCAGCCTGTGCTTTCTAATGACCTCTCTCGGGGGCCAGTTCACAGCTAAGAGACCCGGAGATTCTCCCTTCACTGTGCGAGCCGAAGGTACGCCTGCGGTTGCATGTCATTGTCGCCCTGGTCGCCCATGACTACAGTGGCTGTGCTCTGCGCTGGTAATGAACAGGCTGGGAACACGCTGAGAGCTTCGCGGGGTTTCCTTGATTGCCACCAGCAGGCTGACAGACCTGCTCGCTTTGCTCATTGGCACTGTGTCGTGGGAGTGCTTCGCCCAGAGAAGCTCCTTTCTTCCCTCATCTACACCTCCATCTCTGTCTGATCTCATCCACGGTGCCCACATGACCTTGTTCTGATAGCAGCACTAGTAGCTGAGAATGTGCGGTGGCAGAGGTGAGAGCTGTAAATATTTATGTTGCTTTTCTGGTCGTGCTCGTTTCGATGGATTTATTATGCAGAGGAAGTAGTCCAGCAGTGGGATTCCTCTTGTAAGCTCAATCAAGCAAACACGAACTACTCCAACAGAAAGAAACAGTTGTAATAGTATGAATAATATATATGATGTTTTAAGACGGAGACGTCCCGGAGATGATAAATGTGACGTAATCGTGGCACACTTGTTTCTGTCATGTCTTGGCTCACCGACGACTTCCTTCAGCCGAATTTTAACCTGATCTCCAAAAGTCCAACTGGCCACTCGGATGCGGCGCCGTTGACCTTGCCCTCCCAGAGAAACAAATCAAAGCCACGGCAGAGAGAAAGAAAGAAAGAAAAAATCCAAATTATTTCAGAGACACCATCCCCGAGAGAAACCTGTTATCTTTCCCAGCACGTCCTCCGTGTTTGCTCTATGTGCCTCTGCATATAAACCACTACAGCACGGGCCTTTTGGGAGTGAAAGTGTTAGCTTTTGGACTATTGTCTCTCACCTTTTTCTTTTATTTTTTTTTTATCACCGCCTGGTACAGTGTTGACTCTGCATGTCATGCTCTGTGACAGGTACCAGCTGGCACGGGGAGAAGCCGTGCAACCCATCCAAGGACACCAGTTGTTTGCAGTTTGTAAAAAAAAAAAACCCACTGATTTATTTCACGTTGAAATGAGGCAACAGTTCATCCCGCTTGAATAATGCAGTTCATCTTCGGCCCGATCAGTCAGCAGCATGTCGCAATGTTGTGTAAGGTGTTGAAATGTTGTGGGCTGACTCACTTGAATGACTGTGCTTGGTCACGGAAGCGTTAAAAACTGACTCATAATTGGAGGGACTCATGGGAAAATCTGTTTGGGTGTCAAAGTGTGGTAATGTTGGGGGCATCATGGGAGACACGATGTTAGACACACAGTTAGGAAATGGATGCAGGTTGGAGGAGAGGGAAGGGAGACGGAGGTGAGAGGTGGGGGGGGGCAGGAGAGCCGTCTGATTAATTAACCACTCATATTCTGCCCTCATGGGAAAGCATCTGCCTGGAGCTCATTAAACACCGCCGCGCCGGCCAACCAGCCCGCGCAAATCCTCACCTTTGGCGTGCGTGAGCGCGCGGTGGTGTACTTGCGCCTGCTTGGGAATGAGGATTAGCTGCACGGGGAGTTACATGAACGAGCCGGGATGAGTTGTTCAGTCAAGCGGCGACTTGATAGCACCTAACTGTACGCGCCCATCTGGCCTCTGGCTGCCGGACGCGGTGGAGAGCTGACAGGATACGAACGCGCCTCTGCCGTCAGCCAACGTGGGCGCGCGGCACGCACGCGCGGGAAATCATAAAAATGTCAGTGGAGCGGCGGGGGCCACCTTTAACATTCATAGTGTTTTGAATCTGAGAGGGTAAACAATAGCTGAGAGGAAGCGCCGCCTCGCTTATTGCTCGTCTTGTGAATGGCAACAATTGCCTGAAGAGAAAAAGGAGTGCAGGAAAACATGTAGTTATTGTCTTGCCTTGCTGCCTTGTGTTTCTCTCCCTCTCTCTTTCTTTTAAACGCTCCTCTCCAGGCCTGTGCGTCTCTCTCTCTCTCTCTCTCGCCTGCTTCTGCATTATTACTTGTTCGAAAATCTCACCTAGGACGCGGCGCGGCTCTCGCGCTCTCTTTTTCAGGTTTCCCCAGCCCAAAAAAAGAAGCGATTTTGTGCAGTCATATCCCCGCCTGCTGCTGTGTGCACTGTAAAATGACTGAGTGATGTATAAAAGCGCTGCATTCACTGGCACCCCGGAGCCGTCCAGAATACCGCCGAGTTGCATTTGCATACCGAGCTATATCCAGATTTTTAAAACGCATGCATCGCCTTCATTACGTCCCTTTGAAGGTACAGGAAACTAATGATGTGGAGAAGAAGTAAAGGAGGAACAGGGGGAGACTCTTTCTATTAGAGTGGGAAGCATGAAAGGAGGAGGCATTTGATCCTAGATATCTTAAAGGCTCCAGAGGTGTACTGTAGCTTTCTAATAAGCTCTTTGAAGACCACCTTCACAGCGTGTCCTTTACCCACAGAGGCCTTAATGCATCTTTGCCACAAAGAAGAACCGGGCCTGTGACACTTTCAAGTTTTAACCCGGTCAGAGCAAGTCTGAATGGTTCAGATGTTAATGCGGCTCCTATTCCTAACTGCAAGCTCCATTACCTGAGATTTCTATTGAATTTACAATCCCCAAACTGATGGAAAAAATCCATTTTGCTGCAGGCAAACAGAACGTTACATCTCCCGACAAAGGTAGATGATTTCGTAAAGCGTTACCCACGCTTCTTGTGTTTGAACCCAATCATTTGCCCCTTTATGTTCAAGAATAATAATTCGACCGCTTTGTTTTGGTGGCTTTGTTTGTGGATTCGGAGTAAAAGAGAAAACTCCTTCTCCACAAAGCTCGAGCATCAGGTGTGCAGGGCGCATCACGTTCCCTCTTCTGTTCCCTGAAATCCTTTTCCGCACACACGCCGAACTTTTTCATCTCCCGCCTCGCGACGTGGCGCATGAGAACGAGTCTTCTCTCGGGGTGAGGGCGTGGTATTTGCAGGTCTATCAAAGCCCTGAACTTCAGCGCTCGGGTTCGGGATGAAAAATGGGACGGCTAATCTGCTTGAAATAGAGGCGCTCTCCTCTCCTGGCGAACAGAATAAACTGACCTTTGCGCGCTGATGGAACTTCAGCCAGAAGGTTTGAAATAACTGGAAACGAGCGCGTGGCCGACAAAAAAAAAGAAAGAAAAAGAAGAAGTGAGAATAAGAAATGAACGCTCATTGTTCACCCTGTCACTAGCTCCTGTCATCTGGTGCAGAGACCTGTTATTTTCTCCTGGATTGCGAGGCAGGTACGACAGCAGAGGTTGCGCTGATTGTTGTTTTAGACGAGCGACGACGCGTTAAGATTTCGACTGCGAGCGTGTTTTCTGCGCCTCCGACTGCTTTGTTGTTGTGGCATTCAGCATCTGTATTATGCTTTAAATAAAAGATGCTTTGGATGGGGGCTGAACTACAACACAGTTTCCAGTTTTCTGCTCTTTTTTATCACAATGGTCACATTTCTGTTGTCGCCACCGCCGCTTATTAGTCTTTTGTAGCACCGTCAACAGTTTGTGTTGGTTTAATTTTGTGTGTAGACGTGTCGGCGCAGACCCATCACTTGATTAAATTGTCTCCTGGGGGGGGAGCGGTGGGAAATTAAGTACAACAACAAGTAGCCTTGATTGCGACTCTTCCTGCAAATTAGCCGCTGCAACATTATCACCTCTTTAGTGTTGCCATGCAGCATGTGCATGCACCAGGATACACCAGTGCCCATACATACAGTACACACAGCAAGGCAATCATGCCTATGAGTTATTTAATTAATGCACAGATGAAACTGTTATTCTTCCCTGTCCCCGTTGAGTTTTGATGGTCTGTTCCAGCATGGCTAGTTTCACCTGCGTCTTGTTATCCTGCCTTCGTTGGTGTGTTTAGCCTCTGTGTTCCACTTTCATTGGTGGTTTCTCTTGTTTCTGTTCAAGCGTCCCGGCCGTGCCTTGTATGACCTTGCCAGTTTTGTGAATTTAGCCGATTTACAGATTTATCCACTTGTTTGTACAGACTTTACCATTTTTAAACAGCGCCTGCCTGACAGCTTGCCTTTGTACATTTGTTTTTTTGCAATAATAAACCAGTTCAGCCGCTGAGTTTGCCTTTGGGTCCCAGTCCTCGTGTTTCTGGTTACTCTGTTTGAACTGGCTATGAAAAGCGACAACATGCTATCATTGTATAAAATGATTGCCGACCTTTGCTTGCTATCAAAGCGTCACATTGTGACACGTACATAGCTACACATCAGTCACATCAGGAAGTGCAAAGCTTATTTTGAATTACTATTGAATTGTATTTTTTAAAAAATAGAGTGACAACAAGAGATTTCTCTGCACCACTAGAAGGACTTTGTGTACAACATGGTGCACAAAAACATAATTATTTTCAGGTGATTACACTCCACTGCCATATCCTGTAAACAGAACCCCTGAAATCTTCCACACCGGACCTTTTTAAAGTGACTGTGGTAGGCAGGTTGTTTACAGCCTCTTCTGGAGCACATTTATTGTTGATCACGCTCCGCGAACTGGGTCAGGAAGTTCACTTCCAGAGCTGGTTTAGGTAGCGTTTTCTATTCTTGTTGTTTCTCTCGCAGTCATGCAAGAATTTATTTTCTCTGTGAAAACAGGAAATATGTTTATGCAAATGCTCATCATATTTTCATGCCCAATCTGAGCAGCCAGAGCATAAAAGGGAATAAAACTGGCTAAACTCCCGTCCTGGAAAATGAGTGCATGCTGTGACACCCCTGTGTTTCTGGATGAACCAAGCAGTGTGTGTTTTTGATCCAGGTGTATTAGCAGATGTTGGACTCTGGCGCCTTTCTCCAACCTTCAAAGTCGCCAGGTGCGCTTTATTGTTTTTCCGAAAAACACCACGCGTGTATCAAACATCAGGTGGCGGTCCGGTTTTAAAGCTGCGGAAAATCAATGAGCGTGAGGCTGCGTTGTGCGCAGTTAAGGAAAACCTCGCCGTGCTTCCAACTGCATCTGCATACTGCGAGGGAGGGTCAGAGGAGGTTTTAATTAACGCTGCGGAGATTCGCGTTTAGAAGAAAGAGCGCAGGTATTTTCCTCGTTTCCAGGCTGTCAGGCACAATGAGAGGCCGGAGCCGCACAGAGCATAAGTGACAGAGGTTCTCGGCTCTAATAGCTTATGGATGTGGCAGCCCCCCCCCCCCACCGTAGGTGCCAAATAGAAGAGAGAAACTCAATCTCAATCAACCTTTTCTGTAATGAATATTTGAATTAGGAGTGAGAGGACAGAGAAAGGTCTGTCTGTGCGTGTGTGCGTACGAGAGCGGAGCAGGAGGGAAAGTATGAATTTATCCTGGTGACAGGTGGGATGGAGGGATCTGACCCTCATTTCCCTCACCAGGAAAACTAGGCGGCCAGTAATACTCATAAGAGACGACAGGATTTATTTATGTGGCTCTCGGTGGTGCCAATGGGGAGGAGAAAGAGTTTTTTGATATAAATCGAACATGACACGCCGCTATAATGAGTTTTATGATGAATATGTTAAATGTAGAAAGATTGATTTGCATTTTATTGAGCTCATTAGAGAATACAGTTTTATATTCTGCTATTACTTGGTTCTGTTGACGAGATAGTGTGTGATTCTCCACCGTTAAATGGATCAAATCATCAGAATGACATGAAACAATGATTATATCACGCTTTCCGCGCGCCGCTCGACGCCGGCATCTGAGCCAACAACTGAAATGTGTATTTCTTGTAGTGAACTTTTACAAGCTACATCCTCCAAAACGTCTAATAAAAGCGGAGGGAGATTCCTGCCCGCCGGCAACATGTAGTTTTTGTTGTACTGGGTAATGAAAGTGCTGAACAGCAGCTCTTAAGTGCTCTTGGTGTTAATTTTAGTGTGAGCCTTGGCCTGGCCATGTTGGTCATTTCATTTTCCTGCAGGAATAAGGTAAGACTTATTACAGCGGGGTTATTGCTTCTTTCTTGTATCCATTATTTTGCGTGTGTGTGTGTTTGTGGCTGTTACTAATGAGCTTTCCCATCAAATGCTGCCACACTGTCCTTATTTAAAGTGTTTCACCAACATACCTACCTACTACAACCGACCCACATTGAGTAACCTGGGTAGATTTGATCGTAACAGGGAATAGTGTTGAGACACAGTACATACGCAAATGCTCTGAATACCGAGGCTTCTGTTGCTAGTAAAATTCGCCCAGTGTTGTGAGACTTGATGTTCAGAGTCTCCCTCTGAGATGTCAGGCACTATCTAAATCCACACTCTGCGCAAAGGTCAAGGCGGCGCTGCTCGTTCCTCCTCTTCTAAGTATGACTTTGTTTGAAGTGATTATACTGTAGCTCTCTGTAAACCGATTGTGCATCGCCGTTTGAACGTCTAAAAAAAAAATCTCCAACCTCCAACTGAAGGACTCAATAAAAATAAAACCTATTGAATCTGGGGCGACTGAAGGAAGATGTTCAGTCTTTTGTCTTGTTTTGCAGTTGCTTCAGCCAGCTTCACTTAATGTTTCTTTTTTAGAAAATAACAGCTGGTTAGGATTGTGAGCGCAGCTAGCAAGGCAGCAGGAGAGGAAGACCATAGGTGGGGAAGCTGATTGAGTGTCCAATTAGCTGTTGGTATGAATATACGACCAGGTAGGTTTCAGCCCTGGTAGCATAGGGTGCCAATGAAAAGGGACGTCCCTTAAAAGCAGCTAATTAAAGAATTCAAATTCAATGACTATGACAGAGTTCTCAGTCCAGCAAGTGCACCTTTGCGCCCCATCCATGCTTCACGGTGGGAACCACACATGTAGAAACCATCAGCTCACCTTTGCATTTTACAAAAACTGAAATTCATCAAACCAAAGTACAGATTTTCAACAGGTTAACGTCTGTTCCTTGTTTTTCCTGGCCCGGGCCGTTCTCTTCTTCTCGTTGGTCTTCCTCAGTCGTTGTTTCTTTGCAGCAGTTCAACCGCTAAGGCCTGATTGGCACAGTCTCCTCCGAACGGTCGATGTTGAAACGTGTCTGCTTCTTGAACTCTGAGAAGCTCTAATCTGAGGTGCTGTTAATTGGCGATTTCTGAGGCTAGGAACTGTAATGAACTTATCCTCTGCAGCTCGGTCTTCCTTTCCTGAGGCGGACCCTCGCGAGAGCCACTTTCATCGACTGCGCTTGAGACATTCAGAGTTCTTGAAATTTTCTGAATTAACTGACCTCCATGCCTTGAAGTAATGGTTAACCATTTTACTTGATTTACTTGAGCAGTTCTTGCCATAATTTGACTTACTGCAGTAGTTGAATGAGGCTATTTATGTATGGTAACACTAGAGTGTGCAAAGCGGTCAAAGTAAAGGTGGATATGGCTGTAACCATGACTTCGTTCTTGTCAGTGAATTTCCATTCTATGATTTTGGCAAAGCATGCAGCCAATGAGTCTCTCTAAGGACAGTTGTTTATAGCTGGTCGGCCAGTGTTTCGTCGTGCAGGCTACAATACAAATGGTGATCTAATTGGAATTTGTTCATAATATCGATTGTACTGTGGCACTTCTGAAATTGAGTCGTTAAAGGAGATTAGCTGCTGCTAAAGCGGCCCTTTATTAACCAGCAGATAAAGAACGACACAGGGAGGCCCTACATTAGCACACAGATACCATCAACTCCTGCTACACCAATACCGGCATCTCGGACTGTTCATGGGAAGAAAACACATTAGCCAATGTTTCCCGGGAGGCGTCAGGAAACAAGAGTAAAAGGCAGCCTGATGAGCAGTTGATTGCAAACGTATATAAGGCTCCGTTCTAAAAATGTACTGTGTAGGAAGGGTGTTCGGTCTCAGTAATGGTGATTTACGAGCACAATGTGAGCATTGCTGTGAAGAAATGCGAGTTCTTCCCACACTTTAGCCCAGAGGCTTTGTTTAGATTTAGTGCAGCGAGCACACTGCAGCTGATAGAGGATCCTCTGAACTAAGCAAATATTCCGAAAGTCCACAGAGATCATCACGAATAAGTGCCAAGAAGAATGGTGAAATAATCGTTTAGGATTTGTTTAGGTCTTGGTGCTCGGGGTTTGGTCTCGGAGTTGCTTCATACAGTTGGCTCGAGTGTTTATTTGGACAATATAGTAATATATTACTCCGCAGTGCGTCTTAAATCTCATCTCCTTTCCTATCCTGCATCATTCTTCTTTTAAAATCTATTGATGAACTGC
This sequence comes from Nibea coibor, assembly GCA_023373845.1. Taxonomy (NCBI): domain Eukaryota; kingdom Metazoa; phylum Chordata; class Actinopteri; family Sciaenidae; genus Nibea; species Nibea coibor. The sequence continues at coordinate 6,500,165 of CM041727.1, forward strand.
GGCTATAAAGCTGCAACTCTGAATGGGAATTCATTTAGCCTCTCTCTCTTGCCGTCTGTGGAAGGAAAAATTGTTGTCTAACTGCTGAATTATTCAGAGCGAGGCATCTTTAGGCCGGTTTTACTGAAGAGATTCTAGAAGTGACTCTGAGTCTGCTAAGCCAAAGCAGAAAATATGTACAGGCAATAAAGGGAAAAGATTGAGGTGGATATCTGGGGTCTCCCTTATACGATTCACCTTTTGAGCTCAAGCGTACCACTGCAACTTTTCCCGTAATTCGCATTTCCGATCCCGGGCGCTTCTTCGTCTTTTCACGAACCTCGGCAACACACATAAGCACACATGCGCACGCACTGAGAGAAGTGGGAGATCGTCTCTCTCGGCCCTTATTTTATTTACTGGTGATGTAATCGGATTTATTTTCAGAGAAAGGTGACTTTAACCTGGGCAGTGATAAATGAACTCTGACAGGAGAAGTGAGTGTGCGCGCAATGCAGTTTCTAAAGTCTAATGCAATTGATGAGGGAACACTGAGAGGTGAGACTTTGTTTTCACTCACAGTCCCGGAGAACAATATGAGCCTGGTGTTAGTTTCTAGCTTTATATTTCTCAGGGGCTGGAGCCGCAAATTCACTCCCAGGTCCCACGAGTGGCGTTATTTATCTTGATTCTTGGACTTTTTGCCACAAAGAATTGTTTTCCTGTGGTGATCCTGAACTGTGATGCGATTACATGTTAATAATTACGCCGCGCATCCAGTGTCAGCTTCACGTGGTCAGCGCGGGGTCAGGAGGGCCTCGACTCCGCGGCGATGCGTTCCGAGACCTCGCTGACCTTCCCGTCTGTAGCTGCAGGCTCGTTAATTGACTAGGTGTTTGCTAACGGCGTGATTCTGGTTTACCGCCAGTCAGGTCGTTAATAATTTGAGACAAGCAGCAAGACAAAACCGATACCGTCAGACTAATTTGGCCGTTTCTGTGTTTTCCTGGAGAGCTGGCCCCCGGTGAGCTCCTGGTTTAATAATGAAGGACAAAAGAAAAGAGAAAGTGTTTTAGAGAAAACCGACAGTAAAATGGGACATAAAATAAATGGATTTATAAAAGTGACCTTGAGTCAGTCCGCTGGTACAGTAAATCATTTTAGAGGGAAAAATATATATTTATATTGTGTTTGAAATCATTATAACAAACAGCTCTCTTCCTGTGACCTTGATTTGTACGTTACACAAAACCAAAAGTGGTCATAAAGTGTGACTTAGGTGAATAGAAACACGGTAAAAAACTAAAACTTTTCCTAATATTACATTTTAATGATTTTAGCACTGTTGAGGTTGGTGTTTTATTCCATATTTTACCATAAAAATACAAGTTTTACCAAATAATTAACATGAAATCCCATATAATGCCGAATAAAAAAAAGGTTTTGCCAATAAATATGACTAAATATTCACTGCACAATTAAATTACCACAATTACCATGCCAGAATATTTTAAAGTCTTCTATCTTCTATCATCATCATCACACATTTTTCCAGTTTGTCACTTTGCTCTTTTCATTTCTCTCTTTAGTAATATCTGTCTTACGCTGCCTGTCTGTGTTTTTCAGTGCTTGGTGGCCAAGAATCTCGCGGGGTGCTGAGGAAAATCAGTGACATGCTGGAGATAATTATGAAGAGGATGGATGCTCTGTCTAAACTGAGTAACACCACAGACACCCACAGGCTGGATGAGCTCAGCTCGGCCTTGGACAGGTACAAGGTTTCTAATGTCTCCCTGCTTTCTAATGCCTGTCAGACGTGTTTTACGTTAGATACAGCTGCCATGTCGGGTTGGTGTCTGAGAAAAGCGGCATGTCACGCGCACAAAACTTAGGAAGTCGCGGTAGACTGGGGAAGAAAGCGCTGCGTTCTTGTCATCCTTTACGAGTAGTGGCACTCACTTTTTCAGCTCGTCTCTGAGCAGAACTGCACGTCAGGCAGAGCGAGTAAAAGTACGGCGAGGGAGCCTGTGTCTTCAGTATCAGTGTGAACCTCAGGCTGCACTCGAGGGGGTCATGCAGCAGCATCTCATGACACTGCACCAAAGCTATTATTGTTATGCTTATTACTGTTGTGCTTGAAGTTGATTCTTGACTTTTAAAGCAATCATTGACAACATAATCCCATCACAAGGTCAGTTTAGTCACTGACGCATCATGTGTTTGCCTGAAAACAGAATGGGTAAAGGTGATATGATGCCACTGACAAGCTGTTACCATGAACAAAATAAAGCTTTTCTCTGTCTTCAACATTGTTGGAAACATATGGGATATAAATACAGCTAAAGTAAATAGACTGACATGTCTTTAGACATTTGAATGCATGGGATGTTACATAATGTCAGATAGTATGCCTTGTACATATTATACTAACAAAGGATGGAGACGCGATAGGTTGGAGTGGTGGTAGAAAAGAGCAAGCAGCAGCTCAAAGCTGTCGAGGCTGAACTTGAGTAGGTCTGCACGATATTCTGCTTAGCTCTAAAAGGTGAATTTCATTGATGATGAGATGAAAACGTGGAAGCTGAAGAGCACGTGAGAGAGAGAGAGTGCAAAGAAAGGAAGCGGGCCAAGTATGGAGCCCTGGGGCATCCCGGTAGACGAGGCGCATGCTGTGGAAAAGAGCCTCATACCTCAGAAACCCGGTGTTAGAACAAACCCGATCCCTCTCCCTGGGCAGCTGGAGAAATAAAAGAGACTGTCATATATAAATATATATATATAAAAAAAAGAAAAAGGAAGAGCAGAGGTCTTGCTGGACAAGTTGAAGCTGCCAGCTCCGAGTTGTGGGTTCTCTGCAGTTGCCGTGGCAACGGACCTTTTTCCTCCTGCCTGCACCTGCTCGGGGTTTGAGGAGAGGAAGCTCCCTCCTGTTTCTGCCTTTACTGTTTTGTTTGCCTCGTGGCCATCGCCGCCCTCTCCCTCACGGCCGGGGAGTATCTCCACTTCAATTGATCCCGCATTGCCACACACACACACACACACACACACAACGGCGGTAACCACCTGCGGTGATAAATTAAAGAGGCATTGTAGTAAGATTTGCGATTTATGTCTGGTCTCTGTGTAACTGCGAATAACGAACGATGACAGAAGAGGTGCAACGCCTAACCTGACCTGACTTGTCAGAAGCCTGGGGGGAAATATTTATTACTGGAAAATCCCTGCATATGATTATTTCTTATCTGCAGTTTGATATTGGACGTTGCATATTGCGCAGAATTTAATTTTCTCTCCCCTGCCCTGCGGATATACACTCAGTAATGTAGTTCTAACAATTGTTTAATTGGCCTCTCAGGGACACAACTGGAAACGCTACAGTGACAAAGGCCAAATAGTTTAAAAACCAACTTAGTGGTGAAAACGTATCTCATGCTAATAATTCATGGTTTTATTTGTTACCACTCAGGTGATTAAAAAAAGAAACCGTGTGGCTGAGGGATGACCCCAGAGATGAGAACAACCTCTTCACAGAGAGAAAACTTTACCCGCCTAGTGTACTGCTACTGCTCAAATGTAATTAGCTTGTCCACTTACTGTCTAACAGCAGTCTGCCTCTCCTGGGTCTGGAGTCCCTGCGGTGCGAACATGAGATTGCTCTGCATGTGACCACGGGTGTCAGTCTGCGGTAACACACAATCATCTTTTCCTGTGCGCGCGTGTCTGTCTGTCAGCACGTCTGTGTAATTGGCAATTAATTTGCGCTGACCTGCGAGACTAAAACCTAGACGAGAAGGTTTGGTCACCACTTCCCTCGTGGGCACGGCGCGGAAAAATGAAATTGGGGTTTGGGATTATGTTAAATTATGCATATAAGCACAGTTAGATTGCTTTCCCCTGGCACGCGCCACAGAAATACATGCTGCCTCAATGAAATTAGAGTTACACTGCTTGATCTGCATGCGAAGCGCTCTTCCCGTCGTCGGTGTGAGTTTCCGGCGTTTACATATTCAGAGCCGTTTAATGAGAAATGTAAATCCCGGAAATAAGACTACACAACAAGAGGAGCTCATTAAAATTATTCATTTAAGTGTTTGTTTTGGTGTAAAACAGGGCACGGATGAAATCCTTTCCACACATTCATGTTGGTTGTTTAGAACGGCGTCAAACATGATTAAAGTCATCTGTCGATGTGCAAAAGTTCCAGAGGTTAAGATTGACTTTTCTCTGAAGCTGCCGCTCGTCTGAAGTTGTCCAGCGGCTCTCAGTGTGTGCTGAGCTGTGCAGAGGCCGGGATCGCATCGCAAAGGACTTTTTTTTTTTACCGTTTTAATGGGATCCACCAGTAACTGCAAACAAAGTATTTACAAGCTTTCCTGCAAAGTTTAACCAGCAAGTGCAGCACACGCAGTTTACAATTAAAACGCTCACTCCTAAACATTTGCTTAGATGGAAAGTGACCATACTTCCTTCCAATATAACATAATAAAATCACCCAAATGTACCAAAATAAGGGTTTTACAGAAACTTACAACCTTAGGTCGAATCACCAATAATTAAAAAATCTATTCCTTATCAGGCAGACGTGTCAGACATTTGCTGATTTCCTTTATTTTTGGAGAGCGAGCAAGTTGAAATAACTCGACACAAATTTAAACAACAAATCAGTTCATAATCAAAATAACTGTTAGTTGATCTGTTGGAAATTCAGTCAGCAACCGTCGTGGTAATCTAATTAATTATCTAACGTAAGAATGCCACGTTCGCCGCTTTCCAGCTTCTCAAATAATATGAAACCAAATGAATTTAGAAAACAATCTGCAGAGCGGATAATGGAAATAATTGTTTGCAGGCGCTGTTAGCTTCATGAGCAGCTCCTGCACGTACAGTACAGTAGATGTCTGACACGGGTACAGTAGGAAGTCACTGATTTTCCTATTTTAGCAGAGCGAGCGCAGAGTTGTGCCTCTTTGATTATTCATTGTATGAATCAGTTAACTGTTAATGGAGGTAACCGCGGCGCGCTCCTCGGACCTCTCCTCTTTGAAGGTTCATTGTTACGCAGATGGATCAAATTTAGTAAGATGTCTCTCCTCCTTTGGCGTGTGCACCATCCTTTTGATATATTTTGATTAAATTAGACTCTGGAGTAAAATGAAACTTTGAGATTCTGGACTGAACAAAGTTTTAGATCCTTTGCTGATCGACATATTCCAGATTTCCAAAATATCTCTGGCCTGTAATCAGTATTGCAAAGCCCTCCTCCTCTCTTTACTCCCTCTGTGTTTCACATCCCACCGTATCTCCTCCTGCATTGTAAATATTGCTTCTTGATTGTTTTGCCAACAGCTTTCAGGCCACAGGGGTCAAGCGCAGTCAAACAGGCTTGCTAACAACCTAATTGTCTTCTGTTTTTATTTCCCCCGCGGACGTGTTTTAATATGCCGACTCACTTTTTTTTTCTTTTTTTTTTTTTTTAAAGCTCTCAACAAATAAATTATCTGTCAGTGTTTAAAAGCTTTTTCGATTTCACGCCTCAAGTTCCCGACAATTAGCATTTCTTCCACTGCTCCACGCTCACGCTGTGAAGGAGAACAACAAATACCGCCGGATGAAGGAAGCTACCAAAGGAGTAAAGTGTTTCGTTTGAAGGTGGCTGATCGCGGCGTGGAGAGATGAAGACGGCACATTTTTAAATATTCTCTTGCTCTTTGTGTGTGTGTGTGTGTGTGTGTGTGTGTGTGAGATCAGGATTCAGCCTATAGGCCTCGTGGAGCGGATTCAGGCCATCGCCCAGAACATGTCAGACATGGCGTTGAGGGTGGAGCAGATCCTGCAGCGCAGCATGGCCAGCAACAGAGGTACGATATAAAACACACACACACACACACACACACACAGATGCACACTGCCTACACACACCTGGAGAATACCAAATATAGCTGTAGCGCCCCCCCCCCCCCACCTCCCCTCCCTTCACCCACCCACCGCTCGTCTATTTCAGATCCATCCAACCTGGAGGCGCCTCTCCTCCCGGCCCACATAAGCCCTGACTGGATCGAGTCTGGATCCACTCGGATGCGCAGTCTCTGCCTAACGTACACTCGCTGGTTGATCGTACAGAACATGACAGATATTATTCACGCCACGTTTACCCCGCTGACATAGCAACCCGCCGTTTGTGTCAGGGCGGAGGAGCTCCCGCGCAGCGTGGCGCAACTCCTTCTGTTGTTGCCGTATCATAACTACAGGGCCGCGGCATGTTTAAATCACGATGATGAATTACTGCCTTGTTAATAGGATGCGGGCCCGTCTCCGTGTTTTATTAGCCTTCATTCTCAATTTCTTTATTGGTCACGAGTAGAGAGCGGACGCCGTAATTCCTCTCCTGTATCCACCACGTTGCACTTTACGGCTGAAAACTATTCAGCTTACTGTCCCATTAAAAAGCAGTCAGATAATTTGTCTGTTGTCACGATGTCTGTTATCATTTAAATAAGGACGAGCTGAACCCGGCGAAGTTTTGACAGTGGCAGGCGGCGCTTTTCGTGGCGAGAGGCCCCGTCGTTATCATGCTAATCAGACAGAATGGCTGGCAATTATTTGTCTGTGATTGTGCTCTTCGACGCTTGGCAGGATGCTGACGGAGGAGCTGCGACTGCTTCTTTAATTAGGGCTGCTAGTGCCGGGCTTCAAGGAGGAGGAAAGACCGGGAGGAGAGGCAGTGGAAGAGGGGAAAGCGAGCCGCAGAAATGACGGGCTGAGAAGGAAAAAAGAGGGAGGATTATGAGTTTTATGAATCACGCTAATGCAATCTATCTATAGTAAATCCAGCGAGTGGGATGGAACAGAGACTTCAGCCGTGCGGCGGAGGAGGCCGAGCTTTTACGGGAGCTCTGCCTCTTAATTTATCTCTGTTCGTCATCCCAAAGGCAGGAGTACTGTATGTGCGCCGTAATGCAAACGACAAACAGACCAGAGGCTCAAAGGGGTTTGATCAAGGATCAGTTGGAAAGCCCAAAGCTCGGCGAATCTATTTATGAAGATGCACGATATGAAAGAGGACGTTGTACTTCAAATCAAACACATCGAGGGAACTCCTGTGCAGTAAAATGAAGGCTGGGGGGGGGGGGGGGGGGGGTGCGGTGTTTATGACAGCAATACAAAGCAGATAAGACGATGCCAGCATATTTCTCTCACCTTCCTCTTTGACTTTTGTGTCTCTGTGCCGACAAACAAAAAAACAATGCAGCTTTTTATTTCTGCTGAATCGTGTGGTGTGTGTGTGTAGTCTTTGATAAATACCCTGCATTTGTCTTTTCTCCAGTTAGGGATGGAGCATTAGGACAATGCGAGACTCCTAAAGATCCCCGTTATCCGGACTGTCCCAACAAGATGGATGTAAGTCCCCGTATCTCACTTGAGTCCAAACTATTTCACACCCAGAGCAAAATATCCCGTTGTCCTCTCTCGGCGACTCACCTTGGCACAACGTACATTTTGTATAATAAGATAAGAGGTCGTGTTAAGGCTCCTCGTAGAGAAACCGAGTTGTCTGTTGCTGTAGGAAAGAGCCAACAAGGTTTTATAAATAATCTGTGCGTGCGTAAAGTGTGAGGAGCAGATGTATCAGAGTAAAACGAATATAAACGTGTCCGGTACGTGATTCTTTCCATTAACATCTCAGGGCGATTAAACGTGAGGAAATCTCTCGGTTTGGAGACTAAATACGTGAAAAATACTCACCATCTGCTGTAGCTAGGACGTGTGCGTGAACAGTCTACCTCACGTGTATGCAAATGCTGCGCGTAAAAAAAACATCCATATGAAGCACGCTCTTGTTTACTCTCCGCGATCGTGTTTACTCTCCGCGATCGTGTTTACTCTCCGCGATCCTGTCTACGGACGCAGTGAGCCCTGAACCGTGTGAAGGCACACGGACAAAATATGTATTAATTAGACACAGTCAGAGTCTGTGTGGGCCGTACAGGCCCTCCCGCTTCGGTATAAGCTCACAGTTTCAAACATTTTGGAACAGAAAGAGAGTTTTCAGAGTTGTCAGCAGAAAATAAGAAGACGCGCGCCCGGGGAGTAAGATGGATGTTCCCTGAGCTCGCCAAAGAAAGAATGGGACGTGTCCTCGCTCCCCATAAAAGCTGACACCTCGTGAAAGACGTCTAGCCTAATGTTAGTTCAGCCTAATCACAGAAGTAGACATTTTTACCGTTTAACCATCCCGTCCTGCTTCCTCCACTCGGATGTCCGCGACCTCAGGAGAACAAGCAAAGGCAGGATCTGCCCTTTCTCCCTGCCTTCAGTTCAGGCAGAGCTTTTATTACTCCATTCAAATATCTGGGGCATTTGACCACAGAGCATTAAAGTTAACCTACTAATGAAGCCAAGGCTGCTTCTTTTTTCCTGTCCTAAGTCTGACAATAAAGGACCAAGAGCGTCAAATCGTAGCTGAAGTTAAAAGTGCCCAAAGGCTGTTCCACACTGTCGCATTTTGTCGGTTTCAAAATGACGAGAGGACTTAAGGGATGGGTTTTAATCCGGCCTCCGCTGACACCTTTTTACATATTTAATTAAAGAGTTGTCTAATTAGGGCCCTGAAGGAGTGAGACGTGAGTCATTCGGGTCTTTTGCTTTTCCAGTGGATGCGTGCCCGTTGGACCTCCGACCCGTGCTACGCCTTCTACGGCGTGGACGGCTCCGACTGCTCCTTCCTCGTCTACCTGAGCGAGGTGGAGTGGTTCTGCCCCCCGCTGCCCTGGAGGAATCAAACCGCTACGCCCACCTTGAAGCCTCCGCCCAGGAGACAGGTAACACGCCGTTTCCTCAATCATTTTTAATCACTTCAACCCGGAGCGCGGGTTGTGAGGGTCTGACACGGAAGTAAAAAACACTCTCTCTCGCTTGCACGGTTTTCCTCGAAAGCGCAAGCAGCCGGTCTGTTCCTCACATCTGTTCGGCGTCACAAGATGAAATTTTCAATTTTTCCCGGCAGTGGAAAAAAACGGCGATGACTCAACTGAGGAGGCAGATAGTAGTCGACACGTCTCACATGCCAACGGAGGTGTCAAGAATTTAGAAGCGACGGGGAAGGAAGAATAAACAGAGCAGAATGCTAAACATCAAGGTGTTGTAAAAAATTACTGCTACTGTGAATTTGGTAGCTTGACACTGATGCCGCCGAGTTACTTATTTTCCAAGTTCAGGCAGAGCCTTTATTGCTTCATTTTTTTTTTTTGATCAAAAGCTCTTGGGAGGATCTTAACACCCAACCGCACACGGCTGCACCGGCGCTGGCTGTCACTCCCGGTTTTCATCCCCGTTCGCCTCCCTGCATCAGTTCATTTTTTAATTTCAGCACCACGCACGCGACACGTCAATCTCTCCCGCGATGTCTATCCCCATCCTCTGTCCCCTCCCCGGAGTGATGTGCAGCCAGCGTCGGCGTTCACTCCGCGCCTCCACCTCCCGCTCTAATTGCCAGCCCCGTATTCACCGAGACTAATCCCGAGACTTCCCCCGGGATGCTCCGCGTTTTGCTGTTTGTCTCCCGAGGGCAACAATTCACCTGCATTGTGCGAGTACAGTGCGGCTCTGCATATCGATTTCGTCTTTGAGAGAATCCCAGTTTCGTTTATAGACGAAAGAGACGGACGGTTTCTCGTCTGTATTTTTATAAGTCCTCCGTGCCTCCCCCGTGCAGTTACTCCATTGATTAATACCCGCGTGCCGGTATCGCGCTGTGATGCAGTGATTACAGCGGGTAGAGGAGAAGATGTGAAATGAGAGCAGACAATTTATGAGGATCATCCAAGAGTCCCTCAGGCAACCTGTCTGAGAGCTCCTAGCCCCGGGGCAGTAGCAGATAACAGAAAATGACAGTACAGTCTAAACCACCCGGTGAAAACATTAAAAAAACAGCCCTATAATAACTATACTGCCGGCGTTTTTTTAGTATCCCACCTTCTGCTTCAGGCCGAGTTATAAATCTGAATACCAGCTTGTTCTTGAGTGCTTTCCGATGGAGAACATCCGCGCAAGGTCCACGTAAAGGAACGGCCTACACGCGAGCCTCGCATGCACTCTACACTCTGGAGCCTTTCCAGTGATTTTTAATTTCGTTTTTTATTGCTTCTGTCATCCAGGCTATTTTTCAGTCCGACATCGGGACCCTGCTGGAGCGAGTCGGCACCGGGAAGGAGTCGCTGAGCTTCATGAAGAGGCGAATACGACGGCTGGCGGCGCAGTGGGCCTCCGCCGCTCGACGGCTGGATGACAAACTCCGCAACCAGTGGAGGGAGCAGAAAAGGGTGAATGCGAGGCGTCCTGCACAGACTGGAGAGATGAAAGCGGGAGGATGAGAGAACAAGTCTGTGCTGTGGTGTCATCTTTTTCAAAGTGTTGTGTCTGGCTACGGACGAAAAACGCGCTGCTCGGTTTGCGGAACAGAAACCTTCCCGTGGCTCGGGAAATATATTCCTCAGCTCCTAATTTGATGGAAATGTATTTGTTTAAGGATTAAAGCAAAAAAAAAAAAAAAGATCTTTCAGATCAAACGGTTCTGAGAACGCCAAAAGCTAGGATGCTAAGCTACCCGAACAGGTGTGACATTTTCTTTTATCACGGGCTCCTCTGTGTGAAGTGCAGAGTGTTGAGTAACACGCATAAGTAGATAATGATCCGGAGTAACTCCTGGCAGGCATTGATTGGCTTGGGCGCACTTTCCCCGCTGACATTTACAGGGACATTTCTGCAAAGTGTCAAAGAGTGCTGCCTGCCCGAACGCACAAACGATGAAATGGGAATGACATTAGATCCCCCCCCGGCGGGGTTGTAGTACTCGAGGCCGGTCTCAAGATCAATTTTGGAAGGTCTTTCGTCCCGTCTCAACATCGACCGCATTTTCACTCGATCTCGGGCAAAGAGGTTTTAAGATTTTGTTTTAAGACCGGTCAAAATCTGTGTAAAGGGCCATCTTGTCGTGTCTTGTGTCTTTAGTTTAGTCTTTGTGTTTTAGGGGAGCTGCATTTTATTACACAACGTCTGACACAACTGAAACCAAAGATTTTTAAAATATTAGCAACATATCAGCAGCTAAATGGCCATTTACTCTCTAATCTTGGTCTTGTCTCTGCCTCAAAACGCTCTGTCATGACTTGGTCTCGATCTTTAAAGATAAAAACATTATAACCGGGGAGTGATTAACGCAGAAAAGTGCCCTCAGGATGGGCAGTTCGGCTCTCATATTAGGAAATGCACAGTAAATGTTGTATGTTACATGAGATATTTTGTGTCTTTCAGATCATCTCACAGTCAGAATAGTGCCGAGTCAGTGTCCCACGCTGCTGCCGTGTCATCCTTTGATCGTCATTTCTAGTTATTTCTGCCCTTTTTGTGCCCGTTTGATGTGCTGATGATGCAGCGATTTCTCTGCTGTCGAAATGTTCTTCTGTTGCCGCCCGCGGGAATGCCATCAGTCTTGTTTTTTTTGCCTTGAACTGCTCAGTTTGTGGTCCAGAACATCGTAGTAAAAACAAACAAGTGGTGTTTTTGCACAGCCGGTAATTCACCCCATCAGTCGCTTCACTTTGTGTTCAGGCGGCCGCAGTGTGAAACGGATGAACTGCAAACATTCAAGACGTCGTCATCCATATTAATATGTCGCTTTCAAAACAGAGAAGCTCCACCGCACCATAGGAAATCTTTAATGTTTATCTAAAACAAAATAAAACCTGAATCCAGTTGCATTATGGGAAGTGTAGGATTTTGAGGGAAGGGTCAGGATATCACAAACCTTTTTTCTCTTTTTTTATTAACTTGACTTTATTACCGTTTATTTTTCCTTCATTTGCACGAGAATAAAATGTTTCATTGTGAGAATAACGATCTCAGCCAGAAGCCTTGACCTCTGACCTTTGTTTAGCATGCATGCTGCAGTATGGAGCAGCGCAGTAAAACGGCACACTGCACATAGTTTTTGGCCGAACGTTTGAAAACGTAGATGTAGAGGTTTCACCAAATCTTTTGACTCGCGTGGACGGCTCTCTGCGAATCCCTCAGCAGCAAATAACTTAGCCTGAATGAACGACGTATAAAAGAAATTTATTTGTGGTGCTGTGGTGTCTGACAGCATCCTGGCGCTCTGCCGTGTGTGTGTGTGTGTGTGTGTGTGTGGTCTAATCAGTTTCTTTCATCGGCCGGTTTTCAGCTGGATAAATCAAAGCCCGTTGTGTAAATAACACTCTCCCCAAATGCCTGCTTCTTTCACCCTGCGGAGAGGGCTTTGTTTATTGTAATGGTGTGTTTGACAGTAATGGTTACTGTCCATTAACCGGCCCCTGCAGGCTTGCCTTTTGTCACCGAAGCACTGAGTGCTGTTGAGAAAATGGACATAGACAGATTTGCAGAGACAAGATGTTTTATGGAGCGTCTGGCCAACATATCTTGGATCTCGGTGTCCACGTGAGGCGACAAGCGTCACGAGGGATGAATCGTTTGTTATACTCCGTCAGGTTGTGCTAAATGGAAGCGCGATGACTTGGACCGGATGTGTCTGGAACGTGATAACGAGGGTTTGTTTGTGCTTCACATAAATATCAGAAACCACGGGGGAGGACTTGATTCAGTTTTTGGACGTTTTGTGACAGTGCCTCTGTCTTTAGATGGAGAACTTGTTTTTCCATGCAGCCAAATCATTTGATTTCAGGCTGACTATCAGCCAGGCAGCAGCCTTTGTTGTTCAACGGGCTCTGAACAACAACCACATTAACTCTCCTGCTTAAGTCTCCTTATCTAATTTACGTCTTGTCCTGCACCAAACAAACGTTCACGGGGGAAAAGAGCGCCGCTAACTCATTTTCCAGGCTGGATAGCTAATTAGCTGCTCCTCTGCATCACATTAAACATCCTGCACTGTAAACGTACCAACAAATTCCACTTTACTCCCGGTGTAAAAAAAAACATACTGCCTGTCCATGGCTTGTATGAGAGCAGCGTCTCTTGTTTCACGATGCTGTTTTTCTTTACCTAAACTTCATCTCCAACCGCAACTCTTCTTAGATGCTTCGTCTGACTCCAGCCTCACCCTAAACCCAATCATTCATCTCCATTACAGCTATCCCGAGCCTCGAGGATGGGCGCTAGGGGAGACATCGTTGTAACTTGAAGGGGAAACGCACACCGCACTTGTTCTCGGCCTGCCAGCTGCTGTCAATCAAACGCGCTCCAGCTGACTGAGAGCAAAAGGAGCATTTTTAATATTCCCCCGACGACCTCTTCTTTTCTCGCTTTCAACAATACAACAATAAAAGCAAACTGTTGTTAAGAAAAGGAAAGAAAAAACACCGTGATCTACAAACAGCTGCACAAAGCGATGATTCAACCTGAACTCTTTTGGACTTTGGAGTTTTCTCACGGTCCAGAATGTGAGCTCTGTATTTTTTAAAAAAGATCCTCACATCTCACATCGAAATGTCCAAATCTGAAAGTTTCCTCCGTGAACTCATCACCACCCTTCTCCGCCACATGGAGATTTCTGCCCCACCGAACTTGGCGTTGTTGCTGCGGCGACGACATGTGGCGCTCATACGTGCGGACGGCAGGCTGAACGGCTTTGAGGCTCACACATGGGCAGAATTCATTGTGTCAGCACAGCGTAGGAGATGACATTCTGAATCGGATTGGTACGTGGCCAAGAGCCGTTTCTAATTATAGGATTTAAATCTGAAAAGCAAAAACCAGATCCACGTCGAAGCGGCCAGTGAAACACGAGAAAGTCTAGATGCTCATAAAACTTGACGTTTCTTTTGAAAATCTGCCGCTGCACATCGTAGCCATTAGTCCTCCTCGAAATGATTCAGAAATTCATTTTGGAGGCAAATTTTGTGTTGATTTCCCCTCCTTGATATTTCCACCGTCACACCCCAAAACAAATATGTGAATAAATGTGCGGTCTGGTAGGCAAATCAAATTGTCTTTGAAAGTTTTTCCAAGTCAAAGTAAGTAATTGAGTAAATGCCATCTGTTGAAAAATCTAATTTCATTACATATTTAACAGCCTGGAAATTCCATCTCTTCCCATCGGCAATTAAACCGCCCGTGTATCGTTGTGCATATCAATTAGGCCGATTTTCATGTCAACCTCCGCGCGCAGTCGATTATATTTCTTCGGAGTTACGTCGGCGTGGATACGCCGTCACTCTGCTCGCTCTCTTTCATTAGATACTCAATTACATTTAAAATTCAGCAGCGCTGATCCGTGCCAAATATTTGAATTTATTCATATATGAATCTTTGAAGCATGTGGTGAGAATTGCTCTCACAAAAGACTGCCTGAATCCAGAAGTCTAAAATTTGTGGCTCATTCTTTACAGTGATATAAATGCCTTGACTCTTTTTTTGCTTTTGCTCTCAGATTCTAGTCCACGTGGGCTTTCTAACAGAGGAGTCCGGGGACGTCTTCAGCCCCAAGGTCCTGAAGGGGGGTCCTCTGGGTGAGATGGTGCAATGGGCCGACATCCTCACAGCCCTCTACGTGCTGGGACACGACCTGAAGATCTCAGTTTCTCTCAAAGAGCTGCACGGGTAAGTCTCTCTCGTCCTGTTCTCTTCGAGCTGTGGGCAGAACTGCCGCGGTCGATGTACAATCGATGTTTGATGCATCTTTGCAGGGATCGCCTTCTCCTTTGCAGCGTGCGTTTTAGTGTTGTGCATGTTCTGCAAGCGACCAGCAACCCGGTCGTGGCCGACGCACTGTTTGCAGAGATAAGCCATCTCTCCTTCCCTCAGAGTGCCATTTCAGCCTGAAGGCTCGACAGCATCTCTACAGTTTGCGCACCTCCTTCCTGTCGCGGCTCGCTGGCTTCAGAGCGATAACGACCTCGTCGCCCATCATCACAAACACGAGTGTTGGAGTGGACACACACACACACACATATACGTACGTACACGACGTGGCTTCCAGTCAGACGCGCGGTTTCATCTGAAAATGTGGGATTATTGATCGTCACAGCAGCGGGATCAGAAAGCAGACAGGTTCAGGCGATCTTTCAGTGCCGCTCAGGACGTCACGCTGGCTGGTCAAGAAAATGACCGCGTACAAGCTGTCAATTCTTTTCTGACGGTGGGTGGCGTGAAGCCGGAGCAGACAGGCCGACGATAATGCGCTCTTGTTATCGAGCGCCGTATGTATCCATTGCCGTGGGGAAGAGGCAAGGGCATCGACGGGATAGAGCTGGCCTTTGAGCTCAAATTTCGGGCTGAGAAGAAAAAGCCGCTTTGATAAGAACAGCCTGGAGAGATCAGGTGGGGGAGACGCCTCGGTGGGAATGCTCCTGCTGGCCGTGCTATTATTTACCTCGCTAATTGGTGTCACGGTGTATTGAATCACTGCAGTCCGTCGGGAACATTGACGAGAAATGTTTAGAAAATTTTCGACAGGGGCTCACAAAGAAGCATCTGCCAAGGTTTGCGCTGACAATTTAAAGCGTGCGTACGTGTGAGATGAGACTTTTGTTGGTCTGTGATGTACATTTGTATAAGTGCAACATGGCAGAGTGCCATTATAGATCATATTGGTCTCTATTCATGGAGAAATGTAACGCTCAGCTTTAGGTGGGCTGAAACCGACGTCAAGGAGCTTTATCAGGCTTCGACCATGTTCCCTCGTTGTTCTCGGTCCCCACAAAGACAACCTGGCGTTCGGTTCCCACTCTTTTTTTATGCGACCCTGAAATCGTCCACTTAGCGGCAGATGCCAAACACCCGTAAATCCCCCTTTCTGCGACTATTAATGAACAAAAAATGGGAACATTTCATTCCATCCCGTACTCTCCCACACGCTATTAAATTGACAGATTGTTATGTGGGTTGCGCTCCCACAGATTCCCTCAGGCTTATATCTATTTACATTTCCTGCTCTTCACTTTCCCACCCCGGCACAGGAAAGGAGCTTAATATCACTGGATAGCCCGCTGTGGTTCTTCCGTGGACCGGATTGGCGATATGTTTAGCCTCTTTCTCCAATAGACAGATTAGCCACACTGGGAGCTCGGTTATAGCGGGAGTCTAGTTGTTGGTTTTGCATCATATAATTGCCTCTAATTGGCGACATTCAGGCTCTCTGGTGGCTTCTCTGGGTAGTCACTTTGGCTGGCGTCGTTCCCTTTGCTGTCCTGCTTAGTCGTGCTCACATATCCTTCCTTCAGCCACAGTCTTTTCTCTAGAGGATTTCTCGCTTATTTTCCCTCCTGATGCTCCACTGAGATGCCGTCTCCGAATAACGATCTTCTAGTCTTTTCTCTGTCCGCTTTGAGAGGCGAGGGCGACGGATGTCTGATACTGGCCGAGCCACAGGAAGAAAACATGAGGCTGTTTTTTTCTCTCAACTGAAAGAAAGGCGACCTTCTGATGGGCTGAGGAGGCACTGATTATACCGGTTTGGAGTGCTGTAGTTGTGAATGTGATGATTATGCATTTGCAAGTATTGCATTTTTCTCTCCTTCAAATTACATTTCTCCAATAAGGTTTATCAAGTGTTCAGACATAGCACTGTGGAAGCGTA
Source organism: Nibea coibor (assembly GCA_023373845.1). Classification (NCBI taxonomy): domain Eukaryota; kingdom Metazoa; phylum Chordata; class Actinopteri; family Sciaenidae; genus Nibea; species Nibea coibor. The sequence continues at coordinate 6,516,714 of CM041727.1, forward strand.
ACAAATGATTTTAACTGGGGCAGCGTCAGGTTTGCCTTTTGGTTACGGGCGTCACGATTGTGGCTGCTGATTCCAATTGCCAATCATCTAAGAGGCATACTGGCCTCACATCTCAAGATGAAAAAAAAATCACCTTTTCAATGTGTATTTGAGTGTCTGAAGTGTCCAAAAACTATGAAACAAGATGACTCAATCGGTGTTTTGAGGAGAGAAGAAGCTAAGATGATGTAAGGAGCCACCATTGCTCCTCTGCAGGCCCTTACAGTTAGCATTACGTCGAAGCTAAGAGCTGCTCCGCTGTTAGCTGCACAGTTCAGCACTAAATATTCACATCCTCCCGTCATCTGAGTAAGCAGAAAAAAATGTTTTTTATTTTTTTGTGGCTAAACTGCCCGCACAGCAACTGGAGAACTGCGCATCGCCGTCCTCAAGGATTGCCAGCGCATGGACGGCCCTGATTCATAAGTTAGCCTGTTGAACACACTGCTAGCATGGTGCGAGCTAAACTCGGTTGCAGAACTGATGCTGAACCTCGGTGGGCGGGGTCTCCTCACACCTGCGGCAGCTGACCAATCAGAGCCGATTGGTCTTTAAAGGAGGAGCAACCTTAAAGACACAGGAGCCTTCCAGACTCCAGAGGGTGAAAAGAGGTGCTATGGCCAATGTAAGAACATTAAACATTATGAACATTAAATCATTAAAAGCTATTCTAATAGTCACCTAAAATAGAAGTATGAACCTGAAAATGAGCCTAATGTCTCCTTTAAAAAGTCCTTGAAACTCAAATGAACCAAATAACTGACAAAGTTTTGTGCATGAAGCCATTATAATTAAATCGCTCATCACTCATCGCTGGCTCTCCCCCTCCTTTCACCCATACTCGTTACTGAATACTAAATACTGGAGAGAAGTGTCATTTTATTCCTGTTGGCTGCTGCTGTTTTATACAAGCTGACTCCTCACTCCTCGTCACCATGGCGACCTTGAGAGATCAATAACTGCTAGGCTAAAAACGAGGCTTACGTTGTCTGTCGCGGGCCACATTTTGGCCTCTGTAATAACATTCATGCTGAAAATCATATTTCATCTTGCACTGGAGCGACGGCAGATTAATCCCATACCTGATGTGTTATAATCCGTTAAAGTTAGCCTGAGTATGAGACGAAGAAATGCCCGTTTTCATCTACTAAAAGTCTTCTGTACGTCCCTGCACGGTCGCCGTGTTAGAGGGGTTAACATCCACGACTAAACAAATAGCAGGTATCATCGACCAGTGCCTGTAATCCTTGAAATCATATTTCCCGGCAAAGCAACGGTCGCTTGATTATAATTTACTTTGACATGAACTATATTCTGAAACTGCAGTACCGTGTTCACAGGGAGCATTATCCAACCAGTCAGCAGCTTCCTGAAACGTTCTCCTGTTGTCACGTCAAAGAGAAGAAGCAGAGTGACAGACAGTGCTAGTAATAGAAGAACAAGAGAAGTAGTACAGCCTTTTTCTCCCTGGGTCTACTGTAATTGAGGTGGAGAGTGAAGTGTTGTGACATCATTTCTGTCAGTAACACCGGGACCTGTCGCACACAGGAGGGGAGGTGCCCACGGCGGTTTGCAGAGCGGCGAAGACAGCTGTCACTTCCGCTCGGGGATCTCCCCTCATCTCCTCCCGGAGCGACACGGGTAATTAGCCAGCAACCGAGCGTAGCGTCTCAACACCTGAGGAGCAGCGGATGCCGGCGGCTAGGATGGAGCGAGAAAACAGGGGGAGGGAGAGGATAAGGAGGGAGGAGGCGTAGCTGCAGCCTGTCAGGTTCTGTCAGCAGAGCAGAGAGGTAGTGTACGCACACGCTGCCACCCAGCAGTGTTGTGATCCAGAGATAATCCAAAGAAACCAGTGTTTTAGTGCTCAGACCTCATACAGGACGGGTCCACACTGCTCTCACACACTCTCTCCAGCTTCTTATATGTTCTAGTGTGACATATATTGCTGGACATTTTGCAGTCGGGCGTTTTATATCAGTTATGTCGAGTACGTTTCAGTCGCCGACAGGATGCATTAACACCGTCATTATGTCATTTCACCTTGTTTTTCCCTGCAAACATTCAGACGTGCTTGGACTGCGCGAGTGAATCCCCGCGAACTGATTTAACAAATGTCAAACGGGACATCTTCTGCTTCTGTAATCAACCACGCCGGCCTGGATGGTGGAAGTAATGACAGACGCGCGTAGGGCAAATGTGAACTCACAACAAAGCGCGTTATTACGCTGCCGGTCTCGGGCTCTGCTGACGCACTCTCACCCCGCAGCCCTCTGAGCGATGTGCCGTTCGAGATGAAAAGCAAAACAGAGGCTTTGTTAAGAATGAGCTAAGTGAGCCATCAGAGGGATGACATAAGGATTTCTCGGCAGTGTTAGAATGGTAATTGAGCTGTATGTGTGTTACTCCTTTAGTCGCCTCGAATGCGACCGGCCTGTTTTTTAATGTGTGTAAAAAAAACATTTTTTTTTTTACTGTACGGCACTAAGTCACACACCACCAACTATTTCACAGATTTTTGTGAAACTGGATCATATTTTATGGAGGAAACTTGTCATGGTTTCGCTCTGATGTCCTCCAGCTGCTGCACATCAACTCTCTGAGTTTCCTGATGGACAGTGAAGTAAACTGCCGCAGAGTGTAGCTGCTGTCAGGTAATGTTAGCTCAGTTTGTTATCCAGGCTATCAAGATTGTGCGTTCAGAGCACCGTGTGTTTGCCTGTGTGTTTGTACCTATGTTTGTGCATTTTAGACCGCTGGAGAGAGGCCGGGGCAGAGAGCAGATGGGGAGTGAGTGGAGCCAGCGTTTTCGTGGCCGTACACTGCCCAATAGTTATATTTTCTGCAGCATAAAGATACCGCAGTTTAAAAAAAAAAAAAAAAAAAAATTAGGTCCTCTTGTGATGTTGACAGCTCTGAAAGTGCTTCCAGGGTGGAAACTGAAGGGAAAAGGGGAGAGGAAACACAAATGAGCTGCTGATTTTGCACTTAAGTCCCTCTTAGCAAGTTAAAAACCCCACAACCTGCAAAACCAAAATGTATCCCAGATATTATGTGTTATATATACTTTGTTCTATTATTGATGTTTTCGCTCCAAAATTCAGATTTTCCTTTTTTGTTAATAAAAGCTAAAAAATAATGAGCCCTAGTTACCCTTTGTGCATGTACACAGCTGTTCAAAGCCAAATAAGAGAGCGTCGCTCCTCTACTGTGAAATTTGAGCCAGATTTTGCACATCAAAGTGGCACATCGGCTGAATCTGATCGTAACAGCGGCAACTTCGGAGTTTTTGTCTCCTCCTGCTATCCTGCTGTCTCAAGTGGTCGATTAGGATGCCGGACCGCGCTCCCTCTGACAGCGGCACATCGGCCCTCCTCTCTGCCCGTGTCATTCCACTCACACTACAAGCCCTCACCGCAGCCGCCCCGCAGCCCCCGGTAAACTCCTGCCCTCAGCCTCGTGCCCTGGAAATCTCCCACAGCCAATTCCCCTCGCTGCTGGACGTACGCGCCCTTCTTTTAAAAAGTAATGCGGTGTGACCGTGAAGTCGCTTATGCTCGTTTGTTTCTCTGGCTCTCTCGCTCGTTTCCCCCCACAGACTGTTGAGTTGCTATGGTGCCAAAGGCGGCAGTGAAACGGAGAAATTGTACCCGGGTGATGTCCGGAAATGAAGCCTTGCATCCTGTTCTTCTTTTTGCAGTCTTTGTCTCCTCCTCTCTCTGAGGCCTGAGAGAGTCATCAAAGTTCATACGGTGGTTGCACGTCTGTGTCTTAAAGGATTACCCCAACATCCGCGTAGCCTGATGGAGCTCCAGTGTCCTCCAAGCCAAAGTCAGAAACTTAAAGCTGCGCACGGTGACATATAGGATTCGTCACGACGGACGATGGCTGCGTGATTCATTCCGACGCGGCTTGGTAACTACATTTTCAATATTTGAAGAGGAGCTCTGCGTCTGGTAGACATCACCGCGTCCGCGAGTGCGCTCATGTGGACGCCGCTCAGAGAAATAAGCGACATTCGCTGCGTTCATCACAATAAAGCAAAATGCCACCATTATGAAACTGTACGGCTCTTTTATGGGTTTTTAATAGTTGTTGGATGACAATGGAGCTGTAAATCGTGAAGGCAGAGGCTGTGTCAGGTTTTGGCTGCACAGGCGGCACTTGTTGGTGCGATACATTCATTGTTGGTTTCGGTCTTTTGAGGGGATTTGTTGATGATAAAAAGATAAAATAATGCCAGCCTTATCCTTTAATCTTGTGTGTGTGTGTGTGTGTGTGTGAGCATGTGTGGAGGAGATAAAGACAGAAAGAGAGATGTGTGTGCATGTGTGTAACAGTACAGTATTTGTGTGTGTGTGCGTGCTCCAGTTTCCACACTTCCAACTCCTTAATGCACTTTAATCCCTCTACTCTTCCCTTAAAGTTAAAGTGCCCCGATTTGCATATATCCAATTAAACCTCCGAGCAGCGACAGCTTCAGTGGATCTGTGACGAGCGGAGTCACGCGCAGTTCTGCACTCATTCACTGTAATATTTCTGCTCACATTAATGCACGTCTGCGCTAAAGTACGAGGGTCCGTGATACGGACTGCGACTCACCCAGAGAAACCTCACGCAGAGCATTTACTACACACACACGCCACCGGCAGGTGAAGCGACACACTTGACTAAATAAAATACAGATGCGACGTACTAGCTTGTTAGTATTATGTCAGTTGGGAACCTCATTAGCTGTGATGTGAAGCCAATGCTGGCGCTAAAACTGCAGTTCCTCAAACGTCCACTTGAGGCTGGACACAGAACAAGTCAGTCCCCATGTTGAAATGTCCTTCACAGCAGAAATAAACATGTTTACAGCCTGGTACAAAAATCTGTTTTGGTCTCATTTCCCCGTTCACGACAACTGTACTGAGACTGAATTTGTACGTAACTCGCTCGTTCAGTTCACATTACGGCATAATGTTATGCATAATTAACAGCGTAGCTGCTTGGATTGACAGGTGAGTGCCATTACACGAGGGTGACTTGAGCACCCGGGCTTCATTTAGCCCGCCTCAGCTACACCCATGAGCCATGTCTTTGCCTATTTTTCGAAATTTAGCCTGGAGGCAGCAGAGGCAAGACCGGCAAGATATCGACGGCCAGGGCCACCACATTTCACACTACATCCATGTTTTATACTGTCTATGGTATATGTATGAGAGGGCTGTTTCAGTAGGATGTGTTCAGTGTTTTTAGCGATGTTAGCGGTCAAGTATCTCTCTATATGTACGCTAAAATGTTATATTTCCATAAATAATTTAATTTGATTTACTTTCTACCGTCTTGTCTGCCTTTTAAAATGATCTCATTCCTTTCTACCATCTATAAATCAATTTATAAACTACATAAATGTATTTTTGTTTATTTTATTGCCTGGGTGTAATAAGATGGAGTGTATTGTATCCACCTGGCTGCGTATTGCACACAGTATTGAGAGCAGAATTACAGCTTCAGGGGAGAGAGCCTTTGTGTGTGCAGGCACTGAATTGCCTGGGTGTGTACCTTTCTCAGTGACCGCAGCTTATAAAGCTGACACGCTCGTGCTCATTATCCCGTCTACTGTAAAGGAACTGGCCGCTATCCCTGTTTCCACAAGGCTGCACCGCCGACTAAATATGTCCAAAGAAAGATCAATAGGCTCTTGTTTTGTAGGTATTTGTGTGTGTGTGTGTGTGTGTGTGTGCGCACGATGTGTTTCCGAGCCAGGTAGCGAGAGAAAGTGAGAGCGTAAGGTCATGGATCTGTGACTCCTGCTGCTGCAAGAAAAAGAAATGTCATGAAGTGGTCGCAGTTTGACAACACTACAAGCTTTCATATTTTTCCAGCCGGCAGCGACTGAACACGGCCTTTTCTTCATTATTTCCCGTGCACCTTTGATCATCTCTCTCCTTTGCAGAGATGCTTTCATTGCTATTTTCTTTGAAATATGAGGCTGTCATTCATATTTAAACTGAAGCCTTGATAGCGCTCTCTTTTTTTAATAAACCTACATTTTGTAGTAAGTTTTAGATATCTCAGATCCGGCCCTTTTTCTGTTGCGAGTAACGTGGCTGTATATATTTTATAGGCCTCTTTAATGCACCGATTGCATGAGAAAGTCGTAGACGGAAATTCAGCTTCAATCTCGGAGCCATGGGAAACTCAAAATCGTTAGATACAGTGTGCACTAGTTGGCCTTAGCTGCGTTAATTAGCCCCCATTAATTTCCTTAACCTCAGCGCTGAATATAATGTCCTCACAAGTACAGCAGTGTGTGTTTGTGTGTGTGCAGTGGCCCTACATTCATAGAAATCTAGATTGTCTGTTTTACAAACGTGTTTCATTATCATCCAAAGCACTGAAGAGTACATCCACTTCTTCCGCTGTGCTGTTTTTGTGCGGCGCCGTGGCTCTCGAGAGCCGCTGAAGCAATACTTTCTCTTGTGATGAAAACAGACACACTTGATTGCCTCTTTTTTTTTTGTGCCACCTTGATCCCCAACTGAAATCAGAGCACTCTGAAGATGCACTATACTTTGTCACGGCAGACAACATTTTTATATCGCCTGTCTTTTTCTGTTTTGAGGGTCTTTTGTAACAGTTCACGTCTTGGGTTTTTTTTTTTTTTTCTCTTCCACGCGGCAGATATACAGATACAGAATATGGAGACTGATCAAGCCGGGCTGGGTCACAGCATGGCAAGGGCAAGGGCACGTCATCTCAATGCAACACTGACTTGCAATCTCACAAAATTTAATCACAGTTAGTAATAACTGATAAATATGCAAGAGTACTACTGTCATTCATCATGTGGGAATTGATATAAAACAAAACAACTCTCAGTGATGAAACAAAATAATATCAATCAATCAATCAATATCATACCGTATGTACAGTATACATATATATAGTGATTGAGATTTTGGAAACGTACGGCTACAAACTCAGTTTTTTAAATGGAAAGTCTAGTCTAATGAATACGACTCATCCTCTGGGGACCATGAATAATGTGCAATAGACCAAAGTGATGCATAAGTAAGTGCTTGGACGGCATCCCGACAAACGCAGACTGAGCCTAAATTGATGAACATTGAGCAGGTCCCAAATGCAAACACCAGTCTCAGATCAACGGTCGTTTGACAGTGTAGCTGGGGAATGTGCGAGGGCAGGTGGAGGTCCAGGTGAGAGGGAATCCAGTGGGTGGTGCAGAGCTGGTGGTGGAAACACCAAGACACAAAGAGGGGAAGGGATATCCGCAAAAACGAGTCTGGAAGCCGGTCGCTTGTGCTATAGAGGTTGACTGGATGATGAGGAACAGGTAGCGAGGTGATCAGGCAGGTGAGAGGAAAACCGTAGGCCAAACCCAGCGACACACACAACAGGGAGCTAGACAAATACACAAGGGAGGAAACAGTGGGGACTAAGAGGCAGCCGGCCTCATCATAACACACATAATGTGTCCCTGCGTCTGTTAACAACGCGCGGTGATACGAACATGCTGCATCTCTCAGATAATATGTGTGTTTTTCGCGTGTTAGTCGGAACAATTTGTGCAGACAAACCGTCCGACTCCCCGCTGGGAGAGGTCGCTGCCTTGTAGCGGCGAATCGCTCGGTTGAATGGCTCCGCCGTCGTCTCAGTGAGAATACCGACATGCTTCACAACGCAATTGGGCTCCTTCATTCTTCCTGTCTTCAATGCTCTCTCTCTCTCTCTGTTTGTCTGTCTCATCCCCAAACAATACTCGGTGCACACACACTTCAGAGAAATGGGAGAAATCGCTCAGAGCATTCGGGCAGTCCTATTGAAATCAGCCACCTGATTGTTTTTGGTAGATTGAAAGTATGCCTGTTGATTTCATGGCGTGCGGTCTGTCACGACTACAGCAATCACATCTCTGTCATCACAAATGCTCCTCCACTACAAGAATTCAATTATCTGCGCGGGCACAAGCAAACCTAATTTCTAAATCAGCATCTACTGATATCCACCCCCATGAGTTCACCAACTAAACGCACATCTGGCCTGTCCTGTCTGCAGGTTTTTAGGAGTCCCTCCAGGACGGGGAAGCTGCCCTCTGACAGGGCCTCTGCCCTTCGATCTCATCTACACAGACTACCACGGCTTGCAGCAGATGAAGCAGCACATGGGACTGTCACTGAGGAAGCACAAGTCAGTCTTTTGTTCTCTCTCTCTCTGTCTCTTTCTGGGTCAAAAAAAGCACAGCACAGTGCAGTGTTTGTTTGTTGCATTCATTTCTGCTACCAGTAATTGCCTTTCTGATGAAATACTTCACTATTGGCTTATTGGCTTGGCTGCTCTTACAGGCCTGTAAATTCACCGTGCATCAGCAAAATTCTCCCTTTTGGAGGGATCCAATTTGGCCTCTTTACTCTGTGATCAATCAGCCAGGTTCAGGCCTCCTGGGTTGATGTCACTTCCTTTTTTTTTTAAGGTTATAATGAGTTAGCCTGTACACGAGGGCAGAGTAAAAGCTCAACAAACCAACATGATGCACTGTTGGTGGAAGTTTTTGTTCTTCGGCTCCAGCTGGGCAGCGCTGGAGCTTTCGCAGCGTAAAAGCAAATTTCAGTTTGTTTTCATTCCACGTTGACTCTGAATGCAAAAAGACCCGACAGGTGCCACGTTCATCAAATCAGCAAATGAGCAGCGGTCATTCATCTGCCACGATTCATGCCGACTCTCTGCCGCGTTCTGGATCTCCAAAACGAAGGCTTGGCGGCGAAAACCTCCGCTGATTCCAATCAGCGTCAGTCCAAGGTCGGCTGATTGACTCGACTCCCCGGCTGTCACTAAGTGACAGACCAATACTTTAATTTCCTCTTCTCTCCTGACACTGATTAGAGGTGCATTGATGAATCTTCTCGAATTACATCGATTGATTTTTGGCTTTCCAATGTGAATATTCACTGCTGGTGTAGCTCCTCTAAACTCATAACCTGGTTTTTCTGTTTGCTTTTGATCCGGGAGGACATTAAAACAACATATTTTCAAGATGTTTTCGTGCAGTCGAAAGAGTGTAATCTATTCCCTATTGAAGTGTTGCCTCAGAAAGAATTTTAACTATTTTCCAATCTACCCAAAGAGACTCGCGCGTGGCAAGAATGCTAAGCGGAGAACAGTTTTGCGCCGAGTGTCGCGCCGTGCCTTGTTTCCTTTGGCGGCTCCGAAACGAGGATGTGATTTAAGCCTCAGACGTCTCACCTTGAGGTCTGCGTGAGCTCTGCTCGGTGAGGGAGGACCGGCGGAGGGACATGGGTATCCATCACCGCTGACTGCTTTACAAACCAAGACAACAAGGCAGCTTTAGTGCCCAAACGAGCCCTCATAAGTCAAAATGAGAAAATGTGCTTTGACACGCCTGTCGTGTCGTGCACGTGTGTGCTGATAGAAACATTTTGTCTTTTGTTCTGATTGTAGCTCAGCCCGTTTCATACTTTGTTCCAGGTGCCACATCCGAGTGATTGACACCTTTGGCACCGAGCCCGCTTACAACCACGAGGAATACGCCACCCTGCACGGCTACAGAACCAACTGGGGCTACTGGAACCTTCACGGCCAGCAGTACATGACCATGTTCCGTAGGTTGCTCTTTATATTTCTTTGCTCTTTCTGAGGATGTGAATCTCGTGATGAATGCACGTAGGCATGTGTGTACACAAGCTTATAAAGTCCTCAGCCCGTAACAGGAGAGGCTTTTGGGTGGGGGGGGCAGAGAACTCGCACAGAACAGCTGCGTCCGCACAGATGCCCGAAGCCGCCCGCTGTGACCGCGCACCGCACGCGTCTGATGAAATTGGTCGGCGGAAGAAGCTCGAGCTGTTTGTGCAGCCTCCGATTAACTCAGCGACAATGGGCAGCCCCGCTGCTTTGAAAATACTTACTGTTGTCACCGAGCCCGACACCGTGAAAGATGTCAGCTTTCATCTCAGGTTTGAAAACAGCCCTGTTTCTTTCTCGCTCTCACTTGACGCCTCCCCGCTGTAGTAGATTTCGCTCGGCGCGTGCTACAATCCGTAGTGTTGTTTTGTGTCCTGAAAGCCGCTCCCTCATCAGCCAGGTGACACGAATGCAGATACGCCGTGTTGTTTGTCTGACTGATGAAGTTCTGCTTTACAAAACGAATTAAACAATATTTCAGGATAAAACATGATCATTTCCCACAATGTTTCTTTTGTTCTGTATTCGCTGCACAGCCCGGCGTCTGGATCTCCACGGCAGCTCCTTAAGTTTAATCACATTTTTTTTTAGGAGACATAAAATTGGACTTGTAACGGCGTATTGCCAATTTTCTTTGTTTGTCCTTGGCAGCCCACACTCCTGATAACTCTTTTATGGGTTTTGTGGCTGAGGAGCTGAATGAGACGGAGAGGCTGAACATTCAGCGGAGCAAGGTCAACAACATGGCCGTTGTGTACGGTAAAGAAGCCAGCATGTGGAAGGTCAGTATCGCACAATGGCCACTGCAGAAACTTCTAGTAAATCTAGTGTCAAGTGTTTGACTGAGTGAATGATGAGTACTGCTATAGCTGCAAACATGCATTTGCCAGTTAATTAGGTACACCTAGTTAAGACTAATTCAACCCGATGGCAGCCTATTATAAATCCCACATTCATGATAAGATAAGAGAGACTTTATTGATCCCGCATGTGGGAAATTCAGTCGTTACAACAGCTCGTAATGTCGATAAGAAATTGGTCTTTGCACTCCTGTCCACTCTCACAGTCATTTCATATGAGAGGCTTTCTTAAAGGTTTTTAAGACTGCACTGTCCTCCCTCTAATAAACAGTATATCATTTTATTTAATCCCTTCCACACAAAGCGCAAAGTTTTATTTCAAATTCTGTAAAAACTCGGAAGGAAGCAGTGTAGGTTGTTTATGTAAAAACAAAGAAAGCTCTATTGAGTTGATGCCACCAAAGCATCGATAGATCCGCGGTGGAGGTCAGAGGTTTTTCAAACCGTAAGGCGCTCCTCCCTGGGAGAGGTACATGAATTCAAAGGGAGGCTGAGGCGAAGATATTTGCAAGGAGGTGAATTTGAGTACGAGATTTTACTCCTCCGTCGAGCCATAACCCGATCAAATGTGATGAAAAATACACACCATTTTAGATTCCATGTGTGCGCCTCCCGAGGATGTCTCGGTTGTCTGATTTCCATCTATAAAGTCTCCATAAAGAGAAAGAGAGACGCTCCGCCTGAGAACCATTTTAAAAAATTTCTGTGCATCCGTTGGAATATTTCAAACAGGAACTCCTCATAGACTTTGAAAACCTCTCATTTAGAGGAAATCATTACAACACATATAACATTATAACACGCTTTTTCCGTCCACTCTAATAAAATCAGGATAAATGTGTGGTCCAGACAACTTCTGAATATCACTTCCCGCCGCAAACCTTCACGACGTACGCTGTGAAACACCCACTTGATGTTACATTTCCTGCAAACAAGTTACTCCTCCAGGAATCTGGCCCGGAGTGTGATGGTAGAGGAACAATTGTTTTTTGTTTAGAGTAAATTTTCCCTTCGAGCTACTGGCAAGGTTGCTCGCTCCCACTGTATCTTTTGAAGTGCGCAGCAGCCTCCCCCAAGGTTTGGTTCACTTGAATCTGACTGCAGCTTTGTTCTTACACTGCCGTAACATCCCCTGTTTTTCCGAACAGCGTGAGCCGCGGTGTAACATTTGTGAGTCTGGAAGATTGCGGCGTAGAAGCCTGTAGTGTCAGAGTCTCTCCTGACGGCGAACGCGCCCTCGTCGGGAGCGGCCCTGCCTCAGTTTTAACAAGTTTTTGGGCCTGTAAGAGTTAAAAAATGACTAATACTTCATGCCATATTCTCTCTTTTCCTCTTCATCTGCCTCCCTCTGCTCACTCTCCTCCTCCTCATACTTCACTCGTACTCTTCTCGCCCTCTTACTGTTCTGTATTCCTCATCCCGTGGTGCATCATTGATGGATCCACACAGCTTCAAGTAAGTACACCGGCTTTTCACGGGAATCATTGATTCTCCAAACGCCAGAACTCAAACCAAAAAGTTTTCCTAGACTTTTCCTCGCCTAAAAATGTGTTCCACCTCAGCTGCTTTATTGTGAATTTATAGATAGACTAGAACTTAATCTGTAATGTGGCCTGATGGGACGTCATATGAAATGTTTCGAACAAGTCGAGGCCGTTTGTGCTCACATGAATTCAAAATCGATTTCAGTATTTCGGTGTAAGATGACATTTATCAATGATTTACGCCTTCAAACATAGCATTGGTGAATATTTCAGAACATTACCCAGAAGCTCTTTTTGTGATAAACTGATTCAGATTTACGATTCGACCACATCATCTTCTCATAACTTCACAGGTCCTGGATAGTTACCAGCTCCAAAAATGATGATGTGAGTGCTAACAAGAGCAGACCCGGCTCATTAGACTCGCTTGCCTCATTTCCATTAACCAGGTTGCTGTGATACTTCTTGCCCTCCCCAGCACCTCTGGGCTTTCCTCCACCACCTTTCCGAGAGTGGTTGTGTGTAATACTAATGAATCTGTTCGATTCATTTAACCGGTCATCGCAGTGCCGGTGCATAAAGTTCACATAAAAGCATAGCTGACATCCTCAGATATTCCCTGCGCAGTCAGATGAGACAAATAGACTAATGTTAATGCAGTCGGTCCATGAGAGGAGAGTTTAACTTTGAATTAAATCGCAATTCTGCTTCAAATGGCTCATAAGAAAACTGCTGCCAAACAGGCTGAACTGTCGAGAAATGTTTGATTTGTCAGAGAGACAGAGGGAGGGCTGCGTTTGCCGTGATAAATTACGTGTGCTTAACTCATTTTGCCTGACCTCATTACGTCTCAAAGGGAAAGGAAAAGTTTCTGGCAATTCTGCATCGCTACATGGAGATCCACGGGACCGTTTACTACGAGACGCAGCGCCCCCCAGAGGTGCCCGCCTTTGTCAAGAACCACGGCCTGCTGCCTCAGCAGGAGCTGCAGCAGCTGCTCAGAAAGGCCAAGGTGGGAGAGGAACATTACTGAGCTCTTATACAATATGAGCAGCTCAGGGTATAACGTCTCCATCTTCTCTCTCATTCTCAACAAGCTATTCATTGGATTCGGCTTCCCCTACGAAGGTCCCGCCCCTCTGGAGGCCATAGCCAATGGCTGCATCTTCCTCCAACCCAAGTTTAATCCCCCTCACAGCTCTCTCAATCATGAGTTCTTCAGAGGAAAGCCCACCTCGAGGAAGGTAGATCTTTGTATCCACGCACTTTCTTTCTGATCAGATTTGGGCCGGTGTTTTCTTGATGAATCCCGTTTATTCCTCTCTCAGGTGTCCTCTCAGCATCCCTATGCGGAGCAGTACATAGGCCGGCCGCATGTCATCACTATCGACTTCAATAACTCGGAAGAGTTCGACGCCACCATCCGTGAGATCATGAGGATCAATGTAAGCAAAGTCTTAGCCTTCCAAACTCATTCAAAATAATGTTTTTTCTAATATCACAGCCTACAGTCCACAGTACGCTCCACTCTGCTGCATAATGATAATAATAATACTAATTTGCTCCTGCACAATTTATAGTCAGGCTTGACCCACTTTTGAAGCCCTCATCCTTTAATAGAGCTCTTAATCATAGCATCTGACATTACAGTAAAATGCTTAGCCGGCTCCCTCTCTGCTCTCCGCATTGCTAATTGCCTGAGATATTGAGCGGCTCAGTAGGTAAACTGTGCGCACACCTGGGTTTACATGGCACTTTTCCAGAGGCCGGCCTCACAGGCAGTGAGCATTATCCGCAGCAGATCATGTTAATCAATCACGCTGTGCTCAATCTGTCACCACAACAACGCAGAGCAACGCAGCCAAGCCTCTCGCCGTGCCAAGATCCACGTGCGCCTCTACCTGCCAGGTGTGTTAAATAGGCCTCGTGTTTTCCTGCTGATCGAGGCAAAATGAAGGACCAGTTGCGGCTCTGGTAAATGCTTAAAAAGTGGATCCTGGGGGAAGGAAAGAGGCTGGCTGACTGGGCAGGTTTCACCCTCCGTTTAAAAGATTAACTCGAACTAAGAGCAGCTTTATTTTCCATGATCCCGACCAACATACCTGATACATGCTTGTGTATTTTAGTTGCAGATAGAGGTGAATATCATCTGTCACTGGCGTTTGCTGTTGAATGGAACGAATTGAAAGTGTAGCTGAAGTTGCTGGTTGTGTGAAACATCGACTCACAGAGGCAAATTCTCACTAATACACTGTAGCTAATACTTTGTTGGAGACCACTCTGGAATGCTAAATGTGTTTTTATATATTGGGAAATTGATACCACTCTCAAGTCTGCACGTAACTATGAAGCCGTCAGAAGCAGCAGGTTAATTAAGCAATTAAGCTTAACGATCGGAAACGATTGGAGTGTGGCGGCTTGGCAGTCTTGCCTCTGCCGCTTCCAGGCTAATCTAAAAACGGAGACGTGGAGCGTGGGCGGACCTGAGGCAGGCTGAATGAAGCCCGGTTGCTCAAGCCAGCCACCTGTAACGGCAACCACATGTCAATCAACGTGGGGAACACTGTTAATTATCCATAACTTTAAGCCTTAGAGGTCTAGTGTGTAGGATTTAGTGGCACCGGCCGAGTAGTGATGCTGCTCCCACGTCTCACCCTCTCCTTTCAAGCATGTAGGAAAAACTCTGGCTGCGAAATAAAAAAAAAGCAAAAGGCCACATCCAGATATGAGTTCAGTTTGTCTGTTCTGAACTACCGTACAAAAATGGTGGTTCAAAATGGCCGACTGTATGGAAGGGGACCCGCTCCCACTGTAGAGGAACTGCAGTGTTTGGCACTTCACGCTGGCTTCACGTCACACCCACGGAGGTCGGCAACTGGTCGGTTTTTTGAAGAAACAAATAAGATAAAACGTGTTAATTAGTGAGCTTTAGCAGGTGTGTGGACTCCTGTTTGCAGTGTTTGTGCTAAGCTAAGCTAACCCACTGCTAGCTGAGGCTTCATGATTTACTCTAGGGCCGCTGCAGTGCTGCAGCTCGCGGTGGAAAGTGGCTTCTACGAGAGCAAGCTGAGTCAGTGAACCCCCCCGAATAAATAAAGATAGACAACAAAACAACACACAGCAGCGGTGTTGATTTTCTCATCTATATCTGAGCAAAACAACAAATAAACACATTTCCAAAAATGTTGAACTATGAACTATATTTCTGTTCTAACAGTGGTTCGGTATGCAGCGTGTGATGCAATGTTTAATGAGATGAATCTGTCTATAGAATCATGTACATAATATGTAAATGGCAGCTAGCTCAGCACAATTGGTAGTCTGGGCGTGCCACGCCGCGGCTTTGCTGCCGGCTCAGCACATAACCTCCTTTACTCGACACATTTTGGGGGCGAGGTTTGTTTGTCGTGCCGCCGCTCGTGTTGTTGATGTCAGGTAGAGCTCCGAAACGCCGCTGCTCAAATTTTAATGGCTCCATGGCAACAGTGCGTGATGGAAATGAGGAAACGGGCGGCTGATAAAGAAGCACTAAAAGGCCTCTGACACCTGCCCGATAGCGCTCGCCAGCTGGGCACGATGGCCTCTCCCGGCCGAACTTACCGCAGGAACGTGCATTTTATGTCACAGGCGACGACGGCGGGAAATAATGAATGTCGCTCACGTATTCCTGTGGCCGAGCAGTGCAATCAGTTTAGGTGTATAAATCGCACAGTCATTTTAAAAATGTATTCCGCTGCCGAATTCAAATCGCCCTGTGTGAAGCGTTTTTTCCTCTCTCTTCCTCTGATTCTATTATATAAAGATGCCCAAAAGGCAAATTGCATTGTGGAATAGCTGATGAAGTGCCAGATACATTTCATTAAACTCAGATGAAATAAAGTAATAAGAGAGTGCTAAAAGGAACACAACACTAAGAGGAACAATTTATCAATTTAAAAGCCCGGCTGCTTTAGAGGCCTCGTAGTAAACAATGACATCTCACTTCAGCTGCCACGGGAGACGCTCAGATGGGATTCTGCACTGGATGTATCCTGATATCTCTCATAATTGCTTGTGCCATCAAACCCACAATAGGTTTCAAAAATGCAGTAATTAACGTTAGCTACGGCTCCTCCTGTCACCGGCTGTCGTTAGCGCGAAACCGTGGAAAGAAGAGGCGAAGCTATCGATCGGTGATCTGTGCCGGTGAGTTTCAATCCATCAAAAAGTCAAAGGATGAGTGACGGGGCTTAAGCAGCGACGCTGATGACTGCACCCAAAGGACCCAGGATGCACAAAAACAGGAGCCCCCTTAGCGTTGGATGACCGGAGCCTCCACCGTCGGTTTAATCCATTGTTTGACATATTGATGTGGTCATCACTAAAAATAATGAAATCAATTTTCAAAGCTGTCACCCGTGATGCATTAGGTCATTGATTTTAATGTGTGGCTTGTGGCATGATATAAGCCTTTCACAATTACGCTAATGAATATGTCAGCTTTGATTAACTATCAGATGCTCAGCTCCTGTAATTACAATGGCTTCTGTAGACACACACAAACACCCCCCCCCCACACACACACACACACTGTTTCTTCATCTGTGTGCACATCTGTGTTTGCAGGTGGAGCCGTTCCTGCCCTACGAGTACACCTGTGAGGGGATGCTCGAAAGAGTCAACGCCTACATTCAGAACCAGGTGGGTGTCGCTCGAAACCTCAGCAGGCAGCTGGTCCGGGTCACTGTGATGTAAGAAGCTATTCGTCTGTGCATGCGTTGTCTCCTGGCAGGTCGGATCGGTCACAGTTTGGTGGTGTGAAGCGTGAACTGGAACCGCAAGATTAATCGTTCAACCTGTTCTGGAGCTCGTGCGCTCTACCTGTGTTTATAATAGAGCGGGGCAGTCATTTGTTTTATATAGAGTATCTAATATACCTTGCATTGGTGGGTTAGTGTTATCTAGCTGTCAAAATGACAAACTGAAGGAATACTCTGCTGATTTTGCACATCAGAGCCAGTTTACTTGTGAAAACAGTTAGCATCCCGTCGTTTCAGTTTAGCTTTGCAAATAGATTGGCGCCGAGTTTGAAGGATGTGGACGCTCACGGGGATAACAAGAAGACACCATCGAGCTGCAGAGTACAAAAGTCGAGTTCGGCCAAAACGTCACCCGTGTTTTGCTGCGTGGCTCAACGATGGCGCGTCGCGTGTGTCCTTGAGCTCGAACAAACACGTTGCATTTTCTTCGTGAAACATCTGCGACGCTTTCTCGCTCTGTAACTGTTAAATAAACCGTGAATACTGCGAGCAAACAGAGGGGCATGCATCCATGACCACACGAGAGGCGAATGGAAGCTGTGCAGGTTCTTAATAAAATCATATCTTCTGCTTTGAGTATTCATCTAAATAATTTGTGATGCATCTGCAGTTTCAGCTTTTAAACGTTGGCTCTCTCTCTCTCCTTAATATCTCCCTAAAACCTTTCCGTAAGGTGCACTGGCTTCCTTCCCGCGACTCTTTCAGGGTCGGGTCACTGAGCAAACATCAGCTTTTCCAACCACCTCCATCCTCCTCATTTCAACAACGTGTCCGCCGTGCAAACACAACAGCATATGAATGTGCGAGGGAGGCGTAACGTCTCGGCATTAGAATGGAAGGTGCATATCGCCTCCGCTCATTAGCTCAGTCTTCATTGTGAGGCGTCTCGGCTTCTTTGTTGGCAGGAGGGTGGTCGGCGAGGAGGTGGGGGGTGGGGGGGTGGGGGGGTTTAATTGGCTCTTTTCTGAGGACTGAACTGATTTCTGGTGCATGTTGGATCCCTGTTCCTGAGCCAATCCAAAGTGTGTGTCATTTCTTCATGCTCCGAGTCGATACTTGTTTAAATCTTTGTCCTCGTTCACCTCAATCTTTGTGTCACGCGCTCGGTGACGTCTGTGTTCATTTTGTCACGTGTTTGGACTTCTTCTTCAATCATCTAACTTCTGTCTAAGAATTTCCCTTTCCGGGATTTCTCAGTTGCTTGGCCACGATATTTATTCCTCGGGTGCACTGCCTGGGTCAGCTATTAAATTCGCAGCAGGCGCCAGCTGCAAGCTTAATAGACTTGCACAGTGACTAATATTTCTCAGTGATTGTCCTCGAGGAGGACGGTGATCAAAGAGAAAAATAATGCTCGTTCACAAACTTTTTTTTTTTTCTAGCCTTAAAAACGCATCAAAATGAGATCCAGCCAGTCGTGAAGATGTTGTTGTTGTTGTTGTTGTGCATTTTTACTGACATCCGGGATGAGTGCTGTCACGGACACACAACCAAAAAAGAAATCCTCCACGCATCCACATGTAAATATACTCTCTATATTTACATGCATGTCGTCCTCTAGAGGATGTGAGTTGGTCTAATCTGTGGTAGCGGCAGGTTAAGGAAATGTGTAAGCCTGTGTTCTGCTCTGACGCGTCTCTTTCCCTGGCTGTCACACACACACACACACACACACACACACACACACACTCCCTCCTCCTCAACATACCGTGACCGTCTGAGACTGTGACTGCCCTCTCGACGTCTGCAAGGTCAGACTCCCAATCAGACTCTCCATCCCCGTCTTTTCTTCCACTCGTCTTAACCTTCTTTCCCCCCCATTTCAGACTTTTCCAATTTTATTTCCAACTTCTCAACTTGTTTTTTTTTTTTTCTTTTTCTACTCCCCGTCTGAGTCTCTCCCCCTCGTTATCTCCCTCTCAGCTCTGTCCACTGTCAGCGCTCCCGTTCCACTGTGACCCTCTCATACAGTGTACTGGCAGCTGAGTCTCTTCCCTTGTGAACATTTTCAGTCAGATTGTGTGACGGGATGTTACAGCCAAGCACAAGTTATCTATTTTTTTACACTTTTACCTGTCCTGTTATTATTTTGATTGTATCCTGTATAATTATGGAGAAAGCACTCAACTGAAAGATCGCTCGACAGAGACGCACGTTTAGAGGAAGATTACAGAGATGTTTCTTTCTTTGTGGCTACTAATCATACAGAGTAGCGCAGTTATAATAAATTGATTGAATGGACATTTTATTTGAACATGTCACAGGTCTTGGTGTTGTGCACGCTGGTTCACTGTCACTGGCTCACCGGGACACTTGAACAGAACAGAGCCATTGTTAATGTTATTAGTAACACCTGTGCCTTTGCCTGATTTAACATCGCTCAGCCTGTCGGAACACGCAGCGATGTTAAATAACTCACATCAGAGAAGGTCAGCGCCAAAACACACGAATCGCTACAACCGGCAAATGCCACCTACGATTCCCAGGATCTGGATACCAGGATACCACGTCATCAGCAAGATGCGTTTTAATCATTTAACAAAACTAAACATCGTGAGTGAAGGATCAGCTTCTTCTCTTGCTGCGCTGTGGGGAGTGCCGGAGAACCCAACAGTCAGTGTCGGAGAGTAGGAAGGAGAAATCGGCTCGGTCGGTAGGTGTGGCAGTGTTCCTGAAACTTTCTTTAACAACAGCTGGTAGCGCGGCAACGTCAGGCAACGCGGGCAGTCAGGCGATCACACAGGTTGTAATTAAACGGCTTCATCCAGTCATCCAACTAGTGAAAACACTCAAAAAGTTCATTATAGTCACCGCGTTGAAAACGTGTTCACAGCAAGTTCTCATTTTTCATTGAAACACTTCAGTTTAGACTGAACGTGTACGGTGCACGACCGGGTCAAGCAAAGTTCTTTCTGGCGTTTGTGGTCTCCTGACTGCACATTTGTGTCTAGGAAATCTGCATAAACAGCCAGGTTTATTTCAGATGTCCTTTTGCGCTCTCTCTGTAGGGTTGGGAATGTTGTGACTTTGATGACACATAGTGGTAGAATCAGAAAGACAAGTTCCAGGGTCACTGCAGTCTGCAGAGTACTTTGACTTGTAATTCAACCCAGTGTAATCATGATGCAACAAGGAAAGGAAGTGTCATAAAAGGTGATGCAAACCCATTACCAACTTTACTTCACATGGTTTACGCGGTCAAAACCTTTCATCGATCGCTTACTCCGCTGACCTCTATGCATGTATTACCATGCTTATCAAAACTGCTTCAAACCTGCAGCAAACTGTACTTAATAACTCCAAACAGAACATCAGCAACTACAAACATAACCTTGACTTCACGCATAAATGATAGCAGAACATAAATCACATGCCATAACATTTATTCTTTCAAAATAAAGGTCACTTCAGTGGCTCTTAAGGAATTCTGGGAGTTTTCTCATAATCCGTCAAAACCAAATCCACGCACACATGAAAATAAAGCGCTCGACTGAGTATAAAATAATTATAAATAGTAGCACCTGGACACACCTCTGCTGCCCCTTTCCATATCTACTTACGTGATTGATGAGGTGTGTGTTTGTGTGTGTTTGTGTGTGTGTATCGCGGGTGTTTGGGAGTGGAAGTGCAGCTGAGATGGAGAGATTGGAAGCCTAGTTATTGCCTCCGGGCACAAGGAACCTGTTTAATAAACGGGTCTGGAGGCCAGTGGGACATGTCAGAGAAATGTTATTACCTGGGTTTTATGAATAGCCCCAGCTGGAGGGGGAATCTAATCAGGGCTCTCACCAGAGTCTAATTCTGCTCCTAGACCTCATTTGTTATTGGGTGGCATAACCGCGTTCATATTATTTCCTGGAAGATTGACGAGGATTTGTCGGTCCTGATGAGCAGCTTTTGTATCGCAGCGGATCTTTTATAACTCACTGTATCAGCGCTCCAGATGTTGCATATTTTTTGCTGAATGTATAATTTGTCCCCGCTCTGCGGCGGAGCGTTTATTGGAGCTGACAGGTCAAAGTGTTTGCATCGTGCTGAAAACACTCCTGACGTGGATCATTTTGTCTGTCTGCAGGACTTTTGTTCCCCCGAAGCTCCGTTCCCTCCAGTGAACTCATCCGGGGCCTGGCTGGGCAGCCCTCCCAGCCCTTTCATCCTCCTGCCCAACTCCAGCATGCTAACCTGGGCCTCCAACGCCAGCTACTACGCGTCCTGGCCGCCCCTCAGCGCGCTGAGGCTCCTGACTTCGCTGGAGGGCCAGTCGTGCGTGGAGGCGTGCCAGAGCGTGGCGCTAATCTGCGAGCCCGCCTTGTATCGTTTCATCAACATTAAGGAGGCCTTCAGCGCGTAAGACGATCCTTCATTGGGGACATCGCACGTCAGCTGATATCCACTGTCTCTCTTTAAACACAAAACCTGAGCTGTGTTCTCACCCGATGCACCACCCACACTATTGATTATTTTGTGAAATGCCTCATTAGGACCTTCTTAAAAACAAAAACCGCGCAGCCCAAGGTGCTCATCGTGAAACACCAATACATTTGACTCACTAACTATCCCCCCGCAGTGTTATGCCTCCTCTGCACTTGCTTCAAAATTATTCAGCAGCACACACAGTACAAACCAGCTCACCTTTTCCCTTTTAATATTTCGCTTCACTTCTTGAGGTCCTAGAGGCAGCGCTGCAACATTAATACTGAATATATTAGTGGAATCATCATCGATACCCTCTGGCGCTCCTGCCTACATTAATATTTAATATGTTGGCGTGTTGTTTTAGTGGAATAATAATTAACACCCTTAAAATTTTGCGTCTGTTCCCAGGCTGGACTTCCAGTGTGAGGCGTTGGAGTCCGAGATGAACCACCTCTTCCCGGCCTTCTCGGCGGAGCACGCCGAATGTGGCCTGCAGCAGGACCCGCTGCTGTTCAGCTGCGCCGGCTCCAGCGCCAAATATCAACGCCTTTGCCCCTGCAGGGACTATCGTAACGGACAGGTGGCACTGTGCAGGGACTGCCTATGACCAGGGGAGGACCCGTGGACTGAGACTCTTTTCTAAGGGAAGATCCAGGCCGGCCGCCCCACGAGACTCTCTTTGAAAAGGAGAGCGAAATGCTGTAACAGCGACTCAGCTCCCTCTCACCAAGGGACTGGCTGCCAAAGTTGGTATTACCTCTCAGGGAACTGCATGATTGTACTTTGAATTCTGGTGGGATTGAAGCCGCAGTTGGAAGCTTTACACGGCTGCTTTAGGACCATGAAATGTGTCATGTGATGGATCGGTTAGATTAGTTAAATAATAAAAAATAAAAAAAATCACAAGCAATCAAAGAGAAAGCTTTGTTTAAAAAAAAGAAAAGAAAGAAAGAAACATGTTTCAAATGCTTGAATTTCACAAGTGTGTTCACTCCGTGTCGTGTGAATATGTACAGTATCATAGTGTAGTTTGGATATTTGTACTAGATGCACCCAAAGCCATTTACACCATGTTGAGATGTACTATTTTACATGTCCTGTAATGAATATATTTGTACATAAGTGTTGTTTAATAAAACACGGGTGAGGAAAAAAAACAGGAAGTGGTTAGAAATGATTTATTTTCTTTTTTTTTAAAAAAAAAGTAGAACCCAATCAATCATTTATGGTTAATTTGACAAAGCGTGTGGGGAAATCTCCTAATTACTTCATTCAGCCTGTGATTTATATGCAAACCGTGATGACTCATTAGTTTATGAAACAGTCCTTGGATGCAAGATAACAATGATATGTAGATTCCTGCATCAATATTTCGGGTATTTATATAAAACGCAGTATTCTTCACCGTCGCACCGACCCACGCTGCGTTGTTATTTCAGGACCGTGGTAAACTTTCAACCTTCTGCACGGCGACCTTTGGGAGCAGCTGGTGAAAGCACACGCTGCACTCGCTCTTCGTGAGAATGTACGTGAACTTCCCGGTTTCTTTAAGTGAGATGGAGTTTAGATGAAAACTTTCCAAGCATGTTTCCCTCCGTGATCCATTCCTCTCCCGTCTTTGGTTTTTGTTTGCGTGGGCCTCGTGAATGAAAAACCATTAAGTGCAGCTGAATATTCAGTGCTATTTTAAATCACCTTTACAGATGGACGTTATAACACGCGCGGATATGCTGCAATGTCACTGAAGTCATTATCACGAGCGCTGCTGCTCCACTGAAGCCGAAACTCCTCCGCCAAGATAAGAGGATTTTAATGAGACATCCTCAAAAGACAGAGCTGGAATTTGCCGGTTTTCATTTAATGACGGTGCTTGTGTCTCTTTGACTGATAGTAAGGACCATTTCACAATATGCCCGTTTCTCCTCTGCAATTTATAATCTCTGAACGAATATTGAACTTTCTCTTGATTCTCCGAAATCAATGGAAAACCAGCAGCAGTCATGAGGACGGCTTCGAATCTTTTGAGGCTTTAATGGTGTGAGTTGAACAGTTGAACAATAACAACTGAGATGTAGAGTTATGCAGAAAGAGGAATATAAGACTAGTTTTCTGAAATGGTATTTTTCAGAGCTACTGCACCACTTTGCTGTTCAGCTGCACAGAGTAAAAAGCTCACCTCCATTTCAGTGATTCACCACTTAGTGATTTCTTTTTTAAAAAAAATTAATTTCCTGACAGCCACAGTAAGAAAGTACAGAAACCACGAAATAACGGTTCTACATCCTGCAGATGAAACGCTTCGCTTTTTGTCCTGAACAGCCCGCTGACTTCGTCCTCGGATAGATATTCCGTACACCCCGCTGCGGATCAATCTGGGACTCCGTGTGCCAGAAAGACTGCCTGCGAGCTGGCGGTTCGGCTGTGACTATTTCAGGTAACGCGGTGAACTGAAGTGGAAAGGAAGTTTATTATGGAAGCCTTTTATCTCCGTGCACCGGCCCCAAAGATGGCAGATAGCGCACAAATAAAGGTTCACAGGAAAAGAGTGATCCTGTATGTGCAGGACAGAAGTCAGTCTGGTGTGCAGCGGATGGGTCTTTACAATCCTCCTGCAGAGGACTCCTTTCTGTGACCAGTTTTAATTGGATACTTCTCTCCAGTTTACGCCTGCAAGTGTCATAATTATACAGTTATTTTCACAGACGTTTGGGATACTGCCGCTATACTTAACTCATCTCTAAAACGGCTAAAATACCATCTGCTGTTTGAGTGTAGGATGTGTTTTTAACACTTTAGCAGCATGGCTCTATTGCAACGTCAGTACGTCGTTGGCGTGGACTTTGGTACTGACATTCCTGGTTCCCAGAGGCTGAATCTTAGTGACATTTCACTAGCACCACTGTCAACTTAACTTTGTTGGTTTGGGATGAAATGTCCTGACAACTGTTGGCAGATTTACCACCAATATTCACACGGACTAACTTCTTATGTAGCGCCACTGTGAGGAGGAGTGACCAGAGTGTCTAGATGTAACAAACTTCATCGACGTATTGTCCCTACATCACCTGACGGGCATGGTAAGAGATGAAATCATCGTGCTAGCATTAACACAATGACAATGCAGACTCTTGTCCTGTCGAAGCCTCTGGAGAGGTCACCTGCACCTGCCTGATATTAGCCAAACACTAAAGTCTAAAAAAAAAAAACAGGAAGTGAGTTTTTAAAAATGCCAGTTGTTCTTTGCCAGGGATGATAATTGTGTTGTATAAAACGAAGGCTGACAGCGCTACACACAGCAATTAACCAAACTTTAACTGTATGACCCGAGCGGTTCATTAGAAACATCAATCACAGATTACAGACCAACTTTCTGCTTTCTCTTCGACCTAACGCGCCGCAGTAATTGTGTGCAGACACAGTGACATGCAAATTATTTTAGATTTTATTATTTATTTTGTTTTTTATTTTAATTGGCTTTTTTAAAAAGTTCCCAGATCTCAGCAATTACTTTAGCGAGCACTGCTGATGGAAATAATGGCCAAAAGTTAAGAAAACGCTGCAGGTTGTAATTTACCGTATTCATCAGCGTATTGAGAATTCACTTAGCAGGTAATAAAACTGATTCATCTGACTTGTTTTAATTTTCCTTCCATTGAATGTGGTGCCTCGTTAAATGATCCTACGACACGTAACGCAAGCTGCTTTTAACAGGATTATAACTCCAGTTATCCGGTTACTCCGGTCACATTAACATAAATGGAAGGCTCGTACATGTTGTTTACATTCACCAATCAGCCATAATATTATGACCACCTGCCTAATATTTGTGTAGGTCCCCCTTTTACTCCCAGCACATCCAAAATATGCTCGATTGGATTGCCAAGTCAACAGTCAGCCTGGGCCAACCATCGCTCGCTATGTGCATCAATGGGCCCTGGTCGTCCTTGACCATGTCGCCCAGTTCTTTTTGACCACTGCAGACTTGCCCGTTTCCTGCTTTTAACATCGACTTTGAAGACAAAATGTTCACTTGCAGACTAATGTATCACACCCTAAACTCGTGCATGCCCGCGTTGTGTGTGCCTGCCATGATTCCCGCAACCCTCACAGCTCCGTTAAAGTGTTTTCTTCACTGGTGAATTAGACAGTGCCCATGGCACGGCGTGATTCACCTTTTCCAAAGAGATCGGTCATGCAGGCCAGGATTAATCACTTTTTCCCCACACAGACGTCTTCATTCGTCCTGCCTCACACTCACCTCGATGCCTCTCCCTCTAGTGTTTCTTCATTTATCCAGGTCTCTCTCTTCTCCCTTTTAAATCTCAATTATTTTTTTTTTTAGGTACTGAAAACTTCTCCATGACCAATTACACACCGTTGACGCTAACGCCGCATATATTTGATACTCCGTCCTAATCACTCCTCCCTTGTTCGCCCGCGTGTCTTTGCTTAGGGTGACGGGGTGGAAGCGAGCTGCTTCCCGCTCACACTTCCCCTCCGCCGCCTCCCACGAAGATAAATGCGTCACATAATGACTCCGCTGCCCTGCTCTTTGAGCGTGTGTGCGCACTGTATGCAGATGCCTTTCTCTAATAATAATAGGTGTCTGAAAAACTGACGCTCTCGCAGACTTAATGGAGTGTGCCTGTTATGACTGAAGAACCGCAAAGAGGAAGATACATTAGTCAGTTTGAGAGAGCTTTTAATATAAACTCCGGTGCGCCAGGTTCGTGACGTGTATCCAGGGTAGGCTTTACAAATACATGCTGTAGTTTTATTAGTTATAATGATAAAGTTACAGCAGCTTGATGGGGAAAAAATGATCATATGTCTCTGTCTGCCACCTAATTTCTGTTTATTTCACTCCTCCTCCATCTCTGCCTGTTTCCAGCTTCATCATATAGGAATAAAAACAAAAATGCAAAGTTCAACAGCTGTTGAAGATAACTGATTACTCGTGTTTTCTCATCGCTTCACTCTATGAAAACACTTGCTCGTTATGCAGATTAATTGGCTGGTATGTAAAAAAAAAAAAAAAACTCTTTTTCTGCTCTTCTTTCGTGCTTTTTACCTTCCCCACGTCGATTAAAACCCACTCGAGGCGAGTGCCACGAAACCCACTTCAGCTGCGACGATCGCTGCTAAATTTCCTCGAGGCCCGCGTCGCAGGGTTGGGCGAGTGCGCAGCACCCGAGGTAACAGATTGTTCACCGCTTTACAGAGAACTCTGCTCCTGTATGATAAGACGCTCCCGTCTTCATCTCAGCTCGACCAGAGGCATCACAGGTAGGTGTGAGGGGGCAGCGCAAACAGAGAAAACACTGAATCACAAAGGTCCACGAGCTTTTTCAGCTTCACACCCTCGGAGAAGAACCAGCACACACCCGCCAGTACACACACACATCCTTTGCTTGATACACTATACACCTGCTAAAAGATGGTAAAGCTCGCTAGAAAACAAACTGTAGGCATAATTATTTAAACACTATTCAGGTTTTATCCACCCGTTTGGAGCTTTATAGTGAGTTTCAGGCTGTAAAAATCCTCTGTACACTGTACCTGCTCAGCACTAAATGTCAGCCAGACACAGATACCAACTAGCCAGTGAATATAGTGGAGCATTTAGCAGCAAAAGAGCCAGATATTCCCCTCGGGAGTTGGTGGAGACCCAAAACGGAGCTAAAAGAGATGGAAATATAAGGCTCCAACCAGCAGGACTATTTGCTGGCTGGTGCAGTGACAATGTTAATTTTATTAGCTTTAGTGGTGCTGGCTGATTGGCTGACAGAGACGAGATATGTTTTCCCCAAGCAGCAACCTCCGTGGCTGTAAAACAGTTGCAGTTCTTCAGGACGAGTAAATCACCATAAGCCCCCATAATGGGATGTCCAAATTCACAGCGGAAGTAAACAACACGGTGGTGGCCGCGCATTTTGAGCTTCAGCGGCTCTTCAGAAACCGATGTCAACCTCCTTTATCCAGCTCTCGGCAAGACAGTGACTTCACCAAAAATGCTGATATATTCCACTAGCAAAGCTCGGCTGAAAAGCAGGCAAGGGCGCTTATTTTGTGGGAATATATTCTGTGATGGTTCCACTTAAACTCATTTTTTTGTCAAGTGTGAAGAGAGAGTCAAAGTTATGAGTCCTGAGAAATATTTTTTCATAAGTCCGCATCTGCTACATTTCCAGCCTCCTGCTGTCAGAGTTATGGCCTCCAGGCAGCGCGCCTCATTCTGCTCGATATTCCGCCCTCTTACAGTAAATGCACACATTTCACATTCAGCCTATCTGTATGTATTTCCACAGTAATGCATGCCCCGTGTGGCAGTCTGGAGCACAGTGAGGAGTCAAGAGGCCACTCTGCAGTCACTCTCAGTTACCGAGTCATCCTCTTCCAAGCCCTGCAAAGCTGGCAGCTCCAGCAGCAGACACCCAGACTGCTTCTGTCACAGCTGTCTCACTGTCAGCCTCGGTACAATTGCAATGCCCACTCCATTACTGAATCTATACAGTTAGTGTGTAGCACAGTAGACATATACGAACCTCTACAGTCTTGTGTGGAAAAGAAGTGGCAGCTTTTAAAGAAGAAAGAAGGGCCGGCTCTCTGCAGCACAGCTTTTAGGTAGATCAGAAAGACTTGGTGGCTTCAGTCTTGGCAAATAAGGTAGGCTGAAAGTGGTGGATGGACTGTCCCTTATAGACAGTCCATCCACCAAGGCTACCCTGTTTGAGCCGATTGTCTAGCTGTAACAGAAGTGATTGAGGAATTGGGCAGAGAGGGAGAAGAAGTGGAATTCGCAGGGGAAGAGATGAGACGCCAAATGACTAAAAGGGGGAAAAAGAATTGAAGCAGTCGGAAGCGAGAGGCTGGAGTGAAATGAGAGAGACAGATATGTGTGTCCTTTATATTTATCAGGGCATCGCTGCGAAACTTCAAAGTGCTCTTCTTCAGACTCCAAACCGAGGATATACAGTAAGAGCTCTCAAACGGATATCATAGAAAAACATGTTTTCTTGGCTCAGCGTTGTTAGGACCTTGATGTAAAAGTCTTTGGAGAGATCAGAGGTATCCTACAGTTTTACAGTCAGCGTGCTGCATGTTCTTATGAGTTATTCAGTGAAGTATGGATTGATGCAGGAGGTGAGAAGATAGAGACCGAACGTGGGAGTGCAGGTCCTGTACGGTGTGTGCTTAGTGAACTGCAGAGAGAGAGACACACAGTTAAGAAACTGCTGGACCAGCAGTTAAAGTTGCACTTCGTCCCCGAAGCTGGAAAAGTGAGGGACTAGTCTACGAATGGAGGTAGGTAGGTAACACACTGACTAAGTATCTCTCCCTTTAAGCGGTAAATGGCTTTGCGCCAAAGAACATGTCCTGCGTAGTAAATCATTAAGATGTTTACCCCTGATTAAAGATGTTCTTTCTCCCCGAAAGGCTTCAGATGAGTGCCTCAGCTCGGCGTTTAGCATGCAAAAGACGATGTTTGATAAATGATTCAGCGCTTGGCTAATCAGCTCCTTTGACTTCCTGTTTGTTTTTGTGGATTAATCCTCGACTTGGTATATATCATGCAAAGTGCTGAACTGACTTCGGTGTGTGATTATTTCTGATCTCCCTGGGTCTTCCCCATGGTTCGTTTTATCTCCTGTCAGCGCGCGTTGCATCTTCAAGAGAAAAATAATTGTCTTGCCAGTTATCTTAGGAATGATGTGCACGGTGCGGCAGCTATTTTTAAACATCCAATAAAAGCAGCTGCAGGAGTTACTTATTCCGATCACTTAAGCAAATGCACAAACAAATCAGTTCGTACAGGTCGACAATATAATTACAGAGAATTGTTTCCCCGAGCTGCTAGATCTTCATAATGGCCAGATAATTGCTCCTTAATGCAACGCAGAGTGACACCAAAGTGATGCAGGAGTGTGTGTGTGTGTGTGTGTGTGTGTCCGTGCATGTGTGGTGCTCGCAGAGCATCAGGGTGAAAAAATAAATCAGAGTGGCATGTTGCTGTCACGTCTCCCTGCTATAATCTCCCACTTTGAGCGGCCTTAATTGATCTCATTTGAGCTGGTTAAGGGCCCCCCCCCCCCCCCCCCCTGCGCTGATGGACACAGCTGTTGCCTGACGTGTCACAGCTTACTAATTACATGTCACTGCCGTCATGTGACACCAAATTACCTCTGGGAAGGCAACACGGTGAAAACTTGTGAATTTCTGAGCACCTGTGGATTCCTGTTTCCTCTCGTCTAACATCACCTTGAGGCTCGATGGCAGAGCGCCGCGTCGAACCTTCTCCCACACACTCTGCTCTGTTTGTTCATGCAGAGGGATAAATGTTGATGCATACTGTATGTGGATGTCTTATGCAACGTCGTGCATGGCGATATCTTTTGTGAAAATGCCCGAGTATGAAAAGAGAGAATGAGGCTGTTAACCTGCTAGTCACAGTCATGGAGGAGGCGATGCTTTCGAGCTGCCACGCAATGAATAAAACACACTTGTACCCAGAAATGCATGTCAGGAAGCTGGATAATAATAATAATAATAATAATATCATCACTGTGTAAGAGTCAATATGCCTTCTGAGTTTGTCAGACCAAAGAAGAAAGTGTTATTAACCACCCAGCAAAAAAATGACTGAATAAAAATAGCGACAAGTTTGTGAAATTAGGCGTCAAAATCAGGTAAAAATGAACTCTCAGCTCCGGGACTGTGGGGGCGTGTCCTCTGAATGTGCTGAAGCCACGCCCACTCACGGGACCAGTCAAGCTGCCATTTTGAAGCGACTGAAATGTGTCAGGTGAGTTCAGAAAATGATGTGACTATCTTTGAAACACTCTGAGCGAGATGAATTCACCTCTATCTCTCTGCTCGGGGTGCAGGCGTACGCTCAGGGCGGCCTCAGCGTGTCATCGAGCCACCCTTTAAGGACCGCCCACAAAATCCTGGACTGAAAACTGTTTTAACGTCTAACTCCACGTTTCAGTAATACATCGTTCAAAGTCTTTTCCAGCATGTTTCCAGTAACTATTTTCAAACATATTTCATGTATTTTGGAAGAAATCTCAGAATTGCTTTTGTACAGGCTTCAAGTCAGACTTTCAGCTCAGTGTGAGTCGATTTAATATAATAAATAATGCCTAAGAATTGTGTTATCTATGCTCAGTTGTAAGAGAAAGCTGCGTTTGAAATTCAACATAACAAACTCAAATTTCTACAATGTTTCTACAAGGCACTTTTTGTTAAACCTCGGACAGAGCAGGCCAAGCTCGGCTTCTCTGCACTCACTTCATCTATCAGCTGCTGGCTGTCTCTCCAGAACATTTCCCAAAATGTCAAACTACATCGTTCCTGCCTAATTGTAATCATATTTTTAAATAAATGTATCCACAATGCCATGTCATTAATAAAAACACCCAGGGTGTTTTATTACTTATTACACCTTGTGATAGTCTCGTTCCTGACCGGTAACTGATGCCCACATGATGTTAACGTAGCAACGTTGACGTAGCAACAGAGCCAAGACACGATGATTGATATGAGAAGATGATCCCTTCTTTAAATCTCTTGAATAGGTTCTTCTTTCCACAGCTGCCCGCTCTGTGTACGCTCCAAAGTCTTCCTCATTTGAATATGAAAGGGCACTGGTAGCATACATCACGATGATTGATTCGGAGCAGATTGTGGGAAGAATCATTTGTAATATTGTGCCTCAGAGTCCAGAGCGTTGCAATCTGTCTCGATATCAGAAGACCAACATATTGTAAATTTACTAATTAGCCATTCTGAGCTCATTAGTACACCTGAATAAGAACTGGCTGCAGCTGCCTGCTCTATAGCTACTGAGTGTTTCTTTTTTTTTTTGGCAGCCACAGCTGTCTGCACACCACCTCTATGATCGAAGCCAACACCTGCACCCCACCTCTAGCCATGTGCCGACTGTAGCATGCCACCTTTATGCACGTGGACAAACCGGGGAGGATTTTGTGCGTCGAGCTCTGCAGCCTCTTTGCCAAACGTGTCACAGGTGTTGCGATGAAGTATGCTTCCTGGGTTAATATGCCTGCTCAGCTGGAAAAAAAGCATGAACACAGCATCTGTTGTAGTTTCATCAGGACAGTGTGGTATGTGTGGGCTATAGCAAGTCGCCTCCCTCATCTTGTTTCATTGTCTGCTGGGTCTGTTTCCTGTTCTCCATATCCCCTTTAATCCAATGCTGGAATGTATTGCTCTCAGATGTAATTATTTTACCCCGGCTCCCAGGCAATAATGTGATTTCCCTGTCTCACTGTGATTTTAGAAGGCTAATTTTAAGTTTCCAGCCTCCGCTTGATGTTTCTTTGAACGAGCCTGCGCTGCAAGAATCCCTTCTTCTTTTTAGATGAGAGGCATGGGATTTCATAAATCACACCTCATTTCTCTTCTTCTGTTTCAATTTTGATCCTGAGGGGTGTACTCGGAGCCGGCGCGGTGGGTTTTTTTGTTAAAGGGGATGCATTTCATTACCCTCTGATTGGCCGCTGGAGTGCCACGGTTATTGGAAAGCGTGACTAGCTGATTTTCTGCGGGGCGTGGCCGGACATCTGACACTATCACAAGGTGACAAGAGGCGGCAATTACGCCACTTTCGAGTCAAAATCCATTATTACAATACTTTTCTTTGCACACATAGACACATTTGTTAGCTTACTGGAGATTATATGAACTGCCCTGTGTAAAAGAAGTGGGATATTTCTTCATAAACAAAATATTAGCACATTTCTCCTGCAATCTACTGCAAGCCCAGTATTAATAAGGACCGAATAACAATCTATATTTATCAGCCAAGCCTAAAACTTCCTCCTCATGCTGATTTGTTTCTCCTTTCTTGCTCTGTTTGTCTAACCAACATGCTTTAAGATTAGATCCATTGCTGTACACAGGGTTAGTGTGCGTGTGGGTGGAGGAGACCAGGGCAGGAAATCATTTTGCTGTTTAAAAAACACGAGCAGAATATCTCAGCCGCTGCAGTCGAACTGAATAGTTTGACTTTTTTTTTTTTTTTCCATTTCAGTGAGATGCACAAAAAAAAATCCCTGAACTTCAGACTCATTCAAACATATATGCACACGATTAATGTTTAATCGGTTTGTTTTCGACCTTCAGTCTACGACGGGTCTGGGCGCCTGAATAATAACCAAACCTTTAACCACAGTATCTTACACCACACGGCACTTCAGACATTCTGGAGGTGCTCTGAATTTTAATTTCAGTCTGATGTTGGACGGCACGGCGGAGCTGCAGACTGTATTCATGGAGGAAACACACGAGTTGATGTTTTAGTCTGGTGTGTCAGCCCTTCCCTCCACCTGCAGGAAGGTGAAACATGAGGTGTCTTTAACGCTCATATGCTTTAACCAGTATGACACTGTTCATGTTCATGTCGGCTGTTTTATTTTGTAAAAGCAGCAGAAAAAAAGTTATTTTCACATATAACATTACATTTATGTCCTAGTTTTTTCTCATTTTTCAGTTGGTAATGGGCTGAGGACCTCAAGTGGACAGTTAATGAACAACACCCCTCCCTTTATGAGAAAGACAAATGTGGATGTGAATGAATGTGACAGATCAGTCATTACGCTTCATGTTAACAGTGTTTGCCTCACCCTGCCATTGTCATCTGATCTATTTTCCAACCATCCTTCAGAGGAGCTGCAGGGGTTGAATCACTAATAAGCCCCCCCTCCCTCTCGCTTCTTGCGGTTTGACCTTTACACCGTCTCTGGTGTCTCATCTGACCAGCTGGCAAATCTTCAGATCAGCCGTTCATTAGACGGGAGAGTTTTCATGTGGGAGATCTGATGGTTCTCTCTTTGTAGATAGTTGCATGAAAGATTTATTCATTTTTTGGTCATATTTTTTTGTAAGTGAGTGCGACATATAACCATCATCAATACAGAGGAAAAAAGGAGGGGAGTGTAACAACAATTATAGACTTTGCTGGCATACTTTGACCTCTGCTACTTATGTATGAAGTTATTTGTAACTAGTATCAACAGAGAGGAAAAAAGGAGTCAGATTTTTTCAAGTCACAATTTACACCTGTCACCAGGGAAGGAATTTCATGGCCCTCGTGCCCTTTTATTGTCCCCCAAGGGAAACTTGGCTTGCAGACGCTTTAAAAAATAGACAACTTTAAAAAACATAATCACATTGAATTCATTATGTACGTGGACTCATTGTTTTATTTTATGGCCTTTGTGCCCTCAAAAAACTTGACAACACAAAAGGCCAAGTGGCCTTGCTCCTAAAATGACGAAATTCCAGGCCTGGTTGTAATGGTCCCTTTATATAATGGAGATCTTTATATTATGAAGCTCTAGAATCAGATCAAGTCATATTTAGGCAGAAATCACCTTTCATTAACTGCGTTTGGCCTTCAATCAATTTATGGCAGGTGAAAATGCCTTCAATCAATTTTTGGCAGGTGGAAATGGGCATTTTGTGTTGTAATGGTCCTTTACAAGAATTCCAAGCTGTCCTGTGAGCTCAGATCTTTATATTATGAAGCTCTAGAATCAGACCAAGTCATATTTAGGCAGAAATCACCTTTCATTAACTGCGTTTGGCCTTCAATCAATTTATGGCAGTGAAAATGCCTTCAATCAATTTTTGGCAGGTGAAAATGCCCATTTTGTGTTGTAATGGTCCTTTACAAGAATTCCAAGCTGTCCTGTGAGCTCAGATCTTTATATTATGAAGCTCTAGAATCAGATCTAGTCAAATTTAGGCAGAAATCACCTTTCATTAACCGCGTTTGGCCTTCAATCAATTTATGGCAGGTGAACATGCCCATTTTCAGCAGGTGAAAATGGGCATTTTGTGTTGTAATGGTCCTTTACAAGAATTCCAAGCTGTCCTGTGAGCTCAGATCTTTATATTATGAAGCTCTAGAATCAGATCAAGTCATATTTAGGTAGAAATCACCTTTCATTAACTGCATTTGGCCTTCAATCAATTTATGGCAGGTGAAAATGCCTTCAATCAGTTTTTGGCAGGTGAAAATGCCCATTTTGTGTTGTAATGGTCATTCACAAGAATTCCAAGCTGTCCTGTGAGCTCAGATCTTTATATTATGAAGCTCTAGAATCAGACGAAGATATATTCAGGCAGAAATCACCTTTCATTAACTGCGTTTGGCCTTCAATCAATTTATGGCAGTGAAAATGCCCATTTTCAGCAGGTGAAAATGCCCATTTTGTGTTGTGGTGGTCATTCACAAGAATTCCAAGCGGTCCCGTGAGCTCAGATCTTTATATTATGAAGCTCTAGAATCAGACGAAGATATATTTAGGCAGAAATCACCTTTCATTAACTGCGTTTGGCCTTCAATCAATTTATGGCAGGTGAAAATGCCTTCAATCAATTTTTGGCAGGTGAAAACGCCCATTTTGTGTTGTGATGGTCATTCACAAGAATTCCAAGCTGTCCTGTGAGCTCAGATCTTTATATTATGAAGCTCTAGAATCAGACGAAGATATATTCAGGCAGAAATCACCTTTCAGT
The DNA here is from genome assembly GCA_023373845.1 of Nibea coibor. Taxonomy (NCBI): domain Eukaryota; kingdom Metazoa; phylum Chordata; class Actinopteri; family Sciaenidae; genus Nibea; species Nibea coibor. The sequence goes on from CM041727.1 coordinate 6,551,565, forward strand.
AACTGCATTTGGCCTTCAATCAATTTATGGCAGTGAAAATGCCTTCAATCAGTTTTTGGCAGGTGAAAAGACCCATTTTGTGTTTTAATGGTCCTTTACAAGAATTCCAAGCTGTCCTGTGAGCTCAGATCTTTATATTATGAAGCTCTAGAATCAGACCAAGTCATACTTAGGCAGAAATCACCTTTCATTAACTGCATTTGGCCTTCAATCAATTTATGGCAGGTGAAAATGCCTTCAATCAATTTTTGGCAGGTGAAAATGCCCATTTTGTGTTGTAATGGTCATTCACAAGAATTCCAAGCTGTCCTGTGAGCTCAGATCTTTATATTATGAAGCTCTAGAATCAGACGAAGATATATTCAGGCAGAAATCACCTTTCATTAACTGCATTTGGCCTTCAATCAATTTATGGCAGTGAAAATGCCTTCAATCAATTTTTGGCAGGTGAAAACGCCCATTTTGTGTTGTGATGGTCATTCACAAGAATTCCAAGCTGTCCTGTGAGCTCAGATCTTTATATTATGAAGCTCTAGAATCAGACGAAGATATATTCAGGCAGAAATCACCTTTCATTAACTGCATTTGGCCTTCAATCAATTTATGGCAGGTGAAAATGGGAATTTTGTGTTGTGATGGTCATTCACAAGAATTCCAAGCGGTCCTGTGAGCTCAGATCTTTATATTATGAAGCTCTAGAATCAGACGAAGATATATTCAGGCAGAAATCACCTTTCATTAACTGCGTTTGGCCTTCAATCAATTTATGGCAGGTGAACATGCCCATTTTCAGCAGGTGAAAATGGGCATTTTGTGTTGTAATGGTCATTCACAAGAATTCGAAGCTGTCCTGTGAGCTCAGATCTTTATATTATGAAGCTCTAGAATCAGACCAAGTCATACTTAGGCAGAAATCACCTTTCATTAACTGCGTTTGGCCTTCAATCAATTTATGGCAGGTGAAAATGCCCATTTTCAGCAGGTGAAAATGGGAATTTTGTGTTGTAATGGTCATTCACAAGAATTCCAAGCGGTCCTGTGAGCTCAGATCTTTATATTATGAAGCTCTAGAATCAGACGAAAATATATTCAGGCAGAAATCACCTTTCATTAACTGCGTTTGGCCTTCAATCAATTTATGGCAGGTGAAAATGCCTTCAATCAATTTTTGGCAGGTGAAAATGCCCATTTTGTGTTGTAATTGTCCTTTACAAGAATTCCAAGCTGTCCTGTGAGCTCAGATCTTCATATTATGAAGCTCTAGAATCAGATCTAGTCAAATTTAGGCAGAAATCACCTTTCATTAACTGCATTTGGCCTTCAATCAATTTATGGCAGTGAAAATGCCCATTTTCAGCAGGTGAAAATGCCCGTTTTGTGTTGTAATGGTCATTCACAAGAATTCCAAGCGGTCCCGTGAGCTCAGATCTTTATATTATGAAGCTCTAGAATCAGACGAAGATATATTTAGGCAGAAATCACCTTTCATTAACTGCGTTTGGCCTTCAATCAATTTATGGCAGGTGAAAATGCCTTCAATCAATTTTTGGCAGGTGAAAACGCCCATTTTGTGTTGTGATGGTCATTCACAAGAATTCCAAGCTGTCCTGTGAGCTCAGATCTTTATATTATGAAGCTCTAGAATCAGACCAAGTCATACTTAGGCAGAAATCACCTTTCATTAACTGCATTTGGCCTTCAATCAATTTATGGCAGGTGAAAATGCCCATTTTCAGCAGGTGAAAATGGGAATTTTGTGTTGTAATGGTCATTCACAAGAATTCCAAGCGGTCCTGTGAGCTCAGATCTTTATATTATGAAGCTCTAGAATCAGATCTAGTCAAATTTAGGCAGAAATCACCTTTCATTAACTGCGTTTGGCCTTCAATCAATTTATGGCAGGTGAACATGCCCATTTTCAGCAGGTGAAAATGGGCATTTTGTTTTGTAATGGTCCTTTACAAGAATTTCAAGTGGTCCTGTGAGCTCAGATCTTTATATTATGAAGCTCTAGAATCAGACGAAGATATATTCAGGCAGAAATCACCTTTCATTAACTACGTTTGGCCTTCAATCAATTTATGGCAGTGAAAATGCCTTCAATCAGTTTGTGGCAGGTGAAAATACCCATTTTGTGTTGTAATGGTCCTTTACAAGAATTCCAAGCTGTCCTGTGAGCTCAGATCTTTATATTATGAAGCTCTAGAATCAGACGAAGATATATTTAGGCAGAAATCACCTTTCATTAACTGCGTTTGGCCTTCAATCAATTTATGGCAGGTGAACATGCCCATTTTCAGCAGGTGAAAATGGGCATTTTGTGTTGTAATGGTCATTCACAAGAATTCGAAGCTGTCCTGTGAGCTCAGATCTTTATATTATGAAGCTCTAGAATCAGACCAAGTCATACTTAGGCAGAAATCACCTTTCATTAACTGCGTTTGGCCTTCAATCAATTTATGGCAGGTGAAAATGCCTTCAATCAATTTTTGGCAGGTGAAAATGCCCATTTTGTGTTGTAATGGTCCTTTAGAAGAATTCCAAGCTGTCCTGTGAGCTCAGATCTTTATAATATGAAGCCCTAGAATCAGATCTAGTCAAATTTAGGCAGAAATCACCTTTCATTAACTGCGTTTGGCCTTGAATCAATTTATGGCAGGTGAACATGCCCATTTTCAGCAGGTGAAAATGGGCATTTTGTTTTGTAATGGTCCTTTACAAGAATTTCAAGTGGTCCTGTGAGCTCAGATCTTTATATTATGAAGCTCTAGAATCAGACGAAGATATATTCAGGCAGAAATCACCTTTCATTAACTGCGTTTGGCCTTCAATCAATTTATGGCAGTGAAAATGCCTTCAATCAGTTTGTGGCAGGTGAAAGTACCCATTTTGTGTTGTAATGGTCCTTTACAAGAATTCCAAGCTGTCCTGTGAGCTCAGATCTTTATATTATGAAGCTCTAGAATCAGACCAAGTCATACTTAGGCAGAAATCACCTTTCATTAACTGCATTTGGCCTTCAATCAATTTATGGCAGGTGAAAATGCCCATTTTCAGCTGGTGAAAATGGGCATTTTGTGTTGTAATGGTCATTCACAAGAATTCCAAGTGGTCCTGTGAGCTCAGATCTTTATATTATGAAGCTCTAGAATCAGACGAAGATATATTCAGGCAGAAATCACCTTTCATTAACTGCGTTTGGCCTTCAATCAATTTATGGCAGTGAAAATGCCCATTTTCAGCAGGTGAAAATGGGCATTTTGTGTTGTAATGGTCATTCACAAGAATTCCAAGCTGTCCTGTGAGCTCAGATCTTTATATTATGAAGCTCTAGAATCAGACGAAAATATATTCAGGCAGAAATCACCTTTCATTAACTGCGTTTGGCCTTCAATCAATTTATGGCAGGTGAAAATGCCTTCAATCAATTTTTGGCAGGTGAAAATGCCCATTTTGTGTTGTAATGGTCCTTTAGAAGAATTCCAAGCTGTCCTGTGAGCTCAGATCTTTATAATATGAAGCCCTAGAATCAGATCTAGTCAAATTTAGGCAGAAATCACCTTTCATTAACTGCGTTTGGCCTTGAATCAATTTATGGCAGGTGAACATGCCCATTTTCAGCAGGTGAAAATGGGCATTTTGTTTTGTAATGGTCCTTTACAAGAATTTCAAGTGGTCCTGTGAGCTCAGATCTTTATATTATGAAGCTCTAGAATCAGACGAAGATATATTCAGGCAGAAATCACCTTTCATTAACTGCGTTTGGCCTTCAATCAATTTATGGCAGTGAAAATGCCTTCAATCAGTTTGTGGCAGGTGAAAATACCCATTTTGTGTTGTAATGGTCCTTTACAAGAATTCCAAGCTGTCCTGTGAGCTCAGATCTTTATATTATGAAGCTCTAGAATCAGACCAAGTCAAATTTAGGCAGAAATCACCTTTCATTAACCGCGTTTGGCCTTCAATCAATTTATGGCAGGTGAACATGCCCATTTTCAGCAGGTGAAAATGGGCATTTTGTGTTGTAATGGTCCTTTACAAGAATTCCAAGTGGTCCTGTGAGCTCAGATCTTTATATTATGAAGCTCTAGAATCAGATCAAGTCATATTTAGGTAGAAATCACCTTTCATTAACTGCGTTTGGCCTTCAATCAATTTATGGCAGTGAAAATGCCCATTTTCAGCAGGTGAAAATGGGCATTTTGTGTTGTAATGGTCATTCACAAGAATTCCAAGCTGTCCTGTGAGCTCAGATCTTTATATTATGAAGCTCTAGAATCAGACGAAAATATATTCAGGCAGAAATCACCTTTCATTAACTGCGTTTGGCCTTCAATCAATTTATGGCAGTGAAAATGCCTTCAATCAGTTTTTGGCAGGTGAAAAGACCCATTTTGTGTTTTAATGGTCCTTTACAAGAATTCCAAGCTGTCCTGTGAGCTCAGATCTTTATATTATGAAGCTCTAGAATCAGACGAAGATATATTCAGGCAGAAATCACCTTTCATTAACTGCGTTTGGCCTTGAATCAATTTATGGCAGGTGAACATGCCCATTTTCAGCAGGTGAAAATGGGCATTTTGTTTTGTAATGGTCCTTTACAAGAATTTCAAGTGGTCCTGTGAGCTCAGATCTTTATATTATGAAGCTCTAGAATCAGACGAAGATATATTCAGGCAGAAATCACCTTTCATTAACTGCGTTTGGCCTTCAATCAATTTATGGCAGTGAAAATGCCTTCAATCAGTTTGTGGCAGGTGAAAATACCCATTTTGTGTTGTAATGGTCCTTTACAAGAATTCCAAGCTGTCCTGTGAGCTCAGATCTTTATATTATGAAGCTCTAGAATCAGACCAAGTCATACTTAGGCAGAAATCACCTTTCATTAACTGCATTTGGCCTTCAATCAATTTATGGCAGGTGAAAATGCCCATTTTCAGCTGGTGAAAATGGGCATTTTGTGTTGTAATGGTCATTCACAAGAATTCCAAGTGGTCCTGTGAGCTCAGATCTTTATATTATGAAGCTCTAGAATCAGACGAAGATATGTTCAGGCAGAAATCACCTTTCATTAACTGCATTTGGCGTTCAATCAATTTATGGCAGGTGAACATGCCCATTTTCAGCAGGTGAAAATGCCCGTTTTGTGTTGTAATGGTCATTCACAAGAATTCCAAGCGGTCCCGTGAGCTCAGATCTTTATATTATGAAGCTCTAGAATCAGACGAAGATATATTTAGGCAGAAATCACCTTTCATTAACTGCGTTTGGCCTTCAATCAATTTATGGCAGGTGAAAATGCCTTCAATCAATTTTTGGCAGGTGAAAACGCCCATTTTGTGTTGTGATGGTCATTCACAAGAATTCCAAGCTGTCCTGTGAGCTCAGATCTTTATATTATGAAGCTCTAGAATCAGACGAAGATATATTCAGGCAGAAATCACCTTTCAGTAACTGCATTTGGCCTTCAATCAATTTATGGCAGTGAAAATGCCTTCAATCAGTTTTTGGCAGGTGAAAAGACCCATTTTGTGTTTTAATGGTCCTTTACAAGAATTCCAAGCTGTCCTGTGAGCTCAGATCTTTATATTATGAAGCTCTAGAATCAGACCAAGTCATACTTAGGCAGAAATCACCTTTCATTAACTGCATTTGGCCTTCAATCAATTTATGGCAGGTGAAAATGCCCATTTTCAGCTGGTGAAAATGGGCATTTTGTGTTGTAATGGTCATTCACAAGAATTCCAAGTGGTCCTGTGAGCTCAGATCTTTATATTATGAAGCTCTAGAATCAGACGAAGATATATTCAGGCAGAAATCACCTTTCATTAACTGCGTTTGGCCTTCAATCAATTTATGGCAGGTGAAAATGCCTTCAATCAATTTTTGGCAGGTGAAAATGCCCATTTTGTGTTGTAATTGTCCTTTACAAGAATTCCAAGCTGTCCTGTGAGCTCAGATCTTCATATTATGAAGCTCTAGAATCAGACGAAGATATATTTAGGTAGAAATCACCTTTCATTAACTGCGTTTGGCCTTCAATCAATTTATGGCAGGTGAACATGCCCATTTTCAGCAGGTGAAAATGGGCATTTTGTGTTGTAATGGTCATTCACAAGAATTCGAAGCTGTCCTGTGAGCTCAGATCTTTATATTATGAAGCTCTAGAATCAGACCAAGTCATATTTAGGCAGAAATCACCTTTCATTAACTGCGTTTGGCCTTCAATCAATTTATGGCAGGTGAAAATGCCTTCAATCAATTTTTGGCAGGTGAAAATGCCCATTTTGTGTTGTAATTGTCCTTTACAAGAATTCCAAGCTGTCCTGTGAGCTCAGATCTTTATATTATGAAGCTCTAGAATCAGATCTAGTCAAATTTAGGCAGAAATCACCTTTCATTAACCGCGTTTGGCCTTCAATCAATTTATGGCAGGTGAACATGCCCATTTTCAGCAGGTGAAAATGGGCATTTTGTGTTGTAATGGTCCTTTACAAGAATTCCAAGTGGTCCTGTGAGCTCAGATCTTTATATTATGAAGCTCTAGAATCAGATCAAGTCATATTTAGGTAGAAATCACCTTTCATTAACTGCGTTTGGCCTTCAATCAATTTATGGCAGTGAAAATGCCCATTTTCAGCAGGTGAAAATGGGCATTTTGTGTTGTAATGGTCATTCACAAGAATTCCAAGCTGTCCTGTGAGCTCAGATCTTTATATTATGAAGCTCTAGAATCAGACGAAAATATATTCAGGCAGAAATCACCTTTCATTAACTGCGTTTGGCCTTCAATCAATTTATGGCAGGTGAAAATGCCTTCAATCAATTTTTGGCAGGTGAAAATGCCCATTTTGTGTTGTAATGGTCCTTTAGAAGAATTCCAAGCTGTCCTGTGAGCTCAGATCTTTATAATATGAAGCCCTAGAATCAGACCTAGTCAAATTTAGGCAGAAATCACCTTTCATTAACTGCGTTTGGCCTTGAATCAATTTATGGCAGGTGAACATGCCCATTTTCAGCAGGTGAAAATGGGCATTTTGTTTTGTAATGGTCCTTTACAAGAATTCCAAGCTGTCCTGTGAGCTCAGATCTTTATATTATGAAGCTCTAGAATCAGACCAAGTCATACTTAGGCAGAAATCACCTTTCATTAACTGCATTTGGCCTTCAATCAATTTATGGCAGGTGAAAATGCCCATTTTCAGCTGGTGAAAATGGGCATTTTGTGTTGTAATGGTCATTCACAAGAATTCCAAGTGGTCCTGTGAGCTCAGATCTTTATATTATGAAGCTCTAGAATCAGACGAAGATATATTCAGGCAGAAATCACCTTTCATTAACTGCGTTTGGCCTTCAATCAATTTATGGCAGTGAAAATGCCCATTTTCAGCAGGTGAAAATGGGCATTTTGTGTTGTAATGGTCATTCACAAGAATTCCAAGCTGTCCTGTGAGCTCAGATCTTTATATTATGAAGCTCTAGAATCAGACCAAGTCATATTTAGGCAGAAATCACCTTTCATTAACTGCGTTTGGCCTTCAATCAATTTATGGCAGGTGAAAATGCCTTCAATCAATTTTTGGCAGGTGAAAATGCCCATTTTGTGTTGTAATTGTCCTTTACAAGAATTCCAAGCTGTCCTGTGAGCTCAGATCTTCATATTATGAAGCTCTAGAATCAGACGAAGATATATTTAGGTAGAAATCACCTTTCATTAACTGCGTTTGGCCTTCAATCAATTTATGGCAGGTGAACATGCCCATTTTCAGCAGGTGAAAATGGGCATTTTGTGTTGTAATGGTCATTCACAAGAATTCGAAGCTGTCCTGTGAGCTCAGATCTTTATATTATGAAGCTCTAGAATCAGACCAAGTCATATTTAGGCAGAAATCACCTTTCATTAACTGCGTTTGGCCTTCAATCAATTTATGGCAGGTGAAAATGCCTTCAATCAATTTTTGGCAGGTGAAAATGCCCATTTTGTGTTGTAATTGTCCTTTACAAGAATTCCAAGCTGTCCTGTGAGCTCAGATCTTTATATTATGAAGCTCTAGAATCAGATCTAGTCAAATTTAGGCAGAAATCACCTTTCATTAACCGCGTTTGGCCTTCAATCAATTTATGGCAGGTGAACATGCCCATTTTCAGCAGGTGAAAATGGGCATTTTGTGTTGTAATGGTCCTTTACAAGAATTCCAAGTGGTCCTGTGAGCTCAGATCTTTATATTATGAAGCTCTAGAATCAGATCAAGTCATATTTAGGTAGAAATCACCTTTCATTAACTGCGTTTGGCCTTCAATCAATTTATGGCAGGTGAAAATGCCTTCAATCAATTTTTGGCAGGTGAAAATGCCCATTTTGTGTTGTAATGGTCCTTTAGAAGAATTCCAAGCTGTCCTGTGAGCTCAGATCTTTATAATATGAAGCCCTAGAATCAGATCTAGTCAAATTTAGGCAGAAATCACCTTTCATTAACTGCGTTTGGCCTTGAATCAATTTATGGCAGGTGAACATGCCCATTTTCAGCAGGTGAAAATGGGCATTTTGTTTTGTAATGGTCCTTTACAAGAATTTCAAGTGGTCCTGTGAGCTCAGATCTTTATATTATGAAGCTCTAGAATCAGACGAAGATATATTCAGGCAGAAATCACCTTTCATTAACTGCGTTTGGCCTTCAATCAATTTATGGCAGTGAAAATGCCTTCAATCAGTTTGTGGCAGGTGAAAATACCCATTTTGTGTTGTAATGGTCCTTTACAAGAATTCCAAGCTGTCCTGTGAGCTCAGATCTTTATATTATGAAGCTCTAGAATCAGACCAAGTCATACTTAGGCAGAAATCACCTTTCATTAACTGCATTTGGCCTTCAATCAATTTATGGCAGGTGAAAATGCCCATTTTCAGCTGGTGAAAATGGGCATTTTGTGTTGTAATGGTCATTCACAAGAATTCCAAGTGGTCCTGTGAGCTCAGATCTTTATATTATGAAGCTCTAGAATCAGACGAAGATATATTCAGGCAGAAATCACCTTTCATTAACTGCATTTGGCCTTCAATCAATTTATGGCAGGTGAAAATGCCTTCAATCAATTTTTGGCAGGTGAAAACGCCCATTTTGTGTTGTGATGGTCATTCACAAGAATTCCAAGCTGTCCTGTGAGCTCAGATCTTTATATTATGAAGCTCTAGAATCAGACGAAGATATATTCAGGCAGAAATCACCTTTCAGTAACTGCATTTGGCCTTCAATCAATTTATGGCAGTGAAAATGCCTTCAATCAGTTTTTGGCAGGTGAAAAGACCCATTTTGTGTTTTAATGGTCCTTTACAAGAATTCCAAGCTGTCCTGTGAGCTCAGATCTTTATATTATGAAGCTCTAGAATCAGACCAAGTCATACTTAGGCAGAAATCACCTTTCATTAACTGCATTTGGCCTTCAATCAATTTATGGCAGGTGTAAATGCCTTCAATCAATTTTTGGCAGGTGAAAATGCCCATTTTGTGTTGTAATGGTCCTTTAGAAGAATTCCAAGCTGTCCTGTGAGCTCAGATCTTTATAATATGAAGCCCTAGAATCAGATCTAGTCAAATTTAGGCAGAAATCACCTTTCATTAACTGCGTTTGGCCTTCAATCAATTTATGGCAGGTGAACATGCCCATTTTCAGCAGGTGAAAATGGGCATTTTGTTTTGTAATGGTCCTTTACAAGAATTTCAAGTGGTCCTGTGAGCTCAGATCTTTATATTATGAAGCTCTAGAATCAGACGAAGATATATTCAGGCAGAAATCACCTTTCATTAACTGCGTTTGGCCTTCAATCAATTTATGGCAGTGAAAAATGCCCATTTTGTGTTGTAATGGTCCTTTACAAGAATTCCAAGCTGTCCTGTGAGCTCAGATCTTTATATTATGAAGCTCTAGAATCAGACCGAGTCATACTTAGGCAGAAATCACCTTTCATTAACTGCATTTGGCCTTCAATCAATTTATGGCAGGTGAAAATGCCCATTTTCAGCAGGTGAAAATGGGCATTTTGTGTTGTAATGGTCATTCACAAGAATTCCAAGTGGTCCTGTGAGCTCAGATCTTTATATTATGAAGCTCTAGAATCAGACGAAGATATATTCAGGCAGAAATCACCTTTCATTAACTGCATTTGGCCTTCAATCAATTTATGGCAGTGAAAATGCCTTCAATCAGTTTTTGGCAGGTGAAAATGCCCATTTTGTGTTTTAATGGTCCTTTACAAGAATTCCAAGCTGTCCTGTGAGCTCAGATCTTTATAATATGAAGCCCTAGAATCAGATCTAGTCAAATTTAGGCAGAAATCACCTTTCATTAACTGCGTTTGGCCTTCAATCAATTTATGCAGGTGAACATGCCCATTTTCAGCAGGTGAAAATGGGCATTTTGTGTTGTAATGGTCCTTACAAGAATTTCAAGTGGGTCCTGTGAGCTCAGATCTTTATATTATGAAGCTCTAGAATCAGACGAAGATATATTCAGGCAGAAATCACCTTTCATTAACTGCGTTTGGCCTTCAATCAATTTTATGGCAGTGAAAATGCCTTCAATCAGTTTGTGGCAGGTGAAAATACCCATTTTGTGTTGTAATGGTCCTTTACAAGAATTCCAAGCTGTCCTGTGAGCTCAGATCTTTATATTATGAAGCTCTAGAATCAGACCAAGTCCATACTTAGGCAGAAATCACCCTTTCATTAACTGCATTTGGCCTTCAATCAATTTATGGCAGGTGAAAATGCCCATTTTCAGCAGGTGAAAAATGGGCATTTTGTGTTGTAATGGTCATTCACAAGAATTCCAAGTGGTCCTGTGAGCTCAGATCTTTATATTATGAAGCTCTAGAATCAGACGAAGATATATTCAGGCAGAAATCACCTTCATTAACTGCGTTTGGCCTTCAATCAATTTATGGCAGGTGAAAATGCCTTCAATCAATTTTTGGCAGGTGAAAATGCCCATTTTGTGTTGTAATTGTCCTTTACAAGAATTCCAAGCTGTCCTGTGAGCTCAGATCTTCATATTATGAAGCTCTAGAATCAGACGAAGATATATTCAGGCAGAAATCACCTTTCATTAACTGCATTTGGCCTTCAATCAATTTATGGCAGTGAAAATGCCTTCAATCAGTTTTTGGCAGGTGAAAATGCCCATTTTGTGTTTTAATGGTCCTTTACAAGAATTCCAAGCTGTCCTGTGAGCTCAGATCTTTATATTATGAAGCTCTAGAATCAGACGAAGATATATTTAGGCAGAAATCACCTTTCATTAACTGCGTTTGGCCTTCAATCAATTTATGGCAGGTGAACATGCCCATTTTCAGCAGGTGAAAATGGGCATTTTGTGTTGTAATGGTCATTCACAAGAATTCGAAGCTGTCCTGTGAGCTCAGATCTTTATATTATGAAGCTCTAGAATCAGACCAAGTCATATTTAGGCAGAAATCACCTTTCATTAACTGCGTTTGGCCTTCAATCAATTTATGGCAGGTGAAAATGCCTTCAATCAATTTTTGGCAGGTGAAAATGCCCATTTTGTGTTGTAATTGTCCTTTACAAGAATTCCAAGCTGTCCTGTGAGCTCAGATCTTTATATTATGAAGCTCTAGAATCAGATCTAGTCAAATTTAGGCAGAAATCACCTTTCATTAACCGCGTTTGGCCTTCAATCAATTTATGGCAGGTGAACATGCCCATTTTCAGCAGGTGAAAATGGGCATTTTGTGTTGTAATGGTCCTTTACAAGAATTCCAAGTGGTCCTGTGAGCTCAGATCTTTATATTATGAAGCTCTAGAATCAGATCAAGTCATATTTAGGTAGAAATCACCTTTCATTAACTGCATTTGGCCTTCAATCAATTTATGGCAGGTGAAAATGCCTTCAATCAGTTTTTGGCAGGTGAAAATGCCCATTTTGTGTTGTAATGGTCATTCACAAGAATTCCAAGTGGTCCTGTGAGCTCAGATCTTTATATTATGAAGCTCTAGAATCAGACGAAGATATATTCAGGCAGAAATCACCTTTCATTAACTGCATTTGGCGTTCAATCAATTTATGGCAGGTGAACATGCCCATTTTCAGCAGGTGAAAATGCCCATTTTGTGTTGTAATGGTCATTCACAAGAATTCCAAGCGGTCCCGTGAGCTCAGATCTTTATATTATGAAGCTCTAGAATCAGACGAAGATATATTTAGGCAGAAATCACCTTTCATTAACTGCGTTTGGCCTTCAATCAATTTATGGCAGGTGAAAATGACTTCAATAAATTTTTGGCAGGTGAAAACGCCCATTTTGTGTTGTGATGGTCATTCACAAGAATTCCAAGCTGTCCTGTGAGCTCAGATCTTTATATTATGAAGCTCTAGAATCAGACGAAGATATATTCAGGCAGAAATCACCTTTCAGTAACTGCATTTGGCCTTCAATCAATTTATGGCAGTGAAAATGCCTTCAATCAGTTTTTGGCAGGTGAAAATGCCCATTTTGTGTTTTCATGGTCCTTTACAAGAATTCCAAGCTGTCCTGTGAGCTCAGATCTTTATATTATGAAGCTCTAGAATCAGACCAAGTCATACTTAGGCAGAAATCACCTTTCATTAACTGCATTTGGCCTTCAATCAATTTATGGCAGGTGTAAATGCCTTCAATCAATTTTTGGCAGGTGAAAATGCCCATTTTGTGTTGTAATGGTCCTTTAGAAGAATTCCAAGCTGTCCTGTGAGCTCAGATCTTTATAATATGAAGCCCTAGAATCAGATCTAGTCAAATTTAGGCAGAAATCACCTTTCATTAACTGCGTTTGGCCTTGAATCAATTTATGGCAGGTGAACATGCCCATTTTCAGCAGGTGAAAATGGGCATTTTGTTTTGTAATGGTCCTTTACAAGAATTTCAAGTGGTCCTGTGAGCTCAGATCTTTATATTATGAAGCTCTAGAATCAGACGAAGATATATTCAGGCAGAAATCACCTTTCATTAACTGCGTTTGGCCTTCAATCAATTTATGGCAGTGAAAATGCCCATTTTGTGTTGTAATGGTCCTTTACAAGAATTCCAAGCTGTCCTGTGAGCTCAGATCTTTATATTATGAAGCTCTAGAATCAGACCGAGTCATACTTAGGCAGAAATCACCTTTCATTAACTGCATTTGGCCTTCAATCAATTTATGGCAGGTGAAAATGCCTTCAATCAATTTTTGGCAGGTGAAAATGCCCATTTTGTGTTTTAATGGTCCTTTACAAGAATTCCAAGCTGTCCTGTGAGCTCAGATCTTTATATTATGAAGCTCTAGAATCAGACGAAGATATATTTAGGCAGAAATCACCTTTCATTAACTGCGTTTGGCCTTCAATCAATTTATGGCAGGTGAACATGCCCATTTTCAGCAGGTGAAAATGGGCATTTTGTGTTGTGATGGTCATTCACAAGAATTCCAAGCTGTCCTGTGAGCTCAGATCTTTATATTATGAAGCTCTAGAATCAGACCAAGTCATATTTAGGCAGAAATCACCTTTCATTAACTGCGTTTGGCCTTCAATCAATTTATGGCAGGTGAAAATGCCTTCAATCAATTTTTGGCAGGTGAAAATGGGCATTTTGTGTTGTAATGGTCCTTTACAAGAATTCCAAGCTGTCCTGTGAGCTCAGATCTTTATAATATGATGCTCTAGAATCAGACCAAGTCATATTTAGGCAGAAATCACCTTTCATTAACTGCGTTTGGCCTTCAATCAATTTATGGCAGGTGAACATGCCCATTTTCAGCAGGTGAAAAATGCCCATTTTGTGTTGTAATGGTCCTTTACAAGAATTTCAAGTGGTCCTGTGAGCTCAGATCTTTATATTATGAAGCTCTAGAATCAGACGAAGATATATTCAGGCAGAAATCACCTTTCATTAACTGCGTTTGGCCTTCAATCAATTTATGGCAGGTGAAAATGCCTTCAATCAATTTTTGGCAGGTGAAAATGCCCATTTTGTGTTGTAATGGTCCTTTACAAGAATTCCAAGCTGTCCTGTGAGCTCAGATCTTTATATTATGAAGCTCTAGAATCAGACGAAGATATATTTAGGCAGAAATCACCTTTCATTAACTGCGTTTGGCCTTCAATCAATTTATGGCAGGTGAACATGCCCATTTTCAGCAGGTGAAAATGGGCATTTTGTGTTGTAATGGTCATTCACAAGAATTCCAAGCTGTCCTGTGAGCTCAGATCTTTATATTATGAAGCTCTAGAATCAGACCAAGTCATATTTAGGCAGAAATCACCTTTCATTAACTGCGTTTGGCCTTCAATCAATTTATGGCAGTGAAAATGCCTTCAATCAATTTTTGGCAGGTGAAAACGCCCATTTTGTGTTGTGATGGTCATTCACAAGAATTCCAAGTGGTCCTGTGAGCTCAGATCTTTATAATATGAAGCCCTAGAATCAGATCTAGTCAAATTTAGGCAGAAATCACCTTTCATTAACTGCGTTTGGCCTTCAATCAATTTATGGCAGGTGAACATGCCCATTTTCAGCAGGTGAAAATGGGCATTTTGTGTTGTAATGGTCCTTTACAAGAATTTCAAGTGGTCCTGTGAGCTCAGATCTTTATATTATGAAGCTCTAGAATCAGACGAAGATATATTCAGGCAGAAATCACCTTTCATTAACTGCGTTTGGCCTTCAATCAATTTATGGCAGTGAAAATGCCTTCAATCAGTTTGTGGCAGGTGAAAATACCCATTTTTTGTTGTAATGGTCCTTTACAAGAATTCCAAGCTGTCCTGTGAGCTCAGATCTTTATATTATGAAGCTCTAGAATCAGACCAAGTCATACTTAGGCAGAAATCACCTTTCATTAACTGCATTTGGCCTTCAATCAATTTTCAGCAGGTGAAAATGGGCATTTTGTGTTGTAATGGTCCTTTACAAGAATTCCAAGCTGTCCTGTGAGCTCAGATCTTTATATTATGAAGCTCTAGAATCAGACGAAGATATATTCAGGCAGAAATCACCTTTCATTAACTGCGTTTGGCCTTCAATCAATTTATGGCAGTGAAAATGCCTTCAATCAGTTTGTGGCAGGTGAAAATACCCATTTTGTGTTGTAATGGTCCTTTACAAGAATTCCAAGCTGTCCTGTGAGCTCAGATCTTTATATTATGAAGCTCTAGAATCAGACCAAGTCATACTTAGGCAGAAATCACCTTTCATTAACTGCGTTTGGCCTTCAATCAATTTATGGCAGGTGAACATGCCCATTTTCAGCAGGTGAAAATGGGCATTTTGTGTTGTAATGGTCCTTTACAAGAATTTCAAGTGGTCCTGTGAGCTCAGATCTTTATATTATGAAGCTCTAGAATCAGACGAAGATATATTCAGGCAGAAATCACCTTTCATTAACTGCGTTTGGCCTTCAATCAATTTATGGCAGTGAAAATGCCTTCAATCAGTTTGTGGCAGGTGAAAATACCCATTTTGTGTTGTAATGGTCCTTTACAAGAATTCCAAGCTGTCCTGTGAGCTCAGATCTTTATATTATGAAGCTCTAGAATCAGACCAAGTCATACTTAGGCAGAAATCACCTTTCATTAACTGCATTTGGCCTTCAATCAATTTATGGCAGGTGAACATGCCCATTTTCAGCAGGTGAAAATGGGCATTTTGTGTTGTAATGGTCCTTTACAAGAATTCCAAGCTGTCCTGTGAGCTCAGATCTTCATATTATGAAGCTCTAGAATCAGACGAAGATATATTCAGGCAGAAATCACCTTTCATTAACTGCATTTGGCCTTCAATCAATTTATGGCAGTGAAAATGCCTTCAATCAGTTTTTGGCAGGTGAAAATGCCCATTTTGTGTTTTAATGGTCCTTTACAAGAATTCCAAGCTGTCCTGTGAGCTCAGATCTTTATATTATGAAGCTCTAGAATCAGACGAAGATATATTTAGGCAGAAATCACCTTTCATTAACTGCGTTTGGCCTTCAATCAATTTATGGCAGGTGAACATGCCCATTTTCAGCAGGTGAAAATGGGCATTTTGTGTTGTAATGGTCATTCACAAGAATTCGAAGCTGTCCTGTGAGCTCAGATCTTTATATTATGAAGCTCTAGAATCAGACCAAGTCATATTTAGGCAGAAATCACCTTTCATTAACTGCGTTTGGCCTTCAATCAATTTATGGCAGGTGAAAATGCCTTCAATCAATTTTTGGCAGGTGAAAATGCCCATTTTGTGTTGTAATTGTCCTTTACAAGAATTCCAAGCTGTCCTGTGAGCTCAGATCTTTATATTATGAAGCTCTAGAATCAGATCTAGTCAAATTTAGGCAGAAATCACCTTTCATTAACCGCATTTGGCGTTCAATCAATTTATGGCAGGTGAACATGCCCATTTTCAGCAGGTGAAAATGCCCGTTTTGTGTTGTAATGGTCATTCACAAGAATTCCAAGCGGTCCCGTGAGCTCAGATCTTTATATTATGAAGCTCTAGAATCAGACGAAGATATATTTAGGCAGAAATCACCTTTCATTAACTGCGTTTGGCCTTCAATCAATTTATGGCAGGTGAAAATGACTTCAATAAATTTTTGGCAGGTGAAAACGCCCATTTTGTGTTGTGATGGTCATTCACAAGAATTCCAAGCTGTCCTGTGAGCTCAGATCTTTATATTATGAAGCTCTAGAATCAGACGAAGATATATTCAGGCAGAAATCACCTTTCAGTAACTGCATTTGGCCTTCAATCAATTTATGGCAGTGAAAATGCCTTCAATCAGTTTTTGGCAGGTGAAAAGACCCATTTTGTGTTTTAATGGTCCTTTACAAGAATTCCAAGCTGTCCTGTGAGCTCAGATCTTTATATTATGAAGCTCTAGAATCAGACCAAGTCATACTTAGGCAGAAATCACCTTTCATTAACTGCATTTGGCCTTCAATCAATTTATGGCAGGTGTAAATGCCTTCAATCAATTTTTGGCAGGTGAAAATGCCCATTTTGTGTTGTAATGGTCCTTTAGAAGAATTCCAAGCTGTCCTGTGAGCTCAGATCTTTATATTATGAAGCTCTAGAATCAGACCGAGTCATACTTAGGCAGAAATCACCTTTCATTAACTGCATTTGGCCTTCAATCAATTTATGGCAGGTGAAAATGCCCATTTTCAGCAGGTGAAAATGGGCATTTTGTGTTGTAATGGTCATTCACAAGAATTCCAAGTGGTCCTGTGAGCTCAGATCTTTATATTATGAAGCTCTAGAATCAGACGAAGATATATTCAGGCAGAAATCACCTTTCATTAACTGCATTTGGCCTTCAATCAATTTATGGCAGTGAAAATGCCTTCAATCAGTTTTTGGCAGGTGAAAATGCCCATTTTGTGTTTTAATGGTCCTTTACAAGAATTCCAAGCTGTCCTGTGAGCTCAGATCTTTATATTATGAAGCTCTAGAATCAGACGAAGATATATTTAGGCAGAAATCACCTTTCATTAACTGCGTTTGGCCTTCAATCAATTTATGGCAGGTGAACATGCCCATTTTCAGCAGGTGAAAATGGGCATTTTGTGTTGTGATGGTCATTCACAAGAATTCCAAGCTGTCCTGTGAGCTCAGATCTTTATATTATGAAGCTCTAGAATCAGACCAAGTCATATTTAGGCAGAAATCACCTTTCATTAACTGCGTTTGGCCTTCAATCAATTTATGGCAGGTGAAAATGCCTTCAATCAATTTTTGGCAGGTGAAAATGGGCATTTTGTGTTGTAATGGTCCTTTACAAGAATTCCAAGCTGTCCTGTGAGCTCAGATCTTTATAATATGATGCTCTAGAATCAGACCAAGTCATATTTAGGCAGAAATCACCTTTCATTAACTGCGTTTGGCCTTCAATCAATTTATGGCAGGTGAACATGCCCATTTTCAGCAGGTGAAAAATGCCCATTTTGTGTTGTAATGGTCCTTTACAAGAATTTCAAGTGGTCCTGTGAGCTCAGATCTTTATATTATGAAGCTCTAGAATCAGACGAAGATATATTCAGGCAGAAATCACCTTTCATTAACTGCGTTTGGCCTTCAATCAATTTATGGCAGGTGAAAATGCCTTCAATCAATTTTTGGCAGGTGAAAATGCCCATTTTGTGTTGTAATGGTCCTTTACAAGAATTCCAAGCTGTCCTGTGAGCTCAGATCTTTATATTATGAAGCTCTAGAATCAGACGAAGATATATTTAGGCAGAAATCACCTTTCATTAACTGCGTTTGGCCTTCAATCAATTTATGGCAGGTGAACATGCCCATTTTCAGCAGGTGAAAATGGGCATTTTGTGTTGTAATGGTCATTCACAAGAATTCCAAGCTGTCCTGTGAGCTCAGATCTTTATATTATGAAGCTCTAGAATCAGACCAAGTCATATTTAGGCAGAAATCACCTTTCATTAACTGCGTTTGGCCTTCAATCAATTTATGGCAGTGAAAATGCCTTCAATCAATTTTTGGCAGGTGAAAACGCCCATTTTGTGTTGTGATGGTCATTCACAAGAATTCCAAGTGGTCCTGTGAGCTCAGATCTTTATAATATGAAGCCCTAGAATCAGATCTAGTCAAATTTAGGCAGAAATCACCTTTCATTAACTGCGTTTGGCCTTCAATCAATTTATGGCAGGTGAACATGCCCATTTTCAGCAGGTGAAAATGGGCATTTTGTGTTGTAATGGTCCTTTACAAGAATTTCAAGTGGTCCTGTGAGCTCAGATCTTTATATTATGAAGCTCTAGAATCAGACGAAGATATATTCAGGCAGAAATCACCTTTCATTAACTGCGTTTGGCCTTCAATCAATTTATGGCAGTGAAAATGCCTTCAATCAGTTTGTGGCAGGTGAAAATACCCATTTTGTGTTGTAATGGTCCTTTACAAGAATTCCAAGCTGTCCTGTGAGCTCAGATCTTTATATTATGAAGCTCTAGAATCAGACCAAGTCATACTTAGGCAGAAATCACCTTTCATTAACTGCATTTGGCCTTCAATCAATTTTCAGCAGGTGAAAATGGGCATTTTGTGTTGTAATGGTCCTTTACAAGAATTCCAAGCTGTCCTGTGAGCTCAGATCTTTATATTATGAAGCTCTAGAATCAGACGAAGATATATTCAGGCAGAAATCACCTTTCATTAACTGCGTTTGGCCTTCAATCAATTTATGGCAGTGAAAATGCCTTCAATCAGTTTGTGGCAGGTGAAAATACCCATTTTGTGTTGTAATGGTCCTTTACAAGAATTCCAAGCTGTCCTGTGAGCTCAGATCTTTATATTATGAAGCTCTAGAATCAGACCAAGTCATACTTAGGCAGAAATCACCTTTCATTAACTGCGTTTGGCCTTCAATCAATTTATGGCAGGTGAACATGCCCATTTTCAGCAGGTGAAAATGGGCATTTTGTGTTGTAATGGTCCTTTACAAGAATTTCAAGTGGTCCTGTGAGCTCAGATCTTTATATTATGAAGCTCTAGAATCAGACGAAGATATATTCAGGCAGAAATCACCTTTCATTAACTGCGTTTGGCCTTCAATCAATTTATGGCAGTGAAAATGCCTTCAATCAGTTTGTGGCAGGTGAAAATACCCATTTTGTGTTGTAATGGTCCTTTACAAGAATTCCAAGCTGTCCTGTGAGCTCA
The DNA here is from genome assembly GCA_023373845.1 of Nibea coibor. NCBI lineage: Eukaryota > Metazoa > Chordata > Actinopteri > Sciaenidae > Nibea > Nibea coibor. The sequence continues at coordinate 6,571,252 of CM041727.1, forward strand.
GATCTTTATATTATGAAGCTCTAGAATCAGACCAAGTCATACTTAGGCAGAAATCACCTTTCATTAACTGCATTTGGCCTTCAATCAATTTATGGCAGGTGAAAATGCCTTCAATCAATTTTTGGCAGGTGAAAATGCCCATTTTGTGTAGTAATGGTCCCTTACAAGAATTCCAAGCTGTCCTGTGAGCTCAGATCTGTATAATATGAAGCCCTCGAATCAGATCTAGTCAAATTTAGGCAGAAATCACCTTTCATTAACTGCGTTTGGCCTTCAATCAATTTATGGCAGGTGAAAATGCCTTCAATCAATTTTTGGCAGGTGAAAATGCCCATTTTGTGTTGTAATGGTCCTTTACAAGAATTCCAAGCTGTCCTGTGAGCTCAGATCTTTATATTATGAAGCTCTTGAATGAGATGAAGTCATATTTAAGTATAAATAACCTGTCATTAACATTAGCCTACCTTTAGCTGACTACTCTTGCTAGTTGGTAAAGTCAGCTGCAACAGGTGACAACCGGTCAATGGTCAAATTACTATATCTTTCCCATCAGCTTCATAACGATTTGTAAATCTGGTAACAGCAGTGATTGTACTTGCGTTAGGTGTCTTTAGTCAAGTTGTACTGTACCCTCAGGTAACTGCAGGAGTACATCTGGGCTACGTCTTCACTAATCTTCTCAGAATAAATGGACCGGCACAGCACAGCACACACACACACACATAGCGAGACTTCACTGAAAGTTGGTAGGAATAGGCCAAAGGACTTTAATTGAATTTTAAATGATCTAATATAAAGTGCTAAACTCTGTGGCTCCTGAATAAATCCCGTGTTCGTCTAAAAATCATTTTAAATTCCTTTAAGCTCTCAAACCATTCTGTTCTTTCCCGACATGGCCTCCATTTTAAGTCACTGACCTCTCCCCGGTGGTGCGTTCCCTGGAGAGACAGAGCAGGAGAAAAAAAAACAGTTTCTTCTGCATTACAACGTCACATTTTGCTCTTTAATTCTGAGTTCAAGTCATATTCAAAGAGGAAACAAACAACTGCAATATCTTCTTTTTGGTCAGTGTTTGTGGACATCTGCCTGGAATGATTGGAGATCACACAGTCCTTAATTATTTAACTGGTGGTACATTCTGTGCACATTATTCTTTTATTACTATATCTGGGCAGCTGATGAAGAAGTTTATTTATGCACTGGAATACCAATGCATGAATAAAAAGCTTGCAGTTTGAGATTTATTGCCAGAGGTTTCAGCTCGACAGCGCCCGAGGTGTGCGGAGTCACTGTGAATACGGTGCAAAACGCATCCAACGTGCTTCAGTCATTATTAGAGTTAATTAAACATGCGAGCTAAGAGGTTTATAAAAAGGATGATGAGCTCAGAGAGGTGATGAGCCAAGCTCGGAGGAGACGGCTGTTAGACTTCAGCGTTCACTTTGTCGGACCACAATTATAACTAACAACTGAGAATGTGGGTGATCGTTCTTGTCAGGAGGAGGAGATGACTCATTTCTTTGGGATATCGTTCGACTAGGTGGTACGGTATATTTCATAATAGAGTCACAGATGTTTTTCTTGGATCTTGATCATAATTAGTGTACCGAGTGGAAATGACATTTATACCTTCAGTGAGCAAGTCGCCCACTCAGGAAAAAGGGAAGATCTATCTATCTGTCTTCATTTTAAACAGTCTTAAGGTTTTTGTCGTGGCTACACTCGAATCATTCCAAAAACTTTTGTAATATTTTCAGCAAAAGATCAGCATGATGTACAAAAGTGTCTCTTTTAGACTGAAAGCAGCATGCTTCACGGAGACATTTGTCTTTGTGCCTGAGGCTGATTAAGAAAAAGAGCTTTTTTTGAAGCCTGCTTCCCCCTCTCAGGATGTCCCCTGCTGGACTCCAGTACCTTTTATAGGCTGCCAGATCCAAAAGCTTTGAATATCCCACCAACGCCAGCGACAAGAGTCTCAATGTGGGACCAGCTGCATCTCCCTGGAACAGCGAATGCGAGGCGGCGAACACTGATGAGATGTTGAAGCTTGCTGTTACAATGCTGTCCAGCAGTACTCACGATAACTTTGTAAAGGTCAGACTGTTGAAACGCAGTGACAAATCCGCTAACACCACACATTTTGATGACAGGGGATCGTAGTCGGGCAAAGAACGAAGAGAATGAAAAGAAATGTGAATTATGTGAAACACAGACGGCAAGAAGAAAGCCATTATATCAGTGCAGCTGCAAGGTGAAGAACTGAACACAATCATAAATAAAAGTCCAAAAAATATCTTTAAAAGTGCATGCTATGTGTGTTCTCATCATCTGTAATTCTGTGACTGAGGCAATGCAGCACAAAGGGACGGGCCTGTCTCTTTACAGATGTCCGTGGACAGATGATGAGACAATGGGCCTCTGGGCACAGACATGTGAAATGTCTCCGTAGCTGGAAGACAGCATTGCTCACCTCATTGTTACATATTTTGTCTCTTTTTCAGAAACGGTGCAACGCTGCTGTTAAAATTACATTTAGACTTCAGTCATAGGCACAGAGAGGCTGCCTTAACCACATAATACAAACCTTAATGGGACACATACCAAGTTTTTCTTTATGTTGATCTGTGAGTTTTGTCAGATTGTAAAGGCAAACTGTGATATTTAAAATAAATGTGACTCTATACAAAATATTCCATGTAACATAAATAAACTTTTGATGCAGGTTATAGCAGAGTTAACTGCTGTCAAATGTGTTTTTTGATAGTTATAATGTGTACTGTAGCCTCTATGCAAACTGCTTCAGGCTTTAAAAATAAATATTTTAACGGGCCGGTGTGTGTGGGAAATAAACAGGTCCGGACAGGAGCCTTCATTGGCATTATTTGAACTTTAAATCAGACATGTTGTGCTGTTTTATTTTGATTTAATTATATGTCTGCACCTTTATCTTTTTGCGTGTGTTGTGCCTGTGGTGTGTATATTTTTTACTGATGATAAACTTTAATACTTCAATAAAGTTTCTGAAAAAATGGTAAAGGAAGAGGACCTGTCTGTAGACACAAAAGGTCCATTAGACAGTTTACTATAGTCTAAATTAAATTCTAATCATGTTTAAAAAAACTTCCTAAATGTCTGTCCTGGATGTAAACAGGCTCGTGTGTGTGTGGACCTTTCACAATAAAACGTCAGAAAAAAAAAAACAAAAAACAGAAGTGACTTCCTGTTTGTCTGAAGTGGGCGGAGTTTACAGTGTGTGTGTGTGTGTGTGTGTGTGTGTGTGTGTGTGTGTGTGTGTGTGTGCAGGAGACTGACGGACGGACGGAAGGACGGACTCTCCTGTTAGTTTTCATTTTTCCGTTTTAAAATGCGGTGAAGTGAAGTTCGCACGGTCAGCTGACAGCATGGACAGCACGCGGACGGTCTGACAGCTGCGGTCACGCGCCTCAGCCTGCTGTAAGTTCGTCTTTTTCCGTTTCTGTCGCCGTTCAGGCCAAAAAGAACAAAATGTAACAAAGAGCCGCCTCATTACATCAGTACTTGATATCATGTAAGAGTGCCAACTCCTGAAAAAACTCTTTACTGTACACATGAAGATGAACAACATCAAATCACGTGTTGCTGACGTACTGTATAGTTTTACAACAACACACGCGACGCGGTGTAAAGTGATGTGTGTGTGTGTGTGTGTTTTGCTGTGTCATGATAGTGGTTTGCAAATAAGAGGCTGTGGATCGGGATCAACCATGGTGCAGGAATACCAGTCCCCTGTCCGGGTCTACAAGCATCCATTTGAGTTAATAATGGCGGTGAGTACTGTGTGTGTGTGTGTGTGTGTGTGTGTCCAGTGCTGTTATAAAGATAAGTGATGACCCAGAGTGCTTTGGAGGATCTTACATAACCAAAGTGGTGGCCGAGGTGTGTCTGTTTCCATTATGCGGCTCTGCCCCTTGAACTCCTCGAACACTCTCCTCTAGTTGGGAAAAAAAGGAAGTACGGAGCGTAAAAATAATCAAAGATCTCAAACCGGGCTCTTTCAGAATCTCTGAAATCATCTGCAGCCTTGTCTGCCTCTCAGGGTCGTCTGTCTGGCTCTTGATGTAACTGAAGTGAACGCTTCTCGCCGAGTGTCTGGACAAAACACAGAAACGTGTCTCCTGTGCCGAGGCTGTGGTAAACACGGTGATCTGCTGGGAGGAAGCTGCTTATTAAGCTTTGCATTTCCACGGCGCCTTTCGCCATTCACAGTCAGACTGCCCATTTAACGAGCCCGGATATTGGATATCTATGCAGAAAGTTTTGGTAAAGTTATCTGTAGCCTCCATAAATGTGTGTATTGCCCTGTTTTGTCCACTTTTCTGCATAATATGATGCTTAGAAGAGGTCGGGAGCTCTTGAGTTGAGTAAGCTCTTAGTAATAAAATATAACTTGATCTTCCGGCTGACTGTTCCTCTATTTAGACGTCACGATATTTAGATTTGTACCAGAGAAATCCACTGAATTAGCCGCAGAAATCCCGATTTCCAAACATTTACTTTCCACTTGATTAACTTGCTTTCCCCTAAGTGCAAAACTCTTTGTTACGCTGATACAATGCTCTCTTCACCTGCATCCCACCACACAGTGCTTTGCGTTGACATAAGGACAGGAGCTCTGTGTATAGTAAAAGTAGGGCAAACGTTAAAATAAGTGCATTTCCACGAGAACCGGCGGGGTTTCACCCACTTCCGCAGTCTCTTTCTTGCTCTCCGCAGTTATATATTAAGCCAAAGCCTTATGCAATGTCCTCACCGGGGGTTAAAGCCCGTGATGCTGCAGTGATTTTGCTCCGGAGACCGTAACTCTTTCACCTAACTCCAAGTCAGCGCCTACACAAGCTTCATTCCCCCATGAAACATCGCTCAGAGAAATTTCTCTCGCGTCACTGCCCGTCATTGAAAAGGATCTCAAAAATAAACCTTTTGTGGAAAAATAAATAACAGCCCCGATGAAAAGATCTCAGGGCCCGACAGCGGAAAGGAGAGATCCGAGTGAATAGTCTACCACCTCCTCCGCTCCCATTTATCTCTGGGCTTTCTCATTAGTCCCTGGCTGATCCCGCCACTGACGTACTGCAGCTAATGTCCTGGATATTACTGAATGTTTAACCGCTGATATTATTGTCCTCCCTTTCATGACGCATCTTTATAACTTTCCTGGGTATCTATGAGATGGATTTCTTCAGCTGTAGGTAGAAACGCGCAGCCTCCTGCGCGTGATTGACACCTGCAGAATTGCATTTAATCAATATTGCCCAAGGACATAATAAAACACTTTTTTGCTCCAGAGTCAGCCATCAGGCTGTTATTGGCTTAGTAATGTGAAATGTGCTGGTTGAAGTCAGACAAAGTCTTTGACCACTGACAGCTCCGCTCACACCTCTCTTATGCAGAAGGCAGGACAACGATTTGAATTTATCTGCGCTCGGGGGGGGACGTGTTGTTTTTGCCACGCGGCGTCAGTCAATGCTGCTTATTTTCCAAGGAAAGCTTTCCCGTTCATTTACTGAGTGAATAATGTTATCGTATTGACTCAGACTGCTCGTGTTGCGCTGTGTCAATACGAGCAGGATGCGTGCGTGAAGCCCTGAAGTGTGAGTCTTGTCTTTAACGGGCGGCTGTCTATGCCGTGGTGGTCTACTTCCTTCCATCCCCTTGGTTACCTGTCAATAGTTTATCAGCAAGAAAAAAAACCCTCACTGCTGCAAGTGACACGGGCTGAGGGCTTTTTGCATATCCTGAAACTTCACTCAGCGACTCGATCAATATTGACAGGCGAGCCCTGGAGAAAGGAACAGATGGTCACACGGTGTTGTTACAGACAGTAAAACGAATGGAATCACTGCCTGTAAAAGCTATCACAGCTGCAGGGTACTGCCGTGCAGAAAAACACATCGCATTTTCATATGCATTTTTATAAAGTGCTGGAGCTGCTGACACAGAAATGAGGCGCTGCGCTGTTTATTCTCCTTTTATTTTACTCTCAAGTGACCTCCTCGTAATGGGTCCAAAGCGGCTCAATTCGCTCTCTTCTATATATTTCTTTTCTTGTTGGATTCAGGCCTACGTGAGGAGGTTCCCAAAGTGCCCCCTCATCCCGGTGTTTGTAGACAGCGAGATCATCAGCGAGAGCCAAAGCCAGGACGGATCCACGCTGGTTACTGAGAGGCGCTGCGTGATCGACATCGATGCCCCGCGGCTTCTCAAACGGGTAACTCGCCTTTGACTTTGTACGGAGCGAAGGCCATGAAACGCACGGCAAGAGGCAACTTTATGGCTGCGTTGCATTAGATTGCTTGATTTGATCGCCTCGTTGCAACATTTGTGTGTGTATTTATTTCTATTTGCGTGCAGATTGCCGGTGTAGACTACCTGTACTTCATCCAGAAGAACACTCTGAATCGCAGAGACAGGACGCTCCGCATTGAGGTCCACAACGAGACCTTTTCCAGCAGAGTCATTGTCCGCGAGTGCTGCAATTACACGGTGAGTCCAACAACACGGTGGGAGTTTTTATTTCCTTGTTGCTGTACTTGTTTTATTATTTCTGTGAGACAGTCGTAGATAACACTCCTACTGATACACAGACTTTAAACTCGCTGTAGTTTGACTCAGCCCAGTTATATCTACCTTACTGAAACATTTCCTGACTTGCAGCAACCCGGAGCATTTGTACTTAATGCCCTCTGAACATCTGATTGTGACTTTGATGAAATGCTTTCATTACTTTGCGATGGTCATTTCAAAGCAGTTCAATGTTGTGGAACAATCTTTAGATATATTTTGATTGATTTTCTCCTTTCATAGGTTCACCCGGAAAATGAGGACTGGACGTGCTTCGAGCAGACAGCTAGCCTCGATATGAAGTCCTTTTTTGGCTTCGAGAGCACCGCAGAGAAGATAGCGATGAAGCAGTATGCCAGCAGCATTAAGAAGGTCTGCGTCTTCCTTTCTGTTCCTCCTTTACATGTATTGACTTCACACGCGCAGCCACATTTACCCAAAGTCCTGTGTTGCAGGGTAAAGAAATCATCGAGTACTACCTCAGAGAGCTGGAGGAAGAAGGAGTGACGTACATACCTCGATGGACCCCCCCTGTTGCCTCTGGCACTTCCAGGCTTGAGCTGCCGCGGACATCCACTGCCAGAACAATCCCGCCGAAAGGTGCTAAGAATGGGTTGGACGGCAAAGACGCGGCCGGTCCCACAGAGCTGGTGGTTGGCTCTCCTGACGGTCAGTGTTTACCCACTAAACACATTTTGTGTGCGGAACAGCCGCCAACACACAGCACGAATGTGCAGTGACAGAGCGTGCATTAGTCATTTTATTCCTTTCCTATTTTAACAGATAAATATAGATTTATTGTAGCTTCTTTCGCATGATTTAAAACAACAATAGAGCCAGATGTTGAAAGGGACAAACAGCTTATGTCATTCTGTGCTCACGCTGAACAGACAAAGCAGTGCACAGCTCCTGCTGTCACCGTTTAATGTATGCAGTGCGCGCTAACTTTACACTGTACATATGTTTTGGCCTGCAGACAAGCTGGATGCTGACTACATCAGACGTTACCTAGGTGATTTAACGCCTCTGCAGGAGAGCTGTCTTATTCGACTGCGCCAGTGGCTCCAAGAAAACCACAAGGGCAAGGTCGAATATACATAAACACTTTTGTTTGACTACAATTATGTACAATGCATATTTATTTCTAGACGCACAATGTGGACTTTTGCTCATGTCTCGCTTCCACGCTGAAGTCGGGTTTGCCACTTACAAGTAATGTAGATTATAGATGTAAAATAACATTATCAGTGAGTTTAACTGAGAGCTGTGCTTGTCGTTGCACAGATTCCAAAGGATCAGCATGTGCTGCGTTTCCTGAGAGCCAGAGATTTCAACCTTGACAAGGCCAGGGAGTTCCTGTGCCAGTCGCTCACCTGGAGGAAGCAGCACCAGGTAGATTTCCTGTTGGACACATGGGAGCGCCCGCAACTGCTTCAGGACTATTACACAGGAGGCTGGCACCACCACGACAGAGGTAGCGTATGAGGGATTTCATTTTCACTTTGTTTCACGGCGGACTGTTAGCGTGCTGGGGTTCGTTCGCGGTGAAAGCGAGAACGTATCACTGGCTGTGAAGATAAAGACGCTGGGGTGGGGGGGGGGGTGGGGGGGGTTAGTTTTCTATATTTAAGTCCACACGGGCTGAACTGGCCTGTTAATTATTGACTGTGAAGTCTGAGCACCATCTGTCGTAGCTCCCATGTATGAAAAATGAGTCATTGCTTTTAACAGCTGATCCACCAGGTGAGAGTTGGGACCTGAACAGAGTGAGTGACATTTGAATGTTCAGATGTTAATTTAATACCTGTTAGAGAGGTAAATACCAGCTGTATGTAAGCAGAGTGACAACAGTCCTCATGATAAAAGGATCTGACTCATTCTGTGTGTCAGTCCTCCTCGTGTTGCGTTGGACAATATTTGAGTTTCTGTGTGTGTGTTTGTGGTTTAGATGGCCGTCCTCTGTATGTCTTGCGTCTGGGACAAATGGACACTAAGGGCTTGGTACGAGCCTTAGGAGAGGAGGTGCTGCTGAGACAGGTGACATGAACACACACACACAAGTATCCCCATTTAAATATCAATATCACATTGATGCATTAACTCCATGAACGTGACTCAGGTCCTGTCCATCAACGAGGAGGGACTGAGGCGCTGTGAAGAAAACACCAGAGTCTTCGGTCGACCCATTAGGTGCCCAAATATGAACTCGCCCATCTTCTTCTTCGGTGTGTCACTGGTTTACACGTGCGTTCGTGTGATGGTTTGATGTTAATGTGTCCATCAGCTGCTGGACTTGCCTGGTGGATCTGGAGGGTCTGAACATGCGTCACCTGTGGAGACCAGGAGTGAAGGCTCTGCTGAGGATCATCGAAGTGGTGGAGGCCAACTACCCCGAGACTCTGGGTCGCCTGCTCATCCTGAGGGCGCCCCGAGTTTTCCCAGTGCTCTGGACGCTGGTGAGAGGAAAAGCCCTAAAAGCTGCTTTAATTCATCATCCGACCGAGGAAGAATGGATGAAGTTGTACAGACGATGAGATCACCGATATGCAACACCATCAATAGGAGCAAAAGATAATCATAACCATGCAATATGCAAATCCTCATGGGGGAAACTTGATTATAGCTACTGCAATATGCAGTGTTGTAGTTTGTAGGCGAGTAATAGCACTCGGCAAAGAAATAAACACAAGCAGTAATGTGTGCACTAATAAATCAAAACACTAATAAAAGTTATGAAAGCAGTGCACGAGTGAGAACGGGCTGCAACAACTTATACTTGTGTGTGAAATGTTTAATCCAAATAAAATATTAAATCTCTTATTATGTTGCTAAAGTGCAAGACGCTTAGTGACACCGTCAACAAGCCGATCTGTTTATTTCCTAAAGCCTGAATTATTCAGATGTTCTTGGGTGCATTTCTTTTCATAACGTGTTCTCTAATTACTCTTGGTGTCATCAGGTCACTCCCCTGATTGATGAGAACACCCGTAAGAAGTTCCTCGTTTACGCCGGAAATGACTACCAGGGTCCAGGAGGTCTGGTGGACTACATCGACAAGGAGATCATCCCCGACTTCTTGGGAGGGGACTGCATGGTGAGGTTTCAGTCCTGCATGCGGCCGGCGCATGTTGACGTCTCATGATAATCTGTGTACCGATAGAAGCAGAGAACACAAGCACATCCCCCCCTTCTGTTGTCTCCAGTGCGACATCCCTGAGGGAGGTACGGTCCCCAAATCTCTGTACAGGACTGCAGAGGAGCTGGAGAGTGAGGAGAACCGCCTGTTGACTGACTCCATCTATAAGAGTGCCAGTATTTTCAAAGGAGCCCCGTATGAGGTACCTCATCTGTGTGTCTTTGTATCAAAGAGTGAGGCTGCTTTCATTGTGCTAATGCTGTGTTAAGATTTAAATCTCCAATTTAAGCTCATGCCGGATTTTCATATTTCAAAACTGTGGATTAGGGTGCCATCAGGTGGGAGAAGTCTAGATTGCAGCAAGAGAGCGAAGTGATTAATGGCCTTCTGTCTGCCTTCCTGTGTTTCCAATCTCCCTACATCCTCTTGCAGATGTTAATCGAGATCACCGAGGCGTCCTCCGTCATCACCTGGGACTTTGACGTGTCTAAAGGAGATGTGATTTTCAGAATCTACCATTCCAAGAGGGCCCCGCAGCCTCCCAAGAAGGACGCCCTCGGAGCCCACGGCATCACGTCCCTCGGGGTTGTTAACGCACAGCTGATCGACAAGAGCTGGGTGTTGGGGAAGGACTACAGCATGGTGGAGAAAGCCCTCACGTGCAGGGAGGGAGAGAGCGTGCAGGTCAGAGAGAGGGCGGCCGAGGAAACTTTGTTGCGCTTTGCCGTCTGTCGCGTCAGAGCAGTCGAACTCATCCTGCAGATTTCCTCCGTTCAAACAGGGCTCCCACGTCACACGCTGGCCCGGCTTCTACATCCTCCAGTGGCGCTTTCACAGCTCCCCGGCCTGCTCCGCCTCCAGCCTGCCTCGGGTGGATGACGTGCTGGCCTCGCTCCAGGTCTCCTCCCACAAGTGCAAGATCATGTACTACACCGAGGTGCTGGCCTCCCATGACTTCAGGTCAGTATATTTATTCCTGTCTTCCTTATTTGAACCTCTGGATGTGTGACAGTGTGTTGGTGTATGAGAAATCATATTTTTCATACACCAACGCACTTTATTTTTACAGTAATTTATCTGAGAACTCCTTCTTTTGTCTTTTCTGCCATTTCCAGGGGATCCATGACCAGCCTGGAGTCCAGCCATAGCGGTTTCTCTCAGCTCAGTGCCGCCACTACATCCTCTAGCCAATCACACGCCGGCTCCACCATCTCAAGATAGCATCTGCTCAGCAGGTGTCACCGGCAGCAGTGACCTAAAACGTACTGACATTTTGCTCCGGCCGTGCCTTATGCCTTCAAGAAGAAGCTGTTTGTCCTCTTACACTTAGATTAGATGTTTGTTCCTGTACTTAAAGTGTCTGTTTCCTGCACATGTGACGTCTTCTTTTTAATAACAGTAGTGTACAGTATGACGACTGCAACCCACGGTTAAAATATGAAATCTGATTTAATAGATGTGTGTCCTTACAGAGGTTTTTACATGAGATTAAGTGAATGTACAGCGCGCACACGGCTTCCTTCCCCTTCACTGTCCACTAGATGGCAGTGTACCCTGTGACTGTAACTGCTCTCAGGTCTGCGGCGTGCTCACGGTTTCACTCACACACACACACTTTGTCTCGCCTTCAAAGAAACTGAAGGGAGAATAGTTAAAATAAAGATTTTATCACAAGAATTAATATTGATGCAACTCCTGAGTGTCTTTATCCTGAATCTCGAGAAAACAGTGACTGCAGAAGCGGGGCCGCAGCAGAGGAGCAGTAATTGTAGACATAGATTATTAATCATTTTTACGGCAAAACGGGAGAAGATAATGTGAAATCTCTTTTTTTTAATATGCATTGCAGTCCCTAGATTTGATTTTGGGCTTGTTAGGCATAGCTGCTGAGTTTTCCGAGGCAGCTAATTTGAATGCAATATAGTGCAGCCCCTTGTGATCTGGCGCAGGGCCAGGCAGACAACTGATTTACATAAAACTTTAATTTACATAAACTTATCAGATGCTTCCAGCTAACACTTAATTGAATTTCCCTGTGTTGTTTCTTTCTTTCTTTTTTTTTTTCTTTCTTGGTTTGCAAACTTACGTCATGTTGCTGCTTATCCCAGCACAATTCAAAGTCAGGTGGACGGAGTTTTCTGAGGGGTTGATTGAACAGGAGGCCGACTTCCTGCTGGCATGACAGGGCTGTTAGAGGAAGTGTACCGACTTTGCCAGAAGCTTATTTACTGAATTACTCAGCTTGCTCTAATGACCTCCCAAGACACACATTGTCCACGCAAGCAGCAGCTCCTCTTTCGTCTGGATACGGCTAAATTGCTACTAAAACCTCTTCTTTGTGAGTAGTTACGTGAGTTATTTTATTGGCATTTATTGACTGGAAAAACAAGGTTTATTACGCAGGTAACGTTAGTTTGGTAAGTAAATGGAACGCTCCTTAATGTGTGGCATTATAATCTATGCACCTGTTTAGTTGACCTGACAACCTTATGAAGGAGGCGCTTAGCTGACCAGCAGGCTTTGAGATCATTTATGTGTGTATTAAATCCCATCACTGCACGAGGCACAGCAGTGCTTCAATATGAAAGCTAACATCGGCACAGAGCTTACAGTAACGATGCAAACCATGGTCACCCTCTTCGTTTAGCACGTTAGCATGCTAATATAGATTCGTTTTCTGCAGGAAGTTAGTCATGAGCCAAAGTCGTGGACTATGTTACAATTCTGATCCACCCTGCAGTCCAATACTGTAGTAGCTGTGACATGTAGACCTCATGTTGGATGAAAGGTTAGAGGATTAAGTCTTTAAGGTTCATCACCTGGGGACCATGAATGCCTCTGTTTTTCTTCAAAGCAGGTAGATAAGTGTTCAGACAAGTTTCTCTCCTCAGTGGAGAGTAGGATAACAGACCATGTCATTAGAGCTGTAGTCACTTTGACAAACCTGTTTGAAACCTGCTACATAGCGCCCAGGTTGGTTCAGTGCGAGTTGTGTGGATTACGTTTTAGGATTACATTTTGTTGCATAATATTTCTAACCATCCAAAAAGTCACATTTGGGTTGCTGATCACACATAATGAAAAATAAATGATCTCCGTCCAGACTCATCATTTGCAATTCAGTCGAGTACAGTTGTCTTTCGAATGAAATCTTTTCCTGCATTAACATCTCATCGCTGTGCATCGGTCGCACCGATATAACAACGATTTTAAAACAACACTGAAGGTGCAATCCCAGTGTTCCCATGGAGGAACGGCCAAATAACAGTGCAACAAGGAAGAGGAGATCGCTTTGGTGAGCACGGCAGACAAAGAAGCAAAAGGAGGAGGGCTGCATGGATAATATGCTGCTGAAATAGTCTCAGACATCTTGTTACAGATATAAACATCCCAGCCTTCATTGGGAATACATGATAATGAATCATCTCCTCTCAGAAATACCACAGGCAGACATGGGAATATTCAGCATGGGGCTGATTTTTTGGAGGTGTTGCGTCTTTGAATTTACATCTCATAAAAGGAAAAAGCTTGAGAGGTCGTTTACACCTAACACAATACAAACTAACCGCCGTCTATTTACTCTTGGAAATGTTTTTTTTTTCTTGATTTGATCACAGTGAGAAAATCCTCTCAGACGTGAGGTTGAGTCTCACAGCGGTGGAGATCCTCATTAAAACTAAACGCGCGTTTCATTTACTTCCTTCTGACAATCCTGACCTTCCCACTAATTGAAAAGGAGAGCTCTAGATTAGTGTGCACTAAATTATTTTTAAGAGGCTTGACACGCTGGAGGAGAAACTTTGTCTGAGATTGTTTGCGTGTACAAATGTGCGGCTTGAATCGAGCCCTTCTTTTACCGTGCTGCTGCTACCTGAAAAACAGTAAATGTTTAATACCTCTTCCATCTGAGTTGTGGACCTGTCTGTTAAACTAATCTCATATCGGCTGGGTTGAAATTCATTTTCTGACTTGATATACTTCTGGGCCTGATTAATATGTCCACAAACAAATAGATACAGTCACGTCTATTTATCTCTGATGCTTCACACTAGCTCTCATATCTTTCCAACATTGATTTTCTCTGCATCAAGAGAGACCATCAATCTAGCTTCAATTTAGGCCAATTTCTGAGCGCTGCCCTCATTTGCAATGAACTGTCGAGGCTCTGCTTAAGTCATATGTCGTTTTCATCAGGTTTTTCCGAACATCAGACCAGGTTTTATTTCTCTGGCGTCGGTTCACTGACTCCTACACTTGACATTTCCATTCCTCTCACTCTAAATGTCCACTGAACTGTGCACATCAAATTGAGCCCGCCCTCCATAAATGTTACGCTGGGACTACATTTTTATCCACGGGTCATTCGGACAGAATACCAAACTTTGCCAGATGCAGGCGTTTCTGTTGTGATCAAGATTTCGCACGAGAAAACAAAAACGCAAAACCACCAGAGGGTGACGTTTCTGAAAGGATCTGCCTCTGTATGCGCACAACGCACAAAAAGGTCTGAGTGGGTAAGATTAACAAGGATAGGTTTTATTCATTTGCACTTTGCACCTTTTTCACAGCAGCTGTTTTGACATGAAATGAATGTAGGGTCAACACAGGTTCAGACCCTTTGCAAGTGAGCCAACATTAAGCTGTAACGTCCGTGTCTGGGAAGTGAAGCCAGTGCAGAAGTGTCAGAAACTCTAATTCCACAAGCGGTTGCTTGAGGCTAGCTACAGAACAAGTGGACCTCCATAAGCGCCGCATTAAAACATCCATCCCCACAGCAGAAATCACTAAAACGGTTTTGGGCCTTTATAGCTAGTTTCACCATTCATGACAACTGTGCTCACCCTTCAAATTATATTAAGGCTTAAAGTTATGCAGAATTAACAAGGCGGCCACAGAAAGCGGTGTTTCCTGTGGAAAACCTGTGCGTGACGTTACTAATGCTGATGACAAAGATGACAAACAAACGGGATGTAGCTTTCTAGCGGCCAAATTCAAATGCTAAATGCAAGCGTAACCAAACAGAGTGTACAGTGAATGTTTATGTGGCTTCCGTTATACTGTTGGTAACCAGGAGAGCTACTTATTTGCTTGGCTGCCCATTTTATTCCATGTTGTTCTTTTGTTGGCCGTGCATGACATTTTCACACTTTTTCCATGGCAGACCCTTCGCCCGCAGAGTTGCGCTCCCCATGGAAAAGCCCAGATGTAATTAAGAACATTAATGAGACCTGCTTCTCCATTTAGCTTTACGAGTTCCGGGGTCTTGCCATTGTGCTCCTTGGCTCACTGACTGACTGATTAATGGGCCGGAGTTAATGGTATTAGTTGCACCTGCACCTTTCTTGCTATGATGACTCCAAATATCTGCTGTGAAAAATGCTCGTTGCTCTACATTTAAACCACCGTGCAAAGAGCTGAAATTACAAACGCTGTCACATCCACATACCGGGTGACAGGTAACACCTTCCTCCTGCCTGTTGGTCCATGCACCTCAGTATAGACTTACAGCAGCTATTCTGAAATATACGATAAACACAGCTGCCTATGATACTAATTAAAGTTCTTATTCAGGTCCATGTTGGCTCACTGGACTGACTGGAAATAAATCTGCTATTTTATGTCAAAATTTCTGCTGTGCTGTGAAATAAGGGTCTATGAGCTCAGGTTAGATGTTAGATGTCGGAAGTCTGAGCAGCAGAGATTACAGCGTGCCATTTCAAGCATCCATCCTCACTCCTCCTACCTGCCAAGCGTCACCACCCCTCGATAAACTCTGGTTTGCCTTATTGTCAGGCAGATGGGCCGGGAGGAGTCCCCTATCCGCTTCAATGACGTGGATGTCTGCTGAATAAAGAACAGAGTGAGCGTGAGCGAGACGGACAGGTGGAGAGGGTGAGATGAAGGCGCAAAGGTAAGATTAGGGACAAGTGGAGTAGGGCGACGGAGGCAAGTGTAGATTTTGGAGCGCGGCTGGGTTTCTCATGGGACTGTCTGCCATCTTGCCTGCGAGTCCCTTTTCATCCACTCAAACTCTGAAGAGGAGTGTGCATACTCAAGTGTGAGGGGGCTGGCAGTGTCTGTCTTGCACTGGTAACATTGTCTCCATCCTGCCACCTTTCCATGTACGCGTATACTACAGCTGCACTGCTCAAGCTGCAAAACAGTCTCTGGTTTTAGCATCTTAAATCTGCTGTTTTGCTTCGTATATTCAGTATATTAAAGTTTTGGACTGTCGGTCAGGCAAAACAAGCTGAAGGCATCACAGTGGCCTGTTGCCTGAAAGCGATAAAAGACTTGAGGCCGCGGCCTCATCTCCATAAGGCACTGAGCTCGCCCACCAGCCATCCCTCACACGGCGCGCTGATTTGTAAGTGCGGGTCGGCAGAAAGGTCAAACAATGCATGTTTCTCCTCGGGTGGCTGAAAGGTTTTCGTGTAAGGTTCAACATTTTATTCCTCGCAGAGAAAGAAGCGAGAGAGAAAACTCGCAAGAATCATCAAGCATGCAAGCAAAAGACCAGCAGATCCACTCAAATCCAGCTGCAGTAAAAAGAAAGGCGGATTGCATCAGTAAGGACCGTTCACACTCCTCTCAGCTGCTCCCATCAGGCTTCAGAGCCCCTCTGCCCTAAAAACTCTTTAATTCCCACTGCAGTGCCCATTGAAATAAGACAGAACAGGCAGTCTCACCTGCTGTTATCTTATTTTTAACGATTAACTTTAAGGATTTCTCAGTTAGTCATTTAGACTGTAAAAGGTCATAAAATGTTTCTTCACGCTGCGACCTGAGGTTCCCTTCAACACTTACAAAGCTTCAAATTTCCAGTTTGCTATCAAATAAGATGAAGGAAATAAAGAAAACGTTTGGCTTTACGGCTGGATGAATGATTTAAAGAGTCAATCATTTATCAGAACGGTTGCCGTCAGTCTATTAATCAATACATCGACTGCTCTGGCCATTTTCATCAGCACATAATGAAGATAAATACCCGAATTTTAACAATCTAAGATCGACAAATGTAGATTTATTTTGCATCTGAGTGGTAATATTCAGGCGTGTCCTGCGTTTAAAAGATGACAGTCGTGATCCCGGCTGCCCAGAACGAGCCTGCTCTGCGCCTCTTGTTGTTTTATATAATCTTTTACAGTTGCAGTGAAGCAGAGAACAGGAGCAGATGAAGCACAGCCAAACCGTGTGTGTGTGTGTGTGTAAGGCATTTTCTGGCACTGCTATCTGCTGCTCTCTCTCTTTCTGTCTCTAACATTATGAGGTAGTTACTGTAAGCCAGGCCCATAAGCGATCCCCAGATGCACGCTGGCACTGCACCACTCCGTTCGTAGCCTCTGAGTCTTTGCGCCTTGTTTGAACTACCTGCCTCATTGCGCTGTGTAAAGTAAACTATTCACCACCGGTGAAGTTCATTACCATTCTGAGTCTGACTGCAGAACATTAAAGCCGGCGGAGGAGACCGAACGGCACACTTTAACTCTGGTAACTCAGGTGTTGAAGAAAATGGAAGGCGTCTGTAACAAAGGTGCCGGGTGGATGGTGAAGGAGACGAACGCCACAAGAATCATCCGTGCGATCTGTGTTTGAACCATGCCTCGAAGCAGCAATGCTTACAATACATATTGATACTAGGTCCGTCTAATCTGAGGAGACGGCCATCAGATGGTTAGCTTAGCTTAGCAAAAAAAATTCCCCCAGATTGTTGAACTATTCCTTTTGAGGGACATATCAAGCCTATATATGTCCCGACTATTACTGGCTGCCTCCCAGCGCACCGTGCCTGTGCTGCAGTCAGTTTTCCATTTCCAGGGACAGCTTCGCGCTACATGCAGATGCAGAAAGTGTTTCTGACTCCGCTGCCGGGCAGTTGGGGAAAATGTTTTTGACAGGCAGCAGAGACGGGATATGGACCTTGACAGGTGTGCCTATTGTATGTACCTGAGGGAAACGCATCACCTGTCAGGGCCCAAATTGCTATAGGCTGGTGCGTTAGCCATGTTTGTTGCCTTTCAATTCCTTGTTTGGGTATTGAAGGGAACAATCTCCCCTCACCGCAGTCACACGAGGCTGACAGTCGCAGCGAGTCACAGAGAATTTGTGACAGCTATGAAGGCTTTTACCGTCGCCAGCACCCCCCCCCCCCACCCCGCCCATGGCGCCTGTCTTCCTGCCGTGTGGTGTGAAGGCATTGTGGTTATAATTGCCTTCAAGACTGGCTTAAGCTGAAGACCAAGGATCTTTCAGCTGTGATCTGTTAAGCCTATTACATACTTGTTGCGTGAAGACCCACAATCCTGTGTGGATGAAAGCGGACTGTGTGAGAGCCAATTTGTGCCACTTGCTTTGGCATCGCCACATCCCGTCCGTGCTGAAATACAGTGCAAGTCTTTTGTTCTGTGGGTCATTAACACTTCAATACAGAATAGACAATCCAATGAATTCAAAAGTCTTTTGATTGTCAAAACCAGTCGGTCGTGGCGATGGTCTTACTGGGGCGGGATCCGGAAAAACAAGTGACACTCGTGGGATGGAAACACAGCTGATGTGTCAGAAGATGCACCCACTTTGCATTCACTTTGAAGTACATGAACCTCTCCAACCGCAGGCACTTTTATTAAGAAATATTTTCAAAGTAAACTCTCAGACCAGCAGAAGTAGATCATCCGATTCGGGGGATAAATATTGTAGGATAGAGGCAAGCACGGGGCTGATGGTTGATCCGTTGTGATAAAATCCGGTGATGGATGTGTTTGGACAGTCTCCCTGCCCACTTTTGACAGCTCCTCTGATGACTGACACGCTCGTATTCTTAGGTGGTATTCAGCAGAGCGAACGTCTTTCACAAGACAAACAGAACATGACACGGTTACAAACATCCTCAACTCCCAGTAATTGCAATCCCGAAGAACCAGTGTTCATTAAAGGCATCCCATCATTACCCTGTGCACCTGCAAGATTTATGGCGTCTTCGCACGAGGCAATTCACAGTTAAATGCGCCGTCCACATCCAGAGCCCAGCGAAGAAGCCGTGGGCTTGACGATTTTAACTTCTTCTCCTCGTGAAGTAATGTTACAGAGAGCCGACGGGGTTGCAAGTGCATTAAACCTATAGCGAACTGGCTTGTAAAGATCCCATGTTTCAACCAGCTGTGAGCGATGACCTTGGACGTAAATGAAAGTTCTGACATTGTGTATATGTGATTTTTCGTTGACGTCTTTTGACTAAAATACCTGAAGGTTTCGGATATTTTTAGACTCGTACGACATCTCTGAAACGTCACGACTGTACATCCTTTGACGGGCAGACAGGAGAGAAGCTGGATGAGGCGCTTCAGAGACACTCGCATCCACTTCGGATGCTCGGAGGTTGCTCTCCAGAAAGCTTGGTTAGGCTGCTTCCTGCTCTGTTGCCACAACAACGCGGATGTGAACTAGCAGTAAGACAATACACGGACATAAATAAAAAAAAAAACATGCTGTACATTTCTTAGGCCCTGCAGTAAATACACCCTGCTGGAGAGTAGTAAATGTTTACCTTCTAGTAATGTGACTTCTTTTAGACATCGGTTTGTGTGTGTGTGGCAGTCACCATATGTGGAGGCGGTGCTTTTATTTCTATAGTTGGATCCATGTCCTATGATTAAACAAGGAATCCTGCAGAGTTTTGCATCTGTTGTTGTTTACGTCTTATTTAGTACATGCGGTCCGAACAGAGGTATGACAGTCAAAGTATGATGTTAGGAGTGGAAATGGCTGTCGGCTAAATTCTCAGGATCTTTTTTTATTATAAGATTATAAGTTTGTTGTGCCTTTGCTGTGTTTTATGACTTTTGGCTCATGTTAATATCACAGAAGGCTGTAAAGAGTCTTACTCTTGAGATTTTAAATACTTTTCCCCACGTTTATTTCCACATTTCTAAACACAACATTATCTATTCCTCTTGACATTTTTAGAATCTTCCCTTTTCAATCCGCGTCTCCATTTTAACTTCCCGTATGTCGCCACCCGTGAGTGTCTCGCCTTGCGTTGCCGGTATCTGGAATACAACCCTTGACAGGCGTCGGCGCGCCTACCTGAGCATCATTTCTTAATGACACTATTTGCAGAACATTTCCCACAATGCAGCTGTGCCAGTTTTAAAATTTTAGGATGGAGACGCGATGCAAAACAATACAGATGACAGCTAAATCATTTAAACTCATTCCTCTATATACAGCCGGTAATATGAGACTTAATTTGATGCATTCTGCCATGCTGTATTATTTAAAGTACATGTGAGGGGGGAAGAGTGAGAGCACGATCTGACCTTAAGCCTGTCCGATCACGCCGTAGAGCTGATTGAGTAGTTCACATCGCCTGTAAACTCTGATGGCATGCCGTTAAAATGATAATTATATTTTAAACCGCGCTTTCAGGTCTGTTTAACTCTCCTGGGTAGCACACAGCGTCATACAGTGTCATGAGTTGATAGTCCTTTGTTCCACCCTTTGCCTCTATCTGATCAGATAGCTCACGGTGTCAGCTGCAGTAAAGGAGTCATCATGTCCGGATCACACACTTTCTTACATTTTAATTTAGATTCCCTTTCTGCCCGTGGATCAAAGGTTCCTGACTGAGACGGCGTTATTCAGCTGGGAGTGGTGCAACAAAAGAATCTCGAGGCCTTGAACTTAAGCCAAGAAAGGGATATTCTCTCCCAGACCGATCCGGGTCACGGAGGAAGACCTCGGAGTGTTGAAAAGGCAGCTTCTCGTTAGCCGAATATCTGTCATCCCATAAACTAGACGTCTACTTAACGTTAAATTATTTGCAAAGTTGCACCACTTGATTCTGTCAGCGCAATTGCACCTGCGATGTGATGCCTTTCATGATCCTTCCATCCCGCGATCATTTCAGCTTGACCCCCCGCACGCCTCCTCTCTCACCTTTCCCGCTTCTCTGACACATTTGGAAATCACCCATTAGGGTTTTAACTGCTCGTATCTTCTCTCAATCCAGCGCTCATTGCCCGTGCAGCAATAAAAATTCATTACGGTGTTTCGCCGTAGGTGAGGGCTTGATATGTGCAGAATTTCATTCTCACGCTCCCAGGAGCTCCACCGCTAAAATGTAATTTCACTTTGAATAGTTTTCCAGAGGGCTGCGAGGTTTCTTCGACTTGAAAGATGTGACTCCGCCGTCGCATGCGACTCGGGCGGCGTTTTCTCAATTAAGTCCTGTGTTGTCTTTGCTTGCGCCGCGGCGTTTTGTTTGCCTGCCGTGTTTGATAAGAAGGAGCCGCATATTGCCCGCGACACTGAACCTGCTCACATCGCCGCCGTGTTATAAAAATATCACTTCACTCATAAAGTCGTTCGATGTTAACTGGAGCAGAGGACTTCTGCGGCACACGTGTCCCGCCTTACCGAATCAGTTACGGCACATGCTGCCGCTGTCGTGCTGTTGTTGTTGTGAGGAAGACAATGGTGACGGATTCTCAGCCGTACGACTCAAAGTAAGACGTTGCTTCTTACCAGCAAACACCAGCAGATTCCCATTTGCTGCAACAAAGTCGACAAACTTTGACTCTTGATTTGACTTTAATGAGTAACTTTGGCCTCCAGCTTTGCAGATTTCTAATTCAGACTGAGAGATGATTTTCTGTTTTTGTGCTCTACAATGTAAATGTTTCGCCTCAGAACTGTTTACTCATGCTTTGGGACTTTTCCTTTCTCAAGCGACTCATAAACTGTAACGTGTGTTGTGAATGCTTGCGCAGGTTTCAATGAAACAGTCTTTGTGATCTAGATGTTTTCTCCTTAAAGGTACAAAGACTGGAACCATTTAGCTCTAATTAATAATGTATTGAACTTTACAGTTGAACAAACTTTGATGTCTTCACATCACATTTTCTAACATTTTGTCACATTACATGAATCAAGCACCGATAAAGTCCTCGGTGAGAAACCAAGACTACGAGGAACAAGGGAATAAGAAATGGACATTTTAGAGGAAAGGAGAAATAAATTATACTCTTTGTTAATATTGTGTACTGACTGAAATGAACAACACTGATTCTGCGGAAACTATAAGGTAAATACGGTTTCACGCAGAGTTTGTCAACCTTTTTACGCCGTGTACACGGGCCTTCCACGTACCGCCATTAAGGTGGACGTTAAAACTTAAGGTGGACGTCTGTCTTACAGTCACATTTTGTAATTAATCATAGATGTATGCTAGATGCTTTGTGCTTTAATGATTATTGAACATCAGGATATTACAGGAAATTCTTTTTTTTTTTTTTTTTTTAAATTACGTTAGCAGTCTCTATAATTTGTTTTTAAACTGATTTATTTTGTCCGTAAAAAAATATTTTGGGAAATTCCTCTAACTACCACTAGAGGGAGGAAGTGTACACACAGGCTTCCTCACATAGACGTTAATTAGTGACTAATTGAATGGTTGTTTAAGCTGGTGACTTGTAGCACGCCTCTCGGACAGACTCCAGCCCCACTGTGACCATGATAAGCGGTTACAGACTGGCCCTACAGTACTGGTGATGTTAACGGTTAGCGCAGTATCTTTACTGAAATGCTCAGTTGTCGTTCCCCATAGTTTTCTTCTGCTGTACATCTAAGTACCAGCAGGAACTGGTCCATATTTTGATTTATTGGTACTGACTCATGCAACAAATCGACTTTATAAAACAGCCTCCATTTCACAGCGCATCGCCCTCCTCCTCCATCCTCTGAGGCCCGAAGGCTGCTCATGTGGGTTGAACTTTGAGAGATCAAGAGCGGAGCAAAGGTGATTTATGGGTTTTCACTCCTGCGGCACAAATTAGCTGGACCGTGGTTCAATTATGCACAGCGGTGGTCGTGGGCACTGTTATAATGAGGGTCAGCGGGGCAAAGCCGGGACAGGAGGCGGAGGGAGGCGCAGCTCTTTGAACGGCTGGCACTGCGGCGAAGCTGAACATGAGAGCTGCTGTAGAGTTAGTCGGCGTAAGGTTGATTGACAGGCCAGACTTTAACCCTCACCTGTTTATGAATTGGATTTGCCAAAATACACCTGTCAGTCAGACCTGCCGTATATTCTTCTTAATGTTGTCTTTTAATTTCTGGTTCCCGTGAGCCTGAGCTCTGTCTGGTTTGGGTTATTACTTGTTTGGTTAGTTAATTGCTCAGCCCAGTTTTAGCTTCCCATTTTCATTACTCTACCGATTTCCCATAAACTTGTTAATCACAATGTGAGCTGTTATTTGCCGAGCTAACGTCCAACAGTCCATCACGGACCCCACACCCAAAACAGTCCAATACAGTTGTGCGTTAACCTGATGTGTTTTTATCGACTTGCTCTTGTGTTTTCTCTCACACTGTGATCCACCAGTCCAACAGTGTGCTATTCCACTAATCAATAGCATCACTATGTGGAGGGAAAAATAGCTCTACCCAGCCTTGGAAAACCAATGCTCACCCACATACCAGCTCGGATAATTGGACCAGATGCAACGCGCCGTTATATTTCTATACAATGCAGGTGTCATTAGAGGTGAGACACATGTGCAGCAAGGAGACAGCAGGGAGAAACATGAGACAGAGATGAAGAGGGTGGTTATTAAAAGAAGCCCCGGTTGCAGGAGTGCAGTGGAGGATGACAGGTTTTGAGGAATGGATAAAGATTTAAAGCCGAGCGAAAGAGGGGAGAGAGTTTGTGTTGCATCCCAGATTCTGACGGAGCCGCTGATCCCGCGTCTGCTTCGTCTCAGATGTGCTAATGGCATTACAGCAGGATGTTCGGGTTCGGTGTTGGTGATGTTTATGATTGCGTAGATGGATAGACGGACAGCAGATGGTGACCTCGGGTTAAAACACATCCTTCTAGTCTTTCTATTTACTCTAGTACAAGTATTGAGACAGGATCATTTGTCTTTTAGGCAACCTGCATGAAAGTCACATTGTTGCTAGTACTAGGTATAATATCTAAAGAGCCAGTAGCACAGCAGAGAGGTAAAACTCTTGACCTCCACAAAGTTTGAAGTCCAGCAGCTGTGTCTACTTCTTTGAGGCCACGGTAGCATTTCCTGCCGTTTAGTTTGGGCACCTACACATCCCGTGAAACAAGCGCGTAGTCGCGTGGACGTGACGACCACACGGGGACTCATTATTTATTTCCCTAACCTAATCAGAACTAGTTTTCTGGATTGTATTTACGCCTTCGGGGCCCAAGCTAAGATAATAAAAGACTTGGCTGACATGTAGTCCCATTTGTGATACGTTTTAATACTGCACTGCTGTTGTCGTTTTGTTTATTATGATAATAACAAAGTCCAGCTTTTTGGGTTTACTCAGCACCAGAGTGACTTATGAATTGTCTCTGTGATTAGACAAGACTAATAATTAGTGAATCCAGAACGCCAGGGGGAAATAAGGATGTCTTTTCATACCTTCATCGGAGGAAAAGCCGCTTTATGATTATAATTTGATTAAGAAATGGTGACTGTGGTGGATTTATCCTGCGCATACTTAATTTCCTGACTGATGGAGTGTTTGCGGGAGACTGAAGCAAAGCCGCTGTTTGCTCCTGATCAAAGCGCGATTGAGACGGGGGTGTTGTCAGTAATGTTTCGGCCTTTTTTCTTCTTCCCATTTGTTCATATTTGATGTTCCCCACCACAAACCGCAGAGTGAAGCGCCGACGTCTTCAGCTCTCGTACGTAAGAAGAAGAGCTGAGCCTCCGAGTGATGATGAAAGCTGTCAGCGCCACCCTCTCCATTCAGAGAGCCTTGAGAATAATATTGCATCAGAGCCTTTTGTGGCAGCAGAACAACGGTTCTACGTCTGAACAGGCTTTAGATGAAGTGACAGCTAAAAGATGAATTTTAACTCTGACAATAATCATAAAAAAGTCAAGTTTATGTAAGATAATGACTCATCTTGATGTTCATTTACCATAATAGTGGATGATCAGTGTAGGTGTGTAGGTGAAGCACAGTCCCTGCAATGATTCATACATTTTTATAAGGTGTGATTTGAAAAATGATTGGTTTCAGGTTATAAAGTGGAAATATCTTATACATGCAGTATATATTATAGTAAACTGAATATGTTTGGGATTTTGGACTCTTTGGTTGGATTAAAACTTGATTAAAAATACGAGGCTGGGGCTTATAGGGTTAGCAAAGCAAGGTAGCTTGTGCAGCATTTGTTCACTTTCTATTACTTTATATTAGGTATTACATTATTACATTTGTAAGTGTCCACTAATTCAACCATAGAGCAAGTTGTGGCTTTAGATATCTGCACGGTTCGGACTCTAGACTCTAGTTTTAAGCCTGACATCTCTTGTCATCAGCGGTCCGCAATCACCAGGCCGCGAACCGGTACTGGTCCGTGGGTCATTTGGTACCAGGCCACACAGAAAAAAAAAAAAAAATATATATATATATATATATATATATATATATATATATATATATATCCCAATTCTCCCAATAAGACAGGTCAAGACGCTCGTCTCGGTCACGTGATACGTTACCCCACTTAAGCCCTCAAGGCTAGCAAAAATGAGTAAAAACCGTTAAGCGTCTTTGGAAAGCTTCTTCAGCGACCGAATCAAAATTACGGAATAGACTGGACATAAGGAACACACTTCGGGTGTCATTGTCTCCCATTACTCCTAGATGGGACGGGTTTGTTGCGGAGAAACAAGGTGAGGGCTCCCACTAATTCAGCGTAATGGTGAGTTGTATTTCTATGCACTTTATTTCATCGTATTTAGCCCCCACACCCTGAAGTCCGGTCCGTAAAAACATTGTCTTACTGTACGTGAAACCGGTCCGCGGTGCAAAAGAGGTTGAGGACTGCTGCCGTAGAGGATAAGGGATCATCAGGAACATGGATTGTCCTCATAACATAATTTGATTTATCTGCATGTTGAACGAAACCCAGGGCCGGCCGATGCTACCTCTCATCGACACCTTGATGGACTCAAACTCATTCAGTGACATGGTTTAATTGTTGGGGAAACAACTGAATGCACAGTATATTCTCGTGTTTTCAAGAGGACTGAGTCATCTGTTGAACAAGAGCCACTGCCGCCATGTTGCCTCTGTCCCCAAGGACACCCCACTGTTCTTTTTATGTGTGTGTTTTTAGAAATCTGTGTGTCTGCTTTGTGGGTGGCAGTGTGATTCATTATTTACCAACTCCCTCTCATCTACAGACGAGATTAATTTGTTAAAGCTCTGCACCCATTTGTTATTCGGAGAGAGAGAGAGCAGCATAAAAGAACAACTTTTAGATGGTATGAATTGATGAACGGCGCAATGAAGTGTTTATTAACACACCACGCTATCCGGAACGGTGCTACCATTCGTCTAAATGTGAAGTGTTTGGCCTTCTCGTGTTTTATAGAAATGTGAGGTTTATATCACATGAGAGGATTTCGAGTGGCTTGATGGCGTTTTGTCCGTACGCGTCGCGGGGATCTGGTTCGAGATTCAGAGAAAATCGATTCTTTGATGATCCGTCTTTCATGTTTGGACAAAAGCAAAAGTAAAAAAAATAGATTAAAAAAAGAGAATTAGATTATTACTCAATTATATAAGTTTGTTGAGATTATATATTGGTTTATACATGAGCCCAGCATGCAGGTGAAGGAGCTTGTGACACAGCAGCTAGATGACTTTCAACATCTCTGCCCATAACTCTGCCACTGTCTCGGAGCTGCAGACTAGCAAGCCGGTTTGGGAAAAAATAAATTTGCATCCCATAATGAACGCAGGAAAAATCCATTATGTGTCGCGCTACTCTGCCTCTTGTTTTAGTAAACGCTAACGACACTTCTCGGCGCTGTCCGTTTACATCATACAGCCGCCGCTGACGCGTTCGGTCATAAATATGCGATTGGCGAAAATCGGAAAAAAATCGAATCAGCCGCGAAGCAATTTAGTCTTGAGGAAGCAAGCGCGAGGGGTGTTGGGGGGGTTACAATCTTGTTAGCAGTCTGTATTCTGCACATCAAGGATGAGCCGAAAGCAATTGCGTGTCCACATTAACAACGGGCCGGCGGCTGAAATGTGTCACTGTTGGAGTAAAGAAAGGACGAGCAGGAAGGTCTGCGCGTCGTGCCACCTTTGGATCTGTTGATCGAACGCACACTGTGGGAAATTATTATGTATATGCCAAACACATTTTCAAGTGTCATTTGTAGTTTGAAAAAGGTAACAGACAGTGCAGACAGCGGTCAACAAAATAAAAAGTAGATTATAAAGTAATAGAAATGATGAGCAGGCTGCATTTTTCTGCAGTTTACTTGAACAGTGTTTTACGTTTGCATCCTGTTTCCTTTCCGTATTTTTGCAACTCTGGTCAGAACATTTCGTGGAAGGTTTCTATTAAAGTTGTACAATAAATAAACTGCCAGTAAAGCTTTTCCAAACAAAGTGACCAATGAAATGTGACCCCTGACAGCGCTTTTAATCACTTCTTACCCAAAAAGTGCACGTTACGTAACGTAACGCTGCCCTTGGACAGACATGCTTGATAATGTGACCTTGGATTAAAACCTCCACGCTGGCCTGGGGGGGCAGAGTCGATGTCCTGGGATTATGGTAAACCACTGCTCTGCCAGTCACACGCACAGGATTATTTTTTTATGGCCTGAAACACATTTAGGTTTTGTGGAAGATTCATGCATGTCACACTGTGACTAAGCGCACCTGATGATTTCATCGTCTTAATTTAATCTCTACGTGCGTTTCGGATTTACCTTTCATACATCACCGCCGCCGCGAGCTTTCAGTCACAACACGTCAGCCCCTCCATCATTTTTACCAGAGTAACATTACAGCCCTATCTAAGCACCTTATAGCGGAGTATTTAATGCATCCAATATCCTCAGCAGCTGTCACGTCAGATACAACGCTGAGTCATCTTAGCGCAGAGCAGCCACGCCGTCACCTTATGGGATTCATGAGTCATGCTGAGTGACATACGTCATCGCCTCGCGTGTGTGTCAAATTTGATTAGAAAAACAGTTTGTTAGGACGGCGCGCGCGCATCGAGCATCTCTCTGCAAAACTTACAAGCACAAACAAGCGACACTGACACAGCTGCACACGGTATACGATCAAGTCAGAACAGCTAAAAAGCAGCAAGTGCGATCTGAGTCATGAAAGCTAGCAAAAAAACGGGAGGACAGTAGCAGAGAGCGTGAACATTTCATGCTATTTCTTGCAGATATTTTTGGTCTGGCGTCTCAAGACTTTGTAGTCGGCTGAAATCTGTTTTTATTATATCGCGGTAAACAAGCGTCCCCCAGTATTCTTCTTGGTGACCTGTTATTTTGATTTAATCACAGCATGTCTTTGACCCGCTGTGTTATTTTTATCACAGCACGCCGGATTAAAAGCAGGCGGCGCGGGCCAAAGCAGCAGAGCTGCTGGCTTTTTGATGCGACTGGTCCGAGTGTACCTGTTGTCTTAACCGCGTGCCAGAGAAGAGATCCGGATAATTCTGGTTAACGCTCGCACTAAACTCTGAGCTGCAGGTCACACCGAGGAGAAAAACTAATCTAGCTTAACTACTGCGTTCTTTCGTTTCTTCAGCTTCTGTCGAGCAAAGGTCGGCGTCCCTCGATGTGGACATCAAATTCAAGGACTCCAGACGCACACACAGTCTAAAACAAGGATCAAGGTTAATTACGGTTAAAAGCCTGAGGACTTTTATCACGAGGACTAGCAGGCTTTGCAGAAACTTTGTGTTCAAAAAGCTGTTAGTCTGCCTTGCTCAGCTACGTGATGCTGATGATCTCGATATGAGTGTAATCTCGAGCACTTGTAATCCGGCATAAGACACGACAAAAACCTCCTCGGATTTAAACCGTGGGACTGCAGACTGCTGGGTCTGATCGGCCCAACATATAAGTATCCTTTAAATGTGTAGACTCGATGCAAGCTGACTTAATGGAGTTGACTGCACGTATTCTACACGTGTTGGCAACCGCGTCACAAATGTCAAAGTATAATTTACATAAAGTGCATAGAGGGCTGCAGCTAATGAGTTTAGTCTCTGCAAAACGTCCATCACAAATTCCCAAAGTGACCAGCAGTCCTAAAAAACACGTTTGAGCAGCTCGAACCAATTATTAAATACTTTTTTCTTTCAGTTTCAGTTCTCCTTGTCAGTGTGTCTGTGACTTTTCTCTCCGCACTATCGGCTTGTTAGGTGACTCGCTGTTTGTCTCTCGTCGGTGAAAAGCTGCTGTAACTGTAGTATTTACTGTATGTAAGTGGTGGAGACCGTCGCTGGACTGCAGCAGCAGTGATTGACGTGTAGTTGCTGGCTCCCGAAGAGCTGCGGCTCCTCCTGAGAGATTTGATAAAGTTCGGATCTTTGCGGGGTGCTGCTGTCGATGCAGTCGGCTGGCAGTGGAAGTCACCTTGGGAGACACTACGGCACACTAAAGCGAACACTACTCAATATACCTGCGTCTTTATGCGTGATCTAGATACTGCTAAATGATGACATCGACCCGGGTGGACCTACATAGATTAACATACACACTCGCTTCACTCTAAAGACACTTTTCTGGATCATTAGTCCTCTGTGTATCACCCCTCCTCCGCTCTGCTTGTCACACAGGGAACCTAATTGCTCTGAAAGCCGTACTGTCCAAAAGCCACATCCTCTATTCAGCACAACAGGAACACACAGGGGAACCTGAGGGGCAGACTCCAACCAAACCCAACTTTATTAACATTTCCTTGACAAAGCCACTTGCCCTGAATGGAGGACCCAGATAGAGGTTACAGCGGGAAAGGGCAAAACTGAGTGTGTGAGTTTTATTAAAGGATACTGCAGATTTTTTAATGTGTTTAAAGGTTAGACAAAGTAAATGGTGCCGGGCTGCCATTATCCCGCAGTCCCCAAGCGCCATTTCACGCCAATCCTTTATTCTACAGAGAGTTTCTCTCTCTCCTCTCCTCCTGACACGTGTCCCAGCGGGCTAACTCGTGGTAGTATACACATAGAGTTGCTTATTATGTGTTTTTTTTTTTACACTTACAGTCTAGACAGCTTAACCAGACGATCAATTGTCTTCCTTTCATGCTCCGCTTAATGATCATCCTTATTTTCCGATCTGTGCTGTATCCGCGCGCAGGTTCAGCGGCGAGATCCCTCCAGTTTCACATCGCGGAAACGTCTGACACATTAGCACAGCGATGCTCACGGTGAGAGCTGACACGGGGTCGCTTAAGAGGCTCCGGCCCTCCATGGTAACGGCAATTAATTGAAGACAGATTATATCTCTGCCACTATAATGGCTGTTGTCCATTAGTGTAATGATGATCCCCCGTGCAGTTTCCAGTGTCAATTAGCTTGACATGATCTACTAAGGTCTATTTGAACATAAATTGATCTTTTCATCTCAACACCCAGCAGTAATTAGGAGGACATTTTTTTAGGGGAAGATCAGTCAGCCATAACATCCTGAAACCCTTGGACAAATTAGGGAGACACAGTCTACGCGGGGTAATTAATTCATTTGTGGGGGAGTTGTCACAGAGAATATACGGCTTGAGATGTTTTAATGTTTTTTATAAAAGTAAAAAGACACTTTTATTTTTATTACTTTTCCAGATTTGCATAAAAGCAGCACATGAAGGCGACGTGTTAATTGTTGCCAGTCGTCACCGCCTTTGTGTGGACGGTCTGAATTAAAGGAATAATTTAACATTTTGGAAAACACGACAGCCATCAGCCAGTTAGCTAGGCTTAGCTTAGCCTGCTGAAGCTAACAAAAAAAGAACAAAAATTTAAGTCTAAAAAATGTTTTACGTGTTTTTACTTATGTGCCAGGTGCCAAGATGTAGTCGAAGCACATAATCACCTCTTTTCAACATTTTGTCAATTTATCACGATGCTAGTAGGTTATTATGTGGATGTAGGCTAAGCTAAGCTAACTGGCTGCTGGCTCCAGCTGCATTAGAGCGGCATCTATCTTCTTATTTAACTGAGGAAAAGAACAATCATCTTCCCTAAAATGTTCCCAGCCAACAAGAGCGACCATTTCTCAATGACCAAATTATATTTGTATCAGTACACCCGCTTACACATCCACTCAGTCTAAATGACGCTGAGCCTGTCACGGATACACCCAAACATGATGAGTGATTCGGCAGGATGACAGTGTGGGTGTGGACAAACAGCCAGGAAATATTCTGTGGGGTTGGAGGAGGAGGAGGAGAGTTGTAAAAAGTTGAAGTTGTGACACACACACACACACACCTGCACGCGCTCACATGCACGCGCGCAGGTTGCTCATTAAATGTGCTATAGGGAGTTGGTATGTGAACCTGCCTGGCGCTGCAGTGCTGTGCTGCAGAATGTGGAGGAAAGATGGGACAGTCATCGCTGGAGGAATGTTCTACACCAGGTGAAGCAGATGACTGTGCTATTATAGTCTCCCTGTCAGAAAAGACTATATTAAGGAAGGCACATAACTTTTTAGTTTAATCCTCTAGAGTCTGTGGCAGCTGTTGTATAAGCAGCTGCTGCACAGCGTGGTGGATGCCCTGTAGGTGGCGCAGTGATTCAGTGGTTAACGCCTCGCGGTGGGGTTTGACTCCATCTGGATGTTTGTCTCATGTGTCTGCAGACATTCAAAGCCTGTCAAGTGAACTGGAGAACCAGTTCCCTGTGATGGACTAGTGAAGGCAGCGTTTTACTGCTGCTACTACTCCATCCACTCGTTATGGTGAATTAGAATCACGGCGACAGTCTTGTCCTGTGATCTGTGCTCAGTGTCAGGGTTTGGTGGTTGTCCAGAAGGTTACAGGTTTATGCAGGTTACAGTACGCTGTGAAGCTGCAACAATTCATCATTAAGCTGAACAGAAAATAAACCAGCGGCTGTTTTGCTAAATAAAATTTGATCATTTGCTGCTTTTTCTTTGTCATTCATGAACTGAATATATTTGAGTTTTAGACGGGTGGTCTGGAAATAAAGCGGCTAATTTCGATACATCACCCTCGGCTGCGAGAAATTATTACCGACATTTTTTAACTTTTACTGACATTTTATAGACAAAACAATTTGTGAATAAAATGATTAGCTGATTAATTGTGAATGAAAGTTATTGTGAGTCACGTCGTGATATATCACTCTACATTTCATGGACGTAAACTCAGAACAAGTCATTTTCCGTTACCTTTTGTAGCATGTGACAGTAACATCCCATTCTGTATGTCATGCAGTGTACACGTACCTTCTGAACAGAACAGCTGCCTGTCGTTGAATTAATTTGGTAATCGTTACTCCAAATCTATTTTCTTCATTTATTCGGCATCAGATTCATTGCCAAGGTTTTCACATACAAGGAACTAGTGTAGGTGTTATTGTAACACACTTCAAAGTCAGTGTAAAGGCAATTCTGTGATTTCTTTTCAAAAATATATTAAATATGTTGGAAAATAGTTGCTGAAAACATGTGAAAAGACTTTGAACGACATATTAAAGAAATGTGGAGTTAGAGGTTAAAACAGTTTCCAGTCCAGGATTTTGTGGGCGGTCCTAAAGAGCGGCTCGATGACACGCTGAGGCCGCCCTGAACATAAACCCTGCACCCCTGGAGCTGAGAGTACTGCTCATTTTTACCCGATTTTGACACCTAATTTCATGAACTTGATATTTTTAATCATTCAAATTTGGCTGGGTGGTTAATTTATTCTTACTTTACATAGACTTAAAAAAATAGAGGGTGTGTTCAGTACAAATGACGTAACTTGTACAATAAAAACAAACGACAGACTTGGATCGGCTTATATGTTCATCTGAAATGTACCTGAACAAAACACTAAGTCGTCTCACTTATGAAGTACAAAATACAAATACAGTAGCATAAATAAGGCTAAATTACCCCCCACACACACACCCCCACCAAAAATTTAGTAAGAGCAACACAAGATTGCCGTTGTACCTTCTCCCACCTTCCTGTCGGGGGCATGTAAACACTTGCATCTTGTTTTGACAGTTTGTTTTCATGAAAGCCTCTCACGGCGTACCCAGAGCTGCTGCTGCTGCCTCTCAGGTCATGGATTATTCATGGGATATAGAGGGAGATGACGCAGTCCCATTGTGTGGCTCACATCCCGGTGAGCGCTGCGTGACAGGGCCGGTTGCATCAGGTCAAAAAGAGTCGCCACGCGTCCGAAGTTCATGATCCTGGGGGACACTCGTGACTACTAATAGCAATAATACTGTTAAGCTGTTATATGTTCTTACCTGCCGCGCCAAAGTAGAGTTGACATCAAATATCACAACTGGAAAAACATGGATATGAGCCTAATGATTGGTCAACAGAGCCAGCGCCTCCTCTCAATTTCTAGCCTTGCTATTTTTCGCCCGGTGATAAGCTGGCTCTCTGCTTGGCCACTGACAGACTGTCTACTCTTATTTTTGATATTATCCTCCAGCTCCACTCAGCCGTGGCAGCCTCAATTGTGAGCTGCATTGCAGAAATAAAAAAGAAAAGGTGGTTTATTTTGTTGAGGACTTTCCACGGGTTGAAGTGATGAAATCCTCCTGTAATGCCTGTACCCGGTGTTGGCAGACGTGCGTTGAGCTGCTTTCAGTTTCGGATCAACTAGCAATTACCACAAACGCACTCATTGTTCACGTGTCACGATGGCTGACAACCCCCTCACCGACGCATGTAAGCGGCTGTGTTCGTCTGTTTTACCAGCTCACTAATCAGAGGAGGTCTGTTTTGTATTTTTCTGACATGCCGTGCCGCACGCGCGCCGTCCTGATGCTCTTAATTAAAAGCGCGTCCTACGCGCATCCGACCGCAGCTTGTGACACCGCGCGTCGGAGATCCACTGATGTCTGCAGCAACAGTGGGAGTTTTCAATGACAAGGGTCTCTGTGCATACGAGATGAAACTTTGAAACATAAAATGGGAATCATGAAAGCGAAAGCTGCTTCATCTCTTAGATTTTAGCAGATTTAAAAAAAAAAGGAAAAATGTCAGATTGCTGCTGAATCTGGTGTCCTTTGGTGGGCAAGTATTACAAGCACAGACATCAAGTGAATCACCCAGAACAATCACAACCCCTTTGTTGTAGTGGCTACATGCTGACCATCTTTTAGATGCGAGTCATGAAAAAGGTCTTTACGTTGTATTTTCCTGCAGGTCGTTTTAATATTCAGTGTGTTTCAGTGTGAACTTTGCTCGCCGTTTGGTTTTGCGGCAAACAGAAGCCAGGATCTGGACAAAGTGCAAACATTATAGCATTTATTTACAGCTGTCCAGCGGATATTTTCGACACTTAAAAGCAGACGAACACGTCGTTTAGAGAAATCCATCTGGAGTAAAACCACATGCCAGCGAGACGCTGCGTGATGCACCAATTTACCAACAGACAGTTAGCAAGAAATTTGACTCGAGTAAGAAATGAAGAAGTAGAAATTCTCTCTGGCCTTATACTCACCCATCCTTCTAAATCTGCCTCAGACAGTTATTTTAGACAGATAGTTTCTTTTTTTTATTTAGAAAGCACATGACAAGACTCGCTGAAGTTTGTGCCCTGTATCTAAGTTTTTCTGTACATTTATTAAAACCAAAAACTTTCCTAAAGTCCAAAAAAACTCAAATGAAAATGCATTTTTGTTAACAAATCAAATCCGTCTGCCTCGAGCTGTCAAAAACGTCATTCCTCACCGCGGACAAATTGAAGTTTCATTCCTCTCTCTGCAGTAATCACACCCCCTACATCTGTAGCTCCCAGTCTTCTTGAAATTGTAAGTGTGTGCACTCACTTGCCAGTTCTCTCCTCCTAATGAGCCCGAGCGTCTCTGCGGCCACGGACCGCGCCGCGGCATCTGCTGGAGACGTGTCACGGTGATCCTCCAGGAAACTGGAAGCCGCCTGGCAAGGTGAACTTTAATATTTCCCTCTTTGCCGGGTCAGAGGAGACTTGATGGATTCCATCAGGTGTTTTCACCTGTTCTGAAAAATAATAGACAAGGCCATCTTCCAGCATCTCATCCTGCTTCTTTAAAACCTGGTCATGTCACTCTCTGTTATACCCCTGAGGCAGTGCAGTCCTACAGTGTGACAGGATGACCTGGAGGCTTGCAGTAGACATACATCTGACGGGGGGCTGCTCTCTTCATTGTCAAACCGCAGGTTGGAGCTTTCGCCTCAAGATTCTCTGCACCTCAATGTCTTCTTCAGGTATTTGTTTAGAAACACTTTATGATGCTTTGTGACGTCAGTGTTTCCTTTTCTATGGTGAGCAGAGCCGTACTGTGCACGCTTCCCTCAGTTAATTGCTGATTCCTTCAGCTTGGTAGCACTCTCCGCCTTGACCTTTAAAGCCTGTGCAAAGGCAATTCTGACATTTCTTTCACAAATACAATAAATATGCTGGAAAATAGTTGATGAAAACATGAAAAACACTTTGAATTATGTATTTCTT
The DNA here is from genome assembly GCA_023373845.1 of Nibea coibor. Lineage (NCBI taxonomy): Eukaryota > Metazoa > Chordata > Actinopteri > Sciaenidae > Nibea > Nibea coibor. The sequence continues at coordinate 6,606,464 of CM041727.1, forward strand.
AAATGTTAAAACAGTCTTTCGCCAGTTTTCAGTCCAGGATTTTGTGGGCGGTCCTAAAGGGTGGCTCGATGACACGCTGAGGCCACCCCGAGCAGAGAGACAGAGATGAATTCATCTCGCTCGGAGTGTTTCAGAGTTAGTCAGATCAGTTTTCTGTAATCCTTTTAAACACGTACAGTACATGGAGTGTGTCAGAAAGGGCGGTGGTTTTATTTTCCAGTGTTGTTGCCTTCATCTGTCTGTCTGTTGCTCTCTCTCTCTCTACTGTTTTCTCCAACTCCAGCTTCTAGGTTGGCCATGAGCAACTTTTTGTTTTCTATTTTCAAATAAATCACCCCACTGTGTGATAGTCTATTTATCCATCCATCCATTATCTGTAACCACTCATTCTCATCAGGGTCGAGGTTGGGCTGGAGCCTATCCTAGGTCGATGGCACCTAAAATCCTTTTATTTCTTAGGCGCTCTCTCTCTCTCTCGTCAATTAAATAGCATTTTCTGCATTTCTGCCCTATTTGTGCCATTTGCAATTGCTTTTAGTGACCTTCAGCAGAAGTTTTTTCCAATTTATTTTTCTTGTCAGAGAATTTTCATTGGAGTTATTGTGCCTCGCAGCACTGCCAATAGCTAGACCACTGAGCGCCGATCACAACGCCAGCGTGTTGAATTGAATCCCGGGTGCTGTTAGAGGACAATGACAGCTCGATGGTGTGAAACAGTGGGAGCTTTTCTGGCAGGGCAGCACAATCACTTCAAATTGTGCACTTTCAATTTGGAATAAACAGATCATTGTTATGTGTTCATTTTTTGTCCTTGAGCATTGAGCATTGAAGTCACGTTAAGATAAAAGGGATGCAAACACAATCCGAACGAAGTGAAGCTGTTAAGTGTAGACTGAAATCAGTTCCCCTTGATAGAAATTCCTTCTGTTCTTTTGTGTTGCTGCCTTTTTATTAATTATGTTCGCGACTCTGTGTGGTCCACTGCACACCCAGACCCAGACTCCTGCAATATTTTGGATTTCTATTAAACAGCTCAATCAATTGCAAGTTCACGGCCGGCTTTAGTTTTTGTTTGTTATCATTAAAGTCAAGCTCCCGTTGAGAAGCATCTCACTCGTTCTCTACAAACAAAAAGATTTGAGCAGATTTCATTTCGTTGCTCAGTTCAATCTTTAGAAGTTTTGCAACTTTACTGTTGACTTTCATCTTTAAAAGCAAAAAAAAAAAAAAAAGAAAGGAAGAAATCGAATGTGCTGCCTCATGGCTGCACCTGCTCCGTCAGGTTAGGCGAGGACACCTGCGTTTCCTCCGTCACTGCTTGCCTCAGCGCTGCTGCCACCCCGCTCTTAGCCACGCTCTGTGCTACCTGGTGTGTGAATGTAAGAGAAGGGAAGGTGGAGGTAAGGTATGGAGGTCTCCGCGGTGGCTGTTTTGTGATTGACCTGATTATGGAAAACAGCCCCTGGCATCGCTCCCGGAGGGCCCAGGAATTGTGGCATCTTAGTTGAAAAATATTCCTGTTGTGCCGGCTTCTGTCACAAGACGCCTGTGGATAAAGCTCAGCCATGGCAGGCTGCCAAGAGAGGGAGAGAGAGAGAGAGAGAGGGATGGATGGAGGGGGACGATAGAGACGAGATAGAATTATGCAGCGTTCATGTCATTTCAGATTTATGGGAGATATTATTGATGTTTGCATCCGAGTCGTAATTACAGTCGGAGTGTGTGGGATGTTTTTAAGCAGCCGCTGATATTTCCCACTTTGCATCTCACACCGTGGACGTAAATCAACAAAGGTGGCAAGCGAAGGGACAATTTCACCAAATCCGGCAGTGTGCGATCGCAAAAACCCAAAGCGTGCGTGCATTTCACACCAACACAATCCGTCCAAATGACTGTAATTTACGAAGGAACGGCAGTTTCAAAGTGCGCTCGGTTGCGGCGTCTGTGACGGGTTTTGAATAGATTTTGCCTTCTCGTGACATTAAACGCGTTTGCTCATTCGCAGACAGACGTAATTTTGGTGTGCAGCAAATAACAGAAGAGTTTTAGATGGATGTGCGTACTGAAGAAGTAGCTTCATGCACACCTGTAGGTCTAAATATGACAGCGGTGAGGTGGCTTCATCTCAGAAACAATGCAGTGTCTGTCCTTGAATTAGCAGACTGAATCTGTAGATAGGATATTATCCAAACGTATAGACTCCTTCTTCTACTTCTCACTACTGTATAATCTCTTCTAAATTCAATCTGACCATTGGAGAGGAAAAATGCAAAACCTTACCCATCAGTGTGCCGAGGAAACAAGTAACAAGCTGCAGAGAGGGGCACGGAGCCAAAGGAAAGAGGGAGGCCAAAAAAATGTTGGAAGGCAGCATTAATCTGCTCTGCCATCGCTTAGACAAGAGAAAGGCTGGTCCAAGCAAGATGTACTGACCACACAAGTTTACACTACCAGAGTCTTACTTTTGAACGATAATAACGGGCTGCTGCAGCGTTTGGGGTGTTTTTTTTTGTTGTAAGTGGATGTTCAGTCAGAGGCGATGGTTCCCGTTCGGCTTCATTGTGAATGAATAAAGTGGACTTTGATTTGTCACCCGGGTTGTCAGATGGCTGATGGAAAGATCCAGAGTCAACTCATCCTGCCCTGTAGTGTACAGAGCCTGTTGAATCAGCCAGGACAATGAGCTAGCAGAGCGTGTTTGTAGGTTCATTATATAACAGTAAACATAAAACCCTCAGACTCTTTGTTTCTTTGTGGTCGTGTTGGCTCGTCATCCTGCGGTAAGTATCATTTTTAACACCAGCGGATTTGATAATCGCATCTAATCACCAGCAGGAAGAACAATGCCTGTCTCGCTGCCAATGTGGCTCAGTGCGGATCCCAAGTGTACACTGCAGTTCATAATAGGAACATAAAGTCCAAACAAAATGGTGCGACTATAGTTTTTACACCCTGATAAGTAATTAAATACCGACTCATCTGGCAAGCAGCTGAAGGAGGCATTAAAGAAAACTGGCGTGTGGTTTTGTGTTCGCGTTTCCCCGGAGGAAGGACTCTCTTTTTGCATATATTTGGACTGACGCTTGTTGGATGGCAGTCTAGAAGGGGAATTTCCCCTGTCAGCAGGAAATCAATTATTCATTCAGTGGCATGGAGGGTTGAGCACCACCCTGACAGCTGCAGAAGTAGCTCTGAGATTAAGGACAAGTACGGATGGATGTGTGTCTCATGTATATTCTGTCTCGCCCGGCGAGCTCCTTTTCTGTCTTTCTGCCAAACAACCACCGGCCCTCCACTGGCAGCATCTAAAGCGCATCCGTCCACATTACTCTCCTGTATCACACCAATTATAATTGTTTGCAAATGATTACAAGTGAGCAAAATGAGTTTATCCGCAGTACGAGGGGCCAAAGCTTCACTGTAATGAGATTTAATTCAAGGGAATTACTCATAGCACCTATGAGATGAGAAGTGGATGAGAATCGGGTAGAAAAGGACACGGTGTCGATGCAGATGTATGAAACAAACACACCCTCTGTGAGAGACATATTAGCTTCATAAATGTTGTCCCCCTCACTCTCCACTATCAAACCTGAAAGATCCAAAAACGTCTCAGCATTTTTTTTTTGCAGTGAGCACCATACGATCCAATAAAAGGGTCCTGGTGGTTTGTGGAAACGATGCTCGAATATCACTGTTTTCCTATTTGTGCAGATCATCTCTTTGCCATTAAAAATGCATTTCTCTGAACAACATTTATCAACAGATTTCATGTGTCACCAATATTGTGTTCTTTTTTTATTTTATTTTCAGCAGAAACGGCTCTTATTCAGCATCATTTTTCTCTCTCCCACATACTGTAGAGTTTTTATTTGTTTTCCTATCCTCTTGTCATGAATTTTTCATCAGCCACTTGATGAGACATTTCATGTGTTTGCCTTATAAAGCACAGTAAGCAGTCTTTTGGTTGGGGTTATGTTCTACTGTCCCTCTGCTACAGTGGCTTCTGTGTACTGAAGGTAGGGTCTCTTGCTGGCTTTTGCTCCGTTTACCCCTGCTCACTTCTTTCTTATTTCTTCTTCTTCTTTTTTACTTTTCATTTGCAGTCTACAGCCTCTGACGCTGACTTGTGACATCACTTGAGGTAATCCATCTGATGTTGCGAAGCTCCCTCTAGAGCCACGAAAGGATTTAAAGTTTCCTTTTTGATTCTCAGTGTATCAAAATTATCAGATAAGATTTGATTCAAATTATTCAAATTTCATTGGCTACAGACTTTCTGCGAGAACAATATTAGTTGATTCATGGTAAACATGTTACCTGCCTGGTATAAAAATGTTTAGTCGTAGCTAATTTCCTCGTCCGTGACAACTCTATACCCAGGATGATTGTTTTTCTCACCTCTTCAGATCATTTTGAGGCTTAAAGTTACGTATAATAAAGTGTTGCTGCTTTGATGACAGGAGGGTGTGGTTACAGGTGGCTTGTCTGAGCTCCTCAGATCTACCCATGCCTCATGTATTTGCTGAATTGACAAGATGACGAAGGCCAGAGCTACTACACTCATAACAGCTCCGTAACAGCGCTTCAGAAACCTCTGAGTGACATCACGGACCCTATATCCAGGTTTCGTATAGTCTATGACCATTGGATGGATTTCAACCTTCAACCTTACCTCCGTGTCATTCCAAGGAGAGTGACATGGACAATTCTCAGTGAGAAATGTTGAAATAAGCGTGAAATAAGAGGAGCCAGATGTGATGGACAAAAAAAAAAAAAAAACAGTTCATGTCTGACCTTCTCCTCTAAGCTAATTTGACTTGGAGTGCATGCAAGCGCAAACCAATTACGGCAGAGGTCAACAGACTGCGTATTATCTGGCTGTGCCAAAAATACACCTGACAAAAGATGTGGCGCGATTTAGGTCAATAAAAAAAAAAGAGAAAAGGCCTGATTTGGACTAATGTGCTCTGTAGGTCAACAAGGGCAGGTGGGTGTGGAGGCGGAAGTCAATTTCCTTCTGGGGCTTCCAGTGACCACTCATGCAGAAATCACACTGTGTGTGTGCGCATCGGTCTGCGCTTGTCTGCGTGGACATGTAGGTGTGTTGCTGTAGTCGTGTGTCACTTTCAGTTTCAAACAGAAAGACTTTGAACTGAAATCCAACTCCAGATGCGCCACAGTAGCTGTCGGTAATGGCTGTGCGATGGGTAGGAGCTGAAGTTTGTGTGGTGTCTTGGGAAAACCCTATTGATACAAAGACGCCCCCCCTCACCTCAGAGATAAAGAATGGGAACCAATTTGTGGGACACATGATCCGACTGTGGTGGGATCAAACGACCTTCCTAGCAATAAAGGGAAGACCTTCAGACCCTGCAGCCTCTAATGCGAGCGTTGTCAGCTATGATTCATTTGCAGAGAAACGGCATAGACTGAGATGTATGACCTCAGTGTGAACCTTTTGTTGGCCAAGAAAGCCACGTGTTTACAGTATGGAAAGATGTGTGCGCTCGGAGTTTGTGCGCGGTTACTGCTGTACTCCTGTGCAGAAGGGATTTGGGGTTGGTTCAGATGCCGGTGTCTGTGCGTGCTCTTCTAGAAGTCCTCTTGAACTTCACCGCCTATAGATCGATTCTTCACTAAAGGAAGGTGGCACAAATCCCACACGCAGTTATGTTTCTGTTACATGGGGTATTTGTGCTCGTGATAAACATTACTGAGCTCCCAAAAGTAATAAATGCTTGTTGGGTTACACTGTAGCAATAGCTGGTTAGAAATTCACTGGCTTACACTATATCATGGGATTTTACTGATTAGCATTATGTAAATGGGTTAAGTATGATTTCAGCGCAGTTATGTAACCAGTTATATGAGGATATATGATGAAGACATGAGACTAAATCACCGAAAAATATAGACCCCATGTGTCGACCAAACCTGTGTTTTGAATTTCATAAAAATTTTGAATTTGTTTTTTGGTCGCGTACCTATTGAGGAAGGTAGATGAAGAATCAATGGTTGTCTGTTGTTGGTTGTTTTTAACCACTGGTATTCATGTCCAGTCTTAAGATGATTGGTTCAAAGCTTAGACTAGAGGTTTAGTATGGTAACCAAGGTATACTCATACTAGACAAAACAAGGTCATTTTATTCACTTCTCAGTAAATTCATAAAATTTTAAACGTGCCCAGATGTCTACTTTCAAAATGCTGGGTTCATGTTTTATCAGTTGTTGCTGATCTATCAAAGGAACGTTGGTTAGCCAAAGATGCTTTGTTAGCTTAACTTTTACCCACAATTCAATGCAAGAGAGCAACTTCACAACGTTATTGTCCAGCAGAGGACAGACTGTCTGCTGATGAAGTGCAATCAGAGAATCTTCCCTTATTGTGAGACATCTTAGCATTGAAAAATGGCCCCAGCTCTACTTGTAGGCTGATTTAAAGATACTATTAAACTTTTGGCACATAGGCTTAGTCTCAAAAAGGATAAATATTACATTGCTTGGACTGTATTCATATTTTGTTGTCCAGCTCTTTGTTACACCCTGTCCACTCCAAATAACCCATTTGTTTATGTCTGCCAATCAACTGGATTTTCTGAGACAGTAGTTCATCTTAAAGCTGTAATTGATTTACAAGCTGACAACAAAACCTCTGAGGTAAATTTAGTGTTGGTCTTAGTGGCCTATTTACACATTTGGCTAAAAACCAACACGAGGATTAATTCTGAGTCTGCTATGTCCAATATTCACTCCCATTTTAGCTCCGTTTTTGGTCTCCACCAACATATAAATCCACAAATTATGTCTCTTTAGCTGCTAAATGCTAACCTTTTTAGTTGCTAACTCTATGTGTCTGATCTTTGTTGCTGAGCAGGTGGTGTACAGTAGGTTTTGACTGCTTTGGTGTGGAATATAGCTTGCGGACGACGACTTTTACATGCTAATCAAGCGATCCGTTGTTAATTATACCAGCCAAATTTGGTTGGTCCAACTTACCATGCATACTCAAGAGGACGGGTTTGTGTTCAGGAGTTGTTTTTAAATAAAAAAGTTTACAACTGTATATGATTCAAGTATCACAATTTATTACAAAAACTAGAACTTTTTTTTTAATCTGTCAGTGTTGCCATGCTTTAAGCATATAACAATACAGTATAAAATCTCAACCCAAAAGTAGGATAGTAAAAGCAAAGATCATAGATGCTGACGCAGCATTTACAGAAGTTAAGACATGCTGTTACTGTACAGAGAACATTCCCACTGACGTACGAACATCTGCAAAATGCGTCATTATCCTCAATAAATTGCATTTCACGATAAACAATCTGATCCAGCCTCATTCAGAGTGTTGCGAGAAACGCCTCTTTTGAAATTAATTTACACCAAAATAAACAAACACTCTGCAAATCATAATGAATGTGCTGAGATTTTTTTTTTTCTTCAACAGCCCAAAGGCACTCAGGCTCAAAATGTTGGCAATAAATACGTCATTCTTTTACACAAAATCACGTCAAGCAGGTGGTGGTAGAGAAAGAAGAGTGAGAGAGAAACGTCGTCGTCTATTTCATGACCTCCTGAAGAGAACGCATTCCTGTTAGAGAAGTCCACCTTGTCCCTTTTCACAGTGAGAATCCCTGGCAGTCGAGACAGAAAAGACGTTTGAAGGAGTCAGTCAATTTTGTTGAATCGCGTGACATCTGTTTGCTAAAAACTACATGACCTCCTACAGTACTTTTGTTGCTGGCCTGTCATTTTGGTCTCCGAGAGCATCCTCCACTCTCCGGAGCAGCGTCAGCTGCTTTTTCAAATGAAGCCACAAGTAGGCCTGATGTGCATTCGAGCACCGCGGGGTGCCAAAGTGTCCATTCTCGGTGACCTGTCCCCCAACATGAGAATCTGGTAAAAATCTATCAAGTGTCCACAAATGATGTTTTCAAATATCTATAACGAATCCAGATGCTATTCATCGAAACATTCACCTCCTGATCTTTCAAACGCTGTGACAAACAGAGTGGCTTTGACAAACTCGTCTTCTCTTCCCTGCGGCTTCAGTTGAGCTGGCGACAAGCTTCAAATGTCCACTTCGAGGCACCTCCGTAAATATCAAGGCTCGTCTCCATCCATGCAAAAACGTTGCCCACTTGCGCTTTGCTGCTGCACGTCGCTAGATTGTATATCTCTCCCACGGACAGTTTCCGATCCCAGATGTGAAAATTTGCCAGGTCTCCGACAAAAGCTTGCGTGGCGTCAAATCCACCTCCGAGCGTGTCCTGTGGTGAAGACAAATGGATTTAATCAAGGATGATGTGATTTTTTTTTTTTTGCCTCAGACTTTCATCGCTGAAAGAACAAAATTGCCTCGGTGGATTATCTATCGCTCTATCTTTTTTTATTATTATTATTGAATGAGAGATATGCATCTTCAATCCACTGGGATTCTTAATGAGATCCAGTTAAAGATCTAATCACCTTATTAAACCTATTACATGAATTACAGGGAGGACGGATTTGAAAATGGAAAACTGATCATGATGTCAGAATGAAAAGGAAAAATGACTTTTCCACCTCGTTAGCTGTTTCCTGTCATCACAAAGTGATCCCTCTGCATTATGTCCTGACTCAACGGTGGGTAAAAGCAGTAAAGACGCTCTCTACATGTCGTTTATTTGTAGATTGACCCAGAATTTGATGCCTTTCAAGAACTGGAAAGCAGATGCATAATGTGTTCACCTGCTCTTGACCGAGTATCAGCAGGCCTTGTGGTTTGATGGGATGATATGGAGCCAGATTCTCTCCGCTCCCTCTCTTGACTCCATCTTGGAAAGCTTCCCAAACACCGTCCCGTGTCGTCCAGGTTACGCAGATGTGATGCCACTTCCCGTCGTTGATGAGGAAAGGCAGCTTCGCAACCTAGAAGATGGTGAAATGTGTGAATCATCCGCTACAGTCAAAACCAAAATAACCAAAAAACGTGTTTCAGGCATACCTTGTCGTTTATCAGTATCTCCATTGGGTTGTTTCCCCACTCTATGAGGACCAGCTCATTGGCTTGACCAGGTACTGCATAGGAGAAAGGTGTGCCCACTCCCGGGGACGCGTTGGATTTGAGCCACATGCACACGGTGAGGGCGTACATCTCTGGCAAACTCTTCTTCACTTTTGCGTACATGTAGTTGGTTCTCAGTGGGAACGTGAGCTGGAACTTGTCCAGAGGCCTGTTTTCTCTTTGCCCTGTGTGGAGGTAAATATAAAACATCTCTCTTCAGACGCTGTCAGTGCGTTTTTTCCCTTCATGCATCAGACCCAATGCGCACATCCTGCGGATTTGCATAGGAATTATATGTTACACAACAAATCCACAGTCGTGACGTTTGAGATTTGCTTTAATCTCTCATCATAAATCTATCACTGGCGTTGTTACGTTGTTCACCGCCACACCTCTCTGTTTGACCACAGAGCAAGTGGTTTTAAAGCTCCTTGGTGGCGGAGGTGTCCCAGACTGAGGCCGAGAGCGCGCCGCTGGTTTTTAAGTTCTCGAGCGGTTCACGGAGCAAACGGAGGGGCGGGCCGTTCACTGCGTGTTTGAAACGGTTTAATCTGCATGAATTAAAGCAGGAAACAGCCTAATACACCGCGCTGCTCCAGCTTTGAGGAACAGATGAGTAAAACATGAATCCGACCGAGGTCATAAAACCGTATAAAACCAAACAGGATGCGCAAAGGAGAGATTTATTTCTCACTTTGCGCACTCGATAACTGATAATCGTTCCTCCATCTTTCACACACACACACACACACACACACTCTCTCTCTCTCACACACACACACACACACACACTCCCGGAGCCTCCTTTTCCCCCACTTTTTGCGCGCATCTCCTCCCAACTACCTTTCTCCAGGTCGGTGATCCTCTGGTGGAGAGATGTGAGGGTGGACTCCACTCTGCCACGCTGCTCCGTCTCGTTGCGGAGTCCCGGCTTCCCCTCCTCGATGCTGTTCACTCGGGACAACACCTGCTTCTCCAAGTCGTCGATTCTACTTTGGAGCAGATCTTTGAGGCTGTTCGCCTGCACCGAGTTGTTACTTCTGCTGAATTGCTGTCAGGGGGGAGAAGAAGCGTTTAATGATGAATTTTGAGTGGGGCTTATTACAGATGGACTTTTTTCGCATAGTCTTATTGCAGTATAGCAGGACAAGCGAGTTCATTGATGTCTGACAAGACACATTTTAATCTAAGATTGGAATTTAGAGCAGAATAACCCATAATTTATATTAATATTATTGTTATTTTTATAGAAACCAATAAAAGTGGCTGTGATTTGATCGATGGAGCTTTGCGCAGTCACCCAAACTGTTGGAAAAAATGTCCCCAGAAGCAGCAGCCTACCTCCAGGTTTTCTAATCTCTGCTTCAGCGACTGTAAAGTCTGTGACAGTTGCGTCAAAGTGTCCCCTGGTCCCCTCGATACATCCCCCATTGTGTTTTTGGTCCCCGCGTCTTTCCTCCTGCCCCCGGGCCGTGCGTCCCCGGGCTCGGCGCCGCTCTGGCTCTCACAACGAGCCAACTTTGAGGTCAGTTCTCTGATAGTCTCTTTTTGGTTCATGATGGTCTCCTTCTGCTGCAAAACCGTCTCCCGCAGTTGCATAACAGTGGTCTTCAAGTCCTCTCCCGGCACGCTGTTCTGCAAGGTGGCCGCGCATATGTCCATATCCTTGGGCACGGACGTGCAAATGAACTGCGTCTGTCCGCCAAAGTCTTGGGATGAACTTTCCAAAAGCAGGCACGAAAATAGAAAGAGTCTCCAGCAGATTCCTTTCTTTGCGGCCTGCATGTCGGCGTCTGTGCTGGTTTGGGACTTTTTTTTTTTTTTAAATGATTATGACTCGAGGAGCCGCACTGACTTCCCGCTCGCGTCCCCCCGTGTTGTTGTAATCCGCCTGTGGAAGCGCAGCCGTTTTTATACAGCCGTCCTGGTTCTGCGCAGAGCGAGCTGCTCCACTGCATCACGACCGGGGAGGGGAGGGAAACGCGCCGTCCCCCCTCCACCCTCCGTTTAATCGGCTCCAGAAAGCGGCGTCACATTCAAGAGATGAAACCCATTTTGCTTTCAGGCTCACCGCGTGTTAAATCTTTCATCACTTCGACTATTTGTCATTTTCTCGCTGTGTATTATTCATCTGGAAAACGCGCGTTTGTAGGCAGGGGGAGAAGGGGGTTGCTTGCGTGGCGGGGTGCCAGAGAGAGCCAGCTGTGTTTGTTTTGCTTTGCGCACACGGAAAACTCTCACACACACAATCACACACACAGTAGGTGGATGCAGATCAGAAGTTGCAGCAATTTGTGGTCCCCGAACATTCAGCACCAAGGACAGATCTGGCCACATCACACAGCATCACAGAGGAGAGGCTCAGGGTGCAGCTGCTTAGTTTCCAACTGTTGGTGCCTCTTTTCTCTCTCTCTCTCTCTTCAGCTGAACCACGTCGAGTGTTCACTTAGTTTGAACGTCAGTCTCTGTTTTCCTCAGGTCAGACATGTTTTTTTGATGAAGAGCTGAAAAAAATGCATCGATTATTTTTCAGGTCAGCCTCAGAGACTATCCCCAAACACACACGCACACACACCTCACACTGTCTCTTGCAGTGGCGATCTGCTCTCCACATCACCGCTGTAATCATCTCAATAATTCAGTTTCTAAAATGATAATCTGTCCCCAAGCAATTTACCCCATCTATTATTCAAGAAGGACAATTTTATTATTTCTTCGTTGCCCACTCGCCACTTATTTATTCAGTCAATGTAGAGAATAAAATCAAAACATTCTGAATAAGTAATGAAAACATACCGGCTCTCAGATTAAAATTGATTTTTTTATTTATTTATTTTTTTTTTTACTTCTTTCTCAAAGGATGAACGCAGGGGCACGAGAGACAAACGTCTGCATGTGACAAACGGATATTAGACAGGGGAGGTGAGATAGGTCGTGGCATAATTACAACCATCCAGACCAGGTCTCTGACACGAAGGGGTTCGTAGCTGCAGGTGCCTTTTTTTTTACAGGCTGGATATTAACACAAGAAAGTGATTCAACTGTTGTCAGGAGGAGGAACTCCTCTGTGCTGCAAAACCTACCAAGAGCATAATAATAGCTGGTGCAATATACTGTATTACTGTGGCAATTCGATCAGTGGGCGGGAATAGTTAAGTAATTACATGCTGCGTTTGAGAGAGACTCGAACTGAATCCTGCTCTCAAACACTTCCTTCGTTCATCTTAAAGCTGCCGTCGACATCCGGCCGGGATGATCCGGCGTGCTGAATCTTAAAGTATGTTTGGCAGAGTAAATAATGATATCATGTGTGACATAACTTGTTTTTATCTCTTGTCTCTTGAACGTCACCCTGTGGATTACGTCCCATTTTAGAGAGAGGTTTACTGACTTCACTCTGGTTGTAATCCGGTGTTGATGGACTGTTTTTGATATTATGAAAAGAAAAGCTCACAGGTGTGTGAAAAAGTGATTTCACGAGGGAAGCTGTAGCCGTCCAGTAACCGTCGGTGCTCATCTCGAGGCCTTTTGGGGGGAAAGAGACGAGTACAAGGTCGACGCCGAGAAGCCGCGTGCTCTGTCCGAGCAGAGAGCCGTGACAGCGGCACAGAGTCAGGGTAATGCTTTTAGCTGTATCGCTTTTGGGTAAAATATAAACACAGAAAAATGAAATTTGAAGTTGTTGTGCAGCACCGAGACCGCGCTCTCTGGCCCCAAGAAATGTGAGCAAACAAGTTTTTCTCTCCATCATAACAGCCATCTGGTAAATCTGTGCCGGTTATATAATTACACATAACAGAGCGCGGTGCTTTCCAGTTCTTTAGGAAGGGGAGAATAGTAGATTCAATATTGTACATTTGTGTTTGAGTTCATTCTACTGTATCTACTGTATAATCAGGCAGAAAAGCCTAGACTTCTTCTACCCTGTGGGACCAAAGCAGCATTACAAAATGTCCAAAGTCTAGCTCTCATTATGAATTCATTATTCAGTGCTTCCCACACAAACAAGTCTCAGAGCCATATGCTTTAAGAAGAAAAACCTTCACTCCTCCTCCGTGCAGAAACACGCTGTACCTTTTTCCCATCACCTCTACTACTCCCTGCTCCCCTCCCCTTCCCCTCCTCTCCTCGCCTCCTATAGGCGTGCAGAAAGCCTGCTCAAGTAGCCCCTCAAAGCGCATTGTAGTTCTGTGGCCTTTACCCGTCTCTCAAATTAACATTTTCCTCTGGATGCCACAAGTTCACCCTGCAAGCATATTGAGTTATGCTGTGATTATAAAAAAAAAACATTGTAACAGCTGCTGAATTTATAATGTTGTTAGTCATGGTGTGCATGAAATAATAATAGGGTTTGGATGAAAATGATTGTTTTGTTGGGCAAGTCATCGTGCTAGACATGACAGCACAACAATCTGTGACACTGGAGATACTAATCTCATACAAGCAGCTGCCAGTAGCTCTTATCACAGTCCTACACGCCGCGAAGCAGCCTCGGTTCTGTCTGCGCTGCCGGGCCGCCGTCCACCTGTTGTGTTGAACGGTATCTCCTTAAATAATGCATTCAAACACAGTGGAAATGGATTCTCCAGCGCTGGAGATCAATAGCTGTAATTTCATATGTTGGCATCATGCCTCGACTCGCTTTTTCTTCCTGATTTCTGCTGAAGCGTGGTGAATGCAATTAGAGGCAGTTAGTTTTAAAAAAAAAAAAAATCAACTCCAAAGAGCGGCTGGATATTTCTCTCTTGAGTTAAGTGCTCGGTATAGAACGTCTCGGTAACTTTCCAAATGTGTCCACAGAATTTAACATCAGCTGTCAAGAACTGAAAGCTGGCAACGGATGTTGGGAGTCTTCGCCCCGTGTCAACAAATCACACCGTTTACGCGGCAGCGAGCAGGAAACTGTGATTCTGTACGAATCATTGTGACCGGCTAACAGGTGTAGTGTCGCACAAATGCTAATTTTCGTCTCATTGTACTGTGGGATTGTTGGCAGACAGCATTTTAGATTTTAGAACATTTTTTTGTTCCGTTGTGGAAATTTTTGAGGAATAGACGAACAGACACGCGACACCATAAAATGGCGTCACCGCGGTGATTCTTAGTTTCAGAGGCCGCTTTCCTGCCGTTTAATGAACGTCAGTGCAAGTGACATTAAACAGTAAAATCCAGCTGATCGAATCAAAGCAATTAGATAATTAGCACGATGTAAAAACATGCACATCATGCCTGAGGAAGCTAAAGATCACCAGCTGAAGTTTTCCATCTCAGTGGAGCCACAGTGTGGAACTGTCTCTGATACGTACTGAAAGGTATTTCATCATTTCTGCGAACGAAAGCCTAATTAAGCGGCCTCGTTGTGGAGCAGGCCGCGGCCGTGGTTGCCATACCGGAGGAAAAAAAAAAAAAAACAGCTGCCATTTTGGGGTCACTGGAACTTTAGTATGCAGTAGCTGGTTAGAGCAAAGAAAATGTCATGCACTTGCCGGCACAGTGTACAGAAAATAGCCCAGAGAGGCTAATTAAGACAAAGACATTCTTACTCATAACTTTCCATCACCTCCCCCTTTTTTTTCAGTCATTTCCCTCCTGGTCTGCAGATGGAGTTTTTCTCACTGTGTGATGCCGTCCTTATGTTTTATTAAAGGTTGTGATTTAATTATTTTTCCTTCTGCATGAGCTGAGCACCCATCTGAAATTGATACGATGCATCATCTGACATCGGGATGGTTTTCTGCGCTGATGTGACAGCGTTCTTCTTCTGCTGGAGATGATGAGGAAATATGCATCAGTGTGCACATGGAAGTGTTTTTTTATTATTATTATTATTATTTATTTATTTATTTTTATTGCTTCATTGCCCAGAATGTGATGACTGGAAACAGAATCTCTAAATTTACGGTTGTGCGCGGACAGAGGGATTCTTTTACAACTCGCTCATTCGTCATTTAATTTCTCTGATCTAATTTGCTGGCTGATGGATACTGTATCCATGCAAAGTTTTACGATCTACTATTTGTGCAAACTTCTCGTGCGCTCATGCCGTCGCTGATTGCATTTGCTCTGTCGTGCATGTTTGGATTAGACGATCCATTTTTATGATAATAATACTTTTCTTTGTCTGTTTAAGTGTTTGCTACTCTGAGAATGTCAGCCATAGCTAGTGTATGTTTATACGCTCTCTCTTGGTATACAATCCATAAGATTACATAACTTTTGTAGCATTGGTGATTATTGATGTGTAATGTTTAGCTGGAGAGGATTTAGCCTCTGGGGTGTCACCGTGGCTATCACTGCTGCTGCTTGCTCGCGTTTCAGTTCGAGGAAGAGGACCCGAATACAGACATGGAGGGTAGGCAAACAAAGAAAATATCTTTAATAACTTACTGCAGGCGGCTGAGGAGATCCAGGAAAAACTAACTGAGTCCAAACAAATCCAAAGAACAGAATCCACAGAGCTCCAGGAGAAGAACCAAGACTGAAACAGAACTTGGACACAAACGCGGGACTGGACACGACCTGACAAAGACTAAATACACAAGGCGGGACAACCAGACACAGGTGAGCCTAACGAGGGGCAGGTGGAACCAATCGGGGTGGAACAGATTCGAAACAGAGAGGCGAGAATTACAAAATAAAACAACACACTCGAGTTTGCTCACAGTGAGACGTGGGTTCTCTCGAGGGACTTCCTCCCACAGTCCAAAGACATGCACTTAATATCTAAATTGGTTTGTCCCTGTGATGAAAGATGTACCCAGCCTCTCACCCAAGTTACAAAACTGGATGGATTTGGCCTCTTTGGCATTTCAGACCAAGCTCCTTTTGTAATTGTCATGACATAACTTCAGCTATAAGTCCTTTTCCATACATACCTTTTCATTATTCAGACTCCCCATCATAGATCAACATCAGTGTAAGTCTTTGGATAACAGCAATGTGTACCTCATTGTCAGAAGTTAGTCTACAGCACATTGATTTCTCCTCGTCCTCTCAATGCCACTGCTATTGTGTTGTACTGCCTGCGATGAATGCAAGTGGTACAGTGGTCTCTCAGTACCTGAAGGGATCTTACATTATGAATCAGGCATCAGAAATTCTCACATCACAGACGGCCTTGTGGATTTGATTTCAATCTCGGGCTCAGATTCCTTCAGCTGTGGAAGGCTGGCTGCGGCTTCCACAAACGCCGCGTTGTTCATATGCATCGCTCTAAATCCTACAGGAAAACTCGAGTAAAGGACCGGGTGGCGATTTTTGCAGCAATTTGACAAATGAGGCCCGCAAAACCGTAAATTATTATTAAACACACCCCACATCAGAGAGACCGCAGCCTTTACAAACCACCGTACTGCATGATTGTGATTTATACATCGTCCCCGTGGATCCTGGTAATCCACAATTGGTTTTCTGGTTTGCATACAAAGTAACAGACGTAAGGTTCGGCTCAGTGTAAAAAATTGGATTTAAATGTTATAAGCTACCGTGGAGCTTTAGACCACATGCTGCAGCCCTGACGCTCACTTTTTCTCAGCGTGTATTTATGCTCATGACATTGCTTTATTTACCCGCCTTATTAGATGAAAATATTTATTCTATGTGTTTGTGGCATGTGTCCGCGATACTGAGCGACTAGCCAGGCATGAGCAGTGTGTAGGTGGGAGCCTCAGCTGTCACAGAAGCTGTGGAAGCATGACGTGCTGTCAAGAGATACAGTCTAATGAAGGGATGTACTCTTGCTGAGCAACACAAAAGGAGTATGACTGACTCGCTCAAGGCCTCCGTCTGGCACTTTCTCTCTGCAGTAGAGACTGAACCTGAAGACATCACGCTGGATGACGAAGAATCAATTCCACCCACGCTGTTAGGAGAGGGAAGATTCCTGTTTTAGTGATCAACAGCAATTACAGAACTTGCAAAGAAAGACTTCTTCAGCTGCTGTCCGATGATCGTGTGTCTTCGTGGCTGCGTTTTTCTGTTAATTAGTCCTTTTGAAATTCTGCGTGAAAAGATTTGGCACAACATGTAACCTGTCCTGTGCACCATGAATATCATGTCACCCTTCAAAACCGAGAAGAAGAAAAAGCGTGAGAAAGTTCAAACCCAGTTTCTGAAAGCTCGAACTCGAAATGAAAAGTTTTTAGACTCGCGTAACGCTTTGATGGACTCAAAAGAAACTCACACATCTCTGCAAACATTATCACCAGCGAACAGTGCTGCAGTCGTGACAGTTTACAGAAATTCAAGTTTCAGATTTGTCGCTGTGTACGTTTGTTTTTCCAGGTTTGAAGCCGTGTACGTCTTTATGGAGGATTTCGATCAAACATTAAAACTTGAGTTGTTTCTAAAAGGCCAAATCCTTAGTTTGAAACTTCTGCAGATGTACCGAACATTTGCACTTGTACTGCAGACTGTTGTTTGGTTTACAACAGACAATATTCAGAAATCTGCCCACGCAGCTGCCAAAATCACATTTGTAGTCGTGTTGTGCCTCACAGCTCTGGTTTGAAACAGCTGGTCTGAAATACAAAATAAAAAAAAATCTGGGATCCTGGGATGGACGGAGATTTGCCAATTACACGTTGTATTAGATCGGACTGACAGACTGCTCTGCCAATAACTGATACTGAAGGGATTCCTGAACAGGATGCCCGGCTGTCCTTGGGCAATACCTGTGGAAGCCATGGATGTTGAATAAAATCTGCAGTGGTTGCTTGAAAGAAGACCGCAAGCTGGCAAACATGGATGTAAATGTGGGATTACGAAGAGACCTCGGGGATGCGCACGCTATGTGCTTTTCCGAACACGCTATGTGCTTTTTCTGTAACGTTGTCAGTTACATGAAAGATACTCTTTGGATTGGAGCACAAGGATGCACATGCACGCATGGAAGCGTGCCCCAAGCGTTACAGTCATCAACAGTTGGCGGTGATAACGCGCCAAGATCTGTTCAATATGGCAAGTAAGGCAGAGCAGAAGAAGCTTGGTCCTAAGTACAAATAGATATAAACAACATATGGTTTAAAGGTGTTTCATGGGGAAGGACACATTGAACATGTTTCTTAGACTGGAATGTAATTAGAACTTTTGTCCACAGGAATTTAAATACCACATGAAGGAGGGAAAGGGCATTATCGTCCATCCATGTAACAAAAGGTCAAGGAAGTACAGAAATAGCAGGTATATGTTTGAGCGGTTGGCTCCGAGACATGTTACGGAGGAACAGAAGCCACATGCGGTCCAGAAAAAAACCTGGATCGCGACTGATTTAGTGATTTATCAGTTCTCACAGAAACACAGAACCGTGTGTAGCAGATTATCTAAAACCGCACCGTCTTTGTGTCCTCATCGAGGTCAGGACGGGACTGACCCGGCCGCATTTGATTACTCCTCATCAATGCACGTTCATAAGCATTGTGAGCATTAAAGGCTTCCAGCTGCGTGCAGCGTCCAGCCGACACGCCACAGTCGAGACTGTCTGGCTCTGAACTGAATTACAGTATAAGCGCGCGGATATTACTGTGATGTAATATGGGAGAGGATAATCTGAGGCCGTGGAAGTTAAGATGTATTGATCTTTCAGTACATCAAGGTCACTCCCTCTATCCGTGTCTTTCTCTCTTTGTGTGTGTGTGTGTGTGAAAGTGAGATGTTGACTCTGGAAGAGCTGAGCTGAGGATAAAATCGAAGTTCACACCCGCACTTCTGATGCTCTGCGGTCGCACCGAGTCTGTCTTTTACCCGAGGAATGGGGACGGCACTGTGGCCATCTCCACAGTGCCGTCCCCTGTTTAACAAAAGAGAAGTAACAGTGGTAAGAAAGCAAAATGTTTGAAAGGCCTCTGAAGGTCAGGGATGTAATGAATCACGCCTCGTTGCTTGTAGATGATGCCGATCGCCAACTTGTTAAAAAAAAAAATAGTCCAAAGATGATGCATGAATCAGTGCCTCACAACCTCTCCCACATCTTTACTCTATGAACCCAGATGTGTGTGTGCATGTGTGTGTGTGCACGTTGGGGAAAAAAAGAGCAGGATCAGTGCCTCCACATGAAGGCTCTGCCTCTGCCGGAGAAGAACTAGCCTCGCATCTGAGCGGAATAACAAAACCGTGTCAGAAAAGTGCAGGCAAATATTTCCGTGCACCAGCGCTCTCTCCGCGGAGAGCGGCGCTCAGACAGCTGCAGCGGTCTCGTCTCCTCAGCCGCCGTTTCGAAGCCTCTTCGCCCAGATTTGAACGTGATAGCGTACTGTTTTCCCCGTCTCGCTCTCTCTTGCTGCTCGGCTGTGTCTGTGTTGATGCAGTGACCGCTCCTTGCAGAAAAGCCCACACCGCACCGCGCAAACCACACAGGCCTCCTCTCAGACGAGAACCGCGAGAGCCCCCACTTGCACGGCAGCATCAATAATACAACTGAAGCTTCCCCCCACCACTTGTGTCTAAATATAGACCTCTTTTTTTTTGTTTAATATTTTATTTGGCCCTTCTATCTCTCTGTCTCTTTCTCTCCCCCCTTCTCTCCGTTCATTGTCTTTAAATAGGTGATGAGGGAAGATGTCAACAGATGAGTCTCGGCGTCCACCTCCCCACTTACTTCACATCAACTATTCTTTTTTTTTTCTTCAAAATGCTTTCTCTGCTGCTCGATGGTTGCTCTCCTCGGGCCTTAAGTGAAGCTTTGTACTCTGTGGCCTGAACTAAAGAGGGACAACTACAGAGTTGTTGACGTTAAACCATTAAACTAGTGTACTGTGTGTTTAGTGTATTGCATATGGCTTGGCTTTAGGGACGATCATGTTAGTTGGTCTTCTGGTTGGCGCACCTCTTTGGTCCAGACTGAGCTACTGCCATGATTCGACTGGTGGTTCAATTCCCAAGCAGGTCAATGATGCCACCCTCCATGCGGCTTCAGACTTTGGTTTATTTGCGTCTACCATGGGTAAGTAGGCCACGTAGCTGAAGAGTTTCCCTTTTGGTTGTTTTCACAATCTGAAGTTTGAACAGGACGTTTCGTTTCTCTATTCTGCTTCTGTGGCTGTCTTCTGACCAGCTGCCTATTCTCTGTGTTGCGCAGCGGAAAGCTGCTTCTGAAACATGGCGCACTGCTTCGGGTGGAGTCGCAGTCATTGTCTAGAACAGGCACCATCAGCTCTGTCAGCCAGAAAGTGATAAAGCCACACCACTTGATGGATAAACACCAAATTTTGGAGAGACCAGAGGATGTATGGCAGTGATTTGAGAGATCTTTGGGCTGAATCAGAAATCATTACATAATTCACTCATTTCCTACTCCCAGTATAATAGACAGTCAGTAATTTGCCTCACATGACATGCCATACCTGCTAAATATGAGCATTTTAGCACAGCACCACTGCGTGCACGGTCCAGTGGAGCTTGGTGCTTGTATGGCTGTAGATTCTCGTTATGTGAGTTTAACTGGAAAAGTATTTTGTTATTGCCAAAATCATTAAAAATCATTTCAGAATTTGAAATATAAATGTGAAAGTAAAACCCTGTTATCTTTGCCTCGGGCCTTTCGCACTTTAGCAGTCTGTCAAAAAAAGTTGCCTTCTTTTTATTCCCCGCTCTCAGTCAGTGCTCTCTGAGACAAAAAGACATCATTTACTATAATCAGCGGGCGTGAGCTCTAATCCGACAGATTCAAGCAGGAGGAAACGCTTCCTGATTCGAGGGTCCCACGGTAAATTTTTTAAAACAGTTAACTTCCCACTGAACAAATATAAGTTACCTCACGTGGGAGGTGATTTCAGAAGCGGTTGAGTGCAACTTACCTGCTGCTGCTGCGTGTTTTTTAGTTAGCGTTGTGGTTCAGACCGCGCCTCAGACCGACTGAGAGAGGAAGGCGGAGATGACCGCCCCACTGAGACTTGACTTAGTGTTTGTTATATAATGCATCCTAATGGAGCACACAGGCACCTGCTGATGGCCAGATAGTGCTGATGCTGGATTCGGGCCTGCTTACCCATCACTGCCTTCATTTGTAATTTGCATCTCTGCGAGTTGTTGCTCCCGCAGTCATGAAATGTATTCAATTAGCTGGAAACAGAACTATCAGGACAGAAATCAGCGCTGCGTGCGTTTTTATTTCTCTTTACAACACCGCGGAGGAGAGCGGCGACTGCCTTTACCCACTGCGTGTTGACTATTTTACCAGCGTTACAGTTCAGCTCCCCCTTTGCTCATTATTCATGTCTTTTTAGCCCTTTGCTCCGATGCATTAACTTCAAACAGTTGTAAACAATGGATTAATTCTCATTGTTTTAGCCTCATAAATCATTCCCGGTTGTTGTCTTAAGATGTCTGCAAACATATTTTCACAGGCACGGCGTAATGAGGCGTGCAAATTGGTTTCGGCACGCAGGATTACGTTAGTGTTTATGAAAGGGCCACCCCGGGTACGAGAGCAGAGCACGGTTTACCTGAACGGCATCTTACCTCATCTAATGATGATGGAGTTTTTATGATCAGATGCAGGTTGGGTCATGTTTGCAACAAAATGAATCCTCAGCCGAGCCGTGGCATAAAAATTCATAGTTATATAAGTCCATTAGTGCGAAATAAAAATGCACAACGCTGCAGTGTAATTCTTCATTGCTGTATTCTTTATGAGGGATATCTTAATTTGTTTGTGCTCTAAAATGGCCTTTTTTTTTTTAACACTTTTCCAACCAATCAGAAGTTGTTCACCACTGAAGTGTAAATATAACTGATGCAACTACGGATTCGTGATGCCAGAGGGGACTTTTCAGAAGCACTGGATCCAGTTATCGTCTACCTACTTTAAAATCAATCACAGTACAAAGCCCTCTGTTCTCAGAAGACTCAGCTTCTCACACAGGCTTTCTTTTTTCTCTCGCTGACCTCAGAGAGATCTGTCTGTTAGCAGGTGAAAAGTTTTTTCCAAATCTAAATCTGCAGAAGAAATTTGTCTGTGAAAGTACTCCAACTTTCTGTGCCGCGGCTGAACCGGTAATGCGCGCGCTCGCAGATCTCGTGATTCCACGCTCTGCCGCGTGCCGCGTCGTAGGCGCGAGTGGGCGAAGGCGTGCTTTCCATTCAACCATCATATCTTATCGCATCAGCAGCGAGCGTCTTTGTGTGTCTTGTTCCAGCAGTCAGTTGTAAGTAACTGACTCGTGTACAGTGGATTCTTCTAGACGTCTCCAAAGCTCTGGAGCAAAAACATCCAAGTAGAACAAGTTGAATTCATTTGCAGTTTACACAGTTCGGTGAATGCGAGCCGTGTCTTAATGTGCAAGTAGAGAATGCAACGTTAAAACAAATCGAATTAGATCGTTTAGCGCTGGCACTCTGAGACTGCAGCCGCTACAGCTCTTGCACGAACTGTCATGAAATGTGTTTTCATGGTCCCCAGGGGACGAATCCTAATGACTCAGTCGATCTTCTGACTTTTCATTTGGCGTCTTCGTGAGGTTGATGTTTGTTTTGAGTGAGACATCTCAAAATCTGTTGGGATCAGACAGACTGACGTGGAATTTGATCCACACATTCATGCATGTTGAGGCTAATTAAACACGTTCATCTTTGTTTTTGCAGCATTTTAAGGCATAAATGTATAAACATTTAGAAAAACCTAAGAAATTCCAATACCAGCAAAAACAAAGAAAGATCTTTGTACTTTGTATGAATACAGACAGACATCATTTGATAATAATCAGCCTTTTTTGATCATTCTGTGAGCAACAGTCTTATTTTATGCACCAGTCTGCGAGACAGCAGGGCCGAGTGAAAGGAGATGGTTACCTCGTGAGAGGTTGGAGGTGTGCAGTCTGTTGCCTGCAGCTCTTCATCTAACAGCTCGCTGCTGCTGCTCCTTCTTTTTTTCCATTACTCCCTGTAATGTTTGAAAATGTTCAGATTTTTCAAAGAGCCGCTGTCCGGGAATGACCACCGTCCTGTTTTGTAGATGCGTTTTGCAAAAGATCGACGACTTCGTAATAAAATCGACTCACGCGTCCCCTGTTAAATGTTTGGTTTGCATTAATAGTACTGCATGTTAGCAGGGGATGTTACATGCGGCGCTTTCCTCGGTGGGCCATAACCTCAGCGACTTAACAGAGACTTATTTAGCACCTAATCCGACCACCCACCCATTCTGAACTAAAAAAAACCCAACATGATTTCAGCTGTAAATGTAGTTTTCATGACCGAGGGCTGGTGTGACACAGTTTCCTAATGAATCCTCCTTCCCTTAATTATTATTGAACCCTACTGCCCGCTGTGTGTCAAGGACAGCAGACCTTCGACACAGGACAACTATCGTCAGCCGGGACCAGGACACAAACATTTCTCCAGTGATCGATGGAGACAACTGTGGTAATGGCCTTAACAGCCAAGCATGGAGGGCGATCAGTGGCCATCGATCCAAGCGGCTGGGGAACCGATGTATGTCCGAGTTAAAGGTAACGTTCGGCTGTTTTCTGAGACCTGTGTGGTCGGTGGGAAGTGACCAAGGTATCACACTGGGTCAGTAAGAGCTCTCTCCTCGCTGGCACCCTCAATTATTTACTCTGACTCGCCTCCTTTCCTGCTTCCCTCCCTCCCCTCTTCACTCAGTCAATGTATGTCTGCATGTCTTTTCTCTTTTCCACCGCACGTTTAATCAACCCGGGTCAAGCTCTGTTCGAGGGTTTGATGTTCTGCTCTCAGATGCTCATTCAATTTTCCCCTCTTGGCATAAATTTGCTGCAGCAGCGAGACCACGTAAGCACAGCAGCGAGATTAGTATGCTGCCTATTTAGCGCGTGTTATTTTTAAGCTTTGCTTTGTACATTTTTCTCTTCAACTACATCAGGACTTCAGAGAGAGAGAGAGAGAGACGCTGGCTGACTGTAGCTACACGAGTGGAATTTCTTCACAGCGAGGTTTTTTGGATCTTTAAGCTTTGGCGCATGCTAAAAGCCCGTCCGTACTCTCCCAGAAGATTTCACATGGTACATTGTAGTACATCTTCACAAACGGCCTGCGGGTACTCTGCATACACATAAAACGCTGCCTCTATATTTACCCTTTAAAAGCCCCTGTTACTTCTGCATTCAGGATGCTCTCGGAGAGAGACCGATCCCACAAAGCGCCGATGCTCGTCGACATTTTTTAAAAATGCATTTTTGTCATTTTGCAATATCGGCGTTAGCAAACAATCGAATGCCTTCCTGTTACAAGGCATCTGGTAACTAGGACAGTAATGTTCGCTGACATACATAGCACCCAGAGCCTGAATTATGTAAACTCATCAAGCGCGAGGCTTCATTTCCGACTCATTTCGAATGCTAGTTCTTGTAAACACTCAATAGTTTTATGTTATTAGCTCCAGCGGAGCTTATTTGATATAGCTGTCTGAGTCAGATGCTTTACTTTACTCTGCTGTAGTCTATTGATGCCACATTAACTTTGTTTGAGACAGGCCGTCTATTGAACTCACAATATTTCAACACTGTGCAGGAATATAGACGGCCTCTGGGGCTGCGCCGCCTGCCTACTCTGGAGACGCACCTCGGAGCTCAGCAGCTGTCAATTCAAACTCAATGTGCCTCACAGGTGCCAGCTCCACTCTGCCTCTTATAAGCCTTTGTTCATCGATCAAAGCGAACTGCCTGCCTGGGACTCAAAATGCAATAGAGCGCATTTCTGCAAAGTCAAACTGACCAGTCTCTCAACTTACTGAAGGTTCAATATTGTCAGAGGGTTGAGCTGACGCTACAAACCCGGAGTGTACGTCCAGTGCTCTTTGTGCATGCATATCAGCGCGTGAGTGGCTGAGGAATGGTGTTTGTTGCAGTAAAATAATCCACTCAGTGATCAGAGGAGGCGAACTAAAGCACGCTTCGCTCGTGTGTTTATTCATGCCACATTTCCAACACCACAAAGTCGTCAAATCCTTCAAAATAAAAGAAAGGATGCATCCTTTCAAAGACAGGGTGACATCTCTCTGTGCCTTTGTAAAACATTACAAGTCTGTCTGTTTTTAAAATATTTCACGATGTGTCAGAATGACACTTAAAGGATAACGTCAGTTGGATCCTGTTTTCCCATGTTTTTGTGTCAAATTGACTAATGGGGACATTTATGAATTATGAATCTGGCTCAGTATTGAGTGAGAGCGCTACAGGCTGCAGCCACAAAACAGGCAACAGCGCAGCTCAGACGAGCTCAGATTGTTATTATGTTACTGTTAGTGTGTGACCGCACGAGTCGACAAAGATATTCAATGTTTTCTGTTCCTTTCTCGTGATCCGTTGAATGTCTGACAAAGTTTAGTTTTGAAATCTCGGCGGTGAAAACACGAGCATAATATGTTGTGTAGCTCATTTCAGCATGGATGAAGACTTTGAATTCAGTGGCCTGCGTATTTATTTGAGCTGGGCTGTGCAGGGACAGACTGCAAACTGAAGAGACTTCACCAAGAGACAGAGAGGCAGGCAACAGGAAGCGGACAGTGAACCGGCCGCTTCAAGGCTGTGAAGCTCTGGAGATTGCTGATGTTCCTGTGGGTGTTGTGACCTTCTGCCCGCAGAGATTTCATAGACAGGATCAAGCAAAAAGGTGAGGAAAACACGACTCTTGTGCAGCACTCTCACTGAATACTGAATTCAAAAACCGTTGTCCCTATTAGACACTTTGACACAGAAACACACGAGCAGCAGTACGGCAACTCTGGTCAGTAAACCATCTGGTTCAGACTGAAACATATTAAAAAAAATAAACTGCTGGGTGGACTGCCATGAACGGTTTTGTTGCCCTGACTTTTCATCTGCCCACCATGAGGTTGGTGTTTTTGTATTTCTGTGCAGTCCACTGGTTTATAACTACGTCCCTATCAGCCTCAGCTGCACTTCAGCTTCATTTAGCCACCAGCTAACACACTGGACATGGACATAAAATAATAAAATAAAACTTAACAAGGATTGTTTTGAATGTTTTCATCATGGCTAAGAAGTAAATAAGTTTTCTATCCGTCTGTTTTTCTAGTTTTCACATGAGAACAAGTTTCACCGTCATATTTTTTAAAATGATGTATACTGGAGCTCGTGTAGTTACTTCACTACAGGAACAAAATGAACAGCGTTAGGATGTATCCACGTTTCCCACCCATAAAAGTTCTGTTTTTGATTAATCGTGTTTGCTGCAAATATCAATGCAACAAAACAAGCTGGCAGGAATAAAATAAATGTGTGAGATCGCGAGAAGTTTAACTTTTAAAAGTATCATCAGCACAGCCATTTGTCTCCCCACCACCGCCGCCGCCGAGCACCATCTCAGCTCTGTGCTGTCGTGACTCACCGCGCGTCTGTGTGAGCGGGCATCGGTGTGTGCTATTTAAGGCGGTGTGGTCACAGTGCGCGGCCCGCTGTGTCTGTCTGATCTCTGATGGGAGAGGTAGCTCCGGTTGAGCGGTCATGACCCTCCCACATAGTACCGGGGCCGCGGCGGACGGAAATGCGGAATGAGTTTTACCGAGCACAATGCCCACTCTTTAATATCCGCTGCTAATGCACCTGTGATCGAAACACCTGCTGGTGATCGCTTTCATCTCGCGCCCCGAAAATGATCCGGTGTCATTGTCTGAGCCTGCTTTCTTCTCTCGATGGGCACTACAGAAAAAGAGCCGGCGGCCTTTTGAAAAGCAGCGTGATTGTACTGCATCAAAATCTTTCATCAATGGCCTCTCGAATATTTCAGAAATTAATTTTAAGGTTTGAAAGCTGTTTCTTTTTTAATCTTCTGAGCGCAGAGTGAACCTTACAGACAGCTGCAAACAGTAAATTGGAAGTTGAAGAGACTCCGTGTTCACTGTTGGACAAACGGCTCCCACTCCTGACCTAACCTGACTTTCTCTGTCCCCACCAACTCCCGACCCGTCGTAACCTATCGATTTGTGTTCTGTTCCCGCTGCTTTGTTTATCTGACCCAAGTCTCGGCTTGAATCTATCAGGAAGACTTCACTCCACTCTCTGCTCTTGTTTCAGACGGACGGGGCGTTGGAGTTTCTTTTTAGGGCCAGCACAAATTGCCAGTTTGCTACATAAAAGACACCTGTGGGAATACGCTGCTTTATTATCACGATTTCGGTCTACAGCGCTCAGTTCAAATAACGAGCAAGTCGCTACCAGACTTTAATCATCGGCAGCAATTACCGCCAGTGATTGCTCACAGATTTGGCATGTTTACATCTCAGGAATTGCCCCGGTGTGATGGAGCTACAGAGAGAAGCTAAGCTGGAATAATGGGGCGGTATTGGATTTTTAATTGTGACCTTTCATCTTTCCTCTGCCTTTAAAGGTCATTCTCTTATTGGGCAGAACATGTTCCTGACTTTCCGGGGTGGATTTGGACCTGTCAAACCCAGCGTGTTCGCTGCGCGCCTCAAATCATGGCAGCACGGAGCAAAGTGTCCTTGAAACATATGCTCGATCTCTAATTAAAGGGGAGCTCAAGAAAGGCCCAGAGTAGCCCAAAGCATATACCCACTAATTAACGGGAACAATCCTCGTGTCCGTGGAGGTGAATGTCATTTCAGGTCAAGACATATCAGTCATACAGTGTGTCACTAGGGGTGGAACAGTTCCAATAACTTTCCATGGGAATTTAATCAGGGGGAGAACATTTCCAAATTGGAAACATTCAATCGGAATTATGGAAATTAACTGGAAATCAGGGGTAATTTAGGAATTGGGGGTAAGCTCATACATGGTCAATGAAATGATGCTAGCTATAGCTCATTTAGCATCTAACCTATCAGCTAGCTGTCTAATGTATACTGAATACATTTTCATCTGCTATTTGCAAGTTAATACCAAAACATATTTATCATACCATAATATCATCAAGACTTTATGTCCTCCATGTGCTCAGAGGTGTGGCTTCAATCACCTGTGCCTGTAGTAAGCAGTGGAACAGTACAGATATTCAAATGTGGTTGTTTTAGTCAAGAAATATATTCCCAGTTTATTCCAATAAGTTTCCAACTTTAAAAATTCCCAGATTGCAGCCCCCTGTGTCACCCATATACTCAAATATTGAATTAGGACATTGCGAGTAAAGTTAATATTGTTCATGTAATGAAAGCTGGAAAACAGACTGAGGTATATTTGGGGGGAAATGTTTCCCAGTAAAAGACGACGACGTGAAAATATAATCGGAGCCATTTTCACTCTTAAGGCCGGCTCGGGCAGAACGTGGGCTGAATTATAGATGCTTTCTGTCTGAACATATCTTTAGATTTGCCATCATTGATTCACCGGCATTAAATTATCAGCTCGCTCTGCGCAGAGGAAAAACTCAATCTTCACCGTCTCTCTCGGTCGTACCCAGGAGTGACCCAGAGGTAGAAAAAAATAGATGTTCTGCGTCTTGCCGTGTGTAATCGTTCAGATGCTGTTTAAAGTTTGTGCTCTGCAAAGTGTATTCAGGGTGGAAGGAGCTCGAATAGCGACGACTGAATGAAGGGAGAGATGTTCAGCTGACCTAACTTTGTATCAGATTCTCGACTTAAGGTCTCAACACATAATTTAGCTTCTCCAGAGTTTTATTTAAATATGTTTAGAGGCCTTAGGAGGGTTTTTTTTTTATTTACGAGATAAAAGATTTGAGGCAAATCTAAAATAACATAATTTTTTGTAGCAGACAAATGTTTACTCTTCGTTCCCGTTCCTATATCTTGTCTTGACCCTCGGGTTTTAAACCAACTCGAGCTCGGTCTCTAATGAAACACGAGTTTCTTTAGCCTTGTTTTTTGATGCTTTTAACTGCCGGCCAGCGTTTTTTTCCTGAGAAGCCGGTCTGATTGGAACAGTGGGGAACTTTGGCACAAAGCAAAGGCACCCCAGATGCATGTTGTTAACCCAGATCTTCACTGAATCAATACTGAGGGTTGGACTTCAGGGTACCACACGTTTCCTCTTTCACGCTGACAGGCTACCTGGGCTTGACACAGTTGTTTTACCTCAATGTAGGAATTTAATACGTTATCTGGCAGCACGTAACTCTTTTTAGAGAGCGGAGATGTGCCGCAGGGCAGGATCTTCACTCCCCGCAGTGTCCAGAAGTTCCTATCGCCAGCTGTAAACCGTCTCAACCTTTTAAAAGACGTTATTTTTCTGAATCCTCGCCGCTTCGAGAATCCACTCGTGTTACCACGCAGAGGTATAAAAGAGTGGCCTTGTAGGCAGAACACATCGATACAAACCACAGAGAGCTGATCCAACGTGATGCCATGTGCGCGGTGAGCACAATTTGATACAAGTGGATCCATTAAACATCGACTAAATGTCATCAATCAACCTGTGGAGCTGCGCTCCTTGCAGGAAGAACAGATCCAAAATCTCTCTTCACCGTGGGCCGCGGAGCGATACCGCTGCTGACATTTTGGCAGTTTCTGCTCTGCTCTTCTAAACCGAATGAAAACATTGCGCGGCAGAGGCGGTTACATTTATACCAGCTCGAGCCATGTGTTTTCACAGTCACATGCGCCATCCTTCTGTTTATTCATGAGCCTGTTGCCATCCAGAGGAGAGGAAAAAAAAAAAGGTTTCCCTGGAGAACTGGGAAGAGTTTCACACAAGAATCAAGTTTTGCTGACAGATTCCCCCGATCCTTCTCCATCACCACGAGGCTGCGTCCACCCAGTGCTGTATTATTGGCAAAGGGCTCTCCTCATCAGCAGAGTGTGTGGGTTGGGTACGGTTCACGCTCTGAGACGCAGCCGAGCAAACGCCTCTCCGACGCCTTTTATCTTCGCCTCGCGTACAGCTGGAGGCTGAACAAACGGGCGCAAAAAACTCGTAGCCGGTGACATCACTGTGTGAAAAACAGTTTGGGTGTTTGCACTTTTTTTTTTTTTGCTTTTGTTTTTTTTGCACATCGGATCGGATCCTCGGCCCACCCACAGTTCAAGTCATCCATACAGTGCTCACATGGTGACGGAGTCACGATGCAAAACTCAGGTCGTGTTTTGTTTTTGTGTTGTTTTTTTTTTCTCTCTCCAGCAACAGCGCTTCCTCGTCTTTCTTTGGAATGAAGTTATTTTTTGCAACCTGTCATTTCTGATGCAGCAAAGTTTTAATTTATCTGTATACTATCAGATGTTGTTCTCTTCCTGTCCTCGTTATTTAAAACTTATTTTGAAGCAGCATGCAAATCTTTTCTTTTTTTAAACCATCACCGAAAAAAACTGTTTGTTTTTGCAGTCTTATTCTGGCCCTGCATTGCAGTCGCAGAGGGGAAGAATAGGTATTTGTTCTCTGTAACCATGGACATTCAGAATGAAACCTTCACATCGACAAGAACGGCAACAAGGAACGCCGGACATTTCACATTCTACTGACATAATTATTTACTGCGTCTCTCACAGAAAGCCTGAAGGTTGTTTGATTACATGGATACATTTTCCTCCCTTGATCCCGAGACCTAATAAAAAAAACAAATCCAGGAAGATTCATTTGCACATTTTACTATGAAAAGAAGACCTAGGATTTTCTATACACACTGTTTGTGTGATTTAGTCTTAAATGTTGATTTTAGAAAAAAAAATCCGGAAAATATTTTTCTTTCTCAGCCGTCCTCAGGTCGTCTTTCTTTGAGAGAGGTTGAATCTGGGGCAGCTGGACTCGGTTGCACTGAAGAACCGAAGAAGCCTCTTGGATGAGAGGAGAAACGTCTTCAGGGATCCACAGCCAGCTTGCCCCAGATTCAACCCTTCTCAAAAAATGACCTAAATCATCCATCCATTTTCTGCCCAGATAATGTTTAATTTAATTCATGATATCATAAGAAATGACTGTTATATACTGCTAACAAAACCATTTGGTAAATAATCCTAGGGCTTCTCAGTCTTCGGTCTTGCACAGTATCAGGTGTGTGTGTGTGTGTGTGTTAGTGATACAGGCATCATGTATAGGACAGGAGGCCTGTGACCTTTGCCACAGTCCAGATCCCAGATGCTAGCATCACGTGGTTAAAGCCCAGCTGGTGGGATCAATGGCCTTCAGAGCAGCTGGTCGTACGGGGAGGCTTAACACGGTCCCAGCAATTAACCTGCGAATGTAGCACGGATCAGAGGCGGCTTGTCTAACCAGGGAAAGTGGTTTGTTGGTCCATGTCGACGTCAAGTTTGGTTCAAACCGAATATCCATTCTTGGAAACAACAAGATCAGTTGCGTGTGGCTTGATAACCAGCCCATGACAGACGTCACTGTAGCTACAGGCAGGTGATGAATTCAAGGAAAAAGCAACAGATGAGTGGAGAAACATAACGAATACAGATGCTTCCGCACAGGTGCGCTGCACGGAGCGATTAAGCTATTAGCTTCCAATCATGCTCTCTGACATGTATAAAAAGCTCTCCGCACCCACTCCACTCGGATTTTGTCTCCCAGCACAGATGGCGGAAGCTTCAGGCGCTGATTGAGCCTGATCGACGCGCCGGTGGTCCACTAGGAAACGTGATCTACGGCAGAAACACTGCGCCGTGGTCCACAACACACATTTGAGGACAGTGATGCTTGCTGATATGTGAGGAAACAAGCAACGAATGGTGCAACCTCTACTGTGAGGGGATCTAGTGGTTCTGTTGTTGCCTTGTTTGGGTCCACTTGCCCCCTCAAAGGAAAGGAAAACTTTCCATCTCTTCCAGGATGACCTTCATAGGTCACGAGGCGTCACTGACTGATTTGACGAGCGTGAACATGACGTGAACGTCCTTCAGTCACCAGATCCCGACCTAACTGAGCGCACACCGGAGATCATGTCAGTCTCCACCAACACCATCAAGACGCCGAGCGAGGGAGCGTCACGGTATCGTGTAGGTCTGTCGTTTAGTCATGGTTTCTCATTCTGCTGCCTCTTCTGAGTTTCTGAAGAGATGAATCAATCGGTGGTACGTCTGCCTCTCGGAGCCCACTGTGGGTCTTCATGTTGCGAATGTGGGTGTCACGGTGAAATGCTCACCCTCACCCACTAATGCGCAACTCGACTTGACTCATTCTTATAACACCACTCTCCTCCTTCTGTCTGCACCGGAGCCAGATCGCTGAGAAAAGCTCACCGACTCAGAGGATTGTGCCGTTGCCGTTTATGTTTTTTTTTTTGTTTTTTCGGCTCCAGTCTTCGCATTCGCACGCCCCTCCCCTGCTCTTACCGAGCAGTACATGCGTGTGTGTTCGGCATGCCAAACGATCACATTCGCCGCCTCTCTCTCAGGAGTACTCTCTCCTGAGTCATGTGACGCCAACCCGCGCTGCCCTTTTTCGTTCTGCAGCACTTTCTTTCAAATTGATTTTGCAGGAGAGCAGGCCTGACGATTGATAAATCGGCACGCGTGTGACAGCTGCATGACCAGACAGAGGCTTGATACGCACAGACCTCATGTGTATATATTTTTTTCTGCAGTCCTACAGCTGTCAGCCCTTCCCGTGAATTATCAATCAGGCTTCTCCTAATAAAACATTTATTTCGTTATTTAAGATCAGCTTTTTTTCCACCCCTCCTTATTGTGAAGGCAGCGTGTAAATCATTACTGGAGAGAGAGAGCGAGAGAGAGGAAAGGTTGAGGAATAGAGGGAGAAAAAGAAAGAAAAGGTGGCTGACATTCACGAGTGGGAGAGAAAAAAAATGAAATAGAAGAATTGATGGAAGAGAGGCTGGCCGTCTCAGGAGGAGAGAGGGAGAGAAGGTCAAGGGGATGAGGGTCCGCCGCGCCACAAATTACCGCTCAGCTAGTCGTTGGCGTTTCTCGATAATTTGCAGCCCAGGGGGAGAAGGAGATCGGTAGTGATTGTAGTGGATAGATATGAGAGGGGGAATATATTGCGATGGACTTTTCACTGGGTTTCAGTGGCAGATCTATAAAGAGAGTGCTTATGGGAGAAAGGGCCAGGGTCAGAGCCGTCAGCTGACCGTCGGAGGACTGCGAGCATGGATTCATGCTGATATCAGTCTATGCTTTATCAATGGTACTTTGATTAATGTGGAGTTTAGCTACATGCTAATCAGCTTTTGTTGTTTAACATATATTTACAAAAGTTTGGGATGTGCGACACAAAAGTCAAAGGCTCAGTCCGTGCCGCGGCGGCCCAGGGTTTGAACCCAACCTGTGGCTCTTTCCCGTCATGACTGATGTTGCTCATTATTACTTGTGTCTGAGTCTATATTTCTATTTTACGTGGCATGAAGTGTTGATTTCTCACCGTTGTAACGCTGGCACTGTAGCCATGGTAACCTCGACTTATCGTCTCATGCTGCCCACGTCTCTTATTTCCAGGAACGCAGAGATTCTTCGAGGGACACTCGACTAAACGAAGCCTCGTCTCGTCTCATCTCCGTCGACGCGTCTGAGAGGTGTGCGGCCGACGTCATCTGACATTGGCTTCAAGGTCTGCAGCTCCGTTTCAAACTCAACCGTTGAAGCGGAGACACGGGTCTGATTAGAGGATGGCAGTGCCGTAGCTAGACTTGTAATAGGTAGAATATATTCTTGTGTGCCCATGTCTAGCATTTCAAAAAGTTATATAATACATAGACACATGGCTGAGCTGGTAGAGTGGAGGACTGGCAGTGTTTATAGCAGTTAGTATGAGCTGGCTGTGACTCACGGGGCAAATCAGGTCATCCACTAACTGTCCACCTGTCCACATGTCAGGGACACTGGAGACCAAATTGCTTAGACCGGTGCTTTGCATGCACAGGCACGACACTGTGGACACCATCATGTCCCAGCCTCATTCATCAGCTGGCGGGCAAAGGTGCTATAAAAATGCCGTCCATTTCCCATTCACACCCACTTCGTGCCACGGCCGCCGCGGCCGGCTGTGCGGAGGTGAGCGAGCGCGCAGGTTTCTCCCTCGAGATCTGTTTTCATTCTTTATGCAGCTATTTCTGTCAACTTTGGACGTGAACAAATGAATGCAACGCGGTGAAAGTCTTCCAGGGGAGACTGTCAGGAAGTTTTTTATTGTAGCCACGTTTTTAAACGATTATCGTGTCTCCCCTCCTTCAGTGACGGTACACTTTCCTCTCTGACTGCAAGTGCAGCTGCTCGGAACAACTTTAAACACGTCAAACCATCCGACCTGTTTCATGGATTTTAGTTTTCTTCTCTCCAGGTTTTCTTTTCTCATTTCTGCTCGCGGTGTTGAAAAATCACGTCTCTTTTAGTCCCGAAAAACAAACCAGAAAAACAGATTTTTCTTTCGAAACGATGGTGGCCTTTCCTCTGTTTTCCTCGTTGCACACTGCGGCATCGCTCTTCTTTTACTTTGCTGAGTTTATAGCAGCCGCGCAGAAGGATGCTCCTATCGGCCGCGGCAGGCCAAAACGACTCAACGCTAAGATAAGACGGTCAACTGTTGCGTCTGTTGTGCTGATATCGTGTACTCTGAACCCTAATGAGTCATGATGAACAGTGACACCGCGGCATCTGTTCGCCGTGGCTCCTCCGCGCGTCCTTCCCTTTTGTCTTTGCTTGTCAGGACAGGCAGGACGGCAGCGCAGGTCAGGCTTGGTCGGGCGCTCGGCGACAAAGTCCAGAGAGTGATGGAGTGTCCATCTGCACAAATCTATTGAACATGTTGACAAGCGATTCATTTCTCTGCCTTCCCCGTGTTTGGACAGATAGATGCCTCCGGTCCTCCACAAAGAGATGGATGCCAGCTGATATCTGGGTCGACTGTATTGTCTACTATAGCATAAGTGGGTCAAAGTAATGTGTGTGTGTGTGTGTGTGTGTGTTTACGTCTATGTGACAGATGTGTTCCCCGATATAAATGCAGATAAATGACACAGCAGCCTGTTTAGAAGACTGATATGTATTCATGTCATTCACTCCTGTTATCCATCATGGTTGGGTTACCTGGGGTTGCTGCTGAGTATTTGTGTGTGTGTGTGTGTGTGTGTGTGTGGGTGGGTGGGTGGGTGGGTGGGTGCTAAATGTGTTGGTGTTGGGTTGGTGCACCTCTCTTCATTACCCCCTTCGCAGCTGCAGACAGACTCCTCAGCAGGAACGCACAAACTTTTAGTACTCACCGCAGCCCAGCCACAAACACACACACACACACACACACACACACACACACACACACACACACAAACCCTAAGACAAGCCAGCAGTTGAGCTGACTGTAGCACATTGCCACACATTGCCTGTCCCTCACGGGTGCTCTTATGTGCTGTCACCCCGGGCCTGACTCAGCCAGCCAAGCGGCTCCCCGACGCTCTCCCCGCTGCACCTGGATGCAACTCACAAAACCGCACCGACTTAATTCATTTCTCCTGGAGAAATTTACTTATTGCGCATCATTGTGTTACCCACCCCTGGAAAATGTGCTGCCTCACAGATATCTGCAGACCCGGAGAGATTGCAGATTTTTAATAGCTGGAACTCTGCTGCAGACACTCGCCGGAGCAGAATTAATGCGCTGCTCTCCGGTGTGAGTGTCTCTCTCTCTTTTTCCGTGTGTGTCTTTGTTTGTTTGTCGTGGTGGTAGTGTTGGTGTTACGGCATGTTTTGGCTAAGGCTCGTACTGTTCTCCTCACTGGCAGGCTGACATTCTCCTGGAGCAGATGGTACCGACTGAGAACATGAACGCTGCCATGCCCTTGGATGGGACAGGAAATCTCTCTTCCCCTCGTTTCCCTTGATTGCCTTTTTTGTTCCTCCTGTCCTCCCTTTTATCTCTCCGCTCCCTCTCTTCTGCTACCTTTTTCTTTTCTTCAGTTCTTTTTTTTTGTAAATGAACCTCGGGGGCCTGCAAAAGAGAAATCTTGGATGCTGCTTTACTTGTTTGCAGCACTCTTTTATAAGAGAGTGTTGCCCCGTTTTTTCTGTGTTCTCCGCTTTGTCTGGAGTTTGTTTCGGCGTCCCACTGCTAAGCTCCTAACCTCTGACCGCAGACCACTGAGAGAAGCTGTAACTGTGGCTTAGCCTTCATTAAGCCTGTATTCTCTGTCCGAGCTGATTATTAGAGCTGGTAGTTAACCCAAGCCTCGACATGTGACCCGACTAACAGCACAACTTTCTCCAAGTCCACCCAGATGTCAAAGCTTCTTCTTTTTCTGACCCAGTACTGAAGCATTAACTGCCTTTGACTGTCTGTTTCCCCTCTGTCTTTAATCTCGTCTGTCCTCCTGGTCTGGTCTGGTCATTAAGCCACCCACTCGCCTGTCTGCTCCTACAGCGTCTGTTTACCTGCAAAAATCAGCCTCTTGTTTCCGTGCATCTGTCAGTGTGGTCTACTCCTGCGCGTCCCGTCAGCCACACGTCTCCGTCTGCATAATTTGTTTTGTCTCCTCCGCCTGTCATTCCTAACAGGTGATTGACTCGGCGCTCCACGGAGACCGGCGTCCATGCGCCACCTTCGGATTGGCAGGATGACACATTTCCGTCCGTGGCGCGGCGTGATATTTTTACCACGCGGGCTCTGTTTTTGCGGCGCGATCCATTTTTCATTGTGCCGAGGTGATTGCAGCCATCAGTCAAGAGGATCCGCTGAGTTTTCATTATCTCATAGCGCTCGGCGCGTTTATATCTTTTGAGACCACAGATGCATTTAACAACACAGGAATAAAGCGCTGAACGGGAACGTCCCGGGGTCAGTCTGCGCTGCGCTCAGACCGTGGCTGGTGTGTGCAAGGTCTTAGTTAGTGCATACAGGAGGGGTGAGACACAGAGGTCAACAAATGGAGAGATTATTACTCCAGGCAGACAGAAAACCCAGAGAGACAAGTGATGTTGTTTGTAGAATGAGTTCAAGGTCCAGCCTGGGGTCAGCTGCATAAGACTCAGTGTCAATCCACCGTGCATCACCCCCATTGGTTTGTGGACAACTGTTTTTTGAAGCCTCAAGTTCAGCTTTATGAAAGCTGCCATCTTGTTTTTTTTCCAGCCAGAAGTTATTATATTTGTTTGACAGCGTGGAGCCGGTCTGTGACATGCTAAAATATAAATAGAAATAAGCAGAGCAGTAACAGAATACTGATTCATACATCTCAGCACTGCAGATTTTTATAGTTTGATCTGAGTTTGTTTGATGCGTTGTCGCACTGGACAGGCTCACTGGCAGCCACGCCCTAAAGCAAAGCCTGCTTTATTATTTACAAATTGAACATCATGCTGCGTGGACGTGAAACTAGAAATTAAAACCATAAACTCATGAACTGAAAAGTAATAACTGCATGGAGGGTAGGGTTATTTTCCCATGATACAATCGGACCCGATTGTTGCAGCCGATGGACTGGTCGTCATATCCACAATGATCACAACTAAAGCTCACATAAAATATGCTTCCATAAACTCTGTGCATCGTATCATTGAGGATGAGGAACCGGGTGCACAAAGCTGATCTCCACTCCACTGAAGTTTCTCCATCACTTTGCATCAGTTATTAGCGACACTGCGGTTGTCTTACCCAAGTCTTAACAAGGTAGTTAGAGTTAGTAAAGGGCCGTGCCTTGGGTGCTTATATTTGTATTGTCTGCGCTGTCAAACGTATCAAAAAAAACAAGAATAAATTGCTGTAAATATGCAGTTATGTTGCAGCTCAGACTGATGTCAGCAGCTTGTGGTTGTCATAGTAATCAAACATGCAAGGTTTCACAATGAATGAAGAGTCGCACAGAGCGGTGGCATGGGGAAAAAAAATGAAGGATAAAATACAGTGAACCAACACGCACTTATATAGCCCCTTTCTAGTCTTCTGACCACTCAAAGCGCTTTCACCCATTCACACACATTCACACACTGATGGCAGTGGGTGTCATGCAAGGTCCCAAGTAGTCCTCAGTTCAAGGAACTAACCATT
Organism: Nibea coibor; assembly: GCA_023373845.1. NCBI lineage: Eukaryota > Metazoa > Chordata > Actinopteri > Sciaenidae > Nibea > Nibea coibor. Next base: position 6,644,345 of record CM041727.1, read on the forward strand.
CGTACTCTTCGGGAGCAATTTGGGGTTCAGTATCTTGCCCAAGGACACTTCGACACGCATACTGGAGGAGCCGGGGATCGAACCCCCGATCATCTGATTAGTGGACGACCCGCTCAGGCTCTGAGCCGCAGAAAAGACAACGCCATCGTCATTTTAAATACTCACCGCTGCAGTCTTACTTGGTTCTGGGATGACCAGTGTAGCTTATGGAGGCTAAGGTTTGTTGGCACGTCTCTACTGCTGCAGAAAGACATTCAGAAAAAGTCGCCTGTCTTCGTAAAACCATGCTGCTGAATGTTCTCCCACTGATGACTGCATTGGAACATGTTAACAGCAGGCTGTCTCACGTCAACAAATGTTAATATATGATTTTTTTAAGACAGACTTCGCAGCGTCTCTAAATATTTAAAAGACTCCTTGAAGCCTCCCTCTAGTTGCTCTCCTCTGTTAGGAGGCGTCAGTTAGTTTATGTGCCGACGCTTATTGTCCCGTTATGCAGTCAGATTGAGCAACGCAGACAGTTTTGATCCGAGCAGCTGTGTCGTTTACTCCTCGTCACTCGGGGGAGAAGGAGAAGGAGCAGCTGATACAGTAACAGTCGAGAGTGTGTAACCTTTGATTCAGGCGGAGCTCCGGATTCTCATCAATTATAACTCCTTGATTAGTGCAGAGCGAACACAACTCCGCTCCGCTCTTTGAAAGCATAATGATGCAGCCCTCCTCTCCCCACCCATCCTTTACACACTAATGGGCCGAGCCACGAGCAGTCTCACAGGGTCCTCGTGTGCAGTAATTGGGGGATACTGTAAAGAACGTGAGCCTTGAGGTGGGGGGGGGGGAGAAATGGTACATGTGGTACAATCAGCAGTTTCAAGCGATACCTTGAGCCTTTATGCCGCTGTCAATAAACTCGCAGTTAAAACGCAGCATGTCGGGCAAAATGGATTTCACTTATACTGTCTGTTTTATTTAACAACAGTCATGTGTGCGCGTTGCTGCGCTTTATAGAGTGATCAAAGGAGCAGAAGGACACGAGTCGACAGCCGGGTCTTTTCTTTTATCTCTAATTGTATAACTCTATATGCCCCGTGGGAAGCATTGTCACCTCTGTTTGTGTGTATATATATGTATGTTTGTGTGTGTTTGTGATTCTACATATGGATGTGTGTGTTCGTGCCCCTCTGCTGCATTCTGCCGCAACTTCTCGCAGCCGTGTCGGGTTTATTAGCCGATACTGGATGGAAGACAAAGTGTGTTTAACCGGGCCTGACCTCTGACTGACTATTGTAAAACTGCCTTTACTTTGACAAAACACTTAGAGAGTCCTGAGGTAGATGATAATGTTTTAAAGCCATACAATCCCTTCGCTGTTTACTGAAACGAGGTGTGCCCACCCATCACGTACTCTGTACGCTCTCGTGGTTCTGGTTCCTCTGTTTAATATCACCGTGAATTGATTATCTTTTGGCTGTTTGTGGAGCCAAACAAAACTTCAGCTCGGGAATTGGGAAAAAATGTGACGTGCATTTTTCACTCTGACATTTTATAGACCAAACAGTTCATCGATTAAAGGTCCCGCGAGGAGTTAATGACCTCTAGTAGCGCTGTGGAGCAGCTTTTGTGAACGCATCTAGCCAGTAATCACCATGGAAACGATGCACGTTTGACAAACATTTGTTAGACCGACGTGACTGCTAACTCCACGGGGCGCCTCTAATCGCCAAAAATAATCAACGGGTTCATCTATAACAACACTTGCTCCTTGCAGCCGCCGCACTGTATTTGCACGACCCTATAAATGGAGAGAAAATCCATTAAAGAGAAAGACTGCAAGTGAAGCACAAAGGCAGCAGGGGTCCAAACGCAGAGTTCAAAGTGTGGTTTGCGCATCCCTGACTTTTCATTTTCGCCTGAATCTTTCCTCTCTCCACTCGCTGATGCAGTAAATGTCTGACCTACAGTTAGAGACGTTTTGTATGTTACACTGGAACAGGAATACACACACACACACACACACACACACATATTGCTGACAGTGTGGCCCCAGGTTCAATGGTAAAAGTGCTGCGGACGGCCCCTCGGAGAGCGTCGCACTCAGGTCCTCTAATGATGCACATTGAGACACGGTGAACGTCTGAAGGGACGTTAGCGAGTTTATTAGAACGGAGAGGAGGTCGGAGGCAAATACGACGGAAGAAGAGTCACGATGAAGCGGTGTGAAAAGGTCTAATAGGACTGATGAATATTTTACTCTCTGATAATAAAGGTAAGCCGCACAGAGAGCAGAGAGCTCACCTGCTCTATGCCCATCAAGAGATGAAATACAGTCGTATTATTCAACTGTTAGGCTGACTGTAACCGGCAGACTCTCCTCGTGCTTTTCATTATAAGTTGTAAATGTCAGCGTTAACGTTACAGGCCACCAATCACCTCAGCTCAGCCTGAAAAGGAAAAGTCGTATTTTGCAGCTGACTTCTCAGTGAGGAGTTAGAAATTAATTGACGGCGCCGCTATAATTTCCTGTCTCGATCCCTTTGCATGCAAGCAAAACCCGGGATCCTCCTCAGATGGTTTAATCTCCTCGCCGTCCAAGTACATCATGCATGACTGCTCGCATTCTCAGCCCCTGTCTGTGTGTGTGTGTCACTGTGTAAACGAGCGTGTCTCCCCGCGGCTAGGATTAGCGGGCCGCGCGTTGCCAACGTCGGTACAGTGTGTGTGAGGGGAGGAAATGAGGCGATCAGTGGCGAGGCCGTAATCAGCAGTGACGGCCCGCCTCGGGATCACCTAGCAGGTGATTTGGAGGGACACAACGCGTTGTTGTTGCTTCTAAAAATGGATTTGGAGCTTTTTTTAGACCCTTTGATGATGAACCTCCCAAAAAAAGCAGCAGCCAAATGTTGTTTTTGGCCGTGAAATATGCAACAATTTGCGAGGTTCTCTTGTATTGCTGCTGCACGGTCTTCTTTCATTGTTACTTATCTTTATCCTTTCATATTTCCTCATCTGCCCTGTCTAGGAGGGCCACTCTCTCTCTTTCTCGCTCTCGGTTCTCCAGGGAGGTTGTGTGTTTGCAGCTCATTCCTGACACAGAGACCACTCAGCCTCTCATCAGACGTCTGTCCTTTGCTTAACCTCGCACGGGCCGCCTCTCCTCCCTCCTCCCATACTCAGGGCAAAGACAATTCACAACATAATCCCCCGACTACACTTTCATCGCGTCGTGGTGACAGCCGCACTGAAAGTGAGGGGAGCTCCACTCCTCTTGAAGCGAGAAGAGTTTAGAGCGAGCGTGACAGGTTATAGTGATTCACTGGCCTTATAATGCAAACGTGATTTGGAGGGGGGAAAAAAAACAAAAAGCCATCGCGGCACAAAGGAGGAAATAATTAGAGTGAGTGAGCGGAAGAGGTTTTAATCAGATTTGATGCATGGACGTGACGCGATCGGTGTCAGCGGAAGGACTTGTGTGAGCCCGGCATGCTTTGTAACTTCTAATCACCTCGTGGCATTTCAGCGCGGCCTTTCAAACACTTCTGTGTGGATTACATTTATGTTTTCACATGTGTCAAGTTACAGCCTAATAAAAATAAACCAGGGGATTTTGTTGCGTGAACTCTATTGCACCTCATAGGCTGGCCGGGTTTCCCATTAATCACAGCGTTGGTGGTTTGACCCCGGCACGTCCACGTGTGACACAAGTGACACTGAACATGACACCAAAGTGCTCCTGATGCATGTGAATGGAAAAGCTTCGTGCGCTGAGGTAGAAAAACGCAATATCATTTATAAGGAGTGGAATTTGTCCAAGACTGCCGCGCTCTTCTTACAGCCAGATGACGCACTTCCTTCAATCACACAGCACAGGAAGGTGTTTAACCCGGGCTGACTCAGCACCCCGTGGTTTTCCATATGTGTGATCATGACGTACTCCATTCGATACCGTCCGCCTCGCCTTCATTCCTCTGTCATAAACCAAAGTGAGACATACCGTGTGTGTGGATCATGAAAACATGTGATCCTGACTCCGTAAATCCCAGATGCTCGCAGTTACTGTTGTCAAACCACGATCTGTCACAGCCACTACAATCATCAGGAACATAATGGACCATCACACACGCATCTGTCATGTGATACCGCATCTAAACAATTGTGTCTGATTTCCATGTAAATGATATTATGAACCCCAGATGTTGTGTCTGTGTGTGTCTTTCTGTGTGTGTGTGTGTTTGAGAAAGAGATTAATTACATGCTTCGCTGTAATTAATCATTGCGTAAGTATAATCCAAACCTGATGATAAACTGTGCAAAACTGTAATTTTGCACCAACCAATCAGAGCTGAGAGTGACAGTGAGAGTCTTAAAAAGTGATAATAAGATGGTACGAAACGGCCGTCATCGATTAGGTCCAGTGTTTTGTTGGGTCATCTCATCAGGCCAAGGTCCCGCCTTCTTTGCCCACTATTTTTATTATTTCACAGATTTAATTATTATATTTGTTTTCATAATGTTCATCATTTTATGCCATTATTTAAATCTCTAGTGTGTAGGATTAACATTTACGTTCTCACCCGCCACCTCCAAGCAGACCTTATGGTGTTTGTGGCAGCAGAGCCTGTGTTTGGTTTGTCCTTCCTGGGCTACTGTAGAAGCAAGAGTGCCACGTGTAATTTATACAAAATATAACATAAAATCACAGATTACACACGAGTGAAAACATATTTATGAATGCGTTTCTCTGTCGTCTGAGAGAACGGAGCGACTCGGGAAGGTGTGATTCAAACTGAGTGACTAAATAGTTTGCACTTTTATTTTTGTTTTGCAGTCTGTTCATTCTGTTGCCAGCTCTGCAGTCTACACGCAAAAGCTGCCAGGCCGGCTGCATCTGTCTGTTTTATGTGTTTTTTTCCCCCGCCGTGTACACAAAATTCACCGAATCATTTGACTAAAACTTATATTTGAAACGTGATTCAGGGATTTTGATAGATCACCGCCGCTGACTGAACCAGATTAAAGTGGTTTATAATGGCGTTTTCTGAAAGAAAACATTCCTCATCTCTCTCTCTCTCTCTCTCTCTTTCACACACAGACACATGCATAATGTAGGTGTAATTTGTTATGATGAAGCGGGCCTTTGTCAGCATTACTCCCTCGTTTTCGAGCTCCAGATTTACGTAATCCTCGGTGCCTTGGCTACCGGGCCGCGTCGTCGCTGAGACACCTGCTATGGCAACCTGACTGACCGACTCATGCTGGGCCAACACGTGGCCTCCACCTGGACTGTGTGTGAAAGGAGAAAGAGGAGAGAAAAGCAGTGACAGATGATGATGATGGGTGATGAAGAGGCTGGAGGACAAACCACTGTCAGATGTGAACAAAAGGGAAAACAGAAGTGAAAAGCAGAATGAGGATGGTGACGTGAGCGCCTCGGAGCACCGAACTGAAGAAACAAAACATAAAAAACACACACATCAATCTATTTTTCCCTCCTGACATGCAGGGTCTCTGCAGTTTATCCCAGAATGATTTAGTTTAAAGGCAACAAACCCCCCTGCATGAGTTGCATTCATCCCTACAGGGATCCATTTTCCCAGTTACCTGACCTGCATTCCTTCAGACTGTGCAAGGCAACATGCAGACTCCCCGCAGAATGGGCCGTTCAAAGACATACACATCGGCAAGCCCTGAGCTGAAAGCCTCCTAATAAAACCACTGCTGTCATGGAGACAGCTGCTCCGTCCTCCTCTTTCTCTTTTGCTCCGGTTTTTCACCTGATTAACTTCCGTCTTGTGCATACTAACCTCTTCTTTTCTGCACCTGCCCTCGAGCTGCGCCCACCTGCTTCTTTGGGTAGACTCTGCCCACAGGATGCTCCCCAGTTCCTCCACTGGTCTTTATTAACTTATCAGCCTTGTTCCTTGAGCTCTTCTTCTGTCAGAGAGCGTCCACAACCGGTGTCACTGTGACTGGAGCTGCTTACTGCGGATGTCTGTTGTGATTAATTTGAAATTTCTCAAAAGACAATCACATATTCACCAACCTCATGTGTGTATATATTGTTTCTTTAGTGAGATAAAGAGAAGGGTAGCTTAAAAGTGATACAAAGCATTGAAGAAAACGGACATGAACATGCTCTGATCTGCAGATCCTGTGCATCATCTCTTTTATCTGAGTCTGTCTGAGTGTTGTTATTGATAACAGATGAGGTATAATGTTGATTAATACCACTAATATGTGTTTCCATGTGAGAGCTCTGAGAAAAATAAGTAGAGCTCTGAAGGTTGCAGGTATAGCTTGACATTTTGGGAAATCCGCTTATTTGCCGTCTTGCCAAAAGTTAGTATTACTCTAGTATCTGCAGGGTAAAAGTTAAGCCACTAGCTGATAATCTTAGCTTAAAGGACAGTTTGGGTTTTTTGAAGTGGGGCTGTACGAGATACAAATCCGTAGTCAGTGTGATCCCGGCAGTAGACAGTGGTCAGCACACTCTGCTGTACCACAGCAGTTCCTCGAAAACTATCTACCTAACCGCCACTTTAACATCGAGGCTGAAAACTGGAAGAAACGGCTAACCAGGCTCTCTCCAAAGGCAAACACAATTTGCCTGGCAGCTCACTAATTAACACGTCCTCGGCCAAGAACGGTTCTCCGGCTGAAAGCAGTAACCGGTCAAGAAATAGTAAAACTGGTGAATTGTTGTTTCGAGTCAGAGCCATGAAGAATAATTCCACCTATATGAAACCTTCCCTGCAAAAGTAGCATAACAAGCTGTCACTCAACCAAATTGATTTTGCTTCATGAGTCTGGGTTGCACCAGTAATGCGTGCTCGGTCACTGAAACTGTCCAGTGAGTGAGGTCCTTGTTATTTCATGTGACTTCGGTTAAAGTCCTGGATTGTTTGCACAGCAGAAATGGTGCGAATTCACTCAGCAGACAAGTGTACAGTACAATACACCGAATACATTGATATGCATTTCTTTATTAATGCAAACTATTTACTGTGCGTCCTGCTCGCTGCTCTCATCTGTTATGTATAGTCCTCTCCAGCAAACACTATTGTAACTAATCACTTACAAAGTGATCATGCTCCGGCAGCAGGGATCCTCTCCAGTAACTCATTTATATACCCATATTGGGTTCAGGTTTTGCTGGGGCTCCCAGGGATTGTTTGGAGGCTGGTGCAGTCAGGCATGGTGGGGAATGGGAATGAAGGGATTATGATGAGCTGTTAGCATTTGCTCTACACAAAGACGCACACACATTTTAAAAAGGAGAGCCCAGGCAGGCAAACCAAATTAGGCTGCCAAATTGTGTTCTCCCTCTTTGCTGGCCTTCCTCTCCAGAGCCTTTGATGGGCTGAGTCTCCGAGGGCTCTGCCATCATCAGGGAGAGATGAGAGGATTGAGGGGCTTAGGCCCTCTCGGTAAGATAAGAGGGTAAGAGCCCATTCAGACTGAGGCGCGGAGGAAGACATGACCTGAAGAAGATTAAAGTTGAAGGTCATCGTGAGTAGATTTTTGAAAATGAAAGTTGTTTGAATCATAGAACACTAAATTACATGCCGACGAGAAGCACTGACTGCTTCCTGATAATTAAAACGCTCTACATTCAGCACGGCTCCCTAAATACGTACGAGAGACTAGTTTAGGGTGTGAAGAACTTTTCTTAGAGTTTAGGAGTTTGAGTTTAAAGATTATGGCACTGGAGAGCTCTTCCTTAACTTTTGACGTTACTTAGGAAGCTATGAGATGCCGGGTCGACTTTGTTATTGAACTGTTTATGAAGTAGGAAAGTTTTAGAAAAATGTGTCAGCAATTAGTCTTCATCCAAACAGTAATTTCTCCTAAGGCTGGTGATGCTGATGGGCTGATTAGTCCGTCCATCTGTCAATCCGTTCATCTGACTTTGGTCAAGAGCAAGAGATCTCTACAAACTATTGGCTAGAAATAAATTCGCTGACCTCTTCTTGGCACCAATATCAGCTCATACTTTACCCTTGACCAATACTTTGGTGCCTCAGCAGTATGAAAAAAAAACCATTAGATTCATGTGGATCGTGGTTCATAGTCCTCAGAGGTTGAACGGTACGGTAATGGCAACTTTATTGACAAATTGTTGGATCATTTCAGTTTGAAAACATTTGACTTGTCTTCATTTAAGCACGGTGTATCTACTCTGGCTTTGACTTTTTGAAACAAAAAAAAAAAAACACTTACGTACAGTTTTGTTATGAAATGCACTGATATCTTAAAAAATGTTCTGCATGAAGTAAGAATAAATTTGTGTTCAGAGTTTGTCGGGACAAAGAAGAAAGTTATTAACCACCCAGCCAAATCTGAATGATTAAAAATTTAGGTTTATAAAGCTAGGCGTCAAAATCTGGTGAGCCGGATTCTCAGACACAGCCCACAGTCCAAAGACATGCAGGTTAATTGGTGACTCTAAATTGCCCGTAGGTGTGAATGTCAGCATGAATGTTTGTCTCTATGTATCACCCCTGTGATGAACCGGGGACTTGTCCAGGTTGCACCCCGCCTCTCGCCCGGTGTCAGCTGGGATCGCTCCAACCCCCCCGAGACCCTGACGACGACCGGCTGTTACAGGGAACGGACGGGATGTCTTCATTTGTGGTCCTGTGCTTCATCGCGGAAATTCCCACTATTTGGTTAAATGGATCAATGATATTGATTTCTTTAATCCTACTTGAACGCGATGGGATAACACCATGAAGTTAATATAAATAATGCAGACATGTTGTGTTTAGTGACCTCTCTGAATATGTAAGCTAACTATTACATGTTGTTGTTTTTATTGTGGTCCCCTCTCTACCTCTTATGAGCTAAATATATAACCCCCCTGTGGCATGCAGACATACAGTATCATCCACTTGATTAGGTGTGTGTGTGTGCGTGTTAATGCATTCATCTTTTCTTGCGTGCTCACTTACATGTGTATCTTTGCTAAAAGCTCTTTGAAAATAGAGAATCTATTAGAAGCTGTAGGGGGTCTACAAATGGATGCATAATGAGTCTGTGAAACACACACGCGCGCGCGCGCACGCACACAAAGCCTCAGCATAGATAAGCCCATGGATTAAAACAGCACCAAAATGTCTCTGATGTAGGGGGACAGACAGTTATGTAACACAGAAAAAACGCTGACCAAGAGGAGCAGCTCTGCGTGTGTTCATGAGTGTTTCTGCTTTCTGACGTTCCTGCAGTTTTAAATTTGTTCAGCACGTTTTGCTTTGCTTATAAAGGTGATCTCTTTTTTTCTTTCGGTCTCTTAAGAGAACACAGGGAGAACTAAATTTGAGGTTATATCGGGATGTACCTTTGCCTCTATGTACAGCAGCATGTGCATGCATATTTAATCAGCCAGCTCTGCTCTCCTCTGTGCTGCCTGAATGCGCTGATTCTTTACAGCAGCGCCGCCGTGGCTTAAGGCTGTGCAGAGGGAACTCGCCCTACAGGCTGAGCGCTGAAACGACAGCGTTTCTTCTCATTACTATTCATGCTGCAGCTTCTTTAGATACTGCCCGTGGTTACTAGCGTGTGGTTATCACGGCCGTCGGTTTATAGAACTGTGAAAATTTAATCTGGCGTCAGCCTCTGTTGAGCGAGGAAGAGTCTTGCCTTGACCCTTTAGCTTCTCTCTGATTGAACGTTTGCCTTGATGGGAAAGTGATAACGCGGTTAAAGCAACTTTTCTACCTTCAAATAACAGCTTCGCTAGCACTCTTATAATAGGCTGAATGGCACTTGTGTCGTGCGCCTCGCACTCCTGTACTCACGTTGTGTAACTTTGGTGTCTGGGTCGTGACAAGTACGTAAAGCTTTATAACACTAGGGCACTTTTAGTGAAACAATCGTGTTTTCTCTCCAGATCAGCTCTCTGAGATTTACAGGGGTCACACCAGGACTGAAGCCGGGGCAAAGCCTCTATTGGGCATCATGGCCGAGGACAAAGCTAAGACGAGAAACGGAGAGAGCGGGCGAGAAAGGAGCTGTCAGACGAGAGTATTTCTGGAACTGACTTTAAGCGGCGGCAAAATAAAAGTCTGAAAGACAGACACAGAGCTGAGCTGACTGCTGTCAGACCGGTAAGTAATATTAGCTGGCTGCTATGTCTTGTGTTGTTGCACTTGCTTGATGTCTGGCTGTTGGAAAAGTTGTGTGCGTGTGTACAACTGTCCAAATCGCAAAAAAAAAAAGTAGCAAATCTGAACATCGGACTGAGATACAGATCCTTCTTGAGGTGCATCCTACTCAAAAAGTCTCGACGAGAGAGACAGAGGAGTGAAGAAAGCGGCGTGAGAGGAGGAGAGCGAGATGGAGAGGCAAGAGGGAAATTATTAAACAAGTAAGTCGTGATGATGTGGGAAGATTTGTGCATGCATTAGTAATAAGCCGATGTGGCGATATGAATTTTATGATGTTGTTTTATTGAAGCGTTATTCCGCCAGACTGTCATGTATCTTTGAGACACTTTCCCTGTTCTTGTTTCCTCGCTGTTGACCCTCTTGTTAGCGAGCAGTCACACAGCAGTGTGTGTTTTTTTTCTTAATATAAAGCTCTGCGAGCCGGCGTCTCCTCCTCCAGCTCTCTCCACTCGAGTCAAAGGGAATTCCCGAGCGGCGCTCAGCCTCGGCTCTGCCTTCTCATCACCCACGCTTCTCATCACACACTCTGCCTCCCAGCTGTTTGCCACTTTTTAATACAGTTTTCTTTTTTTTTTTTTTTGGTTTCCATATATGCAATTGTGCGGGACAAGAGTGAAGCTCTGCATTCAGCGCCGGGGAAAAACACTGTGTGTTGAGTGAGATGTCAGACAGGCAGATCCTCCACTTCAAACCAGCTGAGGTTTTCCAGCAACGTAAAAAACACCAAAATGGGTTCATCTTTCTTAAAGGATCGGCATTTAGCATTTGGTGGCATCTAGAGCCGATTGAAACCCCCTCGCCTCACCCAAGCATATAGTAGAAACAACGGTGGCCACAAAACATGAAAGACAGCAAATCAACATATAATATTATAATTCAGTTCTGACACTTTGGACCTTTTAAAGGCAATATTTCTCATTAATTAGCTTGATATGTTAGCATGTGCTAGGTTTGTCTTACCCTGTGTCTTCCTGATGTTTCCCTGCCCTTCGCGCTCTGTGTTCGTCTCCCTGTCTGTGCAGGCTGGCCGTGGCTGACCTATTTTCTTCTTTCTCCATTGAGCCTCACCTGCTCTGCTCTCACACCTGCCTCTCATCATCTCATCAAGCTCCTGCAGATCACCCTCCCAGGCTCCTCCAGGTTTGTCGTTGTATCTTTCCTGGTAACTATTCTCCTGCTCTGAAGAAACTAGATTCCAGCTGCTGTCCATCTGTTTTTTTTTTTTGTCTTCTGCCCTGCGCGTTCAACCTACCTTCATCTGCTCACCTGTCCTCGTCGTCCTGCCCTGAAGTTTCCCCATCGGACTCCTCCCGTCTTGTCTGTTCGTGTTGTGTCTTGGCAATAAAAAGCCTTCAAAGTAAACTCCTGTTTCGGTCTGCATTGTTCAGTTCACTTCAGTGTCCTGCCTAGCGCACACTTAACAAGCTAGTTTCATAATAAACTGAATTTTTACAGTTCTTATAACATCTTGATGACACATTGTTTGACTTACATTACATTAACCAAGGCTTCAGCACAAAGGTTAAATAACCTCATTAATTATGCACTGAGAAAGAAGTCTTTGCAGAGGTGTTGCTGTGTGGGTTCGGCTCCTCCTGCGCGGAGCCGGGCTAGCTGCTTCCAGCCTTTAAGCTGAGTTTAACTAACGAGCTCCTGGCTCTGGAAATGTATGAGAAACATTCTACACGGCGCCCATTTAAACATCATCATCACACACACTCTCTCATTTTCCTATTTCCAACCAGTAGAGTTGTTGTCATGGTTACCAGGCATCCAGAGACACACACACACACACACACCATCAGAGCTTATGTGCACACTCAGGCCTGGCGCTGCCTTTGTGGACTTGTTGTTGTTGTTGTTGTTAGCCACTTGGAATAATCAACAAGTCTCTCTCAGGAGTTCGAGATGCACCATCTGGAAGAGCGGGGAGACTTTGGCTGCCTGTCAGTCAGTGGAGCTCACGCCTGAGCGGGGTCGTAGACTGGACCGTGCCAGATATTAGTCTGAATCGTACGGGTGTCCCAGACCAACGAGAAAACATTGGCTGGCCTGCAGCAGACCCCCAGCATCTGCTGAGGAAGTCTTTTCTCACTGCTCCCAGCTTTCTCAACAACAACTTGCACGACACAATTTCATACACAAACACCGATGCTGATGTATCTTTTTCTTTTCGGCTCCCGCTCCTGGTTTTTGTCGTCAGCGTGACCTCTTTCCGTCGTTTCCATGTGCTCGCTCCGCACGTTCCCACCTGCCTCCCATAATCTACTTGCGTGCACTTTCAGTCCGCTCCCCTCGTCCTGGTTTCAGAAACAATCCTCTCATAGCCTCGGCTAACAACTTGAATTTTAATCATCCATTATCACTACTTAACCGAGCCATCACGACGGATTTCACTGTCAAAGGTCACTTTTTGTTCCCGCTCTACGTGTCTTCACGTCAGTGTTGCAGCTAGCAGCATAAAACTACTCCATCAGACACGGCGTATTTTGTTCCTGCTGCTGTAATGCTGCTGTAGTGGCTCTTTACCTGTCCTTGAAATATGCATAACAATGACGCGCCTGTTTATTTTTAGTCTGGACCTCTCTGCATCTCGCTCTCTTCTCCGTATACATCAGGAGGTCTCCTGCCTCTTCCAACCACCTCCAGGGATTCCTTCAGCTCGGGGCAAATTATCAGTCAAGTGATGACGCTCGTAAAACCCTGACAGGTAGCGTGTGCTCTAGCGAGATTGTATCGATCCATCGGGCATTCACGTGAAGGCATGCAAGAGAGTAAACGTTTTAATACACACCGTGCCCGGTATGTTTTTTTTACGATAACGGGGGAGCCCACACAGAGGAGCCTCATCGGAGCCGCGTCGCGGGACGCTTGTGGTTTATATCCTTATTCTCGAAGGAGTTAAGATCCAACCCCGCCTGTGTGCTGTAATTAAATACACAAATGTTAAGTGTCAGTCCTTACACCGATGATTTCCTTAGACACTGCAATGCATACACTCCTTATCTGCAAGATGAGTGTAAAAAAAAAAAAAAGAGTCTTGTTCAGGTTATATACGCTGTGAGACAACCGTGAATTGACAGAAAACACACATTGCTGTCAGGTCGCTTTAACAGTTTTACAGTTAATTAACCGGAAAATGTACAACAGCACAATATATAATAACGACGTTGCGGCATTAACTCGGTATTGGCTTTCTGCAACTGGCGTGTAAGACTAAATGAATCAACTTTACAAGCAAGGAGGACGGAGGGAGGTTTCTGGCTCTACCTGACCGGAAGAGAAATGAAAGATTAATAAAAAATCGTCAAAAAATACCACATTAAGACGTCAAGACCATGATGTCTTTGGCCCGTCTTGACGTTCATGAGGCTGTGATTAACCTAGAGATTACAATGGCGTATTTTATACAGTGAGCAATACAGTGGAGTGAGTTATGGTGATTCATCGGACATGAATACAGTGAAAGAAGTTTCCCCTTTCCAGTCACACCAAACTGACTGAAATGTGATAAATAATCATGTCTGATAAATGAATCGCCTCCTCAGTCAGGCGGACTTTTTGCCTTGACCATGGGGGAGCCGCGAGCCCCGACGATTTTCTGACAAACGGAGCTGTGTTTTAATACGTTGACTTTGTGTGTGGGTGCGTACGCGAGGCAGGAACGGTCTATTCAGGCGCTGAATGCTGCAAAAAAAAAAAAAAAAAGGAGTCACACATTTGCAGTCCTTGAAAAACAGAGGTTAAGCTGTGAGGTCTTTTCGCTGACCTGCTCGCTTCTTTCTCTTATTTCTGTGAGGACGCTCCCAAGGCCGCCCGCCTATTCGCACACAGAAAGCCTGCACGTATTAAAACATCAAAGCTCGCTCAGTGCCGTGTTGAACCGTGCAAAGATCCATGAGTTGCTGTGTTTTCTCGCTGGTGAGTCGTGCCTTCAATGCATGAAGTGTTAGAGACGGCGAGAGGTGAATAAATAAGTGAACCGGGTTTGAGTGGTTTTCAGTCTATGTTCCCTTTAAATCTTTGCACAGTAAAAATCAGCTAAATTAATAATAACGCACGGTTTGCCCTCTCCGTACTTATACCGCTTCTTTCCTTTCGTGTACTTTTACCTCCCCTTATGTGTATTTTAAAAAAATCGCCTTCATTGCCACAGACGGCTTCAATAATTCACATGAAAGTTTTATATCGCGGCAGATGATCTTGAGAACATTCAGTCTGAGAGGAGCCAAAGAAATAATTAAAGTTTCCCGTGTTTTCTCTTCTGATGTTTCCTCACAGCGCGCCGGTGTCAGGACGCCTAACTCTGACTCTAAAAAGACAATGCAGACACAGCGCGAGCACATATTGATCCTGCAAAGTATTATTCTTCCACTGAAAATGAAACCAAACCATCCAAGAACAAGGGAGATTTTTGGCACCTATCACCATCTTCTCAATTAACTTGAACCTTTGACTGTGGTGCGGTGCGGGTTTGTTATCGTGCGAGAGTGCTGACATGAATGCATCGGTTTGGACAAGGACACAAGTTTTGTTCAAGCACTCCCAAGTCTCCGATCCACCTACAATCCCCACAAACCACCACATTCTCACCCTTTTGCTCTCTGTATGGGATATTGTAGAAATGAAATATGATGTGCATAACTATGTTTTTATTAGCACATAATCATCTGGAAATAATATCCATTATGTTTTTGTTACCTGAGAATGAGAGTCGGGGTCCTCTTCTATGAGGTCGGCCATGTTTCTACAGTAGCCCAGAGCAGACAAACTGAAAGCTCTGACAGGATATATATATATCTTTGTTTTTCTTTGGTTCTAGCCAAAAATATATAAAATATTTAGCTTTTAGAGATGCTGGTTGATGGATTTGTTACCTTTGGACGGAGTCAGCTCCTGTCTCCAGTCTTACCTGGCTGCTGTTCGTAGGTATCAGTCTCTACAACTAACTCTCGTAATTTCAAAAGATTTGAAACGTTTCCTTTAGTTCACAGTAAGACTGTAAATGCACAATGAACCATGGTGTCATAGCAAAAACTGACAGACAGTTACTGTCTCAGGCTGAACTGTCATTTGTATACAAGGTGTTATTGCTTATTACCAGACAAACTATACAATATGGTGAGAAATTAGGTAGAAACACATGAAACTTACCATTTTTGTCCTAGTTTTTCTTGTGTACCTCACTATTAGTTGCTAAAAAACACTGACCAGATATTTTTCTGTTTATCTGTTTCAAGGAAGCAGCCTCTAAATCGCGTACAGGGGAGGAATTTTAAAGTCCCGCACGAACTTAGCCCGAGGTTAAAGGCGCTGACACGAGCCACAGGGCCGCATGGTGCGCTCGCTTAAACACATGTCAGCGCGCCTGCACGCGCTCCCCGTGCATCTGCTAACGTGCGCCGTCCATACCGATGAGCGCTTATAAGTGCGAGCGTAACAGAAGGCGCTCCTTAACCAAACGGCCCTCCTGCTGTGACCAGTCGGAGCATTAACAACCAGGAGGAAGGAGGTGTGTGTCTGAGATCACGGCATGTTTTGTTAAGAGAGGCGAGCGGATTTAACCTCTTCTTATTTCTCTCGCAGCCCTTCAGATGAATTCTGAGTGATATTCCCCTGACTATCGCCTCCACATATGGAAATAAATGGGCCGGGGTTACAGTATATGTTCATGTATGAAATTGCTACTACAGTAGATCTGTGTGTCAGGATAATAGCCCTCCTATATTCGTACTGTATAGTAACTCCTGTCAAAGTGACAAAAAGCACCTCTGTTCACGCGGCTGCTGATGTTGCAGAGAAGGAGAGAGCCTCCGGTTTTATTTCTTCAAGAGGAGGAGAGAAGGAGGGGAGGATGGAGGAATGGAAAACAGGCGTAAGCATGGAAATATAAATAAACTGCAACCTCTTGGGTTCTGCCACCCACCATCTCCTCTGCTCTGCATCTGCTTACACCTCCAGTGAACTTTGTTATTTATCCTCTTATTTGCTATTATTATCATGATGTTTCATCTCTGCTCCTGCGGTCCCTCGAAAAGCTGCCGGAGCTGCAGAGGTCAGGGATGTTGTTCCTTTTTTTGTTAAGACGGCCGCTGTCACCTCTGCATCCGCCTTCATCTCCACGTCCTCCCTCTCCTCCTCTTCCCTGCCTGAGGGACGCTCCGTGTTACCCCGTTTGTATGTTAATGCTGATGGAAGACGGAAACAGTGTCCTTTTTGCGTAGCTTTCCTACACACACACCAAAGGAAATGGGTATTTTTGTGATACAGCGTCCCCAGTTTTCAGTGTTTAAGGTTGAGCTCACGATCGTCACGTTTGTTGTGGTTTTCACCCGACCCGTAAGAACTGTAATCTGAAAAGTAACTAGTAACTAAAGCTGTCAGACAAATATTTCCAGAGACACATTGTTCCCAGCGCACTGCAGAGCTGCATAATGAAATCTGAATGAAGTTGCCCGACGTTTCCCATGGTGCACTGCATGCCTCGGAGCCTTATAGAATCAGTTAGGGGATCCATCTGTGCTGCGAGGTTAGTTACAATGCACACCTCTCAGTCTTTGCTGCAGTGTGTATCCGTGCATGAAAGGCTGCTGCTATGTAAAGTGTGTTTGCTCTTTTCTATAAACAGCGGGGGGGGCGCAGCCATGAAAGCCTCGCGTATTCGTGTTTCAGCCTCCTGCATGCGAACAGAGTGCGACGGTAGCATGCGAGACCTCGTGCATTACGAGTTTCCGTAATTGCGGTGCGGTGCAGTCGCCTCTCCGCGCATCTCGGCGTGTTCGCGGCTGACAAATGTTATCTGAAGACGGAGAGCGTCTGCAAGGAATTCATCTGTATCTGCTGCTAAACTCTTACGAGAGACGAGGCAAATTAAATCACATATTGTTATTATCATGCTAATAGTGTGATCATGTTGTAATCAAGGCCCCGGGCGCTGCGGGTGTTCTATCGGAAACGCTCCGAATGTTAGATAAAACTTTGCAAAAGAGCAAAGCAGTCAGGTGAAAGATGTTTTCAGATGCTTTAAAGTTTGTGCACGGAGACAGTTTTCATCTCACTCAGAAACCTGAGCTGAAGCCGCAGCGTCGCAGCTGATCAATATTGTTTTTACTTAAATCCAGAAGATTTTACTTGAACCCATCCGTTTGTCATTTCCTCCTGAGGGGCTCCACAGGAGACTGTCTACTTTATTCTACAATATTAAATTGTTCTTTTTTTCTCTTCTATATCTGTCTGATGTCTGTAGCTTGTGATTATTTTGCAGAGTTCGATTCTACGTTTTAACAAGTAATACAGATAAACAGAAAAGCAGCTGATTTGTTGGGTCATAATGAAATGAAGCGACACGTATCGTGATGATCTGAGAGCTAAAATATCTAAAATATAATTAATATTAATAAATGAATAATAGAAATAATGTTTTTTTTACTTTGGCGTAACCTTTGTTCAGTTCACTTTAATCCTGTGATAAAGTATCACTGTGTAATACATTGTCTACACCTAGTTAAATAATAGTTTTTATTAGATTTTTAGTACTTCTTTGGAGCGAATGATCTTGAGATTGAGCGGATGTTATGTGAAGATATCACTGTTTTTGTTTTATCTGTTTTTGTTCAATCAAAGATAACAAACGGCTGGGAATCAGCCGACCGCCCTGATATAAATCATGCGAGCGCTCTTCATCAAAAGCATAATTAGTTTTCTTCAAGGACGGCTTGTATATTACCAAACAGTAAAAAGACGAGGCAGCCAGGTTGTGATTGTAATCAGAGAGAGCTGAAACACCTCCAGCTTAATTAACCACCCTGAATCCTGGCAGCGCGATAAAGCTGTCAGGTTGTACAGACAGACAGACGCGCACGGGTTAAAACAGGCAGGAAAGCGGTCAGTAGTAAAATCTACTTATAGTTTATTTACAGTTGATTGAAGGCAGTGCTCAAGGTCACTGGGAGAACAGTGCGCTGCATGCTGATTATACACTGTCAGGGATTACGTTACCTATTTAGAAATTAATCCCCGACATAGAAAAGGAAATGAGTGAAAACATGACACAGACATCAACAATTCCAACAAGTTTGTGCCCCGTGGAGAAAGTATCATTGTTCAGGGGTAAAAAAATTTGTTAAAAACACAATTAAAGCATACAAATGAGACAGTTTTGCTTTGCATGAAGCAAATAATACTCATTATGTTTGAAGATACATTACGTGGAGTAATTTCAGTGCATTCATTCATGCATTCTGTAGCGTTTGTACAGTTGAGTATTTTTGATTTTAGCAAATCGTATGAAACCACGAACCTTTGTGACCCTCGCTGAGACCCGTTGGTCAGTTGAGAAACTGCAGGTCGACTGCGCCGCACAGTAAAGCTCGACCTCTCGCCTTTACAATGTGATGATCACGCTACTATCAAGGCCAACACTAAAATAGGGTATGGGGAAATACAAAAAGCTTTCCAGAATGCCAGTGCACTAAAAATCCATTATCCTCTCACAATGAGTAACAATAATTTATGTGAACATTTTCTGCTAAATGTGTTGTTTTACTGATGGAGCTCTGAGTGCAGGGTCAGCGGAGGAGCAGCTGGCAGCCATTCAGAGTCTTGCTAACGGACACGTCAGCAGGAGGGACCGGAGAAGAAGCACTTGAATCATGAAGCTACAGCTAGCTACTGCTTCAAGTATTTGTTGGTATATAACTCTCCATAAGTCTAAAACTTCAGCTTTTGAGCAAATTTAATAAACTAGATGCAACGTGCCCATGTGGCCCGGCTCAGCCTTAGAGACCGGGGTAGGAGCTCCGACATCTGGAGCGAGCTCGGAGCAGAGGCGCTGCTCCTTCGTGCTCAAACAGCCCAGCTGAGGTGGTTCACGGCCAACTGGGCAGAAACCCTGAGGCAGACCCAGAACCTGCTGGAGGGACTACATACCCCATCTAGTCTGGGAACACCTCGGGATCCTCCAGGAGGAGCTGGAACGCGTTTGAGGATGTCAAAAATTGATGGACGTAACAAGCTGTAGAAGCTAAGCTACACGTCTGCTGGCTCCAGCTATATATTTAGCATACAAACATGAGCGTGGTGTTATTCTCGTCTAACTCTCGGAAAGAAAGATTTTCATTTTAACCCAAATACCAAGGAGAAACTATGAAACGACAACACTTTGAAGACGGCCAGAGATTCGTTCATTAATTCATTTAGTGTTTTAATGAAGCAACATTTAGAGAAACAAAATTTTAGTTTAACTACAATCTTTACAAATCAACTAGACCTGACGTTACGGAATAAATTGGTTGACTGTATTTTCAAATGTTCGTGCACACGCTCACGGATGCACATCAAGATAGGGGAAGATCCCCACCATGGATGCCACGAATGCAGCGTTTTCATTGCCGGGTACTTTATGTAGAGGTAAGCCTCCTGGAGCTCTTTAGAAAAGACAGACTTTCTCTTCAGCATGACAGCTAACCGTTAGCATGCTGACAGCTTCTGTCAGAAAGAGCCGCAAGCGCCGTAGACTCTTAAGCTGACAACAACACAATGATTGACGGATATATATATCCGTGTTAAATTTAGACGTGTTGTTTTTTTATGATAAACTTCTACGCAAGAGCTGAAAGTTGTGCTGAAATTCGGGGCAATCTCGGACAAACAATCTCGGAAAACATCAAAAAACATCAGGAGCGTCGACGCGCGGAGCGCACGCTCAAGTTTTTATCAGGTGATCCAGCAGACACGCTCTGGATCAAAGCCAGCCGGTCTGTGCGAGGACCCGGCCCATTTCACTTGTCTGAGACTGATGGCTTTCAAATCCTCCTCCCCCCCCCGTCTGCTGAACTCCGCTGTCAACACAGATCCCAACATACAAGCCAGGATAACCTATTTAGAGATTAATCTTTGTCTCATAAACACATTTATATGTCACCCATGGTCTGAACCGTTCGGGAGGCTCGGGCTGTCTGGACTGAGAGATGATATTGCTCTTAACATGGTTTTGTTCCCTGCAGTTGACATATTCTCAGCTGGCATTCGGTGGATTTACTCCACGTGATTACATTTTTACCGCAGCCCATCTTCTCCCCTCACTTGACCTCCTAAATAAAGCAGGCTGAGAGCTCAATCCATTAACGTCACTCATGCGCACAGATATCTTGTGACAGTCCCAGAAATAGGCTTTTAAAAATGTAATTGTTACTCAGGTACGGCATCATGTTATCTGCTTTATTTATTTGTCTGCGTGAGCGAGGAAGCGCTTCTTCTTTTTTTTATGTTTATTGAATTTGTTTTTCTTTATTTAAAGTCTTAATTTATTCAACACTCTTCCCCCCCACGAGTCTCTGTTTACCCTCAAACTGTTTCATTAATGTCAGCGGAGAGCTTCTGTGTCACGTAATGCAGTTCTGGGGCACAACAAATTCTGGGTCAAATGAAAAATCTGCCTCTCAAAGCTCTTGTCAATTAATCTCCAGTAAATATTTAATGTTTCCAGTGTCTTCACTCTTTGGCTTTTGTTTTTCTGCCTTTAGAAACTCAAACTAATTCGGCACAGCTAATTGCTTTCTCTCGCTCTCCCGTACTTCCGGGCGCCTCTGAGCGATCGTTTCTTCCACGCGGATTGTGTTTTTAATAACAAATGGATCTATACGTAAGGAGCCTACCAGGGCTCGCAGTGATGAATAAGCCTTGTCAGCTTTATTGAGGTGTGTATTGTTTTCTGGGAAGAATTCATCTGACGAGTACTGTGTGAGAATGATTACAGGGGGAAGACGCCGCTGAGACTTGTGTCAGTACTCTGCTACTTCGGAGGAACGCCTCTGAGGGGCTCGCGGGTCGCGCCGTGCTGTACTCTTAATTATTTTTTGGGTCACTGTCCCAGTGCTCCGGATTTAAAGGCATGATTCCGGAGCTGAACAGATTCGCTCCCCCGTAAAAAGACTTCATGCTTCTTCCCGTCATGCTCCGTCTCCGTCGGGGAAATCCCCTTACATAGGCAGGCTGGCAGAGACACCGTTGGCATGACTGCATCATCAAACAGACCTGAATATCGTGTCCCTGAAGCACTCGTGTCACATAAACCTTCTACTGTATAAAGGCTGTGATGTAACAGGACACTGGGAAATAATGGGAGCTTCTATCCTCAGCCTTAAAGCAGTTATATGAAACAGCGCAGTGTTCCTGTAACAAATAACAAAAGTTCAACTGCAAACCAAGAAAACTCACATTTGCTCAGGTGATGTAGTTCAGCTCCCAACTAACCCCACCGGGCACGTTACGCCACATTTTTAGGATGACACAGGATTTCGGCATCTATTTTTTTTTTTTACCAGTAACTCCTAATTTGCTGTCAGTGTGTATTATTTCTCATATTTATTGTCCTTAAAAATGTGGCATCCCTAGCAGGTACACTGTGTTTTAATGGCACAAAATGGTGCGTATTTAGAGTATGAATTATCAGTTATTAATATTAATTGTGGGGCACGCTACGTTCCTAGGACCAGTCTGCGATGTCAGGGAACAACACACCTAACAGCACCTAACCTCTGTGCCTCTCCCTGTGGGTGGTAGGCCCACAGGTTGGCGGCTCCATGGTGCTCCTGGACTGGGCTGGACACCAGACACTCACCAGTAAAGCTCCACTTCCAGGTCTGGCTCGAGAAGGGTGCTAATCCAGGCGCGGTGCTACATCTCTTTGTTTGTGAATCGCATTTATCTTGCTAGAAAACAGTGGAATTGCTGCCACCTGAGCTGATTCAAGCATCTGATTATGATGTCTCCTGCAGTGAATGAATTGATGAATTAGTGATTTCAAACAGAGCGACACTTGTGGTCATTTTCCTAATGACGACGCCTTTAAAGCAACTAAACATCAAGAGAAATTCACCGTGTCGTCGCCGTAGTGGCTGCTCTTCAGCAAAAGTTACAAAGTCTCCATTTAAAGGTTGATTCTCATCACCTTTTTAATATTTTTGTCTTGTTTTAGTGAATCTTGTATTTGAATCTCCCCAGTCGACAAAGCAAACTTTTAACTTTGAGGTTATTTGCACAACCTGAGCCGCAACAGCCCCAGATTTAATTTTCGACACGCGCTGTGCGTCTCCTCGTGCCACCTGTTGGAATAACATTTCAGTCTTGTATTTCTCTCTCAGCTGACATTAAGTATAACAGCCAGACTTTTATGGCCGGGGGCAGAGTACAAATGAGGACATGAAAACAACGTGATCCTTGTCGCAGTGCGTTCATTATGCATATTTTCTTCCATACGCTTGTCGTTTTCCCCTTACAGTCATTCTCAGCTTATTTCACTCAAACTTTGCCCTCGAACAGGTCTGATTGACTCGCCCGCAGTCCCGCAGAGCAGAAATTAGTGTTGAACCTCACACGTGTTTCCAACAGTGACCTCTCTGTGCTCTCGACTCCGGTGTGACCCGACCACGCAGGGACAGACGATTATCCCTCGCCTCCTTTGTTGTCAAAGATTGTCTTTCTGCTCCAGTGCTCAGTAAAAATACAGAAGCTACCCATTTGTCAGCTTGACAAGTTATTGTTCCGCATTGGTCGGAGGGTTGTTGTGTACAGTGTGTATCCATTTCCCTCTCTCTAGTTTGTGTTTTCTGCCCCCCGAAACAAATGAGCTTGAGTTATACTCAAAAAAGAGAGAGTTGGTCACGTGTGTAACATAAAAAGTCGTGACGTTACAGGCAAATGCAGAATAAGGCGCTGGGTTAGGGTTTTTTCATGTGCTGGTTTTGTTGCTGATCTCCTTACACATACAGCATGAGGTCAACAGGGTCTGTTGATCGTGACCCTGCCTCGCCTTCTGTAAGAGTTCTTCATCTTTTACATGACCTGCAAGGTCGAGGTCAGGAGGTACGAGCGCCTGCCCGTTCCTCTTCAGGCTGAAAGAGTTGGTGCTCATTGAGTTCCAGTATCAAAGAGTCGTTTAAATAAATTTTTAAAAAGATGTATTTGTCTGTATCTGTACTTTCAGTTTCACTGCTCCTCGTATCGACGACCAAACTTGAGATCATGAAGTGGAAAGTCAAAGCGAGGTGAAAGGAGGAGACTGTTACAGTAAAGCCACTCTGACTCCGATTATTAATTATTCAACTTCATTACATTCGTGTTTTTTAAAGCAATATAATCCCAAGTTGCCGCTCCGTCTTACTGCCTATATCAGAGACGGCCAGATGAATAAATAAAACAGCCTTCCCGTCATGAGTGCGCCTCTTTGCATCACGAGAAGATCGCCATGATAAACTGTTCGAGAGATTTGCAGCATGAGTTTTCTCATTTATCTGCAGGAAAACTGTCGGTAAGGAGATAAAGCTTTAAAAATCTCCCGTTAATTTTATTCCTCTAAGCTGAAAATAATGATTTTACAGTGCGGACGGGTGGTTTCACGTCAAACAAATATTACAGAGGCTGTCGTGTACGGCAGCGCTGCACTGTAATTTGAGGGATTTAAAAGACCCAATTTGAGCCAAATAACTCGGTCTTGTCGTGCCTTCAGCCTCTTGATGCATTTACTGAACCAGAACTTCTCCTTTCTGCTGCCACGTCTCTTTTTGTCTCGGTGCATCCATAGATCACCGGACGACAGGAGACAAAAATGCTTTTAGAGCCACGAAAAGTTGATTTTGAGCAGCGTGTGGTTACAATTTCACCTGATACTTTTCTTAGACTTACAGTATGAGGACGCCTGGAATGAATGTCTTTCTTCTCGCAGCTCCTTTACCTGAGATGCGCGCGCATTATTGAGACTATTCATCACTGTCATCCGCAAGCCGTGAAGATTTCATCCCATATACGGGGACGTACTTTGACTGCTAACGTATAATTTTCTTCTTCTCCTCTCCCTCGACTTCTCCTCCTCTCTTGCCTTCTCACCTTTCCCCCTCTCCGGCTTCCGGCGGATCGTTAATGCAGTCCTTGTCTCCGCGATCCGGCCTGCGCGGGTATTTATTAGCAGCTGTCACATATTGGCTGCATCAATAATTAGTCACTGTAAAGCCATTTGGGTCCTAATTACGGGCGGGGTCCAGCGGCGGGGTGATCCATCAACTTGTCATACGTGTGTAGCTCACATGCAAATGCAGGCGTGTGAGCTTCTCCTCTCTCCGTACATGTCAATGCCACGTCGCCGCGCGGCATAATGAGGCGATACAGTAGGAAGATGCTGTAATGACTCATCTCCAGCAGAGAGACGGGGAGGGAGAGCGCTCGATAAATTCTGACGTAATCACCGATTTTAGGTGCAAGTTGTGATGCGGTGGAACGTTTATACCTTCGTTACTTATTCATCGGGATCTGAATTCATCCTCAGCCGTTAGCCCGCGAGAAACACTGTGAAACCGGTCATTTCTCTCCACCAAAGTGCACAACGCGGGCGCCACATTCAGCGGTGACGGAGTTGTTTTGTTTTCTCCACGTCTATTAGATTTTGTCACCTTCACCGAAGTGAAAAAACTCAATTGGAACTTTGCTACTTTCCTCTTTCCCTCTCACATTTCTCTCATTTTTCTCCAAAGGGCCTGTAAACCTTTACCAAGTCTCTAATCATAAAGATGCTTTTTTAGATTTTAGAATAGACGGTCGCTGCTCTGCGTCCTCCTCTCGAGAGGCCGCGCGTATTATCGGATGTTTACCTGCTGTAAATAATTCACGCGGAGGATTAACGTTGCGGTCGAGTGTTTGCGCGCTGCGTGTGATGTGGGTACATTTCTTGTGGGAGTGTTTGCGCGCGCGATCGCGGACGCGTGATGCACAGCCTGTCGGCAGCCATTGATCCATAACACGTCTTGGAGTAATGCGCGCGCGTGTGTGTGCCTTTTTTTTTTTCTTTGTTTGTTTGGTTTCTCTTCATTTTTTCATGCACCATTTACCATTTTAACATTTGCATGTGTAAAATATGTACATTTGTTTAGCTCCGCGTGCCGTGAGGATCTATAACTGTGTGTGTGGGTGTGTGCGCTGCACATGATGGGTCATAAAACAAGTCTGATAGAGCCCGGTGCATTGGTGAGCACATTATCATCAACTGGCCCCAGACTTTTATGGCCTGCCACACCTCTCACCGTACCACAGCTCACTGGTGTTTTATGAGCGCTGCTGCCACATACAAGACAGGAGAAAGGGTGCAGGGGGACGGTGGGGGGGCCTGAGATGTAAATTATAGACTGCCGGCTGTGCTAAAGGTACCGGAACAATCACAGAGCTCTTGGTCATGAAATATGAGTCCCCGGACGAAGAGGGAATGATGAGGTAGGCAGAGGGGATAACACGGAAACTACAGCATCGACCGACACTTCGCTAACAAGATCGCCATCGTCGAGCCAAAAAAAACAACATTATTTTTAGGCCCGCATACAAATATGCACGAGAACAAAATAATGATGGAGCAGAAATTAGACGCCGAGCGCTGCGAGGTGTTGTGTGAAGTGGAGGGTTTAATGATTTAGTGCCGTGTTTTGGCTCAACAAAACTAAATGCCCCTCGAAATCCATTTATCTGGAATTTAACAGTTGAGAATGTTCTCTTGGCTCGGGACGCAGGTAGTGTGACCCAGTTACTGTGCAGCCTGATGAATTATTTTGTCTCTGATCTTGGGCCAAGTCCAGCTCAACTGGGTGCAGCAGCAGCAGCAGCTTACATGATGATGCTATTTCTTTTTTTTTTTTTTTTTTTTTTTGGCCCCATCAGGATCTGATGCCTCACTCCGCTCCGGTGCCAAAACACTGCGAGTCCACGTTTCCACGGTCGGGCTGATATTTGGGGGATTATCGGATCATCAGAAATGAGGATCCTGCAGCTGGAGGGACTTTTTTTCTGTTCATGCACACAGTATTCCCTCCACACTACTATTTTACTACATATCACGGGGAAATGTTGAACTTTATACTTCACTTTACTGACCACTGCAAGTTATTCGGTCGGGAAAAAGAGTTGCTGCCATAGGCGAAGGAGTATCCCAGGGTCTCGTGTGATGGGACAACAGAGCATGAGATGGTCGGTGGGTTGGTTGCTTTCACCTACGGTCATGAGCTTTGGGTAGTGACTGAAAGAATGAGATCACGGCTACAAGTGGACAAAATGAGCTTCCCCCGCCCGGTGTCCCGGCCCAGCCTTAGAGACAGGGTGAGGAGCTCGAACATCTGGAGGGAGCTCGGAGTCGCTGCTCCTTCACGTCTAAAGGAGCCAGCTGAGATGATTTTTGGAGGTGTTTCAGGCACATTCAACTAGAACGAGACCAGCTTTGATAACTTGTAATTGAGTATTTTCATATCAAGGCTATAAATGCTTCCTCGTGTTTTCGACGCGGTGCTGCAGATTCAACTTCCCCGAAGCAAGACGAACGCAGAATTGTAGCAGGTCTGCAAGCGGACCATACACACTGTTGTCTAAATTACTTAGCTATCTTCTACATTATTGATACGCTTCATTAAGATGAGATTAATTGTCTATTGGCAAGCCTATCGCCCAGAGTTACCAGTGCTGAGTTGTAGCACTGCTGACTGTGCAGTAGCGGGCGGTGAAAGGATCTTTACTGTCACTATGAAAGATGCCACACCTCCGGTCATCATGCACCACCTCAGTGAAGTTGATCCCAACCTGAAGGCTACAGGCCGCAACACAGCAAGCCTTAAAATGTTGAATGGACATCTGCTCTTTTTTTCCCTTCTCTCTTTGATATTGATTTGGGACTCTGCCGCAGCATCAACCTGCTTTGTAAAGGCTTTCTAAAAAAAGACGGTGACAATGCTGAGTCCTCACCATAATCATTAAGGCCATCCATCCGGCCCCGTTTTACTGTGCGCACCGCGAGTCTGAACATCTGCAGTGTGCGATCCGTGTGAGCAGCTGAATGGTACTCAGAAATCAGTCAGCGGAGAGGCGCCCTGACATCAGTCACCCAGAGGGGTGAGGCTGTTTATTTAGCCGGGACTCGACCTGCTGGAGTGAAAGTCGGTGCATAAAAACCCTCCGCTCACTCTGCGCGAGTTCCTTCAGGGGACAACGGGTTTGTCATCGAGTCCATAAAGACGTAACCGAGTCGAGTGTGAGAGTGCCGCACCTCGAGGGTCAGAGGGAAGAGCTTGTTTTCGACCTGAGCAGAGTACAACATCAGAAATGGATGAGCTCTGTTCTGATGTATAAATGATGTGTGTTTAACAACAAGTTGCATCATCCCAGTTTGACCTTTATCTCCAATGATGCAGTACGAGTTTTAATTTGTTCAAAGGTCCAGCGTGTGGACACAGAGCGCACTCAGTCCGTGCCGGTGCAGCCCAGGGTTGGAATCCGACCAAATAAATACTCTCCCACCTTGCGTCATCCTTTTCTTCCAAGCTTGTAAAGCAGACTATGGTCTTTGAGTCTGTGGAGTTTTAATGTCTTTCAGCTTGTTTTGGGGCCGCTGTGGGTCAGGAGGTTAGGGTTCGATCCCCAGCTCCTCCAGTCTGCATGTTGAAAATGCTCCCACAGCTCTCATCCCAAACCGATGAGCAGACGCTGTGATACTGCAATACACCAACTGTATCTATGTAAACGTCAGATATGTCCCTCAGGAATTAGACCAGAGATAAAAAAAAAAAAAAAGGAGAGTGAATATTGGACGTTGTTTAGTCATAAACTCCAAACAAAAGCTAATGATGCTTTGTGTGGTGATATTTTGTATTTACAGCTTGTTTCACTCCCCGCAAGTGGCCGAAAGCAACAAATGAAAACATTTTAACAGACACTCAATACTTTTTCAGCACTTTTACTGAATTTACTGTTTTTTTTCGTAGGGGTAATGCATCTAAAATAGATTTTTCTTTAAAATTTTATGTCAACACCAGTCTAAAAGTTGTGTTTTCTGCTACATGGAGATACAATTGACTGCATTTTACAGTGTAAAGTCTTCTTTATAGGCAGGTTCAGCATGAGGGCTGTATGCAGTAACAGAAAGTTATAAAACACTGAAAATGATGGGAAAAAACAAATAAACTGAGGTGCTGATCATGCACTAGAGCTCCCGGTTTAGTAGTGTTATTAATTTTATAATCTGATTGGTGCACAGATTTCTTTATTATCTGTTTTTAAATAAAAATATGACATTAACGAGTCCTGCACATGCGTCAGAGTGGACGAGTCTTTTGAATTCCTCTCACGCGTCGTCTGATGTCACCAGATGAAATCCCTAAACCCTCGTCCTCCCGTGTCAACAGGAGTCACGGTGATCTCATTTTGAGCTGTAACCTTTATCCAGCTGACCACTATGTTCTCTCATAACCAAGTCATAAATCACACACGACGCCTGTCGCGCAGAGCAGAGGTGCTCCTCGGGCCTTGTATGGGTTTTCTGCTTCAGCGAGTCCGGCTCTCATCAAATATCAGTCACGGCGGTAATCCCAGCGGTGGTGGAGGGGGTGGAGGCTACGCTCCGAGGTGTAGGAGGTTCGCCATTTATCTCCCCGCGCCCGGTTTGTGTGCATCTGTGCGAGCGTCGGTCTGCGTCAGCGTCTGCAAGCAAAGCTTCGACCGAGATGAAAGGAGTTCATCTAGAGACCCGTTCCTGGATTTGTTTGAAGCGTGTGACTTTCGGTTTAGTTCTGCTGATAAATTTGTGTTAATTTATCAAAATTACTGTTAAATCTGGCTGAACTTTAGTCGACTTTAAGGTTTATTTTAGTTATAATTTTCCGTTTACAACTTTTGTGAATTCACGTGACCAATTTTGCATCCATTGACATCAGTTATTTCTCAATTATCTCCTTGGGAGCACAGTTTCCTTGAAGAACAGCTCGTTTTTGTTAATATACAAAAGCTTTTTACTCCATAGTTGTTGAAATGCACGCTCTCCTGTGCTGTAGATCATTTTTGTATTCATACTAGCAAGTTTATCTGATTTCCTGTGCCCTGACTGAAGGACTCTCCAGATAATGAAAGCAATTAATTGGAAGTGCACTGATTGTATCGTTTTGTATCTTTACAAGGGATTTCTTTTGAATTCACAGCTACGCATGAGTTTGTTTCTTGATAAGTCCTTGAGCCTTTATTTGATAGAAGCAACTGAAGAGATTGAAGAAAGAGGGCAGAGAGAGAGAGCGATGAGGGCTCTGTTTGGAAAGGGCCACAGGTTGGAATCAAACCCGGGCTGCTGCAGTGGAGAGTGACCAGATGAGCCACCAGAGCACCCAATAAGTTGATTTCCAAGATATAAACGAAGACTGAAGGACTTTTCTAACATAGGTTTTCTCAAGTAAATCTTAAAGTTGAGGTTTTGCGACTGTGGCGGCCATTTAACATCACTAAAACAAGTGTAATGTCTCAGGAATGCATTCACCCTAAGTAGCCTGGTCGTCCGTGGTGCCAAACATGAACCCCCAGTTTGTGTTCTCTTTGATGCATGTTGTCCTCCGTTCCTCTCGCTTAATTTACTGTCATCTCTCTAATGTCGACTGTCCAATTAAAGGCATGAAATGCTACAAAAGCTGTTTCTTTAAAATAAATAATGTCTGAGTACATGTCTACATTTGGTCGCTCACGTTGTCAGACGGGTTAAAATAAAGCCCGGTGTAGTCAGCGTTTGGATATTTATTTTATCACCTCACTGCTTTCGCTGACAAGTAATTTAGTTATAATCATCATATTTTCTTCTGATGTCAGTGCCATCATTAGTTTTTGGAGGGAGAAAAACAGTTTGATGGAGAGAGGCTGTGATAGTCTGCTTGGAAAGCCTCTGCAACACAGAATAAAACCCAGAGGGATTAGGTCCTTGTGAGAGCGGCACGTGAGCAGAGCTGTAATCCACTGAGAGAAAAAGACGTGGATTGAAAAAGAACAAATCAGGGTGCCGATGGCGGAGGAGGAGGACGACGGGTGTTTGCGTCATGCAGCTGTGACTTTCCATCATGACATCTGGAGGATGGGAGACGCAGGTGGACAGAGTAATCCTCTCCACCCTGGCTTCTCCCACCCCGTGGCTCTGTTAAGTGTGAGTTACTGCAACCAAAGACAGAGTGTAGCCAAGTGTACGGTAGATCAGCCTCAAACATATGGCCACAAGCGCAACATAGGGTACAGTAAATACACTTCAGCGTGAAATGTGGCTGTTTCCGCTGTGAGCACAGATTAGAGTTCCCCGCAGGAAATAAGTCACTCATCTATTGGTTTGTACACGTGATTACAGTGAGTTTTGCCAGCAAACAGGAAGGTAAGGGCAGTTATAACGTTATACTACGTCAAACATGAAGCAGGTGAGATTTCTGAGTGAGTTTAGATTTAGATGTCAGATGTTTGAGTGTTGGATGGAGGTGGGCGCTATAACCGAGGCTTTACTGATGCGCCAATAAAGCAAATGTTTTTTTAAAGGTTCAAGATCTTTTTCCAAGAGCAGAAATTCTCAAAAATGCTTTTAGCTAAATGCTAACATGATATGGAAATATGAGTTTACAGTATCACTTAGGAGCACAAAACAAAGTCCAGCTGATGACGAGGTCGGTGGGAGTCTCATGAGTTTTACAGGTGTTAAAGGTCCAATGTGTTGGATTTAGTGGCATCTAGTGGCGAAGTTGTGGATTGCAACTGAATACCACTCGCCTCACCCTCCACTTTAAAGCATTTATTAGAAAATGAAGAGGACCTGCTTCGTCTGTTGATATGAAAGTCTCATTTTAAGGAAGGAAAAACAACAGAACTGGACAAATACGTAAGTAAAGGGTCACTGAATTGATTGCATCTCATCTGAACGGGAACGTGTGTCCCAAATTTCATGGTAATCCCACCAAAAAAATCACTCAGCCTCATACTGGCGCTATATGAAAAGTTGGAGGATCATCAAAGGCAGTGAGATTCATCGTGTGGTCGTCATGAATGTTGCAGAATTGATATTTCAGACTAAAAACTCAATTACCGTGTTCCAAGTGAGAAATTGGAGGACTTTAACCACATTCAGGAACTGGCAGGTTTGTTTGTTTGTGGAAGCGGCTTCTTGTTGGACGAACTACACACTGAGTCACCTCCTCCGCACGGCTCCAACGCTCAGCAGCTTGTTAACCGTATACGAGAAAGTTCCCCACGCGCTGTTAGAAAACATATCACATAGTCTGACTTCCGCTGGCATAAATGTGAGTCTGGATGTTGAATATTACTGCAGCTGAGCTGTCTCCAGCCTTTTTACTTATGAATAGAAACATTTCAGAGAATGTCATCATCCTCCGACTGAAGATCAGAAATCGACACCAGGTGATATTTTGGGCCCAAACGTAGCATTTTAAAGGAAAACCAATGATGTGTTTTGAATGAATGAATATGAATGCTTATATTCATATTTATAATGTGACAGTGGGTTTTACATGTAGAGGTGGAGCTACTGGAAGGATTAACCTGATTTTGTTATTTTTCCACTGCGCCTGCATTCAACCTGCAGCTCTAATCCCTTCCCTGCTCATCACCATCTGTCATCTGTAATCTCAACTACTTCTGCTCTAACCTTTACTCATTTTCTACTTCTTTCTCTGTCTCTTTCTCATTTTCACCCCCTGCACATTATTGACTGAAATAGCCTTGGACAGGTGAGGTATTTTCAGCCTGAGCTGCACCGTCCCCAAGGGCATAGACCGTCCTGAGCTCAGGCCTCGCGCTGAACACGGCGCACACTTACTTCGACATAGGGGGAGTTCAGTAAATGTCAAACCTTCTGAGAGAAGTGCTGATTGGGCATTCAACCAGGTAGCTCATTATTTCCCGCACAGGCTCTAATTAAAGAGCTATAGCATATATCACATTAGGAACTGCATAGAGGCCAAACTATAGGCCACAATCTGAATTGTTGGACGGCCGTTAAAGAAGCAGTTGCCGTGAGGGTTGCACATCAACTCTGCTATTGACTGACCTGCCACTGCCTCACCTACTCTGCAGCTGAACTAAAGGGACTGAATGTATGAATAGAGATCATGACTGTGTGCTGAATTTGTGATGTCTTCAGTTTCTTCATTGTAAAAAAAAAAATAAAAATGTTCTTGAAGTCACGTAACGCCATAATCAGAACCCTCGATGAGTTTCAGCTTAGTCATCCACCCCATTGACTTCTTATCACAGCCAAGGCCTCCAAAAGATGTTTTAAAGAAATACAGTTTAAGAATTATAACCTATCTATGGAGGCCTCAGTCTTGGCTACTCTCGCTTGTTTTCCAACAAATCTGACAAGTAATGTCAGATTTTGAGGCTGTTATTGGCAGAAAATGCCTAAAATAACCCAAAAAAATGCCTAAAATAACAAATGTTTAGCAATTAGCATGATGGTCTTGTGAGACCGTGTGTGAAGACCAGCGATTGCTTTCCTTTTTGACAGTCTGTGACTGTTTCTCTCACTTAATAAAGCCTAAACCTGACCAAACTCTAAAGTCATAGTTTGACCATTTGGGGAAATCAGCTTATTCTGTTTCAAACTGGGACTTATATGAGAAAGCAAGTTGTGGTTTTAGACGGGTATCTGCACGCTGCACACAATAACTTCCAGGGATCTGCGCCGGTTGCCTGGTTACCTCACGGCGACAGCAAGACTCCGGGAATTAAGGTACTTTCAGACCTCGATGTTCTGAATTTTGAATCGGCAGCAGCAGGGCACAACTCTGCTGCAACGGCTCCTGGCTACCTCCGATGTACCTCCATTGTAACCTACAACCAGCTCCTGTATGGTTGTTGTTCCTGTGGTTGCCACGGTTACTCTGCGTGCATCTGAAAAGAGCCATGTACGTTCACGTAAGCAGCAGCATCCCCCCTTCCTTCGTTTGCCGCTGGGTTTGCCACAGTTTGTTGTTTCAGGCTAGCTGTTGTAGTTTCTATGCTAAGCTAAGATAAACAGCTGCTGGCGGTAGCTTCACATGTACTTAGTGGTGTCAATCTTCTCGTCTAGCATCTCTCAAACTATGTTTTTTAATTTAGTAATGTGTCAGCATGGATTAATTTAGTCGTTTTTTATGTGTTGAGATTGTAAAAACTAACATGATTCATATTTAGAATCTGAAACATCGATGTTTGTGTCCCTCCTCGAGGACATGCAGAAGCGTACGTTCAAACAAATTCAGCTTATATAGACCATGACGGGAGTTTGCCCCTGTTATACCTTTGTGAAACATTCCTGACATACAGTAGATACAGTGTGCACACACATGCCCCGTAGATTTCCTGGAGAGCAGTTCAGAAATCTCTCAGTTGTGGTCTCAGCCCAGGCAGCTGATGGCTTTGAACTCGGCTCCTCTGGGATCTTCCCTCGTCCTCTTCCTGCTTCATGTGGAGCCCAGAGGCTTGATTCTCACCGCTGCGAACTCATGAATAATGACGAGTCACAGGCTCTCCGACATATAAAGTGAGATCACATCATCTCCATAGCCGCGACCTTCCGTGGCGGGCTGAGGAAGGCGAGGCTAAAAGGGTGGGAGAGAGGAAAAGGAGAAAGAGCGGGGATGGCATGGAGATCAAAGAAAACTCTGCTGTGCGATGAAGGCGTCTGATCAGAAGACTGGTGAATTCACTGAGACGCCAGGTTGTTATTTCCCTCCTGTGGTGAGATATAGCACATTATATCAGTATGTTCTCGTGCATGATAAACCCCTGCTGACACCGCTGCTCCCTCTCTGTGCTCAAATGCCTTCGCATTCGACTTCATGTGAATATTCTTATGAATATAGCTAAAGGCCACGGGAGCGTTTTTTGCATACACGCTGAAGAGTCTCTTGTCAGCTGGCTTTCAAACACACATCCATCATCTCCCATGAGAGTGTCAAATTAGCAGTAAGCTAAACAGGTGGCTTGCCAGCAGATGCCAAGGAGCTAGCAGGAGAGAGATTGAGGTCATGTTTGTTTAATCGCCTCGGGGGTCAAGTACCAGATGGATTTGACTCCTGATGCGGGAGAGAGAGCAGTGTAACACTGATGTGTGTTGTAGTGTTAATGGGTAATTAGAGCTCTGCGCAGAGTTTAAAAAATAGGGTGACGTTCAGATTGGATTTTGATTTGGACTCTCACCTTTAGCTGTCGAGAAATGAATGAAATGAAAACAGCGTTGACTTTCTGTTGGGGAGCGTGAATGTTATTACCGCAGCTCCATGTTATTATTATTATTGTGGGCAAGAGAGCTGAGGCTGTACATGAGCAGAAAAAGATGAATGATCTAATACAGGAGTGCGGCTTTAGCACCTGTCGAGCAGATTTCTAGTTTTTCCGTCAATCAGTAACATAATTTCCGTCTAAAGTTTGCAGAAAACTCAATTATCGCTGCTGTAATCAAACACAGTTGTCCATTTTTATGGCCACCACACCTTAGAACCAGGTAGGTCGCTCCACTGATTTGGTACAGATATTCATGATCCCCAGAGGATGACCCATGTTAACGTAACTCCACTTTAGATACTCCTGTAGCCTGGTTAGGTGGTTTGGAGCATCTTTTCTTAGATCCAGCTCTGCAGACTTGTTTCAGTATTATTAGTCCCAGTAAAGACAAGATGAGGAACAGACCATTAAAATGTAACACAGAGCTCATCCAGAGAGCCGTTGCTTTTACAACCCTGAATGCAAAAAAGATGGGACGCTGTGTAAGAAATTGAACTTGTCAGACCGCAACACACTTCTCCACCTTCAATCAGTCCATCTCTGATGAGCCTGGGGCCTGGAGAAGTAGGTGGTGTTTCTGGATGTTGTTGATATCTGACTTTCTCTTCGCGTGGTCGAGTCTTAACTTATTTTTGTAGATGCAGCAACGAACTGAGTTCACCAACAACAGTGTAGTAATATCCTTCATACAGCCATGTTGTTTTTTTAATGCAGTCCTGCCTGAAGGGTCACAGGCATTCAGTGTTTGTTTTTTAGCCTTGCCCCTTCGTTGCAGAGTTTCTTTTGACAGTGTTATAGATTGTAGATGGTAAAATCAAGCATGGAGAAACATTCCTCTGCAGAGGTTTTCACAGAGTGCTGAACCTTACCCTACTTTGCTTTCACATTTTTCCTACTTCATACCCAATCGTGACACTATCACCTGTTTACCTGTGAAATGCTCTAAACTGGTGTTTTCTTGAGTATTGCACAACTCTCCCAGTCTTTTGTTGTTCCTGTCCCAAGAGGTTTATCAGTTTGAACATTAAATATTTCGTCTTTGTTGTTGTATTTTATTGAAAATAGGTTGAAAAATTACTTTCAAATCATTGTATCCTGCCTTAAGTAGACTCAATATGCCAACTTTTTTGAAATCGGAGTTTGTAGAAAATAAATTTTTAAAGCAGCTCTGATATAACTTGTAAAGAGTATGTGAACCAGCGCTGATGAAAGACGCTTCGTGTGTAATCTACTTCTAAGGACTGTCACTCACCCAGTTTTGCCTCTTTTTAAGCTAATGATGAAAAAAGCCAGAGAGAGACTTCTTTTTCATCTTGTGCATCTTTAACGTAATCATCACACACTGTGTCACATGCAAGACATTTGTGTGAGTCATGTTAAATATACTTCTTTTTTTTGTGGACGCTCAAGTTGTTTTCCCTCCTCCGTTCAATGTTGTGTTTTGGATGTAACATAATGTCCAGAGGATACAGCATAATGGCATTCTGGATGCTGAAAGTCTCATCTTTCCTCTTTTTTTCCAGCGTGTAAATTGGATCCAGTAATCGCCTCAGGCAGCAAATAAAATGATTTAGAGAGTAATTTGTGCGAGACAACTTTGAGGTCAATGGAGTCCACCCATTCGAATGCATTTAGTTCTGTTTTTCTCCAGCCTTCCTCAGTTGTGCCAACTGGGTATTTTTCTCACAGTCAAATTTCTCTTACCATCTGTCAGTCTTTAATACCTACGCTAACATCCTCTTCGAGAGAGTGTGTTCGTTGTGCCGCACGCCATTTAACCACGACTCCACTTCTAATGGTACTAACAGGCGGCCATCGCGTATCCACAGTTTCATCCACTCTTGTTTGGTAACAACCTCATTCAGCTGCAGAATACGTCTCTGCACATAAATATAGCCTGACATTTACTCGCATTTTAATTGTAAAGCTATAGCCAGGAGACACTTAGTTGAGCTTAGCCCAAAGATAGGCAGTGGCTAGCCGCCAGCACCTCTAAAGCCAAATTATTAGCCCATTCTACCTTCTTCGTTTAATCTGTTCTCGAAACAAAGTCCAACAATGGCAGGTTTACAGACTCAGCGACTTCCTGCACTTCCTGGGTTCAACCACAGCTCTAGATCTTTTACTTGTTTTGTTGTAGTTTTTTTTTGACCACTGGTTGCTCAGCTGTCTCCGGTAACTTTGTATATGAAGGTGTGATAAATCTTTTCATCTAACAAGAAGCAAGAAAGCCAATAAGAGAAGTCCTCCTGAGAGAAGACTCCTCGGGTATCAGGTGTATTGACCGACCAAATCTTTGAGAAAACTTTACTCTAGTCTAAACAACAAATGAATTTCTGTTCTGAGGTTTTTCTTCACTGACTAAAATTAGTCTTTTGATCAGTTAGGTTGGGTTTTTGAGAGCTGATCAGTATTATCAGAGTGAGAGGTCTGTTTTAAGTTTTGGATGGGTGGATATATAAGTAACAGTTACGTGGATATTAGAGGAAGGTTATTGGGGGGTCAGAGTCAAGTGCAGAGACCCCATAATTCCCAGTTGCACCTTCGTTATGAAGCTCCCGTTACCGTTATGAAGCTGGGTCTTTACTTGTCATTCTACTTCTCTTGTTATTAAATTTAGCTATTGCATTATGCATGTGGGGGGATATTACTGCAGCCTGTATTAGATTGTTGAAGAGCTTGCCCTTGCCTGGGATTGCCTGAAGGGTTTTTCCCTTCAGTGACTGAGCGAGTGAACCACGTCGCCGCACAATAACTCAAGCCTGCGGCCTTAACATCACAAGATGTGTTTCCAGTATGACTCCCTGCAGCCCTCTGTTCACAATTACCATTAATGACTCTTTCAAGCTACCAGGCAGTTTCTCATGATCTCACATTTATAGTTACAGTGTCAGACCCTGCTGCAGCTGTAAGACAAGGAGGGGCGTATCCAGGGGCTACCCTGTTACCATGCTGGAAGCTCAGCTTGGATTGGTCTGTCCACCAATTTTTGTCCAGTTTGATCCAGACAGAAAGATCTCAACGACTAGCAATGAAACTTTCCACTGTTTTATGGTAAAAAAAACAGGCAGCTGTATACAGTATGACCTTCCTAATATAACCTTTTCTAATATTAGGGTAATTGATTTCATGTATAAGGTTGGTGTTTTATTTCATATTTGAAAATGTCGTTTTAAAACTTAAAGATTACAGTGTTTTACCGTGCAATTATGTGTCTCCAATACAAAATATTACTACACAATAGTGCTTTGAAATATGGCTGTGTTTTACCATGTACAGGCAAACACAGTCATGCTTAGATATTTTACTTTTATTTTATATATTTTATGATCTTTTACTGTCATGGTTTGGCAGTTTTTTACCGTAAAATCGAGTTTTGTTTTTTTTTAACGATGTACACACATACCCATTTTATGATACCCATACTGTAATATTTCATGACAAACCTATTTTAAACAGCATTTTTTTAAATGAAAAAAACTTGCATTTATACGATAACATAAGGAATAAAACATCAAGCTTAAAGGTGAAATCACTAATATCCTTTTAAAAAGTTATTCCGTATTTATTCTGGTAAAATTCTGGCAACCACAGCTGCCAGTTTTTTTTTTGTTTGTTTGTTTTTTTACCATAAAAACAGTTTATTTACAGTATTTTTCTTCTGCAAAAGATCAATCCTATAAAGTTTGGTGATGCTTCTCCTCTAGCATCACCAACAGGTTTACTGAACCGTGACCTCTCTATTTCCTTGCTGTGGTATTTTATCTGGCCTCTGGCTTGCCCGTTTACCACTGATGAACAACTGATGATGAACTGATGAACAACCACAAAACTCTGATGGCTGTGTCTACACATGATGCATTTTTTTGTAATTGTTTTGAAGCATTTTCTACATGCTGCTTTGAGCACCTTCCTTCTATCCATCAGTGCGCCGTGCAGTTTCTGAAGAAACGCCCTGAGTGCTCAAAGTTATAAAACAGTTTTGAGTTTTTTCCTCCACTGTCCAAGTCTTCCATAAGTCAGAAACATTGTCTCAACACTTAGCTAACATGTCGAGTCTAAGCTAAGTGAGACTGTGAGGCTTGTGAGTCGAGCCTGACATATTCTGTAACTCTCTCCGCCTTACAGAAGCATCTTTTCAGCCATAATACGTCCATGTTCTATGCAATTTTTATTTTGCTCCTGATGGCATTCAGCCCTCAAGATATAAATTGACAATACCCGATGGGCATATCGAGCCGCCGGAGGTTTCTCCGTGTTTTGTTGTGGTAGGTAGAAGGCAGAGAAAGAGCAGAGGTTTCTGCTGGCGCAGCATTATTGGATATGTAGAGTCATGATGGAGTCATCTCCTATCTCAAGGACACGTTCATGTTCAAAAACCTGACCGCACTCCCACAGGCTCATCCAAATCCCTTTGTTCCCGGACTATTTTTATGAGTTTTTTTTTTCCAGGAGCAGAATTGATTATTTGTGCACCGAAAAAGAGCATTTGCATCTTTTTGCCTCCAGTACTGGAAAGAAAAACTGGAAGGGGTTCCTCTGTTATTGATCCTTCATGGATCTGACACGACCTTCATTGTTATGTAACTAATCCCAAAGCTGCCCACATCCACGCTTACAGACACCCGAAACTCAAAGCCTAACCATGCCTGCAGTGTTGGATGACATGGAGGCGCAGCAGTGGAGTGAGTCCCTCCCCTGAGTGTTGAAGACTTTCAGATACTCTCCAGCACAAACAGACCAGCAGCCGTTATAGAGCAAGAAAAAAGCAGCGTCGTCCTTGTCAGCTGGAGCCGGACAGATTTACGTAATGCTGAGGGGAAAAAAACATCTGACTCACTTGTTGACGATCCACTGATGACATTTAATCATTTCCTGATGTCTTCATTTTGTTTTTATGACCTGTTACATCGGTTTAAGATCATCCGTAAGCCTCTATCACTCATCTTGATCATTTGGGTTCATTCATCATGTTTCCGGCTGCAGTGTCACCACATTATGTTAATGATCTGATGTCTGGCTGTTTGAATAGATGAATACTCATCATCTCCTTCGAATGTACAGAAATGGTGGTTCAACATGGATACCCTTATTTGCCTCGTTGTCAAGACTTAGATGAGAAAACTGATACAACGTCCGCTTACCAGCACCTCTAAAGCTCTTTAACTAACACTACAACATCACGACGAGTGGGAAACATTACCGAGAAGATGTAATCTGGATGTGGAGATCCCACTTTTTCAACACCGCTAACTGTTTTCTCAGAGTCGGACGGCGAAGTCGACAGCGCCTCCTAAATTCTCAGCTGATTATCTGCGCTCGCTGTATGCTTTATGAAGCAGGTTCAGCTGGGAGAGCATTAGGATCTGAGTCAACAAGTCTAAAATATGCAAAGATCTCGGGTATTTTACGTACTAGCAACTTTATGATACATGTGTCTCCCCTATATTAAATTATGCTTCAGGGATTTGGGGTTTCACAGAGTGTAAAATAGCAGACTCTATCCAGAACAGAGCCACATGCTGTTTTTTTATTTTTAATTTAGCCGTCCATATGTTTGCTCTTACTTTGTCTGTTCGGGTTGGATTCCTCAATCAATAAGGTGAAAGTGTGAAAACTGTTTAATATTTCAGAATACTGGGTCAATAAGACGTTTTTTCTTTGGAGTAAATCACACAGCGCTCCACGAGGCTGCAGGGCCTCATGCTGTTTTACAGTATATGCATCGAAAAGATCTGCCATGAATACAATTAGAGGATGGTTACTTTCTACATTTGAAGAAAAATGGTTAGAAGAGAATTTTCTGTTAAAACCAAACTTACAAACATACACTGTAAAAATCAAGGACAGGCACTGAGTCTCATGTTAGTGCAAACTTATCAAAGAGTCAAAGTTTAGTTTAGCTGCACACGAATTCCTCCTCTGACCTTGAAGTTGGCAGATTTAAAACCGTCCAGGACAATAACAGGTTGTGTGAATGTGTGAATCACATTTTGTCCAGAAACGTTTTGGTGCACTGACGATGATGGAGGGAAACGGTTAAAGCTCGGAAATATTATCAGGTTTTCTCTTTCTCTAAATCACGGTGTCTGTTTAGGCTCTTAGTTATTTATGACACAATAATAATGAATCATCAGCGTCACCTTTATGGACGCACACAGGTTCCTTAAAGTCATATTTTGAGCAGGACATTTACTTTACAAAGAGTGAGTGTCTGGTCCAGTAAGTTCATGAAACCAGATGTTGTGTCAGGTTTGTCTGGGTTTATTTCTCTGCCAGATATCCCAACATATAAATGTTAAGTTAGTCTAACGTGCGCCCAAATGAACAATGTAACAACACAGCTTTAGAACTTTATTGTGCAGCTGTGAAGGCTACAAAGTGCTGTCAGCGACTCGATGCACAGTCTTCCTCATCTGCATCACAATGCATGTTTGAATCTCCAACCACCAAACCAACTGTTTGCTATTTGTTTCCAGTGTTTGTGCTAAGCTAACAGGTTGCAGGAGTGAATATGCATATTTCTCCAAACTATTTGGGAGAAAAGGAGAATGAGTTTCTGTGAAACTGAGGCCAACGCTGAAAATGTTTTATTTTAGAAATTGTTGAAACACCAACTGACAACTTGGCAGAGACAATAGATCAAGATTAAGTTATATTTGCTTTAGGTTTGATTTCTTTTTTATGCTGTGTAAATATTGGATGTTGTTGGACGTTGTGCTCTCTTGTAGCTGAGAAACGCATTTGAAAAACATCAGCACACCATTTCAGAAGTCTGCATCACCGTTATACAACAATCAAACCAAGCAGTTACACTCTTTGTGTGACAGTTTCTTTGAGCTCCCCGAGTTTCTTTGTTTCACTTCTTTGTTTCTTCTCTCTCTTCTTCGTCTTCCTCACCTGTACTCAGCTCACACCAAACCCCTGCAGGCCTTATGTAACCCCAGACAAGCTCTGACTGTTTCCTGAGCAGACACACACACACACACACCTGTCCCTTGGCACGGAGCTGAACAGACTTCCAAAATCACACCAGTGTTCCTGCAGCACATCGTCACATGTCCTGCAGTGTGACACGGCGAGCTTCACAGCTTTCCAGATTTGAGTGGAGCTGAGTTTTCTTCACCAACGACGGCTTGTTGTCCTTTTGTGTCGTCTGTGGGCAAATGTTTGCGTCGGTGCCCGCAGCTTTACAGTGTCCTAACATCCCCCATCGGTTCCTCTTTCATTGCTCAACTCTTCTCGGATGGCTTCAGTTCTACAGAGAGTGTTAGACGAGTAGAGGGAGCAGAGTGTCTCCCGGCACAAAAATCCCATAATGTATCGAACTCTGCGGCTTTCAAGCCAAATGGCAAGAAAAAGAAGAGAGCGGCTCAGTTTACCTGAAGATCCATGTCAGCTTTAACTGCTCCCTCTGCGTGATGCTGAAGGAAGAGCGATTATGTAACGCGCGGGTATCGCTTGGGTCGGCGCGAATCTGTCTAATCTGTCACTCGCGCTCTCTCCGCTGACGGGTTCAAAGCGGGGCGGGCGTGTGATTTTAGCGTCGCGCGGATGCGCTGATCGGTCCTGATGTGCCTCAGCAAAACACTTTTTAATTCCCGCACGGAGGAAAATGTTTATGAATCATCCGACAACCTTTCACTTGACCTCGTGATTGATTCACAAAGCTGACGGGATGTCACGTAGCAAAAAGTCAGCAGCGTCAGCGAAGCGGGCGACAAACAGATGACGTGTCTGCATTTTTTCTAACCGGTGACGGAAGAAACTCTCCTCGCTCGTTCTTCTGCACAGGTCATCTCAAGACTCGAGACCAGAAATAGAACAGAGATATGAAAGGCGCAACAACGTTTGGAAACTCTACGCGTCTCAATTGATGGTGAGTCCTGTCAGGGAGTCCCAGAGGAAGGCGCATGTCAGGCCAAGGCAGATCATTTGCCACTCTTCCTCACGTTGCTCCACGCCTCCTTGCACGCGCTGGACTCGCCGAGGCTTTGCTTTGACCTTTCTCAAAACCTGCATGCCAGAACGCCGCTGTGTTACCTTTTTTGTTTTGTTTCTTTAAATAGCACCTGAGCTGGAGCCAGCAGGAGCTCGCTCGCTGCCGTGCGGGCAGCACCCTTCTCATTTCGCTTCCCGGCTGGAGCCGCGGCGCTCCAGGTGAGCTGGGGGAATTTTTAAAAAAAGCAGCGTCCACCTCGATGCTTGTCTCACGTCGTCTGACTTCGCCGCATGCATTTTAAGTTTGGGATCAGAGGGTGTAAAAACACGAGGCTGTTTACAGAATTCGCTCACATACTTAAGTAAATCCTTCTCTTCAAAGTAAAGGGGGAATCATCACCGACAGCTCAGACCAGCGCTTAAGGCTGGGGCCTGTCAGGAGTACAGAGGAAAGCGAGAGCTAATGTCAGCGCAGCTACCAAAGGGCTTTGAGAGTTTGGCAGACTTTCGAATTGGATGATGATAATATTAGATTTATTACATTTTCATGACCTCTCAACACTCCCACAACTCCCTTCAGGTTAAAAAAGAAACAAATCCAGCATCTCTATGTTGAAACACAATCACTCTAAACTCAATTTCCTTGGAAAGTTACCAACCTGCAGAGAAATGTTTTTTATATATTATACAGAATATTATACTTGATACCTTGATATTAGATAAATCATCAAGAGACCGTGCGGTGCAAAGCTGAGACGAGAAGTTAAAAGACGATTCTTCTTTCAAGTGTTGCTCTTTCTTCTTTTACTGACGACTGTGTGAGACGGATGTGAACTTTTTTATGTTGCTGAACTTGTGAAAAGATGCACCGGCTCAAGATTGCAGAAAATTATAATTCATACACAAACAGGTCAACTATTAGCTTTGCGAATGGATATACTCCTGCTCAGAGATATATAGAGATAAAGAGTTGATTATCCTTCTATTGTCTCGAGAAAATAATTATGTCATTATCGCGGTGTTGTAACTCTTGGGGAAGAGCAGCGTGTAAGGTGTGAGCGGTCAAGGATGACTGAATTTATGGCGGAGCAGCGGAGCAGATTAGCAGTGGAAGTTTGGTTAGAAAGAAGCGCACAGCGTGTGTTTCAGTACACAGTGTCTCAGAGTCGGCTGCTGTGGGAAGGGTCAGGGGGTTAACCCTGTAAAGTCGGCACAAACTTCGACATCTTCCCAACCACGGTCTGGCAGCCGAGCCGGAAAGGACCAGGCGAGGTCTTGTTATCCCAAGACTGTGAGAAAATTAGGCCTTTATCTCGCGATGAGATAATACCTCGTTATCACGAGAAAACCGGGGAAATAAAATGTTTGACCACGTAGGGCTTCAGTATAAATGTCTAAATATCTCAACATAAAATGTTTTCTGTTCAAAAACTGCAAACCTAAGACGTGCTCATCCGTCTTTTACTGGAGCGAGTCTCTGGTCTGATCTGAGCACATGGTTTGCTTCAGACGATGGATTCAGTGTGGACGGAAAGCGTCTCATACTCATACACGTTATTGTTGTTAATTAACCTTAATTACACTTTAAGCAGAGTGTGTTTGTCTTTCCTCAACTGAAGCCGCTGTTGTCATACGTTTCAAATTCAAACCAGCGCCTTTTGAAATGAATCAAATCAAAAGAAGCTCTTCTCTGGTACACCTGAGTCTCTAACAGGGACAAGAACCGTCTCCTCATGTGCATTTTGTCCCAAAGCACCATAAAAGTTTACTTCAAAGCGCACTAATATATAGAAGAACTTTTTTAAGCGCCGTGACAATGGATGTTTCCACTGACGGAGTGCGTTACAAAGCCAAGGTGGGATAT
This sequence comes from Nibea coibor, assembly GCA_023373845.1. NCBI lineage: Eukaryota > Metazoa > Chordata > Actinopteri > Sciaenidae > Nibea > Nibea coibor. Next base: position 6,688,403 of record CM041727.1, read on the forward strand.
CAGAATTACAGCTGAACAAAGTACTGCGGTTAGGATTTTCATGGCGCTGGCAACTCAGAGGACCCCCTGTGGGGCACTGATCCCTGTTCTGTGGAAGAAAAGCACTTATTATTAATAATTCAGCACCTGAGCCGCTTTATTATCAGATGCAGCGAGTGAGAACTGCAGCTTAAATCCTCGATCTTTGTTCTCTATCTCAAATGGGGAATCAAAGCTGCAGCAGGTGTCAGTCTCTCTCTCCGCTCAACATAATTTAGCCCTGTGTACAGTACGCGAGCCCTCGTCTCTTTCCATCCATCCTCTTACAGTCTGTTTTTGACGGAGACGGATTCAGCCCCGTGTGCTGTTATCAAGCAGATACTTCAGGCCGGAGACAGTTTGCGAGCGGTTGCATCACTCCTCATTGTCCCCACATTTGATCGTCGACGATTCCCCTTTATTTGTGGCATACGCCGCCGTGCCGCCGCGATCTGAGCAAGCAACAGCATCCGTGGCTGTGAAGTGAAGCAAAGCTGCTCCTCGAGCGTCCACTCTTGATTGACAGGTGGGTGCTGTTACAGGTGGCTTACTCGAGCACCCAGTCCCAGACACGATCCACGTCTTCGCCGATTTTTAGATTAGCCGGGAGGCAGCTTCAGAAACACAGAGTGGATCTGACTGAATGGAAATTAGAGGAGGTGACCTCATTTAATCCGTGTCTCATTTGTCTTTGTCTTAAACTTCACCTCCTCTCCTCCTAATATTTTAATAATTACTGATTATATTTCTTCATTTCATCATGGTGGAGTTGGCCAAAGTAAATATCGTGTGATCAACATCACCGCCTTGACACTTCTTTTCTGTGAATAGTGATCTAACACGAGTCCGACCTCTGAACTGCTCCTACGAGCTCTCCTTCGCTGGCAGGTTCAGTACCGGGATCAGTCCGGCAGCTGACTGCGTAATGAGCCGCCGCCTCGGTAAATCAGCTGCTGAACACACACAGATTGCAGCCGCACGCTCCCATAAATGCTGACTCCAGGCTGCTCTGCTTTTGGTCTCCCCACACATAAGCAACAATTTAATGTGGCCTATTTTTACATGTATCAAATGAGGCCGAAAGCACAGCCAACACAAACCCTCTCTTTAAATGAAAGCATCGAGATGATTCCTGCTCTCTTCGACTTTGTTTCGACTCCGACGTTCGACCACCGGAGTGTAATCGGCCGTGTGTCATGAATTATTCTGCTAATAAATAATTCTGCTGAATGAAGTTGTGATCAAAAGACGCCGAAATCAAGGCCGTCAAACGGTGCGTCGGTCTGCTAAGCTATCGGCTGCGGCATGGACAGAAAGACTCCGCCGCCGTTACCGGGCGCAAAGAAAACACATCAAAGAACACGATCTGACTCCTCCTGTGTATCACTGCAAAGTACACAAGGAACACGGGCCTATTGTTCTCGCCTCTGCATTACTTAGCATATTTTTTCCCTTGAGTCATAGTATGCACATGTATTTGGCTTGATAGCGAGCGGCAGACATGAATGCAGTGTGCTCAGCCGCTGCTATAATTAAATCGTATAATTGAAACCTGGGGGATTGTGTGTTTTTGTTCTCGGCTCTCAACACCATTTGCTGCTATACGTCACCCCTGTGTGTGCGATTGTCATGCTAATGTAAGAGTGAGAGACCTGTGGGTAGATGCCGATGCCTCGCTCCGTCCTCCCTGGCCTTCCTGCAGGATCCTGGGCAGGTGGGGTGAGCTCGTACGGCATCAGCTGCACAGCCTTTGACATGTCAAATACCTGTGTCAGCTCGTCTCCTCTCGGCTGGATGAATCCAACTCTTTTTACTCCATGAAGCACTGCAGCATCACAAATTACGAGCCTGCACAGCAGCAGCAGCGATGTCTGCGCCTTTAAAGCCCATCTGAAATATTGAGCGTGGATGAGTGCGCGGCAAGTTCTTATCCCGGGTTATTATGTCCATGCATCAGTCAGGAGGCCATTTTCACACCAGAAGAGTCTTTCCAGCCTCCGGTCATCAAAGCCTGGTGTCGGCTCTGCTGCTGCTGTCTGCGGCACACACACGCACACACACACACACCAACGCACGCCTACGTGCAGCTGTTTATTGTTCCTGGCAGGTCAGGTACAGGGCAGGTAAATAGAAGTAAGTCAGAGTTGCTTGTTTCTGCAGCTCTGCTTTTCAAGCATTAAGACGCATAATGTGATAGAAACCAGCCCCCGTGTGCTTCCTCGGCCTCCTTACTCCTCGCTCCTTTGCATATCTGTTGCCCGTGTGCACGCACGAGTGGGTGTGCCCCCTGCGTTCACGCAACGGCGCACATACTGGATTAATTAGAAGCGAGAAGTGAGCGCCGCAATCTTTGCCAAAGTCAACGTTTCCCGGCATCCTTTACGCCAAACAGAGGAGGACGGTTTGAAGCAGGTGCAGCAGGTCCGCTCCTGATAGCCCTTAACGCGTTACCAGAGCTGTCACCCGCTGCTCACTCCTCCTCCACCTGCTCGAGCTGAGCTTGTTAACTGTTGCGGGGGGGGGGGGTAGGAGATGTGTCACAGTGGACCGGGACGGGCGTAAGATGAGCTGAAAGGAGTTTATGTGTGCCTACACTCCACTGGAAATACCTCTTTCTGTCTCAGTTGCTGGCGATGATTAGCATGAATGACAGGACTGGTGCATTGCAACACTGGAGTAGAGTTGCTTGCATACTAAAAAGCTTGTTCAGTCATGCTTTTTGTCTGTTCTAAGGGCTGAAATGAGACCCCTGACGATTATACACACTTTTATTTCTCCTCACCTCGGCTTCTGCAAAATGTTTTTTTAATGCCTTTATATATAAAGGAGGTAAAAGAGCCATACCTCTTCAGTTTTAGTGTTTTTTTTACTGGGTGTCAGGCGTTTTAGAGGTGATTTTGAAGATTGTGCTTATACGGTTGTACTGCCTTGGCCTGGAGTTATCTCTGAACTTTGGATGCCTCTCAAGTCTGCGTGCAGAGATCCAGGCAGAAACCTCCTGTTTGTTCCTGTACAGCTTCCAAAAAACATTTGAAGACACGGCGGAAAGGAAGATACAGTTTCCACACACTGATAACTGTTCATTAATCTCTTTTGACATGTCAGCTACATGTCCAAAAATCATATTTTAGTGTTTTAATTTTTAAAAACATCCCTCTCTTTCCTCTTCTTTTAAAATTTAAAAAATGTTTGGGGGGGCTCAAAAAGGATAAATAATGATCAGATGAGGCGTTAGAGGTCCAGTGTGTAGAATTTAAGTTTCAGATTGCAACCGACTGAAAACCCCTCACCTCTCGGTTCAAGTACATTAAAAGGTCCTATGTAGAGTCCGGCCTGTACAAGAAAGGTCAAAGTTGTCTCCACTTGTTGAGCAAACTTTCTATGACACTGTGATGGCAGCTGCAAGATGACAAGACTAAAAAGAAATGGTCAAGAGGCCCAGCTCTGTCTTGGACTGTCCCCTAGACTCCACAGAGGAAGAGGGGGAGAGGAGGACGTTGGCAAAGCTGACATCCATCAGGAACAACTCCTCTCACCTCCTGCATGAGGCTGTGGAGGCCTTAAACAGCTCCTTCAGCCACAGACTGCTGCTCCCACCCTGTAAGAAGGAGCGCTACCGCAGGTCCTTCATTCCAGCATCTTATCTTATCTCATGTAAAGCATACACATCAATATACTTTGATTTCATCTCCAAAATCATCTGCAGCTGCCGCATTATGGCAGTAACAGTTTGTGTGCGAGGTAAAGAGTAGAGAGACACACATATCTGATATAAAAAGGGTAAGATGAAACCACAACGAGTGTCGCAGGGGGCTTCGGGATGTCGCGGAGAGGAGTGTCTGTGAGTTAAAACAATAGGATTTTTTTTTTCAAGTTAATTGGAAGCCGACGCAGCGTGTCACTCCCTCGTTCAGCCTCCCTCCCGCATCGCGTCGCCGTGCCACCGGGCCTCAAATCTGATCGGCGTGCAAAGGTCTCCGTGCTTTGCTGCAGTTGAAAGACCCAGAGTGAAGGCATTTCCCAAGGGCCGCCCCCCAGGGGAGGTCAGCATGGGTTTTCACATTTTTCATCTGAGGGAATTTGATTTGCCCAGAATTCTCTTCATATTTCTTCTCTTATAATGGCCCATTAATGTATGTTTTATAGCTTCAAATGTGTTTATTGTGCGGCTGTCGATACACTCGGAAAATACGGTGACATCAGGAGCTTCAGCTATGTCCAAAGAGTTGATTTCGATTGGGAAAAAAAGAAGTGTCGGGCTGCTTCGGACCTTAATTACTGAGCGATCTGTGCATCTTGGTGCAGAGAGCTCTGCTTTTAAAGATTTCCTCCTAAACTCAGCTCATCTCTACGTGCAGCCTGGATGCACAGAGGTTGAGCATTCCAATGTGAGCACTGGGCATAACCCGAAGACGCTTGTACTCCTGTTTTAATGGACTTAAACATCCGCAGAGCTTCGGCGCGTGTTTCAGCTGCACATCTGAGAGTTTAAAAATGACAAACAGGCTCAGTAGGCAAGCAGAGCTTTTGTTCAAACACATTTAAGACCGTTCGCAACATGAATTTGTCACCAACAACACAGACAACAAAAAAAAAAAGATTTAAAACTTTAATCACACCGTGCACTGTTTACTGCAATTTTATCCTCAAAGTTGGTTGCCTTATGGGAGCAGAGTCTCTCAGTCACTCGGCAGTTTGTAAATTTTCTAAAAGGGAAGAATGAATCAGCAGATGGTGAGCAGTCTTCTCAGTGGGGGGAAAAAAAAAATGTTAGGAAGGTGAAAAATTACAAACAACAGGATTTGCCGAGAAAGGTTTCTTCCATTTAAGTCAATACAAATCATGTGAAGTGAAACATTCTTCCTCGCTCACTGGAGTGTGTCTCAGCCGCGGTGCCTTCAGTGCTGCCACCGGCAATCAGAAGATTTGTATAGAAGCAGAGGTGGAAGAAGTAATACAACCTTTTTTGCTTACAAGTACCAAGTATATATATTATTTTATCGCTCTGCGGAAAATGTTTGTGTTCTCGTGACGTTCAACATCAATACAGCAAGAAGCTTCCTGGTTCAAACCCGGGGCATTTGTGGAGTTTGCAAGTTCTCCCCGTTCTTCCTCCCACAGTCCAAAGTTAATTGGTTAATTGGTGACTCTAAATTGCACGAAGGATTTGAACGTGAGTGTGAATGCTCTCCATGTATCAGAATTTCCAATCCTATCCAGCGACCCTGATGAGGATAAGAAGTTACAGACGGATGAATAAACTGTTCCATGTTTTAGTACCGATCCACAAATTTGTATTTCTTTTTGCATTTTTTGGTGCAATTTATTTTGTTATGAAGTCTCCTGGACAAATGTGGAGAGATGGTGGAGTGATGGGCAGCCACACAGAGCTGTTGGAGTCCACGCTGGACTTGAACCTGCCACCCTCCCGTTCTCAAGCCAAATCCCGACAGACTGTGCGACTGCGACAAAGAGACAAAAAGGATTTAAACCACTGTTTTAACTTTAAAGGTTTATTGTGTGTTTTGTAAGTTAAGTAACTAAACTTAGTCACTAAAGCTGTAATTGCAGAGGAGTAAAAAGTCGAATATTTCCCTCGGAGATGTGGCATAAAACGGAGAAACTCAAGTAAAGGATAAGTAGCTCAAATGCAAATGCACTTATTATTATTGCTGTAATCCAGTCTGCAGCCACCAGGGCTGACTGCTTGTCCAGTGAACACAGAGACACACAGTGCTGTTTAAAGTTTTCAGTGTTTTTTCACGTTCAAAGTGATCACGGAGGCTCCAGGTTGGAGCTCTGTGGATTACCAGGCTCATGTGACACATGATAATTTAATTATTCCCCCCTGACCGAACATGAATGACTGGCAGCAAACTTTCTCGCCCAAGCTGAGAGTTGTCCCTTTGATGGGAAAACTAACTGTCTGCCTGTGATTCAACACGAGGGGACAGAGCACGTATCTGTGGGGGATCTGCCTCCTCGTGCTCCTGCCGCCCGGCCCCCCTCATCATCATCGTCACCGCCGCCGCGCTCCCTTTTGACTTCATGTAACACGACACAGGTTCACCCTCCTTCCAGCGGCGGGTCCTATTAAACCGCTGAAATCAAAGGAATTCATTCCCCCGTCTTTTCATCCCGCTGTCATGAAACAGACAAAGGTAGACGGGCCTCTCTGACAGATGCCTCATTATAAGCGGAGCCGTTGCTATGGTTACAGTTTCATTATATTCTGGTCAGAATTTTTCTCTGATCATCCTTAAACAAAAAATCCCCGTCATTCAGAGAATAGTATTCTGCGGCTCGGCGCCATAAAGCAGCACCAAGGTCACCTCGTCGCCTCGGTATTTTTTTTTTTGCTGTAAATTTTCTTTTTGTGGCGACGAAATGAATAGACGGAGGAGGAATGCAACGCGTCGCAACAAAATCATATTTTGAAAGTTTGAAAACCAGTTGCACAATGTGTTGATTATTGACTCTGTGTTGTCAGGTCGGTCCTTTTATCTGCTGCGCTCATTATTTCCTCAGGTGAGTCAGGTCAAGGTTAAGGCCATTTTTTTACCTACTCTTCTTCTTCTTCTTCTTCTTCTTCCAGCATCCCATTTCCCTCCATCGGTTCGATCCTCTGTTGGGTCTCATTTCCATGTGGAGGCTGAGAGACGTTCACCTCCACTTAGCACCGTAATCTGTCTCCTCAAGCTGAGCAGACAGTCGAGTGCTCTGCGCCTCTCGCATATCCTTTATTTTCTCCTCCTTCCTCCTACTGAGTCTTTCCTGTCCTGACGGTGGACTCAGACGCATTAATTGTATTTTAAATCTGTCCACATCAAAGATTGTACATGTATTCGTAGGTAACAGCCAATTGTTTTTGCGTCTGTGTCGGGTTATCCTGAGGAGCCTTTGTAACTTATCCAGACTTTTGAGTTCACCACGTTCACACACTCTGCTCTTTTATACACACATGATGAAATAAAAAGTAAGTATGATGAAATGGAACAAATACTCTCAACACAGGTATCCAGAGGAATAGATGGCTGTTCAAATCAAATCTAATTTTATTCATGCGGGGAGTCTCCTGCAAGATTGTGCAGCAAAGGGGCTTTGCAGAGAAATGAAATGAAAAATAAATAAATAAATCAACATAAGAGGTAGAGATCAGACGTGGAAGCAGTCATACCTGCTCTGTCCTGGCTTAATCTTCGGCTAAATGAATGCTAAACGCAGCAGAGCGAGGCTGAGTGATGAAGTTTGACTCGAGTTTACGATCCCGACTTCGGAGAGAATGAAGAAAAGTGAACAAGAACAAATGCTTAGCGTTTCTTTGCACGCACATCCCAGAGCTTAATGAACCTCCTTCGTGAAGGCACTGAGACGAGGAAGCCGGAGAGAGACTCGATGGCGGGTCACGACATCAGCGAGGGGACGAACTGAACACAAGCACGCGTAGTCCAGCTCACTTACAGTTAGCCGGACACAGATGCGACACAGTCTGCGTGTGCCATGGTCGCCAAGGCTAATTGCGGCTCCACTGAGAAAACGCAGATACGGATGCTGAAAACAAAATTACATATTTTGAAGCAAATAACCAGAAAGAAAAAAAACATTTTCTTGGTTCTTTAGCGACGTATAGAGTATTCTTTTCCTTTGCACGCAGTGAGACTGTGAAACATTTTTTGAATTCATTCCTAAGAGTTGAATTATTTATGCTGCTGCAAGGTTCGAGTGTTTAATTGGCCCCCCTGCAGTCACTTCTGGGTACATGTGACGAAAGCTGGTTGGCAGTAAATAAGAGTTTTTGTTTCCCTCGCATTCAAGGACCATTTCAAACGTTTACTTCTCTTTTCTGATGAGAAACACAGAGTCAGTAAAACAAAGTCTTTTACCACTTTAATGCGCCGCTGAAATAAATAAGAGACACTTGGAAAAAAAAATCGATGTCATTTTTCAGCGTTTAGTTTGCCAGGAGGTGTCAGAGGTCGCCTCTGAGCCTGGAACATCCATTTTAACTTCATTTTGTCAGACATATTATTTTATTTTTCTCTCCAGCTAATTAGTGTTCCTCCAAAATGAGACACGTTCCGCTATAAAGGCCAATCCCAGCAAAGGCTGGACGTTATGTAACGCTCAGTGCTAACTCACGATAATAAATGACTCTCTCCCCGCTTCTCTTTTACTTTTAAGACACTTCTCCCCAGCAGCTTCTCTCCTGTGTGCTGGTATTTTCCCCCCTTTTTAAATATATGCTGTTATTGACATTTACTGAGAAAATAAGCAAAAATGTCAAGCCTTGTACCTCTAACTGTATCCCTATCCGCATTTGTGGAGTAGTCTCGTGTTCCAACAGTGAAGAGAAGCTTAAAAGATTCAGAGTTTTTACACATTTGCAGCGTGAAACGTTTGGGTGCCGGCGATGGCAGGCAGACGGTAACATTTTGGAAGTGTTATGTCACTCTGAGACAGTTTGTGGTAGGCGGGTTCTTCTCGCCGCTCACACAAAACACATTTACAGTTTCGGTAACTCTAAACGAGACCTGTAAAGTGATTGCACAGTTTGTTTTTAGTCCCATGAATTAACGTGATACTCTTATTGATTGTGAGTAGATTCTCCCAGAGAAGGCAACACCGGGTTAAATGAACGCTCTCATCAGAGCCATCGTGATTAACTGAGCTGGGGCTGCTCTCGCGGGGATTGATACCCTCACTGGCCGACGCTGCAGTGACTGATGGGAGTATCACATGACGTCGGGCCAACCTCTGTGTGTGCTTCCCTCTTAAACAAACAGCTGAACGCATGTTTAGGGCTACAATCCAAGCAGTAAATATTTTGATGTGTCAGCCTCAAGTGGCAAGCTCTGTGGCCAAAAACTGCAGTTCCTCAAATGTCCACTTGAGGCTGGTTACAGAACGAGTCAGTCTCCATAAGCCCCCATATAATAATAAATAAATAAACGTGTTTACAGCCTGGTACAACAGTTTTGGTCTCTGTAGCTAATTTCTACGTTCGTGACAACTGCACTAAGTGTGAATTTATATACAACTCACCTGTTCAAATTATATTAAGGCTTAAAGTTATGCAGGATTAACAGTGTGGACGCTTTGGTTGGTGCCGTTTTGAGTTTGTTTTGAGTTTCCTGTTTTGTCTATCTTGCATTTCTACTTCCTGCCTTGTTTCCCCACCTAATTTATGATTACGTGCCCGTCTCTGATTTGTCTCACCCGGCGTCCTGCATGGTTATTTAGTTCCTGTGTTTCTGATTGCGTCTGACTTTTAAGATTAGCTGAGAGGAGGAAGAAGCAGGACAACCAATGTGGCGGCAGCTGTCGGCACTTTCCTTTGAAGACAAGCCGACATCCTTCTCACGATGTATGAGAGCCCAAAGAAAGACTCTCCTCTCTGGAGAGCCTCTGTTCTGAGGAAGATATTTAGAGATATTTCTCCACCGATGTTCACGCCACTATTACCTTGAAACTCCATGACTGCAGCTTCCCCATCTGATGTCACGTGGATCTCCAAATGTTTGAGTCTGAAAAATGAAAGAAAAGCAAACTTCCAGCACCGCAAGAATGTTTTTACTCTTAGCTGAGGTTCATAAATGTTTGCAGACGCATTATTTTGCATTTTCTTTTGCAGATTTTCATGAAATTCACTTTGCATTTGCGTTACATCTGGTTGTTACCTGGCTGTTTCCGGTTTTGCCCGTTTAATGGAAGAAGCTGTTTCAGGAGAACTGATTGAATTACACGGTAATTAGTTTTTATGTTGTTTGATGCCTGCATAATAGATTTTGAGAGTAACACAGATGTGGTCCTCTCTCTACCCCCACCAGGATCTGCAACAGAACAGCATCCCTGGAGTGCGTTGCTCAAGGACACTTCAGCAGGGTGGATCTAACAAGAGAGAGGGAGAGAAAGGATTAGGCTCATGTTCAAACCAGCATGTGAACATGAGGAGGGCCTTAGGATCCAGGTTTTTGTGGGGAGTGAGCACACAGCAGGCACCTCAGAGCAGCAGGCCCCCCGCGGTATTTCAGATGGAGCTGTCCACGCAGCGCACGCCTTGATACATGTGCCGTGTCGAGGAGCGACAAGTGGAGGCTTGAAGGTCGGCTGTGCGGCAACGCACACATCCGTTAATGTTCTTCAGCACGGAACAATGAGCATGTCTTTTTCTGTGTGTCACCTCGGCTTCATTGTCTTACTGTAAACCTGCTGCTGTACCAGGACCTGGAGCATTGTCTGATTCTCCCCGGTAACCCTGAGAGAGCGGCTGCAGAGAGCCAAGCCTCTCAGATCATTTATTATTGATTCAGCAGACACGAGCTAGGTGGAGCAAGGAGGACAGAAAGAGGCAGAAAGAGAGAGAGTGTCTGCCATAAGACCCGTTTAGTAACAGTAAATTAAGTAAAAGACAACAGGGAAAAGTAGCAATGGAGTGTGAGGAAGATAAAAATAAAATACAGTAATTTAAATAAATTAGTGAGAGGGAACAGTCATGACACTCGAACAGACAGACAGATGGAGGTGAGGTTAGGCCTGAGGTTATGTGAGACAGGTAGCCTCAAAGATTTGCCTTGTAGCGACACGCTGCCTGCCTCCTGCAGGCTGTTGTGCCAGAGGCGGAAACATCCCCATGTCGACCTTCATCAACGGCGCTCCCGGTCTTGGATCATCCAGCCGGGTATGAAGTGCAGAAGTTCTCTGGGGACACAAGTGGCCGCAGTCTGTCACAACACACCAGGCCAAGGTGGAGAAGATGGAGAGTGACTTTGTAAAGTGAACATTTGGCCAAAGCCGGACATTTGGTCAGTCGGACGAAGCAAACGCCCTAAAGATGACGGCCTCTTTATGCAATCTAGTGACACTGAGTGCGCCATTTTAAGTAAGTATGAGTCGAAGCGTCAGAAAAAGAGACGTTCCTCCCAAGAAGAACAACAAAACATGTTCAGGACACAGTTTGTAGCATGACCATGATCGTTACCGAACCTTTCTTCTTCCTTTTTGTTGCCGATTTGCAACCGGGAAGAACATTAGCACCAACATCTGACTGCAGAAACATAAATATACGACATATGTGCAACTTAAATTTGTATACTCGTATACTGCAGCATTCACTGCAACCACTTCAGCTCCAGAAGCTTCCTCAATATGGCGACCACTGAGATCAAGAAGGGTCAGCGTTGAGTTACGAGACAGTGTGAACGCACTCGTACTCAAAAGACCAGGAGTACGTGTAGCGGAAACAGAAACATCATATCTGGATGAAAACTTGCCTGCAGTACTTTTCTTTTGGTTTGTTATATTGGACCATTTGTTCCACTACGTGGCCCCATGACTGCATGACTGTTCAGGCTAGATTTGCCACAAAGCCTGAGCTGATTGCTTGTAATTAGGCCCTCTAGACATTTGCCTCAGAGCAGAGACACATTTCCCATCTCATGCGTTTCAATGGAGTGTTTTATTATCCGCTAACATTTCCCACAGGTCTAAATAAAGTAGGAGTCTAAATTAGTTTTTTTTTGCTCCTCTCTTCATTTTCTCTTCCTCTTCAGACGTGTGTTACGGCAGAATGTCCTCGTGTTATTCAGAGAAACATCAGCACGGTCCATTATGTTCAATTCAAAAAGGGTTTTTTTACACACACACTCACAAAAAAAAACATTCTTGATGTCTTGCGCTCCTCTCTGTGGTTTCTCATTGCTAGCAGTGCTTTGCTGGAGACGACTGATGTGTGAGCTGCACAGCGTTTATTTTATGCTCTCCCGTGTAGTGTTACTTTATCTTTCAGTTCTCAACGCTACCCACAGACAGCCTTGTCAGTAACAAATTAGCCGACCATCGAAAGAAGTTGAGACGACGACAATTTGGATGACCCTGTTCTTTTTGAGACGAGCACCTCAAGGACAGTGGATTGGTTGAAGTTAGGGCCTGGAATGAATCTCAACATGCTTGGATCCATATTACAGCAGAAGCCAGCACCCAAAACCTGGAGAGAAATGCTGGCAGTGTTGAGCTCACAGCAAAGACATCAATCACACCGCCGCCCTGGACCCACAGAGAACTGACCGTGTCAATGGTACCGGCACGGGCACCATCAATCACTCCCTTCAATGCAACACACTCTTTACAGTTACGAAAATACAGTAAATGCATGCAGGCCGTGTTCGTGCAGAAGAATTCGTCTGTTTATGAGGTGAACTGAAACCACGCTGAAATGTCAAGAAGGCAAAATAACTGCAGGTTAACATGTCACGTTATCATCCCTGTCCTTTCTGTTTGCGCCCCTGAGAGGGTGGCTACTTCCTCAGGAAACGACTGATCATGGAGAAAAATTAGGAACTTGGCTTTCACATGTTTTCATGTAGATCTTCACCCTGTCTCACTAAACACAGCCCACAGGTGGTGAGTGAGCATTTCTATATTTTCAATAACTATCACGATGGAGCATTTTAAAATTATTTTATTTGAATGTGTGTGTGTCTGAATTAAATTGAACTAAACGCTAACCTTCTCCACAAATCATTAACCGATACTAATGCAGTGGAGACGAGGAGGTGAGCAGATTACCGCTAAGCAGAGCCGTGCACAGGAGTCAGCTCAGTTATGAGGATGTGGTTATATATTTCTGATGAATCCTAAGAGAAAAAAAGCAATTGTAGCTGACGTTTAGAAGAGTAATGTTATTTATAATTCTGCAGACCTCACTCTGATGATCAGCTTTTAGAGAAGAATACATAATAAATGTCTGGATGGAAACAATCTGGCCTTGGTGGATGAAAATGGGAAGCTACCCTGAAACACACAATCTGTTACGGTTAGTTATCCAACACTATGTTGGATAAAATATGAACCTACAAGAGGTACATTTAAATCACATTTGCAACTTTTCTACCATAAAATAAAAATCATCACTTGCGAGAAGTACGTAACACTTAACAGCACAAAGTCACAAACCAACAACATTTTGGTAAAATTGGATCATATCTTATGGAGAAAATATTTCGTCTTATTGACTGAGTTTTTTGATGGACAGTAAAGCAAACTGCTGAGCTAATATAGTTTATGTCAGCTCAGTTTGTTAGACGAGCTGCCCGTTGTACTCTGAAGTGAACTGAAACCAAGCTGAAATGTCAAGATAAAACAAAAAACAATCAGGTCACATTATAGCCCCTGTCCTCTCTATTTGCACCCTGAGAGGGCGGCTCCTTCCTCAGGAAACTGCAGGATGGCTCATCATGCAGACAAAATAGAGAACTTAGCATGGGTTAGCATGTTTGTATGTCTCCACCCAGTAAAGTAAACTGATGTGAACTGTAGCTGCTGTTAGCCGGTGTTAGCTCACTTAGTTAGCCGAGCTCAGACCACCTGGGGAGTTTGAGTGTTCGTACTACAGGCATGATGGAAGTTTAAGGCAGAATACTGAGCTGGTGTCGTGCCAGAACCTGAGCTGGGCAAGTGGGTCATGTAACCGGGCTCACCAGCCTCTATGGACAATGACAGAGGAGGCTAAAAAGATTAAAGGAGACCGCAAGAGGCCGTTGAATGAGAGTTAATCTGGGACTGACTTTTGTTGTTGCACTGGACTGATGTTTGGCTGTTTTGGCAACAACGTTGTCAAATTTTTCTATCATAAGTAATATAATCATAACAAACACACGTGCAACTGTCCACAGCTCTGAAACTGGAGGCACTAAATAACAAAAATACCAATGTCTATGCAAAGCTGAGGTTGAGCTGTTTGTGCTCATAGTTTTTAAGTGCGTATCTTATCTTATTACTAATAATTTCATTAACAGATGAGCAGAATCTCACACTGTCTGCTACCATTCATGGTCAGATAGGACGGTTTGTGTTGAAGTAACATGGTCGCCTCCCATCAAGGTCACCTCTGCGTCAGCTCTGCAGTAGATAAAACGCACGTCTGTACAGCCTGAAAACATTTGTAGTTTGTAAAGTGACTGGGAGCATCATGCAGATAAAGCTGCAGAGCAGACCATGTGGGATTTCAAGCCCCCTTTTTCCTGTTAGTCTCCAGCAGCTCTTAGTGGTCACAGTTAAGGATTGCAAGGCGCTACACAGCATTACATTGCTGCGTGAACTTGCATACTTAAATCCTTTGATTTAAGTATCGCCAACAAAATCTGAGACCACCATTTCAGTCTGAGGTTCTTATAGGCCAACACTTTTTAATTTGATGACGACTGATTCAACAAGTTGCAGCCATAATTATTTAATCTGAAACTCCCTTATGTTGAGTATTTCTTCCAAAACACTTGATCATATATAAATCATCACCGCCCGGTCTGCAGCTAAACCTTGACAGTTTCTAAGATCTTAGTTTGTGTCTTATAAATGATTCAGCAGCTCCGTCATGGTTTCATCTCACGGTTTCATCAAGAGGGTAACGAGCTCTGAGGAGGAAAACGTGACGGGCTGTGAGGTGATAGGTGGTTTTGTCAAAACGCTGCATGTTTCGGTCACGCTTGTGCTTTAATTTATTTAATTGGAGATCGTATTCTGACTCTGTGGGAATTCCCTGCGGTTCGCCGAAGAAACAGCAGATGATATGAACAATTTAAGAGGTGAGATTTGGGGGCAAAGCAAAGCAGAGCGAGGCAAGACTCCTGATGTGTTTGCTGTTGTGGTCGGCTATCGGGAGAGCTGTAATGCTGTCACAGAGTACGCAGTTAGATCTAAATGGCTCATTTACATAGAGCCGTTTAATTATGTAAGAAACAGCCTCCATGCTGAGGGAGAACTGAGGAGGTTTGCAGGGTCAGAAGGTTTCTTCAAGTCTCTCCGACACGCACTAATAAGAACAGAGTGAGTGGCAGATTCCTGAGGAAGTAACAGCCATTTCCTGGTCCGGGTGTGAGCATAAGAAGTATGCAGTCTGATAAAATGAGGAACACACTCCCCCCCTGCACCATCGCCACCACAACACCAAGAGTTTACCCTGCACACACTCCACCTCTCCCTTCCTATATCCCTCCCATGTCCCTCTGACTGCCCCTCTGGCCTCCGTCTCCTCATCCTTCTGTATTTTAATCTCACAGCAGTGAAGCACCATCACTCAGGATGGACTCCAGACCCCCCAACCTGCTGCTGCTGCTCCTTCTGCACTTCTGTAAGGACTCACTCTTGTGCTGCTTTGAGGATGTTCACTTAAACCTCCTGATTCTCACTCCTGTTGTTTCTTCCCTCTTCCCCAAACACAGGGCAGTGTGACAGAGGACAGTCGTGTAAGTACAGCACACTCTTGCTTAATAATTGGTCCAGAGGGTTGTAGTTTATCCAGCAATGAGACAGTTTCAGGTTATCCAGTCCTTGCTGTATTAGACAAATCTATTTTTACCTCACACGGTTATTTTTCTTGCAGGAAGCGGGCATCGTATTATGCACTCCCAGCCTCGCTGATATTTTCAAGTCTTTAGTTTTAGTTCATTGAAGCTATTTTTAGTCGTCGCAGGTGAAGCTGGGTAATCTTTCAAATCAGCATGAACCTCCTAAACGCAGAATAGCTTTCAAACGGCACGAGTTTGAGTTGAAATGCTGATTTCTGTCTTGTTTTCTTCTTGTGTCTGAATTTATCTGGAGCCCTTATAGAGGCAGACACCTGTTCGGTGAAAAGATTGATATTTCTGTCATGTCTGTCCGACCAGTATAAGACTACAGACAGCGGCTCGGAAAAAGCTAGCTTGTGTCAAGGTCTGAAGGTAATAAAGTCTGTCTATCAGCATCTCTAAAGCTCACCTTCAAGTCCTGTTGTCAGGTTGCAAGTTACCACTCCAGGCCAAGAATAGTCGGGCGCATAACCTCCCTATAAAAGGATGAATTATTGTTTATTCACTTTTATCTTTATACAGGTTAAACAAAAGAGATCTGGCGTGTCAAGTGAATATAATTGATCTTGAATGTTTTGTGCTAAGCTAAGCTAAGCAGCTGCTGGCCGTAGCTTCAGATTTGGTCATGAAAATGGTGTCAATCTTCTCATCTAACGCTAGCGTTGAGTTAAGATTAGTCTAACTATTCCTGCAAAGGGTGAGTTAGCGCAGTCATCCTCAGTCTGCCTCTCTTCACCGCAGCAGCACTTTGAGGATGTGGACTAAGCGAGTGTTTCGTAGCTGTTGAGGCAGGTTACTCTGTGCTGTTGTTGCTGAGAGAGAGCAGACGCTGGGATAAATCAACACAGCTCTCCGGGGCAGCAGGGAGGGTCAGACGCTGTTTGTTGAAGCTTTTTCCTTCCTTCAGTAGCTCCTGCTTACTCTGCAGTAGACGGGGTGGCCAGGGAGCGCCTTCCTTTAGACTTCACCTTTATTGTAGAGAGAATAATAGAGCCAGACTGCTGTATTGTATTACTGGAACACTCCCTGATGTTGGTTTTACATAAACAAGACCTGCAGTCCCAATGATTTCCTCCTAACGCGTGTGTTTGTGTCTGCGCGGACCTCCAGCATACATTATAGATCAAGTCGGCCTTGCAATCCTACCAAGCAACACAGTTCAGAGCGGGACACCGGTGATCCTGAGCTGCAAGGTCAGCGTCAGTCACAACAACATCCCCGACCTGACGCATACTTTCCATCTCACGCGGGACAGCATCCTCATCAACTCCTCTACCACCACGGAAGACAAAATCGAGTATGAAATCAACCCAGCCAGAGCGGCCGACTCTGGGAGTTATGAATGTCGTGTCACGGTCAAGGACAAGAGCAGAGCCAGCCTCAGCCAAAAACTCACAGTCACAGGTAAATTTGGGGATTGAGGCGACATATTGGTGTCTCAAAGCAGCCTAAAAACATATTAAGACGGAAGCTACAAACTTCCGTCTTAGCTCCTGATTGGCACCCAGCCGTGCCTCAAACCCAGCCAGCTCATCTATGTACTATATCTGAACAGTATTAGGAGTAATGCCTGTCCTGTGGGTTCTTTTCCCGTCCTCAGGCTTGCAGACCCCCGTTCTGTATTTGAATAAAACCAGACCGTATGAGAGTGAGGAGTTCAACGCCGCCTGTAGTGCTCCAGAGGAGAAAGGAGTCCTCACCTTCCGGTTTTACCAAAGATTTCGGTCCAGAGGGCCAAAGATCATAAAGCAGCAAGTCGTAACTGGGAACTCTTTAGAAACCACCCTGGCCCTGAGGGAGGTTGGAGACAGCTTTCTATACTGTGACTATGACATCAGGTTGGTTTCTGGGGACAGACGCTCCAACAGCAGCGACGAGATTCAAGTTATAGTCAGAGGTAATAAGATCAAGACCTGTTATGTCACAAAGAAAAGATCAGAAAGATGTGCATGTGACTGATTCTCCTGAGTTGTATCTTGCAGCGCTCATGATTTCCCCGGTCATGAATGTGCGCCCGTCCTCAAATGTCTTTGAGGGCGATGCACTGAGCGTGGTCTGTAAAGTGGTGAATCCACCGATGAACGTTGAAGTATTCCTGACGAAGGACAGGAGGATCCTCAAGCAAGCCACTACCGACCTCGCTTATAATTTCACCGCGCAAGATGGCGACTCTGGGGAGCTTGTGTGCAAGGCAGTGTGGAACAATGTGCAGAAAGAAACCTATCACACAATCAGTGTCAGAGGTTAGAACATTAAGACCCTACTCATCTAGAGTTAAAAAGAAATAGCCCACATATATGTTGTATAATGTTTGTTTTTTGCCGTCCAACAGAGCTGTTTTCAAAGCCACGCCTGGTTGTGGAGCCCGTGGACATATTTGAGGGAGAACACTTCAGGCTGACCTGCTCTGTCACCACTCATGAACCTGAGAAGATCAACAACACCATGCGGTTCTCCATCTACAAAGATAACGTCGAACTCGAGAGTGCAATGACGTACGATGACGTGGCGGGCCCTTCTGTCAACGGCAACTACAGCTGTAAAGTGTATGCTGCAACTCCTACACACAGTTTTGTGAAAGAAAGCCAAAGAATTGTTGTTAAAGCAAAAGGTGAGTCATCAAATGCACGAAATTACAATTAATAGCCAGAAAGATTTCCTTTGCTAGTGGCATAGCTCTTGGGGCGGCCATGTTGGCGACTTGGGGTTCATTCAGACATAATCTGGCACTGTGGCGAGTCATTGAAACAATCAGGAAATAACTTTTTATTTTACTGATTAACTGTTCAATGGTGGCGCTCCCTCACTCTCATTCACTGTCAAAGTCTCTCAACCAATAATCGTTTTCTCTCTCTCAAACCAAATTATCTTCTTTGTGTTGTTATTTTGCAGCATAAAATGCGAGTCAGACTCAGATTTAGAAGCTGGTATATGAAATAAACAAATCCAGAACACAACAGAGTATCAGAGTTTAGTCCACGAATCCACCTGGATAGTGTCAGTGCCAGAGACACGTCGAGGGTTTGATAGATCTGATCGTCAGCAAGAGGCAGAGAGGCTGCATTTAACCAAAAGTTGGATCCGGCTCAACTTCAGGTCACTGCGTTTCTGGGTGGACACCCCTGGAGTCCACCCCACTGTAGCCAAAATGGACTAACCCGACCCAAAAAAATGGAAAATCCTGCGTTCAGTGACAATTCCTGAATGTGCCTCCACCATTTTGGTCCAATTCATGATTCCCAGATGATTAATCCTTATGATCCCAGTGACCTTTACACTCCTCTGACTTTTCCTCTAGCGCCAACACAAGGTTGATTTGTTTGTTTTTTTGTTTTAGTGAAATATCTTGACATTCATGTTCATAATGTCATCTTGTGCCATCGACAGGTCGAAATCTATTTGCATTTAGTCCTAAGTAGCAAATATTAGCATGCCGACACACTGAACTAAATGGTGAACACTGTAAACATTTAACCTGTTAAACATCAAAATGTTGTGTGTTGTCATTGTGAGCTCACATTAGCATTTAGCTCTAAGCCTCGGGGCTTTTTGTCTTGTTTATCTGTGTTTTGTTCTGTTCTCCTGACTAACTGGTTTGTTATTTCATCCTCAGTTCATGTTTCAAAGCCCGTGCTGAGTGTGGTGGGGGGTACGCTGATATTGGGAAAGCCCTTCCAGCTTCTCTGTCACAGTGACAATGGCACTCTGCCAATCAACTACATCCTACACAGCCCCAACCAGCCGCCTCTTTACAGCGTTGTGCGCAAACCAGGAGAGCAGGCGTTCTTTAACTCCTCAGCCATCAACAAGATGTCAGACATAGACCACTTCATCTGCCACGTGAGAAACAGCCACCACAAGACGAGCGTGACAGAAACGGGGCATCTGCGAGATTCGACCAACATCATAGGTGCGTTGGATGCGGGGATGGCGACGAAGCATTACAAACAAATTCGTGTTACCTCAGTCTAACGTGCATTTTCTGTGCAGTGCCGGTGACGAAGCCAGTGTTGACCATGCTGCCCAGAATGGGGGACGCCTCTGAGGGGCAGGACGTGACCCTTGTGTGCTCCGTTCAGAGAGGCACTCTCCCCGTCAACTTCACCTGGCACCGCAGCAACAGAGAGGGCGCTCTGGCTTTCCAGACCTCCAGGGCACTGAAAGGATCCTACACCATTCACAAAATCAAAGGAGTGGACCAAGGAGAATACTTCTGTACGAGCACCAACTCAGCCAACAAAATGGAAAGAAGTGACCCTGTCCTGATCGGAGGTGTGTTTTCTCTTCAGCGAATGACGATCGTGGATGTGGATATCTACTTTGTACAAGAATTAGCATGTTTTTTGAGAAATTGAGAAAAAAGTTTGATGTGACGCATTCTGTGTGAGCTGCAGCCGTTGAAGCTAATCGGACGCCGCAGAACGAATTGGAAGTCAGACACACAAACGGCATAGGGAATCTGGTTGATTTTCACAATAACGCAGCAAATTTTCATATTTAGAAACACATAACTGACTAAATATGAGAAAGATAGATGTTTTGGTAGATCGCTCGCAGTATTAATCTGTCAAAATGATTGACGGAATCTCATTCTGTCAAATATTCGGTTAATGTGACCCCTGATGTGTACCCAGAAGTGAAGCAGAAAAGTTTCAGGCTCTCTGAGAAAACTTTGATTGAATTATAATTCCAATTGTCTTCCACAGTGAAGTGGGCTGGCTGGAAGAAAGGACTTATCGCAACCTTCTGCATCCTGTTCATACTGGCAATGATCATTTTTCTCACCTTTAAAAGACGACTCCTTCCAGTGAAGAAGAAAACAACTGGCAAGCTATCGGTGTAAGTAACACTTCCCATGTGCTTATCAAAAGTAGGTATATTAACATGGTGACACCCAAGCGGCTTCCTGTTTTAAGAAAGCTGAGTGTGTTTTTGTGTCCACCTCGTCTCAGGAAGTCATCCGGCACCAAAATGGAGCGGCAGAGCCTCACCCAGGCCGAGGTCAACGAGCCTGCCAACGGTAAAGTCTGAAATACTTCAGTGAACTGAAAAAGTCTTTCCTTACTTTTAATTTTCGTAGATAGTATTGATTAGGATTGATTTCCGCCTTCCCTGTGTGTGTGCAGGCACTCCAGGCATGATAGGAAAGAGCATCTGGAGTGAACACGTGTCAGGCTCCGGTGAGAATGAACAGTTTATTCATATTTCTATCAAACACAGAGGCTGGTGTTACTCTGCACTTTTCTTGTGGTGGACAAATCAAACTCCAACAATGGGGATGATCTAGGATCTATTGCTTCTGTTGGACACATTTGGTGTACTAGTGGGGTTAACTCACAGCAACGCCAACAGAGCGGCTCACTGAGACGTTTTTAATAGATTTTGCACAACAATGGAGTTCTACGGTACAGAGGAAGAAGCCAAGCAGACAATACGTGTTCCTAGGTTCATTGTCGGTTTTAGTGATTTCCAAAACACCAGGCGTCACATTATTAAGGCTGCAGATGACTTGGTTATAGTGTCGCTGCTGACGAGCAACATGGCCCTGTTTTAAAAGAATTCACTGAGTGGCGTGTCGTTCTTTCTTAATATTAATGTGGCTAAGACCAAACAGATGGTTGTTCTTTAAAATGAAGCCCTCTGCCCTCGCTTCCATCGTCAGAGATGGTCACGCTGCTGAGCTCCTGTTTTACGTTATCACGGTCAGGCTGCAGATTTGGTCTATCAAAATGACAACAGACAAGGACAAACAGATATAAAAACATATTTATAAGTTTATGCTATAAGACTTATCAACAGCAAAATGTTTGTACCAGGTATTTATGTATCATTTACTGTTGTTTGTTAATTTCATTTGTATTATTTGTGTTTTTTATGTGATGTTCTGCACAACAAATTGCCCCTCGGGGGTAATAAAGATATATTGACCTTTATGAGAACAAGAAAAATCTAAAATACAACCAGCCTTTGAATACTACTTCATTTTAAAAGTAAAATAATATGAAATGTAAGTGTAACTTCATTAACGCTGCTGCGTTGTTCTGCAGAGTCTGACGACCAGAATAGCGTGACCGCTCCACAACAGCCAGAGCCTCAATACACCGAGGTCCAGACCAGACAGGCAGATCCAAACAGAGGTGAGACTGCATCCGGATTTTCATATTTCAGCCTCAAAATGCAACGCCCGTCCAAATTAATGGTGTATTTGTCGTGACAGCTCTGGTGAAAAAGGGCACGGACACGGTGTACAGCGAGGTGCGGAACTCCAAGCAAGGTACGGCTAACATCCTGCTCTTCGTTCAAATCTCTGCTTACGTTAACGCGGCGAAAGGAATCAGGTCGCACACACACACACACAAAAAGAAAAAGCGCGCCAGGAAACAGGATTAACTCGAACTGTAAACATCTGCATTGTTAGTGAAAGAATGTCCCATTAAAACAGAAGGCCCCAGTCTCCAGGTGTCCACTTCCTGCTTTCGTCAAGGAGAACTTCCTGTTTTAACAATCGGAGCCAAACAGTGTGTACATCCGTTAAAACCAAGTGAGCAACACACTCCATTGTTTCATACTCATAAAGGAAACTCTTGCCCATTGTTGTAGTAATAAGTCCTAAGAGTTTAAATGTCAGCTGTGTTCATAACAACAATGATGCAGCAAAAGTAAAGGAAAATATCAGGCACGGTCTCTGCCCAGTGTGCCCTAAGGAGAGACTTGTTTGTACTAGCATGTGCATATCAGTGTGAGTGTGTGCGGCATGATAAGCTCCCAGTTTCCTGGGATCTGCGAGTTCATGGCAGCGTTGAGGACTTTCCAAGCCGGTCTTCAAGGCTCGTACTCCTCTCTCCGTTTCCTGAACTTGTCCTCTTGCTTTGTTTTCGCAGGTGCTCCAGAGCAGGCCGACGGCGTGAGTAGAAACACGCGCACCACGCACACATCGCATGCATGTAGCGCGTGCACACACCCATGAATGTCTTGTGTCTTTGCTCAGAGAGACCAGTCACGGACAGACACAGTGCAATAAACGGAAAACCCCGTGGAGTCAGTTTTTATTGTTTGTAGAGAGCTAACTCAAGGTATTAACACTGACGCTTTATTTTACTGATTCATAAAGTTTTGACCATTTATTATTCATGGTTGTCCTTCAAATGAATAATTCCAGTTAATTCACTTAGAGTCGATGAGTCAGTACACAGCAGGTCGACTGAGCATGCAGGGAAACAGCAGAAGGAAGACGGTTTGCAATAACAGATGAATCATTATATCTTTATCTGGGTTTCAAGAGGATTTCTGTGTAAATCAAAATCTGCCCAAATAAACTAATTAAAATAACTCATAACCTTATCTCGTAGCTGTGAACATTGTTCTCTAGAGATGGTAATATTCTGTTAAAAATTTGATGGAAAAACCAAACATTCATGGTCGTAATGACTTATATCATTGTTTTTCAAACTATGGCACCTCTGGTGGTAGGTGAACCCCCTGTAGTGGTACAAAATACTACAAAATATTAAAAGAAAACTCAACTATGGGCTTGCCAAAATGTAATTTAAAATAAGTTTCCGCATTTCCTGTTTCAACATCCTGCTACATAGTCACATTCTTGCCTGTAGCGTACGCACACATGAGCTCAGAGGTGACAAAAAGATAGTAAGCGGAGGTGGTGCAAACTTTGTGGCTCCAAACTGGAAATATTAGGAAGAGAATTGCAGATCGGGAGCGCAATTTTACAACAAATTAGCTCCGTTTCTTGAACAGTTCCTTTAAGGATTCAACGGTCAACAATAAATAATATTTCCGTTGGTAATAAACCTGCTTCCCGGGTAAACCTGGACAGACTACACTACTTTGAGAGCCTAATATTTTCTGAGGTGGTAGACAAGCCTTAACACTTCATTTTATCATCTACTCAGAGTTAAAAACTAAAGTTTCCATCAGGCTTTGTGATACTGTGTGCTTATTGCTAATTATCAAATGCTGGCATGCCGTGCTGAGCTAAGACAGTGGACGTGGCGCACGTTTTTCGCTGCTGAACATCGGCGTATTGTCGCTGAAGCCTCGCTAAGTACCACTGTGCTGAAGTACACCCTCACAGCTGCTACCGTGACCGCAGGCGCCTGTTTCAATTTATTCCATTAAACTAAACGATGCGAAAAGTTTGAGGAAATAACAGACCTGTTAAATAAAGTGTTATCCGACACCGTGAGTCATTATTATATGTTTTGCTTCGTTTCTCACATAGTGCTACAAAGATCCTCGACACCTCTGAAACTGTTAATCTGCATAATTCACGCTACTTTATTAATTTGAGTTCGAGATGAGTGAGCTGGCATCGCGTTATGAATCACAGTCAGCCTGTCTCCTCACACGAGCCTCATATTCCTTCTTTTGTTCACGGCAGGGGTCGGTGGAGTATGCACAGCTGAATCATGATTCGGATCAGCGCAGTGACCACGGTAACCATGGTGACCACAGTGTCCAGGATGTTCACACAGAAGAGGCTGACACCGCTGAACGTGGGGAGTTACAACACGACCCAGCTCCAGACTGTTAACTGATCAACAAGAATATTTATTCCCGTATTTATCCGGCTCCTTCGTGCAGCCGGAGCGCTCAAAAGACGGTAAACAGCTCCAAGCAACTATTACTACTTTTTGTAATTTTGTCATGCTTTGCACACTCTGTACATTCACTTTGCTGGGCAAATAAAATCCTTTTGTTAAGTGAAGTGTTTCTCCTTCCTTCATCGGGTTGTTTTCTTGCCAAGACACAGAGACAGGATGTGTGTCATGAGCCCGGAGGAAAACACATTCATGTCTGTATCCTTCCACTGGATGCAGCGGTGGCAGAATTTGAATAGGAAGACGGTCTTTGAAGTGACCCGGGCGGTGACGTTGAGGTCCGTCAGCTCCCTCTGCTGTGAGAAACATCACAGCTTTCTGTTTAAACCACCAGAGGACAGACCTCAGGCAGGCAGCATGGAAACTTAGTGCCATCTGGCTGTGAGCTCTCTCAGCTTATCTAACGTTTCTAATTGAGTGATATAACACGAACTTATTCAAGGTCTCCACACACCAGATATGTTTAGTCGCTTAAATCTCTTGATTTGGACTGTGTGCAGCAGAGGAGCAGAGGTTTAAAGTATATTTAAGTGTACATCCAGGAATCTCACAATAAGAGACTAAGATGTGTTTATTTATTTATTATAAAGGAGTTTTATGGAACTGAATTACCTGACGTACTAACCACTGTTTTTTATTATTACTATTTTCTGACATTTCAGACCACAAAGTGAAGTAATCTACCTACGACACATTTAACATACACTCTTTTAGACATATAAATAAGGCTGAGTTAGTCTGTTTGGGTTACTTAGGTACAAGATGAGTACGTATTGTCCCACTGCCTGAAAATGAAACAGCTAAATGGAATTTAGCCGTTGTACTTGTTGTTTTTCCTTCCACAGAACAGCCAGTTAGCCCTACATGGCTGGGCAGATATGTTACTAATAACTACAGCTCTGTATTTCTGCTGTTACATGAAACCTCCACGTTTCTATCGATTTCTGTGGATTTTGTTTGACCTCTTTCAAAGGTCTTAAGCGCACCGTCATCGTTTTCCAAGCTAGACGTTTTCTAATATACGGTGTTCACCTGTCAGCAGGTGCGAGCGGAGCCAATTACAAAGGTGCTGCACTGGTCTGGACCTGGATTTGAGGGCATACACGAGGTTCACCCAGTTCACGAACAACTGCTGTCGACAGTCCGGATTATGAGGATCTGTGTTTTGACAGGAAGCTCTTATGAAAACTGAACAGCAGACCAAATCCGTTTAACCTGACACCAGAGCTAATAGCCTGCCACCAACTCACACGCTCTCGTCTCCATTCTTAGCACATACGGACGTACAGAGCGACCTGCGTAGGAGATGAAGTGTTCATCTTCATTATGTGCCTGCCTGGAGTTTGTCCATGTGCGTGTGTGTGTGTCTGATCCCTCCTCTGAGCTTTGTTCAGCGCTGCTATTGCGCTAAGTCTTCGCGAATGTGTGCGTTTTCATGAATGTGTGCACAATATGTGACACCGGGGTGCGGTACAATATGTCCAGGGTTTGCACCATTCCCTCGGTCCCCCGAAGCTTTCCTGTGCAGACTGATGCGGCCTCTGCGAGGTCCTCAGAGGCATCTATGAATGGACACGGCTTCAGCTCCGAGGTGCCAAAATGAAAATTCACCCCTGCGCTGAGGATAGGATAGTCAGCTCTTGCTTTATTAATCATATTACTTAACCAGGACGCTGTTCTTGACAGGAGGGAACAGCATATTTTGAGCAGCAATAATCATGCCCACTGGAAGTGATACTGTGTTACATCACGAGTGTAAGTTATACAGTATAAGAGTTGTTAGAAATAGGTATAATTAGTCAGCATTGGTTTTATTTTTGGATGCATTTGACCAAAAGTCAAAGTCCTTAACATCTATTTTAACCAGCGTGTTTGCAAGGGCCAAAACACTGCGCGTGAAAGGGAAGAGGTGAGTGCTTTGACTGCGTTCTCCTCTCAGACATCCTACACTTTGCCCAAGCATGGTGCCGCTCTGCCTTCAGATCATAAACTGTCTGTCGAGGGGGGAAGATGGTGGATTTACTACTGCTCCCAAAGCCACAATGTGAGTCAGACCTTTGGGACTCCTGTTACAAGTAGGCACCGACCCCACGTAACACGGTCATATGATCGATGTTTTATGATGCCAATAGTGTGATAACTAAGAAAAGGGACTCGGTTATGTACATACTGTACATAAGGTGATTTTTACCGGCTCAGCCCACTGTCCTCTCTTTATTACTGCACGTACGCTGTTCGTGTCTCTGCCGCGTAACCTGAGCCCCTCCTGTATCTGGAGCACAACTCCTGAACTGTCATTGGCTGCTGTACTAAAATTAGCATATTGACCCCTGTGAAATGCATTCTGGGAATATCCCTATTTCACTTGGCCTTATGGGGCCTGTGCTGTTTGCGGCCTTCAGATGAGGTCATCACGTAGACCTCATTGCTCTTGCTCTTTATGCTCTCAGCCACCTTTACATTAAATGTGATTATACATGTGAAGTTTGCCATCTACATATTTACAATTATCATGTATTAAAGGACCATATTTAGGATTTTGTGACATCTAACCGTGCAGTTGCAACCGCCTCGCTTCACCCTCTCAGGACATATGACTGCATACAGACACTGTGGTGATCGCTCCCTCACTCTCATTCACTGTCTAAGTCTCTCAAACCGTCACAAACCAAATTAAACTTCTTCCTGTCGCTATTTTTCAGCGTAACTTGTGAGTCAGACTCCGATTTAGAAGCTGGCTCGTGAAATAAAGAAAATACAAAACACAACAGGTAGAGTATCAGAATCCACCTGGATAGTCTCAGTTTCAGATACAGATCTGAGTGCCTGTCTCATGACGTCGGACCAGTTGGATCCAGCTAAATTTCACCGCCGCAGGTCGCCACCCAGGCAGTCTGCACCAGTTAACACAGGTGCCACAGTTAAAACACACTAACCCCGTTCGAACGGACGGAAAAACCTGCATTTTAACAGGTTATTTACTCATACAGTGCAGCACAATCACACATATAGTGTATTCATATCCATAGCTACAGTAGTGAGTAATCCAGTCATACATAATAACAAGGTTTAGACAAATGTGTTATTAATATCACGTGTCTTGCACAGAATGAGCACGTCAATCGTTAAACGTTTTCCTTCAGCTAATCGCTGCTAGTCGCAGTGTGTTTGAGAATATTCATTTTAAACTGTGAATTAGTCGACACGATGTGCAAGCTATGACCTTCCAGCTGACTTAGAATGAAATTTAGATGTGAATTCATGGAGGTATTCATCAAAAGGGTGATATTTCATGGCCCATTTGTCTTCCTACAGTCCACTCACTGCTACGAGGCTCATTAAAGAGTCACACAGGGACATTGGTAGTTGCAGGACCTGCAGCAGTGCATTGATTTTACTCTAATTATTTACATAGGTGTTTCCTGTTGGCGAAGGACAGATCGAATTGTGATTGTCTTCATATTCACATAAAGTATATTTTTTTTATTCTTGTCACTGACGAGCAGCCACATGCCAGTGTGCTGTATAAAGGCTGCAAGCAGCTCAGGCACGCCATTGTGTGAAAGTCGGCTACTCGGTTGTCCTTCGTATGCTGAGTAAAGGTTAGATTTAGTAAGTCCACCTGTTCGATGTCCTCCATCTTTCATTGCTTAAGCTCTCGCAGATCCGGGAAATTAATTCATCATAACCTTGTGCAACCTGGTGAGAGCACACAGCGAAGGAGGAGGAGGAGGAGGAGGAGGAGGAGGTTCACTCTCCTCACTGACCGCTGACCATGTCCACGCGTCCTGATTGTGCAATCTGGTATCAACAAATTAGGCTCACATATGCACAACTTTTAACCTCTGACCTCCTTTTCCATGGACGCGGGCTTCGGCTAAGGTAACTCAATCCTCACACCAACAGTCAGCCAGCCTTGGTGCTACTCCCTCTCCCCTCTGTGCTAAGTCTGAGCACTCACTGTGTCCCAGACAGCTGCATCGCCTGTGCCTTCACATCTCTGCAGGGCAGCAGCGTTCTTTATGCCTCAATGTCAGCAACATTGAGAGTCTCTTAATGGGGCGGCGACTTTTCCCCCCCGACTTCAATTGGCGTATAAATAACTATTCCAAACAGTCTATAAAAGCCTCGAACCTCTCATTTGACTGTTTATTCAGAGCTGTACTGGAAGCCTTTTAATTTTGGGTTACAGGGGTCAGTGGAAAATGTCAGACTGTTAAGTGTTTATGAGACGATATACACATTCGAGAGGTGCCCAGGTTCAGATGATCTGCCCTTTCTTTTGGCCAGGGCAGTTATATTTCTCTTGGAACAAAAAACACATTTACACTCCCAGCGGGCAGCCGGCAGAGTTCATTCACCCCCACCAGTCAGCACCTGTTAGCGTTTAAGTCCGCATGATAGCTACGGCATTAATTAATGATTTAAAAATATGTTGGTACTGCATTTGACCTGACATCCAGATGAATTGAACTGACTTATATGTCATGTATGAGATCATGTGGATAAGTCTGAGGCCGATAACACACAATCAGCCGTAGTTCTGGACCTCCCTCCGCCTTCACAGGAACAAAAACAGCCTGTAAGTCTTATTCAGATGCAAAACAGACTTTAAGCTCTAATGAGACTCTCCAGGCTCAGTGACTCATCTTCAAAAATGTAATCACAACATGTTACTCCAGGGGTGCTCCGGTAAATGTTGCATAAATTTGGGCCGACTCACAGAAAATAAATTGGTCAAAATTGAAGCAAAAGTATCCCGACTTTCATTCCCTGTGGGTCCAGCTTCAAAATCTATGATTATGTCATCCAAGCCTAAAACTTTGTGAATTTCCCTAAAGAGCCGCAGAAGACACCAGTGCTGTAGTGCAGGGTATACGCAGATATACCTGCTTATTTTTCAATCAGCGCTGGGTATACCAACTCCTAAATCTCCTCTGATGCATGTCATTCAGTCGGGTCTTCTCTTTCCTAGGATGGCACGACATAGTTGTCCAGTTTTCTTGAGGGCATGGAGTAAAGAAAAAGAAATACTTCACTCAAATTGTGTAATAATATAGTGGTGTCACCGTCTCGTTAACTGGCGTGGTTCTGGAATGAAGACTTGAGAATCACGCTGTGTTTGAATAGTAACTACTATGATGGTGTGTCTTTCCCAGGAGAGGCAGCAGTTTACACGGTTTTGGTTAGTGCAACGTCGCCCTGATCCTCTACGGATAGGGAGGTAACCGCAGAAAACAATTAAAGAGAGAAGAAACAGCTTAAATTCATGTGCAATACATTTCTACAAGAGCGCATGTATAATTTTCCATTACAAGTTCATTTCATAAAGATCCGGACTCCCTGAAATCGAGCAGGAAAAGCTAAGTGACACTGTGAAAATGCTATTAACCCATTTTTGGGCGAGCTAAATGTGCAAGAGTAATCTTACATGTCACCGTTTATAACACGGAGTGTTTATCCTTTGCTGGACAGGCTGCTTTAAAAAGAAAGATTGGGTCATAAATTAAGATATACCCACTTCAGGCACCACTGCAACTCTTTGTGACAAATACACTAATCTTTATGTGTGAAGCTAACCGATAGAAAACATGTCATCACCCGTTATCTTTTAGTTATGACTGAGACTATGTGGTGATTTTATGTCAAACTGAATTTGCAGGGAGATAAAAGGCAGAAAAGTTTTAACATGTATTTTGTGTTAAAAGAATAGATATTCATTCAGCCTGTGGTAATGAATATGGACCAATTCCCATGGAAACTATGCGCTCATGACTGGGAGGGTTCAGCAACTTAAGAGTCCAGAGGCATGAGAACCACGAGGGCCATGCCATGTATGTAAGACCAGATGGCGGTCGGGCTCATTTTCAACAGCAAATGGCTCAATTTACTTTTGGTTTGGCTCATGTAATGTGCACGCTTGGCTTTGTGTGGGAGGCTCCGTTCGTGAATTCCCCTCACGCCAACTGATCTTCTACATGCACACGAGGATGCACAATAAAAAGCACATGGACTTTTCCTGCATTAGCCGCTGTTTCACTTCAAAAGTAGATATGAGGGAAAGGATTTTCTTTTTTCAAAATTAGGCTGGCTGTTACCGTTCCCTGCTCTCTGTTATGTTGTTTATTTTCCACCTGAATGTCACTTTAAATCAACTGCGGTACTTTTATTATGTGTACTGTTTATCTTTTATATTTGGATGTTGGATTTTGTGACTTTACTACTGAAAATAGTTCAACCAAGTAACCATCTGGCTGTAGTTTTTGGCACTTTTGCATTGGCTTCACTTCACAGCCACAGAGGTTGTCACTTGGGTGGCAGCAGCTCAGCCCATTGGGACTTGGCTTAGGAATCAGATGGTGGCTAGACTGTCATCTGAAATGGTGCCATATCACTGCCTGGGCGAGCACCAAACCTCTAACTTATCATCCACTGTGCCATCGTGCTGTCATTCCACCATCTCCATATTTGTGTGCATGTGTAAGTGTGGTTGTTTTAAAACTTGAGGGTTGAGTATTAAAATGAACAGCTGCTCCCAGCTGCTTTAATACTTCTAATATCCATTTTACAGCTCTGCCATGAGTACTGGAAAGTTGAATTAAGAGTACATACGATACAAGACCTTCTATTAGAGGTCTGCTATTACAAATCTAATTATTGCAAAGTCCAGTTCTAGTTTTTAAAAGTTGAATATCAGGGTCAGTGTGCCTCATTCAAACCGCCCAACATAGAGCCATCTCCACAGCTGTAGGCATCGTGGTGTCTTTCTTTCACACTGAATGACAGAGGATTACACGCTCCTGATTTAGATTCAAACCCTTTTTTTTTTTTTTAGCCCAATGCGTGTGCCGTAACCAGATACAGCCCGAGTGAGTATCTCCCACCGGCCTGTGTTGAGATCTAGAGACGGAGACTAATCCCTTCTGTGTTTGCCGTCCATTGATGCAGGTGTGATCATATATGCAGGCTGCTATTAGACATATAACATGACCTCTGTTGTCACCCATGGGGCAGCGTGTGCCCGAGATAGGAGGGTGGTTTCTGAGAAAACGTCTCGTTTCTATTCACCCTATTTCTGTTTAACCCTCCTGCCAAGAGTCTTGACAAAGCTGTGAAACTAAAGTTTGTTTTTTTAATTCTAACTGAATTTTCAGATACATGTGACTTGTGTTACACTGACCTTTTTAGTCAACAATGTTTACGAGGACGGCAGCCTGCATTCATAGCATGCTATGCACAGAGAGGATCCTTTGCAGCTCTTATTTTTAGGCCGTGCAGTCACCAACCTGCCTCCTACCTGCATCACGTGAGTCGTCTGAGTGTTAAGGAATGCGTAGCTGGCTTTTTTGCAACATGTATAGCCCACCGATAAGCCTCCATGACAGATCGCTGTTAAAATTGTCATTCTTTTGGCTTCAGCTTCACGTGCCCTGAAGTGTTTGTCCCTGAATACCTGGCCGTATAGGGCCATGGTACTGTTGCAAAGTGACACAAATGAATCACTTGACCAGACTGTCAAGCGTATTTTGTTCACAGTTGTCTTTGGAATATCAGATTCAACCACACAAATACATTTCCTGTGAAGGAATGCTGAGTGACTGTGATGTTGTGGTTGATGTGCAAAATATCAAAAAGCTAGTGCGATAATACCAGGGCCAGAATCATCAAAGATATTCATACTGATGACTTTTGTGATGAATAATAGCTAATGTATCATGGAGGAGAGAGCTATGTGTCATCATTTATGAGGTGAATGCATCATTTATGGGCTGCTTGTTACAGAGAAATGTCTGGCTGAAAGTTCATGGATGGATTAAAAAATAAATGCAACATGAGAAAGGTTCCGAGGTTGTTTAAAGATTAATGTTATTCGTGTTATTATATTATCTACAGGTTATTATTTATTTATTTTACTGTAACATTTACAGTGGAAATCCGTCAAATATAAAATATCGTTGTGAAGCTCAGAGTGCGCTGGCGCTGGTCCAATGGTTCTTCCACCTCCTGGTTAATCTAAAGACCAGCAAAGACATGGATCACTGGTGGTGCTGAATGATGCTTGGGTGCTCTAACAAGCCTACTTCAAACTAAAAGTTGTGTTTTGTACCAGGCTGTAAACATGTTTATTTCTGCTGTGAAGTTGGACATTTTAACATAGAGGTTTATGGAGACTCACTTCTGTAGCCAGTCTCAAGTGGACATTTGAGGAACTGCAGTTTTGGGCACTTTTCTGCATTGACTTCACTTCACAGCCACGGACGTTGCTGCTTGGTGGTCCCCAACCAAGTTAAAACCAAACTGTTCTGAATCAGAAGGAAGTTAAAACAAAATACTGTTTTCATGTTTATTGTGTGAACGCTACATGCACACAATGGCAGCAAAGAAAAGCGCTCAAATGACACAAGGATTGTCAAAATTAGTCGATCTGTCCAGCTCTGTCACACAGAGACACGCTGGGCTGCAGCTATCACTGAGGTCCGGACAGGAGTGTGAGCTTTCTAACAGTCTGTGAGGAGTTTACAGTCTCGCATTAAAATTTAACACTTGGCGGATATTTTATAAGCTGATTTCTGCACTTTTTGGTCTCGATATACGTCAGTCTGACCTTATTTTAGGGCATCAAAAAATGGAAAGAGAATTTTTAGTCCTTGCGGTCTAAAGAGAGCTTAGCAACAGAACCTAAATGCTTTAAATATTAATGCCGGCAGATCAAATTTACAGACAGTATAATTGAAGTACTTCAATAAATATAAGATAAACTATTCGGATATGTAAAACATGCACTTTATTCTTGGTGTCTAGTCAAAACATTTGGGCAGACTCGCATCACAGCCCTGGATACAGGCCTGAACAGAGAGTAGTGTTGAGCCTTTAGAGCGTTTGCGTCTTTGCAATACAGATTTACCAAATTGAAGTCAAACTGAGGGAGCTGATAACACCACACACATGTAAAAATCTCCCTTTTCTGTCAGTATCCTAACATACCGTGCACTTAAAGGGCTGGTGGGGAGGGGAATGACAGTCTGGGGCTATGTATAGCAAGAAGCTGTAAAGCGTGAGACTCCTCTCTGGCATTTATCCATTCCTGACACCGGGCTGTAACAAACAAACATTTTCCAACGGCTGAGGTTCTCGTTTCTCTTGGAGAGGAAGCAAGGGAAGCTGGAAGGAGTATCACCATTGCTCAGGGACGCCCCTACACCCCCTCAACACCATATAAGAGACTGTGAAACACGATAGCTGCTTCTAAAAGTCTCTTCCTCAAGCTGTGAACATTCAAATACTCTCACTTCAATTCGTCTAGACATTATAAGCGTGCTTCCCCTGTTCCCCCTGTTTGGAGACCAGTAGCACAGAGAGGTGATGAATAACGATTCATGTTGGCATTCAGAGTTGAGGTCAACTCGTACCATGGCACAAATTAATCGATCATTTCCTAATGGGATAATCGGAGTCATGTGATCTCCCTCCTTTGTGCAGAAAAACATCGCTAAACGATGCATGATTTCACGAGAAATTACAGCAGATGAGCTCTGGAGCGAGGTCATACCGCGTCTTAAGCGGGCGGAGTTGTGAGAAACAAAAACCTAAAGCAGCTACGCTATTTCCTCGGTTACATTAGCAGCATCTGAGAGATGCCCAAGTCCTCTTCCAAAGGGAACCAGTTATAACCAGCTCTGCCCATCTTAGAAGTCTGTGTGGGGGCAGCTGGGGCCACGGGCACAATGTTACAGCACCAGTCATGCAGACAGAGATAATCTGGTAGATAGGTCTGTTGCTCTATGTGCATCAATATTATTTAGGTGGTTTTAAACGTACGTGTATTTCAGTGCGTGACAAACGTTCAGTGTTGTAAATAGCTGCCTTCAGGCAACCATGTGACTTTTCAGTGGCATCTGAGGGGAGAGGTTACATTTTAATGGCTTTGCCCCCTCATTTCGTCCTGACACACCCAGCTCCTCAGCGGGTGAATTTTATTGGTGTATTTGGTTGTGATGCAAAGGTCAGAGTGTCACACGACGGCCGCGCAGGTCATCAGGGAACACGAGGAGGAATGTGGACGAAAATATTACTCCTCCTTACTCTAAAAGGAAAGTGTTTAAATTAAGTGTTTTTCAGATCAGCCTAATGTCTTCACTCTGTCTAAGATGATATTGCACCAGCAGGTATGACGTAAGCAGACAAATCAACAACACATGCCAAAATGAAATCATGTGCTATTGCCAGTAGCTGTTGTTTATTTGTCCTGCAGTACATGTCTCTCGGTAATAGCACCAAAAACAACGTGAAACTGACGTACACCTCTGCTTGTAAAAGCCCAAAATAGAGAAATAACTGAGCGCCAAGCCATTTGATGTATTTAAGCTACTCTCCTGTTATCTGACAGTATCTAACTCTTATAATAATTACAGTTGTTTTGATGTTTATGTGGAAAGAGGTATGTCCAAGACTCTGGGAACATTTTGGTTGTCAACATTTTTTATGGTCTAGGGGTGGGTGCAGGGTCAGCGGGCATGTGACTGCACAGTGGGAGGAGCAGGACAAGGGCCACTCATTTCTAAGCTGAAGTCACTGGATATTAGGCCCCAAAATAGCGCTACAGAGGGTATATAGGGGTCTTCTCTCGCTTTCCCCATCGGACAACGGCTCTGTGCAACAGCAAACACGACTGTGTGAAAAAAAGCATTTCATATTCGGATGGCAGAGACTCACAGCAGGTGAGAAAAAGAGGATCGTACAAGCTAGAAGGAGAGGACTGGAACATATTGAAGCAAAGGATTTGAGAAGTGTTCTGCAATAACAGCAGGAGATACTGCTGCTGGAAACTAAAGGATAATAACCAAGCGAGGAGGAGAAGGAGGAGGACACAGAGCGAAGGATACTTCACTTTTATTGGACTGGTTTGTTCTCTTGGATTTCTCACTTCCCTCCTCCTGGGCTGACAGCAAAGGGGGAGGCAGAGTCGCAACCGCTGCAGGGATGAAGTACAACTACCATGTCCCGGTGTCGACGTACACACGTAGTTCACAGTACACGCCGACATACCACACACCCACCTATTACACCCCCTCACATTACACACCAACGCACTCCACGTCCACGTACGCCTCCACGACAAAGTACACCCCGACACAGTACAGCACGACACATTACACCCCGTCACATTACACGTCCACTTACAAGTCCGCGTCGACGTACATCCCTTCATACAGCAAAGGCTCACGGTACAGTTCGACACAGCGCACACAAGCGCAGGAAAACCCCGCGCCTGTCATACCTGTCGTCACACCTGCCAAGAGGACTGTGCACTTCCCCAATGACATCATCTTCCAGGATATTGTTAGGCGAGGAGATATGGAGCAAATCGGTCGGTTCATGAGGGCGAGGAAGGTTCGCGTGGATACACTCTTCCACTCAGGTGAGCAAAAGTCTGCCAACCCAATGAGGACCAAAGCTTTCAAAACTGTTTGTGAGTGTTTGTGTGGCTGTGTACAGCGGTGCTGCTGCAGAGGACTGATGTAGTCTTGTGCGTGCAGGTATGGCGGCACTACACGAAGCTGTGCTAACAGGAAACCTGGACGTGGTGAAGTTGCTGGTGAAATATGGCGCCGATGTTCATCAGAGAGACGAAGATGGATGGACGCCACTCCACATGGCCTGCAGCGACGGCTACCCGGAAATTGCCAGGTGACGCATGAACTTTTAAACTTTTACTCCCGACCAATCAAAATAATTTTTTTATTTTTTTATAGAACATCTCTTTAATAAAGAACAGTTATTGCACATTTTCTATTAAATATGCATGCTTTAAATATCTATATATGACATAATCACAAGGACAAAGTTTATCTGTCAGTTTGGCTCTGAACATTAAAACTAATTGAGAAAAAAAATGTGACATGATTTAAACATCACAATACACAAAATATGACATTCAGCCATCAGCAAGCCGAGGGATTAAAAGAGGAAGAAACACTGAGTATGAGGTAATTCATTTAATATTATTAGGAATGTTTTGAGTCCAGTTGCAGTCGTGATTAACTGTTTTAGTACCTCTGTTTAACAGCGCTTCATTCTCCCCTCTGCAGGTATCTGCTGGCGATGGGAGCCAGCACAGAGGCAGAAAATGAAAGCGGAGAGAAGCCCGCGGACCTCATCGACCCGGACTCCAAAGACCTGCTCAAACTGTTTGAGACGGGCTGCGTGTGATACTTGGAAAAGACAGAAAATGACATGTTTCACAGTGTACGGTGCCAAACAATCCTGTAAAGCGGGATGGTGATTCTGTTTGCACAAATTGCTCTGAGATTATTATTATTTTTTAATCGTAGCCTTAAAGCAATACTGTATGTCTCTTCCTGGTTGGTTTTATTTGACTTTATTTTGTGCATTTGTGTTTTTATCATAGTGCCAGTGTCTATGCTCCAAATGTTAATCCATGAATATCCCCCTTGCTTCACTCTCACTTGAGTCAACATGTTACCTTTACTTGTCGTGTGTGGTCCATTTCTGAAGAACATCAGATTCATTTCTATTCTCATGAGCATTTCGGTTGAAGTATTTTTACTCTTGTTCGTGTAAAACAGTCTGGCTGCACTCTGCAGACTCCAGGATTATACTGTATTTTGAATTTACCACACTGAATCTGGGCCGAGATGTTTGTGTTTTATAGAGAGAGTTATGAATCCTCCCTGCTGGGCAGAAAGAGGATCGTCCAAAATTAATAATTGATACTTCACTGATGGTCAGAAATCAGAAAACATCAAGCTTATGCTGTGCAAGCACTACTACTGCTGCAGTATTTCCCCCTCGTGTATTGCTGTTGTTTTCTGTAGAAGAAATGCGAACGTCAGCGATGAAAGTCTTATAATTTTCTCTTCTATAATTATTTTTGTACCTTTTCATAAATAAAGAGACTTTTTTTTAAAATATGGCTGAGCTGCTCTTGTGTTTTCTGTTAAAGAGAAATGGAAATGAGACAACAAACCT
Source organism: Nibea coibor (assembly GCA_023373845.1). Lineage (NCBI taxonomy): Eukaryota > Metazoa > Chordata > Actinopteri > Sciaenidae > Nibea > Nibea coibor. Next base: position 6,725,370 of record CM041727.1, read on the forward strand.
GCATGTTCACCACCAACACTTCAAGTTGTAGCTTTTTAACCATCAGCTTGGTGATACCTGGGGTCCAGCTTTAGTCAGGTTTTACTGCTGCTGATTTTAATATTCACGAAAAAACAACAACATGGATTTAAATTTAGACAGATTAATTGCATATTGTGGATAAAGAATCAAGATGATATACTGTAGAAGCGATGAGGGATGGAAGGAAGGTGGAGAGGAGGTCATTGGTGGTCAGAGGTCGACCGGTGTCAGCTGGTGGTGAGAACAGGGAGGGAGTTGAGTCGGGGAACAGTCTCTTTCTCGCTCTATGGATTAGAGTCCCCTGGTTTCTGTATTTCAATTAAAGAGAGGAATGAGAAAATGAAGAGAGGTGGGGGAAGTAAGGGAAAACAGAAAAAAAGAGGGTTGAGGTGGAGGGATGTGTAATAATATAGTAATAATATAAAAACTATGTACAGTATATTTACCTTTTTATATGTCATTATTATTATTATTATTATTATTATTATTATTATTATTATTATTATTATTATTATTATTATTATTATTATTATTGCGTACGTGTGTTGTCGTTGTCGCGCTCTTTCACTTCCGTGTCTTTTCCCGGAAATGATTGGTTGGCATTGGCAACGTTTTAGCCAGGTCTGACGGCGTACACAGTCTGTGAATAAAGAAATCGAAAGGAAGGGCCATAAAAAGGTTTGTTAAATATTTAAGCAGCTTGTCTCTTCGTTGGCGGTCTTTTAAAAACATATGACAGCGCCGAGTGTGTCTACAGTTAACTGTAAATACCTGTAAATATTAGCTGCTTCAAGCTAACGTTACGACAAGACAATGTAAATTACCTAGCCTAGCCTAGCTGGCTACAGTTAGCTGAAATTATTGTGTCAGCAGATCTATAGTTGGCTGTCCCCGAGGACGTAGCTATAGAGGCACACGAATATGAAGAAGCAGACACCATTTTAGAGACAACATATGTTGTTATTGGTGATAATTTGACCGGTGGTTAACTTACTGGTGTCGGTTTTGTAGCCTGATGCTAACACTGCTGATAGCAAAAACGTAAACAAAAGCCTCTCGGCTCGCTAACGCCAGTATTTGTTGACTTATTGTTTACACATTTAGTTGACGCCAGCAGTTATGAGTTACTTAGTAGTTACTTATTAGAGCAATTGTACAGTTGATGCGGTTTATTGTATCTAGTAGTAGTTATGTGTGTAGGTCTGACTTCTTCAGATGAGGCTGCCATAGTTGTCACTGTTGTTTATTGTTAGCATTCAGCTGAGGACTTCTGAACCTTTGTATTCTTCAAATCTTCTCACCATAGAGGAGCGAGGAGCGAGTACAGACTGCAAACAGAATGACCAGGTCTGTAACAATGAGTTATAAGGCCTCTGTGCACTAAATACAAATGGGCCAGTCTTAACAGTGATCATTGCAATATGCACTGCTTTAGGCTTGAGTCAAAGAAGTATTTCATGTGAAGTTTGAGCAGTGATTCAAACACACGTGAGTGTCTGCGTCTCCTGATGTTGCTGTTTTCATGTCTGTGAAGCTCATCTGCTACCAGGATGGTGAATAGTTACAAGCGGACTTCAAGCCCTCGATCCCCTACTAACAGTGGGGAGATTTTCACCCCGGCACATGAGGAAAATGTGCGCTTTATACATGACAGTAAGTACAGCCTCTCAGTTTTCATTTGCAGACCCGGGTGTTGCCCAGGAAATGTGTTTATTTCCTGTGTGCTCAAAACAGCGACAGGAAATCTTTTGTTTGTTTGAATTCCTGAACTTCTTCTTCGTGCACGTGCTCTGCCGCTTAATTTAGGTTGAGGCTGCATTCAAACAGGAAAATTCAGTTTTTTTCTAGTCATTTGATGTAGTAGGGGAGTACGTTTTGGCTGCAAGGATGTCTGCCAAAAAAAGACAGCGTCTTAGAAGTTGAACTGGATCTGAACGTTTGCTTTACGTCCGATAGTTTGAGAGAGGGAGCGTGGTCATTCATAAAGCTGGTTAATAAGCAAAATAAAAACACAGCGCTTACGTTCAGCACGAATAGACCCAGCAAGCACAACACACCACCGGCAATTCACAGCACCTGATCCTGTCCTGAATGTGGCCTTAATGTGCAGCATGTTAACACATCTGGTTCATCTCACATGTAAACGCTAGCATGACAGGTGTAACTGCACCTCACATCACTTAACTCTAGAGATAGACTGTGCACAGATTAGTTGATGCCATAAACTGAACAGAGAGCTTTGGGTCATTGGTGCCATTATCCGTAGTCTAGCATGAATTTAAATTACATAAATTGGGTAACAGCTTACAGAGCAACAAAACAGGCTATGTGCCCACATGAATGTGAGGACACTATTTGTAAAGAGCATTACAGCATTCGAGGTCACACTGAACAGTGTGATTGTCTGCAAAGTGGAGGAAGCCGCACCTTGTTTATTGTGCTGGTTTCAAAGGTGCCCTGTGGAGTTTTCTTGTGAACAAATAAAAATCACTAAATCTCTTTGTGTGTATCCTTGAGGTCTAACAAACACGGCAAAAGCATTTCTGTCCACCCCAAAAACACATTTGTATCTTAACATGTTACCATCAGCAGGACTGTGCGTCACACACACCTGCACATGCAGAAAATGAACAAAACATGGACTCCTTCAGAAAAGCACTCTGCAGAGTTCAGGAACTCCAGGGAACCATCAAGTCCTGAGAATAGCAGGGTCAGTCACATTAAATGAAGTAGTGCTACAGTATCTACAATGGGGGAAATAAGTATTGGACACGTCAACTTTTTTCTCATTATATTTATTTCCAAAGATGCCATTCATGTGACATTTCTTCCAGACACTGGTATTAACTCAAATAATCCACACATGAAAAGAAATCACAAGATTCAAGTCCATAAATAATGATTATGTGGAATTAAGTGCAATAACACAGGAAAAAAATATTGAACACACTATCTGAGACTCATTTAATACTTTGTGGAGAAGCCTTTGTTTGCAATGACTGCTTCCAGACGCTTCTTGTATGTATGAACTAATCGCCCACACTGCTCAGGTGTGATTTTTGCCCATTCCTCCGCACAGATTGTCTTCAAATCTGGAATATTCTTTGACTGGGCCATTCTAACACATTGATTTTCTTTTTTTTAAACCATTCGAGAGTCAACTTTGCCGTGTGCTTCGGATCGTTGTCCTGTTGAAAGGTCCAGCCACGTCTCATCTTCATCATCCTGGTGGATGGCAGCAGGTTCATCTCAAGAATTTGCCAATAGATGTTTCCATTCATTGCTCCTTCAATTATATGAAGTCTGCCAGTACCCCGAGATGAGAAACAACCCCATGCCATGATGTTTCCACCACCAAACTTCACTGTTGGCATAGTGTTATTTGGGTGATGTGCAGTGCCATTTCTCCTCCAAACATGGTGTGTAGTATGACAGCCAAAAAGTTCAATTTTGGTCTCATCTGACCAGACAACATTCTCCCAGTATTCCACAGGCTTATCCAGATGCTGTTTAGCAAACTTTAAACGAGCTTCAACATGCCTTTTTTTGAGGAATGGAGTCTTGCGGGCTGAGCGTCCATAGAGGCCATGGCGGTGGAGTGCATTGCCTATCGTTTTCTCTGTAACACTTGTACCTGCTGCCTCCATGTCTTTCTGGAGCGCTTTCCGGGTAGTCCTTGGCTCTTTGAGAACTCTTCTGACCATCTTTCTGACTCCCTAGTCAGAAATCTTGCGAGGAGCTCCTGTGCGCGGCCTGTTGATGATAAGGTGATGCTTCTTCCACTTGCGGATAATGGCCCCAACGGTGCTTACTGGAATACTCAGATTCTTTGAGATGAGTCTATAACCAGTTCCATTCTGATGCTGAGCAACAATCAGGCTGCGAAGGTCTTGAGAGAGCTCCTTGCTTTTACCCATCATGAGATGTGTCTTGTTTGACACTTGGTGAAAAAACAACCTGTTTATAGGGCCATCAATTAGCACTAACCCAGCTGATGTTGGTTTGCACTTATAGGAAGTACAAAGACTAATTACTTTCAGGTTTGAGATGGTATGGTGCCTTTCCTTGCCAAACTATACAGCTTTCCCATGGTGTGTTCAATACTTTTTTCCTGTGTTATTGCACTTAATTCCACATAATCACTATTTATGGATTTGAATGTTGTGATTTCTTTTCATGTGTGGATTATTTGAGTTAATACCAGTGTCTGGAAGAAATGTCACATGAATTGCATCTTTGGAAATAAATGTAATGACAAAACAGTTAATGCGTTCAATACTTATTTCCCCCATTGTAAATTTACCACATGTCATCACACTGTCTAAATCAAATCAAATCAAATCAAATCAAATTTTATTTGTATAGCCCAAAGTCACAAAACTAAATGTAATGAGACTGGGCACTTAAAGGGAAACTTCACAGATTTTAAACCAGCTTTGTATCGTTATAACGTGGGCAGTACATTCAAATTAACCAGGTTAACTTCCATGCCTGTAGCCTGTATCCAGAGCTCCCAGTTTATTTTCTAGCAAAAGTCTGGCAGTCAATATGACACATCTTTTGGAGGACTTTTGCCAGCTCTCCGGCTGCTGGTCAATTTATAGATTGTACTTTTTTTAAAGACTCTTACAAAGGCTTGGTACTGTAAGCTCTGGTTATAAGCATTATAAACCTGTTCAATGCAGGATTGTTGCATTGTTATCACTGTAAGCACTGCCTAAAATCACATTATTAAAGCTGTTTAGTTCAATATATAAAAAGCAAAGGTGGTATAAAGGCAGGTATAGCTTACAGTGCTGTTGCAAGATCTTTGTGTAAAGGGGCTATAGAGATAATTAAAACATTGTTCATTTACAAATATTATCCACATTATGATACAAAGCTGGTTGACATGTATCTGAAATTCTTATTTACCTTCAGTCTGTCTTGTCATGTCATTGCTAAGAAATGTACAAGATTTCCTAAATATAATAAAAGCGCTTCTTTGTCTTTGCTCTTTCACAGCCTGGCAGTGTGTGCTTAGAGACATCAGATCAACACAAAATAGTGAACGTAATGACCGTGGACCACAGGAGTATGTGGAGAAGAACCCAAATCCTAACCTACATTGTAAGTGAAGTGGATTTTATTTTTATTCTTTTATGTCAAACCAAATTATTAAATGAATCAACCACAGTCCTGAACAACTTTTTTTCTGTCCGCTCTTGCAGCTTTCACACCAGTGGACCTGAGTGACCTCAAAAAACGCAACACACAGGACTCCAAAAAGTCCTAGTCTTTTTGTGATGGTCCAGTCATTTTTTTTTTTTTTCCACCCGTTATCCTCGAGAACTTTTCCTCCATCAACCAGAAAGTCAGCCCTGTTGGCCCTTCTAGCACAGAACGCCAAGCTCATTTCTAAACTCTGGACCATAGCAACCCTGCCTCTTTCTTTACCCTCTACAACTGACTAAGAAGAAAAGAAGTGGGATTCCAGGGAGCACATATCTCCCGTCTCTTGGTTCATTTTTTTGTTTTGTTTTTTCCAAGCCATGAAATCTTCACATGTACATTCTTTATGCGGACGGGACTGATGCAAACTTTCATCAAAATTTGCTGATGCTGAGGTATAAACTGTTGACACTCTCCACAGGACACAAAAGACTGCAGTCTTAAATACAAATCCTGTTTTCTTTACTACTGCTACTTATTTGACTTTGGAGGAAAATGCGAAAGGGCTGGCTTCTTTCTTTTTTTTTTTAAGTTTATTTTGGAAGATAGCTTGATTAGTAAATTGTAGAGATAATGTAAGGGTCACATTGGATACACACTTTATGGGCAAGTTTTGGAAGCCAAATGCAAATGTAGAAGGCCAACATTTTTATTATAAATTTTCTTGCCCTCAAATGGACTTTACTAAGTAGAGACCTCCCCGAGTATGCTGCCCTTGGTTAACTCCCGTCTCCTAAGCCTTGAAACAAAATGTTGAATAAAAGACTTTTACAGTACTGCTGCTTGTATTGATCCCACATAAATGTCGACCACGGAACAAGGAGAAAGGAATTTTACACTGGAGGGAACATCATAAAGCCAGATAACTAGAAGAAATGATGTCCTGGCTATGTTGATTGTGGAGGCAGTTTTTATTTTTATCATCAATAACTGATTAATAATATGACGCTTAAATTTGCATATACTAATATATCCTTAAGGCAAGCACGGTGGTGCAATCTTTAGTTCAAACCTCAGCTGGGCCATTTTGTGTGTATGGGCACTCCAGCAGTCCAAAGACATAAACTTAATTGGTTAATTGATGACTCTAAATTGCCTGTAGGTGTGCATGTGAGTGTGAATGGTTGTTTCTGTCAGCTGGGATAGGCTTTGGCCCTGATGAGGATAAACAGTACATGGATATATAACTTAATATATAACAGAATCTTAGAGGTGAAATTTGCATTATGTAAATTACTTGTTTGATCTTTAGTTTGCTACCAGAGGATATGAAAACAAGCCAATATTAACATTTTAGATGCTGAAACCACTTAGATTTTAGCTCGTATGATTATTTTTTCTAAGTACAGTTTGTGTCAGGTAACAGTAGAATCAGTGACTATAAAGAAATTTTAGTAGATATTAAAACAAGCAAATATCAACATTTAGAGGCTGGAACCACTTGTGACATGACTTGTATGATTCATTTTTTGCCTATTGATTGTTTTAGCTCGATATGAGTTAAATCTATAAAGATAAATTTGATATATGCGCATAAATATGTGTCATAGATGAGCACGCTGCGGTCGTGCATGCTGATTAACGAGTGAGTACACTCTGTGTTAGGTAATAGTATTATGGGGGTTGTTTATTGGCCACGCGTATTACGTGATGACGTAGTGTGTACGTGCATGACGCACCGAGGCGGTTTGTCTACATACGGCGGACGTTGGTTCATTGTGTTCTCTCCTCGGCGCAGTGTTCATCTGTGAAAGGGCAAAGAGAGGGACCATCGAGGCTAGGGCGTATTTTTTTAAAATATATTCTGTTGAAAGTTTAGCACTATCGGGGCAGCATAATGGCCGATAAAATGGATATGTCTCTAGACGACATTATCAAGCAGAACAGGCAGCAGCGAGGCGGAGGCCGCGGAGGAAGAGGTCGAGGCCGCGGAGGCTCAGGCGGCGGCCGAGGTGGTGGAGGCGCTGGGCGTCTTGGAGTCAGCGGCGGAGGAGGAGGAGGATTTGGAGGCCGAGGCGGCGGATCCGGCCCCATGAGGAGCCGACAGAACCTGAACCGCGGTAGAGGCAGACCAACGCCTTACAGCAGGGTATGAGAAAATTAGAGGAATGGGCAGAAAAAGGAAAAAACCTTCGGCAAACCTGAAAATGCCTGGGTAACATCTAGCCTAGTCAAGCGAATATAATGATATAACCGCCGAGTGTCCCTCATGTGAGAGCTCGATGGTTTGCGGTTAAAGCATTATTGGAAGTTGTATGCATAGTGTGTCCCTTCTCCCACAACCCGTATGTGTTACACCATTTTCCAAGAAGAGGCCTCCTTGGAGAGAGAGAGAGAGAGAAAATGCGTTAGCCACATAGGCTAACTAGCTAAAAGTTGGATCGTGAAGGCCTCGGCGGCGGCGCCATTTTGAAGCTTAAATTAGAGCTAGTCGTCCACGGTCGATAACAGTGCTTTCCACCCCGAGTGTCAGAGAGATGGTGAGAGGAAACCACTTCATCGAGCAGATTCATTTTTTTTCTCCCTACCACTTGTGGCATCGTAGCGTCCCGGTGCAGCGACCAGGCGGCGGCGGCAGCGGCCTTTTGTTCGGGAGTGGCTGGCGGGTCTTAACAACAAGGCCCGTTTGGTGGCTTTTCAACCAGTGTGGCTGTTTGCTTGTGGATGGATCAGTGGACTTCAACTCCCCCCTCTCTCTCCCCCACGCATGATAGTTTTACTTTAAGTCGCACCGTAAATATGAATGAGTATTTTTAGACGAGCAAAACAAAGCCCCAATCAAAATGGCGTGGTCTCCAAAATGGACGCTCAAATAATCCACGCTCTCTTTAGAGGGGGTAGCTGGTCCTAGTTTTTTCTTTTTGCTTTTTTTGTCTCCCCCCTGAACCACCTCTCCCTCAGCTTATGGACACTTTCCCCCCCTACATGAAAGCCCCCCTTTTTCGTGGCTTGGTAAAGAACTTTTGGGCGGCCCCTGGGAAACATGGTGCAACGCTGGAGGCAACGCTGCTTCAGATGGCGACCCCCGGTGTGCCCGAGGATCATATCTGGTGGAGGCGCAGATGGCAAGAGAACAATGGTCAAGATTGGTAGCTAGCCGGGGAGGGCATGTTGCTCAGGGGTTAGTATACTGATTGTGGGTGGTTTTGGGGGTAATAAACTGCTCATTTTTTGTCTTGGTAGTCTGAGTAAATATACACAATCTCAGTAGATGCAGCACAGCCTCATACTGTTTGAAATAATGTAAACGGAGGCGATGTGCAATGCATCGCCTTGCTATTTTGTAGTTAAGTTGTCTGTCCTGTGTATGTCCCTCTGTCTGAACTGATTCACTTGCTTGTAGTGATGGGGTGGGCAGGGAACATTGGGGGACCCTCTTGGGGGAGGTGAGCACCCTGGCCCTGTTGGAAGTGGAGCCCCTGCTTGCCCCAACACCCAGCCGTGTGGACTCTGTGATTGACAGAGGCAAGGGGATCCTGAAGTCAGCAGGTGCGTTCTCTTTCATCTGTTGCAGCCTAAACAGCTTCCCGATAAGTGGCAGCATGACATGTTTGACAACGGCTTCAGCGGCTTCAATGGCGCTGCTGGGGGCGGCGGAGGAGCTGGTGTGGAAACTGGAGGGAAGCTCCTCGTCTCCAATCTCGACTTTGGGGTCTCAGATGCAGACATTCAGGTATTGTGTTTCACATCCGTCCATTTGTTAGCCAAGCTTGTTTGGTGTGGATCGGAGGGATGCTAAGGGTTTTTATTTTTCCAGGAACTCTTTGCTGAGTTTGGGACTCTGAAGAAGGCTGCAGTTCATTATGACCGGTCGGGGAGAAGCCTGGGCACCGCAGATGTCCACTTCGAGAGGAGGGCAGACGCTCTGAAGGCCATGAAACAGTACAACGGCATCCCACTTGATGGTATGCCTGAAACAATCATGCAATGCAATAACTTTGATTTTATGTCTGGCCATTTTTGTCTGCCCTGGCCAAATAGTGAGGTTTATTCTGCCTTTGTCTCTCTAGGGCGACCCATGAACATACAACTTGTCACATCACAGATTGACACACAGAGGCGACCTATGCAGGGGTGAGTGTGTTGGTCTTTTTTATTCAAGAAACATTACTGGAAAATACCGGGGACGCTGTGTGATGGACGCTCTCGTTTTCAGCCTGAACAGAGGTGGTGGAGGCATGAACAGAAATCGCGGGGGCGGCTTCGGCGGCTTGCAGAGAGGACGTGGTGGACGCGGCGCAGGTGGTGCCAGAGGAAGGGGTCGAGGTGGCCGAGGAGGCGGTGGTACTAGCAAGCAGCAGTTGTCAGCAGAAGAACTCGATGCCCAGTTAGACGCCTACAATGCCAGGGTATGTTCAGTTGTCAATCCTGTGTCTGGCATCAATTAACAAATTATGTTTTTGCAGCTATCTAATTTAAATTCTTTTTTTTTTTTTCTCAGATGGACACCAGCTAAGAAATGAAGCTCTTCCGAGTTGTCGTCCCTTCTTGTCTGCACAGAAGGGTTGTTGTTACAAATGTGCAGAATATTTTACACTTGGTTGTCTTCTGATGTGATTGAGATTATTGTCCTAAACTCTTCTTTTAAATGCTCCGAAGTGTTTTTTACCAGTATTTTTTTTTCTTCCCCTTTTTCTGATGAAAATGGTTTTGGCTGTAGGTAAATGTGGACTGGCGTTTTCCCAGTTCTTTCCTCTACCCTGTAGTTAATGAACTTGTAATAAAACCTGCAGTGCATATTAACCAAACACGGTCTCTCTCTACTGTTGTCCACGTGTCTGTTTGACCATCTAGTTTTGAAATGTTCAACTTTACTAACATCTGAAAACCACCATATATTGTATTTTCTTTTTGTAATACAGTTGTTTGCTAGGAGATGAACTGTTGATCCCATACTAGGTGAATTTGTTATCACAGTTCACGAGGTAGATAAGGGAAGTGCTGACTTAAATAAACTGAGATTTGGAGCCTTTAGATACTATCTTTTTAGATCTGATCTTAAGCTGCATCTCAGTGTGATGGTCTGATGCATTGGTCTAAAGTGTTTTTGATCTTTCAGAGGAAGTGATTGTAATGCCTGATTACTTTTTGAACTTTGTAAAACCCACAGTGACTCATTCTGAAGAGAGAAATGAGTCGAAATCAGTGTGTTCAATGTTTTTCCAAGTAACAATTGACCATTTATGGAATAGCTGATAAAACAAAGAAAAGTCGCCAAATGCAAGTACCACTTGGTCTGATTGAGAACCGCCCAATACAACTGAAAATGAAACTAATTGTTGAAATTAAAGGGGGGTGTGTGTGTGATAGCTGGAAAATGAGTTTGCTACAGCTGAGCAGCCCGAGCTGTATCGCTGCAGAGGTCAATATCAGCCACTAGGTGTCGCCCTGCTCTGTCACTACCATATATGGTCTCTACTTTACTGTATCTGTGCTGTACTGTGCATCATGTCAGCATGTGGCTTTGACAATGCCGCCTTCAAATGTACTTTTCCTGTTTTCCTGTACATCTATGAGGTGATCTGAACTGTGTAGCAGCTCAGTGGACTGAAGACTGTGTAGTTGCTCACAGGCTGCAGGGTGGTGTGAGCTGACACTGAGGTGGAGGTGAACAGAGTCTAAAGTGTCTGGAACTTACAGAGATATGCGAGTGTGCAGTGCATATCTGCAAGCCCACGCGTGTCGCAAGAAGCCGGAAGTGTGTTTAGAGACAAAAGTTTAAATTATTAACGAACACAGCTTCCGGTTAGGATTTCATGATTAAAGTAAAACGCTTTTTTCTTTCTTTGGTTTTCGGAGTTTAGAATAACGTCTGACACTATACTGTCATCGAATATAGCTCCGCTATAATCAGTAATCAGATCCTTTACTTCAGTAAAAGTAGTAATACTACAATATACATTTTAAAAAAAAAACTTTAAAAGTACGTATTAAACATAAATGTGAGAAATGTATGTTTCTCATCAGTGGGTTCGACACATTTTAATTTTTGCCTGTTGATAGTTTAGTTAATTTTAGCTAAAAAAAAAAAATACTGTATAAGATATACTGTACGGTACATAAAGTGTATAATCCATAGCAATGGCTAATATTTTATAATAATCTGTAGAGTATCGAGTACAAATAAACTGAAAATACAGATAAATGTGGAGTGTTTGTCTCTGAAACGTAGAGTAGAAGTATAAAATATCACAAAACTCATTTAAGAAAACAATTTCATAGGTGTTTTTAAGTGAATTAGTTAAAAGCTTCATGAACTTGAATAAAGTTCATGAAGAAGAAGTTATTCACAGTCAAGTCAACTTTATTGTCAATGCTGCCACATGTACGGGGCATACGGAGAACTGAAATGGTGTTTTCCTCACATCCTTACAATATACATGAAATATAAAATATAAAAATATATACAAGCAAAAAAGATATATAAGATATATCTCTCTATATTAATAGCATACATGTGGCAATAGTGACACGGTGCTTTAAACATTTGAAACGTAATTACACATTTTCTGCAGTGAATAAACGATTTACGTGGATATTACTGCGACTTTTTTCTGTTATATATATTTTTTTCAAATTTTCCAACGAGCCACGTAGAAGAACGTGCTCTTATTTTGAAGGGCGCACGCCGGAAGTCGCCCGCTCTGCTGGGCAGCCGTTAGCTCAGATTTTCCTCGGTGCTTCACTTCACTCCCTCTCTACCCACCGGAGACTGTCCCAGCCTACCGACCGAGCGGCATAACGGTGAGACTTGTTCAAATACTTCACAAACTACTCTTATAAGTCGTTTTTCGGACGGTTAGCGCACATATCCGAGCCGCTGTTCGCTTTGTTTGCAAGTTTGTTTGGGTTTTTTTTTTTCTTAACGGCACTTGTTGAGGAAGTGTGAGCAACTTCAACCCCGGGAACGTGAAAGTGTCTGAAAGGAGGCATTTATTCAGCAAAGAGCCAGAGCTGTGAGGTTTATTTCACAGTTAACGTTTGTAACTTTCACACGGTTCATTTATTGCCAAGTCACCGCAAAGTGAAGTTGAGGAGCAGTCATTTGAGGGTCCATTTCCGGGTGTTGAGCCCGCTCTGAGCTGCCAGTGTCGGCCGCCGTTAGGTAACGATAACGCGGGGCACCGTGTTTAATAGTTGATACACACGTTTGTCGTGCGGGTTTACCAGCGGACTAAAAGTTTATTAAAGTGTGTGAGCCGGGTCTAGGTTAAAATGTGTGCGTGTGAGTGTGTGAGGAACATTTTTCTCGGTCACTTCCTGGAACAGTTTTTAATTTGAATTGGCCTGGAGGGCTCGCACCTTAAATCAGCCTCCATCTTACCTGTTTTTTTTATAATGTGTGTGTGTGTGTGTGTGTGTTCACACAGTCAAGTGCACATAGATCACATCAGCTGAAATCAGAAGTGACCTCTTCTGTGTGTGTGTGTGTGATAGTTAGGCTGTATTTGAAGAGCTGAGATCATCCCCAACCACCAGTCCTTCCCTCTTTTCCTTCCTGTGTGTGATTTATTATTATTATTTTTTTAAAAAGGGCCTGGAGGACATTTTTTTTCCCTCCTACTTTTCTGGACTTGGCTAACTTTCAGATGACACATTTCTGTCACGGCCTCTTCATTTGAAAACCTGAAATGAGCAGCCCTGCAGCAAGGCCGGATGTAACTAATTTTGAAGTTTCTGTCTCTCTGCTTAGAGTGGGAGGAAGAGTGAATTACTAAAGAAGCCGTGGTTATTCATTGACGTCTGCAGCTTTATCGGCCTCAAACGTATAAAAAATATGTTGCACAGATCATCTGGTATTCAGATGCAAGTGAAGGTCTGTACGTCCAGGCTGATCCTCCTTTATATGCAGGTCACGCCTTCACTGATCTTCATATTTTCTGCTGCTTGTATCGTTTTATTGACCGCTTTTAAATCTACCATGACGACTCGTGTCAGTGGCCTCTTAGCTCAGGCTCACAGGGGAATATTTGCTCGTTTAAACTACTTAATGCACTGTTAGGTACTTTAATCTATAGCAGGGCCTTATGTTTTTTAATTATCTGAGGACTAAGTGGTACAAATAGACTGAAAATGCGGAAATGTGAAGTAAAACGCACAATGCTTCTCTCTGAAATCACTGAAGTCTTTCACAGTAAATGTTAATAGTCTGATTAGTGTCCCAAATTAATTAAAAACTCCACAAACTAAGATCATCTTAGTGACTTATTGCCTCAATTACGTGTTTTAATATGACACATTCACTCCAGGGAATAAACAGCCGATGTAGTTATGACCGGCTTCACTTTATTTGCATTTATATCCTCATTTCGTCTGCGAGAGAGTCCGCCCTGTACTTGTGTGACCACCGTGACGACTCATGTCATCGGCCTCTTCTGTTTTAGCTCGGGCTCACAGGGGAATAGCTGCATTGTGTGGCTTTCCTCAGCCTCAACAGCAGCCTTCAGAAGCACATCCTCTCAGAAATAATGGGCGTGAGTGCTCGGAAACCTTGGTAGTATTTTGAGGACTGCACTTTTAATTTTTAACCCCTTTCTTTTTCTTTTTTTTTTGGGGTTGAATTTGCATGCAACATGTTCATAGTTTGCTGAAGGGAAGCATTGTGCAGCCGTAATGTGAAGAGTGCATCCACTCCACCTCCAGGCTTGTTGCCCAGGGAGGCAAAACCGAATCTGGCTCTGGCCGAGGAACTCCTCTCGAGCAGAGGGGAATAAGCCCTGACCTTTCAGCTGGCACCTTGGCTATCCCATTCACTCGCAGCTTCCTGCTGCTGCATGCAGGGATTTCTCGCCGGCTATTTTTATAGCTTCCTATTTGTTCTGGTTTCTTCCTGAGATGGAGTCACGTTTTGTTTCTTTTTTTTTTTCACAGTCCCCTCTCTCTGTTGCTCAATTTCTTTGCCGATCAGATACATTTTATCTGCTTCTATAACCGTGATGGACATCCTGGAAACATTATCTCGGTCGAAGGCTCTTCATTTATTTAATTAGCACAAGCACAAGTTTTCTAGCTTGTTTAAATATTATTGTCTCCCCCTTCTCTGCTTCTCTTCATCTATATTGCATCAGCTCTGATCAAGACCTCTTGGTGTAACACTTCTTCAAACCTTCAGCATGTGCAGCACTACTTGCATCCTCAATTTGACGACACGGCTTATGATTTTATCTCCCGAAATCTGGCCAGTGTCCTTTTTGCATTTATATCATCACGGCAAAAAGAAGCATTAAGTGGAGTTAGCCTCACAGGTAGAACTTTAAGATGAGCCGTGCAGCTTCAGCTCTGCAGCGTGTGGTTTTAGCGCTCTAAAGGATATGAATCATCTGAATCATCAAGCTCGCGCCTGAAAAAGGAAGTTTGCAGTAATTTCTCAACAGACAAAATAGGCCTGTGGCAGCCCGGCATGCTACTCCACCGCTGTATCATCATCACGTATAAAGGATTCACCAGGCACGATGCACGGCTGTATTTACTGGATTGGCTGGATTGTTCAGATATATTTTTAAATCAGATTTCTTGAGCTCCTCTCTTTGCAGCTAACGTGCTCAACATCGATCCATAAGTTTCAAAATGCAGCACACAATAAATCAGACCCCCACGCCTTTAAACAAAAACACGAACTGAGGAAACACCAGAGGCAGCTCAACAAACTGACAGAACATAAAAGATAAAAAATAATGTTTGCTTTATTTTCCAGTCAGGTAACTGTCACCTAAATCAACACCAACATGCTGGTGGGAGAAAAACATAAAACTGATCCCTGTGGGAGTGATGAGGAAATACACACGCCTACAGGAATTTTAGATCATCTTAGATTAAAAATGTAATATCTAAGGACAAAATGACACGTGTTGCTACCTTGCCACATCACCGGAGGATGTACAAATTTCAACAGCCCCAGTTGCATTAACTGTTGCAGAGTCACTCAGTCGCACGAAGGAACCGAGGAAGCCCAAAATGTTTGTTTGAGTTGGTCTTTGAGCCACACTTGAAAAGATTTGAATGAAGCAGCACGACGAGGACACATTGAAGTCGTGTAGATAAAAGCAAAGGTCTGCGAGCGTCGCACGAGAGAGACCAACAGAGATCAGAGCGGGCCGCAGATCTGTGGGTGACATCAATAGGGAGGTGCGGCCGGGAGCTAAAGGTCACCTCGCAAAGGTGCCAGCTTTCACTTCTGGTGAAGCAACAATCACGTCCTGTTTGTGTCTCCGAGGTAAAAGCGTGCCATCAAACTGATAACAGTGTTTCTGTGACGCCATTATATACATTTTGTGCTGTGACACAGTTATTTTACCCTGGCAGAGGGAAGCTGGAGGATACTTTGAGTAAAGGTGGAGGGCATGGTGCTGTATTGCACAAGCCGGCTACTTGTTGCTCTCACTTTGCCATTGTGTTGTTCCTCCTTCAGTGTTCTTCCTTCCTGATCAGATCACATCAACCAGTCCTACATGCAGCGTTGTAATCTTCAGCTTTACTGGAAATGGAATATGACCCTCTTTTTGATTGATTGGGTTTATAACGATGAGCTGGGCGACGATATTAAAGACTGATAACTAATAGCTGACTGTCTCAAAAGACAATTTAAGGCAGCTAATTAGTTAAAGAGGGTCCAACCAATGTTTTATTGATATTCAGTGTTTGATTTCACTCACTCGCTGGACGAGTCTGAGAGTCAGATTATTGCACTGGTCAAGTGTAATGCAGCCTAAAAGATCAGGAAAACACACGCACACACACACTTCATAAAGCCTGTATCATCCCACAGGGATTCCCCGGTCCAATTATCTTCAGCGACGTTTCGATGACACTCTCCCGTCAAGAGAATCCTCTTGATGTGTCACCGGTGACACTTTCCTGTCCCTGAATGCCTCGTTAGCCGTAATCCCACTTTCCCTAATCTTAACCGATCAGCGTCGTTGCTAAGGAACACGCCTTAATCTGAGGCCAGAGCCGCCGCAAAGCCCGGGTGCGTTTGTAAAAGCGGCAAACGGATTATCCCGAAGGAGGAGGGAGCTCGCATGCAAGGTGGAAGTTAGGACACAGAGGTGGTGACGGAGGTTCAGGTCCAGCGTTTGTTTGCGGTGATCTCATGGTCTGTGTGTCGTCTCCCAGCAGGCAGAACAATGACGGGGCCTTTTCCTGTCAGATTAGTATGTGGCCAGTTTGCCACAGTCTGCATTGTTCGAGCGGGGTTAGCCAGAAAGAATGCGCGTCACGACGAGGGGCGGTGAAATAAATGTTGTTCAAACTTAATCCATTTTACTCAGCGCATGAGCCACTTTTTTAAAAATTTGCTGAATCAACAATTTGATACGCGGTTAAGATGGCATCTGTGTGTGCAGACATTGTGTAACGGACTAATAAACAATTAGAGACTGAGGCAGCTCAGTCAGCAGTGGTAGACTATAGCCACACTGAGAAGAGGGCGTCATAGTCACTCACACACTCCTCAATAGGACTGGATATCATTTAAACATTTTCTCTAAGAGTAACAAGACACACGGAGCAGTTTTTAAAGATATTTTACTGGACAAATTACATGTTTTTCTAAAAAAAATAGATGCTAGATACCACAACACAACTACAAATATACAATTCAGCACATTTTCCCACCCGTCGGGGTCATGGTCGGACAGAAGGCTGATATCGTCACTAGTGCGACTGAAATGAAAATAAATAAACGTGAGAGCGCATTAGTGTGAAAAGCTTGTGTGAAAAAAAGATTGCACCACTGGAAGTACATCAGATTGTGTCGAAGCTCACATCGCCCTGCGTGCGAATGACTAAAGATTATTTATGATTCATCTGCCGGTTATTATTCTCGATTAGTCGATTTATCGTTACGTGTCAAAGACGTCATCCTTTGCCTTCATGTCATCAAACCTGCACTTCAAAACATCCTTCATGTTTTATTCTGTCTGACTTCTTTAAGAAGAAGCAAACTATCTGGATATTGATTTACTGCGGGCTTATTCAAATCAGTCAGTCAATCAATAAGTAAAACAAGATGATGAATGGTCCTCTGTACTCGGCCCTTCAGCATTACAGATTACAAACCTCCACCTCCCTCAGCACACCTTCACCAGCAGTCGGTCGTAGCTTCAGGTGTGTCATGCTTGTTGCTGCAGCTTACATAGCTCTGAGCGCCCAGCTTGAAGCGGAGACGAGCACCGCCCACAGATTATTTCATTTCCTAATTTGGAGACTCGAGCACACATCATTTGAGGAAATCTGCAGCTGCGGCGCCGTGCGCCGTTTTACACGTGCAGACACATTCAGATGTGTGAAATCAGCCCTTTAACTCGAGAGTCTGCCCTCCACACACTTAAAACCTGTTACACACTCGCTCCCATGCGTCTGCAGAGAGACTTTATGTAATTGTGTATCGTGCGCTGACATACTGCATGTCTAACGGGAGCCAGCACTTCCTCCTGTGCGTCAGTTTGGTACGCTGCAGCTCGCTGCAGGAGACAAGCTCGCGCAACAAGAACCGAGAAAAGGAAGTGAGAAAAACGACCTGTCGGCTGATACTCGGAGAGCGATATGACGGCAGCGCTCTGTTTAACCGCCTCCCGCTCATTCACCTCGAGCAGAAACACTCACACGCAGCTGACCGGCCGTCGGCAGGCGAGGAATTTGTGCTTTTATGGACGCACAGAGGGCCCCGTTTGGGAAAAGGGGAAAAAAAAGGCACTGTGTTCTCAGTTCCTGCTTGGCTAATGCTGAGCTATACATGGCAGACACAGAGAGAGAGAGGAGGGTTAGGTGGAGAACCAGTTTTTGTGTTGTGGTGTGCAGTTTCTGTTTGCAGTAGTGATTTACGGTGGTTATGTTGGGGTGGTATTCCTGTGCTCAGCCTGTCTGACGAGGTTACCTGTCGCCTGCGTTGATTTGCAACGTTTAGACTAACAGACACGGAGAAGCTTTAGTGTCATCGTTTTTAAGACTTCATCGTGTGTTTCAACATGACTCGAGGGCAGTTCTTCTTCTTCTTCTCCTTTTTCTAAAGAGGGATAAATCCTCTTCTGCACTGTGGCAGTGTGAGTTCAGGCCTGGTTCAGTGCACCCAAATACAGGAAGTTCAGTTTGTTCAACATGCAAATGTCAAAAGAATTCAGGATGAGAAGTCGGGGGGCGTCATTTTAGTCGTTCGACTCGGAGGAATGTCGCCTCAGCAGCTCAAAGAGAAAAAGCCAAATTGAATAATGAATAACTTAAACGTGGCTCGGCTGTCGTTTGACTGGCATGCAGTATCACTTCTCCTCCGTTCATGGCCGCATCATGAAACCGACGGGGTGCACGATCTCCGAGGACGGACCACACAGAGCCGTCTCATGAGAGCACCGCCTTCGCCTTTGTGCAGGTGTTGATCAGCAGTGTCCAGCACATGTGCGCCAGATGCCGTTCATAGATCTGCACGCAGCGTTTTATGAGCCGCTCACAAACGCCTCCTCAAGTTCTCGAAAATCGAGGCTGACCTCATCGTTGTTGTTTGGTATTGTGCCGTTTCCGGCTCAAAATCACTGGTGACTGCTGTGTGTCACCGCCGGGCGTGGATGCCCACATTAGCTGCCGTTTGTGGTAGAGAAGCGAGGAAGCAGCTCAGATAGTCATCAGATTTTTTTAAACCACCGGCTTCTGCTGTGTGTCAGAGAAACCAGCTCCGTAGCAAAGTCACGTGTGCGGTTACACAGATAAAAACACAATAAAACGCCGCCATCTCCTGCCAGCAGTGATGATAAAGTTACCCATGACGATCCACGCCGAGCTCGTCGTAAACAGTTTATTTAACTGAGGAATCTTTTGTTGCCAAGTTTAAACACAGTTAGATCTGCGTGTCGTCACACATCCTGGACCAAGTTGTTGCTGTCGAGTGTTTTAAAGTGATTTTTCTCCCTGCTAAGCTTCAGCAAATCACTCAATGAGTGGTGAACAAACAGCAGGGTGATTTATCTGTTTTCTACGTGATGAACTGCTGCTTTAAGTTCAAGGTCAAAGTTCAGAGGTTTCCCCTCATCCAGCAGCTGGATGTCTAATCACCGCGCGTGTGCTAGCTCGCTCCACATGCTGGTCAGATGAGAGCCGGCCTCCCGCTGGCAGCCCTTGTTACTTCATCATTTTCACGTCCACTAACCCGCCCTCTCCCGCTTTTTCAGCAAGCAATGGCAACGGAGCAGGAGCCCACACCAGAGCAGCTGGCGGCGATCGCCGCGGCCAACGAAGAGAGCGAAACCCAGGTCAACTATAAACCTCCCGCCCAGAAGAGCTTACAGGAGATCCAGGAGCTGGACAAAGACGACGAGAGCCTGCGCAAGTACAAGGAGGCGCTGCTCGGCAGCAGCGGCGCGGTCGTCGCAGGTTAGCCCTATGACTAGTCCTCTAGTGTGTGTGTGTGTGTATCCATAACATCCACTCCAACAGCTGGTAAAGGGGCTGTTCTGTGTGTGTGTGTGTGTGTGTTTGCACCACCAATAATGCGGGAAATCAACCCTCAGTTATCTGTTGTGAAAACACTTCAGTCGTACAAAGGAAGGCAGTCAGTCCAGTCAGTGTTTAACAGGTTTACTGATTAACTTCACTTATAACTAATAACTTAAATAAACTTCAAACTCCAGCGTTGACAAGTTTCTGATGTCGTAACTAAAAGTTAAATTAAGCAAACAAAGAAAAGCCTGAGAGGACGGCGATCATGTGTCCAAACAATGAGGCAGCTGGTGCTTCCTCACAGCGTTAAAACCTTCAGCAGAGTAACGCTACTTTAAAAAGTTCAGTTTTTACATCTCATGTATTATAAAGAACTAATGTTCACTCTAACAGGTTCGTTTGAAGACGTTAGACAAGGTCTGAGTATGAAAATTGGGGCTGAGCATAAAAAAACTTGAATGTTTCAGATCTGGAGCTTCTTACTTTAGTTTTCTCTCTGCCTCATTTGTGCTCGTTGAATTGTATCCACAGTTTTAGTATCTCTTGCTGAAATGTGGGTTTGTTTATTGAGTCTAAAACCACCCACATGAAATCATCCCAGAGCTGGGAAAGAGGTCTGGTCACTGCCTGGAGTTCATCAGTGTTATAAATAACCATGTTAGTCCCTCGAGGTCTGTGGACAGTAGCAGCAGCAGCAGCAGCAGCGGAACTCATCCACCCTGCACCGCCCTGTTTCGTCGTCACATTAAAGCTCTCTCAGGTGAACGACGTTCTGCTCATAAGCGTGACTTTTCTTTCTCGTCTTAGATCCCAGCATTCCCAACGTCCAGGTGACGCGAATGACTCTGCTATGTGAGTCGGCGCCCGCCAACCTGGTCCTGGACCTGACGGGTGAGTAGATCATTTATCAGACGAACATTTACGCAGCTGTCCGTCCTCGCAGCAGACACCCTGAGAAGAATCGGCTCATAGTAACAATTATGGGCTGTAATTACTCCCATCCTCGTGTGCAAATGTAGTCCAAACGACCTGCCGGGTCATTAGTTTGTTAATTAATAATGACATGACTCCCGTGTAAGTGGGTTAATGAGCCATTTCCTGAGTTCTCTCCCTTGGTGGTCTGCGGCAGAGCCGGGCTCACTGTGCCCCCTAGTGGATAGTATCACCACTACACCACACGCTGTGCATAAACTGATCTCACCTCGACTTTTGTGTTCCAGGAGACCTGGAGGGCTTCAAGAAGAACCCGTTTGTGATGAAGGAGGGCGTCGAGTACAAAATAAAGATCAACTTCAAGGTGAGACAGTCTGCTCTTCATCAGCGCCAGGACTCCTCTGTGTTACTGCGGTGAAACTGTTGAGCAGGGAATGATGCTCGTTGTCTTCTGCAGGTCAACAGGGACATCGTGTCAGGCCTGAAGTACACTCAGCAGACGTTCAGGAAAGCAATTAAGGGTAAGATTATGATTTTAATCTCATCTGTGCAACAGGTGGACTTTGACCCGAGTGAATAATTTGACATTTTGGGATCTTATTTGCTGCTTTTCTACGAGTCAGGTGAGAAGATTCATGTGTGTGAGAGTGGTGTCAGTTTGATCTCATTCTCAGGAATGAATCCTCTGATGCCTTTCGAGTTTTAAAAGGCCTCAAATGAACCATGAGCTGCACGTCATGCTGTTTGTTTAAGTTCATGGAGGCTGTTTGCTTGAGGTATTATCAGTGAGTTTCTCTGTTAGACTTTCAGAGGCGATGTACATACATTAGCTGACCTGTTTTTGTTGGAGGTTTTTTAGCTTGTTTTGGGTTTTTCAAGCTTTATTTGACTCAGGTGAAGAGTGACAGGAAAGGAAGTGAGACCAGGCGCAACGCCACCGTCTATGGCTGAGCCGTGCAGCATATCTTCAACAGCCGTCTCACCACTCCTCTCTTCTCCTTCTCTAACGTACAGTCGACAAGTCAGACTACATGGTCGGCAGCTACGGGCCCAGGGATACTGAATACGAGTTCGTCACCAGCTTGGAGGAGTCGCCCAAGGGGATGATGGCCCGCGGCCACTACATCATCAAGTCCAAGTTCACAGACGACGACAAACACGATCACCTCTCCTGGGAGTGGAGCCTCGTGATCAAGAAAGACTGGAAAGACTGATTCCTCCTCCTCGCCATCCTCCCATCAGCGTCTTCCTCTGCTTCTTCTTCCTTTTCCCCCCGCCGTCACTCTTCTTCTTTCTGTCTGGATTAAGCGTTGATTCAAGCTTTTGCTCTCCCCGTCCATTGACACCCACTCTGACAGTTTTCCTATTCTCACCCTAAGTAACGTCATCATTCCTCCCGTCGCTTCATCGGTCTGCACCCGGCCTTCTGTTTAAGTATTAAATCTTTCAAAATGGAGAAAGCAAACAATGTGCACAATCCAGATTTTTGCAGTTTGTTTATAAAAGAAAAATACGTTTAAAAAAAAATTAACTCTGTGATTCTCTCTCTGCCTTTTCTGCTTTCTTTTCATCCCCCTTTTTTCTTTATTTCTCTTTTGTACGACTACCGTGATCTGCCTTTTTGAAAGCGTTGTACAGGAAGCAGTAGTGCTGTATGTTTGTGGCCACTTGACGGTCAATTGCTGGACGACTCTCGGGGCAAAGCAGCAGCAGCAGCAGCAGCCGCCCTCCTAAAGCCTTTTTTTTCGAGCAGATCATTTGTACCTCTTTTTGAAAATGATTCGTCTGCCGAGAGAACGGGGCAAACTAAATTACCTCTAATCAGTTAGGACCCCTTAACTTTAGGTGTGGCTGCTCCTCTCCTCTGATCAGGGTATTTTAGCAGCCATGTGGCCTTAACAAGAAAGAAAGAAAGAGAGACAACCCAGTTGAGCCATTTGCCTTCAGATTATCATCATGTGAGCCTGTTCTAACAATACATGGGGCATCAGGACTACTACAGGACTTTTAACACCTTTATTTCAGGTTCGTAAACACCGTTGATATCGATCATTATTATCTCCATTTACACACCTTGTTTTTCACTGCAGTACGTAGAATAGAAGTGAAATTAGATCGCATACAGCTGTAAATACAAGTCGGATTTCCCCGAGGCCGCGTTGTTGTCCGAGGAGTTCTCTTGAAGTTTGATCCGCTCACCTCGTGAGTTGTAGAAATCACCAATGCTGACTGTGCCTCAGTCTCTTACAACCACATGCTGCTCCCACTGACGACTCCGCATCAGTGAGGTGAAACCAGTACAGAGACATCAGTCCAACCTCCCCCACCCCCCAAAAAACACATTGCTGGGTAAACACATCCTGCCATATAAAAGTGTTTGTTCTGTTATTATTATTCTACATTCCATAAGTATGTGAATGAAGTCGGCTTCATTCAGCTGTCACGGGCTGATGTTTCTCTCTCTGCGGGGTTGGGTTTGACTCAATGTGTGCTACTTGTATTACCTACAGTTTACTGATCTCCTGTGTTCACATTAAAGTGTTCAGACTGGGCCCGCACGTGTCCTGTTTTTATTTTTGTTTATGGTTGCAAAGGGGTGGTACATGTCCAGAAACTTTCCATGAGAAGCTGGGGAATTTGGGAAATATTCCAAATTGGAGACTTTCCGGGGGATTTATGTGAATTAACTGGAAATTTAGGGGGTCAGCAAGCATCATAAGTGGTCAATGAAATGATGCTACCGTATCAGCTGGCTGTCTACTGTATGAATACATTTTCATTAAGCCGTTAATACCACATATCAAATATATTTATCCCATAAAATCATCAAAACTTTCTTTCTTCTTGGCTCCAAAGTGTGCTCCAGGTTCTAGAAATCGTCTGTGCCTGCAGTAAGCAGGGTGCTATATGCATGTGATGGAGGAATAGCATGAAATCTGGTTGTTCTAGTAGAAATTATGCTGAAATATTCCCCAACTTTATTTAATTTATTCACATAAATTCCCGTTTAAAGTTCCAACTTAACAGCCCTCTTTCTGTTCAACCTGCCTCGCTGAGCGCTTCACAGAACCAGAACACGGTCGACACGTTTCTTCTTTTAATGAACAGAAAACATTTTCTACTACAGGAATAACTTTGACATGATAGCACAGTGCAGAAGTCGATTATCCCTGAATCAGAGATCGCTCCCCCTGCAGCTCGTTAACGCATGCACCGCAGAGGCGTCTCCGCCTCCTCAGGCGTGGACGTAACAAACAAACAAAATGGATATCCAAACACTGACGCACGTTTTGGCAGTCAAACAGTCAAATAATCACTCATCAAAAGCTCGAGTGTTTCTTTTTGTTTCTACCTGCTTTTAAAGATCAATTTAGCACTTAGTGTTTATTAGATACATGCTGCAAATGCTGTAATTGGACTTAATTATTAGTTTCTGTAAATAAATAGTTAAATCATCTCTGTGTCAGACATCACACGGCGTCCTAACACCTTCCACACTGATTACGCTCACTCAGAAAAAGGCATTTCATTCGTAACATTTGGCAGCTTCAGATTAATCAGCGTAGCTTCCTTTCTTCCTTGAATGCTTCCTTTATCACCTGACCTCATGGCTACAGGCGTGATGACGCCTTCGAAACAGCGAGGTAAATAAATCTCTGCGTCCAGAGCTCATTTATGACTCTTCCTGCTCTTGGTGGAGTTCATGTCGCTCTTGGTTTTCTGCAAGCGGGAGAAGATCTCTTTGAACAGCGCCTTGTACTCTGGCGTGTTCTGGCTGAGCCTCTTGTCCACCTGCTCCACCTGCCTGCTGATCCCCTCCAGAGCTTCAGGTGTGGAGGGAGTCTGAGGGGGCGTAGGAGGCGTGGCGACGGCCCCCGATGTTGAAGGCCCAGCTGTGATCATGCTGTACTCCTTCATGGAGGGGTCTCTGGAGACGGGGCGCGAGGTCTGCACCCCGGCGTGGCACAAGCTCTCCTCGTGACGCCGACACTTCCCCAGCAGCTCCTCGTACTTCTCCAGCAGGGCGTGGTACTGCTCGTCCACCTCCCGCAGGATGGACATGCCACGTTTGCGCACGCCGTTGGCGTGGAGGGCGTAGCTGCCCTGACGCCTGCCTGAGGCGTCTCGAGCCGAGATGGCGTTCAGAGCTGTGTCACTGCAGCTTTTTCTAACTGGGCCTCCCTGCTGCCCTGTGCCCCCGGCCTCTCCATCACCTCCCTCCTCCAGCCCCATGACCTCCTCTGGGGTGTCTGTCTCGGGGCCATTACTGAGCAGTGTCTCTAGGCCGTCTTCCATGCCCCCAATCAGACACATCCTGGACTTCCTCAGCTGCTGCATCTCCTGAAGCTCCGCCTCGAGCTCCTGAACCCGGATCTGGCAGCCCTCTGCTCCTAACAGACGCTGCTCGAGGCGCTCAAACTCCTGCAGCACGGAGGTGCACTCCCGCTCGGCGCTCTCCCTCATGGACCGCTCGGAGGCCATGGCTGCACGCAGGGAGGAGACGATGTCTCTCAGGCGCTCGTTCTCCTCCTCAGCTGGCTTTCTCTCAGCGAGGTCCACGCTGCCCGGGTTGGCCAACAGGAAACCGTCCTCATACCTGATAAAAACAAATGTCACATCACTCAGTGAGCCATGCAACATCACGATAACATCAAATCAGGCACCGCTAACTGTTTCACTAATTTTGGTGAAACTTGATTGTTTTTCTCTCGAATGTCCTCAGCATCAACTCTCTGTGATTTACAGAGTTTCCTGATGGACAGTGAAGTAAACTGTAGCTGCTGTTAGCTCAGTTTGTTAGCCGGGCTGCCCGGTCTATGAGTTCAGAGCACCGGGGGGGGAGTGTCTGTCTTTGTAACACAGGCGTTTTGGAATAAATCAGATCCAATTAGAGAAGGCAACCAAGGCAACGCGATCAGAGAAGGGTATCGTATGCAGCTAGTGTTAGCATCATGCTACTCAAAAGCGTCTTTGCACAGGAGAAAATAAACTAGCAGTGACCTCGGGGCAGTGCAGAGCTCCTTGAGGCAGGGGAACGAGTGGACCGTCTTGCGGCGCTCCTTCTTCTCTCTGCGGACCCTCAGCTCCTCCAGAGTCCTCAGCTCCTCCACCCGTGACGTCAGACTGTCCACCTGACCCTGCAACGTCTCCATGGTGCCCATTAACCTGTGCACACACACACACAAATGTTTGTTCAGGGCTTGTTACGTCAGCGTTAAGGTGACTTAACTCTCGTTTCTCAGCATACCATTCTCAAAGCCAGTGTTACAAAAACAAAGCAGATTTAAAAGAACAGAGGCAGCCATTGAAAACTACTTTCAGACTTCAGACCACTAATATGATTTGTGAAGGACTTCGATCCCTGCTTATGAACGTGGTCTGCTCAGGTAGACGGGACGGCCTGTGAACACACTAATGCAATCATCGGAAGTCTCACCTGTCTATTTTCTGCTGTGAGGCTTTGCTCTCCAGCACCAGCTTCTCGTTGGTGATCTCCAGCTCTCGGGCCGTCACGTCCAGCTGTTCGTACACCTTTGCGTGCTGCTCGTTCATTTCCCTCAGCATTTCCAGTTGCTTGGACAGATACTGCGAGAAAGGAACATGTATTTATTTGTAGATACATCTCCAATGGGGTACCGCTGTGTGCTGCACTATGTGTGAAAACCAGGGAGCAGGAAAGTTTATATACTTATAAAACAGCTAGTATTTGAAAAAGTTTTACAGTACATGTAAATGTGTTTAGCTGTATGTGTGAATTAATCTTAGAAACACAGCTCACGTCCACATTTTTCCTTTTCTGAAGTCTTTTCCTGTTTGATGTATTGAGTCATGCACTGTTTCTTCTCCGTACACTCATCCTCAGCCAGACTTCTGACTAATAAGGACTCCAGCTTGCACAGCACAACCTTTTTTTTACCATAATGAGCTCAATAATACAACAAAAGGATCGAGTTTACGTGCACTGAACACGGCAGACTGGCACGGTTACAGCAGATGTAACAAGCGTACCTCAATCTCCTGCACTTGCTCCTCATTGTTGATGTACATCTGCTGTAAGGAGTCCTCCAGCTCCTTGTTGCGTTCCAGGAGAGTCTTGCCGAGCTCGGCTGCCAAGTGCAGATCTGGGGGGAGTCGAGAAAGGAGAGCAGACGTAAACAGGAGAAAGTTTGAGAGCTTTTAAACCCAATCATTGATGAGCGTCACTGCAAACCTGTAGCCATGTGCACAGCAGGGGCTGTTGTTATTTTACAACACAGCCTCAAACATGCATTATTCATCTCCTCTGCTGGCTGGATTAAGTAGGAGGAGGAGGAGAATCCTGCTGGCTCTGCATACTTCAGAGACCATAACAGCTCCTCGCTGGAGGAGTGAAAGGACAGGGAAGACACAGAAGAGCCATTGACGTCCATTTGCTGGACATGAATGCAGCGTTTTGTCACCACAGTGTGATAGCGTGAGCGCTGACAGGGACATCGGCGTAGGTGTAAAACATGAGAGATTGCTTTACAGTTGATCCGCCCGTGCAGTTCTGGTTAATCATTAAAAAAAACCCAGAAATGATAACGCGGCGCCGTGATAACGAGCTGTGTGAAAAGAGAGTTGCAGCGAGCCTCCGGCCTGCTCTGTTTCACTGTCACGTGCCGAGTATTAGTTATGTAATTTCACGATGATGTGCACGGATGAGGGGCTGTCACATCTGTTTAAAACTCTCTGAGGCAGCCATCTATCCGTGTAGTAGCAGCACGCATGTTTCCCTGCACATGTGATGCTCTTTGATGTGTAAATCTCACGTTCAATCGCAGCAGAAAAACGTGACATCATCTGCCTAAAGGTGCATCATATGTTTGTCAGATCATGATGAAGACAGGGGTCACTAAATCTTATTTCTGGGGCAAGATCAGGCCCGACTCTGGATGACGTTTGCGAGCAATTTCGCCTCCAATCTGACCCCAAAGCCTGGAATCTCTTATCCTGACTAAAGGATGTCTGGTCTGGGTCTCCCTAATCAGATCAGCGAGGGGATTTAAGCTCGGCGCTGAATGATGCTGAGATGAGATGCTCGCTGACAGCAAAAAATCCACCTGCCTCTCTCTCCCTCTCGTCACTGTGTAACAATGCGATGATGGGACACAAAGCTGCTTTAGCTCTCTGGGTCAGCAGGTGATCGTCAGCAGGGTGGAGGAGGTGATGCCGAGGACACACAAGGACACGCATCCTCCTCTGTCGACACTAAAGTGCATCCATTTAAGTCATTACTGAGGAAGTCCATCAGTCAGGAGGCGGAGCAGCAAACACAAACACTCCCAAACAACCGGACATGGAGGCTCTGAACGTCCCTGAATACTGTCTCTACCACTTACAGCGTGAGCACAGAGCGCTGTGGTAGATGTGAGACTGCAAAACATGAAACATCGACTCAGGCAGACAGCTCGACTATTCTGGGAAACAACGCTGACAAGATCACGATAATTGGCAGAGCAAGAGAGCAGAGATGAAAGGCAGAGATGTCCAGAGACAGAGACGGAGACAGATAAAGATAGACACACACAAAGACATACAGAGACATGTATAGACAGATAAAGACATACAGAGACAGATAGAGACATACAGATACAGACTGAGACAGACACATACAGATAGAGATAGAGACATACAGATAGAGACAGACAGGGACAGACAGATACAGATACAGGTAGAGACATACAGATACAGATACAGACAGAGACATACAGAGACAGATAGAGACATACAGATACAGATAGAGACATACAGATACAGATAGAGACAAACAGAGACAGAGAGACATACAGAGAAACAGGGACAGATAGGAACAGATAGAGACATACAGATAGAGACAGACAGGGACAGACAGTGTCCACACTCTGACATTATGACATGAGATGTTCAGGGTGTGTTTACAGCCTCCCCGCGTCCTCCATCCACCGCTCCTTTCATCCCGGAGAACAGTGTCTGTGATGGGGCATTGTTACACCGTGTGATCCCCTCCTCCTCCTTCACCACCACCTCCTCCTCCACCTCCTCCTCCTCCTTCTCTCCGTCACACACAAACCTGACACAGGAGAAATGAATGATGTCTCACCTTGCTCCAGGTCCCGTTGATCGTACCATGGCTCCTCTTCCTCCGTGACAAACTCCTCCATCCTGCCCGCACGAAGCATCGATGAACCTCTCCCGCTTCTCCTCCTTCTCCTCCTTCTTCACCCGGCGATGTGATCTGCTAATTCACCGACTGAATCGCCCGGAAGTGACAACAAACAACAGCGGCGCAGCCTCCCACGGTGTGTAACCCTTTGAGACAAATCACGTCAAATCCCGGCGGTGCACCTGCTCCGCGAAGCATCATCCGAAACACCTCAGACAGCTCAGACCTGCAGACATGGAGTCAGACAGCTGGTGGAGGTAAACACAGAGGGTGTCATGTTGGTCTCATTAGTGTTTGATGTGCAGCAGCAGCCCAGCAGCAGCAGCACGGCCCTGCAGGCGCAGGTTGACAGTCCTCTGCTGCGTTCAAGTGCAGTCGGAAACGCTACACAAGATGTGCGTGGCCCTTAAACCCCTCATCCTGCTGCAGCACTGCCTTTAAATAATAATTAATCCAACTGTTTGCAAGGCACAAGAAGAGGCTAGATGCTCCATCCTCTCCGACTACATCCAAGGCAGATGTGTGGCTTCAAACATGGTGTCCTGTTCATCACACCCCAACCAAAAAATACAAATTTAACACTCAAACTTTGTTTATTCATATAGAATAATGCAAACATGCAGCCCAAACTTTTTCACAGAGCAAAAATAAAAACAGAAACAGGCAACAATGAACTGAATCTGGAAGAATATATAATACACAAAAAATGGCCATACTATTATAAAATGTTATAATAAATAAAAGCCAGTAAGAAGAAAAATGAAAAAATGAGTTTAAGAACAATTGCATAAAAATGAAGGACCAAGTATAAAAACTACAACAAAATGTTGAAGATAGATGGCAGCGTGTAAACACACAGTAGATGAACCTGAATTTAAATTAAAACCTGAGCTAAAATATTAAATATTTGTAGAGAAATTGCTCCAGATCAACTCCACCTGCAGTCTGGAGAAAGTAACGTTGATCCTTCGACTACAGAAGAGAGGGAGGTTAAAATAATCATGTAGACTCCACCTAGACCTCTTGTGCATCAACAACCTGCACATGCACCTTCTAATATTTCACCTCACTGACTGCGATGTAGACCTCCTCTGTTTTCTATGACAGGTGTGTCCATTTTAGCGCCCTCATTGTGTCAGTTGATATTGTTATTAAATAAGCACAGTTCTATTAAACCGAACTGGGTGCAGTTAACCAGTTCATCAGGTTCAGCTTCCATTCCTGTTTTCATGGAGTCATGCATGTCTCAGTTTCTACCGTATTTCTGCTTTAAGACATGATACAATGAGCAAGACAAACATGAGCTGGCCTTCATCACACGTGTTCAGCCTTCTGCTGTCATCGTGTTCTCACTTCATGTAGTCATCTTTTTGTTTCATTGTCTGAATCTAGGAGAGTGAAAGCTGTAAGTTACAAGGATCACCTGAAGGCAGCACCACTGGAGATGACATCACCGTTTATTTGACAGCCTCCCTGGCACGGACATCTCCTCCCCCTCCTCCCCCTTTAAGCTTGAATATAAGTGGTCATGAATTAAAGGTCTCACACTGTGGCTGGTCTGTTCCTCTTCAGCACTTTATTGTAAACATGTATGAGCAAAGAGTGGATGGACTCTCTGTGTCCACCAGCGCTGCTTCAAGTACTCTTTATGGACAAACTGTGGCCTCTCGCAGGCCTGACAGGCACAACTAAGAACATTTCCTTCATTGGAAACCATGTCGCTAAAAAGAAAAAAACAAAGAATAAGCCGCCATTCTGCAAAAGAGACGAAACCGAAGACAAAAGTTTTAAATTAAAGAAAACACAGAGGACATTATCGATCGTGTCACTTTGTTCTGCAGTCCAGCAGCCAGACAAAAATATGTAGCAGCAGGAGAGACATCATGACACGCAGCGTCCGCGTTATGTCAAGTAGTAAACGTTCCAGTTTTTTCTATTTATTTTATCCTTTTATTTAAATTATGTTTTCTTCACGTCACTGTCAAACATCGACACAGGCTTGTGTGATCCCCAGAGGATGAACCATGATCAAAATAACTGCAAAACTAATGATAGTCCCACGATGCTAACACGCGATACTAAGATGGTAAACATGTTTCTGGCCGTGCTGTCGGTCTGGCTCTACGTTGGTTTGTTGGTTGGTCCACGGCTTTAGTCCAGACTAAAGTATCTTCTTGGCACAGACTTGTGTGGTCCCCCAGAGGATGAACCCTGATTACTTTGGTAACTTTTCATCTGGCAGTAAGGTCAAAATTTCAACGTGCCAAACTAAAGACCAAATAACCAAACTAAACATGATGCTAGCAGCCTGGGCTGTATTTTCTGTTCATCGCCAATTAGCAACTGCATGGAAACAAACTTTAAAGGACCGGTGTAGATGCCGCTACGATTTAGCGGCATCTAGCAGTGTGGTTGCAGATCGCAACCCCCTCTACTCGGCCTCCTGTTCCAGGCATGAAGGAGAAACTACAGTGGTCATGATATGTGCGTCGAAAGTGAAACGTCCTGTTTAGAGTGAGAAATGTGGCGGACTCATGGCAGAGGAAGAGGCTCATTTTATGGTAGCGAAAACATCACAAGTCTTATTTATAGGTGATTGTGCACTAATTAAAATATAGTTACACACTCGACCTTGAAGTGCAGTAACACAAAATGAATGAATAATTTAAAAATCGCATATTTGGTCGTCAGTGACGTAAAGTAAACACAATTTACAGTAAATCAACTGGAACATGACCAACACGTCATATATTAGTATGCAGTATTACCTCTGCTTCCTCTGGCTTTCATGTTATTGCTTTATTATTTGACATAAGCTACTGTAGCAGCGAGGAGCCTGGAGAAAAGCAGAACTCTAGCAGCAAATCAACCATTAACGTGGTCGGCAGGCGTCTGTGGCGAAGCCTGAGATCAGTGGAAAAGGGAAGCTTTAGGCACTGACAAAGAGGAAGAGGGCTTGACCCTAAAAAAGGCGTAATTTCCCTTCCCATCATTCCTTGTTCTCTGTGGTTTTACAGCTGTGCGGTCTTTTAAGGTGCTTCCAGTCCTCCTCGCTCTCGCAGCGCTTGACGCTGCTGAACAGCTTCTTGATGAGAGCTTTGGCTTCGGCTTTAACTGCACACATACACACACAGATGGGCATTAGAGAGAGGAGTCGTCACATGCAGCAAAGCACATTTAGATGATTTATCCCCTGCTTACCTTGGCCTTTGCCGCGACTCCTCCCCTCTGCGAGGAGGTGAGACAAGTAGCGGGCGAAGGACTTAAACAGCTCCTACAAGCAAAGAAAGCGACAGCTGAGAGTTTATCTGAGACTTCTCAATTTCACCTGCGTTCGCGCCGGTCTCACCTTGTTGGCGAACTTTCCCTGAGTGTAAAACGGGTCCAGGTAGCGGACCACGATGTCAGCCGCCTCCTTCAGCGTCACGGGCTTGGGCGGCTCGTTCACGGGGAGCAGGGCTCTCTCCTGCACGTTTGGGTTGAAGGTTACCCTTCTGCCGTCGGCGGGGCGGCTGCGTTTCGCTGGGGGAGGCGACTCTCTGTTCGCTTTCACATCATCAGACACCTGGTAACACAGACGTGCACGATCGGTCACCGAGTGGGAAATAAACCGTGAAGATTGGACAGGAGGCAGACGCTTACCTCTGATATCAGAGGCGGTTTAGCTTCTTCTGCTGGTTTGTTTGGTCTGTGTGAGAGAAAATAACATCAGAGTTAAGAGAAGACGACTTTTCTATCATCCTTAAACGCGGCATCGAGGGCGTCTTACTCTGTCGTGGACTCTTTATCCGTCTCCTGAAGCTGCTCCAGCTCCAGCGCTTCCTCTTCTACCTCATCAGGTATAATTATTACGTCGGTTTTACTTTCTTCTTCAGTCTCTGACTCCACAGGAATCAACTCTGGTGAGTGTTCCTGTGGTTTACTGTCTTCTCGTGGGTCAGCTGTGGTAGTGTGAGATAACGGAGCATCAAGTCCCTCCTCGTCCACCTCCATCTCCTCCTCCTGGCTCTTCTCCACCGTTTGTTTCTTCACAAAGTACTGGGAAATGTTGCGGGAGCTCTTCGCCGCTTCCGCTAGCTTCTGCTGCTTCTTGCTCATGGCTTTGCCCGTCTTCGTCGGGCTGTTCAGGGAGGCGGCGGCGGCGTTCGCTCTGGCTCTGATGGATGACGTCACGGCCGAAGATGCATCTGTGTTGGACTCGCTGCCGCTCTCTGTCCCTTTGCTGTCCAACATGGACGGCTTCAGCAGCTCCTTAGCGGTCACGAAGGGGTTGGATGAGCCCCTCTGACCTGCTCCGACCCTCTTCCGCTTCATCTGGAGGAATAATGGAAAGAAAAGGAGACATGTTTGTATGTGAACTGTCTGCAGACACAACAAACCTAATGCGTAAGCTTGTATCTTACTGAGTAGATCTCTGACGCAGACGTGAACCCCTGAAGTTCGTCAGAACAGGAGGAAGAGGCGGTCGCTTCCTCCTTGACTTCTGTTTCGTTGTCACCGTTTCCTCGAGCTGGAGCAGGTGCTGTCTTCTTCATCTCGGACACCTTCAAAACAACACACGAGTTCAGGGGTGTACCATCTACCGGCGAGGCTGTGACAGACGGCTGTTACCTTCTTCAAGACGGCAGCTTTGTACAGGTTGGACGACTTGCTGCTCTTGAAGACCTCGTGCTCCAGATCCACGGCTAAAGACAGGGTGCCGCAGCTGAGAGGTGGAGAAGACACGGAGGACAATGTAGGGCGACTTTTCTGCAGGAAATTAACTGTGAATGTTTGAATGTTTGAAGAGTGTGTGTGATTACTTGAATGGATCTCCTGCCCCCTGGTGGCCATATAATGCCTCCTGCAGGAGGCTCAGGCAGTGCTCTCTGGCCTGAAATGAAATATATTTATCAGCAATAAACCGATAAAAACTGAAGATCGATCGATGTCACATGTCTTAATAACAATAGAAGAAGCATAATTTAGTTTAATCCAGTATTAAGGCAGTGGTTTGAGAGGAAAAAGGTTAAAATGAGTGACATTCTCACACTTTTCTGCCGTGTAATCACATAAAAGTTTGAGCCGGATGCATTTTAAAGACATACTTTGGCATGCTTGTATATTTGATCTATTTGCTACTGAGGATTCAGACAGTGAGGCTGCAGGTTCAGCTCATAACACTCACTTTGACTGTATCAAATCTTGCACTGATGAGCCTGAGTGAGTGTTTTAAGCAGCCTCGTTCTTTTGTTTCTTTTTTGTTGTTTGCATCTACAGACTCCCTTCACCTCTCACCGCACATGAGTCACCGAATTCCTTCAGACGTGTTAATGAGGGCAGCGCGTATGAGGAATGTGTCCGAGCGCTGTGCCCGTACCTTCACAGTGAGCCTGGGGATCCTCTGACTGCTGGCCTCTCTGAGTGGACAGTCAGCATCTACACACAGCAGGACACACATGGTAACACCGGTCACATGACAGCGTCAATCACACATCCACTCAGAACTATTCTTAGTTCTTCTCTTGATTTTACCTGGAGAGACAAAGTCTTCCCTCGGACCTTCACCTCCCTACAGAAACACGAGCACAGAGAGGTTAACTCAAACATTCACGACATCAAAGTAACTTCTAGAAGAAGATGATTCAATATGCACATCCACATTAACCCTTACAAGGGGTTGGAACACCAACCAAAGACCACAACATTGAGACTTATTAAGAAGTTTTCTCTCTCCTTCGTTTCATGTCAAATTTCTTCTGTCACTACCCAAAATTCTCCGCAAAGATGACTAAGAGTTCATTATTTCCTCATTAGCTTTTATCCAAAGCGACTTACAAAAAGGAAAACGATCACGGTACAGTGCGACAGGGACATGTTGGTGCTGTTGTTCCTCTCTGAAGAGCTGGGTCTTCAGGAGGTTTTCGAAGGCAGAGGGGGACGAGAAAGGTTTGGATTGTCCTGAGCCGACGGGCGGCACGGCCAGGCATCGTTCATTGGAGGAGGTAACGCACGCCTGTATGAGGACATGGGTGCATAATGTAATTTAATGTGGGCTGGTTTATTGTATGTTATTCTTCCACCTTTCCACCGGTCTGTCTGTTCTTTATGCTCCAAACGCTTCTGGATTTTAATCTTACGGTCACTTTAAGCTGGTAGATCAAATATTTAATTCCATTGCCACATCTCTCATTTGTTGTTTGCGTCTCTTGGTCTCTCCTTTACAATCACGGCATTCCTGCTTTTACTGATGTTGTAAACTGGACGAGCTCCACTCGGATACGCTGGGTTTTGCTTCAATGCTGCGCCAGTTCCACCGAACATGTGGGATCGATTTACCACGATCCTCACTTACAGGGGCCCTCAACAGCCCCAACATACCTTCCTGCTGCCAGCAGCTGGCGAACAGATGTGAAAAGACACAACACAAACCCTGCGTGGAGTTGTTTTTCTAGTCGTAAAAAAAAAAAAAAAAGAGTTTGTGTGCCTTGATTCACCTTGCGCATTTGCATCTGCTTCTTAAAGAGGTCGGAGAACTCCTTTTTCCGATGTGCGCCGTCATCTTCGCTCGTGCTGCCCTCCCATTCATCGTACCTGCGAGGTGTGAGGTCAGAGTCAGTCCACAGGTTCGCTGTTAAAGCCAACATTACAGACAGCATCACTAAAGTCACTATGCCTTTCAAAGCCGTAGCCCTTCTTCCCTCCTTCGTAAAGGTCTGGCTGGAAACCGAATGGCCCGCTGGGTCTGCTCTGAGCTTCGGTCTTGGTGCTGAGTGCAGCCGCCTTCTCCAGCTGCGCTCGTACAACTTTGGGGTTGCGACAGTAGTCGCAGGCTCCGGCGCAGTTTGGCGCCTTGTCTCCGAAGAACTTGGAGATGGTGGCATGGCGGCAACTGGTGGGAAGATGGAGAGACAAAGAGGTGTCAGGACAGGACAGTGATACAGCTCCTGCAAATAAGAACACATAAACCAAACAGCGAGTTAACCTTACCCAACCCCCACACTTTATTTTTGGTTATTTCTCTTGGTTTCGTCTGCACAGTTTGTGTTTCCTACATTTGCATACGATCGCTGACATTTTGTAACAAAGAACTGTAAAAAGAGAAGGAGGCTGATGACGTTTCCGAGCACACAGAGAGCGTCTCTCCATCATACACAGATAATCCAGAGCATCATTGATCTATCAGCTATTGCGTAACCATCACGCACGACTCTGATCGACGTTTCTGTTATGAAATAGGTCAAACGAGGCTCGCTAGTCACATGAGATGAAATTCATTGGAAATAAAGTAAATTAAATCTTGATTTGGGAGGTAGTTAGTCTTATTTCCTGTTTTCAGAGACACAAAACTCTTATTCATTTCATTCCTGCTCCTGCTTTATATCTCCCTTATTAGAATCACAGTATTGGATGTGACAGTTGCCTCTTTCTGAACGAAAAACTTCTGCATCAGATCCAGCTGTTATGTAACACACACGGAGTCAGTTAGAGCCCCGTCAGGCGAGCCGCTTCAACGACAGACTAACTACCTTACTGGAAATGGAAAAGTCTGCACCGCCATGAGAGAGGGAGGAGGTGGGGACAGGCAGAGAGGCACACAAAGAGTCTGAAACAACAGTCACTCCCGGGGAGGACTGCTGAGGAGAGAACAAACTGAAGTGAGTCAGAGAAATAACTCTGTGTGTCACTACCAACAGCCACGACGGGGACGAGGAGAGCGACAAACCTGAGGAGCAAAGAAAAGAAAGATTGAGAGGAGCCGAGGGAGCACTGCTGCTTTTTGGTGTCATCTCACTTTCCCTCCTCTCCACGTGCAGACAGTCATCAGTACCTGAGGAATTATCCCTCCTAACTCTAATCTCAACACGCCGGCTAATCTCTGTCTGCTCGTCCGAGGACTCCTCCTCTGGATGACGTACCGCACGAGTCAGCAACAAATAAAGACACGCTGTGATAAACATAACATTCCTTCCCTGAAGGAGTTACCTGACGTCTCCTCCTCATCAACTGGCCGGCTCTGTTTTGCTTTTTTAAGTTGTTAGTCTGAGCCCGGCTGAACGTTTGAGGACACTGAAGTCTCTGACAGGTAAGTGTGTTTAACTGAAATACTAAGAAGAATGTGAAGAATGTGTTTAAAAATACTTACTAAAGACTTGTTAGCTGCAAACACACACACTGGGAAGTTAAACTAAGTCTGCTCGGTTGGCTAAGAGCTGGATATCTCACTGTCTGCAGATCACATTATGAAAAAGTATGAATTTAATATTCAAAAATAGATGCAAACAAGCTCTAAAAATAAGCGTCTGTGCAGAATGTCAATGTCACGCTCGTTAAATAGCTATGTATGTTTCTGGAGCGACGGCCACCGCAGGCTCGGCATCGTAAAATCTCAAACTGCGCTTCAAAAGGCGCTTTCGTGAGAATTCAGCCGCACTAAAACTGGAACAGCATAACAACACGAAATCACTCAGTGACACGCAGCTGTATTAGAATATTCCTGCAAGAGCAGCTCTGCGGGAAATCTTTGCTCGGTGGAGATTTCTTTAATAGAAGTGCCGTTTCCTCTTCGCCGTCTCTTCACTCGGGAACAAAAAGTTAACTGACAGGTCACATGAAGCCACGCTGGAGCCAATAAATTAAAGTTACTTTCAGGGAAATGCCACACAGTAAAACAGCCTGACTTTGTTTTGGACTGAATAACATGGAAAAATGTTTGTTTTGGTTTTTTTTTTAACCATTTCTTGGACAGGACCGGTTGCCAGGTAACCAGTGGAGAACAAGTTTCTGTTATAAAACTGGAAATGGCAAATTTAAACACTTTCTTTAAACGTGTTGAACACGCAGGATAGAAAATGATAATTAGTGAGCATTAAGGTTGTCACAATTTCAGAATTTCAAACTTTCATACATCACTTCACCCCCCCATGCTAAGCTAAGGTCCCAGCTACATATTTCATGGCATCACTCTCCCTTTAATCTTTATTTGGACCCTGATAATCTTCCACTAAAGTGCTCCCTGCTCGTCCTGCGGCCTACACAAAAACAACAACGATTTGAAGGATGCGGCAGTGCCGGTAATATTTCATAACGTTTCACGATTCAGTCCAACAAAACAAACTGCGGCTGAGCCCACAGACTGTCACACCCAGTGGCATTTCAGCAGTAGATCACGTACAACTCGACACTTGAACACCACCCATTAAAATCACATTACAGCCTGTACACATGAAAAGCTGTCACAGGAGTCTTCTGTCAGACACAGAAGAGAGCTCTGTGTCTACCTCTTAGGTATGCTCCAACACCCTGAACCAACAGCACCGCCCCCCCCTGTATCATTACCCTGGATTCACTTTCAGACTTTCACACCTGGCTTGAAAAACCACATGCTTTACATCTGTGCACTCGCTCGCTGCCTTTCTTTCCCGCTCGCTCCTAAACAAAGATTGGGACACTGTGAAACGAAGCTTGTTGAAAGTTACGCGTCCGTGTCGACACTCCAGGATGTCTCACAAGCAACAGGAGTCACATCCTGATGACACTGAACGCAGGCAAATACATTTAATACTGTGTAAACTAACTTCAAGCGTGACCCTGTCTCCCAACTCATCCCTGCCACGATAGGATGGACGCCAGAGAAGAGGCGCTCGGCCTCCTGAGCAGGATTTGGTTCAAGCTGCAGAGTCTGCCCAACGCCAGCCCGGTAGAGCTGGGAGCCTTCTTCATCCTCCTGACCTTCATCTGTGAGCCCCTCTGTTATTACTAATCTCTCTGTGTTTTATAAAGATGGAGCTGGTTGTGATGTTTTTTTTTTATCTCCTCTCCCTGCAGTGGTGGTCCTGGCCATAACAGTGGTGACCTGCGTGTCGTGCTGCTGCTGCTGCTGCCGTCGCAAGACCAGGATGAAGGGCTCGAACATTTGAGCAAAACGTCCTCGTGGTCATACAATCAAGAGACAGACACTGGAGACATTTCAGCCTCATGCAGGGTGTGTTCGCTGGCACCAGAGGAGCCCAGCCTTTAAACAACAAAGCAGCTGACAAACACAGAGAAGGAGGATGTCCTGACCGGCTGCCAGACACACCTGCTGCTGCCGCTGCCGATGCCAGGTTTTCAGGAGAAGCTACATTCCTTGGAGAATCCCTGCGCTTTTTGAGGCAACAACAACGCTCATGACCTGCAGCGCAGGCAGGGCAGCACAAAGTATCTTTAATAATGAGCGAGTTTCACAGGGAAAGATGAAGAGGAAAGCCAAACTGTTAATGTGTCCTTTTAAAAAAGAGTCACTCTTAAAGGAACAATATGTAAAATATTGATTGTATTAAACCAAAAAATGACCGTTGTTCAACTGAAGTATGTGCTGCAGTGAGCATGATCCTTCTTTTGAGACTGCTCATGTCGATGGAAACAAGTTAACATTAGATTCTGCCCGACCTAAAAAGCTCCAGTAGATATCGATAGATGCATTTGAAAGGTGAAGAGGCAAGAAGGGCCTCAATTAAATATTTCAATCACTAGATATTACTGTTGGAAGCAAAGTTACATATTGTTCCTTTAAAGCGTGAGCGCTAGCACTCGGACTTAGTTAGCTCCTCCTGAGGGAGGTTCTGCAACAAGTGCAAGTGCTCCTTGACGTTTCACAATGAAACCTCAGAGACAGTTCAACTCTGCCCTCTGCTGTACAAAAGCTGAAATGGATTTTATTTTGAAAAGCAGAGCATGTAGTATATGTAGTATGTGTATAAAACTGCACGTTATAAACGTGCACACAGGGTGAAGACGTCATGTCATGGTGTCATACTTTAACTCCACAGATTTCTATGCAATAAACAAACTGATTTGCATATGTGTGTGTTTGTTTACGTGCGTGTGTGCGCTCTTAATTCTGTACTTACGCCTCTTGCATGCAGAACGACACCATGGCTTCAAAGTCTGTGATGGCTGCTTTGTCAGTCTCCTTTGCAGAGCCGCGTTTTTCCTGCAGACACGTTGACAAAATGTTGCTTTAGGTTTTATTCAAAGGAGCTCCCCGCGTTTTAAATTCTCGCATTATTAAGCTGACCTGTCTGCGGCCGATCTCCTGGCGGATGAGGAAGTTAAGCTGCTCCTTATCTTTGGGGGAGTAGTACGTGCGACAGGAGGAGGGCAGCCCGTCTCTCCCAGCTCGCCCGGACTCTTGGTAATAACTCGCAAGGGACTTAGCCAGATTCCAGTGAGCTACAAACCTGCAGGATTAACACAAACATTAGCACATGCTAACTTGCCTTCCAATACAAAATAATACAGTGAAACCTCGCCGCCTCACCTGACGTTGGCCTTGTCTACTCCCATGCCGAAGCTGATGGTGGCCACAATAACCAGCACCTTCCCCTGCATCCACTCATGCTGCACCTCTGTGCGATCTCCAGCCTTCAGACCTGCAGTGTAAAATATAAAAAGCGTGTGAGCCAAACACATTTTTGTGTTTTCCAATCCTACAACCTACGTGGAGGAAAAAAAGCCTAACCTGCATGATAAGCCTTGGCCAAGACTCCGAGCTTGGTCAGCTGGTAAGCCACAGTTTCGCAGCCTTCCCTGGTCCGACAGTACACAATCCCACAACCCTGTTAAAGAAACCAGGCTGCTTACACTGAGGAATTTATTGATCAGGCTCCACTCTGGTTTGTGGAGACGCTTATCACAGACGGGCAGATGCTGACTTAAATTAAACTGCTTCATTGTTCAGCAGTAAAATGCCTCCAGCACGTATTGCTGTCTCGACTTTCTGAGCTGAATTTGAGAGGCTCAAAACTGCTGTGATGAAAGCCGACAACAGTCTTGAGAACTCATATTTAAAATCAATCATTCGAGGGAAACTTAAGTATGACAGAAAGACCGATTCAGAGAGCTGAGACATAATTTGAGCGATGTTTTGGTAAAAAAAAAAAAAGAATCTTTTGAAAAGATCATCCTACCAACCTGTGCATTAGACCCGGCGTCCAGAGCCAGCGACTTCCTAACGAAGGCGTAGAGGTGGACGTAGGGGTTTGGCAGCATCTCCCTGAAGATCACATCATAGTGCAAATTACTGCGGAAGACAGGCGTAACAAAAGACAGCGGCGAGCTCAGCTTCAGCGACTCAGAAATGTCCTCTTGTACTTTCTTGGGTGCTGTCGCCGTCAGAGCCAAACAGGGAACCCCTGGCAAGCGAGTGCGCAGTGCGCCAAGTTTAAGGTAGTCCGGTCTGAAATCGTGACCCCACTGTGAGACGCAGTGAGCCTCGTCCACAGCCAGGTAAGACAACAAACCGCGGGTGCACAGGTCCGTGAGGCAGGGCTGGAACGAAGGAGACGCCACCATCTCCGGTGTGATGTAGAGCAGCTTCAGCTTGGGGCTGCTGCTCCCTAAGTCGGCCAGGATGAGACGGCGCTCGCCTG
Source organism: Nibea coibor (assembly GCA_023373845.1). Lineage (NCBI taxonomy): Eukaryota > Metazoa > Chordata > Actinopteri > Sciaenidae > Nibea > Nibea coibor. The sequence goes on from CM041727.1 coordinate 6,766,515, forward strand.
CTGGGAGCTTGGAGTTGATGGAACATGCCGGGATGTTTAGACTCTTCAGGTGGTCCACTTGGTCCTGGGGAACAAAACACAGGATGGGATTAACACGCAGGATCTTACATCTCACCCTCCGGGTTGGGAGCAGGTTGCTGTGGAGGAGTTCGAGTATTTCTGGATTCTTGCTCTCGAGCGATGGGCGGGTTGGTGCGGCATCTGCAGTACTGTGGACACTGTACGGGACAGCACTCTAGTCCATCTTTGTTCCAACTATGATCGTGAGCTGTGTATATATACCGAACTGCTGACCCGAACCCGTTTAAATGGAAGAAAATGGATGGCACTGACCTGAATAAGGGCGATTAGAGGGGATATAACCAGAGTAATGCCTTCAGCCAGGACTGCAGGCAGCTGGTAGCACAGGGACTTTCCTGCTCCAGTAGGCATGCACACAAACACATCTCTGTCACCTGCAGGAAGACAAAACGAACCAGATGTTACACCCTGTCTCTGGGAGAGACGATCCAAACTCAGCTCTGTGTGTAAATACACCTAAAAACTGTCGGTTAGCTCACTTTGCCTGTTGCTACGAGCGAGTGTTTCGGTGTAGCGTGTGACCGTGTTAACTGGTGACCGTTAGCCCAACGCGTCTGTGGTTGTCGTAGTTACCACAGCCGTTGAGAGCAAGAACTAGACACGTAGCTGTCCTCGCGAGCTAACGTTACAATGTCACCAAATGTCTGTGGTTCCACACCTGTCGTAACTACGGCAACCAAACAACGGTCACCAGTCAGCACGGTCACCCGTTAAACCGACACACCAGCTAACGCCTGCTCGTTAGCATAGAGACAACCTTTATGTCTGCGGTATTAAACGTCTGTCCGCCGACTCACCTCTCACCACCGCCTTCACCACGTCCTCCTGCAGTTTGGACCTGAAGTTTTCAAACCCGAAGTGGGTTTTTAGAGCCGCTTTTAAACTTGTAGTCATCTGTCGTCTGTTAGGAACCTTTAAAGAACTCATAGGGAATCTGTCTGGCGCCGTCGCGCGCTGGTGACGCCACAACAATCGCCGAAAGATTCAAACTTAAAATAGAATAAAAGTTTTATTTTTATTTTTTTAATCTGTATTAACTGACAGGTTATTCATTTATTTACTCTATTCAACTCTATATAGTATATATGTTTTATTATATTTATTCTTTCTTATATATTTTTGTAACGGTCCATTGGAGCTCTCTGATTGGTCCTCTGCTGGTACACGCCGTCAGCTGATCCACTGACATGTGTATGTCTGTGCATTAAACATGCAGTGCAAACAAGGCCGTGCATGGCCAAAAATAAGTGGACAGCCCAAGAAAAAATAAGACAACATAACATAAGATAATATAAGAAAAAAAGTTATATACTCTATACATACCTTTCAGTGTTATGTCTGTTTGTCAGTCTTGTGATAAACTGGCAACTTGTCCAGGGTGTACCCCGCCTCTCACCCTAAAAGTCAGGTGGGATTGGCTGTTACAGAAAGTAGATGGATGGGTAGATAATACAGTAAGACCGAAGCTTTCTGGGTTTCAGGGAAGTTACCCTGCATGAATGTTAATCCAGCCTTGTCTACTGTCACATATCAGTCTAATGAAGTCGAAGCTTTACTAAACTAAACGTTATTGTGTTTCAATTAAATTTTAACATGATCCGTTAACTGAAATATTGCAGATGTCTTGAGAATTACTTTACACACTTTCCCCTGAATTTTAGCTTGACATATTTGTTTTATTTGAATCAGCATTAGTGGGTACAAAACATCAGTTACTAGATCTACTCAGGTGCTGCTTCTAACCTAGTCCACCTCCACCTTATCACTGCAGGTAAGTGGCGTCTTTATGTTCATAATGTCTCATGGTGAGGGTGTTGAAACAACTGCAGCACAGACAGGAGAGACATGAAGGCTAACGAGGTGCAGTGAGAAACGAGAGAAGGCACTGAGGTTGGTAACTGACACCGCAAGCGTTCAGTTAACAGATACTGTGTCTGCTCTTCTCTTTCTAACTTAAGCTTCACGCCGCAGTGTGATTCCTCTCTGATGCGGTAATAAACAGACCCACAAGCAGACGAGTCAAGCCATGACGAGGATTTGGTTTATTTATTATTCACAGAAGTGCATTCTTAATGCAGGGTTAATATTGCACATTACGTTACGTTAATACTACAGGTTTCCTTTAAAATATATGAAAATACATCGTGTGTGTGTGTGAGCAAACAGTAGCACTACAGCTCTATAGTGAGGAAGAGGTTGCAACGATCACATTAAAGCAGTAGCAGCAGCAGCATAGCGCGTCACATAGTCACATAGTGGAGCTATTTAATAGCACAATGATGGTCTTTTACATCAGGATCTCTGATTCCTCCCAGTGATTGTTACATAACCTGATTAGTTAGACTTTATTATGACATCTACTGGATTTTAAAGGAAGAGCTGGCCGAAGGAGACTCAGGTCCAGATGCAGGGTGCAGGGCAGAGACAATGGGTCTTAGCTGCTGGAGACTTGATCACCAGATCCTTGATGATCTCCACTGTACCAAACAAGGGGAACAGCTTATCAGCGAAGCTCTCGTTGTAGGTGTAAATGTGGAGGTGTCTGTCCACGTCATAGAAGGACAGCTGCCCGCGGTCGTAGTCGAGGTAGATGCCAACCTTGCGGGGGATGAGGCCCGGTGGGAGGGCAGTGAAGGGCACCGTGAGTGCCTTCAGCTCGGTGCCCCTCTCCAGTCGCAGGGTCAGGTATCCTGTATCTGTGTTCAGGGACTTGAAGCCTTTCCTCAGGGCCGACTCTTTGGCCACGCCGAGCCTCCAGTCCCGCTCACCCACCTCCACTTCCCAGTAGTGGCGCCCGGAGGTGAAGCCCTCCAACCCGACGGCGCACCACCAGCCGTCGAAGCGTTGGTGGTAGTTGGGGACATCCTTCCTCTCAAAGCCGCAGCGCATCTTCTTCTCGTCGGTGATGAGCAGATCAGGATTGGCTGTGTCCTGATCCAGAGTCACCTCCACTAGAGGGAAACGTTAAGAGGTCTGAATCAGCAGACGGGTTCAATAAAGATTATTCTGACTGACATTTAGATGAAGTGACAGCTGTACCTGCAGCATCTGAGATCCAGTCCCACACTGCAAAGAACAAAGATATAAGCTGTGAAACCAGTATTAAAGGACCAGCAACATCTGAATCTATACAGTCTTTATCAGGCAAACATCCCACAGAAGTGTATTCACGGTTAGATGGTGATTAATGGTTACTAATCTTTTCCTGATATTTCCCATTTGGAGCCACGATCACCTCTGATAATTAATCATGGATCGTGGTTTTTGAGAAAGATAACCTGGACAGATGTGAATGTTCGCAGTCTGTATATATGGGCGTTAATTTGTCTCTTAATTGCAGGTGGAGTTCTCGTTTTATGTTTGTCTGCCTGTTTTTTGTTCTAATGGATGTTTGCCAGATGAAGATCTTGCAGGTTGAAACGTCAGCATTTTTCCCCCTTTGTATGCAGTTTATCTTGCACCTTGTAGCAAACTTAAACTACAACTAAATATATTTTTGTCAAAGGAATGATGGCCTACACATTAGAAGGAGTCATACGTTGGTGAAATCACTGGGTCATGAAACCAGTGATGCTGGTCGTGGTTTTAAATCATTTGTAAGGCACTCTTCTGGTTGCTGTGATTGTATCACTCACCTGGTTGAGGGATGTAGGATATAGCACCTGGAAGGAGATAAAAACAAACTCATAAAGATGTGAAAGTCTCCAGATTTACAACAAAATTCATTCAGTTTTAATTCACAAACCAATCTTCTGAGTCTTCTGCTTCCACATGAGCCACTGCTGCGGTATGGTGTCCTGCAAGGACACACCGGACAGGTTTGTATCACACCTGATGAACTGCAGATAATACACGAGGAGTTAAGCTCCACACTCTGTGAACTGCTACGATGACTCCTACCTTATCTGGGCGCTGCACCATTAGAGTCCACATCACCAGCTCCATGGCAGTCAGCAGATTGGGCGCGCGGCCCCAACGCCAGGCCGACTGCAGGTCCTCCAGAACCTTTGCCACAGGCTCCCCGGGCCAGACGCTTTGCTGCAGGAGGAGCAGAGTGATATATATTTTTTGTATGCAGGAGCAGAATCAGGTGAGATTTGTAGTGATCTGTATTTTTCCCACCTCGGGCTGAGCTCTCAGGTCTTTGATCCAGGTGAGGATCACATTTTTGGCCTGCAGCAGGTCCTCCTCTTTGATCAGATCAGGCTGTTTGCTCTCATCCACCTCAGGCCAACCATCTGTCTGCATGGGCCTCTTCTGCACACAGAAACATTCATACATTTATTGGGTAACACTTTCTGAGTAAGTATCATCATAATCTGACTATAAGCACCTTGCTCTCCAACATGGAGGCCCAAAGTATGACGAAGGCCCTGCAGAGAGAGGTGGGCCAGGTGTCATCCAGGTTCCAGATGTGCTCTAGGACTCCTGATCTCTGCAGTGGGCAACACAGAGAGGGAAGGTTGGGGTTGGTGACAGGTAGATAGAGAGGTAAAAACAACCTTTCATGGTCTAATGGAATGTCTAAAACGAGTCTGGCTTAATGAGTGAATCGTTACCTGACAGACTCGGCTGAGATCTCTAGCCAGATCGACCACAAACAGCTGATCTTCATCCAGAGGCGCCCTCTTCTCATTCTGCGCTCTCTTGTGTGATTCCTGCAAGAAAATCGGAATAAATCTTTGCAAAATGTTTGAAAAGTGAAGAGTTCTCATTTAAAAAGACATCTGGAGGACATTAGTGCTGCTTTACAAGTGCCGTAGTGAGTAAAAAGGTCAGACTCGAAAGGAGTTGGTCACTCAGCCTGATCAAAATGCACCTCGTGGCTCCGGTCCTGTCAGCAGAAAAAAGAAAGACACCCCTCCCCTACCAGACTCTCTGCCTCGATTCATCTCACCGACAACTCCCTGCACGCTCTCTCTCTCTCTCTCTCTCTTTCTCTCTCTCTCTTTTTGCTAAATTAAATCAGGGAAAGGGGGAAAAACGCTACAAAACGTTGTCATGTCAACTTGTCTACGTTTGCACATTAAAACACACCAACGCTGCACCAGAACTTGATACCTTAATCTTGGCCGTTAAGGTTTTGGCCGGCTCCACCATGAAGTGAAAACACTGCATCATCTTGGCTGCTGTGTAATGGAGTCCTGCAGTGAATGACACAAATACACGTTAGTATAGAAAACTGCATGATGATCCACGCTGTATTTGGATAGATGGCACAGTTTATTGATCCCCGAAGAGAAGTTTGAGGGTTACGGTTGCAGTTACAAACGCATGGCTTGAGAAAGACACATTTAAGCAGCTATAGCATAAGAGAAGGAAGAACACAGAGCTCTATCTGTGTAAGAAACACATGAAACTGTGCTGCTAAATCAGGCAGTTTATCACTATAATTTAATAACTGGACACCATTTTTCAAAGCCAAAATCTATTACTAGTTCTGCTCTCTCAGATTTGTCTCATCTGCTGGTTTTCAGGCTGGAACGGCGCTAATGTTTACTCCCAAAACACCAGTATGTCGTGTGAATCATTAATCACGTGGTGGAAAGTTCATATGACCTGTCGGAAAAGATAACACCTGTGTGTGATCACAACAAGCTTATTAAAAAACTACCCCTGGGTCCAATAGAACATTTTTCAGAGGCTGTAAGAAAACGTGACAGGCCCTGCACACTTCCAGCACCGCCCAGCTGCTGTCAGACAGACTGTGCACTGTGTGCCCTTGGTAAGTCTTTCGCTACTGTCTTATTCACTCACTCTCTGCAGAGAAAAACGCACGAACCCAGTCTGAGTCGGCCGGTTGGCACTGGAGCATTTAGCAGGGCCAGTTTAAACAGGTTTTCCTGCAGCCCCAGACTGAGGATGAAGTGGGTGAATAAATAAATGTGTGCTTGCATGTCACTCCACCTCTTTGTTTAATGCTACAGCCTCATTAGACTCAGCCACGAAGAGCTCTGGATTGGTTATGAATCAGGTTACACAGGTTAATTTTTAAAAAGGTTGAAGCTCCAGGAAGCTGCAGCTGCAGACATGACTAGATATGCATCTAACCTGTGTGTGTGACTCATACATTTTAGTGCAATGTATGTATGCAGTGATGCTGATTCACGCAAAGCTGAAGGTTTGAAAATCACGTTTTTAAGCCTGAAAACGAGCTACAAGGCATTTAAAACGGAAAATGCCCCGTCAGGCGAGGCTATTAATCTCGTGGGAAAACATGACCAAGCAGATTTTGCAGCGAGCGACCCAGTTAGAGGCCAGCTGATGACTGCGCATGAGGTAAACACACCTGCCGTGTGACTTTGCGGCAAACCCGGATTATAGATGCAGTGCGGCTCCTTTATGCACAGTGCAAACTTATTGATTCACAGTTCACATGTGACAGGATGACATGTTTTATACATGTATCCTGATCACGGATCTCCTCTGCAGTGCGTCCTGCACAACAACAACAACATCACACAAATAACACACGCGTTGGGTCATGACGCGCGCATGACGCACGGCTTACCTTTGTCCTCGGTGGTTTGGTGAAGAAGTTGTCTTCGTTAAATCTGAGCTGCCGCCCGCCGCACAAAGTGTTTGGTCTGTCTGCTGCAGTGCCTGACCTTGTTTACATACCAGACTGAGAGTCGGCTGATCGGGGAGGTTCGGTTTTCTTCGCCTGTGACGAAAGAGATTCGTCATTAGACAAAGCGCGCAGCCATGCTGGTGAGGTCGGTGTGATTTAAAGGGAAAATCTCATCACAGTGATTTCTCGCGGTGGAAAGTAACTAAGTACATTTACTCTAGTGCTGTACTGTTTACTTGAGAGTTTCAATTTTCTGCTACTTTCTTCCTCCTCTACACTGATAAAAGTTTGGTTCATATAATCACTGCTTGAATGTGATTTTAACAGTTCTATATCCCAGATTATAAAGTTCAAATCTAGTTGTAGAGCCAATGGTGCCAAAAACTGCAGTTCCTCAAACGTCCACTTGAGGCTGGCTACAGAATGAGTCAGTCTCCGTAAGTCCTCATGTTAAAATGACCAACTTCACAGCAGAAATAAACATGTTTGTAACTAATTTAAAGAAACTGTAAATTAAAGGTGATTGAAACTCATTAGAAATTTGAAACATATCAGGGGCTATTTGTTTAATCAACAGAAGACAACTGGAAAAAAATATATATATACATATTTTTTGGATAATTCTTATTACTTAAACAGCTTCTTGTGCCGTGTCATTATGCATCACTGTGGTTAATTTTTTGGATCTTAATAGTGGCTTAAGATGAGCCGAAAGAAAAAGAGGGGACAAAAACAGGAGGTTTCACTGTTTCTCAGACTATGGTACATACACTACTGGTGGTCCATGGCCTCCCTCTAGTGGTATTTGGAGGAATGTCTGAAATATATATATTTTAAATAATATAAATTCATTCAAAAACATATATCAAAATACAAAAAAAAAAACCATTTAATGAAAATAAACTACGAGATTTCTGTTTTTGCTGATTATGTTTAAATATCACATATTGCGCACCACTACATTCATGAGTAGTAGAAGCAGTAGAAGCTAAAATGTGATAGAATAGTAAAATGAGTGGTTCAGAAACACCAAACTGATAATATTATGTGAAGAAGTGCAGATTAGGAGTACGTCTTTCCACCTAAAGCTCTGACTCTTAAAGCAGTTCAGGATTCAGTAATTCTCCTGGCTAATGACGAGCTGAATGACAGCTGGGTGCTCAAAAAAGCCATGTCAAATCATATTAAAGATTATAGTTATGCATAATTAGTGTGGCCACTTTGATTGACAGGTGCTGTCCCACCTGTCAATCAAAGTGGCCACACTAATTATGCATAACTATAATCTTTAATATGATTTGAACAGGTGAGTTATATAATAATTCACCCATAGTACAGTTGTCATGAACAGGCAAATTAGCTATAGAGATCAAAACTGTTTTTTGTACCAGGCTGTAAACATGTTTATGTCTGCTGTGAAGTTGGACATTTTAACATGGGGACTTATGGAGACTGACTCATTCTGTAGCCAGCCTCAAGTGGACGTTTGAGGAACTGCAGTTTTTGGCACTTAAATAGACTTAACTAAACAGGCACACATAAACTCATACTGTATAGAAGTGGAGATATAACTACACTGTTATATTCATGATGTTCCACAACAGTCAATCAACAAAACAATAAAAGTGTTTATATTTGTTTTCACATGAAAGATAAGTAGCAGTCACTCATTTTTCTTGAATAAATACAGTACATGACAATGTGCAGGACAAACATTTGGCATGTAGGTTGAAGAAAATACCTTTGCGTGATCAAGAAAAACAAAACAGGCCTTGACAAGAAAAGTCTCCATTATTTTCATTCCATGTCACTCCTTTTGAACAGAGGCGATAAGATGTTTCATAAGAAAGTGAGAAAATCATCATCAGAGTCCCTTCTGGCAAGAAACACCTTCTTGTCATACATATCCTCCCATATACTTCATAGAAGGCACTCTCATTAGCACCTTTATACATTCACCTTCTCACAGGTTGGTCTCACATGCAGTATGGCAGCCTACAGAAGCATCCTTTAGAGCAAACCTTTATCAGACATGTCTCTGATAATCTTACCAGCCAGACAATGTGGCCTCAGGCTCAGGAACAGCAGAATAAAAGACGAAAGCAAACAGCAATGACAAATATTCACTGACATATAATTAACAAAGCAAACAGCAGTTCCCTTTTTTGGTATGCTGTAGTCTTCAAGATGTGCCAGCCACCTCATTTCATCGTGTTTATATCCAGTGATTCTCTGTTAAGCATTCAAATGTGTACAGCCAGCCCGTCCTGAAGGTTGGGCAAACTCCTCTTTGGTTGCTCCGTCATCGTCCGTCTCTCAAAATAAACTCAGTCTTGAGGTATCTGAATCAGCTCGTGCGACGTGTGAAGAATCTAAAAATGATCGATCTTCCAACAGCCAAACTCTTTTGGTAACTCCAAAGTCATGTACATAAATTTATTTATCAGGCAGCTTGATCAGCGTCACACAGGTAGAACGGTGCTGTTGGCATCAGAGCCGACTGGATGAGGTGTGTCGGGCCCTGCGCTGGTGCTCTGAGGTGGGAAGATCTCCAGACTAGATGAGAGGATGTTGTATGGCAGCTCCATCGACTGACGGATACTCTCTTCGTATGTTGGAGGAGGCTGAAAGACGGGAAACAGTGTTGAAAATACACAAAGTGGCCACTTTATTAGGTACAACTAAAAACTACATTATGCAACAGTTAGTTACAACCAAGAGGAGTTCAAACAAGTGTTACGCTAACAGTCATCTGTCTTAGATTGCAACAAACTTTGCACAACAAAGATGAACACATTTCTACAAGTAGTTGAGAAACACACAAGGGGCAACTGCTGCAAACTGAATACGGTTGGCTGATAACCTTATCATACTTAATAGCTACCTAGTGTTTCTCTATGTTGACAAAACATTACAAAATAAACATATTTTCAGTTTGAATTAAACTAAAGCTCCCTGTGATGCGCAGGAAATATTATACCAAGCTCTTCTTGTCAATTCAATAAAATAAGGATAAAGATAAACAGTAAAACTGGCTTCCCGCTTCCTGTTCGGTGCTGGCGCTTCCTTCTGATAATATTAAACATTTTATCAGAGCATCAAGATTTCCACCAAAGCCACTCTTATTTCACTGGTTGCGTACGTGATACACATCAGCTGGCCTGTGGTAACACGTAGACCTACACGAGGTAGCAGCCCACTAGCTAGTGCTCGGGAAATGTTCATATGTTGCTGAGCAAACAGATGAGTGGACACTGAGTGCAGATGCACAGCTTTGGGATAGATGCTGTTATATTAAGTTTCATCCAGAGCAGCGAAGAGGAAACTTTAAAGCTGCTCTAATCAATATTTTTTTTATGTAAACAATGGATTCTGTTTTGCTATGTTTACATAAGAATTATAAAAACAGATCAAAAAGAAACAGTGGATCACATGACTGTGTTTGATGTGAGAGGGGTCACTCATGACGGGAAAACCCACAGAGAATCATCTGACTCTGCAGTTCCCCTCAAGAGTTTTAGCCTCATGGTTTTGGTGTTTATGGTTGGCAGCTTTACGGTTTTGGTCACTCTTTCATCTATGTCAGTTCCAGCAATAGCTTGCAGCTGTTTTCACTGTCAATACCTGCCAAGCACCAAACAGCTGACAACTAGAGCTAAAGCTAGCAACTAGATGGTACCAGTGTGTCTCACCTCCAAGTACCTCCATCATGACAGACGTTAAAAAAACATGTTTGTCTACAGATGGTTCACACAGGAGGCAGGTTTGTTCTTCATTAGAAGATTATTTAGTGTTGACTGGTGTTGAATCCTGAACAGAACCAGTTCAAGAACCAGAGCTAATGTGGTGAAAAAGGGGTATTCCTGATTCCGCACTTTGCACTTTGACCACAAATGGCTTTGTTGCCTCCACTCACCATGTTACTATCGCTAATCAAGGGTGTATGTGCACTGGTATTGCAGGATTTTGGTAGTATTTTGGCTCCAAGGACCACCACAAGAAGGCTGTGTACAACCAGAGGTACACGTACCACAGTTTGAGAACCAGTGGTGTATACAGTTGAGCATTTAGCAGCTAAAGAGCCAGATATGTCGTTCAGTAGATGGTGGAGACCAAAAATAGAGCTAGAAGAGAGTTTGACTTGGACAGAAACACAAGTCTAAATCTGTCTGCTGGGTGTAAATAGAATTGATTAATTGATTAGCTTGCCTTGAGGAGAGTTCACGTTTTGAGATTGTTAAAAAGATTTCTATTTTTACTAGTAATTATGGAGCTTTTCCTGTCTCATGTATGAAGCCATTTAGACTACCACTGTGATTTACACACAAAAATAAACTATGCAACATCAGAAGTAGAGAGACAGAAAATGTCCCAGAATAAGTGACTTGTCTGATATCAATCCATAAAAATAAGTGAAATATGTTTTTTTTATTTACATTACCAATTAATCTGTCTCCTCGCCGGATGCCTGGAACATATTTTTTCTCCACTTCATTATCTCTCTGATCACATTTGGCAGATTCACACTCCCTGACTGAGTCTTCTTATCTTTTAATTGCTTGGGGACCCTCGGGTGACAAGAACGACCCTACAACAACCCTGCCCTCTGTTTGACATGCACACATACGCGCACACCCTCTACTAGGCCACAAAGTTTTACTACTATCCCGCCTCGGGCCACAGGACAGACAGGGGGAAATCAAAGGGGCTATCATCTGAACTCATACAGCCTGAAAGGGGGATGGCAACTTTTACTAGCGATGGGTAACTGGAAAGTACCTTTAGAAGGGGAGGTTCCCACATTGCATGTCCGCCTCTTGTGTCCTGATAATGTGACATGGACAAGTGTGTGTGTGTGTGTGTCAAGATGGGCAGTCATGCTAGCGACTGTTTAATTAAGGAAAAAAATGGGAGGTCAAAGAAGAAAAAAAAAAACAGTAGAAGACAGGAGCACAAAGCTGCATTCCCGGGCAGTGTTTGCACTCAGGATGCAGGCTTTAATTATGTTTGATGTGCCTTTTTCTCATTACCTTGTTTGCTCAAGCGTTGTGGGAGTCAAAAGCTCAGCGAAAGATCAACACGGTAAAACCCCCGAAACGCCGACCGCCAGCACAACTCAGCAGTGAGCATCAGATGAGCTGATAGCGCATCCTGTTTACCGCGCTCTGAATGCGGTCTAATCTTTGAATAAGCTCTTGTTACAAGATTGTATGACAGCGCGGTCATAATAAAGAGCCTGCTCCTTCTTATCTTCATTCATTGCGAAACTACAGCTGAGAGGCCTCCATAATAGGATGAGTTTTTTATGAGCTTTAGCATTTTTTGAAACTGTAACAGGAGTAAAAACTTCTTCTCTTTTTTCCAGGCTTAACAACCGGCACCTGAAACACTTCATTGTTAAAGCATTTGTGACTGTATCAAGTGCTGTGACACAGTCTTAATCCCTGATTTATCCCTACCTCGGTCACAATGGGTCCATTGAGGCCAAAGCGATCTGCAATCATCATGTGGATCTGCCTCTGGCGGTCCTTCTTTCGGACGCTCTCGTAGGAGGGGAGCCTCGGCATGGGGGCTTCCAGCGTGGGGAGGCTATAGCTGGAGGGCAGGCCGACGTAGAACAGCCGACCCGCCTGCTGAGACACGAAGGCCCAAAGACAGAGAGTGAGTTGTGAGGGACAGGAAACAGCTTTTATGCGCTGATGATTTGTGGGTAATGGTCCTGATATAACTCAAGACAAATCGACTCGCTGATGTGCACGCTGTCCATAAGTGTCTTTATCTACTGGAAGATTGATGCTTTGAGCAGCTAATATTAGATGATGCCAGCACTCTAATGGGCTCTCTCACCTGAGTGTTGTTGTCATCCGTGATCTGAGTCTGCTCCAGACAAGAAGATCCCACCAGCGTCTGCCTGCTGCTGTAGTACTGAGGAGGAGCATCCTGGAAAAACAGGCAGCAATCAGTGTCAAAGTGTGTCTCGGAGAGACTGGGCTTATATTTTAACTAGTTGTTCAACACAATGGTTCCTTGTTGTTCTGTCTAAAACAGCAATTAGTCAGAAATCCAGTCATTTCAGCCCAATTGACCAATTTTCATGCCTTGTTTCATCACTGTAGACGCTGGCTGTTTTAGCAATACCATAAATTATCTGATCAATAAAGACGAACACCCTCCGATTTCCGTGCCTCCTCCCTGTCCCACCCCCTCTAAAACAAGACCTGTCACAGTCTCACTGTATGAGGTGCAGGAATCCTGGAAGAAAAAAGAAAAGGCCTGCCAGGAAAACTAGGTAATTGCTTTGGCTCTAAATGAGTCTCCTTTGTGTGGAGAACAATGTGGTGTCCTACTGTGGCATCAAGGTCCCTAGGCAACAAACCACACCGTGTGGTCTTTTCAGCGTCTCTCTATCCCCCTCGTAACTGCAGCAGGTACCTCTTAACGAGCACACTCCAGTACACATTACAGCCTCGTGTGTCATTTGCAACAAGTCGACTGAGATTTAAATCCAGAAGTCACGGCGGATGATAGGAGGCAACAAAAGCTGAAGTTCGGCACGCAGCAACACGGAGTAGTCCTGAAATTTCAGATTTATCATTTTCCCAGGCCAACAATGACATCACTCGCACTTAAGAGTGACGCACTCCCTCGACCTTTGCCATAACCCTCACATCATTTCAGCGAGAGAGAGAGACGACACCAAAAAGGTGATGTCAAAGGTCACTTTCCCCTCACTGGTTTGTACTTTTAAGAGCCCCCCCCAAAAAAAAGTCCTCAGGAAAGAGAGAGAAAAAAAAGGAGACTTGTCCTTTTGTCTCCCGCCATTGATTCAACCAGTGTGAAAAAGCACAACCGTGTAAAATCAGTGTTGAAGTCGGGGGAGGACCCCAGCAGCAGTGTGCCTTTTTCCCCACCACAAACCTAAAGGAGATCCATTGTCCCTCTTGTGTCCCCAACACCCACAGTGGGGTCTGCCCACTATTCATGGTGCAAACTGAAGCAGGGAAAGGTATGTGACTATGAAGTTGAAGACATCAAATGCCCCGCGGGGACACAAAAGAAGACTTTTTGTTAATCACATATATCTGAATATCTCTTACGTGAAATGAAACTACAATGCGGATGCAGACTCTGGCACTCTGACCTGACCATCCAGCCAGTGTTATCTTATCAGCCACACTGTGTATGGATACAGCTGTACCTACAGGGCAGCACAGTCCAGTTTGTACCAGAGTAACGCTCTGTTAGTTCCTCACAGGCAGAGTTTCTCCATTAAAACCACAGCCTGAGCACAGCTTCCTGTGTTGAGAAGGGGGGTGAGGTATGAGTTGTGTCTCTGCAATCCGAAGATAACACTCAAACTTTACCCCAGGGACTCGCGAAGGTGAGAAACAAGTGAGGAAGAGGAAGCGGAGAGAATGGGCAGCCGGTGAAAAGTCAGCGGCGTGTTTGCGTTTCCTTTTTCGCCTCATCCTGAACCATCGCCTGCGGCTTCACGCGCACAGATGGAGAGATATGTGTCCAATTCGTGTCACAAAGATTGGGTTGTTCTGCTTCAAACTAAACTTGATTTGCAAAGACGAACCAGCATCGGTGTTAATTCTGTCCAAGTCCATTAGAGTTACTGCGGCACCCTCCCGGAGATATCTCTGCAGGGCGGTTCATTTAACTGGGGCAAATCCATTCGCTGACAATGATCATATCAAAGTTTATTCTAGTCCTTTTTTTCCCCCCACTGCCATGCAAATTGAATCTGACACTTCTTAATGGCGCTTCACTGGGTGAACACAGTGTCTTTGAGCCTCCCTCTCCCTCTCTCTCTCTCGCTCTCAACAGCTGAGCATACAGGTCAACAGAAAACTCAACACAAAAGCCACTTTCTCTTGTTTTGTTTCTCTCTAAAGGAGCTTACCATATCTGCATGTGGCCCCTGATAGGAGCGCAGTTTGCAGCACTGAGGATCCTTGCGGTAAATAATGGACAGCAGCACCACGATAACCACAAAGAACACCAGAGAGGAGACTGAAGAGAGAGGAGGAAATGTTTGTTAATCACCGTCATGTGAAACAACTTATAAAAGAACAACGTCAGGACAGTTTTAACAGCTCAAATCTGTGAATTCTGTCTATAATTCAAACATTTATAGGCACAATATCTTGTTTCCTATTGCAATTACTGGTTAGGTGTTTGATTGACAGTCAAATTAGCTTCTAGATTAAGAGCAAACACTGAGCAAGCAGCCACATCTCATAAAGCACATCCAGCAGCCATCTTCTTTATTTTCTTATATTTTAAAGCAGTTTTAAGGTTTAACTTACAGGATGCAGCGACCACTGTGAGTTGATCCGACGTCAGCTGTGATGAGGGGATGGTTGGACTTGCAGTTGTGGACATTTCTTCTGTGTAAACTGTCAATGTTCCCTTCAGAAATCCTCCTGAACTCACCAGACTCAGCGCAAACGCTCTCATCTTACAGAGTCACGGACAGACCGGCCGCGTTAGCTCCTTCTTCATCGTCTTCTCGTGCGGGCAACCAGGGTGACAGTCCACATGAGAGTCGGGATCAAACTCTCCTCCTCCACCACCTCCTCCTCCTCCTCCTCCTCCTCTCGGTAAACAGACCACAGCGTGTGTGATGATGGTGATGATGATGAGCAGCCCGTGAAGGCGCACTGACGCCCTGCGTGACGTTGCGCGCAGCAGTGTTTGGTTTACGCTTTGGCACCGACACAACAAGGCCAGCAGACTATTACGGACAATTCACATGAACTGCTTTTAATTCACACGAACAGGGGAGATGTCTGAGTGTGAAATATACTCATAAATATCTGTAAATATCTGTGCGTAATTTCAACATCTTTCCGATCAAAATCCAAATTCTCTCCAGAAACTAGATGACTGCTGCCCCCTCGCCGTCTATAAATAATCCATCCAGACCAGTAGGTTAACACACTGGATGCCTGAGCTGGACTCCCGTTACCTTGGAGACCGTGGGGGTCCCGTCCGGACACGATTTCTATACAGACAAAGAGGGACAAAAATGTAGCATTAGTATTCATGGATGGAAAATATGCACCTCTTTTTTTCACCTGACACTGCCTTTAAATCACTGCATCTTTAAGGAATCTCAAGCATGCGGGTCTGAGCTAAAATTAGAGGACATGCTGACATGAGAAATTTATTGATTTTATTTTAATTAGAAGTGGACGTGACCTTGAGCTTCCACGAAGACACCCAAACTCTTAAAAGCAGCATCAAGAACCTGCTGAATTCCCATGAGGGGGCTCTGATCATGAGAAATATAAAGAATACTGATATTTTTTTCTTTTTTATTTTAAGTATTTTACTGTGATGTTTACTGGAGGCTCCATGGGAATATGTTATGACAAAAACTTCTGTAGAAAAAGTTCTGCAACATCAAATATGAGCTAATTTGCAGCCCTCAGAGAATGAAAGAGTTCAGAAACATTACACCACAAGCACAACTTCAAATGTTTATTTCTTTGATATAATTTATTCATAAATCCACAAAATGCTCTAAATTCAAGATCCAACACATTAAAGAGAAAATGTTTTTTTCCTTAAAATGGTGCTAAAATGTTCAAAATGTTTAAAGTAACACTTAAAGGATTGTTCAAAGATAGAGAGGAACTCTGTTCATTTAAACAGTTCTGATCAGAAATGATGCTTTTATTTATCGTGATTAACATCTTGAAGGCTAGTGATGGAAGATGGGTTCTGTACCAGACCATTTTCCAGGATGTAAAGCTGCAGTGAAACACAGTTTAGGTGATTCATTACAGCTTTAATGTTGAAGTTTTTCCTCCCTGGATAGTTTAATTTGAAGTTCATTTGAAGTCTGAAGAAGTGAAACTATCACAAGAAAAAAACAGAAGAATATATATTACATTGCCTAATAAAGCGTCCCGACTCCCAGTCTGGCAACCTGCTTGGTCTTTTTCAGTGATATTGGACTGTATTTCCTTTCTGGTCACTCAAGGTTTTATCATGTGACTCAGATGTAAAGCACACCTGTCATAAAACCATAAAGGAAACAGTTAACTATTTAACTCTTTAGAGGCACGTAGAGATCATAGACTTATACAACACCTTCACAACAGCTCTTCAGGAACCTGAGGGTGACATCACGGACATGATGTTAAGTTTATGGGAGTTTGCTGATGTCACCAACCTCCAGCACACAGAAAACAAAACAATAACATTTATTTTAAAAGTGTTGTTCTATACCAGAGATGTCCAAAGTTTGGCCCGGGGGGCAATCACAGGTTTCATATGGCCCATGGCTTCATTTTTATAATGTTTTATTTATGGCTGGAAGATTTGGCTTTTTTTGGTTGCCATAACAAAACATTTTAATCTGTAAGGACATAACTGCTGCGGTTATATATCTGTAGATGTGACACAAAACATTACTTTCTGAATGATTTTGTTAAAGAGAAGAGCAAGAGTGACACATTTTAAACTTAAACAGACTTTGCATTACTCATAGTAAGTCATGTTTACAATGAACACGAGGTTCAGATTTGTCTCAACTTCATGCAAGTTTAACGTGTTCCATACAATTTGTTCTTCGTTATCTGACTCCAGATGTGGAAGAAAAGAATAACTGTTTTTTTTTAGATTTGTTCACGCCTGATTGGTTTAGATTTGGTTACATTGTCTTTTTTTTGTTATATATATTTTTTATTTGTTTGTTTGTTTATTTGTTTTATTAATTAATGTATTTTGTTTTGTTTATTTATTTATTTGTTTTATTTATTTGTTTATTTATATGTTTTGTTTGTTTATTTTGTTTTATTTATATGTTTTGTTTGTTTGTTTATATGGTTTATTTATTTATTTTGTTTTATTATTTGTTTGTTTTGTTTGTTTGTTTGTTTTGGAGACAAACTTTGCAACAACCTGATGGTGAGGATGGCGGGGCGACACGGCGTGCGCGCGCACTTCAGAACGCTCGCCTCGCCCGCACGCGCCGCTCCTCTCCCCCCCCCCCACCCCCCCCCCCCCTCCTCCGTCAACTGGAGTCGAAAAAATGGTGGCCAGCGCTCGAGTGCAGAAGCTGCTCCGCCGATACAAACTAGCGATCGCCGCCGCGTTAACTATCCTCCTGGTCCAGGGGCTGGTGGTATGGAGCCTGAGAAGTCTGGAAGAAGGCGAGGAGGAGGTGGTAAGCTCGCGCCCTCGCTTCTCCTCACTATTTTGTCGGCTACGGTCTCCGCGGTGATTTCGGTTAGATTTAAATTGTTAGCCGTTAGCTCGTCGGTTAGCTCGCTGTGTATTATGATACAGTAACGTTAGCGGCTAAGCTAAGAGGATAGCACTGTCGCCGCCGCCGCCGCCGCTGCTGCCGCTGCCCCGGAACACTTGGACCGGACCAGCCTCGTCTTGTCTCGTCTTGTCTGTCTGTCACCGGCACAGAGCTACACGTCTTTAAATACGAACATACTCACACTGATGGCTCTTTTTTTATATCATATCTTAGTGAACTTAGTCAGCATTGTCACCGTGTCGTTAAATATGACAGGACAGACAAACGTGTGTTACTCATGCAAGAGTCAGAGCATGTCTGTGAAGTGATGCAACTTTTTCCCCATGTTGTGCTTCATTAAGTTATTAACCGTGAGCTCACAGTCTGCCCTTTAATACTCAGTGTGTCTGTTTAGACTTTGTTTACATTGTTCCTCATTTCTATCAACCACAGGCCTGTGTGTGTGTGTGTGTGTCTGTGTGTGTGTGTGTGTGTCTGTGTGTGTGTGTGTGTCTGTGTGTGTGACCTTCATACCAAAACAACCAGAGTTGCCTCCACTGTGTTTCCTCTTTCCAGTTTATCTAGCATTAACCACCGTGGGAAGCTTATCTGGCACACCTGGAGCGCTCTACCTGGAGGCAGGCAGGCAGTAAAGGTGAAGGGAGGGTGAGCTGTTAACAGATGTGACCCGCGGAGGATTGATAGAGTCGCAGGAATGTAAGCTGAAACCTGAGTTTTGGAAGCGTATCGTGATATGACAGGCGCGGACGGCGGCGCGTGATGTATTATATTCCTGCCGGCGCGGGATAGATTGCAGGAATCGGCGCCTGGAGGCTGTAAGGAGAATGATAAACACTAAGGAGATTTAGTCCAGATGAAGTCACTCACTTCCACGAAACGCGCCAGCGCTGTGACAAAAACGGGAAGTGTGACACGCCGTTTGTCATACTGCAGAAGTGCTGCTCCCCTTCCACGTCTATCACCTGTTTTGCGCTTTAAGCCTCCAGCCCTTCTGCCGCTTCATCAGATGCATTCAGGATTAAACATGCTCCGGCGAAGATACAGAGGAATGTCTGCAGAGGTTTGTGGTCTGCTGTCGCTCCCCTGCCACTGTAAGGTGAGCAGGAATGCACCCCCTTCAAAATATCAGCACAAGCACGCGCGGTGACGTGCTCGGATTTAATCACGAGTAAGTTTGGGAGCAGGTCTCGTTCGCTCCTCGTGAACTCTGCCTTCTGTAACGTAACACTCCCGCTCGCCGCGCTCCTCAGCCCGACATGCCCAACTATGTTGGCAGACGTTTGCGCAAATGTCAGCGGCCCACCGGCTCCTTGCACGTTCGCGAGAGACTTCAGATTTCAGGCTCAAGAATGCAGCCGTCGCTCTCCTCTGTGCTGGGCGGTCTGTGTGCTGCTCATATTCACATCTGCTCTAATCAGCGGCCTGCTGTGTGAGCGACAGCCCCGTGCGTTGTATTAAAGTGAAGAAGAAGGGAGAGGCTTGTGAAGAAGTCATCCGTGTGTCACCCTCTGCTCCTCGCAGGCTCTCCAGCAGAGCGGGCTGCTCGCTGCTGTTTCCTGCTTCGGCAGATGGCGACGCTGATATGGTTTCACTCAACTTTAATTGGAAAGTGAAGACGCCGCCCGGCTCGCCTTTGAATCAACACATTTTTGACACGACGGTCTTAATTAAAAGCCGTGAAAACGAGCGATAAGGGAACATTGAAGCGTTAGCCCCCGCCGCACGCTCGTCTTCTGTACGAGAACTGTTACTCCTGCAGCCGAAATGTAAGCAGCGCCTCTATCAACAGTGGCTGACGAACAGCATCCATCTTCACACTGCTGTTTACAATCGTCTGGCAGCTACGAGCCGCCGCAGGAAGAGGAAACTTCATAATAAATTCCCAAAATATGAAACGCTTTAATGCCTCGGGAACAAAAGCTGAGACCAAAACCAGAATAGAAACTGAGTTGTCTTATCTTTATTGCTGTTCACACTGCGTTTACATGCACATAAACACATGCACTTCATGACTGCTGTCACTGTAAAAGAAAAAACAGTCCCAGTCTTTAGATTCACTAATTTCAGTTAAAGTCAGACTTATTATATGATATGCTCTCATGCCCGTATACTACATGGCGCTGCATGGATGGCAGCTTTGTGTTCAAATATCGACTTTTAACTATGCCAATTGGTGATTTGCACACAAAAGCTGCAGCTCTCTTATTTACGCTCGAGAACAGCTGTCGTGCAAACACACTCTCCGTGGAAAGACCGGAGATCCCTGCTGAAGCGAGGAGAAGGAGACACGGGGTTGAAGAGCCGGATCTAAGATGGCACAAACCGTCGTGCGTGCCGTCTGTTTTCGCGGGGAACGTACGATCTCTCCACAATAAGATGGAGGAGCTGTCTGTGTTAACCGGGCTACAGATGGAGCACGGAGAGTGCAGCATCACGGAGACGTGGCTGAATGAACTCCCGCTGGACGGCTTTCAAGTTGTGAGACAGTAGAGCAGGGAGAGGAAACATCCAGGCCGGAGTAAGAACCGCCTTTCATACCAGTTGAGCCGCCAGGGCGCCCCGATTTATGAGTATTTATATTGTGAGCCGCTGTAACAAGTGAAGTTCCTCTAAGAACATGTAGCTCTGTGAACCGGGTGTCTCAAAGTTGATCTTTAGGACATCAGGTGTCTGCTGATGATAGCCAGGCTCTTACTGTAATGGCTTTCAGAGTGCAGTTGGCAATCATTAGCTGACTGTGCTGTGTTGGTTGGCAGCTGGTTTATTGGCACTGTATTATCTGGCTCCCCGTCCCACCGAGCAGTCCCTCTTCTGTTCCCACCGTCTCTGAGTTGTCGGCGTGCCAGCGGCGTCGAGTCGAGCAAGCCCCGCATTCTGTCTTATCGTCTGACAGAGGCAGAAAAGCTCTCAGCCCACTCACTGTTCCTCTGCCTCGTCTCCGAGTGCACGTTCTGAAGGGCTTTTTTGTGCGATCCAGTAATCTGCTGCGCCAAATGCTGCGATACTGTTTCGCGAGAAGATTTAAGTCCTTTCCGGAGGTGTGAAGACCGATTCTCTCTCTGTGCTCTCACACTCAAATCATACTAGACTCCAACAGTGAACCTGCAGGTTTACACAACGTTTATGTCCGAAAACACTGACGCTGAACTGAAATGTGCAAAAAATATATTCCCGCTGTGGGACATTTTCTAACTTCAAAGCAGACGCTCCGTAAGAGGATCATGTCTTGACATTTTAGGGAGTCTCCGCAGATGATTTGAAGATGCAAATGGCCCACACAAATCATCAAGCCACAATGAAATGCTTTGATTTATTAATCAAAATATGCTAATCCAAAGCAAAGAGCACGTGTGTGTGATATATTTGTCTTTGTGTGTTTAAAGAACAAAATGTACCCTGACCCTTCGAATATATTAAATGTGTCCACACACGGAGTAGCTGTCTGCTGAGGTTTAGTCTCGACGTCTGAGGCTTCACGTGTGTGAACACGCGCGTTGATGTACATTTTTCTGCCCGAGGGTGCAGACGAGAGGTTTGTCGAGGTCTCTACGGTGAATCACTGGATTTATTTCGTGTCTCTGAGTCTGTTTTTTGCAGATTAGCTCCACAAAAAAAGAGGCAGAGGCTCAGCTAAAAATAACCCAAATCAGAAAAAAAAGCAAATAAACACATCTTTCCCTCTGGGCCTCTTTCAGCCGTTGTCTTCATTTACCTTATGTCATTCTTGGATTGTGAATCCACGCTTCCTCTCCCTAGCTTTTGTCCAAGATGTTCTCATGGAATGACTGGCAACAGAGCGGGATTTAATATGTATTTATAATCCCTCTCCCTCGCTCTCTCTCTCTCTCCTCAGAGAAAAATACGTTCTAAGCTGCCTGACCACAACAGCCAGGACCCCAAGAGAGACGCAGCACTTTGGGAGAAACCAAAGTCAGGGAAGAACAGGGGCAGATGGAGCGGCAGGTCGGAGAGGACGGGCGGCACGGCAGCCAGCGCGCTGAGGAGAGGGTCCAGCCGCAAAGGAGAAAAGCTCAACGTCAAGCTGAAGTCTCCCAAAGAGCGAGGGATGACGAGAACCGGGATGGACGGCGTGGTCCTCCACGACCTGTCCAGCAGCCGTAACTTCAGCGAGGCCCGAGGTGGAGTCGACGGGGCGGCCAAGTTGCCTCCTTCCGTCATACTCGGGGAGCCAGGCAGCGTGGACGGGGCGCACCAAGCCTCCAGCAGTGACTTTGTGCCCAAATGTGATATCATAGGCAAGGACGCGCTGTCCGCTCTCCACCGCGCCGGGTCGCAGCAGTGCCGACAGGAGATCGCCAACATCGTGTGTCAGCATCAGGCCGGGCAGCTCATGCCGGACGCACTTCCTCAGTTCTGCCCACAGCTCGGTGAGGAGCCTAAAACACGTGCGTGTAGAGTGACGTTTCATCGTTTATTGATCTGATTTTACTCACTCATTAAAACTTTTCTTAGCACATTTTCTTTGTGGTCAGGTTTTCTCCTCTAAAGCTAGCCAAATAATTTCAACATGTGTCTTTTGTTGTGTCGTGTTAACTTGCTCAGACATTTTTCCTGGTTCAAGTGCTTCTAAATATGCAAATATGTTACGTAGTTAAATAGTTTCTCTTTTAGCTTTTAACTCATGATCAGCTGTTTGCGTAGGATGTTTTATTTTGAAAACTGACCGGATTCTTTATGCCATTTTTGTGTCCATCTTCCGGCCAGCTCGAGCTGCTCTGGCGTCAAAAATAGAACGGCCACGTTTTGTTGGCAGAGCTCAGCGGGGGTTGAAACACTGACTAGAACAGCCGTGATTAGCTCCTCGCGCTTACAAGTCTGCAGACTGATGATAAGCTACTGTGCAACTGACCGCCAAGTGATGACTTCTCAAAGCAATTTCAGAACAGGACATCACATCCATGGCCGGGTGGAATTTAGCTGTCAATGAATGAATGATATTTTCTTTACTAACATCTGTCTCAGACGGAGGATTGGTTCTAGTAAAATACTCCTAAGATGTGTAAACGTGTTGTATATCTCCTCATTAAAGTTGTATATATATCACCCACCGCTTGCACACCAAGTTAAGGGTTGGATGTAGAAAACTGTAGTACAGTGTAGAGCGGACTGGGACAAAACACCCCACCCACGCCTCTGTGTGTTCCAGTAAGCAGAGTTGGCAGCGTCCATGTGTGGGAAGCTTGTTGGACGAGAAGCGAACAATAAGAAACAAAACCTCCTTTTAATCCTGGGCACGTTTCGCATGAACCCGTTCTAAAATCACATCCATTGAGTCGGTGTTTTGTGTTTCTGTCCTCTCCAGGTGTATCGAATCAGGTGCAGGCCGTCGGCGAGCTGGATAACAGCCTGTCGGGAGTGCAGAACCCCGTCAGAGTGGCTTTCGTCCTGATGGTGCACGGCCGAGCCGAACGGCAGCTAAAGCGCCTCATTAAAGCCATATATCACCGTGACCACTACTACTACATCCACGTGGACCAGGTAAGCCCATTGTGAGACAATCATTCATTCATCGTCTCTTTTTCTTGCACACAGACGAGCATAATCCAAATTACAAGTAACCAAGTGATACTAGTGTGCAGTTTTGTTCATTTATGCTCAGGCTGAATGTATTTGGCCTCACTGAGCTCACAAATGCTTTCACAGGTTAGGGCTTCCTGAGTTATGAAGGTTAAATTCATCCCATGAGTCTCAGTGTGTTAAAGGGGATTAGCCTGGATAGAGTAAAGTGTGGTTATTCTTAGGGGCTGGATTAAGTGGAGGCAAAGTCTGCTCTCGTGTACAGCTGGAAGGTAAAAGACAAATGTATGGCTGAGTGGTGACACTGAGCTCTCAGGTGGGTTGAATGCAGGCAGGCAGAGAAACAGGTGCACGCTGCCCGTACACCTGTGTAGCCGGAAAGGTTGTCGGGTCCCGGGGAGCTGCTCTGTTCCGCTGCCAAGAGACGACAGAGAGATCTCACCGGAGGCGGTGATGAATAAGAAGCCGGTGGGACAGTCAGAGCGCAGACACAATCTTTGCCAACCTCACCTCATCTCTCTGTGAGGCAGAAGCCTCTTTGAGAGGCGAGGCTGTGAAACAGGTCAGCTCGTACTGGTCAAGTCTGCAGTCAAGTCTACCAGCTCGTCTGCACTCCCAACAACAAAACTCAAAGACTGTTTTTCTCTCCGTCTACAAACGAGGGCTGTGAGCTCGTGAGTCACTCTGTTTCTCTGCGGCCGTCTCTGTTATGAACACACCCAGGATAGCTCACACATTCCTGCGACGTCTGGCTAAATTTAAGGCTTCAGAAAAGATTTCATTACCCTCAGCTCCCATCAGCTCAGCTCTAAATGTCCAGTCTTTATGGATTCACCAAACAGACTTGGACCTCATGTCCCTCAGCAGTCAGTCTCCAACCTTTTCTCTAAACATTAACACCACAGAACCTTTTCTTTGTTTATTTGGAAAAAAGCTGCTTGTTACTTAGTTGGTAATTTATGCAATTTAGCTCCAATGGAAATAAAAGAGAGATTTGATTTCTGCTTTCTCCAACGCGTTCTTTGTGTGCCAAGGATGGTGGAGCTAATCGCAACTGTTCTAGTCGATGTTTCAAGAATTTCAAGCACATCTCGGCTCAGCTCCACTGAGCTACGTGGCTGTTCTATTTTTGATTGATGCCGCGAGCAGCCCGCGTCAATCTGCACAGAGCAGCCGGAAGTCAAACACGAAAACGGCACAGAGAATCTGTTCGATTTTCAAAATAACACGCCCTGTGCAAACTTCTGATTGTAAGAACAACTTCGGAAGTCGTTTGGAGAACAGATCAAACCAGCATCGCGGCCATGACCTGACGTAGACGTGCCTGATGGGGTTCTGACGTCAGCTATACATCTCTCACTCCTTTTTAAAGTTTCTGCATAAAGCCTTACAGCTTCTTGTCTCCGCGACTTCTTCCATCTCATCTTTTATCCCCTCCTGAAGTTTAATCCCTGCTTTTTTCCAGCGTCTCCTTTAAGCTCCCCTCATCTCAGTCCTGAGTCTCTGTCATTTTTCTCACTTTGAGAATCAGCAACAAGACAAAAATATCTTGTTTTAATTTCTATCATCGTGGTGACCTGCAACACAAAAACACCATGTGGCTGTTGTTCTTTCAGCACGAGCCAGCTCTGTGTGGTTGTCTTGGCAGACAACTGTCTGACCTTTTTTTTTTCCCCCCGTTTGTTGAAATTCTCCAGCGGTCCAGCTACTTGCATCGAGAGGTGCTGCAGATAGCCCAGCAGTACCCAAACATACGAGCCACGCCCTGGAGGATGGTCACCATCTGGGGCGGCGCCAGCTTGTTGAAGGCCTACCTACGCAGCATGCAGGACCTGCTCTCCATGCTGGACTGGAAGTGGGATTTTTTCATCAACCTCAGCGCTACAGATTTCCCCACCAGGTTGGTCCAGCAGAGTGATATTACGTATTGCATTATTATATAACTCTGTGCTTGCTGCACTTCACTCCATTCAAGTGTTGCATGCTGTATTTCCAGTGCAAATGCTCGTGTTGTGCATCAGTCTTGACTACTTTGTTGGCTTAATCTTTAAATACTGAACAGAGATTTGTTTCTCTTGCTGACCAACTCTGACTTTTACTGCATTTAGCATTTGCCTAATGAAAAGAGTAGTCTGCTAACAGCATTAAATGGATTGTTTTGGTCACTGAATCACAGAGTTGGCACTAAATAGTCTTTCTCAGCTTTTGGGCTGCCCGTATGAACTCGACAGAGAAGCCTTTGTCCAACAAAGTGACTTCAGCCAGCAAGAATCTTCTTGAAATGTGTTTTCTCTCTTCACCTTCCTCTTCTTCCCTTTTCAATTCTCACCTGAACAACTCTCCCGCAGGACCAATGACGAACTGGTGGCGTTCCTGTCGCAGCAAAGAGACAAGAACTTCCTCAAGTCCCACGGGAGAGAAAACGCCCGGTGAGTGTGCCACATTTGGTCGGTGTTTTAACATTTAATCCAAAGTTTTTCTTTTTCTCCCAGTAAATTAAAAAGCTTGTCCGTTTGTAGTCCTGTGTTGGATCTCCTCCGTCACTTTAAACCGCGCTCTTGTGTTGAAGGTTCATTAAGAAGCAGGGCCTCGATCGGCTCTTCCACGAGTGCGACAACCACATGTGGCGCCTCGGCGAACGCAGCATCCCAGAAGGCCTGGAGGTCTCGGGCGGCTCCGATTGGTTCGCGCTCACCCGCCGCTTCGTGGAGTACGTCATCAACTCCCAAAATGACCTGGTGTCGGGGCTGAAGCAGTTCTATTCCTACGCTCTGCTCCCCGCTGAGGTAAGGAAGCCTTAGGTGGTCTGTTTTTCTCCCGTAGTTGAGACAGGCGGTTTGATATACAAGCCTGTCTCGTCATGCGTGTCCTCCCCTGCCAAGTCAGGAGAGCCGAGCAGCGGAGATAATGTAATACTTTAAGCTCTCAGGCAGCAGAGGTGCCAGATGAGAGAGTAGGGTTCACTCGAGTTTATCTGACTGTGTGGTTTAATGTCTCGGAGGAGGTGCAGTAGTTTGTTCCTGTTGTTTGGCGCTATAGAGGCGTGACCCATCGCAATTTAGAGCTGGCGGTTAAAGCTATTTATACACGACGGTTTGCAGTAACTTCGCTCTCACACAACTCAGCCTCTGTCGTGTCACACAGCACGGCAGAAACGATGCATTCACTCCTGACCTTTGTCCCCCCAGTCCTTCTTCCACACCGTGCTCGGGAACAGTCACATGTGCGACACTCTGGTGGACAACAACCTGCGTGTCACCAACTGGAATCGTAAGCTGGGCTGTAAATGCCAGTACAAGCACATTGTGGACTGGTGTGGCTGCTCTCCCAACGATTTCAAACCACAAGACCTCATTCGGATCCAGGTGAGTGCTCCAGATGGACGCCAGTGTTATTTAGTGACTCCCAGCTCGGCTCAAACACTAATTTCTGTTGATGTCGCCTCTCTGATCCACAGCAACTGACCCGTCCGACGTTCTTTGCCCGCAAGTTTGAGTCAACGGTGAACCAGGAGGCCATCGACATCCTGGACACTCACCTGTATGGCCAGTATGCTCCGGGCACCGTTGCCATCAAGGCGTACTGGGAGAGCCTGTTTGAGCAGCTGGATGGCGTGAGCTCACTCAGTGACGTCGCTCTCACTGCTTACACTTCCTTCTTCCGCCTGGGCCTCAAGAATCTGGCGACTGTTCAGAGCAACGTGGAGGCCTGCAGGTCCGTGGACACATGGGCATGTTTTGGAGATATCTCAAACATATACAGATGTGTTACTGTGCTAAAGAGATGATTTTCTTCTTCTCACTGTAGGTTTGAACCAGTGGGCTACCCTCTCTCTGTGCACTTGTACTTTTATGACGACCGTTTCCAAGGTTACCTGGTGCGTCAGGAAGTCCAGTCTGTGGATTCAAAGGTCAGGGAGACACTGGAGATGTGGGCAGTGCCCCAAGCCACACTGGTGGTGGAGTCAAACGTTAAGGAGTTTGAAAGGCTCAAGAATCTGGAAGTAAGTCTTTCTTTGTCCTTCTGTCTAAAGAAGAAGAAACGTTTGCTGTATTGTGTCACATAAATGTCGTTGTTTCAGGACTGTAATCCTTCTGTCTTTCTCTCTGGCAGATTGGCACAGAGTGGGATCCCAAAGAAAGGATCTTCCGTAACTTCGGCGGGGTGATCGGCCCTTTGAACGAACCCCTCGCAGTCCAGAAGTGGGCACGTGGTCCCAACCTCACAGCCACTATTGTGTGGATCGACCCAGCTCTGGTGGTGGCAGCGTCTTATGACATCACTGTGGATGTGGATGCAGAGTACACCCAGTACAAACCCCCACTGCAGCGCCCCCTGCGACCCGGTACCTGGACGGTACGGGTGTTAAAACAGTGGGAGCGCGTGGCGGAGGTTCGCTTCCTCGTCATGCCGTTAACCTTTAAAGATAAGAAGCCGCTACGCCAAGGTGAGACATTTAAAGATTTAAAGTTCAATATGTGATAACGCATCTGGAAAGGTAAAAGCTAATTTCCACTTTTCTCTGTCTTCAAATCTGAATTTCCGCTCCAGAGGAGGACAGCTGGCTCCATGCAGGCCCTCCGGGTAACCTGTACCTGGAGCAGAGCTTCCAGCAGCTGAGCTCTGTGCTGAATCTGCCTCCCCAGGAGCCCGCCATGCAGGAGGCCCAGCGTAAAGCCCAGCTGGTGGGTCAGCCTCTTGAAGCGTGGGTGGACAGCAGCATAGGGGCCTTCTGGGTTACAGGCGACATGTGCGCCACGCAGACTTCCTCTTGCCCAGCCGTGGGACCTTGCTCCAAGACATCCTGGAGCTCTCTGTCCCCGGACCCCAAATCTGAACTGGGCCCAGTCAAAAGTGACGGGCGGATCAGGTAGCCCCCGGAGAGGAGAGACCATAGGCTTGAACACACATGCAGGAAGACAGAGGAAGAGCTGGACCTGCACTGGAGAGCTCCAAGAGAACCTGTGTGAAGCGGATATTGTCTCAGAGCTCGAGGGCACATAAACAAGACATCTTCCTGCACTGAGAAGTCAAGATATTCTCAGTCAAGTGGTAACAGACTTAAACTAAGAGCGAGAGACTGCTGGAAATTTGCACTTAGAAGTTTGCAAGCGCTGAGACTTGTCATTGTTTTCTGAACGGTACCAGAGATGCCAGATTTATTGTGTTATTTAGCTGGCACACAGGTCTTCAGTCCGGGTCTGTCTTGGTTGGAGTTTGCGCATGTTTGAACTCTGTTTGAGCACATAGCTTTCAGTTTCCCGCTGCTTTGAACGAATCAGGAAGCAGCCGTCAGAAGTCAACAACCGGCTCCTCGCTGTGTTCTATCTTCATTTCAAGGGAGAGCGTAACCTCTGAATCATATTGTTGTGCTTATTTTAAAGCATTATTATGTAAGCATACGGAGCAGACAGATGAAGTGCACTTTACTGTAAGAGTATGACGTTACACAGAGGTCACTTGGTTACAGTGTGAGGAGTTAAAAAGTCATAGACAAGGTCACATAACTCTAACTCAAATACCTGCACTGTCACTCCCCTGCACAGACACATCACTAAATACTTGGACTTTTAAGCTTAGAGTCTTTTTTCATTTCTTTTTTTAATTCTCTTTACTGCATCATAACGTTTCTGAACATGTGCTTATTTTTATTTTTTAGAAAGTATTAGTTTTGTCCTTTTAAGTTTCTGAGCTAGCTGTAAAGTGTTAAAATGTCTTTGATGTCCATTATTGCAACAAAAAAAGCCACTCTGAGTTTGTTTTTCTGGTCAAAGGAAGTGCCTGGAGAGCTGCAGCATCAACACTGTAGATGGTGAGATTACATTCAGAATCATAGATGACAATCTTAACTCGAAACATTGAGCTACAGTCGTGCGAGCATCGAACAAACACCACCCAACTTTCCAAGATAAGATCCTCCAAATTTGGTGCTTTTTGGCCCAAAATACTTTGAACTAAAACCAGCTTGGCTTTTTGTTGAGGTGGTGATGAGAACTGGGATCAGACAGGTGAAATATGTCTGTTTATTTGCTTTCTTGCCAAGAAGTAAATGAGAAAGTCACGCCATCATGTTTGTGTGCGGTAAACATAAAGCTTAAAGA
The DNA here is from genome assembly GCA_023373845.1 of Nibea coibor. Lineage (NCBI taxonomy): Eukaryota > Metazoa > Chordata > Actinopteri > Sciaenidae > Nibea > Nibea coibor. Next base: position 6,796,093 of record CM041727.1, read on the forward strand.
CAGCAGCCGGCTGGCTAGCTTAGCTTAGCACAATGACTAGAAATAAAGGGGAAACCACTAACCTGGCTTTTTATATTACAAAGATCAGCTTTAGATCACTTTTTTGAATAACGTGTACAAAACTGCACGCGTAAAATAGTCAAAAAGTTTTTACCGATAGATTTCTCAGTCAGGACATAGTAACTGCCGCAAGTTTCAGCTGGTTGCCTGGCAACTGCCGCCTTTTCTTTGTCGGGACTGGTTGCCAGGTAACCCGCTGAAACCTGACACTTCTGCCGCTAATTAGCGAGCTTTAGCTGGTAGGTGGATTTTATTTATGAACAGAGCTCGGCTAGCCAGTGATCGGCCGTCAGCTGAATGTGTCCCAGTTACAAGAGCTGTTAAAAACGGGAAGATCTGCCTGTCATCCCGAATGCTTACGTTAGCATTACGTTAGCATTACGTAATATAAACTGTCTTGTTTGACAGCTACATGTTCTCTTCATACGTTTAACAGCTGTCGTAACTATAACAACAAAGGGCCCAAGCCAACACCTACCTTTGGTGAGATTACATTCATTACATTGTGCTAAGCTAACCGGCTTGTATTGCTGTACTCGTTGGCAAGAAAGCCTAAAGAAAGAAGCATATTTCCCAAGATGGCTGACTTTTAAAAAACTGTTTGGGCACATGTCATACCTCTCGTGTATCTGTTAATATTCAGTATTGTGGTCACATTTACGCGTTTCATTAAGTCCACTAAGCAGACCACTGTATGTTTGTGTTTAATGTTAGCATGATTCAGAGAATCTAAGCTGCCTTTTTACAGTCTAAGAGATGAATTGTTTACTACGGGATAAAACCTTCCACAGATGTGCAATGAATGCCTTTTCAGAGGATAGTGAACCCCCCCCTGTTTGTGTCTTAGTTTGCATTTTTTAATCTAATTTTACGTGACCTTTTATGTTCTTAAATAACAGTGGGACACCGTATGAGTTTTCAAGTGACCTTGTTTACCTTGCACAGCACAGTTGCTTCAGTGAAGCTCCCAGTTTTATTGATACAAGAGAGCAGAATAATCGGTGTTAACAGATGTTATTTTTCTATACAGTTTGAGAGGAAGTGTGTATGTTGGTGTCCGTTCATCTCCGGTGTCCTGTTAAACTCAAAAAACTGCTGTCTTATTATGTTGGTGTTTGACAGTCCCACCTGTTCAGTGTCATTTGAAGCAGACCTGTTTTTGGTTTATTGTTTTGTTGTTGTTGTTTTGTCTTTTTTTTTGAGGGGGTTGTTGGAGATCGTGGTCTCCGTCCGTGCCGTGTAGCAGTCCGGTTAGTGGGTCATCCGGAGCCCCTGTGGCTCTCATTCAGCCTGTCACTGTAAAAGCTCATAGGATAGGCATCGTGACTGATGACTCAATAAAATAAAAGTTAAATGAAGTGTTTGTCACACTGTTTCTTCTAACTGAATCTATACTACCCATGTCTTACATTAAACCCACTTTCTTGTCCTCTCTGGTGTTTTTGATGAAGGTGAAAGAGGAGCTCTCCACGGTGCTGAACTCTCCGTCCTTGTCACTTCCTTGTAAAAATCCCCAACATGGTTTAACCTTATAAATACTGTAAACTACACATCCGTGTTTAACGCTGTCACATCAATATTTATTCCAGTTTGTGCGTGCTGTAACCGCAGGACTCAAGGTCTGTTGTTGAGGACATAAATCTGAGGTAGGAGGGGCAGAGGTGATGAACAACAGACAAACAGGGCAGAGCTTGAGAAAGAGGAAGTTTGGACGTTTGGTTTATGTGCAGAAGCTTCATCTGCTTTTTCATCACAAACAGGATGGATGACACGTATGAAAGTCCAAGGCAGGAGGAGGTGAAGCTGGTTTCATCGGACAGTGCGTACGGGTCATCTGCGATGGACACGGACACCGAGGACGGACGGACACCCACAGCCTTCCCTTATAACGAAGACATCACACATAAGGTGATTACTATTTATAATTATTTAATAATATTTGATTTTAAATGCAACATTAAAAAGGTAAGTCAGTAGTTAAATGCAGAATTTGCTCTATTCTCTATTCTATTTCACTCTTTACCCGGTAGAGCAAAGATCATTTCTACACACAGCCTCGAGTTAGGCGTATAGCAGACATTAGTTAAAGCTGTCTGTACTTCAGCTTCATACACTATTCAGGTGTCACATTGCTGCAAAGGGTGACTTAAAGAGCTATTTTGTTCATTCAATATCCCAAAGAAACTTTAAAAAAAGTATGGTATGGTTCTCGAGAGCACAAGTTTCAGTCCATCTGAATGGCACTTACCTGTCGATCAAAGCGGCCATGCTCATAATTCTGCATAACTTTAAGCTTTAATATAATCTGAGCAGGTGAGTTCAATATAAATTCACCCTCAGTACAGTTGTCATGAACGGGGAAATTAGCTATAGAGAGCAAAACTGTTCATTGTACCAGGCTGTAAACATGTTTATTTCTGCTGTGAAGTTTGACATTTTAACATGGGGACCGACTTCTGTAGCCAGCCCCAAGTGGACGTTTGAGGAACTGCAGTCTTTGGCATCAGCCATGGAGTTTCCACTCCGTCATCTTGAACCCATATTTCTCTGAGAAACCCCAAGTTGCCATGGAGACACCCTCAGCATCTCTAGGACCTTTGCTCCACCTCCATCCTCCCTCTACTCTTACATTCAGTTCCCGTGTCCTTGCTCTTTCCCTCGAGCAGCATTTGTCCTGAGAACATTTACATGTCAGCATCAACATTTGATGAGGGAGGCAATGAAATAGTAATATGTTGATTTCACCCTGGACGCTAACTTCAAACCGTGAGTCATGCACGCAGCAGTTCGCCTCTGGTCTGCATCATTTGTACTCGAGGGCCAGTCTGTGCTTGTACCCACTCACAGTAGGGAGGAACGTCTGTCGTTGACCTCAGGAAACATTTCTCTTAATGCTTTCTATTCAAAAAATAAAACAGCCTTGTATAAAAGCCGTCATCTAATGGATTATGGAAGCTTTTTTTTTCCTGTATTTGCTGTATAAAAAATGTTGCTTTGCTCAGCATTTTAGAAGGCTGCATCTTCAAAGAGAGCTCTGCAAACATCCAAGATTTTCATCCTGCTCAAACTGTCAAGACTTTACGTCTTTAATGGGATCGCAAATGTGCAGAACTTGTGGATGTCAGTGATTACAGTGAACGTATTGTGAGCCGCGGAGCGCTGCGCGCTGTAATGCGGCGCCATATGTATGCTCTTGACTGCAGATAAGAGGGAGGCAGCGGGGGCATCCCTGCTGGAGGAGGAGGAGAGGTGATAAATGTCAACGTGCCGCACACGCTAGCAGCCCCCAATGAGACGATAACCATGACAACGAGGCCGATTGATGCCAATGCCGTGGGGTCAAATCAGCAGATCCCCACTGTGGTGATACATGACTCTCGACCATGAGAAGTGATGGTTATCACAACAGCGATGACGTGCGAGAGCGAGGTTTGATTTGTGTTTGGTGAGCAGTGACGGAACGAACATCTAGATTTAGTTTTAACCTCTAACTCCACGATTCAGTAATATATCATTTAAAGTCGTTTCACATGTTTTCATCAACTATTTTCCAAATTATTTCATGTGTTTTGGATTGTGCACCACTGTGCTGTGGTGGTGGTCTGATGGCCGGAGAGGTGCTAGTTCACCTCCTGGGGAGTGCCAAGGTGCTGGATTGGCAGCCAGAGAGGTGCTGGTTTGCCTCCTGGGCAGTGCTGAGGTGGTGGACTGGCGGCCGGATGTGCCAGGGTGGTGGTCCGGCAGCTGGAGAGGTGCAAGTTCACCTCCTGGGCAGTGCCGAGGTGGCCGGCCAGCGGACGGAGAGGTGCCAGTTCACCTCTTGGCGTCGAGCTGTTGAGTTGATTGATTTTATTTTAGTGTTCAGTGTTACGATGTCCACAGGACAACAATCAGTCTCCATGACAGAAACCTCTTTCTGCTGGATACAGTGTTTTAATTATCAGGAAGCTTCTATAAATCTGGCTAAGACAAAAATCTCCTCATTAAAGCAATGACTCGAATGTCACCTCCAGACAACCAAAACAAATCAGATGGATTTTTTTTTTTTTTTCAAACAGATGGCTCCTCGAGTCACGGGGCAGTGAAACAGAAAATTAAATTCACCCTCATCAACACCAAGATCACAGAAAATACAGAAATGCAACTCTTCGGGAAAAAGTTTGTATCTGACTAATTTAATAACAAAAAGTTATTTTTAAAAATGTTACCTGCTGCAGCTTTGAAGACTAGATATTATAAGAAGTGCCGTACTTCAAGGTTAATGTATAATCTTTGTTTTTTCACTGTTACTGCACCATGAGCATCTTTTTCCTTCCTCTGCTGCACAACATGCAACAAAACACTGATTTGTTTATTCACATCGTTAATTAAATGCCTGATTTCTTGAACTGAATCTTTTACATAAAGAAGCTTCACCCAAAAACCAACCATTCTTGAAGGTATTTAACTCTAAACGGTGTCTCTGCATGAGGAAAATAACTTATAAAACTCCAAAAATATCTCATTGATCCAGCCAGAGGCTGAAATGAACAAAACAAGCAAACATTGTTGTTTTTATCCTCCCCTCAGTACAGAGGATGAGGCGTCGATATGATCGATGCACGCTCTGTTTTTCCTGCTCGTCCACCATCAATCCATGAAACTCTAAGCCTCATTACTGAGGATGCCTGAACACTATTTATAGACTGTTAGCTGGGAGAGTGATACCTCCTGATTTATGCTTTACGGTCCACGTACATAATAAGGGATGTATGATATGCACTTGCTTGTTCGTCTGAAAATTGTGGCTTCAACCATGTACAGCAGTTTGTCAGCAGCTTCAGTCAATAAAAACAACGCTGGCTCTTCATCGTTGGCGGCATTATAAGTATAAATTTCACATTTTGGACTGATATTTTATGGGCTGATATATTGTCACGCACCTCTAGTAATGAAGCCGCTCTGAACAGCCTTTTATCATGTAAAATATTCAACATATTTGGAGTTTGAAGGTCCTCATTAGGGACGTCCTCTACACCCACAGCTTCATTTCTGTTAGCTTTATCTACTCCCCTCTGCACTTTCTTTAGGCTGATCTCAATATTCAGCTCATGGTTTAATTCACAGATTTAATTTCAGCGCTGACCGTTAAGCAGAGGGGCGTTATTACATCCATACAAATGACTATAATCTATTTCACACATCTGGCCAAATGAGGATTCGCTGTACTGTATGCGGTGCTGCCTCTGGGTGGGTCGGTATGTAAATCTGAGGGGTCACGAAATGAAATATCAGGCCATTTTAGAAAATAGATGTTAGTGAAACAGCAAGACAAGAGCTCATACGGCAACAATGTGAGCTTGTAATGTGTGTTAATGTACAATCTTTATCTGACTGTTGTGCGTTGAAGAGTACGATGTGTCTCTCCGCAGTGGAGGAGACGTATTAAGTGGCATTAAATGGAAATATTACTTGAGTTAATGCACTTCCTCTCCACCACTGTTGTGATTAGTATTCCCCTTGTGGCAGCAGGAACAAAGAAAGAACATCAGCCTGAGATGTGAGCATCCATCTGTGATACACGAGCACGCAGACCCTTCAGTACATTCCCAGTTCACCACTGCACACTGCCCTTTCCTTCCTGAAGGCATAAATCCGACCTCCAGCCGTCACATTACATTACAGAGCACCGAGCTGCGCGCTGAGCGACACATGAGCATGTACAGTAACCTACACTGTGTGCCCACACAGTTGTTCTGGCCTCGGGCGAGGCGAGGAGGCAGCTCAGATGCATGATGTCGCATCTTTCTGTCTCTGCAGACAATCCTGGTGGGAGACAGTGGAGTGGGCAAGACCTCTCTGCTGGTTCAGTACGACCAGGGCAAGTTCATCCCGGGGTCCTTCACTGCCACTGTCGGCATTGGTTTCACAGTGAGTCCTCACTTCCTGTCCTCTGCGAACCCTCCTCCTCCACACTGAATGTGATTTGCATTCATTTCTCTCTGTCTCACCCCCTTCCCTTGTATCCATGTGTATTCTCTCCCCCCTTCCTGTTGTGTTGTTGACTTCAGTGTTGAGGAAGACATGACAGAGGTGCAAATCTCTCTCTCTCTCTCTGTCTGTCTGCTGTTTATTTGTTGGAGAAGTGTAACATGAATCAGTGGTGTCCTCCAGTGTGGGATGCGGCATCTTCTCGCTGCATTCATTACGATCCATGACACTCTGTGTATGTGGTGGTGGTGTTTGCATTCTTATAGCTAATGATGCCACGGCTATGATTGAATTACTGAGAGAGCTCTCCTAATCAGTGTCATGGCGGCAGGCTGTTTGCTGCTGGATGTTTGTAACAAAGCTGTTTTAAACAAGACTGATTTGACGCCATGTGACGCGTGCGGAGGGGAGGGGGGTGACTCTGTGTGGCGGAGTGGATGCACGAGGAACAAACGGGAGAAGATGTACGGCTAATTTAGCGTGTGATTCTTCAGCCGTGGCAGTGATAACTTTGGTTTTGTCGTCGCTGTCGGAGCCGCACGGGAGGCAGAAACGTGCGAGGAGAGTATGAAATTGGCTTTTCCGTCTGGCATTAGCATAAGTTTGTGTCGGTGTTTGAGTCAAGGTTCAAAAAACCCTGCAAGGAAAACAGCTGAAATAAAATATGTCACTCTGCTGCATGCACAAGTCGAGGGTGAGACAGCACGGTACACTCTAAAAAGCTGAGGTTCCCAGATTTTTACCATAATAAAGTATAAAGAGACGTTAGTACTGTTAATTTAACATTTAAAGTTGGTCTTTAATCGCCTGAAAATAAGAGTTTTCATTACTTTATGACCATGAGGGAGCGGGTCCTCTTTCACAGAATCCGTCATGTTGCACCGCCATGTTTCTACAGTAGCCCATAATGGACAAACAAAAAACTGTCTGCAGATATGAACTGTACTCAGCCACTATAGTTTCTCCTACATGTTTAGAAGGAGACGGTGAGGCGAAGGGTCTTCAGTGTGCTACCTGCAACCTAACCGCACCCCGGACCTTTAATCATCTTTTATAGTTGCACTTCTCATCGCGTCTTTCTAAGAAACGACCATCAATAACAAAGCAGTGACACACTCGCTCATCCGTTCACTCATCCCAGTCTACAAATGTTTTATCGTTATGTCCACGTCACGGAGGCGAGATGTCGCCCGCAGCTGCCCATTAAGCGGAGCGATGAGTTCATATGTTTGAATAAGAGATTACATGTCACTTACATAACATAAGTGATCTCTGGCCGTGTGTTATTCAGTCCCGTCGCCACAGAGAGGAAGAGGAAGAGGAAGAGACGCGCCTCATCCTCCCTCTCTTCATTGAACACTGGGGGGAGACAAACACTGCAGGACTGAAAAGATCCATTTGGCCTGCGGGGACCATTTCAGACATGTATGACATGCTAATTAAATGAAAGGATCGGGGATATTTATAGAATGGTGTGTGCTGTGTGAGGAGAGTGTTGGATAATTGTTTTCTGCGACGAAGGAGCTTTAAAAAAATAATGAATGATGATGACACGATAGTTTTGACAGATCATCTTAAAGGAAACATCTTTGGACACGCTCTGCGCGCAGATGCGCCCTTTTACGCACAAAGTTCCCAGTTTATCTCTCTATAAATGAAGTGTATTTAAACTAGTAGGTGACAGTTTCAGCCTCCTTCCTCCTCTCCGGGTCTTTGACTCTGTGCTCTGACCCTCTCAACGATCGAGCACCACCTGTGGCGGGTGAGTCAGCCACCGGCGCAGGTTTGACCCCTCGCAGCCGTTTATTTTTTAATTTTTTTTATTGGGTGACAATGTCAGCGTGAAAGACACTCCTTAGGGAAAAAAAAATCCAGAGCCTGGTCCTCTCACACACTCTCAGTTAATCATCTGCCCACGCCAGGATGCACCGCTCCTCTCTGCAAAATCAGCTAAATGTTTCCGCCTGTTTGTCATCGCCGCTTTCTTGACAGCTCCGTGTGAGACACCGAAGCTCCTCCAGCAACCAACCAACCAACAACACCACCACCTGCACCGCCGCCTGATTTGTTTGTCAAGTTTTTCGTCGTCGCTTCCGTCTTTCTTTCTTTTTTATTTTTTTCGCACTCTCAAGATATCAAGGTGTGATTATAACCTCGAGGATACACGCAGTAATGCGAGCAGCGGAGAGGTTGGAGGCTGGCGGACACCGGGACTGAGCGGCGGAGGAGATCTCTCCACAAGACACCGCGCGTCCGTGCGTCTTTCTCCCTCTCTTTCATTCTTGGACACATCTCGGAGATATAAAAAAAAAAACTGTTTGGGTTTTTTTTTTTTTTTTGGCATTGCGATGTCTACAAGGAAGACATCGTTGACGGACAAGCAGACTAAAAACGGCACATCAAAATATGTGTTGGAGAGATGCGCTTCTATTAACGAGTATTATGATGTTGCCTTCAAGGTGTGTATTTCCGTCTCGTCATGTGTGTGTGTGTGTTGTGCTCGTCTCTACATTTTAACTGTTGAATTTGACACACCTGCAGCAGGGATACTGACTCTCGTGCACGCCTGGAGAACTACCAGTTGACTAGTCTTGTCTTTATCCTGATGAGACAGGCCGTGTTCAGTGTTTGCACACACACACACGCACTCATCGACCTGATGCTTTCATTTGTATTAGAAGAAGTCCCTCTGAGCCTGTAAATCTCTCGAGGTTGCTTTGTCCGCCCTCTCTAACATGCACATATTTGCTGAGGGTGGACTTGTTGCTCTTTTTTTTTTTTTTCCAAACCCTCCCATCAAATATTTATAAAAGCAGCGCAGACACACCTGTGACTGTTCCACAAAGACACAAAAGGAGAAGTTAAATTCAAGTTTAACTGCATTACTATCTTGTATTATCTTGTGTGTGTGTGTGTGTGTGTGTGTGTGTGTGTGTGTGTTTATGCAGCTATGACTCACTGTTTGTGCTTCAACATGCTGCTGCTGCTGGATGGGTTGTATAATTGCACATCCTGTTGTTGTAATTACACTGATTAGTTTTTGGAGAAGGACGCACGCTGAAAATATGATGAGAGTCGGCTCAAACATCTCCAAAACCACCACCGCTAAAAACCACCTCCACCTTTCCCCAGTACTGGCAGAGCGCCACATGTTAGTGGCAGCTCAGTCAACAGTGGATCACAACACTTATCTGTTTGTCGCGTTAACCAGCTGACACTTTAACCGCACTGTAACATCACCATGATCTCAGACAGCTGCAAAAAAAAAGACAAGGCTGTCAGTAACCTGTTTGTCTCCTCCTCTTCTCTGGTGGTGGCTTTCCGCTCTAGGTGATGCTGCTCGGAGACTCGTCCGTGGGGAAGACGTGCGTCTTGGTGCGCTTTAAAGACGGGGCATTTCTTGGAGGCAACTTTATAGCCACCGTTGGAATAGACTTTAGGGTGAGAGAGATGCTGTCAAACAGCCACAGAGTCGCAGAATGACTCATAATATTCTCATTATTTCTGTGTGTGTGTGCTGTTAAATGGTGTCATTTGTGTTGTATTCTTGTTACTCTGGGCGGCACGGTAGGTTGGTTCTTGGTTTGAACCTCGGCTGGAGCCTTTCTGTGTTCCACAGTCCAAAGTCAGGCACTCTAAATTGTAGGTGTGAACATGAGTGTCTCTACGTGTCCTCCACCTCTCGTCCTAAGTCAGCTGGGATCAGCTCCAGCCCCCCTCTGCGACCCTGACGAAGATGGATGGACGTATTCTCGTTACTCTTATGAGGAAAAACAAACCTACAGCAACAAGAGATCCACTTGTCAGAGCGCCATCGGCCCAATTATCACCTCATCTCCACGCACAACACTTCATCATCCTGCCACGGTAGCACCAAATGTACAAACCCTCTCGCCAATCAGTCAGGTTCACAGGCCACTTGTGCTGCGAGGCGCCGTGGACGGCTTCATAAATGTCTTGGCAGATGCCTGCCCACGTCCGCCGTCTCTCCTGGGAAAGGTTGGCTGCAGCTCAACTGGAGGGTCCTGGAGGAGTCACACACTGCTGACAGACAGACAGATAAACCTCACGCACACCGTGACTGTCGCTGAATCTGGAGCTGATTTCTACTCCGTATGTCTTCCGCTGCTGCTGGGATGTACATAAAAATAGGCCGTCTGGAGCAGGTGGTCTGTGCACACACCCCTCCCCTCCAATCAATGCAAAACACTCACACTAATGTCGAGTCAAGTGGGGGTGATTTGAGGAGTGAACTGCATTCATGAAATGCATTAAAAGGGGAGCTGACACTGGTTCACCCTTGGGCAAACATGGATGTATTCGGTGTCACATGAATGGCTGTTGATGTACTCGGTTACCTTCAGCGCTCCTGCTTAGAAACACCTGAGAGAAACAGTTGAGTCAATAAGCCAAGGTTGCCCTCTGTGCGTGGACAGGCAAGGCAAGGCAGCTCGTAACATGGCTGGTCTATTTTCGGCATGCTTCCTTGTAGCAGTTACTCAGCATGCAGGCTCCTCTCACGTCATAATTGGGGGAAAAAAATGGAAACCCATGGCAACTAATGCAGGGGTTGAACCATGTCCATACTGCCGTGGCAGAGCGGATGCAGCAGGTGGCGGCTTTGGTGGCCGGTGACGGGTTGAGGCAGTTAAAGTGCATTTCTTTGGGTGTTCTTCTTTTCTTGCAGGAAAGGCAGCGACCTTACCACTGATATGAAGCCATGAAGTGATTGCGGAAGTGTTGCAAGAACATTTGCTAGTCAGACTTCCTTCATCTTAACATCCACCCTCCCCCCAACTGTTTTGGTGCGAGGTTAAAATGCGGTTGTGACTTGGCTTTTTTTTGCACGTAGCAGGTCACGGTAGCAACACTCCTAAAAATACCTGTGAAACAGAACATGTCGAAGCATGCGTGTCACCTTCACCTTCATTCTTAATCTTTGTTTTTGCTACCAGTCACAGCATTTGGTCTGTTTTACAGTAGGTAGGGTGCCTAAACTATTTTAGGCCAATCCATCCTCTACAGGAAATCAGGGGGCACCCCTACAGGGCTGCAGGAAATTAACGGGGGAGTCAGTTGTTACGCTGCCAGTCGTCTTTCTCACTGTTGTGTAATTAAGTCTAATCCCAGGACCTTGTTGTGTGGGTGTTGCAAATGACTTTCTCCGCCAGCATTGAAAGCCACTTTTAGTTTGTCTTGTTTCTTTCACCACCACCACATGCAGAGAGTCTCTTTTTATTTTAAGTCTGCCGTGATGTTCGTCATTCACTTCAGTCTCTGAAGCATATGGTGGATTGTCAGTTCTCTCACGGCTCTTCTCGTCTCTGCAGAATAAAGTGGTGGATGTCGACAACCTGAAAGTCAAACTCCAGGTGAGAGCGTCAACCTTTTCTCCGCAAGTCATCTCATCCTTCTAGCAGCTCTCCACCTAAACTCATCCGGGAGCTTGCGCGGAATCAAAAGTCATTTACAAATAATAGTTTTACGCTCACTTGGCTGTCATTGTTTGAATTGCCAATCTAATCACAGTGTCTGATGCTGTATTAGTATAAGGGACTCTGGAGGGTTATGTGTCAGCAGTAAGCTGCCCGTCTATCATCATCATAGCCTGTTCGCTCAACACTGAGTAGGAGGCGCTAAATTAGATTCCTCTGCTCCTCGTGTAATTTAAATCATTAGCCTTTTTATTTTTTCTTGCATGATCACTGCTCATATTTAAATCCTGGGATTAATTCCAAAATAGGCTCCACCACCAGCAGCAGCCTGACTGGATTAACAGTGTGACAGATGGAGCGGATATCATCCTGGATTTTATACAATAAAAAATCATCTGCAAGATGTGACCTTAAAACAAAAAAACAAAATGTGTTTTTTAAGCTTTCTATCTACAACTATTAACAATCACCTATTTATAATATAATTGTAATTAAATACATTTAAACATGTAATTTCAAAGCCTAAGAAGGCAGTTGTTATCATGCTACTAGGCTAGGCTAGGCTAATTAGATTGCCTTTTAGCATGCATTGCATTTTAGCATTTTACACGCTAACTTACTTTTGTATAACATAACGTATAAACTAAATCAAATGTTAGTCAAATCGATGTATTCTGATCACACAAAACCACTGGATGATTTTAAAAAATAACATTAGCAGTTAGCTGTTTGACAGCCAGCCATGTAGCACAACTTTACACATTCACACACACAAACATTTATGTCCGTATTTGAGGATAACAAACTATATATAAATAAATATAAATATATAAACTAAATTGCATGTTCATGTTCATCAAAATCAAAGTATTCTAATTACATAAAACAGCTAGAGCTAAATTTAGCTTTAGCAGCTGGTTTAGTTTTGGTTTTCCTGCTCACCTAAGCTAGGCTAGTTAGCTTAACTTTTATCATGACAGTTTAAACAAGTTAAATTCAGTTCATTAAAAATGTCATATTTCATATATAGGACAGCTAGATGGTGATTTAAAAAAGTAATATGGCTAAAGTTAGCTTTAGTGGCTAACCGTCTGGTTGTTTGAACTTTTTTTTTTTAGCTGTATCCAATAAAATACATAAATGTTTAAACAAATGTCAACAAGCCAGATTCCTGTGTAAAAGTACATTTTAGTTTTATGTTATTTTCTTTGGATTAAATATATAGTTCCTGCATTTTTGCAGTATAATTGCATGTTTCTGCTTTCGTCTTTGGCCGTGCAGGATTAGCTGAATTGTTGATGATGATGTTCAGTTTTCCCACGTTAGCCGCCGTGTAATTTTGTGGTTTGCTAAAGCAGATCTGGGATACAGCCGGCCAAGAGAGATTCCGCAGCGTAACGCACGCCTACTACAGAGATGCCCAGGGTAACCTTTGCTTTTCATATTTTTACTTCCTTGTGCTCTGTATGTGTGCGTTAGGTAAGACCAGTTTTTCATTAATGTGAATAGAAAGTGTGTGTAGGTGTCGGTGCAGATGATTTGCAGATAACGATAAAAGTGCGAACAAACTGGTTTTCTGTTTCCTTTTACAGCGTTACTGCTGCTATATGATATCACCAGCAAGCCATCATTTGACAACATCAGGGTAAGACAGTCTTCGATTACTTTGTTCCTCCTCTCTCTCTCTCTCTCTCTCTCTCTCTCTCTCTCTCTTCATTTTCACCTCCCAAACGCTCTCGAGCTGAACGATTCACTCTATTTACATGCAAAGTACCAACATTTTCTTTGGAAATGACATGATGTTATCGTTCGCTTTCCCAGTTTGGGTAATGGAAAGCAATACAAGTGTTCAAGGATAGGAGTGAGTCAGTCTCTTCATGAGCGATTGAAGGGCGGTAATCATACACAGTTTGGTAGGAGAAGGAGGAAATGCAGTCTTTAAGTGGTGGCATTTGTTTTGTTTATAGACCGATCTTCCTCTCTCTGCATCTGTCTGTCTTTTGTTACTTTTAAAGGCCTGGCTGACTGAAATACACGAGTATGCCCAGAAGGATGTGGTCATCATGTTGCTCGGCAACAAGGTGAGCAAAGCTTCCTTTTTCTCTCTTTTTTTTTTTTTTTGCGTTACATAAAAAAAGATCAAGAGGATAACCGGTCCCTTCCCTCAGCACAATTTTGACACAGTCTTATCACACTCACACAGATATGGAAGTGCTTAAAAGGCAGAAAAAAAAGCCTCCATCACTCGCTTATTTGAACATTTGCAGCCTTAATCCAGCCTGTGTGGATGAAGTTCAACGCACACGTTGTTATTTCTTCGTAGCTGGGTGGGATTCATTCAAAACAAAGCCTTGCTTCAGGCCTCCCGTTTCCTCCACAAAGCTGCCGGTGATGAAAACATAAATTTCCGTGCAGCCTCATTGCTAACATATCCAGAAGCTCCCTCTGGTGGCACGCACAGACGACTCACTCCACGGTCATAGATGTCAGCAGATCATTTGCTGTGAGAGCAGCAGGACCGGAGGCGTCGGTCCGTGGGAGTGCTGCTCTTCTGCTAGAGGTAGACTTTCTGACATGTCATCAAGTCTGAAGAAGGAGCTCCGGCTCAGCAGCCGGCGGCCGCAGCTGCCAGATACAAAAAAAAGGAGGACGTGCAGGCTGACACGATGGTGCATCACTGTAGCTAACGGCATGGTGAATCTGTGACCTTTGACTTGTTTTCTCCTCCCCGCTGCTGTCTTACAGTCAGACATGGCCGCAGAGAGGGCTGTGAAGACGGAGGACGGAGAGAGGCTGGCGAAGGTAATGTGTCACGCCTCCGTTAGGTTATATTCTCGACAACAACAGACGCTCCACTTGATCTTCTAATGTGTGTCTAATCGCAGGAATACGGCGTGCCATTTATGGAGACCAGTGCGAAGACGGGAGTCAACGTGGAGCTGGCCTTTCTCGCTATAGCAAAGTAAGTCTGGAGATCAGTATTTCTGAAATGACTGTGTTCACTGAAAAACAGTCCAAGTGAACTGAGCAGAGCATTTAGCATCTGAAGAGACACAGTCGGGAGTCGGGAAGAGTGAATACTGGGCTGAGATTCATCAGGTGTCCAGAGAAACAACTCCTGATGAACGATGATGTTGCTTCTTGTCTGCTGGATGTGCCATGCTGCAGCTCTTTTGCACCCAAAGCGAGACGTGTTAAAACTTTAGTTTGAAAGAACTCGGCCGGTCTGACCTCAATCCTGCGCGATACCTTTGGGATGAACTTTGAGTCAGGACTTATCACCCAGCATCAGTGCCCGACCTCGCTAAAACACTCGGAATGGGAGCAGATCCCTGAAGCCAGAGCGGAGGCAGCTCTCGCTGAATATTAATATTATAAAGAATAAAATGCCCGCAGAGGAGAGAAATCCCCGAAGGTGTGTCGGGTTTTATCATCAGTCGTGTCATTATTCTGAGCGCTGAGGCCTTGCCTCGCTTTTGTTTGTGTTGGTGACAGATGCTGGAGAGAAGCGACGGCTGGAAAGTCTGTCCAGTTTGAGAGAAACAAAACAAACACACTCGGGTGTAATATAGATGTTTTTGTCGCTGACAGCTGATACAAAAACTAATATTTTACACTTCAGAAGCTACATAAGACTTTAAAATTGACTTGTCACAGCAGCTCGTGCACGCACGGTTGATAAGAAATGACTCATAAAGGGCAAAGTCATGAAGTCTGACAGCTGGTGGAATGAAGGACCTGCGGTAGCGCTCCTTCTTACATGGTGGGAGTAGCAGTCTGTCACTGAAGGAGCTGTTTAAGGCCTCCACAGTCTCATGAAGGAGGTGAGAGGAGTTGTTCCTGATGGACAGAGTCCAGGACCTCTTGACCACCGTCAGAGAACATGCACATGTGCTTTTTTGCAGCGCTTCCTGCAGTTTCACGTGACAGCCACAATCTAAGATGATCAACCACACCTTGGTCTAATGTAATAAAACTATTTTCTTCTGGTACATGTCCAGTGATGGAAAAGTCTGACGTCTACAGGCTGAAGAGAAAATGAGGAGAGCGTCGTAGCCCGTGGAGGTTCGGCTTCAGTTTAGCATCAGTCACGTTTCTCGACTGACAAACACCGATGTTCCACACGGAGAGTTCGTACTTTAATCTGCTTCACGCGAACAGCCGACATCTCGTCGTCTACCTCTGATTCCTGCTCTCTAATAGCTTTTCACTGATTTGTTTTGATTTGTTTGTTCCTGTTGACTCGCCGTGATGGGATTGTGCACGTGCGAGGCTTCCTGCTGCTCTGTATCTGAATGACTTCCTCGTGTACACGCTCTTCTCGCTGAACGACAGGAAATATATATTAAAAAAAGATTTATTTAGTCTAAAAATGAGTGCTTGCACAGCGTGTTCCCAGAGCGCTGTAAGACAATAAAGCAGGTGATTTGCTTCATCTTCATTCGACGTGTATTTTAAGTGCAAGTTAGATAAAATGATTCATGCCAGAGGCGTTTTGATTAAATCTCAGTGCAGAGGGATGTTTCTCTCCCTCTTGCTTCCTTTCCTTTCTCATTTGCTTGAGTTGCTCACCCTGTCTGTGCTGCATCCCACACATCCACCTCCCTCTGTTTATAACTTCCTCTCTCTCTCTCTCCCTTTCTTTCTCCAACAGGGAGCTGAAGCACAGAGCGACACAGCAGCCCAGTGATCCCAAGTTTCAGATACACGACTACATCGAGTCTCAGAAGCAGAAATCTGGCTGCTGTGGCCTCGTGTAGCTGATGCTGATCACCAGGCAGAGAGAGACACACAGAAAGAGAAAGAGAGTAGAGAGAGGGAGGGAGGGAGGGAGGTAAAAATGTCTGCTCTCTTACCGAAAAAGCCAGTCCCAGCACCAAACCCGAGAAGCGGACGTCCTCGTCTTCTCCAATGAGCTTTTTAACCGAACGGAAGTGAATCCGGATTGGCCGCCATCCCTTATCTGAAATGTGAATTTAAATCTCTTTTGTGTCATGCGTAGAAATGTTTGTGGTCTTTGTGGTGACAGTTGTATCAAACTACAAGTCAGGAGTTACAATCTGAAATGCTATATCCATCTGCAGGGACCCAAATTTACGTATTTATTCATCAACTCTGCACAAAGGCAAACCTGTGGAGTGTAAGCGACGTGACGTTGATGCGTGGGACGAGAGGTCGGGTTCTTTTAAGCTCTCTTTTTCTTCGTATGATATCAAACAACTCTGTTAAACGCAACAATTGTAAACACAAGCAAGCAAATCTTTCTGTGCTCACTTCTCGGTCTTCGGCTCTTCGTCTCAGTGGATTTGTGCTACGGAGTTAGCTCGCTGAACGAGGGTCTGTCGCTGAGCTCAGGTGGCGTTAACCTTGAGAAGTTAACCCGACTCTTGAGCAGAAGCAGGATTTTGGGGAATCAAGTTAATTCTTTGAGCCTGGTGTAGCGCAAAGCTGCTGTCAAACTCTCTGTCTCTGTTGGAAAGACGGGGAGTCTGACGGCCTTTTGAGAGCGTCACTGTGAGGGTAGCAGGTTAACGGCTCGACGACGAGAAGCTCTGTGGTTGTAGCCACACTTCATCAGACCTAAATATCTTGTTAAACTCTGAATATAGCACAGTTATCGGCAGGCCCATGTGCTGTGTTTGCTGCCACTGTAGAGAAATAAACATCAGTCATGTACAACAGTGTTTTTTGGCGCTTATCGGGCTCGTTAGCGCTCCCTGCAACTTCACGTGAACCAGTGTTCCGGATTTTACACCTTGGTTCAACATTCGTTGGGGACCAAACATTTAATTCCACACGTATAAGCTAATTTAGAGATTAAAACACAGTTTTTACACACAATATGTGTCTGTTTTAACCAAGCGGTAACCTCCGCGTCTGGAAAGTAAAGCCAATGCTGAAGTGCCAAAAACTGCAGTTCCTCTAACGTCCACTGGAGGCTGGCTACGGAACGAGCCAGTCCCCATAAGCCCCCATGTTAAAATGTCTTCAGAAACGTACGGGTGACATCAGGGGTACGGCGTCTCTGTTAGTGGTATAAAACGCCAGCAGGAAACTGTGTGAAAAATCACTTATAGAAGGCTTGACCTCGTGTTTGTAACGAAACAGTTAGCATAAGCTCGACCCGGCGGCGGCTGCGTGCTGCAAATCGACCCTCTTCTCAGAAGCCTTTTTCATCTCAGTGGAGTTTGCAGGCCTGACTCCTGATAAATGAGTTTTATATGAGCAATCAATACAACTGTTGATGTGGATATAGCATTTTGCCATGCAGCTCTTAGTTTGTTTTCATCCCGGGCTGTGAACTGAACCCCCCCCCCCAGCCTCTGTTTTCTTTTTTGGCCTTACAGTCTTTCATCATTATTCATACTTTGATAATTCAGTGTGTTCGGAGAAGTGGACTTCAGTGTCACAGTCAGATTGTAGCTAAAATGATCCCGTCTGTTCACATCTGTACTGCTGTTAGATAGAATAAAGCCAACGTTTTGAGGGCGCTGTGTGTCTGTCTGTACATTCAATCCAGGGCCAGTGATCCTCACATCACATCAACAAACTGTTATTAACCTTTGCTTTGCTCATATTTTTTGCCATTCACGCACAGCAAACCTCCCAAACATTGTTGTGTCTCCTTTGAACGATGGATGTTGTTGTACCGAAGCTGTATTTGTTCACGCGCCGCATCGTGTAAACTCGTTTTCTTTGTACAATGTTCATTATGAATGTTTGCTTGTCCAACTTGCTTCAATGTCACATTTGTCCCTCTTCTCTGAGGCGTCACGGTGATCACAAAGTGCCATGAAAAAGTGCTTTGTTATCATATTATATATATATATAAAAATATATTTTGTAATGTATGTGGTGTCGTTTTATTGAAGTCAGTCTCGTCTGTGTGTCTTGTGTGTGTGTGTGTGTTTTTGGGGTGGGAGTGACAGGATGTGTTGAGGTTAATGAACCACTGTGTGGCAGCAGCAACCCTGTTTATTCTCTGTGTCACAACAGAGCAGAGCATTGTGTTTAAGCAATTAGACAGGCTCAGCACATGCTGATATTTTAGAGTTTGTTTCATGCTGTCGTGCACTGAGGTCGTGCTCACGTGTTGGGTGAAGTTATTAGTCCGCCGTACACCTGAACGCACCTCCTCCTCCCCCATATCACATCTCTGAGTCACGCTGCACATTAAGGAGCCCTGTGTGCACCGTCTCTCCTTTACTGTGGACTCATTCAGCATTTGCATGACTTTGTGTTAACGAAACTGACAGCTGAATTCCCCTCCCGAGCGGCTATCAGTACCGAGACTGAGAAGATCCTCTTATCAGGTGTGAAAGCAGCTGAAAAAGTCAAATCCTCCCCCGAGGTTTTGAGTCCAGCAGCTTCCTGCCGGGCTCTGTTTTTACAGACCTGTCACTCAAATCTGTGGACAGCTCCAAAATGATACACATATTAATGCTAATTTGTGCATATTAATCATTGGTGGCAGTGCATGGACATCTTATATAGGCTCAAGAATAGCTGTATGCTCTGCATATTTACACCATCACATTGCTGAGAGGTCTTCTGGTTTATGGTGATGGAAAATGATACAGATCAGATGATTTTAGGTGTGCTGAGGTCACAGCATAACCACAGACAGACACTCCTTTATTTACGTCCATTTACAGACATAAATAAGACGCTTAATTCATCCCTATAATTCCTGCCAGTCAGCAGCGCTGATAGCACGAATTATAGAGAATTATATGAGAAAATAAGTGTGACAGCAGGAAAGGAAATGGACAGACTGGAGCTGTAAAAGAGTTTTTTAAATAATAAAAAAAATATGACATCATGTTGCTAATATATATACATATGTAGATTTATATGTACACTCCGTTAGGTAGACTTGTACAATCTAGTGTGATCCAGCAATAAAATCTACTTTAATAACCTTATAATCATAATAATAATAATAAACTTTATTTTTAAAGTGCCAAACAAACACAATAAAGAGTTCAATAAATACATAAAACTAAAGGCCCTTTTAGAGACGTATGAATGTAACTATCATGTTTACTAATGAGGCTGTGGTTTGTAGTAGTGTTAAACTGGACTGCATGTGTTTAAGTGTTTAAACTACAACCTAAATAGTAAACATACATAAAAGGTCCAGTGTATAATATTTAGCGGTCTCTAGAAACAGATTATCAATAACTATGTTTTCATTAGTCAATGATCACCTGAAAATAAGAAACGTTTTGTCTGTGTTACCTTAGAATGAAGCTTTTATATCCACCGATGCTGCGGTCCTCTTCTGCGGGGTCCACCATGTTTCTACAGCAGCCCTGAATGGACAAACTAAACACACTGCCTCTAGATAAGGTCCACTCATAGTTTCTCCCTCACAGAAGAAAAAAGACCAGGAGGTTGCAATCAGCAACTGCACTACTAGATACTGCTAAATCCCACACACTGTGAAGTGGCCGGTCAGTCTGTTTTATGTACATGAGGTAGGTGGACTGACAGCATTATATTATGATGTTTACATGTTTAAAACATAAAAACTGGATTTAATAAATAATATTTAAGACAAAATGTTTGTAAAAGGAAAACTGTGATAAAATGTGAAATTAGAAAGGGAATAAATAAAAATAAATGTGTTTTATGTCCATGAGGTGGGTGGATTGGACAGTATAAACAGCATATATTATGATATTTGTTATATTTACACATATAAAGCACAAAAAAACTCAACTTAAACTGTGAGAATACTAATATTTAACACAAAAATGATGTAAACATGGGAAAACTAGTCTCTGAGGTGTTGGGCAGCACTTCTTCTTCATCTTTGCTCCTCATCTTCATCCGCCTCGCTTTGTGTGTTTACTCCTCCATTCCGCTCTGCCTGGCATGAGGCGGCCAGCTGGGCTGGTCCGTGAACGCACCTCCCTCTTCCTGAGTGGCTTTCCTACTTTTGACTGTGAAAGAGGAGCGACTGCTGCCGCCGCTGCTGCGTAACTTCAGTCAGTCCCCGCAAAGGGTCAGGACCCGCAGCAGAGGATCAAATCAGACCCGGAGTCTGTGGAAAGTGGGACAAACACCAGCACCAGAGCACCAGGACCAGAACCAGGACCAGGACTGTTTCCCACGGACTAATCTCCCCAAAGAGGGCGGAGGGTTGGATGTTTTTTTTGAAGGGTACCACTCATTCACACACTCCCCTCCTCACACAGCAGCATCCTGAGCAGGTCTTCAACTCATTTCCACTTTAAAACCAGCAACAGGTTGAGAGCACCATGCCGAGCAAAAGCCAGTATCTGCGCCCCCGGCTCTGCACGCTGGAGAAGGGGGACAACGGCTACGGCTTCCACCTCCACGGGGAGAAAGGTAAGACGGGGCAGTTCATCCGGTTGGTAGAGCCCGACAGCCCGGCTGAAACCTCGGGGCTCCGCGCCGGAGACCGGCTGGTGTTCGTGAACGGGGAGGACGTGGAGAACGAGAGCCACCAGCAGGTCGTGTCCCGGATACGAGCCACCGTGGGCCGGCTGGAGCTCATAGTGGTGGACCCGGACACGGAGCAGCTGCTGAAGAAGCACAACATGAAGTGTCTGCAGGAGTATGTGACCGAGGGTGTCCCGTTACCTTTCGACGAAGAAGAAGAGGAGGAGGAGGAGGAGGTGATGGTGGAGGTGGAGGAAGAGGAGGTGGTGGTGAGAAAGGAGCAGCAGCAGGAGGAGGAGGAGGTGGTGGAGGAGGAGGAGGAGGAGGAAAAGAGGGACGAGGTGGAGGTGGAGGAGGAGAAGGAGAAAGAGGAGGAGGAGGCACCCAGGGAGTCCACGCCAGTGCCGGAGAGTAACGGAGAAATCCACGGGCACGTCGAGAAGAAGCTGAGCATCAACTCTGAGAAGGTGAGCCTTTACTTTACAGACACCTGAACGCACCACAGAGGGGACATAATAGGGGCTGTCAGCTGCTGTCAGCCCGTGGGCAGGGTTATCAGGCTGGGCATGAGCTGAGGGCGAGAGGACAAACAACCAGGTTCACCTCCGGGGTCAAAGACCAAACCTGTGACCCCCCCCCCCTTCTTACCCTCTGTGTTATTACAGAGGTGCCACATGGCTTCAGTAAGAAAAACAACCATAGCACATATCTGACATTGCTCAACCGTCCACAACAAACAGCAGGAAATACTTTAGAGTCCCCCAAAATCCCCAGAAATGAGTCTCTAGATGAATTTCTCCAACCTTTGATCTTTGTCTGTAAAACATTGTGGCCTCCGCAGTGTGGCCACTTGTTGCTCTGCTCTGTGCATGTGAACTCATTAAAAAACACTCGAGCTGAAGAGGGTCCCTCCAGTCTGGAACATCTGTGCTCCCTCGCTGCATCCTGGATGTTTACCCCCGAGGCTGTTTTCAGTCTTTACTGGAGGTGGGAGGAAGAAGAAGAAGAAGGCGCAGAGAAGACACCGCTCTGGTCTCTCTCTGTAAACATGTCGTCTAGTGCATCTCATTTAGCGGCAAACCGAATAATAAGCTCCAGTTTAAGCTTTTCTACATGTTCAGCGTGTGTTTGTGATGATCCGTGGAGCTGACGGGAGGTCAGAGAGGTCAAAAAGGTGGTGACGCAAGTTTAGGACTGGCTGCAGACATCTACCTTCTTCCTGCGAGTTAGTTGATACCACTCAACAGTAAACATGAAGCTCAGCTGTTAGCTTAGCTTAGCACAAAGACTGTTTTATCCACGATGAAACAACGGCTACTGCACCCGCTCATAAAACAGTCCTCTTAACCACATTAACCACATGTATGAATTAAACAAACAAGATAGCCTTTTGGACAGAGCCAGCGGCTAGCGGCTAGCTGTTTCCCTCCATTTCCAGTCTTTGCGCTAAGCTAAGCTAACCTGCAGCTTGATGTAGATTCATATTTAGCATTAAATTGGCGTGGCATCTGTTCAAAACTCAAAGGTATTCACTTTGTAATGATGTAAAACAGACAAAAGCATGAAGCCTTCACACAAATATTGAGATTTCTTTTTTAATTAACACCCTAAAGAACTTATTACCAAAATAGTTCCAGATTAATCGTCTGCTGAGAGTTTAATCAATAATTTGACAGATTGTCTGAGCTTGAGCTGCATTTCACTTAAAATTTGAGCTCCAAGTAACAATTAGCTGCATTATTGATTAATATGTGAATTCCACATCCATCATTCTTGTCCACAAATAGCCCAAGGTGATGTCTTTGAATATGGTGATTTGGCAAACCAACAGTCCAAAACTCAAATACATTCACTATAACATCACAGAAGACAAACAAAACTGGACAATATTCATATTTTTAGAAGCTGGAATTAGAGAAATTTAGACTAAAAAGGTGAATTAATTATCAAAATTGTTCTTTCAGCACCATCTCTGCATGTTTGGTCACCGTATCCAGAAGAATATTTTCATTTTCTCAGAGATTTTAAGATTCATTTGTGAGAAAGAAAAATATGTTAAGGCTCACACTGATGTTGCTCGCTCGCTCTCCTTACGTGAACCCAGCTGTTCAAAGGAAACTGAAATCTCACATTGTGATCACTGAAGCTCTGCCGAGCCTCTCAGCTGCTTCCTCGCCTCGTCTTCTCCGCAATAATAACAGCGCATGTGGGGCCTTTTCAGAGTTATGTTTCAGGTATTTAAAAGAGACGTTTCCCCTCGCAGGGCTCGCGTTTGTGCACGGCACTCGAGCACCGCCGGGTTATGTTGTTTGTCCGAGGAATATACAGCGATTGTTCCCGTGTTTACTCTTGATACTCTCCACAGATGGCCTAATGGAGCTGTGGCGGCACAGCTCACGCTGGCACGCAACCCAGAGGGAAGCGTGTGTCGAAACAAACAATAGCAGTCCGGACAAACTCATTCTCAGCGCTCGGATTTGTAATTTCAAAGCAGCCTCGCAGAGTTTGACATTTAGAGCACGAATCATACTTAAGAGCTGGGACTTTTTTCCTCATACAAAGGCTCAGTGTGTAGAAAACCAAGATTTTTCACAGGCTGAAGAAGTTACTAAGGGACAGATGACTCAGCAGAGTGTGTGAGAGTGTAAATTAGACTCGAGGGATCCAGTTTAGAGTCTGCTGTGTCTCTATGTTACAGTAAGAGGCACCTCAGGGTATGTTTTTTGCATTGACTCGGCTCTTTGTGGAATTTTCTTCCTACATCCTGTCCGGCATTCCTGTACCAGGCCAATAACACACACACACACACACACAGAGCACAAACACACTCATGTACAGCCTTGGTAGACACACACACACAGGTCACACTGACGTCCGTACTCCGCCTCGTCTGGCCTTCGTCTTTGAAGAGACACAAAAGAGGGTTCGAGAGAGCGACGCCTTCTCCGGAAACAAGAGGAGCCTCGCTGCTCAAGGTTGCCATGGTTATGCTGATGATCTGTGTGTGTGTGTGTGTGTGAAGATGGAGGTAGGCAGCAAAAAAAAAAAAAAAAGTGAGACAAAGCAGAGGAGGTGTGAAAAAATGGAACGAGCAGGTCAAAAAACATGGAGCTCGGCGCTGTCGTCAGCGTGGAGACAAAACACTCGGTTCCAAAGGTCGACGTTTTGTTTACCGGGCGGTAAAATTTTTACTCAGCCTTTGTGGAGCGCAGTGAAGTAACAGCGGATGCTCTCTCGCTGCAACTTGTGGAAACAGGCTGTGTTGTGGTTTCACTTGATTCAGGGATTGGTAGATCAAAAACGATCCCTTTGGTTCATTACAAATTGAAGAATAGCTTCCCATTTTTTAATATTTTGACATTTTGAATCTTTAATTTTGACAGTGAGAGCTGGAGAGTGACAGGAGGGTGAGGAGAGAGGGGTGCAGCGGAGGTCCACAGGTCGTTTGCACTGAAGGCACATTAGGAAATGATTTTTTAATGGCCAGTATGAACAGGATGAAGGATTACAGCGTCATGTTTTGAGAGAGCTCAGAGTGTGGTGACGCCTGCTATATCCACATCAACACATCGTTGCTCACATAAAACTCATTTATCAGGAGTCAGGCCTGCAAACTCGAGGGTCGATTTGCAGCATGTGCACGTGGTCAAGGTTACGCTGTTTCATTACAAACACAAGGTCAAGCCTTGGATAAGTGATTTTTATTATCAGATTCATGTTGCCGTTTTACACCACTGACAGTATAAAGATTGGATGTCATGTCCGTGAGGTGCACAGTTTTGAAGCTCAAACTCTGTGGCCATCTTGGCATTCTGGCCTCTGGCTGAATGACCCCTGGTTGCTGAATCTAGATAACTTTAAGCGTTAATATAATTTGAATAGGTGAGTTATATATAAATTCAGACTCAGTACAGTTGTCATGAATGGGGAAATTAGCTATAAAGACCAAAACTGTTTTTTGTACCAGGCTGTAAACATGTTTATTTCAGCTGTGAAGTTGGACATTTTAACATGGGGACTTATGGAGACTGACTCGTTCTGTAGCCAGCCTCAAGTGGACTTTTGAGGAACTGCAGTTTTTGGCACTTTGGCTTGAAAAACTTCACTGCTTCGCTGTACATATGGGTGTCTGACTGGTGTTGTAAAAATGTGAACCCGTCCTTTAATCTGCTTAATTGTTGAGTCTTTAAAACGTCCAGATTTCTTATTTTGTCCTGCCAGCAGTCCAAAACATAAAGACGTGTCATTAACAATGATATAAAGCAGAGAAAATCTTGTGTATGAGTGGGTGGAAACAGCTCATGTTTGTAATTTATCCTCGATTAATGACAGCTCGCAGATTAGTTGTTTCAGCTGTAATGAAAAACAGGTGATTTTTCTTGATCTGTCGATGTCAGACTCCATAAAACGAGTGTTTATTTCATGCAGAAACACATTAAAATGCATCTGCGTCACCACAGAGCTCTCGCTGTTTCTACAGTGATTCATTCAGGCTGAAGAGAGCGAGACAGAGTGTGAGGGTGAGAAGTTTTTTTTAATTATTATTATTATTTGGGAGTCTTCCTGAATGGTGGCTTACATAAGACCGCGTTTAAACACTAATTACAGGAGAGGAAGGGCGCTCGTGTCAGATGAAATCGACCGCGGCTTGATGAGATCTGCTGTTTGTAAGAGTGTGCGATGTCTCTGAAGAAGGTGCGATTCTCCGAGTGTGCCAACTTCCCCGGCAAACTCTAGGAATGAGACAAAAAACAGGGCGACTTCATGTCGACGTGCCTCTCCTCTAATCTGCACATTCACATAAAACCTGCTTATTAAAGAGCTTCGAGTCTCCCGCTGCTTTCACCACACATGCTTGACTTTGTACGTGGGGAGGGAGCGAGGTCCTTTAATTGAACGGGACGACGTGTTTTCCCTAAACAAATCATCCTCGGGCTGTTGTGTGGGAGGATTCAGGCTATATTTGTGTGCACAGTGCTGTACGGCCTTCGGTGCACGACCGTGGTCCTTTTAACTGGCTTTAGTGTAGTTTGCTTTGTGTGTGCCACCGGAAGTTAATCATGTTCTCACATCCACGACATTTACTGAACAGTTAGAGGATTTATTCAGCTTTACCTGTGCGAGTTTACCTCCAACTCTTACCACGTCTGTCAGGAATAGACTCTCTGTTTATAAAATAAACGTCAGCGTCCGCTGATTATTTGTCGTGCATTAGAGGCAGAAATAGCCACACCTAGACTAAGTATTCGAGCCAGGATGGTTTTAGGGGTGTGTTTTCTGGCTGCCTGCTGCTGTCTGTGGGAGTCTTGGACGTTTGTGCTCGTTTCCTGTCATTGTTGTCCCCACCCTGTTGTCTTGATCCTCTTCTCCCACCCCCCAGCAGCTCGTGGCGGGACGGTAAACTCCATCGTGGCGGTTAGAGAAACCGCCTCACCGCGACTGCAGCAATGAAAACAGAATCTAAAATATGATAATAACAATGAAATAAGACGCTGAATCGCGGCTCAAAGCAAACGGCATTTGTTGGTTTCATCGTCATTGAAGTCATTGTGACAAATCCCGGTGTTGTCCCCGCTCTGTTGAGGTAATGCTGTCATTGTGTTTGTCCGACAGGGTCAGATGTCCTCCCATGATTCATTCAGTCCAGGCGCACGCTGTGGCTTGACGTTTGCTTTGCATGCGTTGGGCGTTTTCACATTAATGTATGTGCATGTGATGGCTGGTGTGTGTATGTGAGAAAGTTTGGGAGTTCCCTCTCGTGCTCTTTGTTGATTGTCAGGCAGTGTGTCCCGGGAGGACGTGGTCCCTTATGATAAGATAATGGAGGGACGGCTCCACTGTGTTTCCAATCCAGGATTTGTGCTTTCGTAGGTAGGAGCGTAATCTCAGGTGATCAGCAGGTGTGACGTGTGAACAGAGGAAGTTAATGAGTCCCAAAACACTGAGTGGAAAAGGCCAATTATTGGATTTAAAGATTGATTGTGATTTATCAGGCACAGATACATTAACATACAGTAACAATGAATCCATACTAAGATAAACAAAACCACGCTCTCACAAGCTGGTTCGTTATCACCACGTGTACGGGTCGTGTTTAAGTCACCACCACGAGACACTGGCGGTCTTTAAACGTTGACACACTTCTCTGGTCAGCTTCTGTTTTGTGTGTATTCTGGGCGGGAATTTCAGAATAACTCATGATACAATACTATCAACAAAACGTTGCTCAAGATAAGCAGAAGTGTTTTGCAAGACGGTCACGTACAATTGATTACAATATCTGTTTAGGAAAGAGGCGAGGGGAGCTTAAGAAACGATGGAAGCATACTTATTGTCAGTAAGAGAAACTGTGAGTGCCAAAGTTAATTTTTTAAGTATGTCGAGGGCAGTTTTTTGTCTTTTTATTGGTGGACAGTGGAGCACTGACAGGAAATAAGGGGAGAGAGACGAGTGGGGAAGACATTCATCAAAGGTCTGCAACCAAGACATTGTAATTTCATGGTCAGAGTCTTGAAGGACAACCAAGTTCTTGCTTTGTGTACCATTGTTTAAATGGTAATGAAGGGTACAGTTCGGCCTCCTCTCATCAAACACCACGCTCCATCGATTAAAATGATCTTCGTCTTTGCAGCTCGTACCACTTGCTGAAGCCTCTCAGTGACGTCAGTCCGAACAACAGCACCACTGTCCCGTCCCCACGGTCAAGACCAGCGTGGCCCAGGCCAGGGGTGGAACCTGAACCCTGTCTGCCTGTGTGGGTGGGTGGGTGGTGGATGGTTGTTGGTGGTGGGGCGGTGGGGGGGTTTTAGTTGCTGATTGGGTCCCATGGGATTCTGGACGGAGACTCTACAATGCCACATTCCATTTCCCTCTACATTCTGCTGAAGGTTCACCACCCCTGGTCGGACAATGAGCCGGAGGGCCTCGCCCTGCCGGTGGGAGGCGGGAGCGGGGTGGGAAATGACTCGCCGCTTGCCTTGAAATAGACTCACCCCCTGCTGTACACCTCCCTTCCCACCGTACGACACAGAGACAACCAAGACAGACCAAGTGAATGTATATTGTTGGTGTTATTTATGAACATTGAATGGTACCAACCTAAGGTACTGTGAGAAAATAAATCCAAGAATACTTCAGATTGCTTTAATTCAACAATCTGTGATTTAGTTTGTTGATACCTCCAAGGCTGAGGCTTCTCTGCCGGAAAATGGTGGAAACCTCCCTTCGGGTTGGGAGTTAGTTGTTTCCCCACACGAGGGAGTTCAAGCGTCCTGGGATCTTATTCACCAGCGATAACGGAGTGTGAGATGGAGAAGGACAAAACTCTCGATTTTCCAGTCTATCTGCGTGAGATCGCGGACGCACGTGGCCGAAAGATAGGGTTAGGAAATCGGAGTAGAGTACAGATTAGCTCAGATCATCACTGCGCCTCAGCTGCTAGCATGACTGTAGACTCTCAATGTGAGCATGACAATCCCATCGGTCTCAGCTGTACTTTGCGTTTGGTGCTAATCAAGCGAATATGTTGAATGCATGTTAAAGTAAGATGGTGAGCCATTTTGTTCAGATGTTTTCTGTCCAGAGACAAGCAAACCTTCAACAACTCACTACCTCGCATTTTACATGCACTGGGACACAGATTAGACACACATGTTTCCAGTAAGAGTAGCCTCAATAATACAAGTAAAGGGCACGTCTTTCTCTTCAGTAGCAACTCCCAGTGTCTCGACCCTGCTAACGCCTTCGGCTTCATCGTTTCCCGCCACCTACAGCTGCACACAACAACAAGTGAGGAAAATGTAGAAACTCCTGAACTCAGGTCAAAGTCCCCTGACGAGTCAGTTACTGCGGTTTTAATAAACTGGACTCGCCGTGTGGAGCTAATGCTGGTTTCAGGTCTGAAGGGTGGAGGGTCAGAGACAGGAAGACTGGTCGAGGAGATAAAGCTTGTTGACTCTGGTTTGTGGTTGGCTGCATGCAGACAAACTGAAGATGGAAGCTGCAGAAGACCCTTGAGAAAAGGCATTTTGCCGAGGCCTCTCTGTGGTAATCAATCCTCTCCATTTGGTCTTATCAGCGCCTGTTTCCCTGCTGTGATGACTGACGTTACTTTTCTATTTTCAGGACTTCCCCCTAAAGAGTCTATTGTAACGGGAACCCTCTGCAAAACTTTTCTTTGGTGTCTTTTGTAGAGCCGGTTTGTCCCATCCTCAAATGGACTGGGGTTGGGTGGGGGGACAGTAGGGTGCTTTGTTCCCCCCTCCGCCTGCCTCGCAGCTGGTTCAATGGTCCAGCTTGAAATCCAACACCCCCATCCTGCCCTGAGAGAGTGGTGCACTCTGCACGCTCAAAGAGGACAAAACGTGTGCTGTGCTGGTTAAAAAGGCACCAGGTTTACATCAAACATTTATTAAGTCTGCCCTTGAGCGCGTTAATCTCCGTCAAAAGAAAACTACACATGACAATCACAAGGAACAAGGAAGGGGAGGCCGAAGGTTGGTCGTGTCACTGAGTAACCGCAGTGCCTGGCTGGGTGTCGCTTCAGTGGTTATTCTTTATGCTGATCAAAGAGGTTGAACTCTGAAGGGCGGAGGCTGATTTAGAGTTTGTATCTGCATACACAGGTTCCAGTTGGTGGTTTGCAAGACTCGCCAGTGGGGTGTTTTATGTAATTATAGGAGTCACCTTTTTTTCCCCAGGGTGAAACAAAAAGAGTAGTTGAGTCACAGAGACTGTATGTGTGCTCCTTTAGCAAAGGCCTGTAGTTACGCATCAGTCCGCTGGCCAAGTGTGAGGAAAATATGAAGTAACTGGCAGGCCGGAGTGGCAGAGACTGAATCGCTCGCAGCTACAGCGCTCCTCTGTCAGAGAGAGTCAGCAGGAGAGCCTTACAGATGCAAATATACAGTGGCTGAGTCAGAGGGTGGCAACGGGTGATAAACATGATGGATGGTTATTATGGAGGTGGTTGGTTGCTTTTTTAACACTCCCTGAGAAGGTTTGAAAGGTGGAAATTCTCAAACGCTCACCTGCGGACACCTCGAAGGCTCTAAATGCTGCTAAATGCTAAATGCTTTAATCATTTGTGGCGTGACTCTAGAGATGTCTGTTGATCAGTCCACAGGGATTGCCGACATTTTCTCTTCCATTTGTTGTTTTGAGTGAAATGTAATACATCCATGTTCCTCTCAGGATGACGTGTCATGACCCATCAGTATGACAAAACCTGGGCGGCACCTTGGCGCTGTGGTTACCACTGTCGCCTCACAACAGGAAGGTTCCTGGTTCGGCGTTTCCGTGGCAATTT
The DNA here is from genome assembly GCA_023373845.1 of Nibea coibor. Classification (NCBI taxonomy): domain Eukaryota; kingdom Metazoa; phylum Chordata; class Actinopteri; family Sciaenidae; genus Nibea; species Nibea coibor. The sequence goes on from CM041727.1 coordinate 6,826,276, forward strand.
TGCATGTTCTACCGTGCGACAGTGGTCATGTTAGTGCGGCAGTAAGTATTACTCAAAGATAGATTTAACATGTCCAGTTGTTGGTAGTGTTGTAGAGGAGGTGCTGTCTGAAGAGCTGGGTCTTTTTGAAGGTGGAGAGGGACGACCCTGTTACAACAGACGAGAAACTGCTTCCTCAACAGTCCAAAGGTGACTCTAAATTCCCCATAGGTGTGAATGTGAGCATGTTTCTGTGATGCCTGTGATGAGCTGGCAACTTGTCCCTAACCCGCCCAAAGCCTGCTGGGTTTGGCTCAAACCTCCACGACCCTGATGAGGATAAGCGGTAGCTCTGCTGCACTCACTTGTTAAACTATCAATAGCAAGGCTGTCCTTCATGTTTCCATGTGAAGGACACTGGCCTACATGAAGCTATTTCACCATTTTAACCATTGAAATCAGCATAATTCAGGATAATCTGACACTAATGTGCATGCATCAGTCTGACTCAGTTCAGGGAGGTTCCAGGTATCCTATATACATGTAGCAAAACATCTTTTCATTGGTCACTAAGTGTCTGAGTCTGAATCTGCACATTTCATCGAAATAATAAAAAGTGGAGATATAGACAGCGTTCTGTAGAAAGAATAATTTGTAATGTCACCCCTCGTCACTAAATGCTTTGTCTTTTATTCACATCAACATAAAAACAAGCGACCTTTTGCACGAAAACTCGTGTGATCTCTGGGCTGTATAAACTGTTTTCAAAGCTTAAAAAGCTCAAATGTTCACAGTTACATTCCAGACAGCAAAGATCTTCCACAAATTATTATTTATAGGATTTTAGGAATTCAGTAACTCAGTAACTAAGAGCAGCTCCACATACTCGCGGAGGTCGCCGCCTGCAGCTGCATCAGAGGCCTCAGAGTTTAACTCAAGTATCTTATCTCTCGGTTTTTCGCAGCTTCCTGAGGACGAGTCAAAAACAGAAGTCTGGGTGTGGAAAAACACACAGGGAGACAACAAAGTGAGATTTACGAGGCGTCCGTGTGACACAGAAGTGTGTTTTGAGAATATTAACTCTGGTCCTGGTTTTGTTTTGGAGCGATTGGTATTCAAAGCCATCTGAAGTCTGAGCAGCGGAGGCAGAAACACTCTGAAAAGCAGCAGCAGCAGTGAAGCTGATTCAGTAGACACAAGTGGAAACAAATATGATGCAACTCTCCTTTCAACATTTGGGCTGCCCTGTGTTACTTCACTCGGTGTCCACCCAAACCAGCGTTAACACTCGTTCAGCTGGTGCTAAACAACAACATGTTATTAACTGATGATACAAAGAGCTTGTATCAGTGTTTTAGGGCAAGAACTGCTCCAAGAAAACATCATGACACACGGTGTGCAGTCATTTACGTCACAATCTGTCTATGAAGAGAAACACAAACTGTGTACGACGTTTACTTTTAGTCACAACATTATTAGATAAATGTGATAAACCGGCGAGCCTTAACACTCATGTGTAAACAACCACCAGCTGAAGAGTCCAAGAGGTAAAATGTCTGCAGCGGATAAAAGACGCACCAGTAAATGTTAATATGAGGACTTAAAGGGCCAGTGTTAGAAGTTATTGTTTATATTTATATATATTATTTATGTTGTCACTAATTAATGCTTTATATCTTTATATCTATTCTATTTGTATGAAGAAAAAAGTGTAAAAAAAACAATTCACCCATTTTAGAGGGTGGACTGACTATTTTTTTTGGCTGTGAGCAGTTGCCAGGCAACCAGCGCAGACTCCAAGAAGTTACTCATCTCAATGAAGAAACAGTCTGGCACATGAGATGCTGTAAAACGTTGAGCCGTTGGTTTTCCTCCATCGCGGTCTGTTTCGGAGTCGTATCTCATGTTTACGACGGGTGACGAGCTGAGTTCAGATTTGCCTCGTGGTCACGCTGCCCAGCGTTCTTGCTGGTGCGTGACCTCTTCTGTTAGATGTCTGATACCGACATGAAAGCCTCCCTTTCCCCTCATCGTGTGTGTGTGTGTGTGTGTGTTTGCATACATTTAAGTGTGTTTTTTGTATATCGATTTCTCTTTCATGTCAGGAAGTTGAGCCAGCGCAGAAGGAAGCATATTGAGGGAAGATGTGTCAGCAGTTCCTGTTCAACACTTCCCTCCTCAAAGGAAAGTTTGTGTCACAGACGGAGTGCGTTCACTATTTTTCTAGGCCGACAGGAACATTTCACACAATAGAAAACGTGATACTCAGAAATATGAGGTAATGAGCGCGAGTGTGATTCAGGCGCCACAGATGAGATGATGTTAAACCGAATGATGCGAACTAAATCTGAGGAAGTCCTTCCACATATCGCGTGGTGCTTGTGGATGATGTAGGGACTGGGTAGTACTCTAAACAAAATAAAGAGTCTGAGAGGAAGTATACAAATCTTCCTAAGGCCAAAAGACACAAATATTTAGTTGTACTCAGCTCACATCGCTCTGTTTTTGCCACAAGCCTCAGACAGCTGTGTTCATCTTCTGTCGCAACATTACATTGTTGTTAACACGTAACACGAGCAATGCAACATTTCTCGAGTCGTCCAGGTCTTCGGTTCCCCTCCCGGCATGTGTGTGTTCAGCAGATTCCACAGATTTCAGCCCCGTGTGGAGATTCTTCGGCCCTCCACTCCTCTCAGACACAAACCCTCCTCTGTTGTCCCTGCCAGAGCCTCTCTCAGCCCTCTCTCTCCCTGCAAAGGGACAACCAACGTCAACCAGAGTGCCTGATGAGTGTCAGGGAGTCTGATTCCAAGTGTGCGTTGATGACCAACACAAACACCTAAAGATCCCTAAACTGTTGCAATAATCTGATTCATGCTGAAGATAGAAGCTCTTTTCGTGAGTTCGGAGGAGGGAAGGTCAGTCATGAGAAACACTGAAGCATTCATTCAAACCGACAGCAGCTAAACTAACCGTGCACCAAGAGAAAAGACAGAAGAGACAGTCCGTGCTCTGAAAGAACTCGTTAAAAAAAGGTTGTTTTATTTGAGGTTTGGGTGTAACGCTTGGGTGAGTGTGAAGGACGTGCAATCAAAGGCGTTTTTGTGCAATCAGTTACCATTATGATGTAGAGCTCTTATCAGGATCTGCAGGGATGAGCACAGAGACGTCCAATCTGCATCCCTGATGAGAACACGCTCGCGTCACGTTTAACGTGTTACATCTGATGTTTTTGTTCAAGACGTGCAGACGTTATGCGAAAGGACCTCTGACACCACTCTCATGAAGCTACAGCCAGCAGCCGATTAGCTTAGCTTAGCATAAAGACTGGAAACAGAGGGAAACAGCTAGCCTGGCTCTCCTCTCTGCACCTCCATATCTTACTTCATACATTCAGTCTCATTTGTTTAATTCATACAAATGAGAGATTAATTCATGTAGTTGCTGGACTGGTTACTTTCTGAAGTTTCCCCTGGTTGCCTAGCAACTTTTTTTGCATGGATTAAACAAACTATTTATGAGTAAGGTCGAGCTAAGGTTGGGACAAGCTAGGTGTTTTATTTTCTTTTGTACAGAGCCAGGCTAGCTGTTTCCCCCTGTTCACAGTCTTTATGCTAAGCTACGCTAACTGGCTCCTGGCTCCTGGCTGTTGTTTAAAGACACGAGAGCGGTGTCGATCCTCATGTTTAATTTCAAGTCTTAATATAATTTGAACAGGTGAGTTGTATATAAATTCACCCTCAGTACAGTTGGCATGAACAGGGAAAATAGCTATAGAGACCAAAACTGTTTTTTGTACCAGGCTGTAAACATGTTTATTTCTGCTGTGAAGTTGGACATTTTAACATGGGGACTTATGGAGATTGACTCACTTCTGTAGCCAGCCTCAAGTGGACATTAAATGCCACGTGAGTGTGTTTGAGGAACTGCAGTTTTTGGCTTGACTTCACAGCCACAGAGGCTCCTGCTTGCATAAAACCTGTTGCCTAAGTCCCTCTTTCACTGGCTGGATTGATAAACACACGTGTCACATCACGCGATTTCGTGGAAATGAAAATTCACAGTTTCACTTTCTTGCAAAAAGTTTACATTGTTTACATTCTGTTTCTTCCTTGTAACTGGTGATAAAAGTCTTCACCTGCTCGTAATCCGTACTTCCTGGAAAAGGTGAGCCATCATGTTGTTTTTTTCAGGTGTTTTACTGAGAAGAAGAAAACAGTCCGTTCTTGGCAGAGGTGGGCGGGGTGCTAGCTTGAAACAGTTATGTTACATAAAGCAGGGAAGTGACAATCACTCAGCGCTGGAAATATGAGAGAAAGTGTCGAGTCAGTCTCAGTTCATTTATGTCCACCGATGATTTGATCAAGCTTTAATCAATTAGCCTCCTGCCTGTTTTATGTGTAAAGTGAGTCATTCATGCCGACTTATTTATAGAAGCTGTTCATTGTCTTCAAGTGTTCGGTTGACAGAAGGCGGGAGCAAACAGGGAGTGATGTGGAGGGAGTGTCAGGTCAGATTTTGTCACTGTGACAAAGATTATCCTGACCAGTCTCTCCTGTATTTAACTCCAAACCATTAAAGACCCCTCCGCTAAATAAAGAAACTGCTTCATCCACACAGCGGAAGGGAGTTTCTTGGTTTGAGCTTCAGTTTTTTCCTGGATGACAATACAACTCTAACTCTTCCTGCCATCCCAGAGCGGGACTGGACGTGGCGGGGTGATGAGGGGGAGGGCGGTCAGAGGTCAACGCCCAGCTTCCATTGTCCTCCTCGGAGCCTGGAGAGAGCAGGGCTCCCGAACCACACCGGATCTTGGTCCCTTCCTCAAACGCCGACAAGGCCAGAGTCAAGTCGAGCTGACTGCCTCCGGCTGCCTTCCAGCCCCCCTTCCCCAAATTCTCCACAAACCTTTCCCAGCAGACCTCCAATCACATGCCTCAGAGACCCTCTTCCTTCCTGGCGAGCTGTTTGGAGTCACGTGGAGTCCAAACAGCAGCCCCCGAGTTTACTCATTATTGTCAAAAACACACTGCACAACACATCAGCATGCAGCAGCCACCTGTATGTTCAACCTCGGCTTTATATTCATGGTTAACGATTCACAGGAGCTCTCCGTAATCTTTGTGCCGCTCGTACTTCCTGAGGAGACACCCATGTTGGAGGTATGGTAAAGTTTTGGTCTGTTGACGCATGTCACATCGAGTGTGTTGACACTTTCTCTCTCTCTCTCTCTCTCTCTCTCCTCTGGCCTCTTCCAGGAGGCGTGTACTGAACTGCGACCACGTCTCTGCGTGATCCAGCGAGGGTCCAACGGGTATGGCTTCAACCTGCACAGTGAGCGGGCACGGCCGGGTCAGTACATCCGAGCTGTGGATGAGGACTCTCCAGCAGAGAGGGCAGGCCTGCAGCCCAAGGACAGGATAGTACAGGTACTTTTTAATAAGCATACTCAGCATGAGAGGGGACATTTAGAAAACTTATTAATGTTCTGGTGAGTTAGAAACTCCTCAAACAGGCTACCAGATTTTGGTCTTATGTAACAGGCATTAATGCCTGTATAGTCCTTGGCAGTTTTAAGGAAACTGACTTTTCAGCTAATCTTTATGAGAAGCGACACAAAAATATCCATCCAAAGAGTGTATCCTGATTAGTCTGCCATACTTCCGCTCCAGGCAGCCTGCAGGGATAAAAATAAAGAAGAATGGTGCGGCGTTTGATTGGGTCTGTTCACTTTCTAATAGAGAAAAAAACTCAGGTCAAGGCTACGCTAATTGATTTTTATTTGGTGTGATGTAACCTTGGAGGCTAAATCTCAATATCAGCTCTCAAAATAAACATCAAGACATCCTAAACTGGTTCTGGATTAAATACAAAAGTAACCAGATTGAGGGAGTGGCTTCATATAAAAAGTTAATTTTAAAATGCGGTGGTGAAAAATCAAGAGCCAAGACACGATCTGGAGAAAGCGTTTATTTTTGTAGAACAATAAACCAAAAATTCAAAACAAAAAAGTATCGCAGACGTGTGGGGAAAAAGCAACAGTGATGGGAGTTTAAAGGAATATTTTGATGCTTTAACGCTGACAGTTAAATGAGAAGATTGACACCACTCTGAAGCCGCAGCCAGTTAGCGTAGCTTAGCATAAAGACTGGAAACAGATGGAAACAGTTCGCATGGCTCTGTACAAAGTTGTCAACAACCTGTCTATCAGCACCTCTGAATGTAAGGTGCTGGACTATTTTCTTGTCTTGTCACTTCCTGAAGTCTCCAATGGTTGCCAGGCAACTAGTTTGACACTTTTTTTTGTATGGATTAAACAAACTAGATATAACAAGTTAAATATTGAGCTAAGGTCGGCACAAGCTTGGTGTTTTGTTTCCTTTTGAAACAGAGCTCTGTGTAAAACATTATACAGATATCTGTGACGTCACCCGCAGACTACATACTAAAGCACCTAAGCAAAAAACAGAAGTAACTAAGTACATTTACTCAAATACTGTGCTTAGCTGCTTGAGTATCACTCCTCATTTTTAATTCACCACAGTTATTTGACAGCTTAGTTACTAGTTGCTTTACAAATTCACCAAACGTGAAAATTAAGCTGAAGTGATTTGGTGATTAATCGATTTAAACTTAGTTGGAAAATATTTTGATAATTATTGAAATCATTCTTCGCAATTCAAGCTTTACAAACATAAAGATTTTCTACTTTCCTTTTAATTATTTTTTTAAAAATCCTAATTAATTTGTAATAATTTTGAGATTTGGGCAGCACTGTTTTTTTGCGCTTTGGGCTTTCAAGCTTGTGACATCATTTCTCACTATTGTAAGAATTTTTACAAACCAAACAATCAGTTAATTGACTATTTTAGTCAAATTAATCTATAATCACAAGTCAACTTCACCTCAGCCAACAACTAACCAATAGTACAATCCTGTCTTTACATTAAATTTACGGTTCACATGTGACATTGTAATCTCCTCACATCACTCTCACCTTCAGGTGATTATACAGTGATGAAAACTAAATCGTACACACTGGACCTTTAATGCACGAGTAATAATAATATCTAGTGGAATAATATTCACAGGGGACATCTTTCTGTCTTTATCTAAATTTTTGTTTTTACCTGATGACACTCACATATTTTCATATTTTCACTTTTGTACTTTTACATTGTTGTACTTTTACTTTAGTAAATCATCTCTCCCTCGTCTGCTGACTGTTTCCACATTAGAAAATATTCTCCGGTTATGCAGGTGGTCTCTGGACTCTTCCCCAAAGTTAACTGTGTGCGCTCAGAGGAATGTGAAGTGAACTAACAGCCGCTGTGTGGGGTCTTAAATCCCCCCTCAGAGGACTGTAACATGAATAATCAGCTTCTTAACTGGTCTGGGGTCTGCTCTGACCACCGTCCAGTATACAGCGGCTTACAGAGATGCATAAAAACAAATAAATATATAAAATTACAGAGTCAATTCCTGTAATTTCCACTTCATATAAGTGTGGCTGCAATGTAGAATTCTTAAAGTAAACTCTGTCATACAAGCGATTAAAATGTTTCATAAAAGTTGATTTTGTGGAGCTAAAAATCACAGTTTTCACAGCACAGTGTGTCCTCACGTATCCTTATTGTCCTTAAATAGATATTACAACCATAAAACCATGTGGTTTTAATATCAGACATCCTACTCCCGTTTATTTTAAGCCAGCATCTCACAATAAAAGTCTCTGACTCATCTGTGAATTACATTTTTGTGCACGTGTAGTCAAATCAGAGCGCCGTACACGCCTTCACGCACTCCCTAAGGAAACAGAGAAGAACAAGAGTAAAGAAAGAGGATAGACGGATTAAAAGTAGCAGAGAGTTTGAGGTCTGGTGAGGGGCTTCTAGTCCCCCAGAGGGCCTCCAGACAGCCACACCACCCACTGAGAAGCGGGGCTTTGTGGGGAGCGGACAGCCATTGTTACTGCTGTTACTGGCCAAGCAGCTATTGTCCAGCTTCCTCTGTGGGACTGGCTTACACATGCAGGTCCACCCTATGACCTAAACACACTCACACACACACACACCCTTCGAGACATTTCTAACATGCTTTCCCATGGTGATTTTATCCCAGAAGTCTCAGCTGGTGTGGGCGGGAGCCACCTGACATGCTGAGTTACTGTATAGCAGAGAGTTAAAGTACAGCTGTCACGCAGTCAAACGCCACAAAACATGTAAACACGGCGGATGAAAAGTTGATTTAAAGGACAGAAAATCATCATTTCAATGCTTTTGGGGATTGTTTTGTGAGTTAGCCGAGGAATGTGTGTGTGCGTACGTGTCTTTGTGTGAGGACACACAGGATTTCCTGCCCTGGCAGACAAAGAGATAATACTGAAGAAAGAAATCCTGATCGAGATAAAACAAAAACAGTTTGTCCACTTCTGTGTGGGAACAAAGACAAAAAAGAAACATCTTGTTTTAATGTTTAAAAAAATGTACAATAATCTGTTTTTCAGGTGAACGGCACGCCCGTGGAAGGGAAGACACATTCAGAAGTAGTTGCCGCCATTAAAGTCGGCGGGAACGTGGTCCATCTGCTGGTGGTGGACCCCGACACAGACGCCTTCTTCAAGAGATGCCGCGTGGCCCCGACCTCGGACCACATCAACGGTGAGACGACGGAGGAGTTTCTTGGCTGCTTTAATTCCTTTTATATCTTCTTCTTTTGAGTCGCTCTGTCCTTCGTGGATGTTTTCTCTGCCAAGAAACACAGACGCAGACGGAGACAGAGCCGCTTCCTGCCCTCACCACCACCTCATGTCGATGGCCTGTGGTGAAAGTTAATCTTTTAGACATAAATAGATCAGATCAGACAGATCAGAGCCGGATCGAGTGTCTGTGTTTGTGAAGAGGGAAGGCTTAACGCAGATCTCTCTCTCTCAGAGACGTTTAATATTACAACAAATAATTAAGATTAGATTAAATAGACTTTATCGGAGGGAGGATGGATGGAAGAATGGACGTCGATGATAGAGCCAAAAGGTCAAACGGGAAAGGTAAGGCCGAGACAGAAACTCAACCACAAGCTGTCCTCTGGAGCTCCAGGATTTCTACTTTGACCTTTTTGCTCTATCATCAGAATCCGTTTTCCTGTCCCTGCCTTCGACATCCTTCACATGCGTCCTCCCTGGATGAACACCGACTTTATTTACAGTAACTCATCATTTTGTGTCCAAATGCACAGAAATTGGTCTCACAAGTTGAGACCCGAGTTATTATTGAGTGAGTTCAGCCTCTGTGATGCTACTCTGTAGCCCGGTTAGCACTGTTAGCCTCCTCCATCACAGTCGGGAGTATACAGAGCTTGCTCAGTTGTCATGGAGATGATTTGGTTGATATCTCCTGAACCTCTGATAACATTTGAATGTGTAACCGCCTCAAATGTGGCTGAAAGCTCCATGAAACCTCCAAAGTTTGGACTTTTTTTTTCTTCAATAATAAGCTCAATAAGTGATCATCTCTTCGCCCTCTTTCCCTCCGGTAATGATTCACCACCTTGCTCTGAGGCACTTCAGGCCCTGCTCTATCTACCACAGCCCCTAGGGGGAGCTCTAGTACAGTGTGTGATTTGGTTTCTTGCGTTTGAGGGCCATCAGATCCTCAGGGAGGTGGTCATGAGTGTATTTCTGTGTGTATTGGCCAAATAAGTGCCACTTTGCAGCATGAGACCCCCTCATGTAATCATGGCACTGCCAGCCGTTGGCATGGCAACAGACAGTGCACAGCGGTGGAGAGGATGCAGAGGAAGTTGGTGTTTCTCAATATTTGAGATGTAACACGTGTTTACAGTTTGATTCATTAGATTTATCAGTAAGAACGCGGCTGACGAGCGATTACGTTTAATACATTAAAGGACAGATTGCTGTGAGGCGTTTCCCAGGTAACTGCCTGCACTTCACATACTGCCCACTCAGAGGACACCTGCCTACACTGACTCTTAACTTCAACACACACACATACACACCCGGCTGGCCAGCAGCTTTGTTTGGTTTCCAAGGCGCTCACTCCAAGTGGCCTCTCAGGCTGGAGCTGGAGCTGGATCGGGGACTTGGAGGGGCTCCTCACAGAGTCAGGGACACACAAACACACAAACATAAAGACCCAAGGAGGAACTCGAATCTCAGATTAACCCTGAAGTAGGAGCAGCTGCTATCTCCTGTAATAATCATCATTAGCTTAAAGGCATTTATCGGCCGTGCGGAGGATCAGAAGAATGGAAGGTAAGGGAGGTGTCCAACCTCTGTGGTGATGTCTGTCTGCAGAAAACTGTGTTTTTATGAGGAAAATACTGAAGGGAAATGTTCCAGTACAGCTATCTGACATGCAGAGGGATGCATTCAGGAGGACCATCTCATAGAAGATGAACCACATGTGAATAATAGATGACCTGCTCATACCTGTGCTATGTAATAGAGTAGGTGTTGGTATGGATGAAAGGTGAGCTGCAGAAAGACTCTTGATCTAGCAGAGTGGAGCTCCCTGCTCTGATGGTGCAGGACCAAAGCTATCGTGACACGACAAAGAGTTTTTATTGGAGGCTAATGACAGATTCTTCTCATGCCTACAGGTCCGCTGCCTGAGCCCGTCATTAATGGAGGGATGGAGGAGAAGGTAAGATCCACCAGCACAAGATACATCCCGAGAACTCTCATTTAATTTAATGGGAATCGAATTGTGTCGGTCTCTTCCCTTTCCCTGGAAAAGAGTTGAACCTTCTGCATTGAATACTCTGTAGCTCCTTGTGTAGCGCACAAAGCCCAGCAGTCCAAGGTCAAATGTTTTCCAAGTAACTCGCAGCGTTTTCTCAGGTGTGGTTTGCCACATCAGAGAATTCAAGCGGCTGCTAAAGTGAGTTATTAATCACAGAGACGAACGCTGAACAGGCTTTCCTGTGATTGTGTAAACCTTCTGGTGTTCATTGTTAACTCTGGAAAACCACACCCGACCTAGTACTCCATTAACGCTGAATTATTTGTTTGACCAAGGACAGATGGTGTATACAACATAAAAAATGGAGCTGAAGAATTTAGCAGCTCCGTGTTAATTCTGATGAAGTATTTGGGCGTAATCCTAAAAAGACACACAGACTTGGAAGAATAGTTTGACTTAATGTTGCGTTATTTGAGAGTTAGATGGGACGCTCACATCTGTATGGTTATATCAAGCAGCAGCTGGTTGGCTTAGATTAGTATAAAGACTGGAAACAGGGGGAAACAGTCAGCACAATCCGCTCCTTAAGGTAACCTTGCAATGTCCAAAGGTGGTACAAAAGCTGAAGAGTAAATGCTTGTTTGGACAGAAAGTGAAGCTAATTTTAGCTTGACTGCGTACAAAGTCAATGGAAAGATGCAATTAGTTATATCAAGCTGGAGCTAGTTAGCTTAGCTTAGCACAAAGACTGGGAACGGGGGGAAACAGCTAGCCTTTCTCGGTCCAAAGTGAGCATATCTGTTTCCTAGCACTTTCTCTAAAGCTGACTAATGAACTTTGTTTAGAGCTGTGTAAGATTAGGCCTGAATTTACCCAGGATAAATTGACGAGCCTCGTGAGAAATAACAGAAAAGGTTTTGTCTAGCTAATTTCCACCTAGCTAGCTGTAGCTAAAGTTACAGCTGTACAGTTAGCATATTGGCTGTTTGAGGTGAATAAATATGAACAATCAGCATCAGTTTAATTCATGTGAACGACACAAGGCGACTTTAAAATCACCATTTTATGTGTATTTCTTGGGTCTGAGTAGTTGCCAGGCAACCAGCAGACTCTCCAGGAAGTCACTGCTCTCAGCCAAGAAATAGTCCAACACATAACGCCCCCATGAAAGGCTGAATTTTGTGTGTGTGTGTGTGTATACTAAACACTTATAACAAGTTAATCAGTGAGCTTTGGAGGTGCAGATTTTGTTACCTTTGGACTGAGCCAGGCTAACTGTTTAACCTCTGGTCTTTGTGCTAAGCTAAGCTAAACAGCTGTTGGCTGTAGTTTTATATTCACAGTGCAGATATTCCAACAAAAACACAAAAACTCTTTGAGTGTGCATGCTTATTTAACCTCTCTCCTTGGTTAGAGTCATCACAGGAATGCTTTCTGAGGGTCTCTCAGGTTACCGGAGCGTCAAATTCCCAGGTGGACTCTCATGTAAATCAGCGTGGATAGGATAATTCTTCATGAAGATGAGCCACTAGCACACAAACTATAAAAGAAAACCACCGTGCCTATCGTGGCAGCCTTCTGCTTGGGCGTTGAGCCAAATATGCAAAGTGAGGCTTGACCCGGGCTTCCCGTTACTCGGGGACAGTATGTGTAGCAGGGAAGTTGTGTTCCACGTATTGTTGCGTAACAGGCGCTGGTTAAAAGGTTGAAGAGCTGACGGGGAGGGGGAGGTGGTGCGAGAGGTCAGAGAGAAGTCGTCTTTGAAGGCTGGTTGGTGGGTTGGAGTGGGCTTGAGTATGGAGTAGGCTTTACTGGCTTATGTTCAGATACCAATATTGATACTTACTGTGGGCTGCAGGAGCTTTAAATGCACCATCCTGCAACCTTTTCAGTGCATTTCACCCTTCACCACTCGTTTTTGTTGAGCCCAGGACCTTCTCATCCTTTAGGTGTATTAAATACATCTTTTTCAATCAATAAATCAAGTTTGACAGTAAAATTGCCAAGAATGAAACTCATAACTCAACGTTAACTGGTTTTACTCTGTTTTGGGGTGTTGTTTTTATTTAAGTTTCACATTATTTTGCTTCTTCTTTTTTTTTTTACTTGTGTCAAGAGATGTGTTTAAAAAGCTCAATCCAAGGCTGCCTCCTTGTGGCGAGGTCTGGCACTGTACAAGGGCTGGAGAAAAACCCAAATGACAATCATTATGAATCAAATGTTCATAATGTTGTAATATTTAATAGTTCATCAGCCCCTATAAGGTGATGATGATGAGTGTTTGTGTCCTCAGGTGAATGGTAGAACGGCCAAAGAGGAGCAGAGGGACTCAAAGCTGTCCGTCAGTCCTTCTCCGTCCAACGCATCGTCCAACACCTCGCTCACAACCCCGCCCACAAACACCCCACCTGAAGTACGTCACATGAAGCACAACAAAATAAACATTAAACATGTCACAGAAATATGTTGATCATCCTGTTTTTTTATTATTGTTATTATTCAGAGTTTGAACATGGACACCATCCCAGCGCTGAATCTGTCCCTGCAGCAGGTCAAAGAGCTCGCCCACCAGAAACGCTCCAACAAGAGAGCTCCGCCCATGGACTGGACCAAGAAAAATGAACTCTTCAGCAACCTATAGGGCACCTCACCTCAAAAACACACACGCAAACACACACCAATACACAGATTTTATAGTGATTCTTACAAAGAGACACCAGAAAGACACTAAACGATCAGTTTAAGTACTGGATCTGTAAAATATAGTATTCTTCCTCTTATTACTTTTCATGTTATCATAATCCAGATATAGTGTATGTATAATGTGCTACTAACAAGAAAGATGCATATGCCGATGAAGAGAACTGGATCATGTTGAAAATGTGTTTGTATCCTTTGTGTGTGTGTGTGTGGTCAGAGTTTGGTGCCTGTGAATGAGTTAAATGACCCAAAACTCTGTTTGCTTATGTGTCTTTTAAAGGTTTAGGACGCATTCAGACAGGATCCGGCATTGTGCACCGGTGTATCTATTTGTGCTGACAGAAAATTACTTTCATTTCACTGAATAATCGGCTTTATTGATGCCTCACTCCCTCACTCTCATTCATTGTCTGAGTCACTCAACCACTGCTTGCTCTTTTATCGGACAAACCAAATGAAATGTCTTTGTGTCTCTATTTTGCAGCATAAATTTGTGAGTCAGACTCAGATTTAGAAGCTGGCTACGTGAAATAAACGTCAGAACACAGCAGGTAGCATATCAGAGTTTCGTCCATGAAACCTCTTGGATAGTTGGCGGCCACTCCGCATGATAAAAGTTGCATCCAAAAAACACACTGCATTCACACAACAGCACCGGATCCTGTCTCAACACGCCCTCATACTAACGTTTAAAACATTGAAGTGTCTTCTGTTTCGAAAGACGACAGGACCAGCCACATTAAAAACCAACCTGACAATCAGTTCATCGTTTATCTCTAGTTGACTTTGGCGTTAGCTTTTTAGGGATCAAACGTTAAATTTATTGAAAAGATTACACGTCACAGCCCTTTAAAAAGGTATAATAACCCCAAAATAAGTCGTTGCTTTCTTCCTGAAATTATTTCTAACCTGAAACTCATTTTTTAAAAATAATTTCTGATGGCTTTAAACTGGAAAGAACTGTGTTTTAAAGTGGATTCTCTTATAATGTATGTATATATATATATATATATATATCAAATGTCATGTATATTTTTACATTTCCGACACAAATTCCAACTCTTTAAAATGTGTATCCACACTCTGTCCATATAAGTGATACCATCTTTTATTAAATGTGAACTAGTTTATTATGAGTAACTTATACCGTCCTTACTTTGTGACAGCTCGGTTCACATTTTGAGCATAATGAGATATTTTTTTATCACTCTGTGAGATTTTTACACATTTCTATCGACGTCTTTAAAAAACAATAATTATGTAACTTTGAGATATTTCTAAAGTTATATTTCTTCTGCGCTTCACTAGATTTGATGCATCTGTCCAGTATTGATTGAACAGTGATGATTTTTCAAGACGAATGATATGAAGTTTTGTTGATTTTTTTTTTTTTTTGTAGATTGTGTCAGCAGTGAGCGATGTAATAAATCAGTCAACAAAAAAACATTATGTCTGTGATGTCAGTGTTTATTCACCTATGTGAGAATGAATAACAATGTCCAACGTTCTAAAGATGTTCTAAAGATGTTCTCTGGTTTATGTGGAAACAAAATATGCAGCATTAAATATAAGTATTATATTCATCATGTATATTCATTTAAAGGGATAGTTCGGGATATTTGACATGAATCTGTATGGCATCCCCGTCAGTAGTGTCACACAGCCACACCGACTTACCCCCAACAGTGTCCTATGGGCCAAGTGATTACGAGGTGTGACTTTTTCGTGTACATCGGTTTTGTGATGCAAATAAATCACTCTTTCTTCTCAAAGCAGCATGTGTTCAAAAAACGTTTTATTTAAGTGTCCCAGCAAACCTGCCGGACTACTTTTGTTGCTGACCAAACCTGGACCAGAACTCAGCCCACAGGACACTGTCGGGTTGGTGTGGCTGTGCGACACTACTGACGGGGATGCCATACAGATTCATGTAAAACATCCCGACTATCCCTTTAAATGCACTGAATGCAAGAGATGTAAACATTTTGCTGTGAACTTGGGAATTTTCATATGAGCACTTATGGAGATTGATTGCTGATAGTTGGTTAGGATGGAGGGGAGATTTATTATTATTAAAAGTAGTTGCCAACATGTCTGGCCTTATTTAAAAATAAACAAAATTTGGGGGACACGTGATGTCGGACTAGGAGACGGTCGGGTTTGCGGGTGCTCCGCCAACACTCTTCATATATTCTACATTCTCTCTCAAACCGCGTTATCTTTTTATAATGTAAATGCAGTAGTATGACTCTTGAACAATACTGGACAAGACAACACCAAACAATGCCAAAGGGAAAGAGTAAATTGCGACAACCGATTGACAGCACGGCTACGGAGCTAGCACAACATGGCGGCGAGCACGATGAAGACGACGAGGAGGCAGAACTTGAACCTGGACTCGCTAAAGCGCTGGATTTGATGACTAATAAGCTAATGATGGCTATTAACGAGAAACTCGAACCTTTGGCTAAAACAGTTCTTTCTCATACTACCGAGCTGAAGAGAGCTAACGACCGCTTGGATGAAGCAGAGGCTCGGGTGCTACAGTTGGAAGCCGCTAACGAGCTGAGCGTTTAGCAGCTTTGGAAAGAAAAGTTGAATCCCTCCACGACCATATTGACGAGCTGGAAAACAGAGGGCGGCGGAAAAACATCCGCATCCTCAACCTGCCTGAGAATATTGAAGGGGGAAATGCTTTAGACTTCTTTGAGCACTGGCTACCGGAGTTTCTCGGCATGGATACTAAAAGGGGCCGAGTGAAACTGGAGCGGGCGCACCGCTCTCTAATGCCCAAGCCCGGATCTGACCAGCGGCCTCGCCCCGTCATCGTCCGTTTCCACGCGTTCCCGGACAAGCAGAGAGTGATGGCAGCGGTGCGGAGGAAAGCAGCGGGCGGGGATATCACTCTGGAGGAAAGGAAAATATCCTTCTACCATGACCTGTCTGCTGCAGTTCTTCGTAAACGGAGAGAGTTTAACGAAGCTAAACAACGGCTCAGGCAAATCGGCGCTGACTACTCCATGCTCTTCCCTGCAAAGCTACAAGTTTCTCTGAATGGCATCAAGAAAACCTTCCTCTCCCCGACAGAGGCTCTGACCTTTGCAGCAAGTGCAACACGTCAGGAATGACGGAGTCTCCTACTATATGAGAGCTAAGTTTGAACACTCGGTTATATTTACTGGTGATTATAATCTGTTATGATAGACCTTACATGCATGTGAATGATTACTCGCCAGCACAATATGTGTTAAGGTGCTCCCCTTGTTTAATTATACGCCAGTATGCATTCAGTGGATGTCCAGTTGATCCAAGAAGACGATTTACATTTAGATGCGGTGAATTTTTGTTTATCATGTAATATCTGGGTGTTGTTGTGAGCCCCGGTTAACTGGATGATGTCACTTGCTTTATTTCTTTTTTGTTTATATGCTGTGAGAGACACATTTGGCCCTAGTGAGGGCGCCTTACAGAGCAGCAATCCCCTCGCAACCTGGGGAAGAACCCCCATCATCCTTTTTCTTTCTTTTTTTTTTTTTTTCAACATTTCTTTTTTTTTTACATGCACAGTTTCTTACTGTTATAGTTCTATGTGTTCGTTTTTTGTTATTTGTAGCTCATACTCAGTACTGGTCTTCCACATTCAGAGTATCATGTCGACGTATTTGGATAAACTGCCAATGGAATGATGCCACCTTATAAGCTAAATCTCTGTTCATGGAATATAAGGGGTTTAAGAGGTAATGTGAAGCGAAGAAAGGTCTATTCCTTGCTAAAAAGGGAGGGGGTGGATGTGGCTCTATTGCAGGAAACCCACTTAGAGGACAGTGAGCATCTTAAACTTAAATACAGTTGGGTTGGTCAGGTGTACTTCTCCTCTTTTACTACCAGCAGCAGAGGGGTTGCTATATTGATACACAAGAATCTACCATTCCAATTTAAAAAGTGTGTGAAAGATAATTATGGAAGATTTGTGATTATAAACGGTGTCTTATATGGCAAGGAAATTACTATTATGAATCTTTATTGCCCACCTAACTATTCCCCAGACTTATTAACTAAAGCATTTTCAGAATTTGCAGAAGTAACTTCGCCATTGGCCTTAGTGGGAGGTGACTTTAATTGTTTACTTAATCCTCAACTTGATAGGCATCCCCCACGAAACTCTCCTCTGTCAAACCAGGCTAAGGCCCTCTTATCGATTTGTGAGGAAATCAGCTTCGTTGATACATGGCGAATATTGCATCCGCCTGATAGAGAATTCACCTTTTACTCCCCTCCTCACAAATGCCACACACGAATTGATTATTTTTTCGTACCCCAGTCTGTGATGCAATTGGTGTCCTCCTGCTCAATAGGCAATATTGTGGTTAGTGATCATGCAGTTGTGCTCCTTGAAGTGTCTCTCGACATAGAAGTTGCAAGAAGTAAACGCTGGAGATTTGACGCGTGTCTCCTGAAAGATGACAAATTTGTGTCTCATCTGAAAAGTGAATTTAGGATATTCTTGTCTATTAACTCACAATCTACCAATAACCCATCCTTACTGTGGGAAACTACAAAAGCATACATCAGGGGTTTAATTATAGCATACTCATCCTCGAAAAAGAAGAAACAATTAGAACAGCAACTAAAACTTGAAAAAGAACTGGCAGATATTAAAGGTGCACTTTGTTCAACATCAGACCCATTACTGTTGCAGAGGAAATGCGCATTACAGGCCGCTCTAGACACTTTACTAACCCAACAGGCTAAAACTGCTCTCCTCTTCTCAAAACAAGGGCTATATGAGTATGGAGATAAGCCCAGTAAGTATTTATCTCATCTAACCAAAATTAAAAGGGATCCTCAAGTTATTCTTTCAATTTTAGATGGAAATGGCACCCGTCACTTTGATAATAAAAACATTAATAACACTTTCAGGCAATATTATACGAGATTGTATGAATCGGCCCAACCGCAGGGAGTTTCGGATAGGATGGAATCCTTTTTAGGAAGATTAACCCTTCCAACCATCTCTGATTCTCAAAAACGTGAATTAAACGCTCCCATTTCTAGGGAGGAGGCCCTGCTAGCACTTAAAGGCATGCAATCAGGCAAGGCACCGGGGCCTGATGGCCTGAGCAGTGAATTTTATGGAGAATTTCAGGATGTGCTTTTAGACCCCTTTTTGGAAATGTTGGGCCATTCTTTCATCACTGGTAGCCTTCCCCAATCACTAAGAGAAGCCGATATCACCTTAATTTTAAAAAAAGGAAAGTCCCCTGAGGACTGTTCAGGATACAGGCCTATTGCTCTTCTGAATCAGGACATCAAAATATTATCTAAAATATTAGCAGTACGTCTCGAGAAAGTTCTACCTTCTCTTATTAGAGAGGATCAGACAGGCTTTATCAAAGGTAGAAGTTCTAGTTACAATGTCAGGAGGCTCCTACATATTATCAGTATTTGTCAGACACAGGAAATTGATAGCGTGGTTATTTCACTGGATGCAGAAAAAGCTTTCGACCATGTTGAATGGTCATACCTGTTTAATATCCTGCATAAATTTAATTTGGGGGTCAACTTTATCAGATGGATTCAATTATTATATAAAAACCCTGTGGCCTCAGTCATCACCAATGGTTATAGGTCTGACAACTTCCCACTTCATCGTTCAACTCGCCAGGGCTGCCCTCTTAGTCCTGCTCTCTTCGCCCTCGCAATAGAACCTCTCGCTGAGGCTATAAGGCAAGATGCAGATATAATTGGCATAACTGTGGGTGGGATACAACATAAGATTTCTCTCTATGCGGACGATGTTCTGCTTGATGTGCTGGAACCTGAGACTTCTGTTTCACGTCTGGTTGATGTAATTACTTGGTTTGGATGTTTTTCAGGCTACAAAATCAATTTCTCAAAATCTTTAGCTATGCCGATGGGAAGTCTTAGAGATAGATTTGACACCCTACCCTCATTCCCATTTAAATGGTCCATAACAGGTTTTGTTTACCTCAGTATTCATATCACACCTTTATTTCATGGAATGTATGGGGCCAATTTTAACCCCCTCCTAGACTCCATAAAGAGAGACCTGGACAGATGGGCCCCACTCCCCTTATCATTGCTTGGTAGAGTTTCTGTTATTAAAATGAATATTTTGCCAAGGTTGTTATACCCCCTACAGATGATCCCATTACTTTTGTCAGGCAAGGTACTGAAGCTGCTTAATGGCTGGCTGAGTGACTTCATTTGGAATAAGAGGAAGCCCAGGCTGAAAATAGCAAAACTACAACTTCCCAGTTCAAGGGGTGGTCTAGATCTTCCCAACTTCAGATGGTATCAGCTGGCATCTCATTTGAGATTTGTGGCAGAATGGGTCAAGGGGGATCCTACTTCTGATCTGCTGAGTTTAGAAAGGTCACAGACCTCAGGCTCACTGTTAGGCCTTCTGGCCTTCAAGGACTTAAAGTCAGCCAGAGGCCATTATAAAAACAACCCTATAATCCGTAATACTTTAAAAGCATGGTTTATTACACAAAAGCTTGAAGGGAGGTCTGGTCTAAAATCTTCATTGGTCCCAATTCAGGGCAATCCTAACTTCTTACCAGGCATGGTGGATGGTGGGTATGGCACTTGGACATCTCGAGGGATAAAAAGGATGCGTGTCTTATTTCAGGGTGCATCCATGATGTCATTTGCACAGCTTCAAGAAAAATATAATCTTCCCAAGCATGACTTTTACAAATACCTACAGATCCGGGACTTCATAAGCAGGGAAACTACTATTAATATTGATACCACTACATCCGCAGTTGAACAAGCGCTCCTCCTTGGCCCAACTAAGAAAGCCATCACTCGTTTTTACAATGTCTTAAGCCAGGCCGATCTGATACATATACAGGATGTTGTGCAGAAATGGCAAGGTGAACTTGGAATAGATATTGATGGGGACAAATGGACTAAGATATGGACCCAAACAAAGAAAATATCTGTGTGTAACCGTGCCAGATTGCTGCAATTTAAGATTGTGCACCGTTTACAAATCTCTCCTAACAAAAGACATAAAATGAACTCTCAACTCTCGCCTGCATGTTTAAAATGTAAAACCTCAGTGGGCACTTATACTCATTGTATCTGGTCATGTCCTAAAATACAAACATATTGGATGGGTGTTTTGCAGGATCTTGAAAAAATATTTGGTGTTGTGTTGCACATGGACCCCCTTTCCTTAGTCCTGGGTTACACCAATCAGAATACCTTTATGAATGCCAACGCTGCCAGACTGTATAATATCCTCACATATGCAGCAAGAAAAAACCTCTTTTTGTCTTGGATAAGCGACAAACCCCCCAGTAAATTGAACTGGCACAAGATAATTATGGAATGCTTCCCCCTTGAGTACCTGACATGTCTGCTTCATTCGTCAGAAGGACAATTTATGAACATTTGGACGCCATATCTTCGCTTCTCCAACTCTACAGTGGCTTCAGTGCTTTCGAGTGCTGTTCTTGGCTAGCCTTGGGCTCTTCGTCTTTGTCTTGTTGTCATTGCACTGATTGGGTGAATGTGAGTTGTAAGTATATGTACGCGGTCTAGACCAATGTTGTACTGAGTATTGTTTTGTTGTTGTGTTGGTATGTTAAAAATTCAAAAAACATATTTGAGGAAAAAAAAAAATTTTTTAAAAGTAAACAGATTTGAAAACAACAACAAATCATCAACAGACAGAAGATCAAAGGGCATTAGAATGTTATGATGTCATCATGTTG
Source organism: Nibea coibor (assembly GCA_023373845.1). Lineage (NCBI taxonomy): Eukaryota > Metazoa > Chordata > Actinopteri > Sciaenidae > Nibea > Nibea coibor. Next base: position 6,847,403 of record CM041727.1, read on the forward strand.
ATCATGTGATTCAAACATCAAAGCCACCCTGAAGCTATATAACCAGTGAGAGATCACCATATTTATACAGCACATATTTGCTAGTTGCACTGCGACACAGAGACATTTACTGGATTTGCATTTCTTGTTTAATATTAGGGTTTAATATTAGACGGCACTAAGATGGGTACCTGTACGCCACAATGCAGAAAAGAAACTCAGAAGCTCATGGACAAAATCAGGGAGCTGAATAGAAAACTTTCCGCATTTATTCCATTGGAAACGAACTTTCAAAAGGAAACCAAAGAATGCGAGCGACTCCAAAAAAGAGTGAAACAGCAGGACCTCACTATTGACTCTTTAACTAGGCAATTGTCTGAAGTGAAAGCTGCTTTTCATGACGAGGAGGAAAAAAGAAGGAATGAAAAAACAGCTTTAGAAGACAGGATTTTTGGTCTCGAAAAAAGATGTCAAGAATTCCATAATAAATATACAGTGGAGAGAACAATTAGAGAAAAAAATGAAAATGATGCCTTACTCCAAAGGACGGAACTGTTCAGAAACAAGGACAAAGAATGTGAGTCCTTGAACCACTTGGTTCAAGAACTCACAGGCTATAAAACCTATGCCGTCAAAACAATTGCAGAACAACGAGAGCGGCTCAGAGTAGCAGAGGTAAAACAGGCTGAGCTGGAGACCAAGGCGAGTAACAAAAAGCTGAAACAAGTCAACGAGGTTTTAACTCATCAGGTCAAATCATTACAAGGCTCCCTGCAGACTTTTCAACAAAAATGTCAGGGACTAGAGGAGACTCTTGAAAAAAAGAACAAAGAGATTGAAGCTTGCACGAAAGAAAATCACGAACTAATACAGAAAGCAGAGGCGTGTAAAAATGAGGTAAGAACACATGCTGCTACAATTTTAAGTCTGAAACGTGAGATGGGCCATTTACAGGTAGATAAGGATATACTGGTAAACGAATCTGAGAAAAAAACAAAAGAAGCAGAAAAGCAGCGCAGTATCCTAGCACATTTGGAACACAAATGTGCCGGCTACAATTCTCTGAAGATAATGTTCCAAGAAAAAGAAGAAGAGCATGTTAAGACGACCAAACTAACACAGAACTGCGTATTCGATTTAATGAAACAGATTAATGAATTGGAGAAAAGAACAAAACATCAAATCACTAAGACGATGTCTGTCCAGAGCGAGAGATCGCTGATAAGTCAAAACTTATTCAAAGCTCTCGAGCAAATAAAAGAACAAACTAAAATAATTGAAGAACTCAGAGAGGAAACCAAAAACAAGACTTCTGAGATCAATTCACTCTTAAGGCAGCAGTCTCATCTTGCAAAACAACACAAATATCTGTGGAGAAGACATGATAAGGTGAAGCAGCTGCTAGCAAATGAGAAGGTAGCACACAAGATTGCTAGAGATTGTGCCGAGAAAGACAAGAACATGGCACAAAGCCAACTGGCCAAGTCTGAGGCAGAAAAGGAACGACTAGAAAACGACTTAGAGTACTACGAAAAGTTTACAATAGACCAAACAGGCCTAATCAACCGCCTGGAACATATCAAAGCAACCCAAGAGCAGAAAATCAAAGTATATGAAAAAGAAATTGAGATTCTCAACAACCAGATCCGCGACACCTCGAATGAGCTTTACAGGATCCCCAGGGCACCTCGCATTAGAAACACAACTATGGAAAAAATAAGACGAGTTTATCCAAGTGTGCAGATCAAACAGCAGCATTTGAAGGATCTTCTGCAGGTAAAAGACAAGGAGATTGAGAAGCTGAAGTCCATGTTGGCTAGGAGGCCAGAAGATGCAATACAGAAACTTCAGAAGTGTCAATGGGACATCAGACAACTCAAGAAAGAGGCCATGTCACAAGAAGCACTCCTTGTTATGTACAAGACAAAGGTCAAGAATCAGGAGGAGGTGAACAGCAGTATGTCAGTGGAGCTGAGACAGTTGAGGATCACATGTAAACAAGAATCGAGAAATAGAACACTGCCTCCACTTTCAAAGAAGCCCCAACCTCCACCTCTTGACAAGCCATCTGACCGGCCTCGATCTTCCTGCGCAACAGGTTTTCCACAAAGGCCCGCGTATTATCAATCCAGAAGACCCTCATTAAATTCTGTCCGGTTACCTCCTTTACAGCTAAACAAATGAGCTGTAAGGGAGGTTAAGAAAAATGTTTCTTAACCTCCCACCTTCACTCGAATGAACAACCACTGGGTCCATTGGGTTTTCGCCGGGTGCTCCGGTTTGCCCCATAGTCATACAGCGACTAAAAAAAGGAGGAGGAGAAGAAACAAAAAAAAAATGTTTCTTAACCTCCCACCTTCACTCGAATGAACAACCACTGGGTCCATTGGGTTTTCGCCGGGTGCTCCGGTTTGCCCCATAGTCATACAGCGACTAAAAAAAGGAGGAGGAGAAGAAACAAAAAAAAAATGTTTCTTAACCTCCCACCTTCACTCGAATGAACAACCACTGGGTCCATTGGGTTTTCCCCGGGTGCTCCGGTTTGCCCCATAGTCATACAGCGACTAAAAAAAGGAGGAGGAGAAGAAACAAAGCAATAACTTTCAGATTGGACGACTGAGAACCTTCAAAGAAAAGCTTCTATGGGTTTCCCCCGGGTGCTCCGGTTTGCCCCATAGTCATACAGCGACTAAAAAAAGGAGGAGGAGAAGAAACAAAAAAAAAAAGTTTCTTAACCTCCCACCTTCACTCGAATGAACAACCACTGGGTCCATTGGGTTTTCGCCGGGTGCTCCGGTTTGCCCCATAGTCATACAGCGACTAAAAAAAGGAGGAGGAGAAGAAACAAAAAAAAATGTTTCTTAACCTCCCACCTTCACTCGAATGAACAACCACTGGGTCCATTGGGTTTTCCCCGGGTGCTCCGGTTTGCCCCATAGTCATACAGCGACTAAAAAAAGGAGGAGGAGAAGAAACAAAGCAATAACTTTCAGATTGGACGACTGAGAACCTTCAAAGAAAAGCTTCTATGGGTTTCCCCCGGGTGCTCCGGTTTGCCCCATAGTCATACAGCGACTAAAAAAAGGAGGAGGAGAAGAAACAAAAAAAAAATGTTTCTTAACCTCCCACCTTCACTCGAATGAACAACCACTGGGTCCATTGGGTTTTCGCCGGGTGCTCCGGTTTGCCCCATAGTCATACAGCGACTAAAAAAAGGAGGAGGAGAAGAAACAAAAAAAAATGTTTCTTAACCTCCCACCTTCACTCGAATGAACAACCACTGGGTCCATTGGGTTTTCCCCGGGTGCTCCGGTTTGCCCCATAGTCATACAGCGACTAAAAAAAGGAGGAGGAGAAGAAACAAAGCAATAACTTTCAGATTGGACGACTGAGAACCTTCAAAGAAAAGCTTCTATGGGTTTCCCCCGGGTGCTCCGGTTTGCCCCATAGTCATACAGCGACTAAAAAAAGGAGGAGGAGAAGAAACAAAGCAATAACTTTCAGATTGGACGACTGAGAACCTTCAAAGAAAAGCTTCTATGGGTTTCCCCCGGGTGCTCCGGTTTCCTCCCTTAAAAGAAAATACCTTAACCCTTTTATTACGGTCATGTCGGTCGGCAAAAGAAACCAAGCAATAACTCCTCACATATTTTATGACACTTTTACAGCCAAAATAACAAAAATAGTCCAGACGGCCTATATTTGGCCTAGGTGTTAAAGGGTTAATAAAACGAAATCACAGAACAATACATATTTTTGTGTTTCAGTTCCCAGTTATTAAAATGTTTCTACACTGTTTCCCTTTTTGTGCCTTTGTTTATATGTTATATATATATGTTTATATCTATATTTATATCTATATTTAGATATATTTTATATATTTATATAAAATATATTTATATTAATATCTACATTTATGAAAATGTTTCTGGTTCCCCCAAGTGGCCAAACAGGAGTTATTTAGTGTTGAGTCAACATTGTATAACACAGTTGAGAGTATGTGTTATTGTAAATATCAGCCTCCTTGTCATATTTTATCGGTGCCTCCTGCTCGCCCTCGCGCAGCGTAGATATTTATTTTTCGAGCAGTGTCTGTGCTCCTCTTCTGCCCTCCAACATGTCACTTTGTCTCCAGCAGCTGTCTCTTACTAATGGCCTCGACCTTTCCGCTCCTCCACCACCCTCCTTCGAGCCTCGCCATCATTATCACAGCTCACTGTCACACTCTGTGCCGCTCACTCGCCGTCTCGGTGGGATAATTAACATAATTGGACTTTATGACATTGATGGACATCAAGGGGAGAAATTGGGTAAAATGGTGACTCGGCATAGAAAGATAATAATCATGATGATGGTTGATATAATTGTCAGTGACTCATAGTGAATTGTAAGGATGATCAAAAGCTAAGTTAGACTGTTAAAGCTACAGCCAGCCTGTAGTTAGCTTGGCTTAGCACAAAGACAGCTTCTTCTTCTTCTTACACTAAAGACAAAGACTAAAAGCAGTTAGGTCACAGTTAGCATGAATTTACACAGGGCAGGATCATCTGACACAAATCGAACTAAACTTGCAGTGAGTCGGACTGGGTACATGAAATAAACAAAGTCAGAACACACACACACAGGTAGATGATCAGAGTTTAGTCCTTGAATCCACCTGGATAGTCTCTGCTTCAGAGAGAGGCTGTCTGTGGAGGTTTGACCAATCCGAGCATGTCGTCAGGCTATGTTTTCCCATCTGCCTCTTCCCTGCGTTGCGGACTGCCGAGTCCGAAATGAATGGAAAAACTTGCCAAAGCGCCTGATCCTGTGTGAATCCAGCCTTAGGCTGCTAGCATTAGCTCCATATTTGCTGTAGAAGCATGACAGAATACTAAAAGCTAAAAAGTCTAAAAATATTGCTGACAGTATGAAGACAGCATATCTGTGATGTAACAGATGGTGACAGCCACAGTCACCAACTTGTGGGTGATGTCATGGATACAATGTCCATTCTTTATACCGTCAGTGATTAACATCAGACCTAGATGTGAAGAATGATGAGACAATGAAAAGACATCGCTGAACGTCCCATCTCTTTGTTAGCGCATGAATAAAAGATGATGACGTGAAGGAGGACAGAGGGGGGATGATGAGATGATGTTGATAATTAAGATGACGAAGGGCAGGTGCCGGGTCGTGCGATGGACCTTCACAGCTTAGGTGCAAACACAGCCGGTCACTAAGCAACCGTGTCCACCGGGGGGGGGGTCCTTGTAAGGTCTGGAGCTGGGGGTGAGACGAGGGGGTCGACACAATTCTACCTTGAAACCCTGCAGCATGCTAAAAATAGCCCAGCGGTGTGTGTTTGTGAATGTGTGTGTGTGTGTGTGTGTGTGGAGAAGTGGAGAAGATTTAGGAAAGGAGCTACAAGCCAATGAGTGAAGACAAAGTACTGGCGCATTAGCAGAGCGGTGCGTAAAGCTGCTGTAATACGAGGAGTATCCCTCTTCTCCGAGAAAGCTTCATCCCCTTCTGCCTTACTTTCCTCACACACACACACACACACGCACACTCAGTCATACTTGACTTGATGTGCTAATTGTATATTGTACTAAAAAAAGACTGAGGCTAAAGCTAAGGCTACATGTCCCAAGCAGAAAATTAGCATCCTCACTAGCTGATCTATGCAGAACACATAATGAATGTTAGCTCCTTGAGTTCTTACTACGGCTGTGTGTGATTAATTCATCTAAATCAATCGCAGATATTAAGCATCCAAAACATGTTCAAACATGTTTCAAATCAAACTGCATTTAGCAGCTGAATAAATCAATGAAAAATTTTAAATATGGAATACATGGACTATATATAATATGTTTTATATGAAAAAACTAAAAAGCTCAGAGGATTCCTTCTGTCAAACCTCTGCCTGTCTGCTAACACTGACATGGACCTGCAGTCCATTTAGTGGGGCAGTTCGTTAATCAGCCGTTCATCAGATTGGATATGACTTTCCCGACTTTCCCGGTAACATGCGGCCTGAACGAGCTAATTCCACTAGAGGATGCAGGATGAAGCCTGGTTATTTTTACTATAATTATATAATCGAAATTAGGGCGTTAATTTGACAGCCCTAGTTCTTTCGCAAATGTGAGCTTCTTGGGTTGGTTGTAAATAACAATATCTCCAGCTGACTTTTTTAATGTCTGAAGCAGACAAATATGCGTTCTCTGAAAAAACTTCCCTTTCTGCCTTACTTTCCTCATGCACACACACACACACACACACACACACTTTCATACACACCCCATCTCCTTTTATAAAAATACCCAAGGACAATCCTCACTATTAATAGGAAGTGTTGTCAACTGGCTCCGGAGAAATGGGACCTTCTGTTCAGCTAACTATTTTTGCGGTCCTTTGTAGCCATGACCCCTTACACTGTTAATTACATTCATTTCCCAAATTATTAAATACAACAAAAGCTGGTTTTATATATTATGGGTTTATACTCTTATAATATTGATTTATTCTAACATTAATATATTTAATCTCCTTGCATGTATTTTCCTAAAAGGCCATAGGCATTGTTTTCTTCAATAAGTGCCCATCATAGGCTCCCTCAGAGAGCAGTTCCAGAGCAGCAGTGATGGACTCAGTGTTATATTATTTACTTGGCTCCTCTTTCAGCACCGGGCTCTTTTGGTTCCAGCTCTGGAGCGGTAATGGAGCGCCACACATACTGGAGATGATTTATAGGCCCCGGGGTTGCCTTCCCTAGCCCTGCCTTCCGCTATTCCCCCCTGACAGCTACAGTCTGACCACATGTACGCACACTGTGACACAAGTGTTATACTACACTATTTGTTAGCTACTTTGTTAGCATGCATCTTGAGCAATATATTTATACGTGAACCCTCGTGGTTCACCTATCGCGGCTTCGCAGATTTTTTTTTTTTTTTTTTTTACAGCGCATTGTGCTCTGAATCCTGATTGGCTCAGGGGCTTTAAATTGATTGTTTTTTCACTTAGACCCATGCCAACAGTTTTCGTTTCGTTTCTGCCAAATTTACATTTGCAATTTTTCTCCGTGACGAAAGCCACAATGTCGAAGAAACGTTCTGCACCGACAAAGGAGCCACCAGACGCACCAAAAAGGCCTGAAAATGGGTTTTGATTTTTTGTTTCATTCTATAGTACAGTATTGCATTGTATAAGCACTAAATAATAGCAAAAAAAAATAAAGCTACTACTTCGCGGATTTCACCTATCGCGGGTTATTTTTGGAGCGTAACTCCCGCGATAAACGAGGGTTCACTGTACTTGACTTGTGTGGTCAGTTTACAGCAGTAGCAGAGCTTCTTGTGTTCTTACACTAACGTTATCTTGAGAAAACAAAGTCCCGTGTTGAGATCTTGAGATAGCGAGACTTTGTTTTCTCAAGATAATTGAGATTGAGATAATTGAGACAAGATAATTTTCTCACAATCTTGAGAAAAAAAAGTCTCGCTATCTGGCAGTCTTGAGAAAATTATCCTGTTATCTCAAGATTGCAAGAAAATGATCCTGTTATCTTGATATTTCGAGATTATGAAAGAATTATCCCATTATCTCGAGAAAACAAGTCTGATTATCCCAAGAAGGGAAATTATACCGTTATCTTGAGAAAACAAAGTCCTGTTATTGTTTCTTGTTGAGAAAATTATCTCCTTAGCACATCTCGTTATTTCAAGATCACGAAAAAAAGATCCCGTAATTAAGAAAAAGTCTTATCCCATACTCTCAAAAAATTATCTCGTTATCCCAAGAACACAAAACAATTATCTTGCTATCTTGAGAGAAAAAAAATGAAATTAACTCATTGTCATGAGAAAATGGAGGAAATGAAATGTGTAAATGCATGACCGCTGAGGGATGCCGTAGTTTCACTCAATTTGCTTCTGTTTATTTCATACTGTGTGATCAGGTGAGTGTTGCCATGCCACAGTGAATGTTTTCCTGAACACCCCTCATAGATGGGACTTCATTTTCATTAGAACTGTTGCAGAAAATGCTTATGCTAATGAGACAATGATTACATGTGCCCATTGTTGTGCGTGTTGGACCCCCTCTGCTCTCTCTCTGGCAGGTTAGTTGGCACAGTTTGGCATTCTCAGAGCTTCAGAGTATATTTAACCCTGTGGCTCCCCTGCCGGATGAACCCGCCATATACGGGCCTGAGCACGGGTAGGCAGGCTGGGAATGACTGGGTGCATGGGGCTGGAGAAACAGCAGCGATGACAGGATGATGGATGAGTGTTGAGCAAGATGAGGGAGTCCACTATGGAGAAGTTAAGAGAGAGGTTGTGGAGGACGAGAGAGCTCAGTGACGCAGGGTGCTTATCACCTCTTTGCTTGTTTTTTATTGACCAGCTGTGGCAGACTCTTTGTTCTGCCTTGTCATCTCTTTGGGTAATTTATAGGACGAATACGGTCAGAAGATGTCTCGGTTGCAGGTTCACTTGACTCGCATTTGACTGATTAATTTAATATATTAATGCTGCAATAAAACATACTGTACTTGGGTGTTGTGGTGCTGTTGTTGTCGAAAAGTGTGAAAAAATAAGCAAGAACTCATGAGGCTAACATTAGCATAAGAACTAAAGAATCTAACGTTAGCATTAGAAATCTAGAGGCTAACGTTAGCACGGGAACTAAATAATCTAACGTTAGCATTAGAACTCTAGAGGCTAACGTTAGCATAAGAGCTAAAGAATCTAACCTTAGCGGTAGAACTGTAGAGGCTAAAATTAGCATAAGAACTAAAGAATCTAACGTTAGTGTAAGAACTAAAAATTCTAACGTTAGCATTAGAACAATAGAGGCTAACAATCGCAAAATAACAAAAGAATCTAACGTTAGTGTAAGAACTCTAGAGGCTAACATTAGCATAAGAACTAAAAATTCTAACGTTAGCATTAGAACAATAGAGGCTAACAATCGCAAAATAACAAAAGAATCTAACGTTAGTGTAAGAACTCTAGAGGCTAACATTAGCATAAGAAATAAAAATCTAACGTTAGCATTAGAACTCTAGAGGCTAACATTAGCACACGAGCTGAAGAAGCTAACACCGTGAGCTGTAATTAAAAGTGTAACAGTAGCCATGTGAGAGAATATAGAAATGTGACCTTGCAGACACAAGCGTCACCATTTCTGAGCATGTCACAGTATGTTCAAGTGTGAATGTGAGACAGACACACAGACAGACAGACAGACAGACAGAGTGTATGGTATGTATCAGACAGGTGTGTGTGTGTGTGTGTGTGTGTGTGCGTGTGTGTGGACATCTAAGTGTGAGCACACACGCATGGGTGTGTGTATTTGTGTGTGTGTTGTGTGTGTGACAGGTGTTTAGCTGGAATGGTGCTAAGCTTTAAGTGCTGTCCCAACCCAAGCCCTATTCCTGGGGTACACACACATGCACACACACCATAATAGTAATCATCAATAGAAGGATACATTAATTGAAAAGTATTATTATCATTATTATTTTACATTTAACTTAATCATTTATACACGTGATATAATGCACACACTCACACAGGTGCGACTCTTTTCTGGATGGTGCACCTGACAGTTGACTAAACCCTCCCTCGAACAAGGTCCAGTCCAGATTAGCATCCATAACTTGGCATAGCTGGTTTGTCTTTCTGCACATGCCAACACAGTTTACGAGGCTGAATAAAGAGAGAGTTTTACCCAGGTTTGGAGGTTCTGCTGGAGATGTTGTTTACAACCAACTCAAGGAGCTAACGCAAGAACACACGATTAGTGCAGTAACTCAATGTACGACTCAACAACTCAATTTAGCGTAACAACAAGCTCATATGATATGTGTAAACTATGTAAGTTACACATCTTAAAATCAAATCTTGAGAAAGAAGGCCCTCAGTATATCTACAGCCCTGCTGGCACGCTGATTACAGTCTAAAATAAAGCTCCCTAAGTGTGAACAGCACTTGTTTATACATCATAAAATCAAACCGAAGGTCCCATCCAAAGAATCTGCGCGACTGACCGTGTTATTTATGTCACATTTTGTAATTATATGACAGAATTAATGCCTTTAATGGGACCTGACATCAACAGTTTTAATTTGAAGCAGCCATATAATATGAAATTACAACTTCTTCTTCTTCTTCTTCTTGAGAGGTCATAAATCAGAGAGATTTAAACGTGTAACACAAGACGTACAGTAGCTGGTACAGAGCCATGTACTGATGTCATAAGTCTCATAAAAGACTGGACAGGCATCTGTAAACAAAACCACAACACAGATCTTGGAGACACGCTGCTGAACTTTGTGTGTGTGTGTATATATATATATATATATATATATATGTGTGTGTGTGTGTCTTGGGTCGTGTTGGCTCTGCTTCATTGTAAATCCCAGTAAGATCTTCTGAGGAGGAAGTGTCTCTTTATCGGTTTCTAGTCTGTCCTTGGACCAGAGCGAAGGGGGGCAAGGAGGGGGGGGCGGTGGTGTCTCCGTCTTAGCCTGAGATTTGGTGACATAACAGAGCAACACGAGGAGGCCCGTAATGTGTCCTCACGTTATGTTTTCAGGGACACGCTTACTTAAGAGAGCTGCTCCTGCTCTTGGTTTACTTCCAGGGACGTTTTTTTCGAGGCACGTGGCAGCGGCAGAGTGATGAAGTGGGAGCAGCAGAGGACAGCGATCATGAGCTGGTGAAACAGGGAAGAGGCAGATTTCAGGCAGGAGCGGAAGGATACGAGCTTTTAGTTACTAAAAGTTAGCAGGGAACAGTTTCACATTCAGAAAACGTCACTTGAACACTACAATTTTACCTTTTAGACCAAGCCAGGCTAGCTGTTTCCCCCTGTTTCCAGTCTTTGTGCTAAGCTACGCTGCTTGCGACAGCTTCATATTTCTCATACACGCATGAGAGTGATCTCGGTTTTCTCTGCCACCCTTCAAAACAGGACACACCGTGTGTTTTTTCTGTCTGCGTGGTGAAATAATCTGGTCGTCGCAGTGCAATGTGAACACTCCGCACATCCCACCTTGATGTAACCTTCAAGCCTCGGCGTAGCATCTAGGGGGGTCTTCGCCTGCAGGGTGTCACATTCTCAAACCTCCCTGAAAGAACACCGAAATTCTGCCATTGTGTCATAACTGCCTGCCCACATGCCCACGGCACTATTTATACCAGAAGAGCACAACTGCTGCTATAGGTACAGTTACAGTGAGGCACTTCAAACCCCAGCTGCCCTGCCTCAGCTAATAATACAATGCAGTATATGCACTAGCTACCTACACACACACACACACACACTCTTTTGGCTACTTTTGGCCCTCACCGTCCGTCCTACCTCAAAGTGCTTCCTGTATCTATCACAGTGATGAGCAGCCACAGGCAGGCAGTCCTGACGTGCCCACCCTCCCACACACTGAGCCGCCTGCCAACAAGCCCTCACACACACACACAGACACACTGGTTACATCACGACCAGGCCTGTCCCCGTCCCAGCTTCAAATCATTATGCACATAATCATTTGAGGGGTTAGGAAAGATGTGGAGTGTAACTGTGCAGGATGTTTGTGACAGGTCCACCGACTGAAAAGACACACACACAAACGCAATTATGTCGAGATGTGACAAGTTGTAGTCCTGGATTTTTGATTTTAGACACTGAAACACGACGGCCTCCTCGAGCCACATCTGAAACACTCTTAATACTTGTGTTTGACTGTCATACAACGTAAATCAAAGTAGATTTTACTCGCCTTTTTTGACACTGACAAACTTGCAGATGTAGGTGTAAACCAAGCGGCAACCTCAGTGGCTGTGAGGTGAAGCCAACATGGAAGTGCCATAAACTGCAGTTCCTCAAACGTCCACTTGAACGAGTAAGTCTCCATAAGTCCCCATGTTAAAATGTCCAACTTCAGAGCAGGAATAAACATGTTTACAGCCTGGTACAAAAAACAGTTTTGGTCTAGTTTGGTATAGTTAATTTCCCCGTTCATAACAACTGAATTTATAACTTACCTGAACATTAATCTCTGTTTGTCCAATTTGGGCTCCTGTAGAAACATGATGGACCAACAGCATCTGTAGATATGACAGACTCATTCTAACGTAACAAAATACATAGCAGCTCTAACACTAATAAAACACAGTTGTACATATTATATTCAGTTGTGCCGATTTCTATAAATAGAGCCTCAAACATTCGATACACTGGACCTTTATCAGAGGAAAACAAGTCTTAGATTACTTAGAATCATATTTTTTAGAGATTAATTAGCATTTTATATGCAAACATATAAAGAAAAATACAGACACAATGATTTTATGTTACTCTAAACTTAATATGTTTTCAGTTTTTTACTGCTGATCTGCCATCTTTCACGTCTTGAATGTAGGTTGGATGATTTCCCGTGTTTTATGACATTTAATAGACGGAACAATCAAACAAACAAAAACTTCAAGGTGGATGTTGCTTCAAAGAAATGTACTTGTATCTTCCATATTTAAGAGGACACAGTAGCATTTCCAGATCTGATTTACGAACTGAACGCTGTACTGCAGTGCTGAGGGGTCATCACAGAGGACGTCCTGTTTTAGGAGCACTGCGTCCGAGGACTTAAATATCCTTAAGTCAACAATCACAACAGGAAACTCGACATGTCAACCCCGCTGTGAGCGATAGCTCCTTCAAAACATGACTCAAACAAGCCTGTCAGCTCTTAGCAGCTGGCTTGGCAACTAATAATTATCTAAGTCGATTATTTATTTAATTGCTTATGCAGAAACAACTTGATAAGTACATTTATGTTAAGGGAGATACAATTATTTAGATTAGATCTCTTATTTTGGTTGAGTTAAAGACCACAAACACGCATCAAATCACCCCAAACCAGTGTTTCAACTACATATATTTGTGTGTGTGTGTGTGTGTGTGTGTGTGTGTGCGCCTCTGCATGGGTGGTGCAGCATTATCACTGCAGTGTTTTATTAGCATTAGAGCACAGTGCTTAGGATGAGCTGCAGTAACCGGATCCCAAAGGGAGATTGAGCTAAATGTCAGTGAGCCACCTTAAGCTTTGCGCTGCTACAGCCGGGCCCACAACAGCACCGCGGGTCAGAGGGGAAACGCACACACACACACACACAGCAGGGCAGCTCAAACACAGACGACAGCCTGGAGGGAGAGAAAGATACTGTCGAGGGAGGGAAAACCTGCAGGGAGATGAAGGATGGTACTCATTGTTTCTTTGCTGCTAGAGTTCACTTGTCATCATGCAGCAACCTCCGTCGCTGTGAGTTCGCAGTTCCTCAAACGTCCACTTGAGGCTGGCTACAGAACGAGACAGTCTCCATAAGCCTCCATGTTAAAGCCGAGACCAAAATCAGAGCTTAAAGAGAGTTTATATTAGACGTACATTCATCAGGTGACCAGAAACAGTCTCCAAACTGATGCTGATGTTACTCCGTTACCTGCTGGATGTGTAAATAAACATCTTTAAAGTCGACGATATGTCTGTGTCGTGGTCACAGCTTGTTTCTGCTGCCCTCAGGTGGCCACACAAATCAGTTATTGCAATCAAAATGCCTTCAGCATGGATGTTCACATGTATTTCAGACTGTTTGTTGTTTCATGTGATGTGACATGATGAGATAGGAGACGGGACGGGCTATAATGGTCGTCCTCTTTTACCACATTATCAATAATCTGTAGCGTTAACATGCTTTCCACAGCAATAAACGGGGCTTAAGTGAACTGACCTCACATGCTGTTCATAGATTCTAAAAGCCTCCCTACCTCTCTATGATACACTGCTCTCCTCTTTCCCCCTCTCTGTCCTCTCTCCTTCATAATTTGTGTAATTATAAGGGAATTACTCGATCTATGTCACCAAGAGGACTTCAGGACTTTGCAGAGGAGGAATAGAGTTGGACCTCTAACTTTTCTGGTGACTTACACTCCATGTTTCCAGAAGTGGAAGAAGTATTCAGATCAGATACTTGTAGCCTGTTGAAGTAGCCAACTATGTGGAACTATGTGGTAAGTTTAAAAAAAGTGTTAAACAAACTAGAATATGTTTTTTAGATTCTTCAAAGTCGCCTCCTTTTCTTTGCTAACATCTTTGCACACTCTTCATCTTCATGAAGTCGTCACCGTTTCCTTCACTCTGTGGTGCAACTCATCCCAAATCATCTTAACTGGGGGTTAGTTCGACTGGTCAACAGTTCAAAACCAAGCGCCAAGTGCTAAAAACTGCAGTTCCTCAAACAGCCACTTGAGGCTGGCTACAGAACGAGTCTCCGTAAGTCCCCATGTTAAAATGTCCAACTTCAGAGCAGAAATAAACATGCTTCCAGCCTGGTACAAAAAACAGTTTTGGTCTCTATAGCTAATTTCCACGTTCATGGCAACTGTACTGAGTGTGAATTTTTATAGAACTCACCTGTTCAAATGATATTAAGATTTGAAGTTATGCATAATCAACAGCGTGGCTGCTTTGATTGACAGGTGTGTGCTTTCAGCTCAGGTCCTACTCGAGTGGAGTACCTCAAACTTGTCACTCACAGTAAGTACAGTACATGTGAGCGTTCATGTGTCCAAAAACATGTGCACATGCATGCAGTAGTACCGTCACATGCTCATCAGTGTCCCCTACCTCTCATTCATGTCGGCCCCTCCTCATTGTCCTGACCATGCATGTTCTCTTGTGCACATCTTATTTCCACCCCTCTGCAGTTGTTACCCCTCACCGCCCTCCCTCACACACACACACACATACCCTCCTGCCCCCCTGCCTATTCTTTACCACAGGGCCATCCCTGCCCACCTATTTGTGATGTTCTCAGCCAATGAGGGGTGAGTGCATGGCGAGAGAGCACCAATGAGGCCGCTTTTTCATCTGTATAAAACTTTTCAGGACAGTTTGCCGGGTTGCACTTTCTGTCAGTCGAGGGCTCCGAGAGGAGAGCACCAGCCCAGAGAGAGAGAGAGAGAGAGAGGGGGTAGAGAGAGAGCAAGTGTGAACACCAGGGAGGGTTGCCAGTTTTTAATCCCAATCCCACACTTCAAGAAAGTGGTGGGTCAAGTTTGTCTTAACTTTCAGTATCGGGTGGGGGGTCCTTCAGCTGGGCCGCTCAGACTTAATGTTTCTGTTTTCTATCCCCCTTCTTGTCCCGAAGCCTCTCCGTTTAAGCGAGGATGGAGAATGCACACACCAAAGAGTCGGCGGAGGTTCTGTCCTACTTTGGCGTTACCGAGGACAACGGCCTCTCGCCCGATCAGGTCAAGAAGAACCTGGACAAGTATGGCTTCAACGGTGAGGGCCGGATGGATGGATGGATGGATGGATGGATGGATGGAGCATTGGAGAGTGTGAAGGAAGAGTAGTAATGAACTGAAGTGGTTGAGGATTGACAGGATGTGGAGGATGTTCAGTTGGATTTTTAGAGAGTGGAAGTGTACCCAAGAGGTTTAGTGACAGAAAAACAACATTGAGGGAAGGAGGAGGTGACGGAGAAGTGGCCGGATGACTGTGTACGACCTTTTAATGACGGTCTAATTAAGGGACAAAGGCAGCAGGTGCATCAGAGCTTCAGGTTTCAAGTTTTCAGGCTTCAGTTTGAGTTGAAGATGCTTTTATTTTGAAACTTAAGCGTGACAGCTCATTTGTGAAAAACAAGTCAAGGTCAAAGTACTTACTACATAGCCTCAGCTCCATCCACTAAGGCAGACCGTTAGAGGCAGCTGAAAGAAAGCTGCTGAAAAGGCTCATAGGTGGGCCTTGAGGTCAGACTTTTATCCCTGGTGCTGCGCAGATCATTCCAACTTGCAGGTGTAATGAAAAGAATTAAAGATGGCCTGCATGTAACACGCAAGCATCTCTGTGAGCGAGTCTCATCGCGGCATCAACGGGCTGCAGCGACTCTGTATTTGGTGCTGACGAATGGATGCGCACAAACTAGAATAACACAGTAATTAGGGTCAGCGTAAAGGTCGGTTACTAAAGTCACTATGTTTGTGTCATGCACTGGCAGGCGGACAAGAAGGCCTGAATGAACCAGCTGCTCCTCCACATGTCAGTTCAGTTCATGGGTGGATGTTTGTAAAGTTTCTTTTTCACGCCGCAGACATTAAAAACAACGTGCAGCTGTGATTTATTAATATCGTTTGTCTCTCTTCACCCACAGAGCTGCCAGCGGAGGAGGGTGAGTCCACTCAAAACACTTTTTTCTTTAATTATTCATGTTTAATTGACACATCCACGTTGATCGGAGTGCATTTACGTACCGGACACAACTGTTCGCCTCACTTCCTGTGATGACAAGTCATGTATTTACCACCTGCCGTTGGCCCACGGTGTGCTACAGGCTTCATTATAGTGACTTAAACTACTAATAACATGCTCACACCGCAAATAACTCAAGCAACCGGTTCATCAAAAGCTGAGCTATTGGATGTACAGATTCTACAATTTCATCATCATCATTTTTATTTGCCATTTCTATCTGCTACATTAATTTGGCCCAATGACGAGCAGGATAATACAGTTTGAACACCATTTTCTTTTCTATTTAACCCTCAAATTCATGCGATTATTGAAATTTTTAAACATTTATGAGGTAAATATAATTGTGTATAAACATATACAGATAGGAAACACACACACCTGAATACTGGATGTGATTTTAGGTGTTTTCTTCAACAGGAAAGACGATCTGGGAGTTGGTGGTGGAACAGTTTGAGGACCTGTTGGTCCGAATCTTGCTGCTGGCCGCCTGCATCTCTTTTGTGAGTTTGGTCACTTTTTTCTCTTCACATGATGCAAATATCCACGAGTACAAGATGCACAGTACACAGAGGGTCTGAAAAGATAAACCACAAAAATAAACATCCAACAACAATACATGTTAAGAGATGCTACGGTATCTGCAGCCAGGTGGGAGTCGGGCTCATGTGCAAAGGTTTCATGTATTTAAGGATCTTATGGTGTTGGTAAGATATTAATTATGTCCACATAAAGAGTCCAAAGAGTAACTGAATCCAAACAATCGAAATCCAAACATCCTTCACTGAGTGTACAGATGAAATCGTCTCTACACTCAGGTATCACATTTATGAAATATTTGTATTAAGTTTTTAAATAGGAAAGAATTGGTAGGACAATCTCAAATCAATCTTACACACACACTGATGCCCATAACGGTGAGATAAATAGAAATCCTGAGAGCTCTCAAATCAGTGTTTGATCACATATCTGATATTTCCGAACAGTTTATAACCATCAAAACTCAAACAATAACCGGCCGACGCTGGAGTCAACACTTTGCTCTCACATCAATATACAAACGGTTATGATTGGCTTTGGTTTGGGGTCTCTGCTGCTTGATGAGTCACACTAGCAGCTCGAAGTCGCTGTGATGTCTCCGCATCTTGACGTATGTTAGAAAAGCACACGTTCAGGGACAACGGAGAACCTGACAGTGACCCCCCCCCTTCGCCGTCAAACACGAGCGCTACATCGCCGAGTTATTAAATTACATTTAGACTCGTATCCTCACTCTCATTTACACGAGGAATCCCGCTCTCTCTCCTCCCCCCCTTCCCCGCTGTTGCTCTCTCCAAAACAGTTTTGTGCAGGCCGAACACATTGTCTTAATCCTCCATCTCTGCCCTCTGGCCTCTCTGCACAGC
Source organism: Nibea coibor (assembly GCA_023373845.1). NCBI lineage: Eukaryota > Metazoa > Chordata > Actinopteri > Sciaenidae > Nibea > Nibea coibor. The sequence continues at coordinate 6,865,091 of CM041727.1, forward strand.
TGTCACTATGGCCTTAGAAGGCCTGACTGCTGTATATGTGTGTGTGTGTGTGTGTGTGTTAAACAGAGAAAGATGAAGACAAAGACAGACAGAAAGAGAGAGTGTGTGTGTGTGTGTGTGTGCACATATGCATGGCAGGAGCTTTATTTTAAGAAAGTCTCAAGCCAGGACGAGAAACTGTATCCTTGGACAAAGGTCAGGGATGGAAGGAACGAGGCAGCAGCAGGAGAGAGTGGGAGAGGAGGGTGAGGAGTGCAGGGGGGTGAGTCGGGGATTGGGTTGCACAATGGCATTGTTTGTTACAATGACAAACGAGAGCAATAGATTCAGAGTCGTATACGGTTTCTAAAAGAGAGAACACTAAATGCTGCAAATACATGGTCGCCCTATTCATACACACAGGAATGTCCTGCCGCCGCGACGTGCTGACAGGCTCTGACTCTCGTTCTGGAGATCGATTGTGTCTTTGAAGAGGAGCGGGGTGAAGACAGACCGGAGGGAGAGAGAGAGCGTGAGACTATTTTTGGGGGTGAAAGGTGTGAGATGAAAAGCAAAAAGTGAAACGCCACAAGAGGAAGATGAAGCCTACTTCTTCTTCTTCTTCTTCTTCTTCTTCTTCTTCTTCTTCTTCTTCTTCTTCTTCTTCTTCTTCTTCTTCTTCTTCTTCTTCTTCTTCTTCTTCTTCTTCTTCTTCTTCTTCTTCTTCTTCTTCTTCTTCTTCTTCTTCTTCTTCTTCTTCTTCTTCTTCCCCCTCCTCGCTCTGCTGGCTCACAACTAATCTGTGTCAATGTCAACATGGAGCCTTTCCGAAACAGACACCCCCCCCCTCTCTCCCGGACACGTGCTCGTCTATATGTTCAGAAAAGAGTCACATGTAGAGATTTCACACAAAGGGATGACGACAAAGTGAAATGTCATTCGATCCAGTAACAGCGTCATAACTGTCAGGAATAGCTGCGCTAGCCGTGACCGTTTTATGTTTATGTTGAATGCTGGACACCCCGAGCGACAGGTGCACGGCACTTGTTGCACCAGACAGGTTTACCGATCACGTAACTGCGAGAATGCATGACTTTAACGCGAACAGAGCCACGAGTGGATCCATCATTAGAAATATCAAAAACACAGATGGCTGTTGGAGATAAAAGGCAGCTACAGGCCACGATTAAATGCTTCATTACATCATGTAGCTTTAAGAAGTGTTGGGATACACAAGTATTTCTCTAAATCATACAGTAATTGAGGTGAAAATCAGATTTTAGGAGGTTAAATTTGGTGTTTTAATAAGTGAAAACATTAAATTTGCATCCAGGTAACTCAATATGGCTCCCAGGTGTGAAGTTTGCTGCTTTTCTCTGTTTTGTGTGACTGAAAACTGAATATCTCTAAATTGTAGACTTTCAGTTGAACAAAACATTTAAAGACACCATCTTACAATCTTTTTGGAGATTTTATGGAATAAAAATTAAATTTTTGTCCCTGAGTTTTATCTCTCATATGTTCCTTCTGTCTCTCTCAGGTTCTGGCAATGTTCGAGGAAGGCGAGGAAACCGTCACTGCCTTTGTCGAGCCCTTCGTCATCCTCCTCATCCTCATCGCGAATGCTGTTGTTGGAGTGTGGCAGGTCAGTCGACACACACACACACACAGAGGAACAATTGCAATCACAAGGACACATACCTGCTCCTGAATGCTGTCTTTTACACACACCTAAATAGACTCTTATACTTAGTAACAGTCACACACAATAAATCACACACGGTGGACGGCAGCCTGTTCAGGTCGCATCCCCCCGTGTCCTTTGCGGCAAGCGCACGCTCCTTCTTCCAGAGCCCAAAGTTCAAGGGAGTCCAGAAAGAGGAGTCTGACATCAGCAGGAGGTGAAAAGGTGAAAGGTTAAGCCGACAGAGAGGGAGGAGGAGCGGGAGGTGACGGCGGACTGGGACTCTCAGAGTTGCAGTCTGCTTTGTTACAATCCACACTGTGCAATCCACAGTAAAAATACAGAGGGACGATCAGGTTACCACAGGCCTGCTGTGTATATGTGTGTGTGTGTGTGTGGTAGGGGGTTCATATCAACCCTGCGGCAGTCATTTGGAAACTATGCACAAGGATTCACACATGGCGGTATGGAGAGAGGGAGGGCGGCTGGCATAAGTTGGGCTTTACACTTTGAGGCGGTCGAGGGCAGCCTTGGAAGAAACCACAGACTGAACTGAACATCAACCTGCTGTTCAAGCTCCAGACAGACAGACAGACAGAGTAAACAGACAGACAGAGTAAAGTATTATTGTCTTTGTACTCCTGATCTTTGAGGTGTGTGTATGACTTTAAAGGTCCAGTGTGTCAGATTTATGAGGCTTTATTTACAGAGTGTAAACTGTGTTTTCATTAGTGTTTAATCACCTGAAAATAAGAGTCATGTTACTTTAGTATGAGACTTTAATATCTACAGACACAGGCTGACACTCAGCAAGATGCCACAAAACCACCAATTCACACTGAAGCTTCGGTTCTATACTACCGATGACAGTGATGTGCCCTTGAACAAGATAATGACCCCTACTAAAATGGTCATGATGCGTCATCGGTGTGTGAACGATTGGCTCCCAAAAACTGATGAATGTAAGTGCGAATGGGTGAGTGAGATATGTAATGTGAAAGTGCTATAGCTATGGTGGCTGGGAAAATGTGCACAACATGTGAAAGGCCCTGCGTAGGGTTGGTGTCAGTGTTTAGTTTGCCCGATCAGGGCTGCTGGACAAACACGGCAGTTCGACATGACTCTGTGGGAGACGACCTGCAGCATCTGTAGATCTAAAAGTCTCTCTGTGAGGTAACAAAAACAACGTTTGGTTCTTATTTTCAGGTGATTAAACACTGATGAAATCATAGTTATTTTGTTAATAGAGCTTAAATCTGACACACTGGACCTTCAATCATTTGCCAAGAGAGACAAATGGGTTTATATATTAGTATATTGTCATTGTATTCTGGCCATTTTTGACCTGACAAATATCCAACTGTGATCAACAGAGTCTGACAGAAACTTTGTGTATTTGTTAAACAGGAGCGAAATGCGGAGAGTGCCATTGAGGCTCTGAAGGAGTACGAGCCCGAGATGGGGAAAGTTTACCGAGCGGACAGGAAGAGCGTGCAGAGGATCAAGGCCAGGGAGATTGTTCCTGGTGACGTGGTGGAGGTTTCTGGTAAGATTCATAAGGCCGCTCAGATGCTGAATGATTATCATCGGGCTGCAGACATGATCTTCAGGGTCACGGGGTTTATTATGAAGATCTTCCCAGTTAGTTAAACCTATAAGTGCTTCAGGTTCACAAAAGACGTGTTCAAACTGTCCCTTTGGCTATATAGAAATATTAAAAATAGAGCTACTGGTCTGTGTTTTCCAGATGCATAATCAGCAATGGACATTGGGACTACATGAATTAGATTACTTCCATTTGTATGTGTGCAAATAAAATAAAAATCAGAACACCCTTTAACTAATAATTAAGCCGGAGCTCGTCTCAGTGTTTTATCTTGGACTTCTCAACCTTGAAAAGTCGAGACAGAAAGCTTTTTCTCTTTGTGTGACTCCTGGTTGAACATAAAAAGAAATCAAGCTCCTCGGCTCGGCTCGGCTCGTGCGCTCATATACTTCAAACACACGTGTTTGAGTACACGGCTCTTGATGTCCTTGAGAATGAACATGGGCCCTTTTAAGGCAGTCACAGAAAAACAGGCGTGGAGGGGAACTGAAGTAACTCGCTGCAGGAAGAAAAAAACAACAAGCTTGAGTATAAATACACTTAATATGAAGGGCCCGACTCTCCCCTCTGTTTGCTGTACACCTGTTCTTTTCATTTCATGATCTCCCCAAGGTCTCCCTCTCTCTCTGTCTCTGACTGTGGTATCAGTTTTCAACAACAACACTCTCCATCCAGAGTGCTAAAACCAGTCAATCAACCCCGTACACCCACCAACACACACACACACTCCTCTTCCCTGCATCCATCCTGTAGTTTGACTGTAATCCTTAAATTAATCTGAGTTTTCTTCATGTGGTTACTAGTTGGTGACAAAGTCCCAGCTGACATCAGGATCATCTCCATCAAATCCACCACCCTGCGTGTGGACCAGTCCATTCTTACTGGTAGGTGTCACAAAAATAGGACGTCACTTTAATGTCTGCTTCCTTCTCTGACTATTTAAACTTATATGTCTCTCACAGGTGAGTCTGTCAGTGTGATCAAGCACACCGATGCCGTCCCCGACCTCCGAGCCGTCAACCAGGACAAGAAGAACATGCTGTTCTCTGTGAGTCTTTCTCCTGCATCTTATTTACGTCAAACTAACAAACTTACCTTCCCATTTATTCTTCTAAATCTTCTCTAAAACTGTCCATTCGCCTATCCCAGCTGACATTGGACCAGTTCATCACAGGGCACATAAAGACAAACAACCAGTCACACTCACATTCACACCTACAGCCAATTTAGAGTCACCAGTTAGCCTATTAGCGTGTTTTTGGACCGTGGGAAGAAGCCAGAGTACTCAGAGAGAACCCATGTGAGAACCCCACATGAAACGTCACATAGAAAGGCCTCAGCTGAGGTTTCGAACCAAGAACCTTCTGGTTCTGAGCGTTGCAAACAAATGTAGCAACTTTTTCTTGTGTTATTGGAGACTTTTGGAGACTCTGACATGAAAACATATCTCGTTTTCTCACGGAGCAGCAGTTGCTGCTGTCACATGGGCCCTTCCTCCAACCCAAAACACTCACAGGTGTGGTCGGTGTGGTCCATCCTCTTAGGTCCATTCATTTCTGTTCAAAATGTCGTGTCAGACCTAAAAGTTGTCGAGATATTTCATTTAGTTTGATCCAGACTGATTAACTAACTTGTCTTAAATCTTTGTTCAGGGCACCAACATTGCCGCTGGTAAAGCCACTGGTATTGCTGTTGCAACTGGTGTCTCCACTGAGATTGGTAAGATTCGTGACCAGATGGCCGCCACTGAGCAGGAGAAGACACCTCTGCAGCAGAAACTGGACGAGTTCGGAGAGCAGCTCTCCAAGGTGAGACAGTAAAAACACTAAGACCCGTAATATTTAAAATCATTAAAGACTACAACTAATGACTGACACACACCTGCTGACTGTCTGTCCACCAGGTCATCTCCCTCATCTGTGTGGCAGTGTGGATAATCAACATTGGACATTTCAATGACCCCGTCCATGGAGGCTCCTGGATGCGTGGTGCTATCTACTATTTCAAGATTGCTGTGGCTTTGGCCGTGGCTGCCATCCCTGAAGGTGAACCCCCATGAAATTAACTTCCATCCAGTTTCCCAAGAAGATTACCATATCAGAGATTCATTTTGTGTAGCTCAGCTTAGATATTATATTATTATTATTATTAAATTTGACTGATGGGTAGGCGCCATTACAGGTGACTTGATTGACTCAGGCTTCATACAGCCCAACTCAGGTCTGCCGATATTTCACATCTTCTGCGATTTTTAGATCAACTAGGAGGCGGCAGAGGCAGTTCTGCCAACATGGGCTGAGCTTTACAAACTTATGAGTGATGTCACAAATACGGCGTCCATTCTTTTTACTGTCTACAACTAAATTATTGGAGTCTTCTTGGACATTGTCAAGTTGATTTCCTCAAAGTATGAACTGTTCAGCTTTGTTTATTTTCCTGTAGGTTATGTTTTGAAGCCCCAAACTAAATCCACTTTAATTGTTTCACCTTTGGCGGCAGGTGAGAGCAAACAGAGCAGACAATTTCTTGCAGACTGCTCTCTGGTTGGCTGGTAGATTTACTTCTGTGGGTCCTGATCTGTCCTGGGATCTCTGCCCAGTTTTTCTGATATAATCATAAAGGGGCATCTTTAGCAGGTGGTTGTACCAGCTTATCTGACTCCTCCTAACTTGCAGAAGCAGTTGTTTGTCACAGACAGGAAGCCAAACAGTCTTTGTTTTCTTGACATGATTCTTTTGGTCGCTACCCAACTCCAAGAATAGATGGAAGTTGGAAAGATGTTTGGTTCATAAATAAAGAGCTTGCATAGTTACTCAATTCTGTCTTTACATCTGACTGGTTTGCCCCTTGTTGTGATGAGTACCTTAAAAATCATCAAATGTTTGAAACAACAACTTTTGCCACCTGTTCTGGTGCAGAAACAGTCTGACAGACTGATTTGGAGGTGCTCTCCCCACCCCGTCACACCACAGTCAGCTGCAAGCTGTGCCAACACTCATCAGAAGCCACAGGCTGATGATGCCAAAAGGGCAACATCATCTGCAAACACAGATGCCACGATAATGTCACTAAACTGGACACACTCCAGACCTTCTCCACATCATTGTCAGGGTTGGTATTTGCCAAGAATCTGAGCGCCGATCTGAGTGAATGGTTTGCAGCAGCCCCCTCCCACAGGAATACCTTGTGCTCCAGCTGATGTGTTAAGGGCTGTCAAGGGACCTCCACTATTGTCAGCCTGCCCAGTGGCAGAGTCCCTGAAGTCCAGGTGGTCGTCCAATCATCCTTTCTCATCACCGGGTTCTTTGTTTTAAGAAGTTCCTCTAAATGTTTCACCTTCACCTTCCAACCCGTCCTTCCTGTTTTCGTCCATCGCAGGTCTTCCTGCTGTCATCACTACCTGCCTGGCTCTGGGAACTCGTCGTATGGCCAAGAAGAACGCCATCGTCAGAAGTCTACCCTCTGTGGAAACCCTGGGCTGCACGTCAGTCATCTGCTCTGACAAGACTGGTACCCTCACCACCAACCAGATGTGTGTCACTAAGGTATGTTTGTATACATAGTATGAGAGTTTTCAATATAGTAAGTCCTCTGATGACTCGAAATGAGAGCAAACCTAATGCAGAAACTTTGTTTCCATGCAGATGTTCATCATTGATAAAGTCGATGGCGACAATGTTTCCCTCAGTCAGTTTGACATCTCAGGCTCAAAGTACACCCCAGAGGGAGAAGTGTAAGCATCAGAAGAGTTAACAGTTATTGTTAAACGAACACGCAACACAGCAATACATTGACTTGTCAATCATTTCCTCCCAGTACGAAGAATGGCAGTTCTGTGAAGTGTGGACAGTACGACGGACTGGTAGAGCTGGCTACCATCTGCGCTCTGTGCAATGACTCTTCTCTGGACTACAATGAGGTTTGCAATTTTGTCTTCATGACATTTATGTGTTACATGTAGCAGAATACCAACTTAAAATCTACTTTTGCTTTTCTTGTTTTTCCACCATGCAGTCCAAGGGTATTTATGAAAAAGTGGGTGAGGCGACTGAAACGGCCCTGTGCTGTTTGGTGGAGAAGATGAATGTCTTCAACACTGAAGTGCGCGGCCTGTCCAAAGTGGAAAGAGCAAACACTTGCTGTTCTGTAAGTCCACAAAAGATTGTATGCAAATATATTATTATAATATATATTTTTAAGAGGTCCATTTATCTTCCAAATTTCATTTGCCCAGCTCCTGTTCTGGCATGACAGCAACAGATGCAATAGACTCTACCTTGTTTGTTGATTCGTTTCCTTCATTTTCAAACAGGTGGTCAAGCAGCTGATGAAGAAGGAGTTCACGCTGGAGTTCTCCAGAGACAGGAAGTCCATGTCGGTTTTCTGCTCTCCTGCCAAGTCCGCCAAAGCCCCAGTGGGAAGCAAAATGTTTGTCAAAGTGAGTGTGTGGCACAACATACAGAGTACACTTCAGCAAAGTGATACTTTGCGCTAAATGCTAACTTCAGCATGCTAACATGGTTACAATGACCATAACATGCTGATATTTACAAATAATATTTGCTAATCAACATTAAACACAAAGATAAAGCTTCAGGTTTTCTAAGAAATGTCCTAGATACAGTTCAATCAATTGATACGACTACAAAATAACATTTTATATTTTGTTGACTGTGTCATCAGGGTGCTCCAGAAGGCGTCATTGACCGCTGCACATACGTCCGTGTGGGCACCACTCGTGTACCTTTGACCGAACCAGTCAAAGACCACATCATGTCAGTTATCAAGGAGTGGGGCACCGGGCGAGACACCCTCCGTTGTTTGGCTCTGGCCACCAGGGACACTCCAATGAAGAAGGAGGAGATGAATCTGGAGGACTCCACCAAGTTTGTAGAGTATGAGGTGTGCGACTAAGGACAACATAGAGCGTTGAATGTTTACTGAATACTTTCTCGCTCCAAAGGTCACTAAACGTTTTGCTTCTTTTGTTCTCCAGACTGATTTGACCTTTATTGGATGTGTTGGCATGCTCGATCCTCCTCGTAAGGAAGTTATGAGCTCCATTGAGCTGTGCAGGGCTGCTGGTATCCGTGTCATCATGATCACTGGTCGGTACTCAACAATATTAATCTTATCGGGTAAGAAATCAAACCCTGAACGAGAGCAATCAAATCTTCACATCTGTCCCACCAGGTGACAACAAAGGCACAGCTGTGGCCATCTGCCGTCGTATTGGCATCTTCAGTGAGGATGAGGACGTCACTGGCAAGGCCTTCACCGGTCGTGAGTTTGACGACCTCTCTCAGTATGATCAGAAGAAAGCCGTCCAAAAGGCTTGCTGCTTCGCCAGAGTGGAGCCCTCCCACAAGTCTAAGATCGTTGAGTTCCTGCAAGGCTTCGATGAGATTACCGCCATGGTGAGAAGAAGAAAAGAGCTTGTATATGCTTTGAAATTGAGTGAAACCATTTGACTTGAATTAACGCATTAATCCTCTCCAAGACCGGTGATGGAGTGAATGATGCCCCCGCCTTGAAGAAGGCGGAGATTGGCATCGCCATGGGCTCTGGCACTGCCGTTGCCAAGTCTGCCTCTGAGATGGTCCTGGCTGACGACAACTTCTCTTCCATTGTGTCTGCTGTTGAGGAGGGCAGAGCCATTTACAACAACATGAAGCAGTTCATCCGCTACCTCATCTCCTCCAACGTAGGCGAGGTCGTCTGGTGAGTGCTTGATAGTTGAGGTCTGATAATGACTATTTATTGTGTAAGATATTAGATAATATATACATATATGATTAGGAGATGATCCTTACCTGCACTGAGTATCTGGCTCTTACCTGGTTATTTGCTACAACACATTCAAAAATGTCCTTGATGGTCCTACATGACCAGTGATTTCAACCAAGACTAAACAGTCCAAACAAGCTTCACGGCAAGGTTCACGACACAAGAGGGACATAAGATGAATAACAGGCATGGTTGCAGTCAAGACAATCTTAACCCAGAGGAAATCATGGCGGACTGAGACAGAGATATTTCAAAGACTTATTTCAAGACCGCAAGTGTTTGAATTGTTGTTTTCTTTTGGATGCTGTTCCTCACAGTTGTTGTCTTAACCAGTCTTGATCTCTTTGTCCAAGACTGAGACAAGACAAAAGAGTAAAAATGCAGTCGATTTCAAAAAGAGACCAAGACCTTCAAAAAGTGACCTCGACCATCACTCTGTTTTAAGGGGACACAAGCTAAACCTTGGCCTGGAAACCACTGAGCAATAACTCAACATAATAGACTTTTTTAGACTTGTCATAGCAGGAAATAAATGTCCTTAATGATAGCACCAATAACCAGAGCAGCTAAATGGAATTAAGCCATCAATCATTTTAAAATTGAATCTTGTGTTTAGACAAATAGATGAAACTGTGTCACTAAATGTTGGGTTGGGAACAAGACATGAACACGCCGTAACACCGTCATTGTATCGTATTTAGACACTAGTCTTAGACACTAGGATCTGTCACCTAACTATTCATTTCCTACACTCACTCCTTCAGTATCTTCCTCACCGCTGCCCTCGGTCTGCCCGAGGCTCTGATCCCCGTCCAGCTGCTGTGGGTCAACCTTGTGACTGACGGCCTACCTGCCACCGCACTGGGCTTCAACCCACCTGACCTGGACATCATGGGCAAAGCTCCCCGCTCCCCCAAAGAGCCCCTCATCTCTGGCTGGCTTTTCTTCAGATATTTGACCATCGGAGGTACAACACTCTTTGTCCTCTCTTTCTCTCTGATCAGGTGTCTTGTAACTTTTATATTAAACTTTTGACTTGTTTAGCGACACTGCAGGAAGCACTCCTGTGTTGTGGTCCATTAACTTTAGCTCAGTTTGTCTTAAATGGCGCCCAACGACTCTTGATAATTAATAAATCATTAAAGAAACACTTCCACGGCTGCGTGAGACTCACAAATGCATCTGTAATTTACATCTAAATGATGTTGTTGCCGTGCCAACACATTAAGCACCAATACTATATCTCTGCCAGGTTATGTCGGTGCCGCAACTGTCGCAGCTGCTGCCTGGTGGTTCCTGTACAGCGAAGACGGCCCAATGGTCACCTTCCACCAGCTGGTCAGTATTTAACACAATCACACGCTGCATCCAGCTGCTGCAATCAGAGTCTTCACGGAAAGATCTTAACCTCTCTGTTTCTATCATCGTCATCAGTCACACTTCATGCAGTGCAGCGAGGACAACGAGGACTTTGACGGCGTCCACTGTGAAGTGTTTGAGGCCGCTCCTCCAATGACCATGGCTCTGTCTGTGCTGGTCACCATCGAGATGTGCAACGCTCTGAACAGGTCTGTCGGCCATTGTGGGTACTAAATTTCAATATTGCTGATGAAGAATAAACTATGACCCAGTGGTGGAGTATAAAGTACATTTACTCAGTACTGTACTTTTTAAATGAAGACATATAATGATCGTCGTATAGAAAAACACTCAAATCAGTAAAACTAAAATCCTGCTTCAGTTTAAATCAGTAACAATGATTCAAATAAAATAATGAAGGTTGAGATCCGAGGGATGAAGGGATGAAGGTCGAGGGATGAGAGGAGAAGTCAGGGTTGTAGTTGGATGAAGTTCAGAGGTAGTTGAGCCGTCTCTTCGTAGCTCTGCGTTGTGTTCAAGTGCTTCAGGTGTGAAGATGAGTTCAAGGCCTGGGCTTTGTAACAGTGACTATAAACTTCATTTAAGGATAGTGAGTACTTTTACTTTTGATATGTATCATAACATTTAATTAGGTGATACTTTTATTTTTAAAGGATCAGAGTACTTCCTCCTCCACTGACAAACACTTTATGCGCTTTATGTTTCTACATTCATTCTTTCATATGCCCTCACACATGTTCAGTCTGCATTAACGTACCCCTCCGCCTCCCCATCCAACCCATCCCTCCTCCTCCTCCTCCCTCCTCCTCCCTCCTCCCCCCCAGCTTGTCTGAGAACCAGTCCCTGATGCGCATGCCTCCCTGGAGCAACGGCTGGCTGGTGGGCGCCATGAGCCTCTCCATGTCCCTTCACTTCATGATCATCTACGTCGACCCCCTGCCCGTGAGTCCTCCTGCACCACATCCGCCTCCCTCTGCTCCTCCTCCACACACACCTCGCACGTTCTCTCTCACATCATGTCATCGCTTAAATACCTACAGACGACCAGGTTACTAATGGCAGGTGGCATTTAAGGGGGCACAAAAGACAACTTTTCCTCATTTCCTTAGACATTTATACAGATTATTATTATTTAGACAAAGTAAATCACATTATATAAAAGTTATAAACTAATATGCATTTGATTGAGTGAATTATTTTTTATTATTTGATCCCCTAACAAAGCATGACTCAGTACTTGGTGGAGAAACGTGTCGTCAAGCACAGAGGTCAGGCATTTCCTGTAGTTGGTCACCACGTTTGTGTTCATCTCAGGAGGGAGTTTGGTCCACTTCCAGCACGACAATGAGCCACAACACACAGCCAAGCCAACAAAGGAGTGGCTCAAGAAAAAGCATATTAAGGTCATGGAGTGGATGTTAATCCCTGAAAATCTGTGGTGGGAGCTGAAGCTTCGAGTTGCGAGCCTCAAAACATTAAGGATCTGGAGAGGACCTGCAGAGATCAAAATGACAAAATCTGCAAAGGATAAAATAATTATTATCCTCTCTGTATATACCATCGAACCAAGGGAGCTTACATAAAACAACATGTCCCAGATAAAGAGTCTCCAAGAGTTTTGAATACTGTGCTGTGACAATGATTTGCTACAATCGTCTCCAACACATCAAACTTCTGATCGGTGCTTGTCTCGTCCACAGTTGATCTTTAAGCTCACTCACTTGAACGTGGACCAGTGGTTGATGGTGCTGAAGCTCTCCTTCCCCGTCATCCTCATCGATGAGGTTCTCAAGTTTGTGGCTCGCACATATATGGAGGGTAAGTTCAACATTTGACCTGTTTGAACACTGCGTGGTTTCATGGTACACACTGTACAGGAGAGAACAACAGATGCTGTGATTTCCCCTCTAACGTTTGCCATCAATGTCTCCTTCCTGTTGATTTTTAAGGAATATATGATTGATTAATTGATTGTTATTGAGTAATTTCTCTGTTGTTTCAGCCTCTGTTCCTTCTTTTCTTATCTCTGACACAGTTTTAATTATCTCCCACCCTCTTTCCTGTAACCTCTGATGACTCTGATGACATTTACCTAATTTTCCTCTCCTTGGGTGCTCCTTTTTTTCTGACTACCCAGTCTAAACCTGTTTCCCCCTCCTCCATACTCCCTGTAACAAAACAAGGTATTCCCCTCACTCATGCTGAAGGTTTCTGCGTCTTGCATGTCGTAGGAAAGTTTCATGTTGACTCTGTTACGTGTGTGTCTTTGCGTTCCTGGTCTTGTAAGTTTTTAGCCAGCTGTGCCTCTGACATGAAGCACCAGTAGAAGTCTAATAACTGGTCTCGGCATCATACTCAGTATTTCATAGTTGTTTCTTATTAGTGGCTTCAGCATTTTGCTTAAAGTGGCTTGTAGATCGTCTGAAAGTTCGCTTTGACTGTCCGTTTACTGTACCAGGCAATACGGACTGGCTGCACAGCAGACGTTTGGACTCACAGGTGTATAAATGATGGCTGTATACCGCTTATCGGAGGTCGCGCTATTGTGCATGCTATGCTGATAAATTATGTTGGATTATTCCTCAAACACACCATGTTCCAAGCCAAGAGATCCCCAGTTTTTTTGTTACACTTAATGTCCACTTAAACATTATTACTATAAATATTACTATTATGTTAATTAGTGAGTTTTAGAGGTGTAAGGATTATGCTTGGGACTGGCTAGCTGTTTGGTTGTGCTAAATTAAGATAGCTGGCTGCACATTTCCCCAAACTGATTTAGTTATTCACTCTTAACGCCGTCACTTCACCTCAGCACACCCTGACAGGCGTCTGTTTTCCTCTCCAGGTAAAGTCTAAGAGGTAAGGTTCGCTCCGGTCGCTCTGAGGTGAAGCAGAGAGCTGAGACAGAGGATGGAGAGAAAAGGCTGAGCGCTCCCGCTGAATGAGAGCTGCCAACGGCTGCTTGACGTGATCAAAAACATCGAGTGGCAGGAAAACAAAAACACATCAGCCGCCTGAAAATACACTTAAAAAAAAAAAAAAGCTGCAAAATATTTTTTTTCTGTGTATGTACTGAAGTTAATATATAGGTAAGAGTTATTAAAACTATTGTGTTGATTCTATTCTTAAAGAATAAAGATATGTATTAAAACCTTCAAGTGTCCAGATCGCTTTATTTTTTACTTCTTTTCTCATCCGCAATCATAAATCTGCTTTCAGTCAAAAAGCTGGTATGGTTGAAGTAAGAACAGGAATATTTAACGACTTTTAGCTAAAATAAAGACATGACAAACAAATGAAAACAATAAAAACAACCCTCCCTGTTAATTTAGGAGTTTGTATCACTTCATTATTGCACTGTGATTCGTCCTTCTTCACAGAAAAAGTCTGCACAGGGAAATGACCGTATAGTTTGCATATCAATGACTGATACAGTGCAAAACCAAGTGTTGGGACTGTGGAGTGTTTCACTGTGTCAGTTTTATCTACAGATACATTTACATAATTAGTACAGGAATAAACAGTGAGTGTGAACAGTGAAGCGTTACAGTGTTCCATGGTTCATCAAACATCACTTTGGTCAACGCCATCGCCTCTGAAACAGTCAAAAACGTGACGTCTCTTTAGGAGAATCCATCGGAAAGTGCGAGCTGTGATAATCCCAGTGATCACGATTAGTTAGTTGGTCCTTGTTGGTCACTCTTGTAGCCGGTTTTTCTTGGTCTGTTCTCTTTGGTTCCAGTGTGACTCTCTATGACTCACGAGGCGTCTGCAGGAGAGGAGCTAGCTTCACTGACTCGGTCTTCCAGGATTTCTTTGACTTGTTCGAGAGTCTCGGCCTGCCGGATTACCTCCAGCTTCACCTGAAGGGGGGAGGAGAGACGGGTCAAGGATTCATCCATCACTCCTGCACTCAAACCGTTATGATTGTCTGCTGTTTCTTACCTGCAGCGACTGGGAGAGCTGGACAAAGTCTCTCTGAACAGTCTGGCTGGTGTCAACCTGAGAGCGAAGACTGATCACTTGACTTCGCAGCTCAAGACACTGTTGGTGCAGAGACTCCTGACAGCGACAGAGAACAGATCAGACAAACACAGACAATCTCAACACACTCCAACAAAGATTTCTCTTGACCTTCCTCTGGGGATGGAGTTGTCGAGTTAATATGAGGAATGTCTAGTTGTCATCGGGGCGCTGCAGTGGAAAAATTAAACCCATGGACTGAACTATGATGCTACTAAATCTGGGTGCGGCTCGCAATTTACACTGCAAAATAGTGACCCGAAGGAGCAGTTGCTGAGTGACAGTGAGTGTGAATTAAAGTGAAGGAGTGCCGGTGAAATAAAAAGTTATTTCCTGATTGTTTCACAGCTGTTGAATTCAACAGTGAAGAGACACACCTCACCCACACACACCGTAATGATTCACTGGAGTGTGAGCGACAGGTCTGAATGCACCCGTAATATATATACGAACTTTTCAAAGTTCAGTGACAGCAGTAACAACGTTAAAAAAAGAAGCAGGTTGGATTTACTTTGTCATTACTGAGCGCCTTGTTGTTGGTCCGCACATGAGAGAGCGCCACCCGCAGGGCTTCCAGTTCAGTGCGGCAGGCCAGCAGTTCAGCCTGCAGCTGGTCCTTCTGAGCCTGGATCCTCTCTGTCTCCGTCTTCAGACTGGACAGCTGCACTGCACAGCATCACAAACAAGGGCTGATTGTAGTTTGTTCAATCACTGCAGCACTGACATGAACAATGCTGTGATTATGAAAAGGAGACCTATTAAGTGTCCTGTCAGACTGAGTCATTCACTCACCTTCTAACACCTCTGATCACGTCGTTGTGAGTGGAAAGAGGCAGAAAGGATAAAAAGTTTCAGTTTAAGTGACAGTCAGCGTTTAAATATCTGCTCTAAATAATATTAATGATCCACAGACCGTTCTCCTCTGACCGGCTGCCCAGCTGCTCCCTCAGGTTGACAATCTCAATGCGCAGTCGCTCCTCACAGTGCGCCCCCTGCAGGTCAGATTTCAACAGTCAGCACACACACTGACACTACAAGCAGGTCACAATACTTCCAATCCTTCCAATCCTTCGTCCATGTATTAAGGTTGACGCATCATGTGAAAAATGAAATAAAGTCATTCCTGTGTGAAACCATTCTTCTCTGCTGCAGCTCTCGTGGAGCAGACACACTGCATGTGAAAGCCTAGAAGGGTGACGGTACCTGCAGCGTCGCTGGGGGTGATGAGCAGGACTCTGGTCCTTCATCCTTCACCTCCTCTCCTTTCAGTCTGGACAGCTCGCTGCACATCTTCCTCTGGGAAAACGATAATTCTGCCTGGAGACACAAACAACAATTGTATGATCACACAAACATCGTATGCCACAGGAATCAAGTGATTTTTGAGTTTTACCACCCCTGACAGAGCCTCACACTCCCTGTAGACGGACATCGTGTCACTCACCAGCCGACTCTGGACCGCGTTCTGTGATTGGCTAAAAGATTTCTGCAAATCCTGGAGGAGAGCCTCTGAAGTCTGGACCTGACACTGGAGCATTGACACCTGAACACACACACACACACACACACAAATTAACATGTGACACACACTACACACTTTCTGCTGTATGCTCGGATCAATGCTGCTCACCTGTTTGTGTGTGTGCTTGGTTTGTGTATCCAGCTCTTTCTCCAGCTCCTCTTTCTCCGCCTCGAGCCGACTCACCTCCCCTTGCAGCTCGGAGACCTGCCCAACACACCACACCCTCAGTGTTACTCAATTAAAGTGCACATCTTGACCTGGTCTCATCGTTTTAAATCCACACCTGAGCGTTGAGTGCGTCCCAGTCGCTGTGCGTGACCAGCCGGTGTCCAGCCGGCGGCAGGTAGATGGCTTCAGGCACCAGAGTTCCCGTGGAGACCAGCGAGTCGGTGTCGTCCTGAGCGTGGAGCTTTCTGGGCAGGGAGGGCGTGTCTAAGGAGAAGGAGGACAGCGAGGCCGAATCGCAGTTTCGCAGTGAAAAATACCCTTCAGCTGTGAGTGGCGTCCCGTCTCCCTCTGCTGCTGCCGCCTCGAGCTCCGCCGACTGGTTGTGCCTTCTGTCCGGCGTCGCCTCGGCCTCCGTCTGGCTGTTGGTGATCTGCGTTTGGGATTCATTACTGCCGACTTCTGCGTCCATCCTGGCTCTCCTTCCACTGATCTAATAGAGGGATTGGTAGGATTGAGTCCAAAACACTCAAAGTTAAACAAGTTAAAAAGAAAAAGACAAACACCGACCATGTTCTGTCCACTCGCTCTCCTCCACTCCACAGGCTGAGACTGAAGAACAGCTATTCTGGCTTCATACTGTGCTGCTGTCTCTGTAAACACAACAACACAATAAAACACTGATGAAACCATTTACAGCTATTAGAGCTAGCTCAAAACTCTATACCATTGTTTTTCAATCCTGATCCTCGGGGAACACTGCATGTTTTAGACGTTTCCTCCTCCACCACGCCGGATTCAAATGATCAGCTCGTCATTAAGCTCTGCAGTGGCCTGATAATGGTCCTCATTTGAATCAGGTGTGTTGGAGCAGGAAACATCTAAAACCAGCAGGGCACTGGTCCCCGAGGACCAGGATTGAAAAACACTGCTCTATACATAACTCTACGTGTGTTTCTACATGTTTTCTCCTGACTGCATCACAAAACAGCATCAGTTTTGTGTCTTTAAAGTTTCGAAACAGCTTCGATATAACAGATAACAGCCAACATAGTCAGGCATTACTTGTGCTTACATTAACTGCAACTAAACTTTGAGCACAAAAATGGCTTCTTTTACTCTAAAATATGAACTTTAAATGCAAATTCTGATAATTTAATTTAAAGCTTTTAGCTTCAGGGACCCTGAACAGGCGTGAAAACAAAGATATGGCTGCTTCCAGCAGTAGAACCAGACTTCTTATCAAAGGTTAAAAACTTATCTTTAAAGTGTGACGTACGAACAAGCTGTGGGAGTTTCTCGTGAGATGTTTATATTCGCCTTTCTTACTTACAGCTTGAGAGTTCACAGTGTTAGAAAGTGAGCAACTTCACACGAAACTTCCCCGACTTATCTGAAAATGACATCAAGAGCAAAAGGGGAACACAAAAGGACACCGACCTCTGAGAGCCTCCTGCAGGGACTGGATCTCTTGATCACATTGTTTTTGCAGCTCTGCCAGTTCCTCCTGTTTGCTCAGCTCGCAGATCGTCGCCACGCCCTGCCAGTGCTCGGCCTGAGCTCGGTACTCGGCTAGCTGGGCCTGCAGGCTCGACTCTGAAAACGATCGACAGGGTTGTGTCTTCATTATGCTGTCCTGTCATCAGGATGTTTGCACCAGTGTCACACAAAATATACTGATATTAAATAGCATGATTAAAAGGTATCTGTGTTACTAGCACCTGTAAATACTGTCTCAGCTCAACGGACATCACTAAACTTTGTAACTCCGTATAACAGTCACTCTTTCTTTAGTACAATAAGAAAGAGTATGTTTGATTTGTCCATTCTGGGCTACTGTACAAACATGGCGCGTGGAAGAGGACCCACTGTGTCTGTAGACATATAAGACTCATTTTAAGGTAATAAAAACATAACAAATCTCATTTACAGGTGACGACTATACACTAATGAATAAAGTTATTAATATTATATTTAATTTCTGACAAATTCAGTAAATAGAGTGCCTTAAATCTGACCTTTAAGGTGACAAAAACACCATAAAACAGTGACAGTGCAACAAACATTTCATATTTAGATATACAAACATGTACATTCATGTTCATACTTAAGTCTGAGGTCACAAAAAGTTGATAAATAAACCCTTAAAACAGAAATTATCTGTGATTTGCAGTCACAGCTGTTAACACAGTGTATGTGGTCTGTAAAAGCAGCTTATATCTGCAGGAATGTAGCAAATAAAACTTGGTACAGTTGTTTAATCATTAGTGAGGATAACTGGAAAGGTTAAAGGGAGTGTGTCTCACTGCTGAGCCCGATTAAATCCCACTTTGGTCCGGACCCTCCTCGGCGGTTCGCCCCTTTCAGTTCGGACACTAGCTAAAGTGTTAGCCAGCGGCTAGCATCGCCCGTTTGTTTCAATGGTCAACGGTGCTAACAGGCCGTTTTTAACGGTTAACTAACTGACCGGAGCCGCGTTCAAATCAACAGGTTGGCATTAAAAAAGAAGCAACAGGTTAATGTTTGGTGAAACTGTACAGAGGTCAGCGTGTCTCCTCACAGCCAATCCCGTTAGTCGTGAAGCGGATTAAAGTTTAACGTCGCTCGGTTGTTTTTTGTTTTATTACCTGCGTCTTCGCCCCTGGAGCTCATTTTCCCGCCAGACACCGGAGCTCACCTGACGTCTATAAGAAGTCCGACAAACCTGACATTTTTGTCCTGTTAAAAACAAAAATAAAAAGCACCGAGGAGGATTTGGTGTGGAAATTATCGGCGCAGTGTCAACTTCAGGAAACAACTTTCCCCGGTCCGAGCCTGCGGAAATCACGTCAGCCTGCTTCCTGTTCACTAACGCCTTTCCCGACCTCAGCCCCGAGCCCCGAGGCTGGAGATAATGTTAATGCTTTTTCTTTAATGTTGCTTAAACACAGAGAAAAGTGTCCGTATATGTCTGTTTTCTGTATCCGCCACACCCTTTGGACGTTATAGACTCCAGCCATGTCCACTGTGTGCTGACCACTGGAGGGCAGTGAGCCTCATTTTGAACCACAAACCTGGCCTGACACCATGTATAATAAAACTCTCTCATATCTCTGATTCGCTTGTAAATAGTAATAAAATGCCCCTTTTGTGCTGGGGAATAAAGCCTAAGAACTGCAGTTCTTCAAACGTCCACTTGAGGCTGGCTCCAGAAGTGAGTCAGTCTCCATAAGTCCCCATGTTAAAATGTCCAAATTCACAGCATAAACATGTTTACAGCCTGGTACAAAAAACAGTTTTGGTCTCTATAGTTAATATCCTCATTTATGACAACTGTACAGAGAGTGAATCACATTATTAAGGCTTAAAGTTGCACATAAGTTGCACTTTGTTTCATTCTCAGTGTTAATGTCTCAGTCGGCGTGTGTTATCAGCTCTGGCCCTCACATTCTGTCGTATAATGGTCCCTCTGTGGTGAGCAGGTTACTTTTCATACTGCATGCTGATATGATGTGAAGTAATTGTCATGTTTAGGCGTATGTGGCATGATGGACAGTCGCCTTGAAACTGAACTGTTTTATTTGCAGCAGATTTGCATGCAAGTCTCTCTGCACCTGTTTCCTTTGCTTGACAAAGACATGTCCATACAGGGTTTATAGTTTCCTGTGTTTGGACTGGACAGGATCTCAAATGACTGTAGACGCCACTTGATATAATAATGCTACACACTTTAGTTTCAAAGTGTTATTAATTTGCAACTGTAGCAGACTCATTAGATTTAGATGCTGTGGATCTATTTATAGTATTGATTCGACTTTCTAGCCCTCATACTCTTAAAGGCCTCGCTTCGATTTTTAGCTAGAAATCTGATATCAAGGAATGCATCCTTCCATCCTGCCTCCTCCTCCTTCACCTCCTCCTCCTCATTCATTTGCAGTCAAACAGGGTGTGGCATAGACAAAACTGTGAGGCAGAGAATACAAGTAAAGAAACACAGATGATGTTCATATTCTTTACATGTTAAACATAACAGTGTTGAAGTCAAGACCAGACAGCATATAGCAGACTTAGGTGGCACAGTATTTACAAACTGTTTTATAGATGAACATTTTTTTTTTCAATAATTATTCCTGATATTTCCTCTCAGACGGCTAACAAATAAATAAAAGAATGCAATGTGTGAAATGATGCAGCTTATAAAGGCTGGAACCAGTCGGCATTGATCAGTCAAGAGGTGGGAAGGACCAAACCACCAAGAAGAGCTGAAAGAAATACAAGGCAGGCCAGCACAATACAAGGTCCGGTCGAATAGTCTATTTAGATTGTCCACGTTTAAATATCCTGCATGAAACAACACGGTAAAAACACACACTGGGAAGCATCTTTGATCTTCTGAACTTTTTACATCCACTGTCACAGCCTCGTGTAAGTGCAGTTAAATTCTCTGAACACCGCACACGTCTTTTCCAAACTCCTTGTGAAATCTCCATCACATCTTAAAGTAGTTAGGAAAAGACACAGGAGGTCATTCTTGACTATTCAACTGGACCCTAGAGCTTGGGCCGGACCTAAATTACAAGAGAAAAAAAAAGGCATCGCCTCTAATAGTCAATATTGTTTTTTATTTAAGTCAATTGTAGTTAAAAACATGGTCACGATGTAGAACATGAAAATACAAAAAGTTGAATTGGTCAATGATTAAAAATGCTTAGTAACAGTTGTGCTGATAATTGAATACTCTACATATTGCATACTAAATCTGTAAACTATGCAGAGTTCTGTATAAAATGCTGGTGTAAGTCTTCAAAAACTCATACAAAGTGGCTCATGTGAAACAGTGCTATATGCCCTTTAACCAAAATACAAATTCTCTGATAAAGGAATAATAAATAGCTTGTAATTTTTTTTCTTTTTAAATATCTTTAAGTGGTACACGCCTGAGTTCCTGTGGATGGAGCGGAGTACATGTATATAAACGCTCACAGCGAACACGTGATTAGTAACAAAAGTTCATTTGTTATGAGACCAAAACTCTACTAATCTGCAGATAGTGTGATTTGAGAGTTTTTACAGAGGTAACATTATCTAACAGGTAAACAGACTTTACAGTATCCCAACACCAGAGCTTGGACGGGCTTTTACGAGAGTACCGCGTGCTTATACACGTCAACGAGACAGCATCGAGTGGTCAGAGTGACATGATGGCTGACGTCAGTGTGGGGATGCTGAATCGTTGTGTACATCTTTACAAGTCCATGTCCTGATCGCTGACACTCTGCCGCAGATATTCCTCATACAGCTTTTTCTAGAGGGAAAGAAGACGACAGATTATTACCCCTCAGTAATACCGCCTTTTCACTGCCAGCACCACATCAGTCAGTCTCACACACACACACTATACCTTTTTGGTCTTTACCACCTCCTGAACGTACTCCAGCTTCTCCTGAAGCTGTCTCTTCTGTTTGCCTGACAGAGTGGCTTGAGTCCTGCAAAGATGACACGAGACTTGTTTTTAACATACAAACCGACGTTGGACCTGAATTTACATGCAGCTGCTCGACATAGATTATCTTCTTGATTCTAAAAGGGGAAATGAAAGTATCAGAGCTGCAGTAAAACAGAAGAGTGGACTAACAACACAGAGTACAAATGTGTAGGTACTAAACCGGATGACACGGCTGCAACATTTCAGCAAATTCGTACTATTGTTCAGCTCTTTGTGTTTCTGTTTGTCAGTGGAAATTGTGAGCAACTCTCAGATTTAGAAGCTGGCTGCATGAAATAAACAAAGCCAGAAGAGCCAGAGGATCAGAGTTCAGCCCATGAATCCACTTCTCAGTTTCAGAGACATTTCAGGCTGACTGTGGAGGCACAGCAGCTGAATCAGCATCTTGTACCTGAAGGAGAAGCGTGCGATGATGAGCAGGAGGAAGGAGAGAAAGACCAGGAGGCCACAACCGTAAAACCGCTGCTCCACTGAGAGGGAGTCGAATACTTTCACAATGGGAGTCTGTGGATTACAAGAGTGACCAAATTAGACTTGATTTGCTTTACATGTCACAACGCAGCAGTGAGCGGCGGCTTGAACACTCACCAGGTAGAGCGAGAGTGTCTCTGTGCCCTCATGGCCCAGAGCCATCTCCAGCAGCTCCTTGGACAGAGCGCCCAGCACCAGTAAGGCCATCAGAGCCATGGGGACGCTGAAGCCGAGCAGAGTGAGGAAGCAGCTCTTGCAGCGCGCCCGTCGGTTTGCAGCACTGGTCTGCCTGCGAGAGGAAGGCAAAGAAATGAACCTCTGCATATGCTCAGAAGAGCATATGCAGAGGTTGTAGCACAAAGTTTTGAGGGTTTTGAGAGTTACCTATCGTTAACGAGCGTATCAGTGATCGCCTCGCTGATGATCTCACAGTCCTTCTCCAGCGAGTTGAGTGTATTCTGGACGGTTTGGTTAATCGTTTTCTCAATGGTGCGACACACCTCCTCGATCTGGTTGACACAGCGGCTTGGCTGGAGGGAAAGGGACAAAACATGTGAAAAAGGAGCCTAAGAAGTGTGTGATCACCTCAAACTCAATGAAAGTAGCACATCTCACCTTATTTGGATTAGGAATGTAGATGGTGGGCATGTCAAAACCACACTTGTTGAGTCCTGGGCGCTTGCAGAGCTCCTGGACGATCTGCATCATCACTCTCTGAGACGAACAAAATCAGAAGAGTAAGAGTATGAGAGCTGTGACTTCCTGACTGCACGTAGAGGTGTGTTTTATGGACGTAAAGACCCATTTACACGCGTGTTCTGTACTTTAAAAGCTGCGCTGGGAAAGACACTTGATGGAAGCTTTCAACTACCCACACACTTCAACATGAAGAGGATCTATTCTAGGTCATCACTGGTCTGACAATATGAAACACACTGCGTGTGCTTTTATAGTTTTTGATGTAGAAGCTTCTTTAAAGTCTACAAAGTTTAAAGTTACTTCAAATGATGGACAGAATATTGATTTCCCTGCGCTGTAGCTGCTCATACCTGTCTGTCTGACTCTCCCCCGGCCTCGTCAGCCTTGCTCAGGTAAAACCTCAGCCGATCTCCATGTTTCTCATTCAGGCTCTCGACGATGTTGAGGGTGCGCTTGCACAGGGCCTGACCCATGGGGTCAAAGAAGACCAGGATCAGGTCACAGAGGTCACCTGAAGGTGAAAGCAAGGAGGAGTTAGGAAAACGCTCACTGATTACACAGAAATACTGCAGCAGACGTGGCTCTAACTTAACCCCTAAAACAAAGACAGGGGCCCAAGATGATAGATCATGAAACAAAGTGTGGAGCATGGAAAGTAGTTGTACTTTATAATATTTCAGGGAATAATCCCAGAGGCCACATTAACAGGAGACGTCACAGATCCAACAAACGTCAACAGAGCTGCTCTATATCATTTAAAATAACTCTGTGTCACAACACCAGCTGCTCCAAAAAGCCGCAGGGGACCCCGTGATAACTACGGTGAGACAACAGACAAGGTCAGTAAGTGGCAGCTCACCCAGCCACAGGATAACTTCGTCCACATCAAAGGGATACTTCATATCGCCATCCACCAACCCGGGCGAATCCACAAATGTCACCAGGCTGAACCGTTTCTGTCTCGACGTGCAGATCTCTGTGCTCAAGTACTCTGAGACACCTAGAAGACATTTTAAAGAGATCAGAGAAGAGTGCTGATTGGCCGTTGTATCAGTTTTCAAAGAGGACAAGGAGTGTGAGGGCGCTGCCACATGGATCAATTTCTGTTGCTGCTGCAAACAGACAAACAACAAAGCAGCAAATCTCTCCATCAGAATGCTGGGAATTTGGGAACAGATCAGTGAGGCAGAGACAAAGTGCATCATTGTGTTGACTGCTTAAATAAAGAAGAGGGAAGGACTGTGACTGGAGCTGAAATCTCACCTTTGAACTGTTGCAGAGGTTTGAAGTGTGGATACAGGTGGAGGGTGGCATTTCCCTGAAGAAAAACAGAACCGGCTCAGTCAGAGATACGTTTGTGAAGCAGGTATCAGGATGTCAAGAAGAACCGAAATCACTGCAGAGGAACTAAGTAAATGTATGTAAGGACTTATCACAAGGAACGACTTCAAATGTAAAGTTTTAAACTGACTTAGAGATGAAGAACACGTCAATAAATGTCAACCTATTGTGTTTGTACTGTACTGTACTGTGTACTCACTGTGAGAGACTCTCTCTTGCGTCCACTTGTAACAAAGCTGAAGCCTTGGGTCTCAATAGCCACTCCAGTGCGCTGAATGTGCTCTTCCACATACCTGATAAAAACATGAAACATGAAAAAGTGATGTTAGGTGGAGCAGACAGGTTTGTTTCCAAGTTAGTTTTGTCCACAAAGTCAAATGAAATCAATTAAAACTATATTATTCAGCAAAAAAAAGGCTGACGTGAAGAGCTCTGTGCACTCATTATGCAGGCATTTATAAAGTTTGCATGCAAAACTGTGCAAAGGAGGGATAGCTCTCGCAACTGAAGTCATTCCTGCCCACTGCCTTAAAGCTCTTTAATGACTCTGACTGAAAGGAAGAGAATTAATATGAAGTTTTACATAGACGGGCACACACACAAAGGGCTCTCAGACATGCAAATGTGGAGACAGTGGGAGTGATGGGCAGAAACACAGCGGCACCCTCGCGGTATCTTGCTCTAGAGATGAACCAGCCTCTCAGTCCACCCTCCGCTTCACAAGCCAAGCCCCTACAGGCTGGGACAAAAATCTGTTTACCAGTTGATGAAGGAGCTTTTCCCGGCTGAGTGGTTGCCCATCAGCAGCACGGTGATCTTCTTCCTGGGCGGCAGCAGCTTCACGCCAACAGATTCGGCTACAGAGATGAGTCCTGAACAAACAGATGACACAGTTTTACAGGCACTGATGGTTAGTTTACAGGTGGCATTGGTTTGAAGGAGTAAAATGGAGGATGCCATCGTGGTAAAGAAGAGGCACATAAAGAGGAGACACATTTCTTTATTAGTAGCAGAGTATTGTTTATTATTATTTTAAAAATTAATGTAACATTTAAGGACACCCAGAATCCACAGACTCTGTATCTCATGAGCTAACCGACTTATAAATGCTAACATTACAAAAAAAAGGTTTTATGTGTGTGAGCTGACTCATCATTAATTAATTGACTAATTAGTTACAGCTGTGCTCGGCTAATGCAACTAGCATCAACGGCTAGCGCAACGGCAGCCAAATCCGTGCCTATTAGCTCAGTTAGCCGAGCTAACGGTTAAGCATTAAAGCTAACTAGCCTGGTTAGCAAACAGTTTGCTGTCGTATTTTATAAAACAGGTGAGTGTTTGAGTGATTTACAGCCAGGTAGGGTTTGAGTGAGTTAGTCAGTCAGCCAACTCACCGCTGTCGGGATCCGCGTACAGCTGATGACAATCCCGCAGGATGCGCTCATCGCAGGACACACCGCCGGTGATCGAGTCTGCGTTTGCGGCACTGCGGCTCTTGATTTTCCCCGACATGTTTAAACCAGCGATGATATATAGAAAAAGACTTAAGCAGAGACTCGTGCGAGCATCTAAAGTCTGACTGACCTGGCAGTGAGCGAACAAAAGCCGGTTTGCCTCGTTTGAATCAACCCGGTCCGTTCAAACGTCCGTCAGCCACGTCGTCAGCCAGAGCGGCTTTTGTCGCAAAGGCTCATGGGTAGTGTAGTTGTTCCGTCAAAAGCCTTGTGTTGCACACATGGGCAGATGTGGGCCTACATGACACATGGCAGGCATTCTTCTTCAGACTTCAGCTTATCCCAGCAGCTAACACATATAAAGACATATAAATACAGAAGCTGATTCTTTATTTAATGATGTCTAGAGCATTAAAAGAAGCAGTTGTCATGAACTTAGTTTTAGAGACCCAAACTGTTTTTTGTGAAGTTGAAGTTGGACATTTTAACATGGGGACTTATGGAGACTGACTCACTTCTGTAGCCAGCCTCAAGTGGACGTTTTGAGGAACTGCAGTTTTTGGCACTTCAGCATTGATTTCACTTCACAGTCACAGACTTTGTGTTCATGGACTGGTTGTACAGCACAGTTAGCAAGAGGTGTACTCAGGTGTACTAATGATAGCTGCATTCCACTTATGGGAGGTCCTGCTATTGTGCTGCTGCTTCTCCATCACTGTAACTGGGACACTTAATGCCATCACTATTGTTGTTAAATACACCTGTGTTTCTGGCTACAGAATGTCTGCTGTGCAACCAAGGTTACTTTTATTACTCACATTAACCTCCATAATAACGATTATATATATTCAGTTTTCCATTCTTCATCAGTATATTTTACTTGAACAAATTGTAGGAGCTCACATAGCAAACAATACATTTCACAGTCACAGTCAAACTGAACTTGAACTTGAAGTATGTCTGCAGGAATTGTTGGCAGCCATTTAAGTAAACAAGAATATTAGTGAGAACATCTTGACCAAATTGGACTTTTTACAAACTATTTGATGTGTCCAGCCTAAGATGTTCTTACATGTCACGTACAGTATATCTGTAAAATCAGACCACCCACCCAAGAGCCTAGATGTAAGTGTTTGGGCCTGCATGAGGGGTCCCAGTGTGCACAGCACAGACAACACACAATTTAACAATACGAGACAAACACAGTGAACAAAATTAAAGGTATTTTTCCAGAGTTTTTATTTCTCCATGATGTGTTCCACATTATGATATAATTTGTTAAAAACATCAATGTAGATCTCTAAAAATCAGACAAAAGTCACATTTTATATGACTTCATATTGCATGACGGTCTGTAGGTTTGCATTAACATTTGAGCATTACTGTTTTTAATGTGTAAGCTCAGACGTAAAGCGATCAGACAGCACATACAGGTACACGATTTATGATAATCACTTTCATGACACACGTGTTTAATGAGGAGAAATGCACAATGATTTACAGTTTAAAGCGAGTTAAATTAACAACAAAGAACACAAGATCACTTTTAGTTCACTTTAGGCAGAAAAAAATAAAACTTTAAGGCAAAGGTTGTTGGATTTTGTGACTGACAGGTTGCTAGGTGTACAATTCAGTGTTCATACTGTAAAGTTTAGTTTGTTACTTTGATAGGCCTGTAAGTGAGTCCAGAGGCTGAATGTGGATTAGCATGGACTGTATTGTACTGAGGTAAGAATGGCAGCGCCTCCGCACACACACTCAGCTGCTGATGAAAATGTTTTGGCCTGAGCTGCGATAACAGCAAATGAAAAGAGCTTATAGGATTTGTGATGCCTCAAAGACCTGTTGATGTCCTATAGCCCATCATGTTAAACTGTGTGTTCTCTGTCGTCATCTCTTCAGTCAAATAAGTGAGACATAATTCAGTTAAATTAAGTAGTAAGTCTTACTACTTTCACATAAAGCGGCGAGTGGAAATAGCATACAGAAGATTCATATTATATCTAATGAACCAGCCGTGCGAGCCATTTAATGTCTCATCGCGTACTGATCTGTTTCCGTAAAGGCGAGCTGTTTTGTGTGAAATAACCTTTGCTTCCCACCGTCTGTTCCCACTTGTAAACATGTTCGTCCTCCATCCTCGGCCTGTCTGAGCTCAGCTTCATTGCGTCTTTAAATTCTATTCACATGTAAAGATCAAAGTGAGTCCAGACTTTTTAATTTTGATTGTGCCCCCCCCTTTATCACACTTAAATTAATGTAGTACGTGTTATGTTCACTGCAGCTCATTGTATTTGTTCCTCCACGATCACGCTGTGTTAATGCGATCCTTGTTAACAGTGAATACATTAGCATAATTAGAGATACAATGTGGCGTGGCACTGAGCAGCGTCTCGCGTTTTACAGTCTCACGTTAGCGTCTTCTGCAAAGCCGCAAGTCACAAACTGCAGCCAAGCTTTCGACATGCTAGTTTTATTCATTTCATAAGTTCTGCATTGTCATAACTATGATTGCTATGTTTAAACTAGTGTAAGATGATTTACATATTTGAGGTGTCATGCGTTGTAAAATCATAAGTGCTCCCTGCACAGAGAGGCTTGTTTGTACCCCTTCATTGTTATGTCAGAATACAGTCTCTCGTCCTTGGTTACCAGTGGGCTTTCCTCTCTTTGGCAACCAGCTCTAGGAAATGGGAATGACTCGCGTAGAGCGGGAAGGACGAGTCAACATCGACCCACTTGACTTGTCCCGCGTCATCTCCAGCTTGAAGCGGCAGCTCGCTCACACTGTTGCCTGCAGTAAAAACAAAAATACGTCAGCACTTAAAAAAAACTCAGAGAGATGATGTCTGAAGAGCTACAAACAAAGAAAAACCTGATTCATCGTGGAAGTTGACAGCGACTGTCTCCATCCAAGCGTTGTCAGTGTTTCTAGGATCATCCACGTAGCCTTTAAAGACCTAAAGGAGAATAAAGATACTCTGTTTGTCACAGTCGTTGACTAAAATGTGACAGTAAGTGAGAGGGAGTCAGCGGCTGACCTGAAAGCCTGATGATTTAAAGAGTTGGGTGATGCGTTCGTGGATTTTCGCTCTCTCCGTTGCCAGGGCTTGCAACGAATTCAAAGCCTCTTCCGAGAACTCCCGCTGCAACGTGAGCGAGACCTGCTCCCCTGGATCCACCATGCCCTACAAAACAAACACATATAGACAAACAAGTGAGTCACAGAATCGCATCTGAGTCTGGATTTTGGATTAAGTGAGACAAATGCAAAAGCCACCGACCCCAGGAATGGCCCACTCCCCACAGTCTTTCCTCTTGATGGACACAAACTGCAGGACAGGCCGTTTGGAGACTGCGTGATTCATCTTTGCTCCTTTGGCATCTACTTTCCATCTGCCAGGCAGTGACACACATCAGGCCATCAATTAAAATGAGGTTAGAAAGAATCTGGATAATGCAGACATGGAAAGAAAAGTTACCTGGTGACAATCGGATCTGCTGCGTGATTGGGTCCCCATCGTCCCAGCAAACCTCTACCAGTCACTCCAGTGCGTCCAAGTGGATTTCTAAATCAGAAAAAAGTAAAATTGCAAAGGTGTTATTTAAAGCATGTTTGCAAAAAAGTGTTAAAGTCAAAATAAACATAAATACTCATACAAACATAAAACTCTTTAAAGAGCACAAGGAGAGTTCTAGACCTTCCTATTAAAGACTTGCAGAACGAGCACTCACAGCGTTGGTCTGACCAGTCATCCTGATGTGTTTAACATTTAATAAAATAACTCCCGGTAATGCAAAAGGATTGCTAATGCTACAGATCCCCTTGATAATTATCTGCTCTGTGAAGCTGCTGCTGTATGTGAAAGTAACGTTATCAAAATGTTAGATTAGACAAGCTTGCTATCATTTTAGTTTTGAGTCCACTTTCTACCCATAAAGGCTTGAAAATGACTAAATACAGATGTGAACTGTATCTGAATCTGTTTTTGAGCAAAACTATCCATCCATTTTCTGTAACTGTGTATCCTCATCAGGATCACAGGGGGTCTTAGAGGCAGGGCCCAGTTCATCACAGGGATAATAGAGACATACACCTATTCACACCTTTCGCCTTTTGCATTAGGACCCGAAGTTGTCAAGCAAACAATAATACAGGAGGCAGGAAGGGCACATATTTGGCACGTCACATAACCAAGGCCTAAACATTAGGTGGCTGGTAGATGTTTCTATTGAGCGTTGATCAAGGAACCAACCCAATAGGGGCTAAAGGCTTCCCCTAGACGTTACTTGATTCAGTAAGTTTACACTATGTTAAATGTGTATTTTCCTCATCACCACCCACTGTCATCTAAATGTTTGGGAAACCTTAGTAGGTGCTCAGTTACTTACAGTGGCTTTCCATTTTCAATTTTGTAGCTGCCCTCAAAGCTTGTTCTGTCCACACTGCCATCCACAGCGTTGAACTGTGGAGAGAAAGAGCTGCAAAACAAGTCAGAAGAAGTAAAAACGGGTATGAATAGACTATAGCTCACCTTAAAAAAAACATGCAGCACGTGTAGCAGTTTCACAACAGCAAAGAAAATATCACTTTGGATGATATAAGATTGATCAGGTATCTCTCACCCAATATCAGGATCTGCCCATACTGGCTTCTTTAGTACAGCCGGGTCGGTGTGGCTGACTGGATTATATTGCGGCCAGTTTTGACTCCAGTCCACCTTGTCGTCAGGCACGGGGAAGCGCTTGACTTTAGACCCTGGATACAGGGGGCATCTGGACTTGGTATGAGGCGCCGCTGAGGATGGCATTGTCCCGTAGAGGTTACACCAACTGGTACTGACGGGTCTAACGGCTCGACCGGTTGCGAAAGGATAGGACGTTGAGCAGGAGATTGCAGGTCTGCAGGGGAGGAAATGTGAGACATAAGAAATCCAGTAAGTAAGCGTTGCTCTGTCTTCCCTGCAAAACCTGGCTCCATCCCACATGCACTCATTGCCCTCCTGGATATGTGTGATATACATAATATAATATAATATTGTTTGATTACAACATCTACTGTCATACATACATAATCAGGAGGAAAACACACTTTTAGTACTTTTATGCAACAAAACATATCTGCTGACTAAATGAATATTCACAAAACTAATGTAAATGACATACATGAACACAGTTATATCAAAAACAGCTCTGCTGTTAATACTAGTGATTAATAACTTCGATAAAAAAAAACACCTACTAAAGCACTGAACTCTGTCTGCTGTGGATTACAGAGTGAACTTGAAGCGAAACTGTCCTGTAATGGCAAATAAACAAACGTTGCTGTCCGTACCTGACTCCGGCGGTGTGGACGGTACGCGGGAGTCCGAGGAGAGTGAGCGCTAGACGGAATCGGCCTATCCAGAGTCGTCGTAGGACCAAATGTACCATAACCCTGAGACATAAAAAAAAAATCAATCAGTAGTACTGGAAGCACAGCAACATGCAGCACAGCAGTAACCAGGAAGTACACCGCCCTGACGCGGTGGCGTAACAGAGAGGGGTGTGGCTTTGGCGGTCGCACTCGTTTCCATGGTGATTACAGTACAGTTTTACAGTATTTGTCGGTGATTTTGTTTTTTTATCGCAAATAATTCACTAAAGGTGTCAGATTTCGAAATGTATTTAATATATATTTTTTAATATCTATGATTATAGCGTCAAAATCCGACATTTTTGTTGCCCTGTTTTTTTTTTTCTAGCGTAATTTCAGCATTTCTTTGCGCGTGTGGACACAAATATGGCGATGTCCTGGGAATTGTAGTCTTTAACGTTAATGTCGTGATAAAATGTCGATTAAATCACAAAGTGTGTTGCTCTTGTCACAACAGGCAGCGTACAGCAGATTTCGGCACGCCCACTCGCGGCTGCTGCGTGTTTATTTTGCGGGTCGTCGCGCTCGTTTCGCTGTAAAAACGCAGCCTGGTGGGCGGTGCCTGCGAGACGACACACGCGACTCCGCCCTCACAAATCCGCCCCTGTGAGACATATCCAACGCACCTGTATTACCGTAGTTTTTGGGCACGCGCATTTACGCTCGGTGCTGAGAGGACCAAATCCGCTCCGCGCGCACGAAATCCATTTACTCCTCAGTAGTAGAGAGAGGGCCCCGGTCTGAGCTGATCCAAACTCCGTCGATCCGGTCGGTTAAAGCCTTTTTTTTGGGACAAACGGTTGAACCGTGCTGAGAGCGGCGGCGGCGGATCCTCGGTGAACACACACTGACAGCAGCAGGAGCCGTTTGGGAGAGGAAGAATGGAGGATTCGAGCAGCACCGCAGCGGCCGGGGACGCAGGCGCTGCTGCCGGGGCGGCTTCCACGGCTGGGCATGATGAGCCTCCCGCAGCGGGACCCAAACCCGAGTGCGAGTCCGTGAAGGGCCAACTATTTGACGTGGGGCCCCGCTACACGAACCTCTCTTACATCGGGGAGGGGGCTTACGGGATGGTGTGGTGAGTTATCGGCCATCACGGCGTCTCAGTCAGAAGCGCTAGCTCGCGTAAGCTTGTTTGTTAGCAAATAAGGCTACAGCCAGCGAGCCAAACACAGCTGTTACATTCAACAAGCGTCATGTAGTAAACAAAGGAGGTGTCACGACGCGTGTTTTCAGACCAGCTGCCCAACACCCAGACATTTATTTCACCTCAAATGCCTCCCGTGTTGTGGTTAGCAGGTTAGCCGAGCAGCTACAGGCGTGGCTACGAGCAGCTTTACAGGAAACAAGATTGGGAGTGATTGCGCAGGACGTAGTTTTGCTCGCGGATCAGAAATCTTTTGCAGACATGCATTTGACCGCAAGTTTGACTCAGTTCAATCGATTTTTTTTTTCTTCCGTCTCTGCTCGGTTGCTAAACGAGTCGAGCCTGCAGCAGAGCCGCTGCAGAGGACGCGAGTGGGAATAGTGTGCAGTTGTAGCGAGGCCTCCTCTTTTCCTCGTGTGTTATCGCTGTATGTGATCTCCAAAGCTTTGTGTGGACGTGTTAATAAAAAAAAAAGCCACGCACACGCCACCCTGTTGCACTTGACATCAGTGCCTAGTCATTGCTGCTGCTGAGGCTGAACCGTGAGCACAATCAGTGGATGCGTGGATGTCTCACACAGATGACAGCAGATGCCTGTCATGATCAAACAAGGAGAGAGTGAGAGTGTGTGTGTGTGTGTGACAGAGGAGCACTGTGCTGTTTTGCTCGTGTCATCGTGCTCATGTGATCCACACACCGGTGCAGCATTTGTAAACATTGTCAACACGGTGAAAGGAGTTTCAGGGAAACTGCCAGGTCACCGCTGCACAGATGTTTTGTGAAGACACACACACACACACAGACACACAGGCGTGTGATCGTGCCCGGTCTACGCAGTGTGTTGTGCAATAAGTGAATGTGCCTCCACAAAGAGGAAAGATGTGATGTAACTATTGTTCCTGTTGAGGATGAGTGTGTGTGTGTGTGTGTGTGTGTGTGTGTGTGTGTGTGTAAAAAGCCAAGCTGGGGGCCCCAAACCCTCCCAGAAAACACACCGTCTACACCCACACCACACTGACACTCAGGCCTACACCTACAGCACTTCACGCACATCACATGTACATCTGACCACCGTGCAACACCCTTTTTATTAGCATTAG
This sequence comes from Nibea coibor, assembly GCA_023373845.1. Classification (NCBI taxonomy): domain Eukaryota; kingdom Metazoa; phylum Chordata; class Actinopteri; family Sciaenidae; genus Nibea; species Nibea coibor. The sequence goes on from CM041727.1 coordinate 6,898,353, forward strand.
CCCGGTTTTCTGATACCGTCATTGTGTGTGTGCGTGTGGATTGTTGCAGTGTGTAATATGAAACTTGTATTGTGCTTCTATCCAGCTCCGCTCTGGACAACATGACGAGCCAGCGCGTCGCCATCAAGAAAATCAGCCCGTTCGAGCACCAGACGTACTGCCAGCGCACGCTGAGAGAAATCAAGATCCTGCTGCGCTTCCACCATGAGAATATCATCGGCATCAACGACATTCTCCGGGCACGGCACATTGACAACATGAGGGACGTGTATCCTTTTTTTTCTTTAATGCTTCAGAGGCAACTTATTATTACACAGGATCAAACTGCGTTTGACTATTTGTGACAGATCAAGTCACCGCTTCCAGTCAGCCACAGTCGCCAACCACAGTCCAAATCAGTACTTCTGATCAAAAAACGGGTGGTGTTGCGTTCAATAACCTGTAACGCAACCGAGTCGTGACTTCATCTTCCTTCATTTTTAGGTGTGTGTGGCTGTGACAACGCCTGACATCAAAACAACAGCAGAGGCGGCGTGTCTTTGTGGGGAGGTTAAACCAAACAAACAAGTAGTTATTAATCCAGCTTTCCCTCACTCTGCTCGTGCTACAGAGCCTACAGAGTGACAGTGCAGAGCAGCTAACAGCGGACTGTAGGCACGGCCGGTCAGCGAGTTGCTGCTGAGTTGCTACTTTCTCTGTGAAAAGCTGCTTTGTCCACTGAAAAACAGAAAAGAAATGTGTGATGTCCTTGTATCTTTTTTTTGTGTGTGTGTGTATGTGTGCTTTAGTTGCTCCACTTTGTTGTATCGTGTCGTTGCTGGTGATGAATCCTGATTAGGGCCGATGTAACCAAATCCAGGGACCAGGCATCGATTCCTTTCTGCATGTAGCTCGGCTGGTAGGAGCGCTGCACGCCGGGGTCTCTTGTATCAACGGGACAACAAACGTGGTTTTACACCAAGTACACCAAGACGCTTCGAGCTATGCGAGATCGATTTCACGCGTAGTCGCTTCCTGGAGTTTGTTACCAGGAAAAATTGTGAATGCGAGCATGAGCTGTAGTCTGAGTGCTGTAGCTAGGAGGTGCTGTATGATGACACAACAAGAGAAAGCGGGCATCTTCTGTTTGCGTTCACTTCGGCTCAACGCGATCGTGGGCTGCGAAGGTGTGGATTTTATCTTACCACGGTTAGAACAGAAACATCTCCACGGTTACACAGTTTGCCTCGAGTGCGATCGCGTCCCGTTCAGACGCTTTGCAATCCAGCCTGGAACTGCAGCGTCAACAACAATGAATGGACGAATGTCTTCTGTGATTAATTTCTGAATTTGTCTGTGTTTTAAATGTTATTGTTGTTAGCCATCCACTGTTAATCCCACGATACCTGCAGTTGTCGTCCTGTCGGAGCAGAGACCTCTGGGCAATTCATCCAGTAGTTGTTGAGATACCAAAGTAGTGGGCTGACCAAGGCTGCCATTCCTGCTGTGGTTAAGAAATGTACACTCTTATAGTACCACAAACGTCTGACATTTCTCACTATTCGTGCAGACGTTTTGGACTCCGCTGGCTCTTGCGACTGTGTTAAACAACACACTGGTTGCTGTGGTTATGGTTGTTTATTGTGGTTCGCATGATTTGAGGAACAACATTGTTGCACCACACTTCTTGCACCTATTTGACTGACCGCACTAAACACAAGTTGAAGTTCTCATTTTGTCCGGCAAGAAATAAAATAAGAAAACATGTCGGAGGAATCCAGAGTCTGGAGGCTCGAACCAAATTTAGGTTTTATTCATAATCTTATGTTGCTGAATAATTCAGGGCAAAGTCCTTATGTTTCTCCCGGTGTCTCCATCGTCGTCCTCCTTGACCCGTGCGTCCCTCCAGCTACATCGTGCAGACTCTGATGGAGACAGACTTGTACAAGCTGCTGAAGAGCCAGAAGCTGAGCAACGACCACATCTGCTATTTCCTCTACCAGATCCTGCGAGGACTCAAGTACATCCACTCGGCCAACGTGTTGCACCGCGACCTCAAGCCCTCCAACCTGCTCATCAACACCACCTGTGACCTCAAGGTCAGCACACGCACACCTTCGTCACTCGGGACAACCATATTCGTTAAATCGGCTGCACCTATAGCACGGGACAGCTACATACGCATGCTTACTATGTGCAAATCCTGCATTTATATGTTGTATTAAACTTCCCTATGATTCCCAGTTCATACACTGGTTAAGACACTGGCAGAAAAACCTAAAATGGGGATTTTTCTTAGGTCGATTGCTTCTGTAGAAATTACCATGAGTTATGTGTTTATTTAAACATCGGTGCCAGTAGCACGTCGCACCAGCTCTCGCCAACACTGAACAGGAATCTCAGGAATGTAGGATACGGATGATGGATTGACCCAACCCCTTCCTGGCTGGACTTGGCTCCACCAAAGTGTCGTTTCTCTGTATGTTTCGGACTTCAAACACGCTGTTCTCGTGCATTTTAAGAGTAACAACGACGCAGACGAGCATCCACTGTGGGGCAAACACCGAATCCAGATTTTGTCTTTGCAGATACGTCATTTAAATGACAAACTTTGCTGTTAAATGATCTCTGAAGGCATTTCTGCTTCCTGTTCCCACTTCCGCCAACATGCAGTTTGAGAAAATGTACCCACAGAACATTTAGCTAAATGGAAAGTGCTTTATGTCTAATCATATCATGGAGATAATTACTGCTGTCCAACTCTATAAAGACCATAAGAGCTGTGAAGACATTTGTCTGACTCTTTGTCTCCTCCTCAGATCTGTGACTTTGGCCTGGCACGGATAGCCGACCCCGAGCACGACCACACGGGTTTCTTGACGGAGTACGTGGCCACACGTTGGTACAGGGCTCCAGAAATCATGCTCAACTCAAAGGTAGGTGTGTGAGGAGTGTGGAGAAGTACAATGAAAGCATTTAGTATATGCTATATTAATCATATACTCACGAGTGTAACAATATAGCAGTTGTGTGTGATGTATAAACTGCAGACTATCTTTAGGGCTAATCAGGATGACCTTTCTATCACCCTTGACCAGGTCAAGAGTGGAAGGAGGGAGTTTCAGGTAAATCATGTTAACGAGAGGTATCTGCTTGAACGTTCTGTGTGTTAATAAAAACAAGCCAAATGTGTAAACGGGCAGAACTCGCGGGATGCGTGGTAAACAGACTGCGGAGTCTGAGCTGGCTTCTCCCTTTGCAAAGGTGAACACAAAGACTGGGTCTTGTGTGCTTTATTTTCTTAACATGAATTACTCTATCTCATAACGGCTTGATCAGAGGATCCAGGGTGGCAAGTTGGACCACAACAGGAGCTGATGTGGACTCCGTGTTAGGGTGGATGTCTCCTTTCCTCCTCACTATATCTGTGTGTTTGTGTCTCAGGGCTACTCCAAGTCCATTGACATCTGGTCAGTGGGCTGCATCCTGGCTGAGATGTTGTCCAACAGGCCTATCTTTCCCGGGAAACACTACCTGGACCAGCTCAACCACATACTGGGTAAGCGCATTTTTACAAATGATCACACAGTGAATTTATTTAAGCACCTGGTATGTTCATCAGTCAGTTACTTAACACTCTGGGGCAAGTAGATTTGATGGCATTTATGGAAATCTGCCCTATGAGTAGCCACATTGAATGACGTCCCTCTCTGTGTACAGGCATCCTCGGCTCTCCAACTCAAGAAGATCTGAACTGCATCATCAACATGAAGGCGAGGAACTACCTGCAGGCCCTGCCTGACAAACCCAGGGTCCCCTGGGAAAAGATCTACATCAAGGCTGACCCAAAAGGTACGTCGACGCATGCTCGTTTATAAACCCGGGTAAAGCAGAGAAAATAAGACGCATGTATCTAAAATAACAAAACTGATCTGGGGAAGTAGGTGGAGGCTGAAGCAGCCCTCTGTGGCCCTGTTACAGCGCAGCTCGTGTGGGGAAAGGAAGTAAGATAAACCAATTGTTTTTGCTAACCATGATAAAACCAAGTTATATAATAAAACCAAGTTATTTATTAGTTTATATTCATATTAGTTATACGACAAAAAAAGGTAAAAAAAGGAAACAAAGGGCGAACAGAAAAAAAACAGTCCAATTATCTAAGTAAACTTAAATCTAAATTATTATCTATAACCAAAAAAAAGAAACAACCTAAATCTAGAGACTCTAACAACAAACTTCCTCAGTATATGCATCACATCGTCATCAATATTCATGATGAATTTATGAGTACAACAACCGAGGTGAGCTCAACACGGAAACGCAAGCCGCCACGACTGTCTGTTCTGGCTTATCTTTAGATTGGAGACCGGCAGATTAGATTTATAGGTCGAGCAGCCGTCGCCCTCCGAGACGCGGGTGACTACGGTTGCTATGCCTCCTCACACACACTTTTTGTACACAATAAAACACTGCAAGCAAAGGCAGCGGCTGCAACAGGCCCACAGTTCGCTCATTCAGTTGTGCTGTTCTTTTGTAACCGCTGAGCTCGATCGATAACGGGCGTTTCTGTCGCCAACAAACCTAAAAAAAATATTTACGGGACATGCTTTTAATGTGCGATTATTGTTTGTCAGATGCTCCACGTGGGCTGTTTGTTATAATAATAACGATGTTGTTTACATTCATAATAATCATGGAGGAGTTGGCACAGCTGAGAGCTTCAGCAAGAACATACTGTACATATCACACAGCCAAAATACTCATTAATTATTAACTCTATTAAAATGTGGTTTGTTTTGTGTGACAGTAAAGTCATACTGAATGCACCTCCATCTTACATTTGTGTATTAAGGGGCTTTTATTTTTTTAAATGTGATGCAATACAATGAATTTAAAAAATAAAAGTACCACCAAGTGAATAATTTGATCGTTTCAGCGTTGTTGTTGTTGCAGCTCATCCTGCTGACTAACGCTCTTCATTAATCTGTCGTAGCTCTGGACCTGCTGGGCCGCATGTTGACCTTCAACCCCTTCAAGCGCATCAGCGTCGAGGAGGCCCTGGCTCATCCTTACCTGGAGCAGTACTTCGACCCCACAGATGAGGTACGCACACGGACGGAGCCGCCATTACAAACTTTTATCAGAACTTTTATCAAAATTATCAGACACAAACCAAATGAAACTTATCCGTGTCATATTTTGCGGCGTAAATTGCGAGTCGGACTCAGATTCAGAAGCTGGTACGAAAATGATGAAATAAACAAAGCGAGAACACACACACACACGGGTAGATGATCAGAGTTTAGTGCGTGCAAACTGCCAGTGGTAAAAACAGACGAAACTAACTACGTAGCATGTTTACACGTGTAGAAGCACGTTTGGCAGAACCTACACCGGGAAAATGGCCAAATCTGAGCAAGTAAACAATGTCTGGCGGGCTAAACGCTCGCTTCTGAAACGCTGCTGAAGTCGCGTGCAGGACGGACCAAAACTGTGGCGTGTAGGCCTATGTGCCAGACACGTGTGCAGTGGAGATTTCGGAGCCCCCAAAAAAGAGAGGTTTCTCCTCAGCACAGCGCTCATGTGACAAAAATCATCGATTCTAATGTTCATCCGGAGCATCCCTAAAATTTTTAGATTTTTTTAAGATTTAGAGTACAAAAGCCAAGTTTTGCGATTTGTACAAATGTTGGAAACATCCAAACATGTTTGTGCCTTTGTGCTGGGAATCCTCTTAGCCGTGCTTGGTATTAAGTTTTGCTCCGTGCTTCAGCTTCAGAGACGTTAAAGAATGTAATTGTTAATCACGTCTCAGTTTACGTCAGCAGAGCCAGACTCCTACCGCTGTTTTTAACCATTGTTACTTGGCATTACAGCGTTTACTCGTACCGTGTCCTGATCTGCACCGCTCTGGCTGTATAAACACACTTGGCAGTGAAAGCTGACTACTACCTCCAGATCAGCCTCTTAAAGGCTGAATAACTGTGTGCAGCATGTTGCAACAGCGTACCACACTGTACTTCTCGATTTTTACCACCGACACCTCGTTTTTAAAGCTACATTTGAGCTTCTACTTGAATGTTTGTATTATGTGTGTGTTTGTGTGCAGCCAGTAGCAGAGGAGCCTTTCACTTTCACCATGGAGCTCGACGACCTTCCCAAGGAGAAGCTGAAGGAGCTGATCTATGACGAAACCGCCCGTTTCCAGGAAACCTACCAGGGCTCTTGAGACACAAAGGTAAATGAGAAAGTCCATTACCTCACACCCATACGCATGCCTGTACAGGCTGTGGGAACAAATGTTCACTATGGAGGATGATAAATGATCCATCTATTAACCACACAGTCAGTGCAGGGCTCTGGTGCCTTACCTGCCACATATTAGTGAGTTTACAGTGTCGTCATTGAGTATTTGTTCATCAGAAAATAACTTTAAAACTGCAGCATCAGTCAAAAATCAACCATTTGTGTCACAGAGCTGCATTTAAAGCGGTTTCATCCTGTGCATGATGTGTCTCTATTTGAACTACAAGAGCTCTGAATGAAGCTCGTGTTGATTTGAGACCACTAGATGTCAGTGGAGGAGAAACAGACGAGAGCCTCAAACTTCAACTTACACCAGCCAGTTAATCCTGCTGTGAGGAGAGATGTGGAAACTCTGTGGTTTATGTGTTGTAATCAGACAAAAGCCACATGTGAGCTTAATGTGTTAGTAAAAAATACAATTACTCAGGTCATTCAATTACTCTACTAGACTAAAATTGAATCGAAGGGTGATAAACGTCACACAGCAGCTCATCAAAGTTTATTTATGATGAGTCTCGAAGCTGTGCATGTGTTTCTTAACTCCACACAGGCAGCGCATTTACACAGTGAGCAGAGAGCTCTTATTATGAAGACAAATCATCAGCTACAGATTGATATTGTCCTGTTAATAAACTTAATGTCCTGCTGCTGTCAGCATTCATAATATTCAACAATATCCAGTGAAGGAATTCGTCTCACTCAGGTGCAGGAAGCTCCGAAATGAGAACATGTTAAATATTAAATGAATATGTTAAATATGTTCTGCACAGTTAGACACAGACAAGTTCAGGCGCAGTGGCGTAAGCGCCCGGTTTTTCCGCTTTGCGCCAAAAAAATGCAGCGACCTGTAGCGGACAAGTTGAGCCAGATCCAACTTTTGGGAAAAACGCAGCCTGACTTCACGCTGCAACACTTGGACTTGGTAAACCGTCCACAGCCAGCCTGAAATGTGTCTTCATTATTCAGGTGGATTCATGATCTGATCATGATTTCATATACTCTGCTTCTGACTCCACGAAGAAGTTTAATTTGGTTTATATCCGATGGGTTGAGAGAGAGAGTCAGCGAATAAGGGCGAGGGAGCACCGGTTAAAAGCCGGTTAATCAGTGAAAAGAAAGTTATTTCCTGATTGTTTCACAGCGGTTTCACGTTCAGCACAAACAGACACACCGCTGCACGGAGCCTGATCCTGTCTGAACGCACCCTTATACCCACAAATGTGTTTGTTTAATCAGCTTCCAGTCTTTAAACGGTGACCCTCTCACTCACCAACAAGTGAAAGTTATTATCTTGACTATCTGTTGTTCATGTCAGTTAGATTTAGCAGAGATACTTGTTGGTAGAGACATGTTTGACTGCAGTTCTTCAGCGTACTATCTGACATTTCAGCGCTCACCTCTGCCTTAGCAAATGGTGAGTGGGTGAGTCAGCTCTTCCTCTATCTTACAGGAAGTAATCAAAGTTTTTCAAAGTGGGTCTAAGTGCATTTTTTTCTTTCTCTCTCTCTTTTTATTTATTTTTGTGTTTTAGCCCTAAAGAGTGACAAAGCCGCACAGAGGCTTGGAACAAGAAGACTCCAAAAACGACATGCTTAAAAACAAAAAGGAAAAAAAAAATGCATCTTCAAGCAACCGACGACAACAAAAAAAGAGAAAACGAGAAATACGAACATTTAACTGCTTATCTTTCCATTTCTACTGCAAGAGAGCTAAGTTTAACTTTTAATTTCTGTGGCTGGGTGGGGCGGTAGGGTCTGGCGTACTCATACTGTTTTCAGTTTTGTCCATGTTGGACTCTTCCCTCCTCTCACCTCACGTTTGTTTTCCTGTTTTAACGCCTCATCCTGTCCCATCTTACAGTAAACCTCCCCTCCTCTCCTGTCCCGATCAAACCCTGTCGCTGATCTCTCTCTTTCTCTGTCGCTCCCTCTCATATAAACTCATACTACTGTATTAACCAACACCATAACTCTCTCTTGTCTTGCTCCATTTAAATTACAACTGGGGGGAAAACAAAAAAATCGAGGGCTAAAAGAACGGGGGATGCTAAAATCGGGTGTGTGTATATACAAAAAAAATATAAAATCTTTTTTTTTCTTGTTATTTTTAAGTGTGCTTGTCGCAGTTTTTGTTTGTACACCGTCGTTCGAGTGTTTTCGGATCAGTTCAGAGTCGTATTTGTATGTTTTTGGGGTTTATATTTGCTAGTTTTTGATTTTTTTTTTTGAGACAAACATTCAATGTTTTTACTGGCATGTTGGCAGGTTTATAGACTTCTTCGTTTGTTGTCGCTTTTTTTTTTTCTTAAAAAAAACAAACAAACTGTGTATGATGTTCATATGAATGCATGCATTCCTGAAATTAACCAAAGTGGCAGAGAGATGCAAGAACCTTGGCTTGGGGAGCAACTAAAGGATGTTGTAGTTTTTGAACTGTACCTTAAAACACATTTCTTGACCTGGAACTCGTAGCGAGGGCAGACTGGACTGAAATCTCCCTTCATTTGTGGGAAGTTTGTTTATTTTTATTTTTTTTGGAGGCGCTACACGATTTCAACCTGCTATTAAAAAATATAGTTTCTCTTCATCCGGAGAATGAAGCCCCGTTTTCCAGAACATTTCTAGCTCCAAACTAGCAGCAAATATGTGAGAAACTTAAGAAATGTAACCATCTGGCTAAATGTCCACTACTGCAAGAAAACAGACAGGAGTATAACATTACTGTGTCGTCCATATTTCACGTGTCCGTATTCCTTTCATATATTAAATGACGTTTATGTTACAAACACTGAAGTCGTCCGTTGGAGTCATGTTTAGCGAGCAGTATTCTGGAAAATGGGGCCCGGTTAACTTCTTGGCCTCGACATCGCACCACGCTGCGTTCCTATCCGCTACCGTCGAGCGCGTACGCAGGCTGAGAGGCCTAACCGTCAGTGAACGCCCCCCGCCCCGCCAAAAAAAATGTAAAAATGTTATCCCACGTGGCCGCACTTGAAGTCGATCTACAAAAAAAATGCACTTTCCAACAAAGCATTAGAATCCTTTTCTTTTTTTTGTTTGGGCTCATCGATGTGAGTGCTGAATGTAAACGGCCTGAATTTTCTGGCGTCCGTCGCTGCGGCTTCACCGGTTGCTAACTTTTTTTTTTTTTCCCAAGAACCGCTCTTTTACGACTACTGAGACGAACTGTACGCGTTGCTGATGAGCGCTGGGTTCACGTCGCACGGATGACGTAGGGTGGCACCCACCACGTGCATCGAACGACTGCTATCGGCTGACACGAAGCTTCCAGAGAAGCCCCCGGTCGCCCTATGTGACGTGAACGCGACGTAATCGACAACAAATTGGTCAAACTCAGGAATGTCAGAGTGCTGTACAGTTATTCCCGCTCAGCGCACAGCCAAGCAACCATCATCCAAACATCCTCCCCTCCATGGTTGTACAGTGTATACGCCAGTTTTTTGCGCTCTCCCCTCCGCCGGTGTGTTTTCCTGGTTACCCTCCCTCAGCGTGGGTGATTTGGTGCTACACTGGTGCTCGATCCTCCTCCTCCTCTTAAAGACGGCTTGTCGTGTTTCTTTGTGTGTGTGCATGTGTGTTGTTTATTATCTGTGTCTGTTGTTGGCGTCTGCTCCCTCCTCTCGCTTTGTTCTGGATGTGGCTGCCACCACCACCACCACCACCACCACCCGCTGGGGGGTCCAGCTTCAGCCTGCACTAATTTTTTGCCTGTTGCACTGCTGGGACAAGTAAAGGAGCCCCCCTCCTACTAACTAAATGGACCAACACACACACTGGATCCCTGTCCTTGTCTGACATAGACTCCAGATCTGGAGTGCTCATCGGCCTCGCCCCTTCTTTGTCTGTAAAAGAAGGGGCGTCATTTTGTTTCCTTTCTCAGAAGCCATAGCCAGCACTCTGGGATCGGTGTGAGGCTTTTTGGTGCATGTGGTGATCCTCATTCTTTTGTTCGACCTCCCAACTCTCACCACGCTTTACTCAAAAGGGCTGCCTCCCCTCCTCCTCCTCCATCTCTTCCCTCGCCTCGTGTCTGCCACTTCCTCCCATTGCCCGGATCATAAATTGACGGACGGTCACACAAGCAGAGGACTCCAATCATAACTCAATCAGCACGCCTGCACTTTGTCTTTGCAGCCACGCTCTCTCCTCTTCAAGGTTGTGTTTTTTTTTTTTTTTTTTTTTTGGTCTTGCATCCTCGTCGTTTCAGCTTTAAGTTTCGCCTGCTGCGTGTGCGTGTGATGGATCGTCTGCGGTAATTTAAGTCTTTGTACAAGTGTCTGTGTATCTGCTCCTCAGTAACATAAAGCCAAGACTATTTGTCCTGTGTGTGTTTTTTGAAAGTGTGTGTCGTTTCCTGTCCCTGCTTTTACAACAAGTCGCACAGATATTTTGTATGTATTTCATATGTATATTTGATCAGCAGTTGATTCGGCCCTGCTTTCTTTCTTTGTTTTTTGGTTGTTGGTTTTTTTTTTTTTTTTGTTCTCCAACCTGCCACCAGACCAAACATCTCACTGGGTAACCATGGGAACGAACCAAGAGGACCACATCTCCTAACACACACACACACACACGCGCACGCTTCCTCTCTCTTTCTGAGGAGTGTGTTATCTGTGTGTTTGCACTTAAACACACACACACACACACACACAGACACACAGACACACAGACACACAGTATTGACGAGTTTAAAAGGCCTGTCCGTCACGAGGCCGGTTTATCCAGATATTGTTGTTTTTAAATGGCTGTTCTTATTATTGCTATTGTTGTTATATTGGTGAGTTGTTGTATTTTTCTTTTTTCTTTTTTTTTTTTTTTTTTACATAAAGGGAGTTTAAGTTGTATCTTTTTTTTTTTTTTAATTATTAGGATGTTTTTATTTGTATTTTTCTTCCTTCTCTTATGGGCGTGATTATTATTGGCAGTGTTTTCAATCTTTCTGAAACTTTCCTTTTTATTTTTATTTTTTTTCTTTACTTTGATTTCCCCTCCAAGATCTTATAAGGAATTATTTTAAAAGAAGATATAGGTAGATTGTCAAAGAGATATGAGTTATTGAGGGTTATAGTCTGTATATTCATGGGTATTATGAATTAAACGATTAACAAAGAAACAGAATTATATACATATAATTAAATAAAATTTCCTGATACTGTTGGAACTGTTTATGGGTCTCGTTATTTCCCTCAGTTTGATCTTCTTTTACTGAACTCCTGGTCACTTCAGAGATTTCCTTCAAAACACACAGTCCCCCACAGTCCTGGAGCCGAGAATACTGATGCATTAATTTTTACCAGATTTTGAACGCACAGAAGAAATAACTCTCAGCTGCAGCTGCTGTAGACTCGTATTAAGGCATTAGTCAAAGGTTGTGGAGGTCCATCGTTCTTTGAGGAGGGTTAAATCTGAAGTATGTGAACTTGGTTGTAGATCACAGCTCTGACAATAGACGTACCGCCAAGTCCAGTCGCCTCAGATTTTAACTCTCCTCAAAGTCTGGTTAGTTCCAAATGAGAAACGACTGACAGTGTCCTTACAGATTCAGTTCGGCTGGTGTAACTGATTCTAACCATGCAAACAACTGACAACTGTACTGACGTGGCCTGTTTGAGAAGCCAGGTGTCATTCAGCCTGCCTCGGGTCCACCGAACCCGAACATTTTTAGTTTGGCAGCAGAGGCAGGTGAGATGGCGGCAACCAGAGTCATCCCACTCTGAACTTCAGAAACATAAGAGGTGACATCATGAATACAACGTCCATTTATACTGTCTATGATCAGCAGATGTCACTGATTCTTACTAAGAAAACACGGCTCTGTTTCTGGGCTAGCCTGAGGCTCAGCTGGCTAACTTTCTAGGCTTAAAATAAGTCTTTATTTTTGTGCATCAGACTAATCTAAAGTTAAAGCTGACGCCACAGACAGTCTGAGACATCATTGTGAAACTGTCACACAGGCACAAACTTCTGTCTTGATTCGTGGGAATAAATGCAACGCGTGTGACTCTTAACCACGAACTTGCTTTTCTTGCTGCAGCTCTCCCACCTTTGCTCACAACATGTCTGAGCACGGCTTCCCCCTCCGTCCTCCCCATTCCAACTCGTTGGTCATGATTTAAATGACAGCAGCAATCTATGCTTTCAGAAATAAGACGACAAGAACAGAAAAGTTTAAACAAAACGTGGTAAAAATGCTAGAAAGTCTCACTGACGAATAGATTTCTCTAGACCTGTTGTAACATTTCGCAGCCGGCTCGGCTTGTCGCACCTTTGTTTGTCACATTCCAGCTTTGCTATTGAAGCTGAACAATGCAGTACCACACTGTGCTGACTTTGAACTTCATGTATAGCGAGCATACATGCCTATGAGCATGTGATTGTTTTCATATTTCTGGCCTTGTGGGTCAGAGTTTACTCTGCCAAACCACATCCCCTTTGTCAAATATACACAGGTTATGAATCCCGCTGCGCTCCGTGGGATGTGCTTGTCTTTTCCCCTGCACAGGCATCAGCTACATAAGACTTTAAATCTGGGAAGTAGAGTTATTAGATGATTTAGTGTCACAAATGTGCTGCATCATAAAATACCCCGTGGTGGACTTCATAACAAAAGAAATCCTAGAAAGGTGTTGGCAAACATGCGTTGTCCAGGTATGGCACACGTACACAAAGCCAAAGCTTAACAAAAGCAGTGTGAAGAGAGTGAAATAGTATTGCCACAGGCTGGGGAGAGGCCAGAGAGGGAGGGAGGGAGGGAGCTGAGGTGAGCTCTGGGTCGGTGCTTCATTAACAGATTTTTACAGCTCTGAAGGTTTCAGGTGCGTTGGAGAATCTCTTCGGTCGTTCCAGTCAGTCCAGTTTTTTTTTATCTTCAGAGGAAGACAGAGAGCTGATTGTGTCTGGTCAAGCTTTTAGATCCGTTCACTTGTCGCTGGAAACACAAAAGAGGATTGTCGTAGATTTTTCATTAAGAGATAAAATACCTTCTTCGCTGAACAAGGACCTGCGTTGTTTGGCTCACCGTTCCCGCAGTGGTGGTGGGACCTCGCTGAGACTCGCAGGACGTATTTGAGGGGAAGGATGAGCAGCTTTCTGTACTTCATCCTCCCAGCTCTGGGTGGATACACTCTCACCTCGCTGTACCTGCTGAAGAACCCACTCATCCTCCACAAGAGGAAACGTACAGCCTTTTACTGCACACACATCTCGCACAGAGGAGGTAAGGGGGCGACTGCCCGGAGGGAGGGTGTACCATGATGTCCTGATCATGACGTGTGGAGCTCAGGGTTTAGATGAAGATAGCAGGGAGGATGACCTTTAGGACTTAAATTCATGAATGCATGTTTTTTTTGTTGTTGTTTGTTTTTTTTGCAAGTGTAACACCTGCAGCACGTTCAAAGAAAAGTTAGTACAGTTGTGAAATGCACAAATTTTGCAACACCTGTTTGGATCGTTCCACAGGTGAACAGGTTCATTTACAAGAAAGAGGCGAGGTTCACCACTTGCACTGCAGTTTAAGGACAATGTTTCTCAATGAAACAACACAGTTTGTCGCTGCATCTGCGAATACAAGTTAAGACTATGCAAAGAGAAAGACAGATAAACAATATTCAGAAATGCTGCAGACTTCTCTGGAGCCGAGCTCATCTGAGACGGACTGGTGGAAAGTAGAGAAGTGTGTTGTGATGAGTTTATATTTCAAACTGAGAAGAGAAAAGAGAGAAAGGACCATCCAAGATGGTCTCAGTGCAAAAGCCAGCATCTGTGACGATCTATCACTGACAGTATAAAAATAAATAACATCTGTGAAGGCTCTATTAATGCTGAAAGGTACAGACACCGAACAACGTTCTGCACATTATTACAGCGTGGAAAACATTTTATTTTATGACTTATTTTTCTCTGTATTGTTGTTCATCTGCAGCAAACAGCTCAGATATAGATATATATAAAGTCAACAAACACTACAGGGAGCATGTTGAAGGATGAAGGCAGATATCTGATCGCTCACATCATTTGCTGCAGTGAAAAGTGACTCAGCGCGCCTCTGGCTTTTGAAACATCTGGTAAATCTTCAATAATATGGTTGCACTGAAGAACTTCAAGTATAATCAGTGGTTTTATTATTCACTGTTTCCTCCTCATTCACCTACAGTAGAAACAGCGATATAAAATTATCAGAAAAGAGAGTTAGCGTCGACAACATTTTGTCCAAATGTAGCTTCTTTCCCTGTATTTTTGCTTCTCTGCTTCAATCATCAACCCTCTTGTTTGTTACCAGGATGCGGAGAGAGGATAGAAAGCACGATGGAGGCGTTCACACAGTGAGTACCGACTCAGGAAGGCGAGCTGTTGCTTTCGGAACAACTCATCGACCTCTCAATGGATAATTCCTCTTTCAGAATGACAAGGATCGTTTAAAAATGACGTGGACTGTTGCAGTTTTGCAAGTTTTATGATGCAATATACACAGACACGTATGACAAATGGACCGGTGAAACACTGTATTCAACCTAAAGGGTCTGATCAACAGGCTGCTCAAGATACACAGATGAATAAAAGTCTCACAGGGTCAGCTTTAAAATACACCTACCCTGTTTATTAGCCACACTGGACACATGCATCAAAACTGAGATACTAATACTGATTAGTAATAACATGGCGGCATCACTAGGTCAAAGCCTACGCATGTAGAATTTAGTTTCACAACATGAATTTTTATCAGAACACGATCAAGAAAAATATGATTACAGAGCAAAAGTCTGCTGGGCGGTGACATCTGGGAGGTTTTTAGTCAGGAGGTATGGACGCACAACAGCTTCAAAACTAACAAATATGTGAGTGAAAACAAAGAATTCTTGACAAAAACAAAAACATTGCTCTTTAGCTCTTTACAGGACAAACTCCAGAGATGTCGATGTGTTGACAGGGAGGCAGAGCAGTCGGTTTGTTTGAAAGCTTCTTTTACACAGCGAGCAGGATGCCGTGGTCCGCTGGGACTGATGATGAGAGAAAATGGAGAGCATCATCCAATTTACTCTTCTTGTACCGCACTTTAAATGATTGGTTCTTGTTGTCTCACTGTTAGGACAGCAGAAGTGAGCGCAATCTCTCACGTAACAAGTGCACGTATCCCTCATTTTTTTTGTCTTTCCTCCGTCCTGTCTGCAGCGCGGTGGAGCAGGGCACGCAGATGATCGAGCTGGACTGTCACTTGACGCAGGACGGGCACGTTGTGGTGTCCCATGATGAGAATCTGCTGAGGCAAACCGGCCACGACGTCAGCGTCTCCTCACTCAAGCTACAGGTGGGAGGACAAAGGTCACAAGGTCGTGCTGAGACGGTAACTCCAACCTCAGCCGAATAAGTGCTTACATGTGAGCAGCGGTTTGGTGGCAGGTTAGTCAGCTGCTCCATGCAAAGCCAGATATTCACTTCAAACTTACCCACGTCTCACATAATGACACTATAAAGAATGGACAGCGTATACGTGACGTCACCCACAAGTTTCTTGAGAGCTGTTCTGAGGCTCAGTGTGATGCCTCTGGCCACCACCATCTTGGAAGTCCTGCTTCTTCCCCTTCCCAACTTGTCTAAAAATTGACAAAGATGTGGATCATCCTCATCAGGACGAATGCTTTGATTTGTTTTTCATGGTAAACACAATTCATATTCTAATAATTCATAAATAATCTAACTTTTCACTCCTCCTCTCTCAGGATCTGCCTCTGTACAAGGAGAGACTGGAGGTGACATTTTACGCAGGTGAGTTCCTCCGCTCATCGCGTGATTCATCATTGACAAAAAGCCTTTTATTAAAGAAGTAGGCCAGTCCGAGTGTGCCCACGTGAGTGTGCCCGTGTGGTGAAACCTTTGTTCTCACGCCTCTCTCTCCTTCAGGTCGCTACAGCAGCGGAGAAGACAGGAAGTTCGCTCTGCTGGAGGATCTGTTCAGGAAGTTTCCTGAGATGCCTGTCAGCATCGAAATCAAAGAGAACAACAAGGAGCTGATAAAAAAGGTACAAAACACCCGAAAAACTACAACTCTTGGCAGTTTTAGAACACCTCTTTATAGAGGATGTTCATATTCGTTTGTAATATCAGTGGGTGTATTAGATCCTCACAATAAAACCTTCACTTACCATCAAACTGATACAATATTTTATGAAACTTACTCCTCGGGTATGATTTATCTACTATTACTATTAACCTCTCTTGTTCGGTTGTAGGTGTCCGACTTGGTGAGACGCTACAACAGGGAGGGGATCACCGTCTGGGCCACTGTGAACTCCAGTATCATGAAGGAATGTCGCACAACGGTACATGAACCACCTGGGGGAGACAAAGTCCCCTGTGCAGGATTTTACTGTCAGTTCACAGGCGACAAGAGCTCATAATAAAGTGACTGTTGATTGAAACGTGAAGTCAAACTACACAAACTGTCTCTCTGCTTCCGCGTAGAACGGCTCGATGCCCTTTAGCTTCACCGTGAACCGAGGCGTGCTGCTTCTGCTGCTCTTCTACAGCGGCCTGCTGCCCTTTGTGCCTTTGGGGGAGAGTTTACTGCAGTTCTACCTGCCGCGCATCATCAACAGGTGAGTCTGCAGGCGTGTGCATGCGCCATTACACATCATCCGTGCTGTTCCTGATAACTGTGTCACAATGCAGACGTGTCTGATGCTTTTTTTTTTCTTTGTTTTTGTCTCTGAAGGACGTTCATCCCTGAGAAGCGCATACTGAGGAACAAGACAGTCATCTCTTTGTTGGAAAAGTGAGTGAGGTTTCGTTACAGGAAATACTTAAGACTATTTTAAACGACATCAAATTCTAGATTATCTTTTGTTTTTACTAGAAACTGAATTATTCATGTTTCATTGCAGAGTAACAATGAGGAAGAGTCTGTTCAAACACCTTGCCGCTCGGGGAATTCAGGTATGAGACATTTAGCAGAATTTAGCTCCTGATGGTTTCATGCACGTTAAACTCATTCCGGCTAAGACAAACATCCATCATGAGTATCTTGAATGCACCACCTCTGTCCTGATGTGAGTAATCTCTGCTGGGATGAGCTCACCCCCATCGTCAGACCATGAGTGGTCACCGAATAGTTTGAGCATGTGAACAATTAAAGTCATATGCTGTGGCTTTGTCAGCTGCTGAGGGCACCAGCGCATTTGAATACTTGTGAGTAATTTCTGAGGTAGTGTCTAAGAAAAGCTTTTCCCCTTACTATCTACGTAAAAACACAGAGGGATGAGATGCCCTATAACACTGGAAAGTGTAGACCATGGTGTTAAATTCAAAAATTATGTTTTGAGCTGTTAAACATGTCCTGCGAGTCTCCAGGACCTTGAACACTTGAACACATCATTACGGTCGACTGATATATCTGTACTTGCAGGTGCATTTGTTTGTGTGCAATGAAGACGAAGACATAAAGGCAGCATTTGAAGTGGGAGCCACCGGGGTGATGAGCGACTATCCGACTCTTCTGTCAAACTACCTCAGAAGTCACGACTGACCTCAAACACACGATGACGACGATTAATTACTCAGGAACGACGAAGCGAATGATGGACGAGGATTGTGTGCAAACAGAAGAAAAGATTGTGAAACAGAAGCGAATACGCAAAGTGTCTTTTCTTTCATCGTAACAAGACAGAGAGCTGTTGGTCTAACTATTAAACACCATGCATGGGAACCACACTATCATCTAATGCTTTAATCTCGATCCTTTAATCACTGTTGATTGAATTATCACTGTCTGTATGACACAGTGCAGGGTTTTAAGAAACAATCACTGATGTATCTAACAGTGCTGAATTGATTTAACTTTATTTTTCCTGTTAGTGCAATGAAACATACAACATGAAGATGTAATAAAATAACCAGACAAACACACATTATTTTAATTTAGTACATATATTTAGTTGTTTATGTTTCATACTTTCTTTGCATGTATGAAAGTTTTTAAAGTATTCATGTGGCCAGAGGAATGTGCAAGTATGTGTGAAGAATGGAAAAAATAAACACCATAACAAGAAAAAGTGGTAAAAATGAAGATACATGTGTATATGTGTGCACATACACACACGTATGTGTATAATATATTGATGATATCTGCACCTCTGGTTTTGCAGGGGTTAAATGCAGCTCATGAGGAGGTGTTTTTTCTGACTAAATATGATACAATGAGTAAGAATTATCTTCAGGAAGAAAAGGGTGAGGCATGAGTATTTAGTCGGTTGCAATCTGCAGCTTCACCACTAGGTGTCGCTAAATTCTACACACCATTCATTGTTTTGAGCAGTGGAGTGACATTTTAGTTGAACATCACTGACACCAGGTAAAGTACGATTATCAGATATTACTATTGGAGACAGTGGATTGTGTAGATTTTGATAGTGTGTTCTGATGAATGAAATGGGATGGGTATCTGGCTGGTAGAGTGTGTTTTGGTAATTTTTTGTCTGTGAAAAAAGTGTTTGTTTACTGTTGGAGTGAATGTTTAACCAGCTGTACCACGTCACCTGACATCGCACTTCTGATGATAAGGGAGTGAACGTGACTTTGTTTTTACTGTGTCTGGTGGTATCTTCTGACATGGCTGCTTTGAGTTAATGCTGGTCCTAAGAAATCAATTATC
The DNA here is from genome assembly GCA_023373845.1 of Nibea coibor. Taxonomy (NCBI): domain Eukaryota; kingdom Metazoa; phylum Chordata; class Actinopteri; family Sciaenidae; genus Nibea; species Nibea coibor. Next base: position 6,917,301 of record CM041727.1, read on the forward strand.
TGCTACAATTCAGTTTCTATTCATATATTTCTTTTATTTTTTGTGGTGTTAGAATCAAAAGTGTGAATAAATGACAATAAAAATAGAATTTAGTGATTCTATGAATCCATATTGGTGTATTTAATGTATCACTGTGCATCTGTGTTTTAATACTCACTACAACATATGCAGGTATAAACTGAGGGTTTACATGTGCAGTCAGCCTCACCCGCGTCCTTGTTTTTCCTAGGCTACGGTCAAAGTCCGGCCACACTGCTGTGATAATAATCAACCACCCTGTTGGTGAAACAAAGGCTGTATTTTTCTGACCTGCTTTGAGAAATTAGTTAATGGAATATAAGTGGATCAGTGCAGACTGAGGTCTCTAATACATTAGACGCAGAGAGCACAGGTTTGAATAAGTGTACCAGCAGAGAAATGAAGCTCTTGTGATCAGAAAACCAGGGCAGCAGCTACGATTAAAGACACTAAAGGCAAATTTTTATAGTAATATTTGGGGAATCTAGAAGGTTTGGGTGTTTTTAGGCAAAAAACAGCCTCACATTTCTTGGCAGTAAGTCTTTTCAAGCTGAAGCAATTGGGCCTATTAATGGTGGATCTTGCTATGCTGGGGGAGCTACAAGCCTGCATGCAACATAAACACACAGCCTCAAGTCATCAAGAAACCACCTCCCCATCCTTCCTCCCCAAGGATATTAAAGATTTCCTGAATCTCGTCACGTAATGGCCACTGACAGTATAAAGAAAATCGCAAACTCACAATCTCTACCTCTGCCTCTGCCTCTATCTGCCTCCATGTTGGTAGGCCTTGCTGGCAATATGTGAAACTACCATATACGTTGGTATAACACTGAAGAATACCACAATGCTGCTGTTGCAACACATCAATACATTGTATTTCAAGAGCTCCTCAGTGCTGCTGACATGTGCTCTAAGACAACTACCACCAAATTTAGACAACAGGATTTGACTTCAATTGATGGTCAGGTCATGTTCTGTAGCCACTGACAGTATAAAGGAAGGACAGCGTATGCGTGGCGTCACTCATGGTTTCAAAGCTCGGAGTGTGGTGCCTCTGGCAAAGACGTCAATTAATCAATTAGTGGCCATGCTGTTAATTGCACATAACTTTCCTTATGTATCCACAGAGTGAGCGGGTCCTTTTCCATGTAGTCCACCGTGTTGGACCGCCATGTTTATACAGTATGGTTACCATCTGCAACCTCACCACTAGAGGCTATCATTGCCTACACAGTGGACATTTAATCCTTAAAATAATTTGAACAGGTGAGTTAAATAAAAATTCAACCTCATTACAGTTGTTGTGAAAGGGGGAATTAGATATAGAAACCAAAACTATTTTTTGCACCAGGCTGTAAACATGTTTATCTCTGCTGAGAAGTTGGACATTTTAACATACACGCTTATGGAGACTGACTTACTTCTGTAGCCAGCCTCAAGTGGACGTTTGAGGAACTGCAGTTTTGGACACTTCAACCACACATGCCTGTTAACCTGCAGCGTGTACGTGTGGCCCATTTGTTGCCAATCTAAATGACTTTTATCCCGAGATAACCTGCTAACAGCTTTTATAGTTCTGTAACTATCAGGCTTGATAGCCATAGCAAAGGGCTGCTGTGAAGTCGAATCTGATTGGTTGACCCACATTCTAAACGTCACCCGCGGGCTCCTATTGGGCGACGCGGGTTTGTTTTGCACTCCTCAGACTTCCTCCTCTGCGTGTTTTCATAAACAAACCGCATATTTCTCCCGCCGGGGGCTCCCGCACGGTTATCCCGTCTGTTTGGCCAACATTGTCGGATTTAGTTTTAACAAAAGGTCGTGGGGGAACTTTTTAAATCTGCTTTTAAAAGAAGAGAGAAAGACGCGGGTAAAAACCTGAGAGCTGCCGTGTGTCTGTTTGGCTTTTATTGTCCGCGAGCCAGTCAGCGCGTGGTCGACTGTTGGACCTACCGACCGACGCGTACCTGCTATTTTCCGCCTCTTGTCAACCACATTTGACCCGCTGTGTAAAGACCGACGAGCTCCGGTGTTGTCAGGTGAGTCGACACACTCTCCCGGAGAACATCCTGCAATGCGCCTCCGAGCTGCCGCCGCTGCTGTGTTGTCACAGCGGAGCTAGCCGCGCTAGCTGAAGCTAGCCACGAAAGCTAAGCTGGTGGCTAGTCCGTGTTGCAGCTGACAGACGTGTGAGAGCATGTGTGTGTGTTCATTTAGTGACAGACAGACGGGTGTACATGTACAAAAGGTGCAGGGGGAGGCTTTGATTTGGGTTAACTAATTGCAGCTAATGAAGCGAGGATTGTTTGTGCAAACTGTCATGAACCAGGAAGCGAGCTGCCTGATTAACTGCCCTGGCTTTAACCTCTGCCAGCTGTAGTCTAATTTATACATTTATAATGATACATGCACTGTCAAAGGTTAGATGACAATAAGAAGATACTGTATAAATAGAATAAACTCTAAGGAGGAAGAACGGTTCTACCTCTAAAAATATACACAATGACCCTTGTGCAGTAACTTATTCAAATGTGCATCGTGCAAAACTTAAATGGGCTTTAAAGTATTGTAATATAACTAGATTAATCTGCGTGTAGCTATCATAGCCCGTTCCTGCTTCAATAAATAGCTAAAAAGAAATAGATGATGAAATGTCAAAAAGGAAAGTCATGCCAAGTAATAATGCTGTAAAATGTAGTGTCATAGATACAAAGTCTAAGTTATGACATACTAAGTCTAGTCTGTTTTTTTTAGGTAGTAAGTCACAGCCTGTCATTTTGATTAATGAAGACTTTGACTTGGCATGCAAATCTATTTTAATATAACTCGATTAATGTGTCTGAATCTATGTGAGCCTGTTCTAGTAAGATAGAAAAATAGACGAGACGTTGAAGTGACAAAAGAAAACCATGATAAATTATAATGCTTTCAAACAGAGTTTCATAGATACAAAGTGTGAGTTTTTCAGGTAGTATGTCACACCTTGTTTTGGCCCGTCCTCTTCCTGGTAGAAATTGGCTTCATGGTTTTGAATGAATCATCTTTGTCAATAAAAAAAAAAGCCAAACTAAATCTAGCTGAGTCAACAGAGAGAGATGTACTATTTTTTTAACACGTGAAAGAAGATGCCAAAAGGAAAACAGAACAAACCTGTTCACAAACCCAACAATTAAACTCCTCTTAAACTGCACACATTAGATTGTTCAACAAAGCAGCAGGAGGAAGTACACACTTAAAGGAGCAGTGTGACGGATTTGGTGGTGTTAAGCAGTGTGATTGCAACACCCTCCACATCTCTGTTTCCTAACGTGACGGAGAAACGAAGGTTGCTGTGAAATCCACGAATCTAGAGCCAGTAACAAGTTTCACTCTTCTGAGCTATGATTTAAATATACAGCAGTGTAGGAGGCTCAACAGTGTCTGCAGATGCTACTAAAACATACCAGTAATCATTTCCAGGTGATTATAGAGCCTCAATTTGACCCTGGACCTTTTAATGTACTTTCATGCACTTTTGATGTCTTATACATTAACTTAATATTCACATAATTGCATGGGGGGAAAAAATCTGAAATCTGAAACTATTATATTGTCTGATTAGGTAATCAAATGATTGTTTAAGTGTCCCAGTTTATTAATATTTAGGTCAGGTTATCAGGGGGAATGCCACACAGTGTTCGTTTTTTTATTATCAGATATAATAAAATCTCATGTCTTATGCTCAAAACCTTCATTAGAGGACCTTTAATACCCTAATGGCAACAATGTCATCTTCCAAAAACAGCTGCAAAAAATATGATATTTAATATTTTTCCACTTTAAACAAGTCAGTCTTTTTTTCTATTTCAGCCTGAAATACACATATCAAATATTAATGATATTTAGTGTTTTTAACCCTTTAAAGGCCAGCATGTTTACATAACTCCACTTTTTTTTTTTCTCAAAAAAAAAAACATTATTTAAATAAAATACATTTCAAGGAGTATTTGACACACACAAACGCGACACACACTTATTGGAACTCTTGCACAAAAAGTAGTGCCATCTGGTGGACAAATATTTAAAAAATACAACTTTAAAGCTAGTCGTGATAGTCGGAACTGAGACAACAATAAAAACAAAAAAAAACATCCTCTGACAAATTTGAGCTATATTCATTCAACACAGTCAAAATGGCTTGGCGAGGATCTCTTTAAGGGTTAACCACTGTATGCCCGCATCACTAACTCATCCACAACAACATATTACGATCCTACTTCCTCCTCAGACATGGTGAAGCTGACAAAGGCCAAGACTTTCCAGGCTTACCTGGACTCCTGCCACCGTCGGTACAGCTGCGTGCACTGCCGCGCCCACCTGGCCAACCATGATGATCTTATCTCCAAGGTGAGAACGCTGCCGTCCTTTTGTTGTTGGCAATCATTTCACGTGGCTCATAAAGCATTTGAACTGGAAGAACTGGACTGACTTAAAACAATTTGGAGACTTAAGTGAGTTAGCAAGTGTTAAACATTTTGTAAAGCTGAGAAATTCAAATTCATTTCTTGTGGAAACATTCTTTTTCCTCCCTGTCTCGTAGTCTTTCCAAGGCAGCCAGGGCCGAGCCTACCTCTTCAACTCTGTGTAAGTATTTTGCATGGTTTGCATTGGTGACACATATGACATATGATGACTGCTCTGGACGGGACCTTGAAGTTGGGTCGAGTTCAGTTCACTTTAGTCAAGCTCCTCCTGGGTTAGTGGGTCATAAACACAGAGCCTCTCATAGTTTAGCACTTAATCTAACTTCATCAGTTCAGGTGACGCTCTGTTTTAAAATGGTTTCATTCCTCCGCCTGACTGCTTCATGAACTTTCTTTTAAAAAGAGTAATGCAGATACAGAAAATAGCTCCCTGCCTGTGCTGGGTCACTGTATGGTGAATAGTTAAATCACTGTGACCAGAGGCTGCTGTGTGACAACGCTGCATCTGTTTTCAGGGTGAACGTCGGCTGCGGTCCCGCGGAGGAGAGGCTGCTGCTCACGGGACTTCACGCAGTAGCTGACATCTACTGTGAAAACTGTCACACCACACTGGGCTGGAAATATGTAAGTGTGTCCATCTCTGTTCACCGTTCTTCGCTCCCAGGTTGCCGCTTCTTCTTCTTCTTTTTCTTCTGCTGCTTCTCCTCCTCCTACTTCTCCTTTTTCTCCTCCTCAGTCTTCTTTTTCTCCTCCTCCTCAGAAAACTGGAGTAACACCCAGGTGGTTCCTCTTTTTAGACTGCTCTGCTGTGTAGTTGCTGTCTTGTTGGTGATATAAACAGTCACAGCAGGAAAACATGGCCATGGTCTGATTTGAGCTTTACTCTAATCTACTTTCTAACGGCTGCTCTGCACCTCCCTCTGCTCTGCAGGAGCAAGCGTTTGAGCTGAGTCAGAAGTACAAGGAGGGGAAGTTCATCATCGAGCTGTCCCACATGATAAAGGACAACGGCTGGGACTGAGAGGAAAGCCTTCATCGCGCTTCATGACTTTTTCAAAAAGTTGCATCCCTCGACATAAAAAGGGTTCCAGTGTAGCTTCCTCATCCCGCGTACGAGCCATCACTGTGCCACACTTTCACTTCGTACGGCTTCGCCAAGAATAGCATGTGATGCCTTATCTTTTACTGTTCTTCATTGTTTCCGGGCGACCACAACAACATATTTACTATCCCGATTGCTAGTTGTGCTGGGACATGGACTGAATGAGTGCGGGGAGGGGGGGTTTGTGTGTGAACGACTGGGAGACGTTAGTCACACAGGTGTGTGTGCATGTTGGATTTTAAAGTGCTTGAGTGATGAAATCCTTATCGGCCACCACTAAAACACGCTCTGCAGGGGCGAGAGCAGAGCAAGTCAAATAATTTGACCTTCCCACACATCGGATGAAGATATTTGGGTTTTCCTTCTAAGTTTAAGGTGCACATTTAGACAAATCTGGCCCAAACTGAGACATTTTTAGGTCTGTTTAGTCCTGTAAGGCTGTGGAAGAGCTTACATCAGCGGGGAGGGGCTTGTTTTTTTAGTGAAATTTGTGTTTTTTATGGTAAGATCAGAAACACTTATATATTCTGCCAAAGGCAATCAGGAAGTTGAATCAGTAAAGTTAAAGCCCGCAAGTCTCCTGCAAGATTTCTTAAGCCTGGAGTTTGAGTGTCTGCTTATAGGTATACATTTTAGTGTGTGTGTGTGTGTGTGTGTGAGTGAGTGTGTGGGTGGATGTCTTAAGCTGGATGGTGTCGTCTCGGGGTTCACGTCTAGAGTTTCCACTGCACAGCTGGGATGTCTTCACTTTTACTTCATGCTGATGAGATCTATCCTACACGTGTTTGTGTATATCCTAACACTGAGCCGCCCTCACAGATACATTTACTCGATCGTGTTAGAGCAAAAGTGTGATTAGGATTGTGTAGCATATTTATGGTGATTCTTTTTTTTTTAAATGTCTGCTTCTTTCATTAAAAGTGTATTATTTTAACCTAACCTCTTTCATTAAAATACAGTGTGTCTGTAACACCTGCTTTCGTTGTGATATGTTGTTTATATAAAGTGTAATCTTGTTTGACGTTTGAGGAAGTCTGATCTCCACCACTTTCCACATCATTTAACTTCCTTTTATTGATTCACATGGTGTTGTAACAAAGTGTCAAGTTCACTTAATGTCATTTATAATAATAGCATATTGAAGATGATAGCAGAGCTCTCATTTACTGGAAGGAAAAAATCCCACATGACGCCCTGACTGGTCAGTAAATCAGCCAGTAGATGGTGATGTAGGCACTGTTAAGACTGAAGATATATTTTTTGAAATACATTTTAACTTGTACTTTATACCACGATTGTGACAGATGTAAAATGAAATAAAGCCGTGTAGGTCGATTCAACTACCATCACTGCACACGGGAGGCAGTCATCGAGCCACCACTTAGGACCGCCCCCCAGAAAAACCTGGACTGAAAACTGGTGAAAAACAACTCCAACACAACTTTGCATCTATTCACATGTTTTCAGGAACTATTTTCCAACACGTTTACGTGTTTCCTTCTTGGACTTTAAGGTTTATTATAAAGCAGCAGGACTTTGTAGTTTTTGGTCAGTATGTTAATGTGACCTTGGACAAACAATGAAAACAAAAAGCAGCACATACAATATATCTGATCACTGACAGTTTGCTGCAAAATAAAGTCATTTATGCATCTTCTCGAATATTCTCCTCTTACTGTAAAGAAATATCTGGAGTAGGAACAGGTCACATGAATGAGCTCTGACCAGAACAAGTGGAGGGGCTGCTGACAGTCATGTGCGTGCTCTACATATTTTCATCCGTCTGTTCTGCCTTCTCTTTTCATCTGTATTGTATAAGATTGTATCTTAAGTATAGTCTTGTGACACTATTGAATTATTTAAAACTTGAACTAGAGAAACTTTACACAAACTCTCCATGATAATGTTGCAGCATGACGGTTTGTTTCACTTCATGGTGCATGTCATCGAGTACTGTAGGTGTTTTTTACTCAGCAGTATCCTGAATGTTTGGGGTTTACTGTCCTGTGTTTGGGGGTATGGACCACAACATCAACCCCAAAAATAATATAAGAAATGAAACAGAGGAGTTGATAAGACCTCATCTTAAGGCAAACCCCTCTCATTCAAATGATGCTGAGTGTAACGAGTATGGAGTCAGGGAATAAATCTGAGATTATGGGTTAAAGACTGCAGGGAACTCAAACCTACAAAATAAATTACTGTAAATAAAGCCTGTAAAGTTGGAAGACGTATTATATTATATTATATTATATTAAGGGTATTAATATCTTGCAGCATGTCTTAAATTATATAACTCCTGTGGGATAATGATCTGTTCCTGTTCATGATACTTCCTCAATATGTGGCTGCCTAGAAGATCTGAAATGAGGAACAGGACATAGTAGGACATTAGTTGGTTCAAATAAACTGTTTATTTATGCACGGCTAACGCCCTTCCTCAACGTGCAAACTGTCAGCAGTGCTGACACAGTAAACACATTTCTGGTGTAATGTTTAGGAGGATGAGTGATGCAACTTTACGTGTAAACCCTTTTTATGTTCTCATCTTTCACTGTAATTATACTGAATGTTTTCTGAATGTATAGAAAATCTCTGATCAAGTGAGATATATGAGTGCTTTCTGAAAATGCATTTTCAGTGAGTTGGATTATTAAAGGAAGGCGGCACGATGGTGCATCACAGCAAGGTTCCTGGTTCTAACTTTGGCTGGGGCTGCAGCTGAACACCTCCAAGACCAAAGAGATGATAGTGGACGATCTATCTATCTATCTATCTATCTATCTATCTATCTATTGTTTGTCTTTATGTGTGTTGTGATGAAGTGGCGGCTTATCCATGGTGTACCCCACCATGGGCTCCAGCCCCATTGTGACCCTGATGAGGACAGGCTAGGACAATCTTTGTTAACCATCAAGACTCACTGAGGGATGCTGTGGTAGAAAAGGGTTAAGATCTGGTAAACTGGTCATCTATAAGAAGAAGCATGAATACGTTTTGAGGTGAAGTGTCCTTTAAGCTGACATTAGAAACACCCATTTTAGGTGTCACCTTGACAAAGAAGGCTGTGGGGCGCCTCTCCAGGTGACTCTGTCAAGACTATCATAGTGTGTTTGACTCCGAGAGGAAGTCTAATGTTGTTTTAAATGAAACTCTCCCTGCCAGATGGTGAAATCAACACACACAACACTGACACAACACTGACATTGCTGTTTAGCTGTGGGATGCATGACTGTACCTGCAGGACAGAGACACTGTGTGTGTTGGATGTCTGCTCGCGTTTAACGCACTCTGTTTATTTGTTGTTATATTTTTAATTTACAGAGCGCGCGCACACACACACAGTGTTTATGGTTGATTTAACTATGATACCTAATAATTAATACGCCAGCGTGTAGTGACTACTAGCGTTTCAACTGCAGTCAGTGCACTTGCAGCAGAACATACCAACACACACACACTACAAACTGCTCATATTTATATTAACGTATCACAAGCTGCTGGAGATTTAATTAAAATTAATATCAAAGAAGAGTTATTTTAACAAGATGTTAAAAACATCAGCTGGGAGTAACAGTGACGATGTTTGCGTCGAGCACCCCGCCGCCGCCCCCCCTCCGTGTCCACACGAATGGACTCTCCCGACACGGTCGATCATGTGACTTTTTCCGTTTCGCCATTTTCCTCTTCTCCGCCGGTGATCTCGCTGCCAGCTCCGTTTGTCGCCGTCTCTCTCTCCCTCAGTGTTTTAACCTGTCCACGGCAGACGGTGGGAAAAGGAGGACACCTAACCCAACCTTCAAAATATATATATATATAAACATAAAAGTTTGTCTCGTCGTAGCTGGGCAAAGGAGTGAAAAGAGCGAGGATGTCTTCTGAGGAGAGCCCCGAGTACTCGCCTTTCTTCGCTGTGATGGGAGCCTCTGCGGCCATGGTCTTCAGCGGTAACTACACCAGCTCCTTCATCATGACATTTCAACCTTTAAACACGCCAACGACGGGTCATAGCTTCATGTGGTGATATTAACAAAAAAAAATAACAGTGATAAATGTGGTGGGTTGTTTTTTACCACACACACACACACACACGCACCTGACAGGGATGCGAGGCAGAGGCATCAAGCCGCTCCTAGCGCTGCTAACACCGAGGCTAACTCGGGTTATATCACATCATATCCCAGCTTTGATGCTGCTGGCTGGTGACGCAGACCCTCACTGAGGTGGCAGCTGCCCCCCTCCCCTAAACATCTCATCCTCAATCTGTCACAGTGAAGTCCAGGAAAAACGTCCAGATTTGTTTTATGAATTATGAGATAAATCAGATGCTTGTTGGTTGTGATGGGAGTGTATTAGGCCAGCATCAAGGCCTAAGCATCACTATGGGAGATTAAAGGAGAGAGGGGGGGGATCCATCCATTCATTCATGTACCGCCATCATGTTCAGCATGCACTCAGCCGGATACACCCAGTCTGTCACAGAGGAGATGACATTATACCTAACCAAACACAACATACATCGAGCTCTGGCTGTGATTTTCTTTGGGGGGGGGGGATGATAAATCAGCTAGGTGTGCGTGATGTAGAAATCACGCCTGATTTCGATGATGACATCGAGGGACATTTTGTGGAGTTTGTGCATCGATTGAGTGCCAGTGTTGCCTCCTTTTTAAATTTAAATTTCATGTTTTTTATAAGATGAACACGTCACTTTGGATTGTATCCTGGATTGGATACAGTTATGATACCTAAACAATTCAATACTAGTGCACATGTTTTCCCTGAATACAGGCCAGACATTACCTTTTAAATCTGATAGCTGAATCACTATATTTTATCATGACATTGACACAGCACCTGTGTTTAATGTGGATCAGTCACATCCTTGGCCAACACCCAACTGAACCAGTTCATCTGTGATTAAATACAAATTAATTTAAATGTAGGGCAATAGACGTCTTTATATTTTGGCGTCTTGGTACCGATGTAAGAGATGTGTGCTTCTTACATTTTGTGCTCCTGTTCGTTCATTTATGTAGTGTTAAGATGATGTCTGAAGGCATGACACTGGCGTCTAGTTATGCAGCTGTTCACACAATGTCCACTCTGACCATACACTAGTAGAAATCTGTGCTCAACACATACTGGACATACAGCATGTTTTTTGTTTTTTTTTCAAATTAAAAGCTGGAATGTGCAAGTATTTGTCAGGTAAAAGGTGCAGTTTTATTTTGAGAGAAACATTTATTAGGCTACAATACTTTCTTCAAAGGACAAAGTCATGACCTGCCCTACTGATGGGCTGACCCTGACAAACAAAGGCAACGACTAACAGCCTATTATTATTATTATTATTATAGCAAATTTGTGAACAAAATTTGAGAGAAATAGATCATTTGTGTGCATTTTTAACTTCAGCTCATAAAAAATTAGCAAAAAACTGACTTGTATAATGGTACATCGTTTTCTAAAGTACCCCTGACATATGGCCGCTGTGTTGTTCAGACTCTGTTATAAATCATTTCCCTAACCACAGGCATTCAGAGACACCTCGGTCCAGCAGTTCAATTCAGCTTTACAGCTTTGAGTCTGAAAACATTACACCCCTCAGTTAAATCTTCATGGATGCTGTTATAGTGTCATAAGAGTTGTTTGTTTATTGGCGATGGAGTCGGTCCAGGATTTTTTTTGAGGTGACAGTTCCATAAAAACATTGATTATAATGATTTGGAAAGGAGATGAGAAAGCTGACACTGTCTGTGAAGATCTAAATAATAGAAATGTTATGTTTACCACTGTTTATTATCATTGCGATGCCTTTCAATGTACCGCATGCAGTGCAGAGTTGGGTCATGAAGCACTGAAGACGGGAGGATTCAGAAGTTCTGTTTATGCAAATAAAACAACTGCAGATTAATTAATTATTATTATTATTATATTAATAAATCTTCTGGGATTTCCTGTTTTTGTACGGCCTTTCCCTCCCAGAATAAAAAGAAAAATGCTGCTCGGTGCTGAAATTGTTGGTGAAAATACACACTAACAATCGCTTTATGTAATATGGGAACATAGCACCTCAAATGTGTTGACACACCTGCACGAGCAGGTGAGAAGTGATGGATTGGCGTATGTTCATGGTTGGTAACATCTTGTACTCACAGTTGCTCCCTGCTTGTTGCCACGTATGATGCCGTGAAGGCCAAACCAACAGTTACCTCGAGTTTGGTTTTATTGAGAGCAACGATGGAAGACCAAAATGCGCCATGTGTCTTCAGGTAGCAAATGAAGCTATGAAGCCAAGCTAAAGCGTCATCTCATCATGAACAGTTAAAAGACAAGCGATAGGGTGAGGAATACATGCGCCAGTAAACACGAATGATGAACCTGACCACAACTTCAGAAAAAGCACAGAGGGCTTCGTATTTGGAGCCTCAGCGTATCGCAAAGTAAGAAGGCGCGCTCAGTTGGACAGGAACTTGTGCTTCCAGCGGTGGAAATATGTGAAATTGTTCTCGGCACAGAGGCAAACGGACCTGAAGTATTTAGGTTTGAAATGTTCAAATATAAACAATTCATATGGCATCTAGGAGTACAAATGCCAGTTAACGTTTTTTAATTGGTGTAAAGATTTTTTGGACTACACGACGGGACGAACCTTCACACGTGGTGTGACAAACAGGTCAAGTATCAGTGACGTGTGTGAAGTGACAGTAGAGCAGAAAGGTCATATAATAATAAAGTATTGAGGATCAGAGTGCAACCACTTATCACTCTTCAAAAATGTTTTTCAGAGGTGAGGAAACCTTAAAAATAGATGCACTAGTGTGATTATTTTTTCTTTCTTTTTTTTTAGTACGCCTCTCATTGTTGATGTATCACTTCACAGAGCGAGAGAGAGATCTGTTTTACCTGCACGTCAGCTCTCTACACCATCTGTCAGATGTGGCATGAACTGAAATCGATCAACAACTTCTTTTTGAAACCCTATCCTGTCTGGTGTGAATCGTTTTTAAATGAAGAGGTAACACCGCCTAAAATTAACACTCTCCTTTCTCACTCAGCATTAGGAGCAGCGTATGGGACAGCAAAGAGCGGCACAGGCATCGCTGCCATGTCTGTGATGCGGCCAGAGCTCATCATGAAGTCCATCATCCCCGTGGTCATGGCTGGTATCATCGCCATCTACGGGCTGGTGGTGGCTGTGCTGATAGCAAACAACATCTCTGAGAGAGTCACTCTTTACAAGTAAGATGAACCTCAATGATTAGAACATTTACACATGCTCATGTTGTTGGTGTAAACTGAGAAACATGTCATCAGAGTGTATCTGCTACATGGTTTGTATGCTTATAAGGTGAAGCCATTGATGGTATAAAGAAAGGGTGGCTCTTGCTGCTGCCATGTTTGTAGTCCTGCCTCTTCCACAAAATCGGCAAAGATCATTAGTGGACTTACGGCAGGCTGAATGAAGCCACTACAGAGACCAAAACTGTTTTTTGTACCAGGCTGTAAACATGTTTATTTCTGCTGTGAAGTTGGACATTTTAGCATGGGGACTTATGGGGACTGACTCGTTCTGTAGCCAGCCTCAAGTGGACGTTTGAGGAACTGCAGTTTTTGGCATTTCTCCATTGGCTTCATTTCATAGCCATGGAGGTTGCTGCTTGGTTTAAGTGCATGCACACACATAACTACCAACCTCCTTAACTTGCAGCCACATGAATACTCCCATGTCTCTTCCTTGTGGTTCCTCTTCCTGGTTTGTCCTAAATCTTACACACAGACCTTTAATGCATTTTATCTGTTCTGATAAACACCAAAGACTTCCTTCATGGTACATTTGCTGCGTCCGGCTCTTTGTTGGATCGGTATTAAACGGTTAACTTGTCAGTTTTCTGGAGCTTTTTAATTATATGGGTTTTGAGACCCGACCATTCAGTTAATGTGGGCTGGAAAACCAAAACAACCTTCAGAGGCTTTGGCACCATTATGTAATACCCTTTCACATGACATATGTCGAGGCTTTGGTGAACCAGAGACTACTTAAGTCGATCTTGAATTGCACATTTGAGTCATTTTCATGAGTCAAACAAATGTAGCTATGATGCACGCCTTCATGTGGGTACAGTGCATTTAAACCGAGCTGTAGAGGATCTCCGTCACCTGGAAAATAAGGATGAAATGTAAAGAGAAGTGGCATCAACCGACGTCTATCGTCTCATTCACGCTAGCTTCTACAGACACGTGATCAGTGGGGTGAGCTAGTCGCCCCAAATCACGTTCACATGATGAAATTATGTAGACGTCGCTGAGTTTAAAGTAAATCATCAAAAATATTGATTGGTGGATTGTTTTGATGTGTATTTGGCACATAATAAGAGTCCAGAAGCCACATTTTGCTTCACTGTGTCCTTTATTGACCTTGCTGGCAGCGCCATGCATCCCTCTGCTTGAAAGTCGCACGTGCTGCTGTTCTTTGTAGAGAAAATGTGGGTGACTGAGGAGGCCTCAGTGGAGTACTGCCGGATATTTTGGTCCTTTACATCAGTAAAATGCATCTTAAAATGAAACGCCCCCTCTATAGATCTGATTTGTGGCTTCAGGGAAGCACTCGTGCATCATGACTTCTCTGCTGTCCATCTGTATACTCAGCATTCGGTGTGTTGCCAAGATATGACTAATTGTTCTCCGTTTGTCTTTAATAGGAGCTTCCTGCATCTCGGTGCCGGTCTGAGCGTGGGCCTGAGCGGGCTGGCGGCTGGATTCGCCATCGGCATCGTGGGAGACGCCGGTGTGAGAGGCACCGCCCAGCAGCCCCGGCTTTTCGTGGGCATGATCCTGATCCTGATCTTCGCCGAGGTGCTGGGGCTTTACGGCCTCATCGTTGCCCTCATCCTATCTACAAAATAAATGTCTGCATCGAAACCACCATCTCATTCATTCCACATCAAAGCAGCAAGAACAAATAGGAGATTTTCACCTACTTCCATTACACCCCCGTGGGTCTGACAGGATGGGATGGCAGCAGAAACATGTTGGCGGTCGACTTGACGGCCGTGTCCTCCGTAGATGTGATCTATCCATATTGTTTAAAGCCATCCAGTTGTGTCAGGTCTCGTGCGTACAGAACGGGCATGAAGATGTATTGGTTGTTGTGGGATGATGTGTGGACAGTCTGCTTGATTTGTTGTCTGATCTTAACCTGTACAGTGATCCAGAGTCCCTCCATTCCCCCCCACCACCACCACCCCTCTGTAAATGTAGTAACCAGTCTGTGCTGTGAGTGTGAGTATCAACGTTTACCCCTCTGCCCCCTCCCCTCCTTTGACTTTTTTTGTTGGTGGTTTTGATTCTCCGTTTTCGAGACTGCTGAAAAATCGTGCACATTAGTGTTTTATTTTTTCATGTTCTTTTCTGGGACCATTTTTGAATCACAGTGGTGAGGAACTGACAAGACGTATTTTTTTTTCACTATTTATGGAAAAAGTTATTAAAATTTTGACTTGATGAAACTGTCTAAATGGAATACTGTTTATTGAATACCCTATATACATCAAAATATATAAATTATCTGTGTATAGTTAGATTAATTGCACTGTGGGTAATTGTTCAAAGTGCTTGGAATTCCTCTGGATGTAGTGTGATTATTAATGGAGGATGTCCACATGTTGACATGGAGTTGACTGTGTGTGTGTGCACGCGTGAGTGTGTGTGTGTGTGTGAGTGACGGGCGCATAATGTGTGTGTGTGTGTGTGTGTGTGAGTCGATTTATGTTTAATATGACATTCTCAAACACTAGTATCGTTTACCTGTAGTGCTGCTGTCTTGATTTTTTGTTTGTTTTTTCTGTTTAAGGTGAGAGCTCACTGTTCAGTCATGCCTGTCAGATTTCCAAATAAAACTCAACCTCCTCCAGAACATCAGTGTCGAATCTTTCTTTTTAAGATAGTAAGAATAAATGTGTTCAGAATTTCAGACCAAAGAAGCAAGTGTTATTAACCGTGTAGCCAAATTTGAATGATTAAAAATATCGAGTTTATGAAATTAGGTGTCAAAATCGGGTAAAAATGAGCAGTACTCTCAGCTCCAGGACCGTGGGGGTGTGTCTGCTGAATGCCCTGAAGCCACGCCCACTCATGGGGGCAACTGAAACGTGTCAGATGAGAAAATCACATGACTGACCGTGAAATACTCACAGCGAGATGAATTAATCTCTAACTCTCTGCTAGGGATGCAGGCGTACGCTCAGGGTGGTCTCAGCGTGTCATCGAGCCACCCTTTAAGGACCACCCACAAAATCCTGGACTGAAAACTGTTTTAACTTCTAACTCCACATTTCAGTAATATCGTGTTTTCAGCAACTATTTTCCAACATATTTAATATCATTTAAAATAAATCTCAGATCTATCTAGTCTTCACTCTCAAGCAGTTCAGTGTAGATGGAAATCAGCACAAAATCATTAAGTCAGTAAATGAGATGAGCAGTAAAAACTGTAAAGTAGTAATTAGTGGGTCGGTGTAGTAGTCAGTTAGTTTTACAAAAATAAAAGTATTGGACATGACAAATAAACGTTTTGACCAGATGATGGTGCTATATGAAAAGGCAACAAAGCTTTTACAGTGCAGGCAGTGGTGGACATGAATGTCTATCTCCTCCTTATATTCATATTTTGAATTAAAGCATGAACACGAGAAAAATGAAAAGATTTTTTATTCTAGTTTATTCACTACATGCTACAGTCTTTTTTGTGCTTGTGGTGTACGACTATATTAAATACTCACACAGTGCAGTGTTCACATTGTAATCTACCAAAATAAAGAAATGTACAAAACTACAAACACTTGTGCGATATATAAATGTAGCAGTGCTGTTTACGGCCCTGTCCAAACTGCCTGTAACAAGTTTTATATGTGTACACGTCACATCCTCTAAGCTACAAACTGCTGCTGATGAATGAAACAAAGATACCCAGATATCAGTTTTTGTTGACACTGTCAGAGAGGTATTCATTTAGCTATCATGTTTAGTATTGAGGTTGTAGTTGGTGTTGTTGTATTGCATTGAAAGGGGTTTCTCTCATGTATGAAATGTGAAAGAAATGTGTTATTAATATAATAACACTACTGCAACCTCAACTGCATGAGGTTGCAGTCAGGCTACTGTCTGCTCATAACAAGGGCTGTGGATTAAAATTATATTACAAGTACAGTCATGCTTATAACTATGTTTTGATTTGTGTATAATCACCTAAAAATAAGTTGTGTTTTTGTTACTTTACTATGAGAGTTTTATATCTACTATAAACTACTTAGTTTCTACAGCAGCCCAGAAGGGACAAACCGAACACTAGCTCTACATTGAAGTTTTCACAAGTTTCACAGCCACTGTAGTTTCTTTCTTAATGTTTGAACCAAGAGGGAGAGAGGTTAGGGGTTTTCAGCTGGTTGTAATCTGAAACTTCACCACTAGATGCCACTAAATTACAAATTACACTAAAAATAAATACACACTGGACCTTTAAGTAATATTTTAAAGGGAGGACTTAACAGGTTAACTAGTGACTCTAAATTTTCCAGTGCAAGTGTGAATGTGAGCATGGACTTTTACTTGTAATTCTGAATATTTCTCCACTATTGTACCATTACCATATTGTATAACAGTATAACACCCAGAACATCCAGAAGAATCTCTGTTTGTAGTTCTATTTCTTATTTCTACAAAGATTTTTATTTGCTCATGTTTAATTTCTCTGCACATGTTTAATTTATCTGCAAGTTTAACGTCTTTGCACGTTTAATTTCTTTGCACATGTTTAACTCTGCACATGTAAATCTGTCTGATACATTTTCACACTTTTCAGTGATGTTTTTCTACTCAGTCAGCACGACCTCTGTCCTCCTCAGCACTTGTTCCTCTCAGCTGTGGTGTCAGGAGTGTCTGATGTTGCCCTAAAAACTTCCTGTGGAGCAGCCTGTGTGCTGTGAGCCGCTGCCTGCCTGTTATTGTTTACGGTCACACTAATGTAAAGTAGGTCATGAAAAAAGGGGAAGCTCGGCTAGCCTCTCCCTTTTCAGCTGTTTGTGTGTCCACCATCCGGCGATCGGAGGCTTCGAGGAGCGGACGGTCCTCTGCAGGTGTTGTCAAGTGATTTTTTTTTTTTTTTGGTCTCGTGAATGCTGCTCGTGAACCTCACGCAGGTAACGTTAACGGCTAACCGTTTAATCCGGCTAGCGGAGCTAACGGAAGCTAACTAGCCAGCTAGCTCTGACTCTGTATCACCACGTCGCTCCAAGTTATTCCGCTTCAGCCGCCCTTTTTCTCAACAGGCTGCTAACAAACCACGAAGACAACGTAGTTCTGAATGCATACAAGTGTACTGAGCCGTACACACACGTAAAACCAACAGGCTGGCTTGAATTGTGACCTTGTTATAGCCTGCTAACAGTCAGCGGGCTAGCTGCTGCTGTTAGCTGGACCGGCTGACTAACTGAAGCTAGCCAGGAAAACCTCATCTTAAAGGGTGAAAAATAACCGTGATGTCGCCTCTATCTGCACTGGAAGTAGACTACTAACAGTTAGTACAAGTGGGTGCATGATGTGTGTGTTAATGAGAGTCTGTATATGAGTTATTGTTGCCCCACAAAGTGTGTCTTAGTGGGCTGGACAACACTTGTCATGAGTGTGGTGGAGAAAGCAAGGGTGTAGCAAATGTTCCCGGTGATATAAGACAGCAGGATGGGAACAAACTGTGTCACATGTCTTATGCAAGTGTGTGAGGTCGAGGGAAGTCTCAAATATGTTGTCATGTTGTCTTCCAGCAGCTGGACTGATGCTGTTCGTCCAGCATCTGGACTGAAGACACCCTGAACCGACTTTGGCCGGCTCTTCTACTGGTGAGACTCGTGTTGCTGCCATGTCCAGGCGAAACAGGAACAGCCGCGCGTGGAGATATGTTTGGGGTGGGATACGGCGGGATGCTGATGCCCGGGCGCTCGTGTTGGCCTCAGAGAGCGAAGACTGGAGCTATGACCGCCTAGAGGTAAGCAGACGAGTGCTTCTGGACCTAAAGCTCGCTCTGAACTGATACGCAAGCTTTTGTTGATGTCATGTGATGCCACTTGTTTACACTCCAGGCAGGAGAAAGGATGTGTCACCATGAGAAGTCTCAGGACGAACTTAAAGCCTCTAATTTTCCTTGTGCTGTTGTAAACAGTGTGGGGTTGTTCGTGCTAATGTTTGACGCTCGAGGGTAAAGTTTCAGTTTGTTTGCACGCTTTGTATTAGAGCTAATAATCTCTGCACGGAAAGGAGTGGAACATAACGGATCCTGCTATCATATCTTAGAGATGCAGACATTTTCCAATCCAGTGCCCAGTTTTGGCTTCGTAGCAGCCTAACATCAAAACCAGTGCTGTGCTGTTACGTAAGCGTAAGCTGGTAACACTTTTCTTGGATAGTCCGCCTACAGATTATAGTTTATAGAGTATTTGTGACACCAGCAGCTTCGGTTTGGTTAGCTTTATGCACATAAACATTCACAGATAAACTGAAACAGATATTTAACTTCAGCTACCCAAATAAAGTGTTTCTGTTCTTTCCATCCACATCGTTGCTCTCCAGTACAGTGATTCAGACTCCGAGGCAGACTTTTCAGCAGTGATGGTCCCAGTCCCCAGCGCAGTGCCTGTCACCGGAGAGTCCTACTGTGGTTGCGATTCCCAGGCTGAGACCAACTACAACCCTCGCCTGCGAGGCTTCCACCAAGTGAAAGACTGCCACTGTGGAGAGGATGACCAAGGTACAAGACGACTGCCGCATTAGAAGGGATAACTGATAAAGAAAGCACCAGTTTTATGATTTATTGAAAGACTTCTGATGTTGCAGAGTTCGACTGGGTTTGGGATGCCAACAGCCGCTCGACGGCGACGTTACTGAGCTGCGACAATCGCAAAGTGAACTTCCACTCTGAATACAGCTGTGGTACAGCAGCTATCCGCGGCTCCAAGGAGCTGGCTGAAGGGCAGCACTTCTGGGAAATCAAGATGACGTCCCCCGTGTACGGAACAGACATGGTAAAACTCGACTCCTGATCTTATTATGCAAGCCTAAGAAAAAAAAAGTCTTTAAATTGTTCTTCATTTCTGCACAGATGGTTGGCATCGGTACCTCTGATGTCAATCTAGACAAATACAGACACACGTTCTGCAGCCTGTTGGGAAAAGATACAGACAGCTGGGGTCTTTCTTACACTGGTAAGATGATCACAACATGCCACCACGTAGCGGTAATAGCTCACAGCGGTTATTGTGGAAGTTGGACATCAGTGTTTCTGTTCCTTTTTTCAGGCTTGTTGCATCATAAAGGAGACAAGATGAACTTCTCCTCCCGGTTTGGACAGGGGTCCATCATCGGAGTCCATCTGGACTTGTGGCACGGCACACTCACGTTCTTCAAGAATCGAAAGTGTATAGGTTAGTCACGATTGACCTCTGTGGTGGTAGTTTGATGATTTGTAAGGAACTTTACCAACTTTATCGCTGCTAATACTGACTACTGATATGATCAAGATTCTACTGTAATCTATAGCCCAACAGATGCTGTGTTTTTGAAGCTGATACTGATGTTTGGGAGTTTAAATAATGTCAGCTAATAGTAATTTTTTTAACAAACAATATTGATACGTTTGTGTCATATGATGCTATAAACCTGATATATACTGTGATACAGATATCCCACAGCTATTTTCACACTCTCTGGTAGCCAAACTATGTTTTGGAGACACTGTCTCTCCCACAGGACACATCTCCGTCACATTACGGTCACAGCGCTGTTTTGTTTTGTTCTCCATGTGAATTCAAACCCCACCAGTAGCGGTTTGCCCGCCAGACTTTGATAACTTGCTCAGACTTGGTCATTTTTCAATGACTGATGTGTTTCTAAACATGTAAATATGCTGCATAGTTAAATTGTTTCCCTTTTGTCTGCTTGTCTTATTCTGAAAATCTGGATTCTTTATGCCAGTCCGACTTCCTGTCAGCTTCAGCTGCTCTGTGCAGATTGATGCTGGCTGTTCATGGCGTACGTTAAAAATACTACAGACACACATTCTCAGCACGGCGACGCTTCTGGTTGGGTTTGAAACACTGACTCGTTCATCTCCGGCAGCAACGCTGCAGCTGTGCCTGGTACTGTGATTTCTGGCTACATATCAGAGAGCGGTATTTTAAGAGCATGTTATTTTGTTACCATTCTCGATATAGGTGTTGCTGCCACAGAGCTACAAAATAAGAGGTTTTATCCGATGGCGTGCTCCACGGCAGCTAAGAGCAGCATGAAGGTGATTAGATCCTGCTCCGCGCCGACCTCCCTGCTCTACCTTTGCTGTGCTCGCCTTCGCCAGCTGCTGCCAGACTGTATGGACACCTTGGACGTGTTGCCACTGCCGCCGGGCCTTCGTCAGCTGCTTCACAACAAACTGGGTTGGGTCCTCAGTCTAAACGGTGGCGCCACAGAAGAAACCCCAGACGGGCCCGAGCGTCCCTCGTGCTTGCCTGTACCTCCCTTGGCTGGACCGTCCTCCTCTGAGAGTGACTCGGAGGGTTGTACGTCTGACCCCGAAGCTTGTCAGAGGAAGAGATGCCGCTGGACATGACTGGACGGTCAAATCCTACCTCCTCTTAAACACTGGTAGACGATACTGTCCTACGGCGTCTAAGCTGGTGTTTCTTACCTGCCTCAAGCTTTCCTCAGCATCAGTGTTGTTCAATAGTGGAGAAAATAACCAGGATCGGAGTGGGTACATAGGTGGAAAACTGTGACGGCGGTATTCCTGCCTGCACGTCTTTTACTGTGATCTTCTCTCATGCCATTCAGCCGTCTTCATGCTTCATGATCATACAACCGGTATCCAAACCAGCTTCCGTGAATCTGTAAGTGAAAAGACCTGGTGTTATTTTGTTAGCTAGCATAACTTGTTGCAATGTTGTTTATGGGGGTTAGTGACATGATGCAGGGACGGACTGTACAGTGTAACACTGAAGTCACCGATGGCCACATTTTGGTGGTCATCATGATATAAAAGGGGGGGGGGTTCAAAAAAAGAGAGAGACTGTATATTTTCTGTGTCTTCATCTTGTATGCAAATAATGTATATTGTTCACAACCTAAAATGCAAACAGTGCATTATGAAAGTAATCTGTTACCTGTTTTATTAACATCTGCAATTTTTCTGTTAGGTTGCCAAAGTGGGAATCAGTGCGACAGATAGAAAGTGACACACCATTGGTCATATTATCTGTTTCTAAGCCACAGGTTACAGTAAAAACGTCAGCCGTCAAACATTTTTCGGGTATATTCAGACAAGATCAGGTGCTGCGGTGAAGTAACGCAGACTCAGATTTAGAAGCTGTGTATGTGAACTAAACAAAGCGAGAACACAGCAGGTAGAGTATCACAGTTTAGTGCATGAATCCACCTGGATAGTTTCAGTTTCAGAGACATTTCAGGCTGTCTGTGGAGGTTTGGTCGGTCTGAGCGATTTGGTCTCACTGAATTTTTTTGGCACCAAAAATGCACTACCCCCACTCAAATTCATGAAAAATAAAAAATGCATTTTCACTGCAGTGCCTGATCCTGCCTGAACGCTCCCTTAGAAGAATTAAAAACCCAGGAAATGTTAGAAGGAGGTGAAATAAACCTGAATGTACTTTGTAGCTTTTAGTCCTCCAAAAATAAAAATATGATTATATTATATTATATTAATAGTGGAGCGGCTCATACGCCACATGATTCCTCATCAGATAATTCTTGTTTCTTGAGAAACTTGAGAAAAGAAAAGAGTCATATATTCGTTATGTTTACTTCAACATCCATCTGTCACCAGCTTTTCAAAGTCTCCTGTTTATGAACTAAACTATGGATTTCTCTTTTTCTAAAATAATGTAAGCGGTATATGTCGTTATTTAGTGTAGATCTTTTAAATCAGAAGAGACTGCCACACATTTTAAGTAACCTTTCATCGCTGTTACATCTCCATCGGTTTTTAGAACTTTTTACTCGCTTTGATTGACAAAATATGAGATTATGAGCAGTTTTAATGTTTTTTGTACTTTATGCAAGGGTGTCTTTTTTTTTTTCCAAGGCCTTGTTCCATCACATCTTTTACTCCTCTTGACTCTTCGAGGTTGTACTCTATTCTGAATCTTTTTAGCATCAAGCACTCAGCTCCTGTTGGCTGAAAAGATGCCTGTAAAGTTATTCACAGCAGAAAGTCTTCTCACAGTGCTCCTGCAGCATAGCCGACCTCTCAGCTCTCTGTGTACATATAATACTTTTTTAATGTGGCTAAAACACAGTTTACATGTTACACTACTCATTCTAACTAAAGCTACAGCCAGATTCTGTAGTACATATTTTAGAATATATTGAACACATTTACAGGCGAGTAGAGAGGTGGATCATGCTGCAGGAGTGATGTTTTGATGCTCTACACACATTTTCCAGCCACCTTTTAAGGCCTACAGATGCTGAGTGGTGCAAGGTCAATTTAAGTGATCATGAATGACCTAGGAGCGGGGCATAACCCCTGGGTTAGATATGTAAGTAATTTTTCTTTAGAGTATAAAAGCATAAAAATATATACGTATTAAAGTAGTGTTTGACCCAGGTGCTGCCTCACGTTCTCTCCTCAAGGTCTTGATTTAAGTAGACGTACACAGACTTAAGGTACTATGCAATACAAGCATCTTATGTGATGATGGCTGTTTAAGGATGTTATGATGGAGGCATAAAGACACATGGACAGCGATGAAGGTACCAGAGGACCATGCTCATTCATCATGAGTAGTTCGACATGACCAGTGTGTAATGACTTACCCGATTTATCCCAATAAATCTTGTTATAATGTTACCACCACAAGATTAGTCGTAGTCCAGCAGATGAATTTTACGTCTTATTTCACAGTATTTGTCTTCACGTTGATGCATCCAAGCACTTTTTCTTACTGTTATACTGTAAATATGAAAAAAATTCAAAGTGTTTCTTCTATAACATGTCATATTAATAATACTGTATGTGAAGGCCTTCACTCGCCTTTTTCTGTATAACTTATCAGCATGATTTTCAGCTGAAAATAAAATGAATGCTAAATATGCACAAAGAATCGTGTGTGTGTGTTCATTCATTACAAACTGGTGCCGGGGAAGTTTCAGTTTCAGGATGTCAAATTCATTCCGTCAGCTGAAATATTTGAAGTTTTGATTCATTAATTACCTAATTAGTCATTTCAGATCAAGAATGTATAATTTAATAACTCGACGCCTGTTATTTTACATATTAATGTACCACCTGTCTTCTACTGATGCCAGCAAGAATAAAGGGAACTGCTTGATGTCTTCTGTGTTCATCTAAAATGCAGCAGGTCATAAAAATAGAGGGAAAGACCTCAGTTATATTGAAATCTGGATCAGTACAATACTACACAACACTAACATAATTTATTAAAGTAATTACTTAATATTAAACACAATAAAACACTCCTTTGGTCTTTCAAAGGTATGTGTGCACACACAAGGAGTTTGACTCCGGTTACACTTTGATCTTGTAGTACAAACATCAAACATGTACAGACATAGGTACAGTTAAAAAACAAGACAGAGGACTTGATGGCTAAACGTAGACATAAACATAAACAATATACAGTATATGTATATATAAATATCTGTATGCCTATACAAGGATTAAATGTATATTGAGAAATGACAGAACATCTTTACAGGTTATTAATTTTCCATTTGATCTAATACTCGACATCTTTTATTGTAACTATTATTTTACTACCTGTCCTTACGTCATGCGGAACAAACATTCAGCGGCGTGTTCTCAGGGAACTGTCGGACCGAGTGAGCGGAAGTTGTGTGCCTTGCTTGCGGAGGTCAAGTTGAATTCTCGTCGGGGACATTGAGGTATTTTTAATGTAGATATTTGCAGCATATAAAGAGAGTCGATAGTTCCTCTATAGCTCATTCAAATGTATCACTCGGTGTCAGTTTACGATGTTTGTTTGAGGTGTTTTTAGCCTCTTTAGCTAACGCTTAGCCTGGTTGATACATGTCCGCTGACGGTCCATGCTGACAGGTTAACACGTTCAAATATCTCAAACAGCTGCTTTAATTTCAGATATTTGAACCCTCTTGCAGGATAAACGCTGAGCAGCAATGGTGAAGAAAAAGAGGCTTCGCCTCATAGCCGAAATGGCTCGGAAGATCCGGGCGTACCGAGAGCTCAAGTCCCGGCCGAGGGAGTCCCAGAAGTACGGCCTGGACTATGAGACGATGAGGCGGCCGCACACAGGGAAGATGCTGCCTGTGTTGGCCTGGCAGGACGTCCGCAGGGAGAGCCGCCTCTTCTCTCTGCTGGGCGGTATGAGGATGTTCGGAATAGGTCGCCTCTTCACCCGTAAGTCCTGGCTGGAGGAGCACACAGAGCCCAGCTACTGGCAGATCACTAAAGTCAAGGTGGACTACACGTCTGAGGTGAGAGTGTAGACATGTCCTCTTGTGGTTTGTCATCTGGTCTCTTAGGGCAGGAGTAACCAAATTATTCGTGTGTTTTCTAGAACATGGATCACGGCAAAGCATGGGGCATCCTCACCTACAAAGGTATGTGATTGAAAACCAGGGCTCCACAACATTTTTGTCTGTGTGACACAAATGTCAACAGCTTTCCGTTACCACACATACCACATAGTAACAGAGAACAAATGGACCTCTGCACTGTGGATAGATTAAGATTGACATAGCACTCTGGATGATAAATATCCTTAATCAAACTATATGTGCTTGATATAGATTAATATTCCAGTAAACTAAATTAAATAGACTACTTTAATTACATTAAATACTTTCCTGCAATGTGGAAAAAGACATTTCTAATTTAATTTCCTGTTATCATATCATAGAGATCAGCTGCTGCTATATAACACATGTAGTGACTATGTTGCATTGTTTTGCTTCACAGGAAAAAAGGAGAGCGAGGTCAAGGAGGTGGACAAGGCGATTTACCACGACTGGCGCCTGGTTCCCAAACACATGGAGCAGCAGTTTACGGACTTTGAGCCACTGCCTGAGCCACCTGTGCGCTACGTCCCGTACCCTCCTCTGCTTCGCGCCATGCTGCTTGCCCAGCACAAGAAAACAACAGGCAGCATAGTGACCAATGAGCCGTCCTTGCCTCTACAGAGGGACGTTCTGCTCAACAAAGACTATTTCCGCAAGCAGGAACAAGAGAGGCAGAGGACAGAGGGGACACCGGTGTGATATATGTGGTTCCGAAGGTGGAAATTTTAGACTTTTTGGACCAAATTAGAGTTGGTCACTACTTCTTCTGTCCAACTACAATGGACGCCCTCGACTGAATGTCTCAAAACCTCGGACTCTAATAAGTTCTCTGCTATTTTCATCTGAAGCAGGCCTCTCTGTATGTATCTGTCTGTGTGGTAAATATTAAATATGTGGTATAAATCTAGCTTCTGTTTGTTTTAATGCTTTTGTAGCTGCTTCAAAATACGCAACTTACAAAAAGTTAGGGATATTCAACTTTCAGGTAAAATTTATAGAAAATGGAAAAAGGTCATATTACAGTGATATTACATCATGAAAGTGCTGGACATGCACATCCAAAAGTTTAGAGAAGGTCATATTAAGTTGGCCTGTAAAGGTTACAGTGTATTTTGCACTTTGTCTGAAAGCCGGATATCCCTAACTTTTTGTGAATAGTGTACTTCAGACCACTTCATTAAGGTAATTACAGACTTATACCACTAAGAATGTGCAGTGAACACCCACTGTAGGCATGACTGGGCACTAAAATCTCATTTTTTTCTAATTAAAATACTAATAAAAAATAGATATATAAATATAAATCTATCTATCTATCTATTCAACATGGCGGCCTCCATGAAAGAGGACCCGCTCCCACCGTAGATATAAAATAATGACGTTTTTAAGTGACAAAAACAAAAATATACATATTTTCAGGCGATCATACCTACACGAAAACATAGTTTAAAAATAAAGGCCACAAATCTCACACCCTGCACCTTTAATCAGCCAGTAAACATTAAACATTTGTCCTTTCTGAGCTTCCATAGATTTGCATATTATTTGCTCCTCGTGAGCCATCGGAACGTCGCATGCCCGCGCTTTTCTGGGGAGCGTTCCTAGGCAACGTGCCTGCGTACGCCCGTGCACGCTTACGTCCTCCTTCCCTCCTTCTTCAAGTGTGTGCGCTCCGTCCAGCCGGCGACGATGATCTGCCTGTTTCTGTCCATATTCGCGTACATCTTCCAGGCAGGTTGGTGTTTTACGTCTTTGTTCTTCACCTGTCGTTCACTCTCTCTTCAGTTTGACTCTCTCTCTTTCTCTCTCTGTGGATGATATGCTCACAGTTTCTCCACCATGCGAGGACAGCCCTCGGCTAGCTACGACAGGAGCGGTTAACTGGTGAAACTACGGTGTTACGAAGGTGCAGTTAACTTTGTTAGACATGACATAACTAATGTTATGTTACACAGAAGTAATGTAGAGCTGCTCGGGTTTGAAGTGTGACTATTAACACCCAAAATGCCTGCGCGTGCTAACCTAACGTCCCCATAACGGCAGCTACGTGCGGTACTTAGCTTATTTCGCAGTGAGGACTCATTGACTGCCCCGCTCGGCAGTCAATGAGGGAAATAAGTTGATTCATCATCCTATTAATAGCTCACGTGTTAGCTGTAGGATTCACGAGAGGGCAAGCGAGAGGCTCCTGCAGCCGGAGAGAGCTGCTGCAAATGGGGCCGAGAAAAAGGTCAAGGGGAGAGCTACGTGAGCCCGGAGAGGTGGTGGTGGTGGTTAAACGAGCCAAGGCTGAAGAAGAAGAAGAAGACAGTGGTGAGACCAAACATGGGCTGAAATGACTCAGACTGAGAGCTTTGCTGATGAAGTGCCGAGTGTCTTTGGATTTACAGATTAACAGAGACAGACGTCCAGCATGAGACACAGTAAACATGCATTAAAACTAACCTATGAAAATTTAATCCTGTGTTAGGACATTTCTAATTACTATAAATGTATTATGATATAGTTAAATGACTAGAAACTACATAATTTTTTTGTGTTTGATCTATTCAGCTGAGTAAGATTACAATGAGGTTAAAAAACAATATGAGACTATTTATTTATTCTTTTATTTATTTTGTACATACTGGACTTTGCATTAAAGTTGCAGATAAGACATTTATTTCAGTTTTTAAAAAATAAAATAAAAGTAGTACTAGATGTAAGAAGTAAAGACCTACATTGTTTATTGTGTCTGTAAGTTGTAACACACATGTAATGGCAGACTGACAGACTGAATTGCACTTTTTATTACTGTGTTTTATCAATAAATGGTTTGTTAATCGTAAAAAAAACTAAAAACAGGAAACTAAAAGAAGTCTGACGCCCCTGAATTAGAGCAACGTTTCTCAAAAGTTTCACGCTGCCTTCAACCTCAGGATATATTCAGCTCTCCGAGTACCACCATCATGACAGACGCTAAAATACAGACCCTGTTTACATACAGACAGTTCACGCGGGAGGAAGGTTTACATCTAATAGGAATAATCTTTTTTTTTTTTAATTGTTGACTGTTGTTCAAGAACCACGTCTTCTTCCTGATCGGCACTTCTCTTCATGACTGCAGAGTTTTTGAACCATACATACAATATTTTGCAGCTTGTCCATGGTGATGTTTGTGACTCCAACAGTGGCTCGTAAAGCTAACAAATAACAGACAACACGTGTAGACACGCATGTAGTTCAAACCTGTGTGTACACTGCTGCATGTGTGTGTGTGCACAGGGTGCAGAGGTCTTTCAACACGTGTAAATGCACCATGCGGAGCTCAGCCTCGTGTCAGGCTCTTGAGTGAATGATGCTGCCTCCAGGTGCACGCAAGCTGCTGTGGTTTGTATGTTGTGGCCGTCTTTCTTCACTTTAAACACAACACGTTTCTCTTGTCGTACGTTGTCTCTGGTTTTAGGCTGGACAGGTGTGAATGAGCGCACCTTCATCGCCGTGAAACCAGATGGCGTTCAGCGGAAACTGGTTGGCGAAATCATCCGTCGCTTTGAGAGGAGAGGGTTCAAACTGGTGGGCCTTAAACTTCTCCAGGTACTTTGGGGTGTCAGCCTTTTATTCTCAGTTGAGACTATTATTCTAGTTTATTATAATAAATGAATTATATTTTTAATAATTTGATTGGATTTGTGTCTCTTGTGTGTCAGGCGTCTGAGGATCTTCTGAGGGAACATTACTGGGAACTGAGGACTAAGCCTTTCTTCAAGGATCTGATCGACTACATGAGCTCTGGACCAGTTGTAGCAATGGTGAGATTCTCCCACAGACTGTCCACGTGACCACAGGACACTGAAGACTTCAGAAAGTCAGAGGCTGTAGTCATGTACATTTGTGTGTTTGTTCAGGTGTGGGAGGGTCTGGACGTGGTCAAGACTGCGCGTAAGATGTTGGGCGAGACGAACCCCGCAGACTCGCTGCCCGGAACAATCCGAGGAGATTACGGCGTGGAAGTGGGCAGGTAAGATCGCCTGACGGTTCAACTCTCCTCAGACATTTTGATTTGTCATAGCAGGAAAGGCACACATTAGAAGTAAGATAAAGACGTTTGTTCATGTTTGATAGATGATAAAAGTGTCATTTATTGTGCTCCAATCAAGAAATCTTACAGGAGAGTGAGGAAAATGTCAGCCTGTACACGCCCTGAGAAGAAATCTAATCAGCCAGAATATTAAACTCACATGTCACTTTGCTGTGGGTGTGCCGGATCTTTACAAACAGCTTCTGTGTAACCTGGTGTTTCTTTTAAGTATTAAACATTTCTCTACATGTCTTGTTTTATTTCTCCAGTCCCATGAAATCTCTTTCACCACTACGCACAATGCTTTTGTTTCCTACAGTTGACCGTTACACCAGCTGTGCTGTTCTTTATTCTCAAAAATCTTTTTAATATTGTTAAATTAATCCACCCGTCCATTGTCTTCCGCTTATCCGGGATCTGGACACGGTGGCAGCAGATTAAGCGTTAATATTCCCTCGAATCAGCAACGTTTCCAGCTGGAAAGGGCTGATGAATATGATGTGATAAACGTCACACATTTCCACTTTCCACAGTGTAAACAACCAAACCTTTGTGTTCCCTCTTCTGTGCGCCCTGAACATGTCCGTGTCTGCTCTCAGGAACGTGATCCACGGCAGCGACTCGGTGGAGAGCGCCCAGAAGGAAATCCCTCTGTGGTTTCGCCAGGACGAGCTTCACTGCTGGGAGGACGGCAGCAGCCACTGGATCTACAACTGACGGCCTACACGTGCTGCGCGCACACCGTCCTGTAGGTGAACCAGCGTCACTACACGGCGGAGCATATCATACCTCAGATGAATATTTTTTGGCTTTAGTAGCTCGTCGTTGCTTTTTCGTAAAACTCTTATTGACCTGAGGTGAAATGACAAACCAAACATGCACTAAGCGAGCGCTAACTTGATCAGCAACTTGACCGATGCTGCTGCTTCTGCTACAGATTTCATTGTTTTTGTTCAGTCCAGAACACTATCTCATGTTTACAGTTTTTCAGCAATAAGCTTTGAATGTGGAGCAATAAAATGTCCTGAAGTAGCTGCATTTTCAAAAACACCCTGAAGGTTAATTTCTGTGGAAAAACAGGAAACTTATTGTTGTGAATCATCGAATAACAGAAACTGTTTACCGGCTCGGTTTATTTTGGACGCAGTTCTGCTCCTTTTTAGTTTTTATTATGGAAAAATCAGCCAAAATGTAAATGTTTAAACAATATGAGACACAATTATTGCCTTGTTACACATTCACGACTTTCAGTTTCCGTTTTCTTAAATTCAAATTCTGTAAAATAGATTGTTTCATCATGTGGTACTACTTGAATGTAAAGAGTTTTAAAATATGAGCACATATTTCTCATTGTGGTTTTGTAATATCATCATCGTATGTTTCCAAATTTAAAAGATGCACTTTATCATGTGCTAATATCTTATTTTCTTCTATCAAAGCTGCCACTGTTGTCACGTTCAGGCTTTACTGTGTGAAAATTGTCAAAAACAATAAATCTGATCCTGAAATCCTTTTGGTTTTTTTTTATCTGTTAGTTCTTTTGTGAAATAAGACGTCCACACATCAACCGCATCTTCTTTTTTTTCAGCACACAAATATGTTTAATATTTAATCCACACAGATAAAGATCAATGCATGAATTTTCATACTCAACAAAGAGGATGGGCTTCAGTGTGTCTGGAGATTTACAATAATCCCTGTACACGTAATGACAACACATCACTGTCCACCTGCTTTACACCAAACCATCTGATCAACAGCCAGCCAGACGAGAGAAATGAGTCTGACCGAACCGTCGACGCGTTACGCTCATCCTCCTTCGACTGGTTTTGTAACCTCACGTGACTCCAGCATGACCTGTTTCCTACAATCCGGGGGTCTGATACAGCACACGAGTCGTTATCAATCTCCTCTTTTTTATGTATTAGGGTAGAAAATGAGCAAACGTCACTATCGAGACTTCAAATGCGAGATTGGATGCAAAATATTTTAGTTAACAGCCCCCCCCCCCCAAAAAAACAGATTTCTGTGCTGAACTCGACGTAATTTTGACTTTCCGTTCATTCCACGCCGTCGCACCTTCACTTGCCCTCACATCTGCTACAATCCTAAAGCCGAAACAGGACGTCTGTACGCTTGTACTCACTCACAAACACCGTCGAAGACATCTGCATCTGTTAGCTCTGTTTAAACGAGGTTCATATCGAGGTGTGAATGGTTATGGACTTCTGATTGGCTGTTAGAAAAATCAGATTTCTGGTGCAAGTGCAAGTCAGTGTTGTCATTCACATATCTGTACCCGCTGTTCTTGTTTCGTTTTGTTTGTATTTTTTGGTACAGTTGATGCATGTCGGGGGCTCTGGCCTTTGCTTTAAGATGTGGTGGAGGTTTCACAGATGACAAACTAAGTGGAGGAAGAAGAGGAAGAGTAATTTTGGGGCAGATGCAGGACAATTGAGGTAAATATAGGAGGAGACACAGTGTGCTTACAGGGTGAATATAAGATTGATACAGAGGAGGGAGGTAGTTATGAGGCTGGGTTACAAGGCTCATGATAGTTACAATGCCCTGGGTGGGACAGAAACAGGATGACAGGCAGATTACTAGATCAGGAGTTACTTACAAGGCATTAAAGTTACAAGGCGACGGGGCAGGAGGGGATATAATAGTTACAAGGGACGATACACGGCTTGGAGGGTCGTTTTTTTAGAGCCAAGGGGGGAACTTTTACATGACCAGGGGATAATTACAAGGTTTGGAGTGGCTGGAAGCTTTTGGGGGCGAGTAACGAGGAGGAGGAGGAGGAGATTTGTTTAAGGAGATGAGTGGGTGAGGTGTTAAAGCAGATCCGGGTGTCACTCAGGTATGTAAGACACCTGCCAGACGATGATGTGGCTCCGCTCAGCTTTGCACAAAGCAGGTTTCATCTGCGAAGCTCCAGCGCTCTCTCCCTCCTCCGTCTCGTCGTCCTCTCCATCTCCTGAGGAAACACGGACAATCGCAGAGCTGTCATCCCACGATGAACAAACACTAAACCTTGTGTTGACGACATGTTAAAGCCAGTACTAAATGTATTAATTATAGCGTGTGCTAGCCATTAATTCGACATTGTGTTGCAGCTCATAAACGTGAGCACTGGAGGGCAGAGAACACTATCTCATAGCTCAGCTGTTAGATGACCCAGCTGCACCTGAGATGTGTGCATGGTGTCGGGTTTTTGTGCTCACCTATACGGAAGTCGATGTAGCCCTCTCCTCCACTCAGCACCAACACGTTGTGAACACTCTGGGCCTCCGTCTCTTGCGGTGCCGTTGAGCCCTGACCCTCTGATGGGCTGTCGAGCACGCTGCCGTTCAGGGTGGCCAGAACGTTTCCTGTCGCGCACACACACAAAAATGAAAACCCACGTTAAGGATGTAGTCGGCTACGTCAGCAGACAGACTTTGTGGGCTTTGAGCCTACCGGGTACAGAGACGAAGAACTTGACAGCGTCGCGGTGTCCGTGGAAACAGAGCTGGGCCTGCGCCATGGAGCAGTAAGGGATGAAGCTGCCGGTGCTCTTCTCAGAGCCGTCGTCACCGTACACGTGGATCACTCCGCTGGACGACGTAGGAGACACCTTATTGGCTGAAGGACGAGAAACCGGGAGGTGAGAAACTGACCAACCAGGAGTGTTTACCAGCAAATCATAGGTGGTAGCATGACGCAGGCAGAAGACAAAAAAAAAAAAAAACACAAAATCCACATGGACCAACTGAAAATAAGAAGTGAGTTTAGAGTTTTTTCTCTTGCATGCAGTGGATCTGATACAAACATTTAGACAATGATGTAATAAATCATGATGATAAATAACATGCAAAGCAACCAATGAGTAAAAGCACCGCTCTGATCGACGGTAAACAGTAAAATCAGCACGCAAAGTATACTTTTGTTGACCTTCAGCTCATGAAAACAAAAGGACAAATCGAGTGTCTAAGCTTAAAGAAACAGGAAGCTTCGGTCTACAGGGGACATGAGCGAGAAAAGGTAGATCACAACAGCAGGAGGGAGCCTCCCACTTACCCCTAACACCAAGGAGCTGACCCCGGTGAAGGACCACCGCTACAGGAGGTGGAGGAGAAAGAGAGGGAGGGTGGGAGGAGAACGGAGAGGAGAAAGGACAGTAACAGTTATGAGCAAGACTGACTGAGAAAGCGCTGAGGGGAGGCAGGAAGGTGGAAAGAAAGACGGGGAGGAGAGGGAGTACGCTAAAGGAGGACACATTGTGTGAGGCTGAAACTAGACCTCTGATTGGTCAGTTCAGGCTCAGTCCCATTAGCTGAATTTCAGATCATCATCTAGTTTATTCAGCGACCCAGAATAAAATGTGCTCGTGGTTTTAAGACCACACGGTGGTGCTGCTGGACATTTTCCACCAGATGTAACTTAAATCAGTAACATACAGACACAAACCACAAATTAACAAATATCTCCAGACATTTTTGTAGTTTTAGCCAGAGCAAGGAAAGAGAAATGTATTTCTTCTTCTTTTTATGTGTTTGTTTTGTATAAAAGAAACTCAGACTCACTCTCTGTCAGAGGGATGGAGATGATGACACCGTTTCCAGTTCCTACCCAGAGTCGATTTCCACCAATCAGAAGTGCTGTGATTCGCACGAAAGAGAAGCCCAGTTTGCCAGTACCTGCGAATTACAACCCGAGTCAGCAGAGATCAGCTTGTGGTGATCGTCAACTATTTCTGAAACAAGTTGCAGCTGACTTCGACGAGCCTTCGTTCTCTCACCCAGCATCTTGCTGACATACGGCTCGATGTCCACGTCCTGGAGGTGCTGGTGTGTATGCGCATGGTAGAGACGCAGGGTCGAGTCCAGTCGGATCGACACCCACACGCCGTCGCCGATCCACGCTAGCTGCCGCACCTGACTCTCCCGACGAGGATGGGCGTCAAAGGACTTCTACGGAGCAGTAAAGCGGCTCGTTATTACTGGAATTTACTGCCACGTACAAGACGGAGTGGACTCATAACTCACCTCGATCTGCATGCTCTTGGGCTGGATGACGTGGATCTTGTTCTTGTAGCCGCACCAAACCTTATCGTGGACCACAGCCATGCAGCGGATGGAGTGATGAGGCCGACCGAGGTCCATGAGGTGGTAGTTGGACAAATCCCACTGGCCATCTGTGGACGAAACCACACACAAGCTGAAGTCCGCTACGATAAATGATGTGTGTTTGTGATGTTTAATAATGATGTTTTACAGATATATAGATTTATAATACAGGCGTTATAAATGTGGCTGAGGAGGTCGGCAATTAATATCAAAACAAATATCAAGGCTGCTTTTCTTAGTTCCTGGAATATTTTTACGTTTAGTGTGCGTGTAACTCAAATACCTTCTGATCTGTGGAAAATGGCGAGGGTCCCGTCAGCGAGGGCAACCAGCACACGACCTTTGACATGCCTGCAATCAATGAGCAGACAGAGACAGTTGGAGTAACAGAAGTTCATAAGAAAAGAAGTAATTTTTTGAGTTAAACTGTGAGCAGCACTTACACCAGACTGAGCACAGAGTCTTTGAGTTTGATGGAGTGCAGACACTTCTTCCAGTTTCCAACCGCTGAGTGGACGTACAGCCTTGAAGGAGAACAGAGGCAAGATACTCCAGAGCAAAACCAAACTGCACATAGAGTCCTGAGTGTGACTGATCTTTATTTACAAAAGTAAAGAGGTAACAATTAAAATATAAACTTGCGTGAGCAGGGTGTGTTTTTAGGGCTCCGGCAGAGGTTGTGAGCGACTTACCAGCCGTTCTGGGCCCCGAGCCACATCGTGGGAGCCACGCTGGTGTAGTTCTTTGTCTCTTCACCCCCGTCCTCCGACTCTGGAGGGTGAGATGATTCCTCTTTGGACTGTCCTGCACTCCTGTGTGGGTGGACGACAAACACGGTTATTTATTCATTACTCGATGATGATGGCTGCCTTCACGAGGACGGAGTGAGCTCCTACCTGTCTGAGGCGTCTGCAGGACGAGGCTGGGGATCGGTGAACACGTGCTCGGTAAACGGTCCTGGAGGTCCCAGCTCTGTGTGGCTGGCGGTCGACTCGGGAACCTCGGTTGCCTCGGTGGCCTCCTCAGCCGACTGGGCGGGGTGAATCTTCCCATTCATGGGGGGAGCTGTGGGAGCTGAAGCACAACCAGCGCTGAAATAAACAGACGGCCCGCTTTCTATGATAATGAAGACAAGCAGGCGCGTTGAGGAAGGGCCCACCTTGTCCTTTGTCCATTATGGGCGTGTCGGTACGCGAGGAGCAGTTGCTACGGGCGACGCTGCAGTTGGTGGCACAGCCGACAAGCGTGATACCCGCCAACATGCCCTCCACACTGCCGGTGTCCTCACCACCACCTGCTCCACCATCACCCGGATCCAACACGATCTCTCCTGCAGGATAATCGCTTTCACTGGCAGCTGGATACAAACACACACACGTAAACAAACAAACCAACTGTTGATTTACGGCCTGACAACTTGAAATTAAACAGAAAAATGGTGTTTCAGCACGAACTTCCTGTCTCACCTGGCACACTGGAGATGCAGAGCACGTGGGCGTTGCAGACGTTGAACTGGTCGACCAGTGAGCCCGGCTGGTTGGCGTCGATGATGACCACCTTGCTCGCAGAGTGGGTACTGGTGAGGATCCACACTCGACTGCTCATGGTGTCTGTTTCCTGGAGCTCCTTCGACTGGGCGAGCAGAGGAGACGACGGAGTTTTAACACACCAGCAACTCCCATATTTATGAGTAGTCCGGCGTATAAAGCCTCGACCTACCTTTCTTTTCTCTGGGGAGTTGTGGCTGCTCTTCTTGCCGGCTCCGTTCTCCTCAGCGTGCAGGGGGTCACTGCTGCCTGACGGTGCTTTGGCTGGGAGCGACTCCTGGCTGCTGGCCCTCCATCCCGTCAGGTCCACCCCAGCTGCACACCACAACTACAAGCATGTGCACACACACACAAATATGTGAATGGTTGAAGAGTAATATTGTAAGATCATGTTTTAAAGTTGGGACAATGAAGGCCTCATTTTGGGACACATTTATGCTTCATTTGTCATCTTATTTTTTGTGTTAAAGGGGAACATCTCAGTTTGTGTCTGAAAAGATACAGACAATGATAACTGAGTAAAGTGTCGTCATAAATAAAGGAAAATATGTAAAATATTTGTATGAGTTTACGGGCGTACCAAACAGTCCTTCCCAGAGTCAGTGATGTTCAGCTTCTCATTTTTATATCACTCCTCACCTTCCTGTTGGGGTCCTTCTCCACCAGAGGACGACAGTACACCGGGACGGGCACGTTCTTCATGCGGTTGTCCTCTTTGTCGTTAGTGGCCTAAAAGCAGAGATGATAAAAAGAAGTCAGCAGACGAGCAAACAGATGAAAGATTATTGCCTGCCTCAAATCATCAAAACTTCTCCACTGTTACTGTCCACTAATGAAAAACGAGAACATTCAGTGTCTGTGTATGTGCCGTATGCATGTACAGCACATGCACGCCAGGCGTTAAAGGAAAACTCCACTGAAGTCACTAATCTGTGATGTTTTCCCCAGGATGCTGCTGGAGAATCGACCATCTCTGCTCATCACTGCAGAACAAATCTGACTCCATCGTTTAAAGTGTTTAACAGTGGATTTTTCCTTTAAGGAAGAACTCTGAGATCTAACCAGGAGGTAAGTACGTGACGACGGCATCAATGTTGAGGTTGAGGCAGGTTGAGACAGACAGAGGTTAAAGGTTAAAATGTTGCAACGACAACATTGACAGAGGGAGAGAGGATTAAGATGGAGTCAACTCCGACAAAGTTTCTCGGTGAGATGCAGCCGTGAGGTGTGTGTGTTTGTGGACGAAATGAAATGTTTCCCTTCATCATTTTCATGCATTTTGAGTTGTTGGACCTTTAACAGTGCAGTGTAGAGAGTGTGCAGTCTCGATTATCTGTGTTCAGTGTTTTGTCTGTTTTCGTTTAGCCAAAGTGGTCTGGCCTTTAAGGGGGGGAAAGTTAAAGAGGAGGGGCGCATGCTGACGCTCTGTCGGTCTCACTTGCCTGTTGTCTCTTCAGCGGGCTGTCCTGAGCGCTGTCCGTCTGACCACCATTCTGTGGGAGACCAGAGTTAGAGCCACCTGCCTACCAACACACTCGGCCCCTCTGGCCTTTTTTTTTGAGCTGCACAGGGTCCGATTAAAAATACACTTTGATGCTTGAAAGTGGAAAAAGACGTTTAACTCTTACAGGTGTTGGTTTAATTTTAATCTTATTCCTCTGTGCCATAGAGCTCCAAAAGAACAAAACATGCACATAGTGAACATAAATACAAACATACACTGTTCTGCTGTCAGAAACACTAAGAAACCGACTAAAGCTGTGCTGATTTTGGTCTTTTCCTGAGATTTGTTGACAGCTCTTTGTGAAAAGTATGAAATGTTCCTTCTAATCTGGACAATACGGAGTAAAAAAATGACCAAACCAGCCAAACTAAGCTTCATCGTTTAACCTTGTTTGCTTGCCATGACGTACCAGCACAGGTCAAACAAAAACAGCAACAGTCTGATGGGATGATAGGAGTGCTGACCGCCGACCAGTTTCAGCTGTCATATCAATAATTTAAGAGGACCTATGAGTATTCACAAACATCAGGAGTCTTTAAAAAATGCAATGAGTTGTTACTTTTTAGGATAATATTTAAGCGCCTTCACTTTCACATGTGAGAGTCAACCTGGAAACAAAGTTTTATGGACAAGTGAATCATAAATCAGCTCTGTGAACAGTTTGTTTATGCTCATTTATGTGTGAGCGTCACACTTTTATGTTCAAATCTGTATTTTATTCTGCTTTGAACAAGTTTAACATCCTGTCAGAGGTTATTCTCCCCTAATGTAATGATTATTCCTGTAGACGTCCAGTGTGTGTGTGTGTGTGTGTGTGTGTGTGTGTGTTTGTACCTGTTTGAAGCGAGACGGCACGCTCCAGCCACAGGCCTGCATGATGCCGTCATCGCGGCGCATGTGCTCGCGGACCTGCCGGTACTGTTCACGCCGCTGCTCTCGGCGGGCCAACAGTGCCGAGTCACTGAGGAGAGACGCAACACTGTTACTGGCCAGTCTGGAAGCAACGGGAAGGAAAGGGGAAAGAGAGAAAGAGCGAAGCGTTAGCAGCCTGGCCAGCCAGCAGCAAAAGATGGAAAGAAAAGTTGTAAAGACGAAGAAGTAGAGGAAGAAAATAAAGCGACAGAAGTTGTTACAAGCACCAAACTAAACTTTTATCTCTCTTCTAAGATGTAAAAGAGTTAGTAACACCTGTGCAGCAGCCTTCATACATGAAGAGCTTTGTCTCAACGGGAAAACCAATCCCGAATACTGAACACTAAGAGAGAGCCTGCTGAAAGCTTTTACACTCTGCAAGCTGCCACAAGCGAGCGCGCAAACCAGGCCACCGAAGTGAAGTAGCAGGTAGGCACGGAGGTTTTAGTGTTTTAGTGAAGGGGTCAAGCTGGCTGCTGCTCACTCTTCGGGGAAGAACTCCAACGTGCGGTTGGAGGTGGAGATCTGACACATGGTGTGGCTGCGCCGCTGGGAGAAACCGGCCGGCGAGGGCGACTTGTAGTGGATGTTGACGCTGTAGTACGGCCGCTTGACAGGCGGAGGGCTGGACGATGTGCTGAAGAGACGTGCAAAGCTGGCGGAGGGAGAAAGAGAAGGAGAGGTTTTGCTTTGTCAAATCAAATGTTTTTAATCGATTCAAATTGAGTAATGCTAATAAAAAAGCAGAATCTTACAACTGCCAGATGGTGGACTTCTTTTTCTCTTGGATTGGAGGACTTTCCCGGGACGCCCTGAGAGGGAGGCACAGACAAAAGATCAGGCCATTAAAATGACATTTTGAATAAATGTGTGGCTAAATGAAACATACAAAAACTAATTTCAGCTCATCATGTCTCGCTTGCTGTTCTTTCTCTCTGGTTTACCTGATCATTTCTGTCCACCGGACGGCCTCCTGAAGCTCCATCAGCCTCTCTTTGTACTGATTCCTCTCCATCAGCACGCGGGCCATCTCCACCCGGGTGAACCGCCGCCGCTGCGTCATCGTCATGTCGCCGTCCTGCATGGGTGATGAAAACTGGGAGAGAGGATGGTAACACGGATCAGAGGCGTGCGGGACACCGACAGCGCTAAAAGTCTTTTTCCAACCAAAAACAACCAGCGTTACTCACATCATCACCTCCTTCATCCTTGGAGTCCCGAGACGCACCGAGAGCCTCCGCTCTTAACCTGCAGCCGGGAAGCAAAAAAAGACAGCGTTTATAACACAAACTTTATTTCTATTTGTGGCTCATGAACTTCTGGAAATAAAGGGTGGTGATGCCACAAGACCAGAGTCACTGAGAGACCTTTAACGACGAGGCTTTACTTAATTTTAACTCAAGCTCAGCAGTTACTACCGGTGAGGTTTAGCTCACCTTATAGCCTCAGGTTTGTGATGATGCTCTTGACTGTCTCGGCAAACTGAACCATCCTATTTCTTCACTGACTTAAAACTGTCTCGTTTCATAGCTCACAAACAAATGAAGATTTATTGGGAGTTGTAAAAAATGGCTGTTGAGCCTGTGTCCTGCTCCTCGTTTTACAATCCCCAACTTAGCGCTTTATGGCAGCAGACGTCCCCCCGTCGGCTTTAACTGCAAGTAAAAGGCGTCCTACCGCAGCACGAGCCTCTATAAAAACAAATGAGCTCCAACATATGAACTCTACTGCGCAGGCGTAAAACACGACACGTTTGAACTACAGGTAAACAGCTGGACTAAAGAAGGCACTGATACGCATTTATCCTTCTTTAAAGAAGCTCACTCAGCAGTTCCTCCTGACACTGACTCAGCACAGTTTACTGAACGATCAATACAGGAAACCACGGACGAAAACACAGATCTGTACTCAGGTGATTGTCCTCTGGCTTTCAGACTTCTTCTTAACTTGCATTTGTCCTGTTTATAGTTATCCGTAAATATATTTATCATTTTAAAATGAGCTTATTGTTTCTCTTCCAGGCACATCATGTTATTTTTATGTTTTTTTTTTACCTCTTGAGATCTTCTTCCAGCTCCTTGACCCTGGAGTCCACCTTGTTCTTGGACTGCCTCACAGCCTCCAGCTCCTCCCTCAGCACCTCCTGCTCGCTCGACAGCTCGTCCACTTTGGCAATAAGGTCGTTTTTCACAATGTTCAGAGCGTTTCTGTCAAAGAGCAGGAGATGAGACGGAAATCCCGTGATTAGTTTCGGCGCCTTTTGGATGAGGATGAAGATTAACACAAACGCGTTAATCTTCTCTGTGTCTCTTACTTGGTCTCTAGGAGCTGTTTGTTCTCCGTCAGCAGGTTCTCCACCTCCTTTCCCATCCCTGAAACAGCCACATTCACATCTATGTTACTCACCACACTCAATACTCAACATCCACTAATCAATAAACCCAGAACAAATCATGGAAAACCTCCACAAAGGACAAAAATTTAATATAAAAAGCAATAGATTATTTATTTAAGTAGTAAGGAGCTGAGTCGGGTTTGTTGTTAAATATGAGAGAAAGCACTCATGAAACTAGAGTTTAGTTGTTAATATTTATGTCTTTGTTTTAACTCACATTAAATATCATTATCGATCAGTATCCAGCTCCATGAGTGCACATACTGTATAGTCAGGATTCACCACGACAGTGTTAATGCAATGCTCAGCTTATTAACTGTGTTATTAAACCTTAACTACTTTCTTTTTTTTTTACGTGCAAGCAGCAAGCACTGTGCAACATAAGCCAAGCACACACAGGGAGTTCAACACAGAGAAACTTCAGGGAGCGAAAACAACAAAAACAAACAGAACAAAACCTAAAAAGCCAAAGAAGGTTCTTATAAAACAGGTCGGGGATGGTTTGTGTTTCCTCGTCGGACTCTGGATTAGAAAACTCAGCGACGTTTATGCCGTAACATGAGATCTGACTGCAGAGAGAGGAAATAACTTCAGCGTTAACTGCACTGTGACTAAATGTCACAGATTAAACTTGTAAATCACTCATATCACGATCTTTGAGAGCTTTATCTTTAAGGGAATTTTTAAAAATGACACGTTAGTGACCCTACCAGTAATACGGGCAACATCAGAACTCTAGTCTCTAGTCGCCATGCCTAAAGCACTGAACGGAGGACCAAGAAATATCTTTTAAACATGTTACTTACAGCAGCCTTGAAGTGTTAGGTGGCTGAAGCCAACACATGGATGCAGAAGGTCTGGGAACTCCATCAGAGTTGCTTTAGTTGTTGTTATTTGTTTGTGACTTTAACTTAAATATAATGTGTACAATTGTTGTCTACAGCTGGATAGAGGAGAATGTATACGCTAAATTCTTTTATTTCTGACTTTTTCAGGTTGTTAACGTGTTGTCAGACTCAGTGTGTTGATAGTCGTGTATATTTGAACTGGCTGTCTGTTTCGTTCTTGACTCAGCGTTCTCTCCTGCATCTTTAGCATTACATTATTCTCCAGTAAAGTTTTCCACCTGAACAAAAGTCCATTTTTTTTTTAATGTTCTATAAATACGGAGCTCTAAAAATGAAGTTTGTGAGATGCAAAAGGTAAATATAAAGCCACAGGAAAAAAAAAATACAAAGAAGGAACCAGAAAGATGTGAAAGCTGGAGGCCGGGGGAATGACATAACAAGCATAATGTGACCATGTGAGCGTAGGCAAGGCATGCCTTACCGAAGAAATCATCACGGACTGGAGGCAAAAGAAGAAGAATGGAGAGGGAGGAGAGGCCACAGATCAGAGAGGAAGAAGAGATAGACAGAAAGGTAAAGAGAGAGGATAGAGGAGAGGCTGATAAGCATTTATTAATTTGGATTCGATGAAGAGCAGCAGGGATAAAGAACTAGAAAAGAAAAGCTGCGACCTGACCTGATTTATTCAAACATCAGACTGACTTTAAAGTCCCAGTGAAAACTTCCAAAACCAGTTTACAAACCAGTGGGACGGATGTGTTTGGATTCAAATAAATTCACTGTGACTTTAAAGCAATAAGATATCGTGTATAGATATTGGGCATCTACTGAAATTCTGATTTCTAAGCAATAAATTCATCCTCAAACATTCATAATTCAAACTACAGTAACGTGCCTTTTGCCGGCTTGTATGCACTCCTTGATATTTACTCTTAGCTGTGGAGTTTTGGAGAGTAGAGAGGAGTCGAGAGAGTAAAGGAAAAAAAAAACAATGCATGCTCAGATACACACCTGAGAACTCGCCTATGGGTGTCACCAGCAGAAGCACATAAAAGGGGAAAAAAAGGAAACGGGTGAGAGTTAACAGATGGACAAGAAGACGGGCCTTTCTATTGCTTCTGAATGAAAATCAAAAACTCAGCTGGCCCAAAAGAAAGGCTGATAATGGACCTCTAAGATAAATAAGGAGCATAAATATGATTTGAAGTATAAAAAAATCTCTTTAGACTCGAAACCTTAAGTCCGGGCTGCATCGAACGTGCCTCTGCCCCGTAAAAAGGAGATAAAACAAACAAAGTAGACAAAGAAATAAGAAAACACCGCATGAATGGGCAGCTGGGGTTGAGGAGGGGGTTGCAGCCAGTGAGGGATTGTATGTTGGTTTTTTTTTTTTCAGGATGTGACGCAGGGATGAGCTGCTGGCATGGAGTGGAGTCCAGCCTCAGCCATGCAAGGTAAAATAAACAGTGAGAGTCAGTGCAGTGGCACAGTCACACAGCCTCCACGTGGAGCTCCTGCCCTGCGGTAACGCAAAGCAAAAACGAATGCCGGCTTTTGTGTAATGTGCACATGCATCCGCCCTTTACTGTGGATCCGATTTCACTGAGGCAGCCATAGGCCTTTCCTTTGAGATACCTCTCGCCAAACTAAAGAGTTGCAACCATCAAATTTGCTTTAATTTCGCTGCAAAGCTTTTTTAACATGTGTACGGCTGCAGCAAATGTTCATACCTAGCAGCTCGGCACCTGCATCTACATCTCCAATGATGTCCGACTTGGCGTCTTTGATCTCGTGGTAGAGGGAGTCGGTGTTGATGCCAAAAGCCTCGTTCACGATGCCCTGAGAGGGGCTGAAACACACGGCAGATTTCATCAGGGAAAGCAGCAAAAAAAACCTCACTTGTACACCGTTAGATTGCAACATTTGAGTCCTTTCAGCAGGTAAACAACACCAGACCCATGCATGTGTAGCACTTGTTGTCCATCAAACGTCTGGCAACTTCAGCCCTTTTTCAAATTTTAACTCGACGACTGGCTACACACACACAAAACCATAACATAATTTCAACAAAGAATAACTGCAGACATGATATTCGATATCTTGAATTACCAAACTCAAGCAAGCGAGTGTTTCCAAGTCTAAACAGTGAGCGAAGCAAAGGGATCTCATTCTCTTTTGTAACCAACAAATCCTCCAAAAAACATCAAATATTTAGTTTTTTTCTGGAAACATACTGGTAAGTGAATTTTTGACATAACTTTTACCTTTAAATAT
The DNA here is from genome assembly GCA_023373845.1 of Nibea coibor. Classification (NCBI taxonomy): domain Eukaryota; kingdom Metazoa; phylum Chordata; class Actinopteri; family Sciaenidae; genus Nibea; species Nibea coibor. Next base: position 6,961,158 of record CM041727.1, read on the forward strand.
GCAGACATACTGGTGTTGTCCTTTGAAACTTTTATAAAAATGGCCTTAAACCTTTGGAGATGGACGATTTTCGCAGTACACTGTCTACACGTGTTGTACATGTTAATGCAGAGACAGTGTATTTGTACCTGTTTCCTCCTCCGTACACTCGGGGGTCCACACACATGTCCAGGTCACGGGGCGAATCGATGATCTCCTGAAACTCTGGCCACTCATCGCTGCTTCCGATACCTTAAAAACACATAACAGGACAGAATCACATCTCAGCTGCAACTTTCAAAGACTCAGACTGCACGGGTCATTTCTGTAAACATTTGGTGTCATCTTCTCACCAATGCTGACGTTCCTGGTTTCCTGAGAAACCTGCACCTCCATATTTCGGCTGAGCCGCTTGGCACTTTTCCTGCGGTTACTAGTTCGCATCGCATCATAGTCGGCGTGCTGGAGGAAGCCCTCGTTGATGGGGGTGACAGTGGCGGAGGGGACAGAGGAGGTGGGTGTGTTGGACTTGCTTCCCGTGCTGCTCGGTGTGGCCGCCACAGAATCGGACTCTGATCCGTCCTCCTTAACGCACGGCGAGATGACGAGAACATAGAAGCAAGACACAAACAGAGCTGAATGAGCTCTATATAGAGGAGGAACTTTTGACCTAAAGCATGACTCTGGTGGCCAAATGAGCTGATCTCTTCAGGTCTTCTAGGCTTCTAGGTTGTTCAAACACAGGATGTATTATCACTTAACTTTTTGTCTATTTTAGATCACAGATTCAAACTGATTTAATGGACCCAAACATGTGCTGCATGCCGCCCTCTGGCTCTTTACAGATGAATCCTGTGACAGCATCTTGTGATTGTCACAGTCCTCTTACAAACTTTTTGAAAATGAAATCATTTCTTCTAAAAACATCAAACTACTACGCTGGAATGTAACTTAAAATACGTCTGTGGAGGTTCTCAGTCATTCAGGTTCATCTTTCTCCAGTCCAGTTGACTCAACCTTTTTTGAATAACTTAAAATAAGTTTTTCCATTTCCTGTAATATTTTGTTTCAGTATCATATACCTGACACTTTGTCACGTTCACACATCTGCCTCCTGTGTGAACCGTCTGTATCCGAACATGGTCGACTCTATACGAACGTCTACTGAATATTTTCCTCAGCATAAAAAGTTTGAGAGTCTGTGCTCTTACCTTTGCTGCTTCTCTCACAGATAAAGCGCTAGCTACCATCAAACTATATGAGTAACATAAACAGAAACACTTAATGTGTTAGTGTAAACTAAAATATGAGGACGTATGGGAGAAGCTCCACGATCACACAGTAAAATAACACAGTTATAAAGAAAGCTCCATGGAAAAAAACAACAACATGGACCCCTGCTTGCTTGAGTCAACAGATATAGCTAACAGATCTGACTTTAAAGTGTCGATCTTAAAAGGTGATGAGTAAATAACATAAGTTTATTTTAAAGTGACACAAGCAGGCGTGGGGGGGGGGGGGGGGGGGGGGTCCGTTTGGGTGTGGTTAGCGGGACGGGCAGCAGGAAAGGCTGCCCCTCCCTCTTCCACTCCCCAGGCTGTGGTCGTGGAGGAGAACAGGGCCGCTGTCTGTCCCACCTGATAGGCAGAGCAGAAGGTGGACTGGCCGAGCTCGCTGAGCTGCCAGATGTCTTTCCCGGGCATCATCCTAGCCCCCCCGAGACCCCCACGTACCATGCCGTCGCCGCTGGGGTACAGGCTCAGTGACGGCGGGCGCTCCGCTTTGCTGCAGAGGAGACACAGAGAAGGGTGGAGACATGAGACTGACTGATTCACACTCATTTATCACATCTAATCATCTTTTCCTCTCCAGGGTTGGAGCCTATCCTGACATGCATTAGATGCAAGGCACAAAAAAAAATGTTGAGACACAGGTCAACATTTTGGAAATGCTCTTATTCGGCTTCTCGCTGAGAGTTAGATGAGAAGATTGACACATATCCACACAGCAAATATGGAGCTTGCTTATCCTAGCATAAAGTCTTTATGCTAAGCTAAGCTAAGCAGCTGCTTCTGGCTGTATGAGAGTCTGTCTTGTCATCTAACTCTCAGCAACAATGTGAATAAGCGTAGTTAAACTGAGCACCGAGGAGGAACAAACACATACACGAGGAGCTCCACATAGAAACAGCAAACGCCTGCAATCAATCCAACGTCCTGATATTTAAAAAAAAAAAAAAAAGAGTAGCACACGACACGGGAGGGGAATTTTAGTGCAAAATGTCTGCCCTGCAAGAAGAAGCAAAGAGCGCACTGAGGACATGCAGTCCAGTCCACCAGGCCAACACATCCGCCTTGTGAGCTTTGCTTAATTTACTCCGGGTACAGATGCAAGTCATTCAAACAGACAGACAGAGGCACCAACACGCAAATTACAGCAAAATATATTCCTACATCGTCGTTAGGTCCTTGGTTGCTGCTGCGCAGGCTGATAATCCACTCTAGATAGATCAGGCATGCCCGAATCTAACACCTACTGTGTGTTCTTTGCTTAATAATAATCCACGTCGATGTAACTATAACTTGTTTCACTCTTGTGACATGTGACAGACAGACAAGCAGAGCAGGCAGACAGACAAACGCAACTCATGAGAGAGACAGACAGGAAGGCAGACAGGGGTTTGCATTGCTCATCATGACCTCTGAAGCATTCCTTATTTCATTCTTTGCTGATACATTACAGCATCAGTAACTAATGACGATGATGATGAGGAGGGGGAGGAGGAGGGGGCATCAGCAAATCTGAAATCTCGTTTGAAGCCAGAGCAGGCCGGTTTATACGGCGGAGCTGATCAGGGAGAAGGCGTGAGGATCAGCTGTGGGACCACTGGTTGAATTTACCTTTTCCTCCATGTGTGTCGTTGACTGTGCAAACAGCAGCACAGAGAGCAAGCCAGCAAGACAGACAGACAGACACACAGACAGACAGACAAACACCGATTAGAGAGAGACAGCAGACGGGAACATGCCATGACACATGAAAACACACACACACACACGCACACACACTTTACCATCGCTACAAGTTGACTACAGCTTTGAAGCAACGTTGTGTAACTTTTCTACCATAAAATAACAGATTTTAACATTGACTCATAATGAGGTGAATGTTGTCTGTTTCTGATCTATGTAACGCTGTGATCCGGGTACAATCCCTTGTTAGAAGCACGTAACGTTACACACCACCAACTATTTCACTGATTTTGGTGAAACTGGATCATATGGATGGTTTTCCCTGATTTACAGTGTCCTGATGGACAGTGAGGTGAACTGCTGCGAGTTATAGCCACTGGTAGCTAATGATTGTGAGCTCAGGGCACCAGGGGACAACTGGGAAGAGGACGTTTCAGATCCAGGGTACGGGGGAATGCTGATAGGGAGTGGGCCTGGTGTCGTGCCAGAACAGGAGCTGGCAAGTAGGCAAAGTAACCAGGCTCAGCAATTTTTGTGGAAATAATGAGAGAGGTAAAAAGGCCAAAGAGGACATTGACAGGGAGCTAAGGAGAGAAAAGAGAGAAATAAAAGGCTGAAGGACAGACGCTGAGTTGGACTTCTTGCTGTTGGACTAGTGAGTAATATCAGCTGGCTGCTATGTCTTGTGTTGTTGCACTTGCTTGATGTTTGGCTGTTAGCAAAGTTGTCGACTTGCTACAAGTAATGTAATCATAACAAACACAAGTGTGCAGCTGTTCATGTTTACAACTATTTGAGGCACTAAAAATATTTCCACACAATGTTGCTTTAAAGTATTTGTTTTGAATTTTGTTAAGAAGGAACAGCAGTGAGCCTCATCAGAATCTATCCTAAAAACAGAGACAATAATGGGCAAACATCGGTGGAGCTCTATTTCTAATAGTTGAAGAAGATGTGTTGGATCAGGGTGCTTTAAATAATCAGTGTCACTGGATAGATATTTAAATTACTGTGTTTACAGTGAACATGTTGCAGGAGGTGACTAATCTGCAGTTCAGCTACAGAAGCTGCACCAGATGTCCCTGTCCTCGTCCCGCTTCAGGCTCATATATATTCAGGAGTGATGGCTTGTGTCATTTGCTGAACACTGCAAACTGGCAAACAAACTTTACTCTCTTTTTTTGTAATTATTTCCCACAAGGCTCATATTGGCTGCCAGGTTTCTTTGTAGGCTTCCTCTCATCTCTTGTCAGGAGAGGAAGTACCAGCTGTTCATCACGGCTCCTGACAAATGCCAGCGTCAACACAATGAGAACGTTGACGCATGAAAAGCCCAGTACAGTCAGGACGAAACACGTAACAGCAGCAAACAGCAGATTCAAAGATTAATGCGTGACCTTTTACACGGCGACACATGCGCAAAACGACTCACGTTCGTCCACAGCCGGGGCCGTCTGATTGGCTGTTGCTCCCTGTCTGCTGCATTTTGGACCGCTCTATGTGCTCGACGTACGTCTGAATCATCTGTGATCCACGAGGGCAAGATAAAGAAAAGATGAGAGAAGAGAGGAAGAGAAACGTGATGTTTAAGCATGAGAGAAAACCCTGGAAGTCAAAGATATATAATTCACGAAATGTTGGAAGTGAACCAGAACCAAAAAATCTGGTTGTCAGATTATGACACTGAACAGACCGTATGAGGACTTTTGCATATGTTGTTTATTTACTACAAATCTGATTTTAATGCTTAATGGGCTTTTAGTTTTTAAACATGCAAACTTGTTTTGGATATTCAAACTCTGTTCCTCTACTTTCCCGGCAGCCATTGTTTTCTTTTCTGAAACAAGCAGCTGCCTGGATCATAGGATAAGACTTTTAAATATGGAATAAAGTTTCATTTTGAAGAAATGTTCGATGTAATCTTGTAGAAAATAGCTTTAAAAAAAGCAAAAAATGCTCCTTTCATTAGTCCTACTACTACTTTAAGTCTATATTTCACTACAATGAACATTTTACACTGATACTACACATATTGTACACATGTTTGTGTATAAGTGTACTTATAACTAGCTGGAAATATAGTTTAGTTTTTCTTTTTAGTACTTTTATATACTTATTATGCTCTATTTTATTTTTTTATTCTATTATTTGTATTTTATAATGACATTTAAGCTGAACATTGATTATTTATTTAAGATAATGGCTGGAGCATTTGAGGCTGAAGTATTCAAATCACTAATAGCTAACAGGGATGTGTGCTTGGTGGATTTTGGAGATACAGAAATGGAAACGTAAGAAGTTATTGTAGAAGTTAAAGGTCTCTGGAGTCCCGTCAAAAAGCTTGACTGGTCTTACCTCGGTGTGGCGCTGGTGCAGAGCATTGTATTCTTTCTTCATGTCTGATTCTCGCTCCTCCAACCGAGTGACTGTCAGGGAGAGAGAGAGCGAGGAGATGTAAAATAATCCAAAAATACAACATGTATCTACTTCCCTTTACAGTGGAAATGTTCTCTTGAGCTTCAGTGTGCCTGAAGAGCTGCAGAGCTATTACACCTAAAGTACTGGTCTCAACGCTAATCGAAAAAGGTAAAGGTGTAAAGGCAATTCTGAGAAAACAGTTGTTGAAAACATGTGACATGTTCTTTGGTCTGACAAACTCAGAATACATATTTATTCTTGTCTTACACAGACTTTAATGTTTTGGGCTTCTTTTGCCTTTTACTATTCGGAGTCAAACTCAATTCACTTCCTGGAGACTGGAGACTATGATGATCCTGATTTCAGGTCGTTCATTGAGAGCAGGCACATGTGCTGCACACACAGTATATTAAGTTATAATAAAGGATGTTGATCCGCTCACTCTGGTCGGAGTAGTTCTTTGTCTTCAGCTCCAGCTGTTTCCCCTGCAGCTCCAGAAACTCCACCTGCCCCTGCAGATCCTTCTTCTCAGCTTCCAACGCATCCTCGAATTCAATGAATTTCTGACAGAGGACACATGAGCACAAAAGTAAATCTCTACAGAGCTGCAAACAGTACATAAAGTCATGGATTAAATAATAGTGTAACTACCGTATACAGACTGGATTCATGGAAAGAAACTGCACGCCACGATTACTTTGCATGTGGTGAGTGTCGTCCGGTAATTATGATATTGTTCACAACCTTTCAGTGACTCACGAACTGCAGACTGCCCTGCATGAGTCATAAACAGTGTTTGGGTGAGAAGACCATGATATTTAAAGCCTTCAGTCTCTCACAGAAAGGCTGGAGCTGGTCAGCAGCTCTAGATATTACCTCAGCTGGTCCCACAGTGTACACATAAACTCAGCCAGAGGAACCAGAATAGGCAAACACAGAGCAGCCTACTTCCCCTTTAATTTGCCTGTTTGTTTGTGTGTTTTTTTCATATAAAGCTGTTCACAATGACGTCCTTTTTCCAGCGCTGCAAGTCCACTGAGTCTTAATACTGTAATCCTCCGGCTGCAGGCAGGACTATGCACCACATGAAACGTCATTCGCTACAAAACGATGACCTACGGTGCGATACAACAACTGCTACGGATGTCTAACACAGCGCTCGTTTATCATGAGCAGAGTGGATTTTGGCAGGGAAATGCACCAATTAGTTGTTTGGGCTGTAATATCACAGTCGCTTTAGCAAAACAACTTTATGACTCAGGAGAAAGTGAATCGACTACCGAGCCTTGATGCCGTTTGCGTCTCATATTGGGTCTTTAAATTAAAGATGTACTGGTCTGAAACTAGTGTCCACCACTGTGCTGTGCAGACCACAGTGTCACTCAGTGTCCTGTCCCCCTTGGACTGGGAACATGTCCTTCAGTAGCGCCCTTCAAATGCACTCTATCTCTATCCAATGCACTTATACCTGCATCTGACACCTATCCCCTGACATTAAAATGCAGCGTTAAGGGGGTGCAGCATACAGTATGTAGTGGTTTGATGGCTAGAAACTTAAATAGAACAGGTAGAATGAGACATTTTATGTAATTATGTGCTACTTTTCCCTTCCAGTACGAATAATTAATTACCTGACAAACCGTGGCCGAGTGTGTTTGACTGCAATGTGGTCACACGTCCAACTATTTACACGGTGTGCTACCTGAGCAGACGACAGCATGAAAACAATGACATACAGTCTCAAGGAAAACCTCAAGAGAGATAGTGATAAGAGCGTGATCTGATAAAGGCAGAGATGATCAATGTTTTACTGTCATCACGCTCTGGGGCGTGTGAAACGGGCACAGTCAGTGATACAAAGTGATGGATCATCGCAGGCGGCAGCGGCTTTGCACATAAAAAACAACAAAGATCCAACAAAATGGCTGAATTTGTTAACCTCACTTAAAGAGATGTAATCCTGGATGTCTTGGTTGAAGGCCACACGAGCACACAGGGACTTGCGGCTTTGTTTACCATCAGCTCGAGCCTAATAACCTTGTAATCTGAGCCGCTTTTTTCTCCTTGCGTCTTGCGAGGGGATGTGTTATTGTGTCTTGTTTCCTGGTAGTGAGATTCACTCTCTCATGCTGTCTTTTTCTCCTGACTCTGTCCTCTCCAGGCCTGTGCGTTCGCTCGCTCACACTGCAGAGAGTGTTTCTCCCTGCTTTTGTTGTTCTGTCTCTGCTCCTCATAAGCACAAATCAGGTTACAGTGCCAGGCTCCCTCAGTGTGCTCTGTGCACTATTGATTTCCTATGATTCCCCACCCCTTGCACGTCATCCCATCCCCCATCACACCCCTCCGATAGTCAGACAGAAATCTCTCTGTTTATTTGCTCCATTCAAATTTGTCACCTAATTTGAGAGGAAATGTAAATCGACTTCTCTCGCCATAAAAAAAGTCAAAAAACATCAAACATGTTGCACAAAAAAGGTCTGAACTGGTTAAATCACAACATAGAAAGATGTTTAAGACATACATACGCCTGAAGCTTAACATTTAACAGGCGTTGCACCTTTATGAAACACAGTTTTTACTGTAGAAATGAAAGAATACAGCTATATATAAATATGTTTGTTAAAACGACTGGATGAGGCGGCGCTTCAGTGAACCGTTTGACAGCCAGCAGCTCCTCTGCATCACCAAAACCCTCCTCAAATACAGAAAATAAAGATTACACACTTTATTAATACTGCGAGGTTAGTCTGTATGACAAATGGGGAACACAAGTGGACACACAGGATGCTTTAAACCTAGCTTTTAACTGGAATTAACAAGTTGTTTTCAAGAATTCATGGAAAGGTAATGTATGTTGAGGTACACCTGCTATATATTTTCCTTTCCTAACTGGGAGACAGAAGAGTGCAGGGTAACTCCAACTCTATTGTGCATGTAAAGAGATATACGGCCATTGTGATTCTTCCCTTTTTTCCACCATACAAATACTTTCAGTTCCAGTTTTCGTATAGATGTTAACAAAAAACTGAAAAATGTGACTGGACCTGTTCTTTCAAATAAAACAAAAGCTTCATCCGGCTCCACGTCTACTGTTACCTGTCGTACCTGTTCTGGTATTAATACTAACTAAGCAACTATGTTTTATGATAAAAGGATTTAAAAGAAGCTTAAATATGTCTAACATTTTTAAGATTTAACTCTTAATTAACAGCTTAAAGTGAAAACAAATGAGATGTCCAACAAGGTGATGACTAAAAGCTGAGCTAAGCTGATACAAGCAGGGCTGTCAGAGACATGCTGAGGCCTCTTTGGATGGGAGGAGGATTAAAGTCGCTTCATGATGCCTGCTGGACCCCACGGCCGCTGCTGTGACACACCGAGAAAGGACTGTGCAGTGGATCAGAGTTTTTAAACCTGTAATGTGATAGCTCCATATTTAATGTCCACTTTTGTTGTTTGTGTCCCTGTTCTCTGCTGCGTGTTCAAGTGTAAACGCCCACTCGGACTTGTGCTTACACCCTTCATCTGTCAAAGCTTCGCTGACTGCCCCTTTACCACCGCACACTTCTATCCGGTCTTTGCATATCATGCACGTATTTGCATGCGAGGCTCATGTCAGCTCAGGCAAAATAAAAAAGCGATAAAATATGAACCGAATTTATTGCAAAGACACACATTTGTACTGCATGTAGAATCAGTATTTACAGCGGCGGGAGCTCTGTTTGGTAGGAAATCTCCATGCATGCATACAAATGTAATGCTGTGACAGTATATGTTCAACCTCTGGCTACTTTTTACATGCATGTACTTGGATAAAACAGCCCACATACTGTACATATTTACTCTGCTGCATCCAGTTCCTAAATAAACACTCCTTTGTTTGTGGTGTGTTGACCTCAGCATGCTGGCTTAACTCGTATAGAATCACTTCGATATCCCTGAAAAGCAGATTTAGATTCAAATCTCTTGAATTGTGAGGTCTTCTATAGAGTTAGAAGGACCCCATACTTTTGTTTTACACTTTAAACTTTGCTCTTAAGAAGTCTGAGTTTCCTGCTGAGTAAAGACAAACTTACAAAATATTCTCATGCCACTGCTTTATCTTTACTCACTGTGTGAGGTACCTGCAGGTTTTTATTGTAGGGACTTGTATGTACTAGTGTGTCATTAAAGCTCCAGTCTCCTGTCACAGGCCTAAACATGAGTCACATGTCTGATGAAACCTCTCACTTCAGACCGTGAAGCTGGATGTGAGGATGCCGGGTTAGAGGCCCTGCAGGTCACTCACCTCCTCCGCCTGCTTGCGTAGAGCTTTCTCCCTCTCGTACTGGGTGATGAGCTGCTCGTTGTCCTCCTTCAGCAGCTCCAGCTCCACTTCGTGCTCCTGGTTCTCGGTCAGCACCGCGTCCAGGTTCTCCAGGACGTTCACCACCAGCGGCATCAGCTCCTTCACCACCTCCTCGTCATAGCTGCGGATCAGCCGCTCGAACTCCCGGTAGATGCTGTTGGCCAAACCGGACACCCGCTCCGACATCACGGTGCCGGAGCCGTAGTCGTCCTGGTAGACCACCTCGTCTATCGGTAGCTCCATCATCTTGGCAGCTGGTGCCGGCTCCTGTTTTTTTGCAGATGAGGTAAGGAGGGCTGCGTTCAAACAGTTTTTCAGGCCTGTAAGGCGAGACTGTCACAAGGTTTGGATCCGCTCAGCGCAAAAAAAGGGACATTCAATCTCAGTCTTTCCTCTAATAAAGAGAAATTATGACATTTTGCAGCAGCACAGACTCACTCAACTAAATCCGGCTGCTGTTGCGTATAACAGCGCATAACCTTGAGCTCGGTACTGGAAATATTGGCTCTAATGTTTTGATGTAAAGAGGGCCCCCCCTCCTCTTACACCACCACCACCACCACCCGATGTATCGCCTCCAGACGTGGGCCCAGCTACTGCTCTCGCCCCGCTGAGAGCATCTGATCCGGGGAGCAGTGGATGTGCGGTGGGCCGGCCTGTGGATCGCCCATGCCGGGGAGCGAAACGCCTTCGTCGATGATATTGCACCTGCCTCTCAGCAGCCGCAGCCATGGACCCCAGCCATTACTGGCAGGGGGAAATAAATAAATTAATAAATATGTAAATAAATAATCTAAACCGTTCCCGATCCCCGCCGACGCCCGATCCGCCTCTATAACATCGCGTCTTCCATGTTTTGTGTCTCCTTCCAGCGGGCCGCCGATGCTGCTGGCCAGGCTCGGGCGTTGATGGTGATGTCTCCCTATGGGAGAGGCTCTCCCTGCTGCTCAGATGGAGGAGCCAGCTGACCTGCTCCGGCTGACGTCACACCGTCTGCATTGAGCAAGCACGCTCACGTGCGTCAAGTCAGACAGGCCGCACCGGAAGTCAGCGTCGCGATTTCAAAATAAAGCTGACTAACTCTTTATTTGACTTTTCACCAGGAATACTACTGTGAAAATAAACAAAAAATAAATACCAAATAAAAACAATTAATATAATATTAATAAATAATTAATATATGTTCATACAGTAATACTTGAAAATAGTTGTCACAACCTTGTACAGCATATAGTAGATTCAAATATATTTTCCATATTTTTACTATATTTTGTATATATAGCATATTTATATTTTTCTCATATTCTGTTTTTATTTTTTAATCTATTATATTATATTTTGTCTTTTGTATTTTATATTACTTCTTACCTAATATTTTCCTGTATTGACTTCTTTAGTTTATTTCTGTCTGTTACAGACTCTTAATGCTGAGCTGGCCTGTTCCTCTTTCATTTCATTGTATTGCTGACCCTGTTTTACCTGCATAGGATAAATAATTCTGAAACTTTAAAGTTAAATAAACAAATAAAATGACTGAAAATAAGCTTGGTTGGAGCTACCAAAGTCTGGGGAAAAGAATATTTATCTTGGAGGCTACACATTTATAACAAGGCCTGTGTTACAGTACTGTAACAGACAGTATAAAATTTGTATGTTGTATCTCTGAAGGTTTCTGAAGAGCCCTGAGGTGGCTTTGGCTAATCTAGGCAGCTGTTGGTGGACCTGAGACGGGTTGAATGAAGCCTGGGTGCTCAAGCCACCTGTGACTGCACCCACCTGTCAATCAAAGCAACCATGCTCTTAATTTTGCATAACTTTAAACCTTAATATCATTTGAACAGGTGAGTTAGGTACAAACTCAAACTCAGTACAGTTGTCATGAATGGGGAAATTAGCTAAAGAGACCAAAACTGTGTTTTGTACCAGGCTGTAAACATGTTTATTGCTGCTGTGAAGTTGGACACTATAACAGCTTATGAAGACTGACTCACTTGATTTCCTTGTTGTTTCCCGTTTCAATCATTCTGTCCTTTAAACTCTTCGTAATATTCTGAACACAAATCTGAATGACTGTAACATTTCATTTGTCAGAGTCATGTTCAGGTTTTTAAAAGATTTATACTATAATCACTGAGGTGTAAATTACCCTTGTGTAATCCAAAAACTTCACACAAAAATATAAATTCTTATTTATGACACAGATTCGTTAATTTCCTGTAACTCCATAATAATCTATACGAAATGCTTAATTCCCATAAACAGTCCTGAGGACATGGTGTCAGTGCCCTTGTCTTTTGTACTTTGGTTTTTGCAGTCACAGCCTCACTAGTAGTTTTATTTTGGAAGTTTAAACCGGAAGCTAAGTTTTTTCTACACTCTCTTTATATCCGACTTGACTTCGTTCCGCAACAGGACCTGCTGCTAGAATGCATTAATAATGACAATGCACTCTCCGAAAATGAAATAAAATGCAGACAAACAAGAGTCTATACATAAATCCACTTTAAAGAACCTCACTGATAAATGACTTTAAAGATGTGAGTTTAAATTTGGAAGACATTTTGATAAATACTGACTCTCACCTGAGAGAGCAGCTTTGATTGTTTGAACGCTGGCAACAAAAACACATTTTCTATTTTTTCTAAATGTCAAAGTTGTGTTTTCCTAAAGTGCAGCTCAGCAAAAGTGCCGGAAATTAATTATTAACCTGCTGAAACGATATTTTCTAACCACGGTGAAATAATCCGGAATGTTAAGAGTGGCTGCTCTGAATCTGCAGGATCTTTGAGGGTATATATATATTTATCTTTTTTGGCACCTGAATGGTCCGAAAAGAGATTTACCTCCATGACAGGACTTTGCAGTCATATTGATCAAGAGAGGGAGGAATTCAGCTTTCCAGATTCAGAGTTTTATCAGGTGATTGCAGCAAATACACTCAACTCTGCTGAGGAGAAGCAACATCTTCTTGCAGTGAACATTCCTGATTGGGAAAATAATATCTCCAACTCTTTCAAAACACACACTAGATACATACAAAATTTCATCAACAGGTAATAAATTGTTATCTTAAGATGGACGGGTGGTTCCAGCCTAAAGACCGCACACACAGGACAGCACACACTGTATGAGAATCACTCCCAGACAATAACAAAGGAAAGGAGTTGAGCTCAAACATCTTTCATTTGAACTTTCTTTCAGCCAGACAAGTGTAGCTTGGGCTATTGTTTGCTGTGGAGAGGATTAACAATGGAGACAAAAACTGATCAATGAAGCATAAAAACAGGGTAGATAAAGGACCCTCAGCTCCAAAGCCAAATTAATCCTAACTCCCTCCATATTACTATTTACAGCTTCACAAGAAAATGCCACTCTAAAAGAGGCAGACAGACAGAGAGAGATGCAGCATTACCGTGAATGAACTGCAAGCTAAACATTTAAATCCACCAGAATGAATATTGACTTCATGCCCGAATGTCAGCTGGGATTGTTTTAATCAGCATGAAGCTTCAGCTGTCTTTCTTAATTTCGTTCAGCAGGTGGCAGTGAAATACTGATAATATTTACATGTCACACCTTTCATTCATTTTCTTCAGACTCACAGCAGAAGGTAGGTGGTCCTCTGATGGTCCTGCCCCGATTTGAGGTTTCGGACCTGCATGAACTTTGAGGTTTGAGTAGTTTTCTTAGAAGGTAAATGTTATGGTCATCTTGTAATAAGCATTTTATTTTAAATTGAACATTTAATATAGCATAGAAGGGAAACTTTTAACTGACATGAGCACCGTCGGCTCAGAAACTCAAGATTCCTCCCAGATGTTTGACATCAAGGTGGTACAAAACTAAAATAAACATCTTGATCTTTGAGTTTAATAATAATTAATATAACCCCATCGTGTACTATGACCTGAGGTCAATGGAGACACGCGTTTACTTGTCTGTTTGCTCTCATATTACACACAGTCAGTGCACGGTAATCCTAGTTAAGGAGATTGTCTATACTTTTCTTTAAACCTCATTCATTGTTCTTCATGAACACATTAGCTGAACACTCTTAAAGACAAGCTGTGTGTGAGAGGCTTTGGTTACTCAACACGCTGTTCATAATGGTCCTAGCAATTAGCCAGAACTCGTTCTACACACACGCCAAGTCTTTTTTTTTTTGTTTAACCCACAATAGGATGCTGAGCATGAAATTTTAATGTCATGGCTGCTGTCATGCACATGTAAGAGCTTTTACATAAGCTAGCATCCAGTCCTGCCTGACGCCTCTCGCTTTTGTGTATGTATACGTCAGTGTCACATTTCTTATGTTTATAACCACATGTAGTTTTCTGGGCTTCTTATACGTCACACAGTATCTGTGTGTTCTCACATGTATTTTCTTCGCTCTTTCGCACTACAGGTTCAAAAGTCTAGTCGTAAAGCTAAAAACTACATTTTCCTCCGAGGCAGAAAGTGGCCATTTTGTCTTTAGTACCAGCAGCATGCACAGAGCTCTGCTGCCAAAGGGCAAATCTGGACAAAAGCATCAGTGTCAGCGACTCAACAAACTAACGACAAATCTGGAGCAGATGAGACTTGTTTGTATGTCACATTTGCACTGATCCAGACAAAAATCTAACAAGGCCTGTGTGTGTGTTTTTTTTCCCATTTTTTGAACAGTAAATTCACTCACCCACCAAGTATTACATCTACGTTTATGGGAAGTAAACAAAATACCCAAACTCTAAATGCAAAACAACAGTTTTATTGCAATACACAGGATTTCTTTCTTCTGTTGTGCTCATTGCCTGCCAGGCACATCAACACACAGGGGGGAGACAGGCCGGCACCAGAATACCATAAATGTGCATCATGAAGTTGGGTGAAGAGGTGATTATCAATGAGCCCACCTGGACACAGGTAGACCACACACGCTTGTCCAGAGTTCACTTGTCTTCAGCCGTTTTAATTTAAAACATAAACAAAGGCCTACCCCAAGCAAAAAAAAAAAAAAAAAAAGAAAGAAAGAAAGAAAGAAAAGGCGGCATGTTTTCAGATAAAGCAAGCAATGAGGAAGAAGCAGAAAAGGACCTGCATGATACAAAAGCATAAAATTAAAATGGAATTTCTTTAAGGAAGCGGAAACATTTGGGAGTAGGCAAAACAACTAGATTCATCTTTGATTTGAAGTCAATTTTTGGCATCTAGAGAAGGAAACCATGAAGAAATAATTCATGAGAAGGCAAGAAAAGATGAAAAATGCTGAGCTGATATAAGGCTTCTGATTATACAGTCGGTAGATGTTGTCTAACACGGCCAAAACAAAAAGGTTTTTACGCAGTCATCCGATAAAGGATCTGGCACGAGTGGAACTCCCTGAAACATTTTAACATTATCGGTAACATTCATTCACCCCCTCCTGACTGAATGCCTACACATTAAGGTCACTCTGAATTTTTAGCAAATGTCGCAGATGATTTTGGTTACAAATCATGTAAATCTTTTTTTTTTTAAAGCTGAACAAACACTCCAACGTCTGATCCATTATTGAGATGCAAAAATGACAAATTGTGCCTTAAACCGATTTACATTTACACACATGCTTAAAACCGTGAAAACAGTAACACACACAATATTAAGATTGAACAGTGTCACATTCAAAGTGATCGCTACCTAGCCTGTTGACTGGCTGGTTGGTGATTGTATGATTGCAGGTTTCATTGAAGACGTATTTGAGCTGGGAGCCAGAGATCAATCTGAAAGTGCAAGAAGTTTGAGGACAACATGTTCGACCAGGAATCTGGAGTGAAGAATAAAAAATAAAAAATCCTGCTCTGCGTTTAGATGTAGAGGTGAAATAACCGTGGGGAGAGGGAGGGGTTGGAATGAGAGAAGATTAACAGGGGAGCAGACAAGGAGTGTATGGACACAGACTGGGAGGAGTGGTGTGTTCAGCCCATCAGTAGAATACCACACTAGACTTTCCTCCAGGGGGGTTGAGGACCCTGTTGTGAGAGCGAGGCTTGGGTCCCAGGTGAGGCTCGTGCTTCTTCAGATCATTAGTTTCGTCTCTCACCTCAGGAGGCGAGGAAGAGGAAGGGGAGGGCTCAGGCTCGGGAGGAGGAGCCGAGACAGGGGCGGACTCTTCCTTGGCTGGCACGGGAGCTGGAGGGGCAGCTTCCTCCTTCACCTCAGGCTGGCTGACCTTGGGTTCGGGTGCTTGGAAAGGAAAAAGAGAAAAGAATAATCAACCATTTCTGCTTCATTATCACAATCAGTGTGTTTTTGGCTACAGAGAGTACGATGACTCGGTATAAAAAAAAAATCCCCCAAACTCACCTGGTGATTCAGGTTCAGGTCCCACGCTTAGATTGTCCTGTAAAAAAAAAAAAAAAAGATTGCTCACTGTGTAATCAATGAAAGCAATCCTCTTCATGCTACTTGAATAAATCAAAAATGGCCATTCAAAGTCTGTGAACTTCCATGTTGCATGTCTGAGCCAAAATCCCAACAGGCACGTCTCTGTGACGCTGTTTCGGAAGAATGTCGCCCACCAGACTTTGAGATTTTTCTTTGGTTTATGTGCTTTAAATGTGTAAATATGCTACGTAGTTAAATTGTTTTCCTTTTGGCAGTTTTTATGATCAGAAGTAAAGTGACATGGCCTACTCGCAGCAAAAAATAGAACAGCCGTGTATTCTTTCCAAACCGGACCGTGGCGCTTCTGGTGGGGTTTGAAACATAAAGGCTGCGATTACCTCCAACAGGCCACGGCGCACACAGAACATATCACATCTGTGCCCGGTGGAATACGACACAAGGCATCTTTAAGACTTAAAGGAAGTGGTATTTGTCTTTTAAGCTGGCAAGCTACTAACTTTGGCCTGACACTGTGGAAGATTAAAAGTCTTTACCTGGTTGAATAAAGGAATTCAAAATAAAGCTGCATGTTTAAGGTCAATACAAACAGTAATGTGGCAGCACACAACATTTTCCTCAAACATCATACACATCCTGTCACATGCCCTCTGTGTGAAGGACCAAATTAGTCATAGCTAGCAAGTGGCCCATTGGATCAAGTTTGCAGCTACAAAGTCCTATAAATTCTATCACATGCTCTGTGGCATAGATTGCAGTTTTTGTTGTCAATAAATAAAGTTTATCTTTTCCTGGAAGACAGAAAAACAAACAAACTGAGACACAATTTGAAAATATGGCAACTCTTTAAGTCATAGTTCTAGCCTTTAAAACAGGCCGAGGTAACACCTTCTGAACTTTTGAGATGAGGAAATAATTATAAATATTGTAGATATACATTTAGAATTATAAGTAAATTTTCATAGCCGGCAGATAAGGAGTTTTCAAATGAATCCAAACACAACAAGTAACTGCAAAAAGATCTTCCAAACTCTTTAAAACATTCCCGAGACATGATAAACACCTCAGCGTGTTTACATGCCTTCTCTATGTATGCATGTAAACAGCTGTATGGAACACAAACACTCTGACCAACATCAACAAGTTCAGAGAATTGGCACCTGTCCTTATTTTTTTAAACTGTGGCTGCTTGGAATTTATTCGTGTCATTGCTGAGATTGTTGCAACAGACTCAGCAGCAGCCAGCAATGCCCTGGTGGCACAAACACTATTGACCTGCAGAGATTGCACTGACTGCTCTCCTCAAGTCTTTTAGGCTAAAATGAGGACCAAATATAGAATACATGAGGTGACTAGCAGACTTTTGGACCCGACCGGCACAGTGATGAGTGAGGAATAAAGTAAAAACTACCCATGTCAATGTGTAGTCAAAGAAAGGTATGAAACTTGGTGCATGGCATAGCCTTACCTTTGGCTTATTTGGGTGGCTTCGGCTTGGACTTTGGACAGGTGCACTTTCTGCAGCTCCGAATATGTTGCTGGTCTGTCCACCTGGAGGATTGTGTCTCTGTGGCTGAGTTGGAAGTTCAGGCTCGCCAAATATTCCACTACTCTTCCCACCTACATAAAATATCACCAAGCAGTGTGTTAGGTTTTGCTGAGACATTTAGTTTTAGTGGTCCTGCAGATTTACGACACTGTGGCAGGACATCTAATCTGAGCACTTCAACATCATGCAATATGCAAATCATAAGCAAATTAGCGTCATACTGTGCACATACTACAGCGGCAGCAATTCACTGATGCCACACTGAAAAAATAACAGATGGGCAGTGAGGGTGACCCAGCAGTTTCCCTCTGGAAGCTCACAAATTTCCTATACCACATACTCCACAAAATCTGGAGGTGGTGTACATTCAGGCACAGTGGAGAACAGTGAATGTGCTTATACTGGATTCGTCACATTATAGTGACAGTTTTCACACCCTGGACACTGACATCATGCCTCTGCACATGCATCAGCCCTAGCAAGCTGGTCTGACCTGGGGGGTTGGAGCGCCTGGGTGCGCTCTGGGGCTGCTCTGGTGGAGCAAAAACTTTAGAGGCCATCTTATTAGGTCTTCTCGATGGCGCGGAGTCTTCTTCGTAGCCGCCGAACAGGTTACTGGAGCCACCACCGGGAGGCTGCAAAACCCTGTGGACGACACAAGAATATAATCCCACTTGTATAGCGTCATATGCAACTTATTTATCATATTAATGAGTGTGTGCAAGTGTGAGCTAGGGTTCAAATAGAGGCTTATTTTGAATTCCTCTCACTAAATCTTAAGTGACCTAATTTACTGAAGGTAACACTTGTCAGATGATGTCAATCCATGCCAAATTAAAGAGTGGGGACTAATGGTTCAGAGTCATGGGGGGAGGGTTCATGTTTACTGCTTTCTGCTAAAAACATGATGTCATAGTTTTGCAGCCTGACACACAAAGAGGACGCGTAGAAAACACACGGTAACCAAGCTATAAATATGTTACAGTACAGCCCGACAGCTTAAACCCAAAGCAGCTAAATGACAGGTTATTTGGTTATATACCGGGAATGGCGCCATATGTCTGAAAGGTCTTCATCTTGTTATACTTTCGCAGAGCCACAACATGTGTGAACTCGTCTATTTTGGCGGATATGACCCGAAGAAGGGGCGCTTACGAGGTAAATTAACCACCTTCGACTGGGAACAATGAGGCGACGAGTGGCGAGTACAAAGAAGAGCAGCCTGAAGTGGCTTTCACACTTCCGCAGGCGCAGCAGCAGACAACGCCTGGTCGGTTAGCTTCAAAGCTAACTCTTCTTTCACTCTCCCAAGTTAAGACAACTTAAACCAAGCTGGCTCAACGCGAGCAACCACACGGCTTAACTTGTTTACAACACCTCAGTTGGTAGCGATGTGTTTAAAGGCAACAGCAGAGGAGTGATGGTGTAATAAAAAAAAGCTTCGAGAAGCTCCTGTCACATAACCAACAGATAACAGTTAATCGACACTCGATAATAAGACATCGTACCACAGGCCGTTTCTTTCACGCTCAACCGAGCTACACATTACTCACCTTGAACTCGGTTTCGTGCCAGTATCCAACCCTTGAAACATGTTCGTCGAAGTCATAGTGGTTTTTATATTTTTGAGCCTTCAAGTTTCCGAAGACAACTTCGTCAGTTTGCCAACTGGACGACCAGCAAGTTCCCCTCTGTCTGCGCGTGCCCAACCAAACTCCGTCCGGCGGTGAAGAATTTCAGTCCACCCAACGGTGACACGCAAGAATTTAACTGGTTCACTGCCATTGTGCTGAGTGATGGGGGTGCGCTCGTTTCCCCTCCGCAAGACATCCCGCCAGAAAACATAAAGGAAATAATCGAGGTCTTTTGAGAACAAACTGCTTTATTCACAACAGTACTGAAGCGAGTGCTTTTTGTGTTGAGTCCAGTTTGTATATCTATAGTATAAATGCATTCCTTTATACAAAAAAGGCACAAAACTCCGCCCTGCTGGTCCGTCAATGAGCGCTTAAACAACCGAACCCGTCTACTTATCTTGAAATATGACGCCTGTTCTTATCACCCGCATGCCTGGCGTCGAGTCCAAGATAGCAACTAAAATGAAGTGCCAGTCATTTTAATATAAAGCCCATTTATGCCACATTTTGTTCTAGCTGCCACATTTCAACCAACTCAGTGTTTTGCTCCATGCCGTTAATATCAAATCCTGATTTCACTTAGCTCAGTGATTTTCGGTGTACGCCAGAATTCAATTCAAGTGCCTCCTCTGAATATCGCCCGTTGATTTGATGGTCAACACGTCAATCACTCGATGGGTGGAGTTTATATTTAGACCGCCAAAAAACTCCATAGCGGTGATTGAATCTCGTTAAAATTACTTTTAATCACCGAGTGAATATGGCGGATTATTAAAGAGTCAAACTGACTGTGTGTTTTAAAAATATATATTGGGGAAACTTACACGGCATGACAGGAAGAGAGTGGCAATTGGTCCTTCGCAGGGCCTCTCTCGTTAACGATTGGCGGAGCTTTCTGTCAATCAAATTTCAACCGCCGGTCCTCGTGTGTTCCTGACCAATCGCAGGGTTTGTTTTTGAGTTGTAGTGGGCGTGCCTACGCGCGTGGACAAACGAACCGCAGGAACTGTCATCTGTAACAAGCTGGACGGCTGCCGCCAGCTAGCGATGCTAGCCTGTGTCTCGACTGCGGAACACCACCAACAGGCTTCCACTTCAGGTAATTCTCGAAGTTTGATAGTGTTATTTAATCCAACAAACCCCTCGAGGCTCCGCATTGAATCACCAGTATATTACAAGTAGTTTTTGTAAGGTCGCGGCTTGTTTTTACTGCCGTAGCTAACCGTTATTAGCTAGCCAAAGACAGCAGCCATGCTAGGTACCACGTTATGTGTGGAAACAACTGTTGTAGACATGAAATACAACTCAGTACAACAGTTAACGACAACTGTTCACACACATATTAATACATGGCACTCTTAAAGTGACATTAACCTTTTAATGTAATACAGTAGAGCAGAAGTTAAACAGTAAAGAAGTAGTTATAAGCACTTAGCTGCTGGGACTGTAACATTACAGGGGAGATATGTCATGTAACTTTGTGGTATGGGTTTCAGTGTGTTTGTCGTACGATTGTAAATTGAGCTGAAGTTACACTGAAAGGATATTTTGAAGTTAAATTATAACCGCATTTCATCTATTAGTGCTAGTATATCTTAAAGTTGTAAGATTACAGGGAGTTAAAGTGAATATTAAGCAACTTTACTCAAACTTTCAGGCTCTATCTGCTGTTAGATCACTTAGATTTGACGGCTCGTGTAATTTATCTGAGATTTAGAGATTTCATTTAGGTGACATGAAACTCAAATGAATTTGAAGCTGTGTGGGAATATGAAAAGTGGTGCATTCCTCGTCTTTTTCATCCACTCATGTCCAATTAACCTTTGTTTAGCTTTCGCTTACTCTAACACCAACTGTGTCATCCTTCAGATTATCCGGGAATAAATAGAAAACAAGAACAAACACAATAGTATAATTGCAATGATGGTTACACATCTTTCGACACAATCTAAAACTGTAATACACAAGATCTTGATGTGCAGAGCGCACATAAAGCCTGCTCCTGTGGTTGACTTATGATTATTTAATTGTATGAAGCGATAGTAATGTCAGGGAATATAGTATTGTCATGAAGGCGTACAATTGCAGGATGTATATAAAAATAAATAGTTTTATAGACATCATTTCTGCAGGCGATGGTGACGTAGTGACAGGCAAAGTCCACTTGCACACAGGTTAATAAAACTATCTATGTTTATCGGTTCAGATGGGCTCAGCTGACATAGCCTATAGCACAGTCTTCCTCCGCGTGTGCAGTGAATATTTGATATTTATGTGTGGGGTTATATCGTTTTATTTCTTGTTGCAAAGAAGCATTGAGTAATGTTGCTGATAGAAAACAGTTGAACTGCGCAGAGAGTTCAGCTCAGTCGAAGCAAGAGCAAGGGAGAGGGCAGAAAGCGGAGAGATCGCTCCAGGTTTTATTATGCTCGATTTGATCAGTATTTGTCAATCTAACCGGTCGGACTCATGGTGAAGAGAAAGAAGACGTCGCCTACTACCGAAGAGCACGAAAATGGGTAAAATAATGTTTGAAATAAACACTTTATTTAGAGGTCGAATGCACCGAGAGGTTTCGTTGTCGTTTCTGCAGGGCGCTAAACTGAAAAGCGCTCGCATTTGAATTTAGTTGAAATTCAACACAAAATATCACAAATTTCAGCCGAGGGACACTCAGTAAAACACTACCGCTAGTCGCTAAACTGTTTTGGTTGTTGAATATAATTTATCTGAGGACGTTAAATGCATATATTTGGTGTTGTTTTGTCGGGACTGGAGAGGGGATTTGAAACAAACAGCGGCGGCCATGTTGAGAGACAGTGAACGTCGTCTTTAGAAGTTAATTTTGCACATCGCTTTGCTCCCAATCTGACAAATTTTTCCTGATTGTGTCCTGGCAGCATGACACCGGGCTCCAGGGAGGGGATCGGTGTCGATGGGAGGAGGAATCCGTCCAGAAAGCCCGAAGGTTGCGACGAGGAGGAGAGCGGAGAGCAGGCGAGCGAGGAGCGCAGTACAAAGGGAGACGACGGAGTGGAAATTCTTAATCCATCAGCCACGGGTCTCAGCCCCGGTTCAGCTCCGGTCCTCCCCGCCTCTCCGCCGAACCGAACCGGGCTAAGCTCGAACCAACATCCCCAGACCTCAACGGAGCCCGCCCCTCCGTGTCACGACCAGCATCATTTTCTCCGATCAAGCGTTCGACCTCCGAGCAAACGGATCCGGAAAGATTCAATCGGCTCGACCATCAATGGACATGGCGGGGCAAAATCGAAAGGTACCGTATAGGTGACCTGCTCGGAGAAAAGTGTGTGTGTGTGTGTGCACTAAGGTGGGATCAGCTGCGCTCAGTTGTAACCGTGTTTACAGTTTGTTCGTCAGTGATGGTTAAACTGGTGCTCTTTTTGTCGCTGTGTACTCCCTCCGGGGCTCCGCTTGTAGCTCACTGGCTGCTCCAAGTTACACCAACACCATCCTGTGAACCATTCATGTGAAGAGGAGCACAGTCACAGGCCAGAAACTCAGATTTCAATGAGGATGTCAGCTGAATATTTTCACTTACAGTTTCATTTATTTAAACTTGCCATTATAGGTTTGAAGAGAAGTGGGCTGATATGACTCTTATTATCAAGTGAGCATATTAAAAATTAATAGTTTAAGACGACAGTATTTCTGGAAGGAAAGAAGCATTATTATTACAGAGAGCTGCTCATACTTTTATTTAATTTTTATTTTTATTTTTTATTGTTTACAGGGATTATTTTAAGGATCATATCAGAGCCTTCAGACATTTTTATTGATCCACTAATCCGACCATGTGCTGAAACATTTTGTGTTTTAATTAAATACAATTTATTCAAATATATCTTCATAAATAACTTAGGTTAGTGGTGCATTCTCATTGACCATAGGTGAAAACACAGCTCTGAGGCTTTGTTTACTTTTAAACACACTGAAGTCTCGTTTGAATCATGATGAGCGCTAATGGACAACTGGCTCGATTCAATATGTAAATGAGGCATCTCCTCTTGACGAGAGGCAAAGAAAGGTGGGGCAGCAGCTTTAAAATCCAGTGCGTTTGAAACATAGAGCTCCTGAGGTGGTTTCTGCTTTTTGTTATTGAAGTGCTACGCCCCCAACCAGAAACCCATCCCTTCCCTATGCAAGAATTTAGTTTTTTTTTTTTTTGACGTTTTATTATTAATTTGATGCTCTGAAATGCTAAAAAAAAATATAACCGAATAGGACGCTGATCAGACAGAAGTAAACGTTTACAGTGTGTTGATGAATTTGTCTGCTCCGGCATGTATGACTGGTAGATTCTTTTGTTGTTGGAAAAAGACTGTCTCATCAAGTTTATATTTAGATTGCCCAGGCGTGGACAAGTTGACCAACAATATGATGCTATATTGGTCCACGTCTGTTTTTAAAAGAGACACTTCTAGTTTAGAACAAAGATTTGCATTTGTATATCGACACCCTTTTTTGGCTGAAAATATACAGATGTCTCACCGTCAAGCAGTGCTGCAACAGCAACCACCTCTGTGCTTGTGTTAATACCTCCTGGCATTGTGCTCTGTGCTGGGATAAACTTGGCCATTGGAGCCCACCACGAGTTGGTTTTGGACCTGTGTCTTGTGGACCTGGCCGTAGGGACTGATTGCTTTTCCTGCCTCATTGCCAGAGCCGAGCCACAGAGGGGGGAAGCTCTGCAGGTTTTGCAGTGTAATAGCAGTGGGTGGCTCTGCGTGCATATATTTTAACATCTTCCAAACCACGCGCCTCAGAACTACAATTGTATTTTTTTACATGCTGTACAAAACATCCTGGGCAGTCAACCAAAACATTTGGCTCAATCGTTACATTTTTTACTCTGATTTAATATTGAAGGTCTGTTTTTTCGCTGAATGTTTCATGACTGATGGATTTGTGTGCACCCTCTTTTCTCTCTCTGTGTAACACAGGGGCAGAGAACGGCTCTTCCTCACAAGGGACGGTGGGACAGTCGGGGCCTATGGCTGGTTCTGCAGGAGGAGTGTCCAAGACCTCCAAGGGCCAAGGGTCTGCCGAGAAGGAGGAGCAAACTGGTAACCAGAAGAGGGCCCGTCGGCAGTGGGAGTCTTGGAGTGCGGAGGACAAAAACAGCTTTTTTGAGGGGCTTTATGAGGTAAAACCAAACAGACTGTCTCATGTGGCACAAACTTCACTTTAAAGTTTGACATCTACTAATTTCTACCACTCTGGTCTCCAGCATGGGAAGGATTTTGAGGCTATCCAGAACAACATTGCGATGAAGTACAAGAAAAGAGGCAAGCCAGCCAACATGGTGAAGAACAAGGAGCAGGTCCGCCACTTTTACTACCGAACCTGGCACAAGATCTCCAAACACATCGACTTTGCCAACGGTGAGCTGCCGTTTACTTTCATCTCTCTGAAATAGGCGGTATCGTTCGGAGAGATGGAGCTCCACATCTGACTACTTTTTTAAACAATAATAACGTGCAGCTTTTACCGTCTCATATTCTCATATTCTTCTATCGTGTCACACCGGTGAGAGCTGTCAGAACGATTAACATGCCGGTAATGTATGTCCAGGGGTTAAAATGGTCATAACAGGGTGGCAAATTCGGTTTATTTCAATCATGGATAATGCCTGTCTATTAGCTTGAATATGTTGATTTGTTCATGTTGAATTACGATTGTCCTAGTACATTTGTTTTAACAGTGCCTCGCTGTCATGGCAGACCAAAATAACATGCTAGACTCTGTTAGGTAGAGAGACTTTGTCCCAAAACATATGTTTAAAAACTCTCCAGATAAGCCAGAGCCTCTTTCTGCCCTAAAAAGCTTTCAGTGTCATTGTTGCGTTATCTTTATGTAACATGCGCTCCTGTCGCCTGTGCCGCTGGTTACATCAGTGTTGTGACTTGTGTCATCTTTCCTTCTCAGTGTACTCCAGAGTGCTCAAGAAATCCTCTCAAGAGCTGTACGGTCTCATCTGCTACGCCGAGCTGCGGAAAAAAGTTGGAGGATGTAAGTGAAGGCTGTGCATGTGTGTCTTTTTTTTTTTAAGTCAGGTGGGTGTTTTTATGTTTTATGTGCAAGTGTTTTTCTGCTGTTAGTTTGGGACACAAGGGATGTGATTAAACACTGCATGCTCCCAGTCATGGGGGGCAGCCGCTCTTCAGGGACGATGTTGTAAACATCTCTCCGGCTTTGTGTTTTGTCTTTGGCAGTAATGGATGACAAGAACGTGGCAAAGCTCAACGAACTCATCCAGCAAGGGTAAGTCGATAAAGATTAAAAAATACACAGCAGAGTCTCACTGTTCTCAATTTTAACCACTTTTTACTGGCTACTGTATTGTTAAATGTTTTGGTTATTATGTCTATGAGTCTGTTTATGTGAGTCTGCACTGAAAGGTGCACTGTGATTTCACTGCTGCTCTGTCTGTTTCATCAGGGCCACCACCGTGCGCTCCAAGGGGAGGAACTTGCGAATCAAAGCGCCCATGTGCCGTGCACTGAAGAAACTTTGTGACCCAGATGGTGAGCATGTGCTTACATAGACGTCCAATCACACACTATACATACAAAGTAAACAAACATCAGTGCTAAAAAAAATAAATCATGGCGACGGCGAGCCACAGGGTTTGTGGGGGCGGGGTTTTTGGCAATAACAATGGCTGCGTGTGGGCTCGTGGCGTTTCCATGGCAACTCCGTAGGAGCAAAGTGAGGAGGAGGAGCAGGAGGGAGATGATGTAGATGACTGATCTGGCTGTAATGTACCCCTCTGTTCGATAACAGTCACTCATCGAACTTAGAGAAAAAAAGAGTCTGTGTTTATTTTTAGTGCTGTATGTAGAACGGTCACGATAGTTAACTTATCGACTCCTCGAGGTCTGTAAAAATCATCAAGGTCATGTTTGCATATCGCACAGTATATTCCCTGTTGTGTTTACATGAGAATGTCAACAACATTTTAGCCAACACGATTCCAGAATAAACAGCAGAGTAGGGTTTACCGCTTGAGACTTTTCACAGCGCCTAAGTTGAATGAACACGAAAAAAAACTCTGTGTGACCGTCACCGTGGGAGCAGCTCAGGCAGATCTTCCATAGATGCGCACATACGTATACATTTATGACGACAACGAACCAGTTAAAGTAAAGCTAACTGGTGGCTAATAGGTGTTGTTTCTGATGATGGCAAACTTTCCATTCAGAAAGTTTAAAGGAATAAGTCTAAATGGACACGCTCTAGTGTCAATACAATTATATTTCCTGTTAAAAAATTGTCAAATATTTAATATTCAAACTGCAATGTTTGTTAACAGAGCCTGAGAGTCCATTTTATTGCTTGAGTTGTGTGGTTATTTATTTAAGATCTCTCTTGCTGCTCTTTGGAAGGGTGTATTTGCATTATTATGCTTTCATTATATCGAATGATAATAATGTAATGTATCACGATTCTTCCTGGGAAAATGCATTGTCCAACAAAAGTAGTTATTGTGACAGGTTTAGCTGTGTCAGTCCTCGTCTGGGTTCGTTTTGTTTCCCCTTCAGTACCACTGCGTTTTCGTGGTCTGTGAATACATCAAGGTCATACTCATCTCGTCAGCTATATTGTGCTTATGTTCTCTGCTGTCTTTGCCGTGTTTCCACTGTTTTTTCATCTGTTTGAGCATGGCTCTTTTTATGCTCCACAAACCAACCCTGAGTGTCCTGAAGGCAAATAAAATAAAGAAATGTATTATTATGTGGCTCTTGACAGGATAAAGCTCTCGCTCTTCTAACACACTTGACTTTCCCCGAGGAGAGCTGCGATGGTGTTACTCATTCAGTCTCTTTGTGTCCTTTGTGCAGGAGTGAGTGACGAGGAGGACCAGAAGCCGGTGCGTCTACCCTTGAAGGTGGCAGTGGAGCTCCAACCGCGGAGTAACCACTCCTGGGCCCGCGTTCAGAGTCTAGCCCACAACCCTCGCCTCAGGTCAGGCATGCCTTTTGACTAGTCTCTAATCAAAACCATGATATACGATATCACAGTTAGCTTTAAGACATTTACATTTACTGCAGCACGGCGATAAGTTTGCAGCAACATCATAACTGCTTAAAATCCATGAACGTTTGGTCGACACTCATTTGACATTTGAGTCAGATACTGTTTAATGTAAGAAAAGCATCCACGTTTGCCGCTATATTCAGGATCAATTTTCCCACAGCACAGCTCAATAATGCAGTGCATACAACTAAATTATCCAGCCCAGTGCTGTTCTGCACCGTCTTACCACAGCAGCTTGTAAATCAATCTGTTTTTTGTGTCTTTTCCAACCCAGGATGGTGGTGGAGCTCCACAGGAAAGTCTCCAGCCTCATTGAGTACCTGAAGCAGAAGTGGGCGTACCACGACCAGCGAATTGTATCCTTTAAAACATCAACAACAATCGATTTAATCCGTTAATCATGGGATAATATGATAACACATTACTCTGTCACGTAGTATCTGTGTTACACAGCCACCTGCTAATAACGCGCTACAATATGCTGCACAGTACCGTAGGTTTTCTCATTATCTTTTCAATCAAAGCATTGATATTTCACTTGAGCCGTAAACATATGCGGAGTCCTTAACACTAACGCTTCAGTTAAAGAGTCTCATGGAGAGGGAGGCTCTGGAGGGCGGCCAGTCCAGCACAGCCTCTCCCAGCAAATCCCAGCAGGAGGAGCTCTTTCTTTTCCCAGCTGAGAGCAGTACCTTGACTACGCTGCCGGGTGTGGCACGTGTTGTTCACTCAAAGGCCTCCTGCACTGTACACTGGCTAGAGAGCGGCAAGAACCGACCCAACGCCAAGGAACTGCCAGCCGCCCAGATTCTGGGTATTCACACAGCTCCACCACTTCGGACTGGCACTAAAACTGGACGGGGAGGCACCACCACCAATGCTGCTGGCGCTGCCAGTGCTGGTGGTGCTTCAGTGATTGTATTGGGTGAGAGTCGACGAACTGAGCCCCTTAACCCTGAGCCTTTGCAAGACAGTTCTACAAAGCTAGAGGAGAAGAGACCTCCGTCTGTTTCTGCCCCTGCCTCCTCTCAGCAGACTGTGGCTCCTCGGGATGAGGGGGCTGGGATCGCACTGTCTGATGGGGCCAAAACCTGTACTGGTGTGGAGGCCAGTGCTGGTTTAGGAGTGACCAAAAGCATGGAGAAGCTATGCAGTGGTACAGAAAGCTCTTTGGAACAATGCAAAGAGGAGCAGAACAGCAGCACCTCCTCCCCAGAGGCTAACCAGACTCCTCCAGCTAAACCTGCAGTGGCTGGCTCAGAGGAGGGGATGTCGCAGGGCTCTGCACCAGCAGCCAAAGAACGAGCTGTGGAGCAGATCAGGGAGGAGGGCTGGAATGCCCGGGACGCGGAAAACGTCACCCTGGCTGAGCTCTACCTGATGTTTGGGAAGCCTGGAAAGCTGCAGCTGGAGTACGAGTGGCAGCCCATCGCAGTTCCTTCCATCAACCAAGAAAACGGACAAGCCTTAGCGCAGCCGAAGCCCAACAGGACTCAGCGCGTTTTGCGCTGCCTGCTCAAACTGGTTGCCACTGAGGTCAATCCTAAACCATTGGTAGGGATTAACTCTTACTTCTGTTTTTACTGGTTGTCAGATACCCATTTTAACTTTTCCTTGCGCCCTTCATGTTCCCATGGATTCACAAAAATTGCAATGCTAAATTAACTCATCCACAACAAATCCTCCACAGAGAAGTAAAGGATAAACAAGTGTAAAATTTCATTTGTACAATGCTCTGCGCAGCCCCTTTAAACCCTAATGAGAGCATTATTTAGAGATGTACATGTACAACAGATGGTGTCAACAGTGTGTCTTCTCCTCCAGGCTCCAGAGCTGTGCTCCACAGCCACATCACCGCTCAAGACCCATCAGGAGGAGCAAAACCAGGCGGTCACACCTCCAGGGAAGGGTCCTGTACCCGGCGTTCGCAGCCCCAGCTGTGGCCGGCAGCAAGCCTCTGTCCGAGGGGCCAGGTTACACCTGCCAAATGCTGGAGCCTCGGGTACGTACGGGTTTCTCTAGCCACTATAACAGGCACTAAATGTGCATTCAACTAGCAGATTCATGTAGTTTAAGTTTGTAGCTTCCTGCTCAATAGGTGATTATTTGACTGCTTATTTTGTGTTCTATATTTTTATTAAAGCCCAGTGTGAATTTATCTTTTTTTGTGTGAACACAAAGGATCACTGGATGCTTCAAACATTAAAAATAATAGCCCAAATGATAACAATAATCCTTGCATGGCATGTCTCACTTCTTTCTCCGCTCTTCAGGTGGACGTAACCTCCCTCGCTCTCTGCTGGGGTCGACTGCAGGCAGCGACTCAGAAGGCGGCGTGTTTGCGGTTCCCACCACGCTGCCTCCCAACAGTTCACGACACAACAGAATGTTTTCCCCCAACAAGGAAGCAGAGCTCGCCTTGAGACAGCAGCTCGACTCTATCAGTGTAAGACGCGGAGGTGTTTCCTTTTTTTGTTACACCGGTTGTGTGAAGATACAAAGATAAGATTATGTCATCCCCAGGAATACACACACATGTTAGTATGCCTCTTCTCTTTTGCTTGCAGATGCAGTCAGATCTTTTCCTTTCTCGACAAAGAAAACCTCGAAACAGACAACTTCGGAAACCTCTTGTAGTTCAGGTAAAAACTTTTGCGCTATCACAAATGAAAGCAGTTGCTTTGTACTGCAGTATATTAATTAACCCTAACTGTCCTGTTATAGTGCCTTCTTAGTGCCTGTTAGAGGTCTGTGATAAAGAATACAGAGGAAAACTTGTTCCTACAGGTGTTGAACAGGTTGCATAAAATATTAAAGCTAAAATTTCTCAGTTTGTGTAAGAAGTAAAACTGGAGAGGCTGTAATAATCTCCACAGGCCACAGAGATGAATGTTTGTACTCTTAATGTCTTATAGTGCCTGAGCATTGTGTTTGCAGGTCATGATGGGTTAAGAGATAAACTGAGCGTGTAGTTCATTTGCTTGTGTTTTGTCCACAGCGAACACTCCTACCCCGAACTACAGGAGACACTTCTCAGCACGTCTGTTCCTTCTCCATCCTCTCCAACTCGTCTGCCACAGGTACTTTGGCAGATCCTATGGTTACAGTTTGTTGTTAGGAAATTATTATTTTTTTGTTACCAACACTGTAGCATGCTGTATTTATGTGGTAACACTCGGGTAACGTGCTCTTTGCACATGAGTGAATTTCATTTCTCTTTTTCACCAACACCCTTACAAATCTTTCGCTCTCTCACTTCCTGTTCTTCCCTCAGGAACTGGATCCTTCCGGCCAATCCAAACCCGCCTGGCTCCTTCCTCTCGCCCCCCCCTGTCCAAAGCTTCCCCTGCAGCAGCCAGCTCTGCAGCAGCCAGCCAGCTCTCCAGTATGTACTTTTTTATTTTTTATTAATTAATCTATTTTCACTTCTCCCTGTTTTATTAAAATGATACAGATAGAGGATACTTTATGTTGTGCTGTGGAACTTTTTCAGTTTCTATTCTCTATCCTCCAGTCACTGTACATGGCTCCTTTACTAAATGGGCTCAAAACATGAAGGCTACATAAAAGACGAGAGCCCTAGTTAAAGGCTTCTTACAGACCACCAAAAATATTCTTACTTGTTAGTGTTTCTCTGGTTTTGTCAAATTCACTTTCAGTTTGATTGGCTTCTTTACTCCCACATGATCTCTGACAGTGGATGAGGTTTTGAACAAGTAATCTTTTGTGCAGACAAAAAGACAAAAACATCATTCTTCCAGCTACACTCTCCTAAATGAATAACGCTTTTTCCTTTTGCCCCTTCTTTAATTTCTATATCGAAATTGTTGCCGAGTTTAAGTCTTTCATACGGTCTGTCTGTACATGTCTGTCAGTGTTAATTGGGTATGTGCTGATGAGACTAAACTGTTAATACTCTTTCAGGTGCCATTGACCAGGCAGCTAAATCTGCAGGTATCATCCCTGGCAGTCCCTGTCGGGAGCTGAATTCTCCCTCTGTTGACAACGGGACCCTGCTTGCGACCACGCCCATTGTTGATGCTGAACCAGACTCTCCACTCCTCCAGCACAATGTCCCAGAGGTCAGCAGCACATACCTAAACCACACACTCCTAACCAGACCAGGGCAATACTCCTAATTATTTATACTTTCCTGAAGACTAGTGTCCTGCTTTTCTCGTGAGTCGTTCCTGTTGTCCGTTGTGGGTCATCGATTCAGGAAATATAACTTAAACAGTACATATATGACAAAACAGACCCAATTAAGCGATCGACTTTTTTATTTTCACAGAACGGCGTGCCTCCACCATCTCCTGGAGCGACAGGTGGTGGGGACTCTCTCCTCTCTCCGCCTAGTGTAGCCTCACTATTGGACATCTCACTCCCCGGCCCCCCAGAAGAGGCCCTCGCTCCCGGAGAACCTCAGACACACATCAGTGACTCCATCATCGAGCTCGCCATCAACTCTGGCCACTATGGTGTGTGCCTCACCAACACATAAACTCATGAGAGGATGTGCTGCATTTAGGACACATTATGTGTGTGTGTGTGTGTAATCTAATGGCTGTTTGTGTGTTCCATGCAGGTGAGGAGGCCGCGCTCTCTCCAGCCAAGCTGAGCAACAACGATGGCTCCAAACTGCTGACCTCGTCTCCGTCGGTCAGCCCGTCCAGAGGCTGGATCCCATCGCCCAGCCACGACCCCCAGTGGTACCCCAGCGACTCATCTGACTCCACACTGGGATGCCTCCTCTGTAGGTTAAACAAACACACGCTAGCACATGCTATTACAGAGCTTTGTGTTACTACTGAACACTGGTGTGTGCTTCCTGCACAAAGAGTTGATAGCACGGAAAAAGTTAACTGTAAAAAAATGTAGGATAAGACTTTCTTCATCCCACACTGGGGAACTTTTAAAGCGGGTCACAATCTACAATGTGGATAAGAAAAATATTGTAAATCAGGAGGCCTGGTGGCTCCGCTGTTAGTGGGCTCCCCAAGTATGAAATGATTCATGAAGAACTTATTAATGGACAATAACAATGACACAGCTGCAGACTTCCTATTGCAGCGATGTCCCATGAAGACGACTTTGTTTCCACTCTTCATGTGTGTCCCCTCTGTTCACTGTCTGTCTGTCTCTTTCCCTTTTTCAGCCAGCATGGTCTCTCCTGATAAGGGCAGGCGGACCACCCTAACCCCCTCTGGCCCCTCCAGCGGCACAGTTTTGCTTGGTCCAAGCCTCCTGGACTGCAATTCCCATGATTCCTTTCAGTCGCGTGGCCTTCCTGATGTTGCAGAGGTAAGTTGAGCTCTTTTTTTTTTTCGTTGAAGGATTTGAAAGTGAAGCGACAGCCAGCAGCAGATTTGCTTAGCATAGCATAAAGACTGAAAACAGCAGGAAACAGCTAGCCTAGGTCAGTCCAAAGATAACAAAATCCACTGACCAGCACCTCTAACGCTCATTAAATGTCACTATATCTTGTTTGTTTAATCAGTACAGAGTGTACAAACTACAATGTCTGGACTATTTCTTAGCAGGACCATTTTTTTGTCTTTGGACAGAGCAAAAGTATTGTTTCACTATTTCTATTTTTGTGCCAAGCTAAGATAACTGCCTGCTAGTTGGAGCCTTATTTTTAAAAGTGGAAATGATCACCTCGTCTAACTCTCCACCAGAAAACAATATTTCCAACATTTAAGAGGCCTCTGGGAGAGAAATACTGAAAGCTCATTGCTCACGCTTACAGATGGACTCCCAGCTTGCTTGTATGATGAGCGAGAGCAGCGTGGACTACATCGCTCGCTTCAATGACCTGGCGCAGGAGCTGGCCGTGACCGAGCCTTCCATCCCACCGCCCTGAAGAGGAGAGCACCGGGCTTTACCGACCCACCTGCCGCCTGGAGGACGCGAGCTGCTGAGTGACCGGAGGAGTCTCTCTGTCGAGACTGCTGCCAAGCCGTCCCATCCACTTTGGAAAAAAAGACGGCTGTGGAGAAAGTCCAACCCCCTAAAGCCATCCCTGCCCTGTTTGTAGAAGTGCAATAATAATGATGAACCTTGGCTATTGTTCAAGGCGAGTTTGAAACGAGTTGTTTAAGGTGAAATGCCCTTTAAAAACACTTTAGAAAAACAAATGCGTTTACAAAACACAACCTCATGTACAGGAAAATACTATGCCATATCTGAACACAATATTTTCACTGATATTTTATGTCTCTTCCTGCTCTTTGTGTGTGTGTGTGTCTGTCTTCTACTCTCTCGGATTGACCCCCAATATGTGTAAATCCGCCAAAATGTGCAGTTCAGATCCCAGCTGGAGGCAAACAGTCGCCGGAAGGTGATTTTATTTTGAAAGTTGTGGCAGTGCGAAAGAGGGTGAGAGTGGCGAGACACTCGTCACAGTTCTTTCTGTTCAGTTGTTACTGTGGCCTCAGTTGCAGGAGAAGAGCACACAACACGGCAGGGCGAGTCGAAGTCAAATCATTCGATGCTGCTCTCCGTTTCACGTGCTCTTCTTGATTCGTTCAGGTTTTATCGGTTGCATTTAAGGAACGTAGCCTGCCACGTGTGTTTGGAATCAGGTTAGTCATTTCTTACAGTCTGATGCAAAATGGCAGCTTTTGTTGGCTACATTCGCTGCAGCTTATCTGCAGCTGCTACCCTTGAATTTTGTGCTGAAATCATATCGGAGTTAAGTATCCAACGCCAGTCGCTTCATGCAATTTTCATTCACTTTTAATGTACAGTATGTCGAGATTCAGCGGTCTTCAGGTTGGTTTGTTGAACAGGTTGAGAAGAAACAGCAGCATTCTTTTTCCACACAAGTATTTATCTTTCACCTGCTGTTTCTCTCTCTCTCTCTCTTTTTTTTTTACACCCAACATTTAATTTCGGTGAAGTTTTAAATAACCGTGTCGCAGTAGCTGGGTGTTTTCTCTCAGCTACTGTAACAAATAACCTTGCTCATTCATGTTAGCTCTTTTGCTTGTCTGTTGCACTTCAAAGGAGAGAGTCGAGCTGTTTTCAGTCCAGGAGACGTCCGTGTCCCATAATGTGACCAACTACATATTGATTTTCATTGACAGAGGCTCCCATTTCAGATGTTAAAGCGTTCCCTGTAGTGTTACACTCCACAGAAGTGAGCAGTCAGAAGTATCTTATGATATCAAACACTAAAGCCATAGTTGACACTCCTTATTTTATGGGATTTTTTATAAGTGTAGTCATTCTTTAATCAATAGTAAAACATTCAGATTGGTTGTGCTCAAAATAATAAGTCCCCTTTGACTAGTACGATGCTGGATGCTCAGAAAACACTATGGCTAATGTCAGCATCTAAACGTGGTCATCATACCTTTCACATCAGCCAAGTCCGGTCACGGTGCAACCAGATGTTCTCTGAATTTCAATTAACCAGCACCATCAATATGCAGTGTTTGTATTTTTTTGTCTCAACATGT
Source organism: Nibea coibor (assembly GCA_023373845.1). Classification (NCBI taxonomy): domain Eukaryota; kingdom Metazoa; phylum Chordata; class Actinopteri; family Sciaenidae; genus Nibea; species Nibea coibor. Next base: position 6,995,948 of record CM041727.1, read on the forward strand.
TGAACTTCATTGTAGGAGAGCCCTTGTTGTCATTCCACAAATGGGATTTTAAACTTTGGTCTCCTTTAAGCACCTTGCGGGGCTTTGACTCTACAATGTAAAAGCTCTTGAGATGTTTCTTCATTTGTGAAAGACATCTGAAAAAGACTTCATCTTCTCACACTAGATAGAAAACAATGAAGATGAATCTTTAGGAATAAACAGCAGGTTTTGTCTTTAAATCTGGCTTCTTCTTTTTTTTTTTGAAGGATTTATTTGTACAAATGTCAATTCCAGTATTCACTGCGCTTTTGTAACATAATGTAAATTGTTATTTGGACTATTTATTGTTAACATTTCAGAAAGTGTTTGTTTAACTTAATATTAAGATGACATCTAAAAAGGAAAAACCTGTTTAAAGTTTTCAGTTTGTAAAAGGTGTTTTTATTCTGTGTATAAAGATAGTAAAAAAAAAACCCCAACTTGTTCTCTGTGTTCATTGTGTTTTTCGTGGAAATGGTTCAAATTCAAAATGTTTTTATGTGGTCATATGTAGCATTAGAGAAAATAGATTCTCACCCGTCAGTAGAACATAACATCTCCTTTTGATTAAGTCTACACGAATATACAGGACAGAAATACAATGCACCCTCCTGTAATGGTGATACACACTGGTCTCAAAAACAGGAAATCAAACTGATCACTATCCAGTTTTTTTTCTCAACAGACATGAGTAGGCTTTCCTTCCTCTGCATGTTTTAAAAGCACTTTGTTTTGAGGGTGATTTTCAGTGATGTGTGCTGTGTGCCATATGGTGGAGTTGACCCAGAAACGGCTTGTCAGGTGCTGCACCGCATCTTTAAGAAAGACAAAGCCTTTTTAACCAAAGTATGTGTGGTAGGTAGATCATCTGCCAAAACATCCTGCATTTTGGTTGATTAAGTTCTCATATTTGTTTCTACTGTTGGCACCAGATGGACATCAGTACAGTGTCAGGTTTACAAAGGAAATATAATTAAAATGTGACACTGTGAGCTTTAAAGGGCGATTTTAATGAGTGGGACAGAAGAAGACAGAAGTGATTTACTATATGTTGTCAAAAATGCAGATGTAGTTATGTATGCTGATGACTCAGCTTAGCTCTATGCATCACCAACACTAGTGGAGCTGAGAAAGAGTTACTAAATGGATGCAAATGAGCAAATCAGCATATTTTTGATGCCGTGTTTGTAGCTTTCGGTCTTTGTTATTATGAGTAAATGTTACATATTGTTTGATCTGTAGTTTTATTTATGTTGTATCTTTATTATCGATACTGTGTGACTAGTGATCTCTTTGTGGAAGCTAATGGGAATTAAATTAAAGACTAAAGACAGTATTAACATCTAAATTACAAGTTAACCATTAACACTCCTGCAAATAGATAACAGGTTAAACATTTTATTTGCATAACAAATCCATGTCCAGAGCTGATTTGAAAAATGGCATCACATGCTCACGACAGCACAGCGTGGAGTCTTGTCAGTAAAAGACATTCAAATGCCACTTTTAAACGTTAATTCCTCTCACCACACACGAGTCTCTGGCTTGTTTCAGATGTTAGACAGGTAACACAGCAAACAGGTAATGTGTTACTGAAGAGATTTACGTCTCCTGTCCATTTGGCGTCCGTGTGAAGCAGTCACGTTACGTTTTGGTCCACGTGCCTCTTGGCCTTTGCTGCTGCATCACTCGTCTTTAGGTTTTTGCTCTTTGCGAGCACGCGAGGACATGAGTTTGAAGAAGAGTGCAGGCCACAGTGTGCGGAGGTAGATGGCCACATTGGGCAGAGGTCCTGCCAGAACAACATCTTTGCTCCTCTGACGCACAGCCTTCAGAACCGCCTGAGCCACATCCAAGGGGTCCCGACCCATTGCTGTGTTTTTATCCAAAACTAGAAGTGCACAAACAAAACATGTGATACATTACTGATACAGCTGAGTCAGTTAATACTCAAAACACTTGTTTCACTGCCTCACCTCCATACTTAGAGCCGTCCCCTGTGACAGCGTTGACCGACAGGTTGGTTCGGATGTACCCAGGACTGATCACAGTCACTGCAATCCCGTGGCGGTCGATCTCTGCCCGTAGACAGTCAAAGTAGGCCTGGGTGGCGTGTTTAGAGGCTGCATCTGTCCACAGACAAAACCAGAGAGTCCCGCTTCATCTCCAACCAAAAGCACAGGCTGAAAAACATCTTGGGTATTTGTTTGCTTTAATTAAATGAGGAAAGACAATTTACAAGATGATCTGTAAGGAATGGCTATCTTGCCCTGGACACTGCTAACGGCAACAATGTGGCCACTGCGCCGGCGAATCATGGAGGGCAGGAGAGCTGAGGAGGGAGGAAAGAAGAACTTATGAGTGGATATACCGGAGACGGATGTAAAGTATTGTGCTTCCTCTCTTCAGAAATCTGTCCATGAACATTTAACTCTGTTATATTGATGTTATCTGTGTAACCAAAGCAACAAACCCATCACATGAGAGCAATAAACTCTAAACATTACCTCCATGGTTTGGCTCCCCCACATATTTATGACATATTCTGCTCAGATCTGGCATCCAAAAGCTTTTAAAACAGGTCAACAGTCCAGGCTGCACTCCTCACTGACCTTGAGTAAGAGCAATGGGCCCAAAGTAATTTGTTTCCATAACATCCCGGTGAACTGAAATGTGGGTATCCAGTATGTTGCCACGGTAACTGATTCCAGCATTATTAATGAGGACATCCACTTGTCCGTAACATTTCAGGATCTCCTCTGCAGCTCTCTCCACCGTGTCCGTGTCAGCCAGGTCAAAGATGACGGTGCTGGGAGTGTAAGTCTGCTGGTCGGACAGAACAGAGCAGCGCAGTTATTTCATACCTCACTGCAAATACCTCTGTGTTCAAAGTGAAATATTCTACGATGCTTGGAACTTTAATATAAAGGAGAGAGCTGCAGTTGAGAGAGAGAGAATAGAGAGACACAGAGTGGGGAAATCTCAAGACCATCAGCGTTGTACACACCTTTTGTGAACCTGCTGAACTCGCTGTAAGCTCCTGGACCACCTGCTGCAGACGGGCTGCATCTCGTCCACACAGCACGAGCCTTGCGCCCGCAGCATGAAAGACCCGTGCACACTCTACAAAACAGAAAACACACCTCTTGTTCATGGCATCTAGCACGTTTACACAACACTGATATGTGTTACCGAATCTTAAATTATCAGGGTAACTTCATTTGTAGAACGCATCCACAGAGAAGAAGAAACAAGCAAGATGCCGACCTTTCCCCAGTCCAGAGCTCGCCCCTGTGATGACCACCACAGCGTCCTTCAGAGGAGCTCCTGGTCTGAGGCGGAGGAGTATCCGGTAAAGCAGCAAGACTCCCGCACTTGCTAGAAGCAGCTGAAGCACTCCTCCTCCCGTGAGACGCTCCATGGCTGACCCTGCCTGCTCCGCTCAAGCTATCTGCTCAAAACATTTGGAACATTAGGACATAGTTAAGAAGACGCCATGCTTTGCTCTTGTACATAAAAGTCCAACTCAAAGGTCTATTTAAATGTGTCTCTATGAGATAAAATGTGAGAACAGCCACCACCGTTAACAAAAGACTTTCAGGTGACTCCCGACCTCCAACTCGTCATAATCATTTGTCATCCTTTTGGACAGTTTGGAGGCGAAACGCTTTATCATGAATTAAAAGAGCGACTTTAACCAGCCAGTGTGACCTTGACATGCGTGTTTGGTAATCTCTCACGCCCCCATGCCAAAAGGATTGTGAATGTTTTAATGTCCAGTGCATTTAGTTAAGCCTCTTCCACTTGTCCGGTCTCCAAAGCACAACACAAACAACCAGCATGGCAACGGTGACAAGTACTATCACACCAGGAGCACACACACACGGAGGACATACAGTGTAGCAAAGAGGAATCTATAATTAATAATAAAATAACATGGCATTGAGTCAATTTAGAGTCTCCTTGTGCTGTAATAATAGTATTAAGATTTGTATATTCTCAAACTGCCCTCAGAGGAGCAATAATACTACTCTCTTTATCTTCCATACAAACTGCTGAAGCTTTAAACAAGTGACTTTCTCAGCTGGATCCTGAATATCAAAGTAAAATGGGTCACTGTGGAGAAACAGTATGCATACCCTGAATATGTTATCGTGCGTATGTTTTGTCCTCCTGTCAGTCATTGCAGCTGCACATATTTATAATTGTGGAAACAGTGACTCAAGCGTCTGCCATGAGGTGAAGTTGCTGCATAAATCTGCATGTTTACAAAGGTACATCACTGAAGCCACCTTTCAATAAACCGTGTTGAATACATAAATTAACTGGTTTATTGGTGACAATGTCAACATTCATCTTCACGCGATGTAAAACAGATTTAGACGTTAAACAATGAACTATACTCCTTGTTATGCACTGCACACACACACACACACACACACACACACACACACACACACACACACACACACACACACACACACACTGGTGAGCTAGTTTCCCTCTAAAATTAACGGCTGGGAATGCTAATGCTAACGTTAGCACGCTGTAATAAACCGCCAGCTCATTCCTGAATGTTCGTCTGTAGTCAGACTCACCTGAGTTTCTGAGTCACCTGTCCTGCTTCCCAAAACTACAACGTGATGTGATGTGATAGGAGCCGTTCCGGGTTTGTCTGGGAGGATCCGACGAACTGACCGGAGGCGGTGTTTCTCAAGGGGCTACAAACGGGTCAAGTTCGCCGCAAAGAATTGTGGGAGTTGAAGTTCGGCAAGTCAGTTTGAACAAAAGTGGCGTTCACGCACATTTCTATGGTCTTTGCTGCTGTAAGCAGCTAAATAAAACCACAGAGCCTATTATTGGTATTATTGTTGTTGTTGTTATTATTATTATTCATTACCATTCAATTCAATGCCTAAACAACTATTTACAATACTGTTTACACTGTACACATCTTTTATTTTTGATAGACCTCCCTGTTTAGACGTTGTTCATAATGATATAAGATGATAGAGACATGAATGAAAAGTATATGAATGTAAACATGTCAACATCTTTTCCCATGACTGTCAATAGACACATATTGAGTGAATACTACATATTGTATTGTTTTTATAGTAATATCTTTATGATGATGGGGGCTGTGTCTTATGCCGCCAGACTCAGTAGTGCTGGCTGAAAATGGTTGATAAAAGCCAGTCCATCAATCGGCCCATCTCCTGTGGATCAGCACTAGTGTCAGCTGACAGATAATTAGTCTGCTCTGGCCTTGAATCAGCAAACTAATGAGGCTCTCTCAGGTCATCCCTGTGCGTCAGTATCTGAATAATCTGTGTGCATAAATGTATTTCATTTTATGCGTGTAACTGAGCAAGAAATGCAAAACTCCTGCCACTGCTTGTGGCTCATCAGAGCCAACGCAACCTGAGCAAAGGCTGAGGGTGCAAACCCAATGTGTCAAACTGAATCTTGCCCAGGTTACAGCCTGTCACTCCGAAGTGCTGCTCTCACACGCTGCACACATTAAACTATGTAACGTACTAACATAGAAAACAGTAACAGCTGAACAACTTCAACAAATAAACTCTCTGCTAACCTACTGGAGTCATTTTAAAACAATAATTTAACAAAATATTGTGATGCAGCAAGTGCCAGCAGTCCCAGCTGTTTGCATGAAGTGTGATCACACCACTTACTGAAACACCGCCAACATTTTTCAAACCGCGAAGTTAACAGATGGGATTTATTTCTGATACACTGTTTAATGGAGCTTTTCAGGGATTTACATGAAATTCTCTTCAGGAAACTCTTCATGAACAGATGCACCATAAAAATGTTTTAATTAGCTAAGAAATAAAAGTGTTTGTGAGGAGTCAATTAAATAAGATTTACCTTAAAATCAGTGGCTGTAATGCACTTAATGTGAATTCAACTAACTCATATCTTAATTCCACTTTATTTAAATGTTGCAGGGCGCTCTGTTATATCACAACTCATCCACCATTTCATCCATCCTCCTCATGGGACCCAAAATTTTAAAAATGCCGATCTTAACAGCAACTCATAAGAAGCACCATTGGATAAACATATACAGGAAAAACTTAATTTAGACGTTGCTGTGTAAATATAATCTGTAGTGTCAAATAATGACTATATTAAAATTTCAGTTCTCAGGGTTTGGCTTGATTTTAATGTAATATACATTATTAGAAGCATGTGTGAAATGTGACTTTCCAAAAGTTAGTATCTGCGTAGTGTTTCCAAGGAGGACATTGAGCCACAGACATTGTCACATGAGATCTTTTAAACAAGAAAAATCTACATGAACAAGACACAATCGCAAATAAGTTGCAGCTATTCGCACTTTTCTGGACATCATGTAGAATCCATTTAATGAAAAAAAAAAAAAAGTAAAATAAAATACAGAAAAGTGAGTTTGAAATATCCTAATGTTTAATGAAAGGGTGATGTACTGATCAGCAAGAAAGGGGTACAGTAAAACTACGAGGGAAAGGGGGAGAGAGCTCGGTACTCAAAACATCTCTGTCCATTTTGACTGCCATACGATTCAGTCCGGAGGAACTGCTGTCATACCCTTGTGCACTAGCTTGTTGGGTGTCAAGAATGCGGGTGGAGGGCGCAGGGGAGGAGCCGCAAGGGTACTACGGAGATAAGTGTGCTGTTGTCGTCACATAGAAGTAAAAGGAAATGTAAGGGAAAAAACAATTCCTTCTAGTTTTAACTATATCCCTCTGATCAAAGTTCAAAATGGAAGCACCCACCACATGTGTGGAGCTAACTGCTGGGCCTGATCGACGTGACTTCCACTTTTCTTACATCTTGGGGTGGATAGGTTCTGTTTTTTTTGTTTGTTTTTTCCTTTTTTCTGTTGGTTCTTAAACTCTCTTCAGAGTGCACTCATACCGCATAGAGTTCGTAGATCTTCTTGGCGCAATACGCCAGGGCAGCCAGTGCTATCGTATTATGGAGTCTCTTTCTGTGGACGTCATCCCTGCGTACCAATACCACGGGCGTCGAGGAGGTGAGTGTATGCAGGGGCAGCCGCGAGAGTTTTTGGCTGTCGTATTCCACCTGGTACTTGCAGCAGGGGTCAAATTGCCATGAAATCCCGTAGAGGGCGGCGCAGGCCACGCTGAGGGCGCCAGCGGGCAACGCCACATAGCGCGAGTATTCAGGAGGCAGTGAAAGTGGCGTCAGGAGGCAAGCGGCGCCTGACAACACGGCCGTCTTGTGCAGGCAGTTGCCCACGGTAATCCATCGGGCCGTCTCATCTCCGATGCGTGTGGGCTCAATAACAATGTATTTATACTGGGCCTCCAGTGCCTGCTCTAGCTCATACTCAAACTGGTCCTGCGCATTCTCCCCATTGTAGATCTCGTGCACGATGTAGCAATCTGTCGCTGCCATCACTCCCCTGTGCAGAAACAGAAAACCCAGCATGGAAAGTGAGAGAAAGAACAGAGAGAGAGAGTGACAAGACTCAGTAGATACAGGACTGGTTTGCCTACATTTTTATGATTTTTTTTGTCTACAAAGCTAAGACAAACATTCGCTGCAAGTTATTTTAAAGGTTTACCATATCATGACATAACACATGCTGCTAACAAAACTTAGAATCTGTGACATGCATTTATAAGTTATAAATTTGATTTTACTTTTTTCTTTGATGGACTATTATCATCTGTAACTGGAAAACATCAGTGTGTAATTTGTTGCTATTAACCAGTATTCCACTGTACTGTATCAACTACATGATGAGCTACACACAATTTCCATGACTTGATAGCATTTAGTTAAGATGATGAGCTTCATGTCTGTAACCTTCCAGAATACAAGACGTGGCGTGTGCATGAAGCCCATTTTGTTCACAAATGTGTCCTCCACAAATGGACACCTGTTATCTCAAATAGTTACACTTGCACAAGTCATTTCGCTTGGTATTAATTTCTAAGTACACAATTAGCACAGTGATCGGTCATCGCAAGTTTCCAAAGGCGAACCGCTTCAAACAAAACAGCTCCATACAGTGAAATGTAGGGAAACATATAGTGATTGTGTAATCAACAACAGTTTAGCTTAATAAATAAATACAATTAACAATTTTTTGGTGGCGTCTCGTTGATTAATCGACTAATATATTCGTTCCCAACACTCAATGTGTTTCAGTTTATTTTTACATTATCTTTAAACGTACGCGTGGATCAGTGTCATCGGCCTCTCAGTACATGTTGACAGGCAAACCCTAACGACTAACCTCAGGTTAGACAGACACCAGGCTTATCTGGCTACAAAGACAGCAGGACATTGGCGCTAAACAACTTGACTTGGCGCATCGGGTACTAGTAAAACTCATTTCAGGACCACCGAGTTGGGGGACATAATGTACCTGAGCGTCGGTTAGATAGCATTGGCTAACTCGCTTTGCATGGTAGAAAGTTGGAGGTCTGGCCAGCTAAGTTAAGGACCGGAACAGGTCGAGAAAACATTGTTAGCTCAAGCCAAGGATTGTTAAGCATGTATCACACCAGCCGCCTTGGCACTCACTCGCGGCTAAACGCAACTTTTCCCGCCCGGGCTCATTTGGTGTGAAACAACCAAAACATCACGAGCTGCCAGTTTGTTTCCCCGCTAACGGTAGCTAGCCCTACACGTTAGCCAAGCTAACGTTAGCTAACCATGGGATAAAATTCCAACTTGCCGCGTTGGCGTTTGACTTTAAACCCCAGATGATGTGCATGTTCTGGGTCTGGCGAACGGTGTCACCTACAAAACAACGTATCACATTAAAACATCATCGTTTAATGGCCAAGATGTGGTATAACTGACCTCTCCCTGCTTACTGGGACACCGCGCCTCCTTCCCAGCGACGCCATGTTGGAGATACAACTGTGATTGCAGTTGACGTATGACAGCACCAAGCCTTCTGGGTAATGTAGTTTGTCAAACGCAATCGACGAATCACTTGGACTCGAGTGCGGACTACAATTCCCATGATGCTATAAAGACAGGAGTACCTGCCGTTACGAACGGCACGTACAAGTTGGAGAGGTCAGACCATATTCTAAAATAAATCTAACACAAAGGGACGGAGGTATGTTTGTTTAAAACATATAAATTAATATATTCAAATTAAACAATAAATAAATACAGGCGCCGTTTAGAAAGTTGAACATTTAATTGGGCGAGTAGACTTCATGCAGCGGTAGGAACATACTGTACACAGTGTGGAATACAGTGTCCTATCTCTTGTTTTTATAATAAAATGTGTGTTCGTACACCTCCGGGTACTTACCCATGTTGTGCCCCGTGCCCTGTCTTTCTGTGTCCCCGTGCACTGGTATGCTCTGCCCGTCCACGTGCCGTAACCCGAGGCGCTTTGGATGAAACAACTGTAATGGTTACGTTCAGGAATGTGGGACCAGCTGAAACCAAACACTGCGCCACTATTGTGAGAGCCCCATCATGCAGGGAGTCACGTATCAATGCAAAACAAATCGATGAAAGATCTCCGCAGCTGTGATTTTTCAATTATGATTTAATCATGCCGCGCTCCATTCAAGACTTTAAATATTCACAGGCAGCGCAGCACAGACCCACCAACAATGTGCTGTTCAGAGGACAGGCCCTTACAAGTCATACATATTGCCACCTCAGAAATACATCTGAGGAACTCATGTTAAATATCAAACGGTGCCATTAGCTATATATACCTTCAAAAAGGCAGACCTATCTCTGTCATAGTCTTTATAGCAATCTATAACAATAACTCTTATTCTACAGCTATAAAAGTAATAAATACACAATTAAATGAACTATTTCTTGTTTTCTTTGTATGGATAATTACATAATTTGTTACTATTATTAGAGTTATTTATGTCAGGATGATGAAATAACGAGATAATTTTCTTAAGATCTGAAGATAATGAAACTTTGTTTTCCTGACTCTGAGATAACAACATAATTACTGAGATCTCAAGACAACAAAAGACACAATACAGTATACAGTAGCTATAGCACGTCATAATAGCTTCAGCTCCCTGCTTTTTGAAGACACAGAACACATCTATCTGTAGGTAAATGGTTGATGAATTCATGTTTTATTTATCAATATACGGATGAAAACAGCCGATTAATCAAAAATGAAGAGAAGAAGTGGCAGTCAGGCCTGTAGCCAAGATTTCAGGTCTAACTGAGGTCACGAGTCTCTTCAGTGCACCCTGACCACATAATCTTTCATACTGTGTTCCAGTTAGCAGGTCAGTTATATTTACCATGAATTTAATTTCCTATCGCAAACATCTGAATGTTGTTTCAATCTTCACACAACCAAGAAAACAATCCTGGTGGACAGATACTGAGTCCTTTCACCATAACAGATCTTATTAAGAGATCAAAAACATTCAAATATTTACGATAGATATCCAAATTGGTGTCCAATTGTTCACTTTTTTCCAAACCAGAACCTTTCTCTCACTTAGTCCAGTCTCCAGTCTTAGTCCAAGTACCACGGGGGAAGTTGCTGAAACCTCCAGAAATAATACAGAGGGCATGACTTCAGTGTCTGCAGTGGTAGCTTTGGCCCTGGTTGCAGCCCTAAATTACTTTCATTGACTGACATTTGCTCATTGAAATGGACTTTGAACATCCATTACAGTTTATAAATTGTTTTGGGTTCATGTGAAGCTGGTTAAATGTGTTGACTGCGGCACTGCAGTGAAGTGAGATCGGCTCTCCTGGGAGATGTTGTCTCTATCTCACCCGTTTGAGGAGTTTTTGCCCCTGCATTGTTCACAACACACAAATTAAACTACTGCATATTTTTTCTGCTGACCCAGCGCACTAAATTACAGTGTTCACCGGTGTCATTCACAATACCATCACCAGATGGCGACAAAACTGTTTGAAAAGGTGTTACAGCCTCTCTTTAAGTCTGTGCTGTTTGTTGAGGGATGTATGTGTTTATTAAAGAGAAGACATACATACATACTTAAAGTTAAAGCCCTCTGACTTCCTGTACATGTAGTACTCCGCCTCACTCCACTCTGCTGATATGTAATATGTTGTTTTGAGGTGGACATCAGGATAATGAAACAAACACCAGTCCTCACTGAGACATATTTGTGCAAACACATCTCATATATTCTCTTTAAAGTTGCATGTGATTGTGTGTATTAATGAAAATACACACTTTAATAATGTGATGAGTACTTGATTTATTTATTAATAGACAACAAGAATGGAAAAAAGTGTCAAGCACAAAACAATATAACAAGGATTGGTACATTTTGATGCATTTGGTAGAGCCACATGCCCAAAACTTCCTTTCCAGAAAAAAACCCACAAATATAAAACACACAAAAAATGAAATACCACCTCGGCCTATCAATGGGTGTGTCACCTAAAGGAAAGTTTTACAAAGGGAAAGTTTTCCTGCAGTTACCTCTTGAAGTGATTAAAGCAGAACGAGAGTCTGCCTTGCATGTTGATGTACGTCCTGCCAGAGTAAGTGTGCTGAGTAACCTGAGGGATTTTTCTCCTCAACACTTGATTGTCGACAGCAGAAGCTCCCGAAGAGCCAAAAATGGGAAACCACAGTTTATCTTTCAGTTACAGTTTTCCTCTATGATGACCTTTATAATTTTGACATGAGCTGAAGAAAGAAGCTTTGTAGCTAATGGAAGAAATGAATGACTGAACAAAGGTCAGTGGACACCACAAGATGCAAATGCCCTAAATATAGCAGTGCTGTTGCTGAAATGCTGGTTTGAACAGAGATATTTCCATCCATATCCATACTGAGGTGTTGCACCACAGGGTGACAAACTTTAGACGCATTTTATCACACGCATGTCTGCAATATTCAACACATACGATATTCATTATTGAATGTCCAGAGTTAGACATCTGCAGTTTGTGTTCTTTGGTTTACAAGTCCCTGCATCTTTGACTAATTAATTTATGACTCCAATACAAGCAGTAAATTTCTGTTACCGGGAAGAACCTAAGTTGATATAGTAACATGGGGACCAAATTTAAAGTTTGGAAACATAAATGTCTTCAAATTACATTAAAAAATGACCTTTTACCCACCAGATTTATGTCTACAGCTCAACAGAAAAACTCTTTTGACAAGCTAGTTCGACTAGATATTTTCATTTACAATCTACTAAAGTAGACTTTTAGCCCTAGAAACGCAATTTCTTAAAGTTATGGCAGGTAATGAATCTGGTATCTGTGGGTGTCGCAGGCTTTGTATAAGCCCAGCCAATCATTTTCATTCAGCCTGAATGTCTACCTGTGCACAATGTACTTACTGTGCATGGAAATGTATTTTGGTGTTGTGGCTTTGGAGGAAAGAAGGAAGTCAGTGGGATTTCTGTCTCTTGCTAGTTTCTACCATTACTTTAAGGAGAAGAGTGAAAGCAAAGTTAAAAGAAAGAAAAACAAAGCGATATCAAAAAGGGTGTCGAAATATAAAAGTCATCACAGTTTGAGCATCAGTGAAGCTGTCGTTGCGTCCGTCCAAACTATCCTGGACGTCTGGGTCGGCCGTCTCGTAGCGCTGCTCACAACCAGTGAGTCCAAAGGAGGACAATTCAAGATTTGACTCACATCTGCTCTCATTACACTCCCTTCGAGTCAGTGATAGGTACACATCCTGAAGGTTACTTTCTGAGGTAACAGGGCTTCAGCTTTGGTTAGTTTATTTGTTCGTGGTTTTACAAGTTGTGACCAGCTGATTCACTTCCTGTTTCAGGTGTGAGCGTCCATCCTCAGCTCATAGATGTCTTTTCCACAGGTTCAGCTGTCTCTGGAGTCCCTCAATGTCATGTTTAACAGAGCCTGGAAGGTCCTTTGTTTGATGTGTATCAGCCTACAACTCCAAAGCATGCTGCCACACAGTATTTATTCCCTGGGAGTCTCTTTCTCCTTCTCTTCTCTGTCAGAGCGCCATGTGGGGGTCATTGATAAATATGTTCAAAGTACTGAGGCTGAGGATTCTCTTTGACATATTTCTGAATGTACCAGCAGGTCAAGTGGGCTTTCAGATCCTCTTCCACCACAAAATCCATGGCTGCCTGCCATCACAGAAGCATAAACAAAAAATCACATCTAAACAGTTTTTAGAGGCATTTTATCAGACAACGTTTGATATAGATGCTGTGGTTATTGATTTATATGTGCATTGCACCTTCAAATGTAACTTGGGATGAGAAATCCTCTTTTCTTAAGATTGACTGATGCAAAAATAACTAGACTTTATGAGTTTTACCTTGGCCAGGTGCTTGGCTATTCCTCTCCCTCTGTAAGCGTCTGGAACTTCAGTGTGTTGCAAGTCTACCGTCTTCTTCCCGACGTATTCATACAGCAGGACTGCACGATCATGAGATCCTGAGGGCAGACAGAGCTCAAAGTTGTGTTAAGTTTGTCTTCACCCAACCCAAGTTTCCTGCCTGTAACTTGACACCACCTTCATAGGTGAGACTGATAACCTAATATAGGAGAATCACAAAAATTCATCACGACCACGTGGCCACAGAAACACACAAACCATTGTAGCGCGCCATCTACCTCACAAATGCAACACAATCGCATGCTACAATGAGAGCCTTTGGCTCAGGAGGTAGAGCGGGTCATCCACTAATCAGATGATGTTCAATCCCTGGCTCTTCCAGTCTGCATGTCTGCATGAAACGCCAAATTCCTCCAGAAGAATATGATTGTGTATAAATGGTTAACTCCTAAACCTGATGATCAGATAGAAGCCAATGCCCGCAGTGTATGAATGTGTGTGAATGGGTGAAGGAGATATGTAATGTAAAAGCACTTTGAGTGGTCAGAAGACTAGAAAGACGTTGTATAAGTACAGTCCATTTACATTAACTAAAGCTGGACACAGAGTCATTGATCATGTTGCAGTCAACACGGCTGCTCGGTATGACGTGGCATGAGCTGAAAACAAGATAGAGCCAAGAGTTACTGGTTTGACACCATGTGATGTGGTGCCACACTCAATGGCCTGTAACTTCAAGGAAATAATCATATAGTCAGGTACGACAAGAACCTGTGGGAAAGGATGATGTAACTGGGTGGAGGGAGAGAGACTTCCAGTTTTTCCTGTAATCTCACACAGCTGTAATACACAAGATCATTGTAAACAATCTCCATTTGACATTTAATGGGACTGCCCTGGACATACACACATATGATCAGAATTTAAAACATAACAAACAAAGCCAAAAAGAAGTAAATGAAAACAAATGCAACAACCCATGTAAAAAGGAGTGACTGATAAAGGTTTAAGGAAGGAGTCTGATTGATGTTTTAACTTGTAAAGATTGTTCAACTTCATTAATAATAATAACTAGTGTCCAGGAGTGTCTTTTATGAGTGGGTGTCGGTGACAGCTGCGTGTTTGCTTTCAGGGGAGGAATGAAGAAAATGTTTTCGTCAAGCTGGTGAAGCTACAAGTGAAAGAAAGTAGTGTCGTCTTTTCGGCTCCTGGCATGAAATAATACGCTAAATAAAGACGTGACAGTGCGAGCATGCGACACAAATGAACCCCCTGTGAGTGAAATGGCAGCTGAAATTATCAATAAAGGCACGACGACGATGATACAGGCAGCAAGAAAACACCAACATCTGAGCTAACGTTAGCCACGTTAGCACGCTAATGTAATGAACTCACCGTTTAGTCTGATAACAAACTGTCGGCGCTTCTTGTCGTGCTCCACCTGGATCTGAGAGCTGGTGGCGTCGAAGACGTTTGACTGCGCCGCCTGCGCCGCCTGTGCCATGGTGAAGCTGGCTCAAAGCTGGGCGATGGTCGCTATGCTACCAGGCTGCTAAACCCAGAAATGGCTAACATGAAAATGATGAACGGTCAAAGCAAAACAGAGAAATCAGCTGTGGGGTCACGTGACAGGCCAGCCAATCAACGGCCGGGGTTTTCAGAGAGGAGAGAGGAGCGAAGGTAAGATTTAAAGATTAAGATTATTACAATATATGCTGATTCATTTAATTATAATAGGTTACAGGAGTAAACTTTTTATTGTCTGAGAGAGCTGAAACTTTCTGACTGGCCGTGAATGTTTCACATGCTGCATTTAAGTCAAGTGGGAAAACAGAAACCTAGAGGGAGTCAAGTTTAATCATACTATATTAAATTAAATCTGCTTAATACCTGCCTTTGACTGCTAAAGTTTAATTTACGAAACACCCGTTCCGAGTCGATAAATGGTCAGAATATATCAGAGCTTCTGAATTATTATAATAGTCATAATTAATTACTTAATAGTAATAATTATTGCTTTTTTATTGCAGGTATGTGACACACATGAGGAATTTGACTCAGGTGCTGTTGCTCTCAATGTACATAGATATAGCATGTAGCTTGACAAGTAAACATAAACATAAAAACTATGTACAGATAGAAAGTATATAAGTAAGCATATAAATGACAATAACATTTGTAGACAGTTTATAATTATAGTTTATACAGCATTTGCTGTTGACTTTTTGCCTTGAAACACATTTAAATGATTAATTAGTTCAGGCACTTTAGCTCTAAATGCATGATAATTGATTTCCTGGTGTGTAAGCAGTGCTTTTACTCAGGCAAGTAATGTATCCAAGAAGTAGTTTTTTAAGTAGCTCAGGTCAGGTCACAGCTCACAGAGCCACAGTGACAGCTGTGTCACTGTGTGCAGACTAAATACAGGCTGGTGTCCATGTTTATCTCCACTACTGTTATAAATTGTGCTCAATCTAAGTTAAATATCGTGTCTTGATAAAAACTTGATAGAAATGGCTAGACATTGTAGGCAGGCATGTCAAGATCATAAAATTACAGAGTAGTAATCCTGTTACGCTGTTGGCCTAATCCTGCAAAACTCTAATGGAGTTTGTCAACTCTGTATGGGATTATGTCTGTGAGTGAGTGTGTGTGTGTGTTTCGCGGGGACTAGTTTGTGATTTGTTCTACTTGTTTGTCGAGAGATAGACCGCCTCTCTTTTGCAGAGGGATAAAATCATCAACCAGGAGTTCTCACATTTATCTTTATAGTCTCTTTAGTATTTTACCATTGTTCTATTGAAAATTATGTCCAAGAAGCAAAGGTAAGGGAGCTGTTTCTTATCTAAATTAGACTGATTATTACATTGTTGTGACCATAACATAGCACACATCTTAATAATAATGAAGTATCCGAGTAGCATAATAATGAGGAGGAACAGTGAGTATGTTTGGTGTTTTGCTGGTTGCTAAAATAATATTGCTATATAATATTGTACCTACTGTTTCTACATGTGATCAGTTTTCTGGCAGTGATTTCTCCGTCTTGAGGTATAGATTAAAATGTTATTTAATCCCTGCTCTGAATGCAGCCTCTACATTAGCAGCTGCCAAATCATGTTAATGTATTCTGGCACCATCCTGCTCACTCTCGGCAGTGATTTACTGCATGTAAAATGCTCCTCCATCTCCTCTGAAGCAATCACAGCCTCTCAAGTGTCATGAGTAGCTAAATAACAAAGCGAGGCAATTTGTTTCAGCAGTTATTTGACCACCAGTAATGATTTTGTATTGTATTTTTAAAAGTTAATTTGGGGAACATCTTGTTGCATTGTTTCACAGAAATAATCAGTAACTTGAATATAATACTTCTATTATTCTTGTCCTTTGTAACACCTAGCATCATAAAGTAATGATTTATTTATCTATCTTGAATTGCGCTCATATAATTGTGTCAGTATAGAAAAACTACACATCTGTTACAGACAAAGCAGAACAGAATATTTTGTGTTCCCTGAGAAAAATAACTGTAAAGATATTCCCCACTCAACACAGATATTTGCAGACGTGGTTACATTTTAACACCTTCAAGTAAAAATATAAGCAATCATCTTTGAATATAGCCAAGTGAAAATAGTTTTCCGAAAGTGTAGCTTTGCTTATGCTTAGCTGCTTTAATCTTATACAGCAGGTGGCCTGAGGCCCTGGTCAACTCAAAGACGAACAAACCTACCCAGAAGACGGGAGGGAAGGTAAGTGCCGCATTCACTAAAAAAATGACAAATGCTGGTTTGGGGATTTAGTGGCGCTTTGTGACCTTAAGCACTGAATTCTGTCTGAATAAGAAGCCTCTCAGAGACGTAGATTTATTGCACAGATTAAAATGAGAAATGTTCTATTACAAAGTCATGAATAGGCAACATTTGACTTTTAAGAAAAGGCTTTACATTTTCATTCTTACTTCAGTCTTTTAGGTGCTTTTGATTGCGGTGTTGGAAAATTGAAATATAGAGCAGTATTTAAAAAATAGAAACGAGACATTCAAGAAAGGACAATAAAGACCACGGGTCAAATCTTTGAGTGCTGAAACGTTTACAAACCAAACAACCACAGGTAAACTCAGAAACAGAGAAAATGTAAATTTTGCAGGCAAAAGTGTGCTGAATCTGACACATCTGCTCAGCCACTGGCCTTTCCTCAGAGAGGCTGCATGTTTTTGCGTTTCTGCATTTGGTTTGATTCATGTAACCATCAATGGCCAAAGATCAAATCAGCGTAGCTACAACCTGCACAACTTGCTAAGTCAGGACTCTTCGAGCCTCCTCTAATTGATTTCTCTGTCTTGTGGTCCAGCCACAGATTCATTACCTCTGCAGTTTGAGTGGGTTGCATCTACAGGGACTGGAATAGACCGGCTAGGTCTGATGGCTTTCCAGCCGGTGCTCAAGTGTGATTAAGTTTAATGTGTGTGTTTGTGTGTGTGTTTGTGTGTGTGTGTGTGTGTGTGTCTACAATCACAGTGTCGGTCAGTTGGTACTTAAGCAAATTAAGAGCTCTTGTGAGGATTAAAAGGTTCTCTCCAGTGGTGATTGGATTGTATGTGTCAAAGAGTCCAGGTTGGGATGGGGCTGACTAAATATTAAAATCACATAGAGCTATATTTTTGAAACTTTCCCCCTTAATAAATCACTGTATTTATTGCATAGTATTTTTCTATTTTCTGTCTCCCAAAGGAACTAGCAGCATCAACAGTACCTGTATCTCGTGGAGCTAAACAGGCTGGCAAAAGTGCATCTAAAACCAGTGTTAGTCATGGAAGAAGTAACAGCCTCAGCAGCAGAGGGACTGACTCTACTGCTAGTGGCAGTAAGGTTGGTGGCACTTTGAAAAGAGGCAGCATCAGCCACCAGGGCTGCGTTGGCCAACAGGGTACCAGACAAACGTCTCGCCAGACCAGACCGGCTCTCCGCCTCTGCAGCAGCCGGAGCTTCTCGTCCCTCCACACATCCTCTCTCACCGCTGCTTCATTCATGAGAAACAGCCGCTCTCTCAGCAGACTCGATCAGAGATCCACCGCAGACGGTAAATTTGGTTTTGTTTAATTTATGAGAAGTATATCTACTTGTTTAAAAAATCTATTTTTATTATCATGCTATTTATTAGTTTTTCTGAGCTATGAAGTTTCTCTAAGAATTTATGATAAATATAATAAAAGAAGCTGTTGTTTCTTTACTGACTCTGGAACAGATTTAGATGCAGTTTCAAGTTCACAAGTTAAGAAAGGACAAACCACAGAAAAGAAAGCTCAGAGTTCTGGCCAGCTGTCCTCATCTGAGGAGCAAATCAGGTTTGTTCTTGTTTCTTAGTTTGTTTTTTGATTCTGTTGTAAAGGCTCCTGGATTTTTCTTTTTATGGTCGTTATTCTGCTATAATCAATGTGCTATAATGATATATGTTAGTAATCTGCAGTCAGTAATAACAGATAACAAATTATTCTCTTTATGTTTTGATCGTTAAAGGGATAACAAAGAACAGCACTGTGGTGATAATGCAGAGAAAATGAAAACCAGCAGCTCCTTTCAGCCACAGGAGTCTTCCTCCTCTTTGGTTTCCACTGCTGAATGTCATCATCACTGCAACAAAGTAAAGAAGCAGGTACTCTTAGTTTTACTTTTCCATATTTATGAATGACTGCTGATGCTGGATGGTAACGGTTCTGTATCTTCTTGCACAGTCGATGGGAGCTGACTCATATAGTCAGTCAGTGAGTGGTAGGGGTTGTCTGGTTTCTTGTTGGTTACTGGCAGCATGCCACATCTCCAGCGCTATTCACTATATTTTATTTACACGCTGTTGTCTCTCCTGTGCATGATTATCTGTCTTATCAAACACTGTCTCGCTGATTCCGTTGAACTCTCTGTTGCACTGCATTGCTCCTTCACGGGAGAAGTTCATGCTGTTCTCAAGATTCAGATTCACACTGCAGTAATACATGTCTCCATGCTCCTCTGATATGCATGTATTTAAACTTAAGTGTTGATGGAGGAAGAATCACAGGATGTACAGTATATGGTGAGTGGAAAGTTTAACTTTAAGAACTAGTGTAGGATTACTTAAACTTATTCTGAAGTGAAATGGGAATCCAATAATTTAGAAGCTGCATACACAAACTCCTCCTGCTCCTTATTAATTCTGTTAATTTAAGGTACATATCCTCTATGTTTTCAACTCAGTGATGACCCGCTTTAAGCAGGGAAGATGATTTGTAAGCCAAGTAAAAAAATGAATAAAACAAAAACAAAATCTCAGCATCAGTTATCGTCTTTTCCGTGCCAGGAGTTGAACTGCTCGTCCCTCCCTCGTTACCGCCGGCTCAAATCCCCCGAGTGCAGAGATGTTGAGGCCTCTGCTAGTGTGAGTCTGATCACGGCACAGGTTTAAGATTATGCTGTACCACAACCGCTGGCTTTTTTACTGCTGTCTGCATGTAGCAACACGAGCCATGATTCTGATGGTATTTCTTTGGTATGGCGCATAAGATGCTTTGCTTCTTCTTCAGCCTGACCTACTCAACATTAAGAAAGGATGGATGATGCGACAGGAAGCATCAGGACAGGTGAATTTGTCAGTTCACTGTCACTTAAAATGTTAGCAGTGATTACAGGTCTGACAAGCTAAAAATATGTGAATGTGTCTCCTATAGTGGCAGCAACACTGGTTTGTCCTGACTGACCAAATCCTGAGGTCCTACAAAGATTCAGTAGCTGAGGAGGTGCGCTGGTATTCTGCAATAATCTGCTTTGTTAAATGAAAATAAATAAATAACTTTACAGTTGGAGAAGAAGCTCATATGTCTGACATTGATCCTAGCAAATTTAAATAGGTAAAAGAAAATCATGAACTTTTCAAACGTGACACCAGACATATGACGCTCTGCTCAACGTTAACTGTGAGTGAGAGTCTGATGGAGGTTTATGTTACAGATGTGTGTTCCCTGATTGTTCATTTCAGGCAGCTGATGTGGACGGTGAGATAAACTTGTCCACATGTTTTGACATCACAGACTACCCAACTCAGAAGAACAGTGGTTTTCAAATTCATGTGAGTTCAATAGTTCAAATAAATGAATAACGCACATGCTGTAGTTCAAAGATGATACACAGTATGTATGATCACATCTGAGCTCTAAGATGTGGAACTGATCAGAACTGACTGGGCATCATCATGATTTTTAATCGGTACGATGAAGCCAGATGTTTTTGTATCTAAAACATCTCATTGTACCAACATTTTAAAGGTTACAGTAATAGAATGTGGCAGTGTCTAACCAATCAGGGGTCTTTAAACAATGTTTTTTTGTTTTGTTTAGTGAAGCTGGGAAACAATATACCAGCAGCTCATTTGTGACTGTGATCATTTTGGTTGGATTGTTTGAGTTTGCAGACTGTTTGGCGTGGATGATCTTTGTGAAGGCAAATTAGAAACGGTTTATTTTTGGTTTGTTGTCACTCACAAAATCTTTATTTTTTTAAACGTACGTCTGGAGTAGGGATCCACGTGAAGAAATCTCCATAACGTCAAAACGCTTCAACTTGCTGCGTCTCTGGCTTTGGCGTGATGTCGTCTTTCATGTCGTAACAGCGCGTGTTCTCCGCCAACCGCACTTCTTACGTTTCCCACTTTATTTTGTGAATTATTTATTCCTCTGCATTCACTTGTCGGATTTCACCCTGTAGGTAAAGATGCTTACTCACTAACTTTCTAACAAACTTTTCTGGGGGTATGTGTCTCTTATTGCTCTTTCCTTGTGTTACTACATGCTTACCAGCAATTACTTCAGTAAAAAATGAAATTGTTGACATCTGCCTGCCCACACAATGTTTTGTTGGGAAAAGCTGAAGGAATACCTGACACAGCAGTTTCAAAAGTTGAAAGTATGTTCCTCCTTTGCCAGAATAAGTGTAATCAAAGCATTTTGTAACTCCAGAAGTGCTGTCGTTTTGTTGTTATATTTAACTTGTATCTTCTTGCTGTGTCTTGTTTTCGATGCCTTCACATTTACCTGATATAAAACTTTCAATATTACAGTTTTATTTCGGTATTGTGTTGCACTATATTATACCTGCTCACCACACCTAATTCCTCTTCACAGCACATTATACTACATTAAAAAATGTAAAGGAAGGTGGTCAAGTCTTTGATATAACACAACATTAAGGGTAGATCATGGTAATCCAACATTAGAGAGAAACTGTGACAAGATGTTAATACCATAAATACTACTGTCAACCACTACTGTTCTTTTTAAGATGTGTAATGAATAGTATTTTTCTTTCCACAGACCAGAGATGGAGTCTACACACTCTGTGGTATGACCTCTGGGATGAAACGTAACTGGGTCCAAGCAGTGTTGAAGAATGTGAGGCCAAGTCTTACCTCTGACGTCACGTGGTAAATAGACTTGTTTTATTTGAAGTGATTGCTGTCAGATTTGTAGATGCAATGTATTATTTTATTAAACGTTTTATGCTTGTTTGTGGATCGGAGTAGTGTAGTCTAAAAAAGTTTCTTTCCTCACAGCTCCCTCCCAGAGCAGACGACTCATCAGAAATCACAGCAAGCAGACTCGCAGTCAGCTGAGGAGAGAGCCGAACACCCAAACAGTTTTCAGCAAGAGCAGAAAACCAGTGACTGTGCAGAAGAAACACGTCCACAGCAGAATGAGCTGCAGGCAGAGAGCGAGCAGAGATCCGCTGATGGAAGCTCGGCATCGTCTGTGATCCCCTCCGCCTCTCATCTGTCCACCCCCGCCTCACCCTCCACCCCCTCTGCTCTGTCTCCCATCAGTCCTACAGTGCAGGTGGAGGAGGATGAAGGCGCTTCGTATCTACAGTGTAAGTTTCTGGTTGGAGCCACACAGACAAATTAAATCATATTTGAATCATTTAAATTTAAATGCGCTCCACCGGGGGAACAGTCACAGTGAGACTCATGCATACCTACATGTTGTTACATAACACTGTATAAATCCTTAAAAACGGTCAAATGACTCACAGCAGCAGCGGCTGGCCAACAAAAATAATCAGAATTCAAATAAATGTCAAAAATTGAAATGAAAATTCAAAGTTTTGGAGAGAAAGACCATTATTTTACAGATTTTCCATGACTTATTACAATCAAACACCTTCAATAGTCACAACACGCATATATTACATACCTATATAAATGCATCAGGGTTCAGTATCTTGCACAACGACACATTGACTGGACAGGGGGAGCTGGCTGTCGAACTAGAAGCCCTTTGATCAATACCACTCAACCGAGGTATTCCTCATGTGTACATATCACATTGTGACAAATATATTGCTGTGTATAACTGCACCAGGTGTGACAGATGCATTGCCGTGCGTTGAAGGAGCTGGAAGTGACAGCTTGACTTCCACAACAATGCAGTCAAATGATGAGTGCCGTGACGAACACCCAAACATGCAGAGTGAAACAGAGCAGCACGTTAAAGCGATTGAAGAACCACGAGCAACAAAAAATACCAGCTATGAGTGCACGAAAGCCACGGAAAAACTGTCCTGTGAGCGGCAAACTGGGCAACTTGTCAAAGAGGTGAGATCACGTGTGTAGTTTAATTTTCTGCCATGTCAAACTAATGCATTGTCACAAACAGGAAATATAAAGAAACCCAATTTTCTAAGGAATGCTATATCAGAAGTGCATAAATGTGTTTAAGAGTTTTATCAACTGTTTTGTGTGATTTCTCTGCAGCTGGAACAAACACAGAAGGAATTGTCTCGACTCCAGCAGTTAAACAGAAATCTGCACGATGAGCTACAACGAGAGAGAGAGAGGCGTTCAAACGAAAGTGTTCATGCACAGGTATAACACAGATGGCACTCAAACATAAATATTCACTCATTTATTCAGTTTTAAAGGTGATGCCCTCTACCATTTTGTGAAAATTCACATAGCTCTACCATTAAAAGGCAAGATAAGTTGCAAGAGAATTCAGTTTTGCTTTCAGATTTACTTATGGAGTCCTCAGTTTGCCTTTAATTAAAGCTCTATACTGTTCTATAGAGTGATCTTTTTTCAGACTCGTCTTCAGAACAAGCATTGGCTCTACAGCAGCTGCAGAAGATTAACCATGACCTCCGCTCTGAGCTGGAGGCTCAAAAGAGGAATCAGGAGGAAGCCAGGGAAGCTGAACTACGGCGAAGAGTAGATCTCTTGGCTCAACAAGCACAGTTACTGGTCACAGGTGATGCCACAGCACTTGCGCAAGCCCATCTGGAGCAAGATCGCCAGCGTTTTCATGAGCTGCAGGTGGAGTGGGAGCGTTGTGTGGCATCCCTGCAGTCTCAGTTGAGCGTCAGCGAGAAGCAGAGGAAGGAGGCCGAGTCCCGCTTTACACAGCTGCAGCAGGAGTTGCAGAGTTTCCACCTTCTCCAGCAGGAGGCTGATCGCTTGCAGAAAAACCTCCAAGAGGTGACAACTCAACTTCATGCTAATGAAAAAGCACAGGCGGACAAGGATGTTCGACTGGAGAAGCACCTCATGCTTCTTCAGGCAAGTCAGGACAGAGAACGGAGGAGCTTTGCTGCTAGCCTGGCACAGGCAGAACAACACGCGCAAGACCTTCAGGAGAGACTGGACAGGGCTGAAGAGCAGGTGGGGAGCTTGAATAAGACTCAAACCTGGACCAGGGAAATCGAGGAGGCTCAACAAAAGCTTCAAGAGGAGCTAGCATGTACAATATCTGCTGTGAAGAAACTTCAAGAGGAAAGAGAGCAGCTCGACCGGCGCTGTCAAGAGCTGCAGAATCAGTTATTTGAGGCGGATGGGGAGGTGAGCAGGCTGCAAAGCCGCTTGAAAACAGATGAGACACACTACTACAACCTGGAGCACTCGTACGAGAGAGTGTGCGAGGAACTGCAGCTTGCCTTAGGGAAGGTGCAGCAAAAGGAGTGTGAAACTCAGGACATCCGAGAAGGCTACGAGAGACTCCTGGACGGGAAGGAGCAAGAGCTGAGTGAGGTTTTGCTGAAGATGGAGGTCTTAGGGAACAGCCTGGAGGAGACAGAAGTGAAGCTCAATGAAGTGTTGAAAGTTTGCACCTGTGCCTCTTCTCGGCTGGAGGATGACTCCTCAGAGCCTGCTCAACAAAATGAGAGACCACAACAGACAAGTGCTCTTCTCACTGTCGATGTCAGCGGGTCAAAAGCACCAGACAGGGGTCAGTTGTTTAACAGCTCAAATGCCGTTGAACCTACAAGAAGCCATTCTCACTCGATTGACTCATCGTATCACAGCATGGCCGCTGCAGGAGATGACCCAGAAAGATTTCTGTCCGTGATCCAGATGCTTGAAACCAAACTTTATGTAACTGAGGAGAAGTTAAGGGACATTATGCAAAGAATGGAGGAACAGCAAAGTCACATCACCTGCCAGGATCCCCACCTTTGCTCTCAGCTCACTCGGAGCCGAGCCACCGCTCAGCACCTCAGTCTTCTTCTTCACAGTCAGGCCAAGCAGAGCCAACGCTTTGCCCAGGAGACAGAAATCCGCTGCAGGATGTTCGTTGGTCGGTTTCGGGTCGCGCTGAACATCATACAAGCCTGCAGAGAGAGGCTTCAAGCCACCCCGATTAATATTACAGACTTCGAGAAGCAACTAGCCACTGTTGCCGCCTGCCTTCAGCAAGGAGAGAAAGACGCAGACAGACAACAGCATGAGTCACATAACGCCTGCAAAGGAGAGGACAAGATCCTCAATGATGAGAGATTAGCTGGAGCTGAGAGCAACGTTAGTGCTAAAAGTAAACTCACTAATACATTACCCACTGAGGACGACATGGGAAGTGTTGGGAGGTGTGTAATGAGGGAACTGTTTGTAGTAGAAAAAATGGTGTCCGTCCTTCAGAGACAACATGGCATTGCACAACTATGCTTAGTACCAAAGGTGGATGAGGGGGATGCAGCACACAGATTCAAAAGCATAATCTCCCAAAGAATAGCCTTAAAGGCAGAAAAAAGAGAAGAATGTGACAACAATGAAAGGGAAATCTGTAGAGTCTGTGCCGAAGCAGAGCTCATTTATGCTTCCTTAAAGTTTCAGCAGCAATACGAGAGTGCGACCCAAGGAAGTAGTAAAGAAGTGGAGCATCAAAGGAAAGGTCTGGCAGATATCAATCCACCGGAGTTAGATCCTTATGAGGAGAGCAGAGGTTTAGAAGGAGCTAAAAAACCAGTTGAAAAGAATGAACCTGGTGTCAAAGAGGCCGAGAGAGAACCAGAGTGGTTGGACAGAGTTATAACCCGGCTGCAAAGACGTGCGAAATGCTTACACCAGCTCTGCCAGGAGATTTCTGATGACAGTGGAGTAGAGTGGAGTGAGGAGGAGAACTGGGAAAGTGCGTTTGCAGCTGACTTAAACTGGATGCAGGAGCAGGCAAAGTTGATTTATTTGTCCGTCAGGCTGCAAATGGATTTAGAGCAGGAGCTGAGGCAAAGTGAAGCGTTACAGGACAAACTGCAAGCTTTGTGCAAAGAGCAGGATATGACATTAAAAGATGAGCAGGAGGCTTTTAATCACACATTATGTCAGCTCCAGGAGGACAACAGTGTATTAAGAGATGAACTAGAGCGTGCTGAGCAGAAGATAACATCTGTAGAGGCTGGGAACCAGAGACTCCTGGAAGACATCCGGAAAATTCAGGACTATCACGAGGAACGGATGAAAAAACTAGAAACAGAGTTTCAAGAGAAGATTAGGAAGCTACAACAGATCCATGAAGAGGAGATGAAACACTTGCATGGTTACTACACCAAGTCTTGTGTTTCCAAAGAGAAACAGACCAAAACCTGTGCAGATGCACCTGCTTTCACTGGGAGTACCTCCTCCTTACCAGACCAGACTGTGATGGAGAGAAAAACAAAAGAGGAGCTCAGGAACCAGATGGTGGGAAGTGATGCAGCGACCACGAGGGAGGCTCATCAGAAAGACCTAGAAAAACTTAAGGTAACAAAAACTTTATTTCTTCATCAGATACTTGGTGCCTTTAACAATCCACAGCTTTATTTGTCCCACTAATGGTCAAGAAAAGTCAAAACTCAGGGAAGATTTTGTCTGTTACTGTATCTTCTACTCATTTGGAGCTTATCAACTCTTATCAAGCTGTTCAAGATTTACTGGAGTGGGAAAATGACTGTTCCTTAAGACAAAACTGTGACGAACATAGTACAGTGTGTCGGTTTTCTTACATCCTTTCAAAACATATGAAGTGTTTTTGCAGTGTCACAGCTAAAAGAGTTTTCTATGAGTTTGCCATCAGATAACGAGCTAGCACACACATCCACTATCTAAAACTATAGATTCTCTATACTTATCTTTTCTTTTCTTCTAAATTTCAGGCATCCTGTGATGAAGATTTCTCTGCTATGGAGGAAATGCACCGGCAGCTGATAGACGATCTACAGCAGCAGCATCAGAAGGAGGTGGCAGCACTTCTGAAGGAGAAAGACCAGCAGCTGCAGAACGAGACAGCCGCCACAATGGCAGGTAAAGGAGATCAGATCGTGTACGGAGATATATAAATAACAACGGGCTCTGGTTTAGCTATGATAGATAAAGTACATTCCTCTAATAACATGGGGTCTGACTGGTTGAACCGGCAAACAGTTGCACAAGTTGTCATGTCTTTCCACAGCGATTGTAGCAATGAGGAGAGCCCATAAACAGGAGCTGGAGAAAAGTCGACTGTCTCATCACATCAAGGAGAATGCTGACATTGAACAACTGCACGCCCAACATGAGTGAGTGATGACTGGACCTTTCACAGTGTTTGGTTTTTCTCTTACCCTGAAGCTACGTACAGTTAATTACTGCAGGGCCGTTGTATTGTGATACACACCTTATACAGTCAACTGGTAACTCTGCAGGGGTTACAGTTGGATGTTGTTTTGTTTTTTATTAAAGATATTTATTTCTTATTCAAGACAGATTTGAAAAATATAATTGGTAGACAAAACTTACCACTGACAAGTCTCCTCCTCAGATCTACAAACCACTGGACTTCGTCTGGGAGCTTTTTATCTCATAATAGCTTCTATACTTGTTATTATTGGTATTCTAACAAATATCTATCACATAGTAACATTTCTTCACTTACTTTACTGTACAACATAATCTGTGCTTCTGCTTTGCTGCTGCAGGAAGGAGATCCAGTTACTGCAGAAAGAGCTCGAGGTGTTGTCGGTTCAGCACACTCAGAAATGCCTGGAAAACTCTCACCTGAACAAGGAGCTACAAGAAGAGAGAAAATCCTCGATGCAGTACCAAAAAGAAAACCAGGAGCTCAAAAAGAAGCAGGTATAAATATTTTATTTTAACAAAGGGGCTTCAGACTGAACAGCTGAGTATTCTTCATCTGTATAAACTCATCATGTTGGTGACATGAACACGTACGTCTGTATATCAGTGTAACTTGTCTCTCTGTCCCCTGTCGTCCTTTAAGAGGGAGACAGATGAAATGTCTGAGCCGCATTTCTCTCTAAATGGGAAACACCTTAACCCTCAAGTAAATGACTTCTATGAGATGGAGGTAAGTGTCTTTGCACCACATCATAAACTCATGAAGTCTCTGTCTAATATATAAACTATGTGTGTGTGACCATAATAAGTACTTCACGGTACTGTGTTGATGTACTTTATGTTGCAGGTGATTCTGCGAGCGAGGGAGGCAGAAATGCAGTTTCTCAGGCAGGAAGCTCATTCTCTCAGAGAAGACTTGAAGATTGCTCGAATGGTACTGAAATCTCTTTAAACTTCTGGGCATCTTGCAGAACTGAAACATGATCTGTGATTTCACACTGAACTGGGTATGTGTGTGTGTGTGTGTGTGTAACAGGACAAAATATATGCCCAGAACAAGCTCAAAGCTCTCTACGCAAACAGCCAGGATGAACCCCGTCATGGTGTCAAGAAACTCTATGAAGATTTCAAGTTTGCCACTTGGTCTCCAAGCAGAGGAGCTTCAGGACAGAGCTCCAGTGAGGCTGACACTGTGTCGACTAAATTCATGTTTAGATCAACCTTGATACCACTCTCATGTCTGTACAGTCAATACAAAGCAACATCCAGCAGCTGATTAGCTTAGCTTTGTAGAAAACTGAACAAAAGTAACAAAACTGCACCTCTGTCAATCTCCTCATCGAGTAAGTGAATAATTCTTCCATCTCTGTGCTTCCTATCCTCTTTTTTTCTCAGACGACACTGTGACAAACACACATAATGCTGCTTTTCTGAAGAAAACAGAGAAATCATCCCTCAGAGGAGTGAGGTCAAAGGTAAAGTTTGTTCCTGTATCAAAAGGAAGTCAGTTCATAAATGGAAAATGTTATGAACGTTTTGAAGTGTGTGAGTCCAGCCATACTAACTAGAGATTAAGAACTTCACCCTCCTCTTCATTTCATCTCTTATTTTCCTTTATTTTATGTGTGTGTTTTGTTTGCAGAGTTTAAAAGAAGGCCTTTCTGTCCAAGAAAGAATGAAGCTGTTTGAGTCTTCCTAATCCTGAAAACCACTAGAGGGAGCAACAATCGGCGACTTTTCTAGATCAGCATTTCTAAACTTTTACTACAAAATATCACAGAGTTATCTCAAAGAAACAATATTTATATATTCAGTACAATGCACAGTGTAACTTATTAACACTGCCTGTGTTTTTATTAAAAGGCAACTCAGTGTGTTGTATAAAAACTGTGATTAACATATTGTACCACTAGATGTAGCAGAATACAACGTTTACTCTCCCAGCAGAGGCAACAGACATGATGTTGGTACACCTGTATCTGTTTTTAGTTTTAGTTGAAAATCTGCTCTGCTGCTGCAGAGATTCAGACATTTTATGACCAAAATTATTGTGCAAGAATATTTATTTAATATATGGAAGTATTAGTCGTAATGTCTAAAGGTTTTGTACTCTGGCATCATTCAGTTATGTAAAGAAAGACAATAAAATATTTGCATCTTAAACAAAACACATTGTTTATGTTTCACAATATCTGATTGTGAGAAAATAAGTAACTGTGATGCTGAAATCTAACATTCGCACAACCTGTTGTAAATGTAAATGGAACATTCATGGCTTATGATCAGTAGCATGCTGTAAGGATAGACAGCCTTATTGTCTCAGAGTGAGCTCCTATTTGTTTCTCACGTCTACACACCTACACCTCATCATGGGAGAAAGTCTCTCCTAATGAGTTGCAAAGTTT
Organism: Nibea coibor; assembly: GCA_023373845.1. Taxonomy (NCBI): domain Eukaryota; kingdom Metazoa; phylum Chordata; class Actinopteri; family Sciaenidae; genus Nibea; species Nibea coibor. The sequence goes on from CM041727.1 coordinate 7,025,570, forward strand.
AGGCGACTAAAACTAAAAAACAGTGTCAAGATTGAATTTAGTTCATGTAATGTGTCATTAATAGCCTGATTACGTTTTCGGAGATCATGCCAAACTTATGACGTCCAAGCGGAAAACTTGTCTTGCTGCCACATACAGTAAAGCGCTGATATGTGTTGGTAACATGATAACCGTACAGTCTGAGACCTGGCTGTATGGTCAACCAAAAACAGAAACCAAGACCTCTCTCGCTGTGCAGCCTCAACATGCAGTGACAGTGTATGACACAGTATGAATCTGAGCTCCCAGGAGCCCCGGCGGCTAATGAGGAAGGCTGGTGCAGGAAAACACTGATGTCTCTCACGTGGGACACACAGACTGTGCCTCATTAGTGGAGCATCAAGACAGCACAGAGCCTGCAAGTGATAACATACTTCAACAGAGTCTCCAACATCAGACCAGCTGTCACACAGACACAGAAAACTCAGAGAAGTCCCCAGTTTCAAAGCAGACAGATCCCAAACATCTTGTAATCTCTTCTGAAATACTGTTTAATTTACAACCATTACTCAGCCTCCTGTTGACATTTAAGTACCATACCTGACATTGCTCAGAGATACATTACAGTTTGCCTCAGTTACCCCTGTAACGCTTAACACGTGCAAACCTAGAATTGTCGAGAAAGTTACAGGGAGAGCTTTTATAAGTTGGATTTCTAACTTTATGTCATCGTCTCTGGCGGTCTGATTTCTGTGTACATTTTCAGTCACATCAGTATCACATCATTCTTGCAGAATATCCAGTCTTGATGTTTGCTCTGTTTGTTGGAGTCATATTCCAAAAGAGGAACATCACACCTCATTAAAACCCAACACTCATTTTTCCTTCCTTGTGACTCCGGCATGCGAAACGTACATGTCATGTGAGCCGACACTTTGAAAGAGTAACGCTGATTCCTAATGTTATCCACCATGGATATAATTCTGCACCTATGAGCACTTCTGTCTGGCTGTCACACCTTTTCTGCACTTGTTTTCTGAAAGTCAACATATTTATTTTTTTTGCAACAGACAGGTAAGATTTTTTCACCCTACAAGACCTGAGGAGTGTAAAACCTGGACTGGGAAAGTGGAGCTCATACTATGAAGCTCATTCTTGACCTGGGAAATAACAGATTGACAAAATAATCTTAATTTAAGGTCCATTTCTTTTAGCTTTGCTAGCTCTGAAGATTTCAACTGCAGGTGAATGTTGCAAAATCTGTTTGAAAGCTCTGGAATGAGCTACAGTTGAAACATTTATTTAATAAATGCATTAGTTGTTCAGCAGAAAGTGAGCAAGTCATTGATAGATCATGAAGTCAAGTTAAAATTTAAGAATTTGCATAATTTGGAAATTAAATCTATTTTAATTTTAGACCGTTTTAGACCTGGCTGTTATTTCTGTTGCTTAGTGGTACCAGTATGTTGCTCTCATGATATTTGAGTTTCTGATGTACTTAAAAATAATGAATGAAAAATTGCACCTAGGATAAAGTTAGTGTTCCTGGTGTTGCATTAATTCTGTCCCTTCAAGATGATTGTTTCCTTTGCAACATGTTTTTTCATGTCTTCTTAATCTTGACACCTTAATGGAAAAACACACTGAATTTAACCAAATTATAATTATACTGAATATCTATATCTCTCTCATGTGCTGCATTCATTTTATTTTAATTACTTCATTATTTATTTCACATAGTTTTGACTTATGTGACATTTATTATGATTATAACATGTACAGAATAAAGAATGAAAGTGAATTCTCACACACAGTAAATCTCAAATATGAACTTCTCTCAGTTTGTTTCTAATATGTGTGTGTGTGTGTGTGTGCGTGTGTGGAGTAGTGCACCTGCAGGGTCTGTTCTGAGTCGAGCTGCCCCACAAAAGCTTTCCCAGCGCTCATGACTGATCAGCGGCTGATGTAGAAACACCAGCGCACAGGTGCACCTGCTCAGGCTGCAAAAATAAGTGGCCCATTTAGTCATGCAAAGATCAATTACTGTAACCAGCAAAGAGGCTGCAGCGCTGATCAGTGAGCACTGCCTGCTTCCCCACAATCATAAATTTCAGTTGTGTTTACACCGTGGCTGACAGGACCACACTCTGCTTATTCTTCCTCTCACATATGACACAGCTCGGGGTTTCAGTGTGAACAGCAAAGGAGCTGCAGGGATGTTTTTTTTTATTTCCCCCAGTTTGATTTGGATCACAGCGTTTAAAAAAACGAGGTCCAGAGGCGTGTGACCTACATGCAATTTATTTGCTCAAACTCAAAATTGTCAGCGTTTCCATGACAATGGATAAATCCTACATTGTTCACCTGAGTTAAATATAAATTTGGCACCACCGTTGGTTTGGCCTCACCAGCCTCGGCATGGAGGACGATGAGGCTGATCGGTATTTTGGGGAAGCACTCAGTTGACTCTTGTACATGCTGTTAGTAAAACGTGTCAGAAACAAATAATCAACGTGTGTGTTCGGGTAAAAAAAAAAGAAAAAAGATGTGAAGATGTATCGGATATGGACGTGCAACTTATATATGAATTATTTGTTTTTCTGCAGCAGTCAACTAGAAATGAATGATAAAAGAACAGACTGAGTTTTTTCAGTGATGTTAAACTTTTCATATGCAGAGCTGAACATTGCACGTGGTCAGAAAATATCCCCAGTGAGGAAAACGTCACTATCCACCTGTATGAAGTAACAGAAAGGTTTAATTAAAGGTTTGTGATTGAATGCAGATGTCACCTCATAGTTAGAAATTCAACCTCCAGTCCTTTTTCTGCTAACGTGGTCTCCTTGTGTTATTTCATAAGGTGAGAGCACTTTATTATTAAGAGGCAGGATGTTGATTAGGCTGCTCTGGAGCATAACTGGAGCAATGAGGTTAGTGAACAGCTCCCTAAAAAAAGTCCTGTGTCTTTTGTATATGCAGCATTTCTTTCTCTTGGGTGGGTGCACAACGCCTCTCTTCCCCCACTCAGGTTTTTTTTTGTCGGTGCTGGCTGCCAACAGAGACTCTCGCTACAGCATCTCGAACATTCGTGTTCGTTCTGTCTCTTCCTTGTGATCACTGCTGTTGTTACACAGGCCTGCAGACATGTTGTTCCAGGTTTTTAAGAAGAGGTCGACAGAATTACACTTTTAGTTGTTATTTTAAACACATTTTCATACAAAGAAGTAGGAAAAAAATCAATCATGGGGTGTTTGTAATCTAATGGAGTAGCACATAACAATCTATAACAAGGTAATAACAAGTAATACCTAACAGCAGGGTAACACCTGTGTAATACCATTCTCGTGCAACAGTAGCCCAGTTCGTAGGAGCATCAGAGCTGGAAAGGTGCCAGTTTCCCCTCCTGGACACTGCTGAAGTGTCCTTAAGCAAGACATTGAACCCATAATTCCACATTTGCATAAGTCCTTTGAGTGTGTGTGTGTGTGGTTGTATGATACAGTAAATCTTCTTCTTACTGACCTTTACCCAACCCAGCCCCACTCAGTTACTGTTGCTACACCTATAAAGCTTTCCATTCTCACCATGCCACATATGCAGTTTGCAATAATAGGGGCAGATCAAGATGGTAATAATGTGTAGAAATATCTCAAGTAGGAATACGGCAAAACATTTCAGTAATAATTGGCTAACACCAGGCAAATCTCCTCACATTTATCAGGTAGATAAGGTGAGGAAGAAATATTAGGATAGAGTAGAAATATTGGTGTAAAATCCATTACTGGAGGTAACAAAGGTTGGTGTAATAGAGTAAAGTGCTTATAATAATGAGGAAATACTTACCTGGAAATGTAGTTTCAGTGTAATAACCTCTTAGTTATGCGTTAGTATAGTTAGTTAGAACCTAAACACCAACATTACAACTCGTCTCCATGATATAACCAGGTTATTTACTCATTGACGTTGGGATTATCTCAGGATGACGTATGTTGTTTATCAGATATTTACACCTTTTATTATGGGGCTACAATGTTTAGTGCTAATGCTAATGTCAGCTGAAAATTGTATGCAATGTGCTGGTGAATGTCAGAGCAGCCATGTACTTAATTAGCTTTGTTAGTGTGATAAAATAGATTTAGTTTTGTTTTCACACATTTGCATCTGAGCTGGCACAGACTACCTCAGTCCTTTATACTGTCATTGCCTTACTCAAGTTGTTCTGCATGTTGTTTTCTACTGCTAGGAAGCTGCAAGTGATGTTTCAGGTTAATTATGCAATATTTATTTTTTATTTTTTAAGCTGGCTTCATGTTATTTTTAATTTCTTTATGATCCTCACTGCTGTCATATCCACCAGTACAGAGCACAAAAATGTGGACACTAATAAGAAACTCCTATTTTCTTGGGATAAAAAAACTGACTACAAAAGGCATAAATGGTGAATGATTGACACAAACACAGTGTAAAACTATCATATATGTAGTTAAGTAAGCTATTCATGTACTAATAGGATGTGACACAAAAGTTAACAGCAGATAAATGGGACAATTACCTGTGTGATTGATTTTACTCCCACCAGTAATTACATGCCACGGTGAAGATATTGTATACAGCTATAGATAATAGAACAATGAGCAGGAAGTGCAGAAACACAGCAAGTGAGCAAGAACAGCAGGAGTGCTGGTGAGACTGAACTAAACAGACGGCTACACAGTTGTATAATTGGAGTACCTGCCGTGCTCCTGATCCTGAGTGTCCTGCCAGAACCAGTTACGCTCATGTCTGACTGAGCTTTGAGTAAACATCCTGTGCTCTGACTGGTATCTTCTGTACCACACACAGACAACCACAACATGACATAAAGCTTGAAATGAATCAGAAGGGTGTGAACTGATTATCTGAAAGGTGATCAAAGTGTGATCAAACGCTGCAGCCTGCGTCTTGAATGAGTGTGGTCGAGCCTGGCCCACTTGTCCTGCCGCAGTGAGGCGGCCTTTAAATAACTCGCTTGGTACGAGGTACCGACTGGGCTCTGAGCCCTCTCTGTCCCTATAGCACACTTCACATCGGTCTGCCATCTCCTAAGTGAACCCATAACCTATTTACAGGCCTGTCATCATAGTAACAGTAAATAACAGTAACATAGTGCGGACGGAAAGCTTCAAAACACAGCAGCAATACAAACACACACACACACACACACACACACACACACACACACACACACACACACACACACACACACACAGAATGCAACTTTAAGGTATAAAATGTGCAGTTGAAAAATTAATTTCATTAAAGTTATAGCCAACCAAATGTTATATTCTGTTTCTTAACAGCTGTTAGCTGTTAAATAGCACTTAAAAGTCATTCCTAACAAATAAGACAGATGTTCACATCCCTACACGCACCTTAAATTAACACACATACATTTACATTGCTTTAAAAATGTCAATATGCATTGTCATATCTTGTATAATAAGGGAATGTGTATGTTTGTCCTTCATTCAACAGTAGTAACACTCATAAAGGTCAAATATGTATTCTTGACTGCCATCCATGGCTGTCATATTACAGTATCAGAGCAGACAGACGGGTGAAAGGTGTTTCCACCCATCTGTCTGCTCTTTGATGGCCTCTCGAGTGAATCTGGGTCAGACCAGTACAAGAACTAGAGATCCTGTTTCTGTCCAGTGAAGCTCACAAAAGAATTACCAACTCCTGGGTAAGGCAGTCTGCCGTTGGGTTGTTAAAAACAACATTAGATGTGTTGTAGCTTGCAGACGGCATAGAGCAGATCGATTTTAACCTGAGGTGTTTGGAAATAAACTGTGATTGCACAGAAAGAGTGACAATGTAAAGTTTTTAAAGTCATGCTAGCAATCTGGCTCTATGAATTATCTCTACGTTGGTCCACTGTTTTAGTCCACACTGAAATATCTCAACAGCTTTTAGATGTATTGCCATGATTTGTCATACATTCGTGGTCCCCAGAGGATGAATCAAACCACTACTTTGGTGATCCTTTCCCTCCTCCTCAAACATTTTCACTTTTCTGTGAAATATCTCAACATCTATGAGAATGACAGAGCTGCCAGCTTGACTTTAGCCTCTTGATTTCCTCCTTCATTCATGCATGCACAGACATAAGACAAAGAAGTGACGTGCAGTAAGACACTGCCCACGTGTGCTTTTCTAGTTGAGCTTCTTCAACATTAGCTGCCTTGCGTTCTGAATGAGTAAAAATGGAGATCTCACCACCCACTCTGTAATCTGTTTGGTTTAAGTTGGAAACTAAAGACAACATTACAGAGTATGCTCATGTATTATAGGTGTAGATGACCTCTTATTTTTTCTCTGTTTCATTAGGTAAGTGCGTAATTCAGTAGATTTTACATCTGGACCAACAATACACCAAATGTGCCAGGATAAGAACTAGTTTCTAGGAGAAGAGCGAAGAAATCAGGTTAACGAGCAGAACTGTCTATATGGACTCTCTCGTGGACATCGTTCATGTGTAGCTGTTAGTCCTTTCAACTCTGAGTATTGCTGACCAGCACTAGTGCAATACTTGGTAAGGGGAAGAGCATGTAGTCTCCAAATGCCAAGTATCTACAGTGACACCATGAAAGGGAGGGGGAGGACGAGAGCTGAGCAGTGAGCAATAGTTCACTGGATGTGGGATACAGAGTGGGATCTGCAACAGAATAAGATCAGATAGCAGATCTACTAAGAAAGTGTGAGGCTGTCGACTGTCCATGACTGTCTGACTGACATGACATAATCCATGTGAGGGATTGATTTTTCTGATTGGATTGGACGCCACAGGCCGCGATCAAGTCATTTTGAGGTTCAAAATTATGACTTCAGTACTCCACTAAAGTCATTTGCTGTATTTTTGGTCTGTTTCTGATCGACTGAATATCAATCAAGCACCAATTTTGGAGGACTTGACAGTGGGAGTGAATGTAATGCTGTCCTCATTGAGCGGAGAAAGAGACGCGTTAAAACTAGGAGGCATGGACATGATGGTACTCTGTGACCAGTTACTTTTCTGCCTCAGGAGGATAGAGTGGTTCTACCCGTAACAGAAGAGTTGAAGGAAGCCTGAGGAGAAACATGCAGCAGTTTGGCTAAAAGACCTGGATATCTGGAAGAAAAGGAAAGTTGGAAATCAATATTTATTGGGAAAATAAATATTGCACGCAAGGTAAGCCACTTATGATTTTAGACAGAAAAGATATAAGCTATAACACTGTAGCCCTGCTCTAGATTCCCTTAATGTGGAGTGTCTGTCATAGTTTAATCTATTTTCAGCGAGAACTGAGTTCCTATTGTGAATATCAGCAGAGAAATAAACTAATCTCTGCTCCGGCACTTAGATCACAGCCCAGCAGGCAGAGTGTGGCTCCTGTGAGAGCTGAGGAGCAGTCGCATAGAATATTAGATATTAATATCCTTTGGACACTCAACATCCTGCTTCCTAGCAACTAGAGCATTGAGAAGCAGCAACTGCTGCATAAAAGACACCACCAGTCAATGACAGGCAAAAAATGTCAGATTTGTTGTTGTTGTCATCCTGTATTGGAAAGTTTTAAAAATATCTGAATTTAAATCTATGCAGATAGACGCTGTTTGTCACACACCTGTTCTGTTGTATACACAGGATATTAATGTCTCTCTAGCTATAGAGTATCCCTGGTGGGGACACCTGCACAGCAGGCTTAGTGACCCCATTTGGAAGTTTTGCTAAAGATAAAACCCCAGTTGCTTTATAACTGCACACTGTACAAGTACGGAGGTAAATTATCTGGTGTTTGTGTGCATTATGAAGAAGCAAAACAAACAGTAATCATCTGCCATGTTTTCCTGAGGTGAGTGTAACAACCAGCCAGGCTTGTGATCCTATAGAGTTCTCAAATATCCTAAAAGACTAATCCTAATGACTCCTGATAGCGTCTTATTCTATGACTTGAAATGACAGAAGTTCAATCAGAGGAAACTTAACACTTAAAATTCATTATCATTACTAATGCTGAAGACTAACTACTAAATTATCTGCAGGATATTTCAATGTTCTTGGTCCTAAATGCAGGTTTATGAAATTAGATTTTTAGCCATGCATGTGGCAGAGCACTATAATGACTATCTGTTGGTCCAAACTTAAATATCTCAATGACTATAGCTGTGACATTTTGTACAGACATTTATGGTTCCCAGAGGATACATCCCAATGTCTTTGGTGATCCTTGACCTTTGCATAGTGTTGAAACTTTTTGTGCTTTTGAGTGAACAATTTTAAAACTAATTTATCTGTAAAACTAATAAAACATCTATCAGCTGTACTTTGCATTTAGTTCTAATTAGCAGATGTTGAACTAAGGTGTGAATAAATATTATACCTGCTAAACATGTTAGCATTGTGAACATATTACAAAAAGCATGTTGAAATTAGGATTTAACTCAAAGCACCACTGAGCCTCCCAGAGCCACTAGCTAAGCTGAAGGCCCTTGTTTACCGCAGTGTTGTGTTGTCTAGAAAACAACATTAATAGACAATTTGTCATCTTAAGCACGATGAGCTTGTTTCAAATAATACACGCTGGGAACACAGTTGTCTTGCTTGGAGTAACGTGTTTCCGTGTGAAGGATTCTGATTGAATTTACAGCAGGGTGGCTGGATCACTCCCAAAATATGTACATCTCACATCTACAGTAAATTTTACCGTACGGAAAAAAAGTAGGAAAAAAACTTTAAACAACGAAAAGAGGATTAGATCATTTTCAAATACATAATTAGTGAAGACTCTTTAACCCCAGACAAACAGGGACTGCATGAAGGCTACAAGTGGGAATGACCAGTTCCTAAAATATGTTTTCCATTATGTTCCTGTAAACCATTTACATTTGAGGCTGTGTTTTCTATGATACCCATTTTCTACCCCGTCTTTTTCAGCCCATATTATTTTCCAGTTCAACCTCACGGGGGAATCACACAGCCTCATCACAGTACTCCAGTGACTCTAATAGCTGTGCCAGCTGGAGGAAACAGAAGATACGTCACATAAAATGGCAGGGCATTGGATTAGCTGGCTATTTCTGTACCTTGTTGATCAGAGAAACATGTATTGTATATACCAGAGTATTTCCAACAGACCAGGGGAGAACGGAGGTAGGACAGAAAATCAAATGTAGGCTATGTAAGAATACAATACGAATGAAATGTACTAGGTTAACTGGAATCCTTTAAAGCAAGGCTAAATATCTTACCCTGAAACCAAGTTTTCAACATAGTCTGCAGTTTGAAAATCATCTACCAGGTTTATCCTTAACTGCTTTAAAACACAGATTTTTGTAAATAACATGTTGAGAAGAAAAACAATCCAAAAAAGGTGTTAGAAAGCAACAAGCTAAAATGATTAAGTAAAATTACAACATGCTTTGGCACAGCTTTGTAAACCAGCTGCTATTATTAAACAGCAGATCCTATAGAGTTGACAGTGAGTGACTCCTGTAGATATTTTAAGTACATAATGATCATGAGTTGAAGAAGTATGTCCTTAAGTGGTAAAAAGTATTTGTAGTCAACAAAGTGCTGCAACAGAGTGATATATGATATCCTTAAATTGTTATTCTTAATTGATATCATACGATAATTGATAACGGTGTATACTAATATTGCTTCTGTCCTTTCTTTACAGGAAACTGCATTCGTGCCTCACCTTTTAGCTCTGGACGGAGTGGTGCACTTTCCGTGAGCCTGGTCAGTTTTGTATGAACCGGGCTGATTGTGTGAACCCACGTGGCAGTGCCCCACTGAGGCATGAATGTGGGAAGGGCCCACCAGCACAACTTCCTGTCCTGCGACGAAGAAGGCCTGAGACTAAGTACCATGCCTGCTGTCGGCAGCTTCGGCAATGGCAAGATTCACACAAGACGCAAGTACCACAGCCGGTTTGTCAGCAAGGCTGGCCAATGCAACGTCAATTTCTCAAACATGGATGAGAAGTCACAGCGGTACATGTCTGACATTTTCACAACCTGTGTGGACATCCGCTGGCGATACATGTTCCTGCTATTCAGCCTGGTGTTTGTGGTGTCCTGGCTAACATTCGGCCTGGCGTTCTGGGTCATCGGCCTCCTACACGGTGACATGGACCATCCCGCAGGGGACGACAACTTTGTTCCTTGTGTCACGCAGGTCAACACCTTTGTGGCAGCTTTCTTGTTCTCTATTGAGACCCAGACAACCATTGGGTATGGAGCTCGTTGTGTGACAGAGGAATGTCCGGCTGCTGTGTTCATGGTAGTGTTTCAGTCCATCATGGGCTGCATCATCGATGCCTTCATGATTGGTGCCATCATGGCTAAGATGGCACGGCCCAAAAAGCGTGCAGAGACTCTACTGTTCAGCCACAACGCAGTCATTGCTTTGCGTGATGGGAAACTGTGCCTCATGTTCAGGGTTGCCAATCTAAGAAAGAGCCACATCGTGGAAGCTCATGTGCGAGCTCAGCTCGTCAAGCCACGCTTTACAGAAGAAGGCGAATATATCCCCCTGGATCAGATTGACATGAATGTAGGCTATGATAAAGGTACAGACCGTCTGTTTCTAGTTGCACCCCTTACTGTCATACATGAAATTGATGAAGAAAGTCCACTGTTTGGTATTAGTAAGCAAGATCTAGAAACATCTGAGTTTGAGATAGTCATTATACTTGAAGGGTTGGTGGAGGCCACAGCAATGACGACGCAAGCACGCAGCTCTTACCTGCCCTCGGAGATCTTGTGGGGTCACCGCTTTGAGCCCGTCATCTTTGAGGAGAAAAGCCAGTACAGGATAGATTACGCCTACTTTCACAAAACATTTGAAGTACCGTCCACCCCGAGATGCAGTGCCAAGGACATGGAGGAGAGAAAATTCCCAACATCTGGTGCCAACTCTTTCTGCTATGAGAACGAGCTGGCCTTCATCAGCAGGGATGAGGAGGATGACAAGGAAGATCAGGAGAAAGACAGGGAGTGTGTACCGGAGCTAGTGAATGAGCAGACGACTCCTGAAAGTGATCAAAAGTCCTCTCGTAGAGAATCAGTGATGTAAACTCTGGTTGCTGCTTGTTGTGTGCAACGCATGTAGAGACCTATGACTGTCATCTTTCTGACATGAGGCTACCGTAAGACATTTCTGCTGCAGGTGGAGAAACATTTTTAATCTCTATCATACAAGCAAGGAAGAAACTTAATCACATTTCCTCACTGGAATAACTGTTTTGCTTCCCTGAGATGGTTCCTGAGCTTTATCAAATTTAAACAAAACTGTCATGTATCAATTTGCAAATACCCCTAGTAGTAAAGTGCATGACAATAGCATAGTTTTGTATTAATATTTTGAGAAATGTTTCATAGTTTCAGTGAGACTATCTGTAGATTCACAGTCCTCAAATATATGAATTGCAACCGAGTGTCGAGTGAAACTGACAATTTGCAGATAACGTTTAGGAAACTAAAACTCTCCAGACTAATTTTGATAAAAGAAAAAGTGTAGATCAGCAGTGGATTTTCATCTTAATGCTATAACTTAAATATTCTATATTATACAATGTCAGTTGGTGACTTAATTAGTTGTCTTATATACAACTGATACATAGTATGGACTGCATGTAACTATGGGAGACACATGACAAGGTAGAGTTATAAACATTTCCATCACAAAAAGGGCAAATAAATTTAATGGTGCCTCATATGACGTTTATGTACACTAACAGGGAAAAATACTCATCTATGTCTTAATATTTCAGCCAGTGATACAATGCAATGGGTTTCCATTCACCTGTTTTTATCTGTACATAAAAACAGCTTGGTGAGAACAAGGAAAAATGTTACTATTAGAAAAAAGTCCTACCCTTGGCTGAGGTGGTAACACAAAGCAAAAAATGCATGACGTACACGAAACATGTCACTTCAGTGTCCACTCCACGGAGGATATTAAAAATAGTAACAGGTCTATGTGGAGACATGAGGAGACTGATTCAACATATATGCCATATTTACATCATATCTTTATTGTTTTCCACCATCTGAGGTTTGACTGGGACTCTTTGACATCTTGCACCCTCTTCTTTAGATCCTGACTGGAGAATTAGTATCAGCAGCTGTTTACACTGAGCAGCTTAACTTCCACTATACATACAGATACATGCTGATGTTTGGCAAAGAAGGCCATTAGCTTATGTTTGGACAGCGTGCTACGTGTATCATACAGGTGAGACCTACAGGTCCTACTTTCCTTCTGCGTTCCTTCTGCGGTCCAGCCTTTTTACAGAAGAAGTGGGCGACTTACTCCTCTTTTTAAATTTAGAGGAGTACAATTTTAAACATGAATGGCAAGCTAATTTTACATTACCATGTTTATGTTGGTAGCAGTTGTAAAATTTGCAAGGAAAGATAGTTACTTAGCAAAATTTAGACTAAACATGGTGAGATGGTTAACTTTGGAAGATTAATCCAAGTTGAAATACAACAAACTTAACATTAATGTTGTAGGTGGAGACTACACACAAACATATTTTGATGTTAATTTGACGTAGTGAAAGCTGCACAGTAACTCTGTAGCATGTTAATAAATGAATATGACATTTTGTGGGTATTCCCATAAATATAAATAAATATCTGTATTTGCCTTACATTTAATTGAACCCTAAGCCCTCTTGGTTACTTTTGCCATGATGTCAAACTGTCAAAGCTAACTAAGCTAATATTAGCTTCATGAGTTGGTTGCAAAGGCCATCTTCAGCTAACTTGTTAAAGTTTGAACTCTTTTTAAACTAAACAAATATCCTTAAAGGCTAAAGCTAACAGTCCCAGGCAAAAGGTGTCATGATCCATGTAGAAAACCTGGAAATAAACGATTGTTCTTGTATTGCGGTACAGAGATAGATAGCTTATTTTGCTTAGCTTACATACTAGCAAACAAAAGCTTAGATTTATGCTTATTTCTAAATAGTACTGTGTGTTTAAACTGCTAGATAAAATGCTTTTAGCATCAGGGCTAACAGCCCTGTCTCAATAATACTGGCTGGGTTTCTAGAGGTGTAACCCAAAGCCAACTCCAATAAACAGCAGGACAGAGCTGCTAATATTAGCCTACACTCTAATGGACCGGTTTCCACATAGTGAGGAAATATTACACAGTGGACGCGTTAGTCATGAATAAGGCTTTCACGTAACTGCAACGTAACCCCACACAAAATAATAATAATAATAATAATAATAATGATAAATATGACAGGCTAATGTAGAGCTGACAAAATACTGGTTAATCCATTCCTACATTACACACTTGCTATTTTTAATTTTGGAGAGGGTAAAAATCCCAACTACCCTCCACAGTCTTTCAATGCAGAATATTTGAATAAATTAAGAGCTGAACATGTCTACATGCCTAGTTACATATGCTAAGCTATGATTGCACAATTACTAGTGAGAATTGAAGTTTAGCAAATGGTTAATTGAAATGAATTTGTCAATTCTTCCCAGATACAATATCAAATGGAAGAAAAATACAGTTGTACACTATATATTTTACAGATGCCAGATGACTTTTCATCTTTATACATGTGCTGCTGCCATCATCGTGACCCATGTGAACCTAAAATTTACACAGTGTACTGTAACTCGTCACATATTGGTTATCAAAGATTTGCTCGCACAGGCAATAAAGGAGACTTAAAGTCATCTGAAATTTAACCCTGTCACATGCCTGGCCCATGAGATACAGTGTGGAGTAATACTGCAACACATCGGTGTAAATTAAAACGCTAAATAAAAAACAAGAAATATTGCCCAAAGGGAAGCCCTGGAACACAACATGAAATACAGCACTGAGAATATCTCTTCAAGCACTCTGATGTCAACAACAGCCAACACATTAAAGACTATATTAACCACAGTAAATATTCAGAGGACAAGTTTGTTACATTCATGTCATGTAATCACTGCAAAATAGACAAATGTTTTGACAAGCTCTAATTTAGATTTAGATTGATTATAGTGTCAATGTTATAATAGATATATCAGGCAATACATTTAGCTCACGAAAGTATGCAATGAATACATACAGTATATATATCTATATATCTAAATCTTTAAAGTAAAAATAAAGTATAATAATGTGAAAAACAGCAGCCCAGCAGGAAATCAACAAACATTAATCAACTTTGAGGGAAAACAACAAGCGTCCTAGTTTTACTCTGGCCTGTTCATGACGTCTTAAAATGACCAAATGCGTCCAAATAAACCTTTGATAGGCGCTTTTTATATATTACTTTGGTTCTACTGTTGAATCCATTGAGTCATATAACAGTTTCTATTGTTTTTCTCTGTTCCAGTGGCATCCGTCTTTCTTTTATTATTAATAGGACATGTGACAAAGATATTAGGTCAGACTGTGTACCACAGTTTCACTTATCCCAGATGAGATGAATTAGTCTTCCCTCCACATTTCTCAAACTAAAAGCTCCATGTGGGATAACTTATACACATGACTGCCATTTCAGCAAAATTCAACACATTTGTATTTATATCTTGCTGACCTATGCTGAAAATACCACAATAAGCTTGCTCTAGAAAAAACAAATGGTGGTTCCGCTGCCATTTGAGCCAAGAGCAGGGCCGAGGACTTCCTGCATGTATAGTAAGAGGGAAGAACTAATTTGTACATGTCATTATTGTAAATAAATGTATTTATTTTTTGGTTTCGTGATCTTTCTGGCTGAATAGACACTAAGTATTATTTTAAAAAAATAATAATATCCTATGTTTCTTGTGCAAAGCAAGAAACCAGAAATACTCTCTTTGCTTGATGGACTGAAATAATGTCTACTGACCTCTTCTTGTCTTCCACTAAATGCATTTGAAGCAATCACGTCACTCTGAGTTGCACCTTGTTATCTCACGGGATTTAAGTTTGTTGTGTGAAACAACAATTATGAATTGACAGACAAATAAAACAATTCTCCTGTTGATAACCACAATAAAATATATCTCGCAAAGCCAACAGTTTTCTTTTTCCTTCATGGGAGACAGATAAGTACAGGGATAATTTCACAGTGAGCACTCGCTGAATGGATTTGTTGTCCAGTTACGATGAATACGTGCAGCCGGGAGGGAAAGACGGAGCAAACTCTTTGATAGAGATGGAGGAACGGTCTGTAATTTACGGCTGTGATTTTGGTGAGATGGTATCTGGTCTGTGTGTGTGTGTGTGTGGGGGGGGGGGGGGTCAGAGGTTTCTCCTTTCACTCTTATGCAATCGATCAGGCATGTCTTTGCATATGTACAGACAAGACTTGGCAGTGCTGCTTGATTTCACTGCCCTGTAACCTTGAGCACTGGAAAAAAAGATCACACGCACACGAGAACACACACGTAGACACAAACAAACAGAAACGTAACGGTTAACTTGGACAAAATCTGTGTGGGCTTCTGCTACATGACACAATCAGCTGACAATTTTAGCTTATTTAAAAACACCTGTTTCCACTGATGGGAAATGGTTAAAATTCCTGTAAAATGTACAGACATAAGTGGAATATCTATACATTGAATATCAATCTATCTGTGTTGGTATCTGCTACCCAGATATGGTTTTATTCAATTACCGTTTAATATGATCCGTCAGCTAAAGAGTGGGTGTGTTAGATATAAATTATAAATGTTATCTTGGCAACAAGAAGTCACATCACAGTGACATTTGACAGATTCAACTTACCCTTTCATGCATTTAACTTATTTTAGTGTCGAATGAATGTATAATTTCTAACTGTGTCCTCTGAGACGTGTTGTGTGATGGAAAGAGCACTGAGAATAAACTGGGATGCTTCTCACCCACTCGGCAGTGTTGGAGGATGAGAAGCCGCGGAGGGGTCAGTCTTCCAACATGAAGAGTGGGCTGTTGAAAGGCAAATTCAGGCTTAATTGCAGCAGCTCTATTCTTTGCTGGTTTGTCTCAGCTGCCAGAAGGAGGTGGAGGGTGGAAAAAAAGTAACATGATACAACAGCTGCGCTTCCTTTCCTAAAGCCATAAGTCCAGACATTTTAGACAATAGTCAATCCTGAGGCAATATCAGACTTTTTACTACTTTATGCTACTGATGAATGAAACATATGGACTCACCAAAAATGAACCACAAAAGCCCCAAAGCATTCTTTATCACCAGGCTGATTGCTGTCTTTGTAATAAACAACACAGAATAAAAGCTGTAGATGAAAAGTCCACATGCTGCTGTGGATAATTATTGTCATGGATCTGCTAAAAAAAAGTGACTTTGGTTTATATTTATAGGATTTATAGTTTAATGTGTTTCTTGTGGGAACATACCACCCACCGCCCAGAGTTTTTTTTGCTCAGAATCAGTCAGTGTTGTTGAGAAATGGGCGTCCATGTTGAAGATTAGCTGGAAATAACCCTTAAATCTCATCAACCTTGGGCTGAGGGCGTGACATGTCATCGGAACAGAACAAGTCAAGGAAAGCTGCGTTAGCGTCGTCTTCATATTAGATTGCAGTTTCCCGTTCCATTCGCAGAATAATGTTGTTGTTTTGAAAGGTGTGGACAGCTTAGAGGTTAGAGGAATGAACCTGTGAGTGTCTGATAAATCTGATAGAGGAAACTAGTTTTAGAAATCAGGGTGGTTTATACTGTAATTTAAAGTACTGTCTAACTAAAGTTTTCTCTGGTCAACAATTTGTAGTTGTTGATATCTATATTAACATTTACTAACAAAAGGTTCTTACAGCTGCTTCTGACTACATTATAGTGTTATAAAAGATACTATATATTTTATCCTGATGTGTCTACAGACTGAGGTTGTTGTCAACATGAACAACATGCTAACAGAGGACAAATGTCTCCTGAAGCACGGTCTGACGTGATTCAGCAGTCATAAGTCTCAGGTGAACGCTGGTTTGAATTACATTTAGTGTATCAGCACTCTTCACAGTCAGTTGAAACCAGTGTCACAGACAACCAGTACATACTAGTGTTTACTCTCTGATCATCTGTCTCTTAAAAGATATTCTGCTTATGGAGACATTCATGCTCCAGCTGAGCACATCACTCAGTAGTACTTGCTGCTCCAGCCTCGGCTCCTGCAGACATACAGTATTTGATTACAGCAACAGGATGATTGGATTACAGGAGGTACTGACTCAAATGCTTACAGCAACACAGCAACAGGAGAACTTCCTGCTGGGGATGAACAAACCAGAGAGGACACCAACTATTTAGTGCGCAAAACCAGCGGGTCAGCCGGGATTACCACACTGAAACGATCTGTTAAAGGTCACTGTGTTCAAAACTATTGAGACTTCTGAGACTTATCCAAAGCCATCCAGCAGAGGGCTTTGGATAAGTCTTAATAAGTTCAGTGCGTTACAGTACTTGGTGCAGTTTATTACATTTAAACATTTTAGTAGAGCAATGACCAAAGAGACTATTCAAACTTTAATCCATCAGCTCTCAGCATAGCAGACTATCATGGGTATATATAACCTAGAAACTATTGGACTTCATAATCATAGATATTAAAAATATATAACCACCAAGTTTAGAATGAATAACTAGTTTTATTGGACTAAACTTTCCAATAATCTCACCAACAGACTTTTTAAATTCTGTTAATTATGATTATCATTTTGAGATCAGAGCTTTAAACCTGCAAACAGATACTTGCAGCATCTCTGCTGCCCTCGTGTGGTGTAACGGCCATCCATTTTCCATAACCACTTATTCTTATCAGGGCTTCACAGGGCTGGAGCCAATCCCAGCTGGCAATGCGCGGGAGTTCAAACCAGGAACCACTGTACCAGTCATTTCCTTCTAACATGCAGCATGCATGCCTGCCAAGTCCTTTAGCATTATTTGTACATTTGTGTGTATATTTTGAAAATCATCTGGCTAGAGATAGCTAATACCACAAAACAAAGGATGTTTTTTTATATTAAATACATTTTATTACATAAATGACAGAATTTTGACAGCCTGGCCTTGAAACACAAAGACGTGTTAAACATTACAGGTATTTTGGTTGGGCGGATCTGCACAACAGAGCCATGCTTTGCTTTGAGTTCTCTAATGTTTTATGTTTGTGCATGTACTGTTCATGTACTGTATGTTTATTTCTTTAATCATTTGATGTGATCAGACACAGACTCCCACCCACCCATCGTTCCTCCCTCCCTCCCTCGCTCCCTCCCTCACTCACTCAACCCCCTCCCCCCTTACACACAGTGCACCGTTCCCTCAGCTTCCTTTCAGTTTCCCCAGTTGTGCTGGTCTTCATCTGTAACTGTCAAGATGTCTGTGACCAGGCCAGTGCCGATGGTTTTGTTTCCATCTCTCAGAGTGAACCTCTGGCCTTTTTCCAGAACCATCGGCTGGCGCAGTGTGAGTGTCAAGGAGGTGTCCTCCCCTGGCATCACCATTTCCTGAAAGAAGACAAGAAGAGGAGAGTCATCACGGTCCTCTCAAATCCTGTTGTTGTGCTACGTCTTTTATAAATGTAAAAAGTGTAAAAGGGCTTCAAAGTAGCAGCTTGTGTTGGAGATTTTAACTTATTTTTGTAAACCATATCCTCCTGGAGCAAACCCAGAAAATCAGAAACCACTGTAGGCTGTAATAAAATGCATTAAATACTACCTTTTAAATTAAAAACATACCATCCCTATAACTTTTTAACTAACATAGAAACAGATCACTATAGAAATAATAACTTAACAGAGGCTCTTACAGAAGTTACATAAATAACAGCAGCTACATGCACTAGCTGGGTGAATTGAAACCATCTGACAATGGGCAAAGACACATGCACACACACACACACACCTTCTCAGCAGGCAGAGTGATTCTGCAGGCCATGTCCCAGGTCAGAGAGAACATGACGGGCATGAAGTTGGACACAAATGGTTTGTGTCTGCCTCCCTCCTCCTTACTCAGAATATACACCTGTAATAAAGGAAGCACAACCGCGTTCACAAACAAACATATTGGTGTTTTGGATAACGGTAAACTAAAAACTAGACTAAAACACATGCACATACACAAATAAATAATTCACATAACCATAATCTGTTTTAGCTCACATCCTCACTAAAACTATTCTGTTAGTAGATAAACACTGAGCGAGTGAATGACCTCAGAGTCAATATTGAGGAATCTGGCTTGTCTCCCAGTTTGACTTTAAAACTGCTCTTTGCACATTACAGCTGGTTATATATGTAGTCATGTAACAGATGTGACTGTTAAAGATTTAGATTCATTGATTTAATTGCTCAAATCTTACAAATTCATCAACAACAACAGTTTGCAGCTTTGTGCTCTCAGACCTGAGCCTTGACTTTCTGGTGAGGCTTAATGGATCCCGGTTTGCACATCACCATCCCTCTCCTCACATCCTCCCTCTTCAGCCCTCGGACCAGAGCGCCCAGGTTATCTCCTGCCTCTGCCCGATCCAGAGACTTGTGGAACATCTCAATACCTGAGCACAAAAGGACGGACAGCAAGGTGAATTTCCTGACATAACCTTGGACTCAACAGTAGTGCACTAATTTGCATAATCAAAACATTCAGTGAGCCCTTGTACCATGCATTTAAGCATCTGCAACATTTCTCCACACATTTATTCAGATTTTTTCATTTGTCATTTGCCTTCTGTATATTTTCATGTTTTGGTTCCTGTAGTTCATCAAGAGCACAGCAGCTCCTCCTCTGAATGTCTATTGCTTTTTCCTTTCACTCACCTGTAACGACAGTCTTGAAGACGCGATTGTGGCCGACAAACTCAGCGTCATCTCCTTTCTTGATCACGCCCCTCTCCAAAGTGCCTGTCACCACCGTACCTCTGCCTGAAAGATACAAGTGATGAAATTTAGCAAGCAACATAATAAAATAAATATAATAAAATAAAATAGCAACGATGTAACTTATTAACTAATTAACTTTATAGTTCAGTGTTGATGTGTGCAGGCTGTTTTTCTACATACCTGGGATGGAATGAACCCCTTCAACAGGCAGGAGGAAAGGTTTATCCATATCTCTTTTGGGCAGAGGAACATAAGAATCAACAATATCCAGCAGTTTCATCACTGCATTCACACCGAGGTCAGGCTCCCTCTTCTGAGATGCAGAAAAGAAAAGATATCTCACGTTAGAAACTCAAAATCTGCAATCCGACACTTGTCATAAATGATGGAGCCACGTTCGGAGCTAATGATTTTGTCGAGTGGATAATTATTTTCTAATAAAGCTGAGTATGACAGTGAGCTGACAGTATCATCATAAATAAGACAAATGACTGCCAGTGTTCGCCTCACCTCCAGGGCGCAGAGGGCTGAGCCTATTACAACAGGTGTGTTCTCGCCATCATAGCCGAACTCTGTGAGCAGCTCGCGGATCTCGATCTCCACCAGCTCCAGCATCTCTTTGTCCTCCACGGCATCGGCCTTGTTGATGAAAACCACCACGTGCTCGACTCCAATCTGCCTGGCCAACAGGAGGTGCTCTCGTGTCTGAGGCATCTGACCATCAGTGGCTGCCACCACCAGGATGCAGCCGTCCATCTGAGATGTGCCTGTGATCATGTTCTAAAAGAGATCAGAGTAACCTAGTGAACGTATGAAGCAAATAACAAGCTTGTATCGTGTAACTCTTTTGGCCAGGTTGGTTGTAGGTGCTTAGTAGAAGTAAAGCTGATTACCTTGACGTAGTCAGCATGACCAGGACAGTCCGTGTGAGCATAATGTCTGTTGGCTGTGGTGTATTCTACATGAGAGGCGTTGATGGTGATTCCTCTGGCCTTCTCCTCAGGGGCATTGTCAATCTCTTCATACTTTTTATAGTTACCACCACCAGCTTCAGCGAGCACTGAGGATGCAAAAACACACCAAGGTCAAGGTCTTGACTTTTTAGTCGTAGGTCAGTGAGGCCAGTTCAGTCCCAAAATCGAATTAAATAATTCAATGTGTTGGGCTTATGGTCGCCTTGGCTACAGTCGGCATTAGAGAGAGAGGATTTCAGTGATTCTACCTTTCGTGATGGCTGCAGTCAGGGTTGTCTTGCCGTGATCAACATGGCCAATGGTTCCGATGTTTATATGGGGCTTTTCTCTGCTGTAGGTCTTCTTAGCCTCTGCAGCAAAGGTCCGGTGACTCAGAGGCACAGCACACTACAAGACGAAGTCAAACCAAAAAAGAATCATGAAGCACAGTTACAAAATTCATGTTAAACAACCTGGAGGCTGCAGTCTGTGAGCACTCTCACCAATTTGAAGGAGCTGTGCAGGAGGCCCGGCGAAGTGAGCTGGAGGGCTGTTAAGAAATCAAAATGGGAGAATTAGACTTAGTTACACTTATTATTAAATTATCTGATCGGTCAATTTGTCATATAGTTTCATTACCATGTGTTCCAATATAAACTTTCTTATCAAAATACAGAAAGTACAGATACTTTCTGAAAATATTTTCAGATCCATGACATTTAAGCCTCTCTTTTATGATATCACTGCAAAACATATTTATATCACACTCTGTCCACTCAAACTGACCAGTCAGTGGATGCACATTTTGTTTTTGCCTTCATGTTTCAATCAGTGCAAGCATGCATTGATGCTGATAAGATGTCGCGCACACTATATTAGCACTAGTAGAGTGCCTCACACGTCTTTGCATGGTTCAATCAAGATGTTAAACATGTAGGTGTCTAATAAACAACAGGGGAAAGCATCATGTTATTAGTGAAAATCAGGCATCTGCTGTAATATTAGCATATCTAGTTCCAGCTTAAGCAGCTCTGACATGAAGCTAACAGATCCATGTTGAATGAGAAAGAAAGACTCGACTGTGTCATTCTCTTTCAAATAAGACGCTATTAGTTAGATGTATAGTCTGCTTTGGTCGTTATCTACCTGTTTATAACATTAACAAGTTTTAATCATCATTCATTAGTATGTCCTCATCCCCGGCTAGCTGTATCGTAGGCTAACATTAATGGTAACGTGACCTTGTTCTGTTCCTGGGAGAGACAGCATCATCTCCTTTCACATTCCTACAGTTATACACAACATGTTCTGCTGTACAGAGCAAACCAGAGTGTTATGGTGTCATAAACTGTCCGATATGTACAAAAAGAGACACGATACGAGAAAATTAAACGTTTTTACCGGAGAAACATGCACGCAGTCCCACAAGCGCCGCCATCTTGGATGGTTGGATGAGCCAAAGATTGTTAAAAATATCAAGATAGTATCCGGACACTTTCACACCTGTCGCTACGAGCAGGAAGCTACAATAGCAATTTATAACAGAGGTATCAGTTAGGTATAAAAAAATACTACTGCTGGTGATAGATGTCAAATAATTATTTATTAATAAGAAAAAGCGCAAACTGCAGGTTTTTACACGAAATAATCCGTTTTTGGTTTTTGGACTTACCTGTTACTTTGAGGGGGGAAATGTTTGTACATATTTAGTAATATTTAAATATGTATTACACACAGACACACACGTGCATCTCTCTATCTAACGTATATATTACATAAAATATAATGCCATATTTGTTTCATATTCGACACGTTAGTCCCGATGCGGTTCTTATCTCACTTTTATTAATACTCTCTGAACGTCGCGCGTACAAACGTTATTGTTTTACCTTAAATACGCTAATATGGTTGCGTTTGCTGTGGTATTTTAAACACCAAGGTCGTATTGCTGTTAGATTTAATACATTATGATTTTAAAGGGTTAAATTAACGGAGAAAAGTCAGTGAAAGACTGAAATGACTTCGAGGTGAGAACAGAGTAAGGAAAAATATTTCGCTTGCTAATTTGGTTTAGGTTTTACGGTAAAGCATGGCGACCTCCTTGCCACTCGTGAGATCAGCTAGCTAGAATGTTCTAGCACGTTCATGTTTCTGTGTGTGTAACGAGCTATAAAAGACACCGTGCCCATTCATTCAACACCGCTTAGAGGCTCTACGAGGTAAGAACAAACTTATAACTTATAAGCGAATATTGTCACCGAGATTTAATGTTATCAATAGCTAAATTACAGCCTGTAGCTAGCTGTGTTAAACTCCATGTTTGTCTATTTTCTTGTTATTTAGCATGTGATGTGTCTTAAACGATTGAGCTGTTACTACTAAACTGCAGTCACTGTGGACTAAAAGACTAAAAACAAGTGTGTCAGGATAAAATCCGCCTGTTCTGTGTGCTGTCTCTGTTGTTTGGGATTCATATCCTGGTCCTGTCCAGTGCTACTGCACATCATGTCTGAAATCAAGCTGTGTTGTTGACATTTCTCTTCAGTTTTTCACATCATGGCAGAGAACCGTCAGAACAGGAGATATCCCCAGAACCTCCAGGGGGTCCTCCAGCTCGCTATGGATGCTGGGTCAGCCGCAGAGGGACCTGCCCCCGTTGAACCCATGTCAGAGGAGGTAAATGCCTGTTCAGTATACATTTCAAATCTGAGAAGGCTTCAGGCAGATTCCTTTACACATAAACACACTTTGTCGGGTCTATACCCTTCTAGTTCATCTCAGTTAGTCTCCAAAGGACCTAGGCTCAGTCCAAGAACTCTTTGGTCTAGATTCATTTTTGTGAGTGTGTTTGTTTTGAAAGGACAGCCCATTTTAGTGACACCCTCTTCATGGTTGAGTATAAATCTTCATTTGGACCCATGAAACATTATTGTCATCTCTTTTTGTTGCAGAGGAAAACATGGCTGAGAGAAGCTCTTGCAGAAGTCGCCAAAGGACAGATGGATGAAGTGGAACAGATGAAGCAGTGCTTGGCTGTCTTGCGCAAAGAGGAAATGAGCGAAAGGGAACGGGAAGGAGAGGAAGAGATGGATGAAGAGGATGAGGATGAACGTGAATCAGCCTTTGAGGTGCTGTCAGAGTTGTGTGAGAACCTGGACAATGCTAGAGGTTTGTAGTGAATGACATTATGTTCCAATCAGGAGCTAGATCAGGTGTTTGTGAATAAAACTCTATTTGTTGGCTCTATCCTGACTGTGTCCTCTTCCACATCTGCTTCACAGACCTGATGATTCTTGGTGGATTGGAACTGTGCCTCTCCAAGTATCTGTGTCACCCCCAAAGTGGACTGAGGTGGCATGCTGCCGAGCTTATAGCTTCCTGTGCTCAGAACATGCCGCAGGTGCAGGTCCACCTGCTCGGCATCGGGGCGCTGCCGAAACTGCTGCAGCTGACAGACTCAGACCCCCACCCCACCGTCAGAGTAAAAGCTCTTTACGCTGTGTCATGTGAGTGTCAAAGAAAACACCGTAAAAATCTGCCATGAAAACATCTTAATTTACAACTACAGTTGATTTGCAACTGGCTAGAAATTATGCCGTTATTTATTTGATTGATCGTATCCTGTTGTGATTTAAGGTCTGGTTCGAGAGCAGGAGGCAGGACTCCAGGCATTCTTGACCCACGATGGCTTCTCAGTGCTGATGCGTGGCATGCAGTCGGAGAACGAGAAGCTCAGAACCAAGTCTGCATTCCTTCTGCTCAACCTGCTGACGTCACATCCCGAACAGAAAGGTACAAATAAGGGAAAAAAAACACAGTGCAGTGCCGCTTTGTCAGAAAACTGCCATCAGACCACATTGTGATAGTGACATGTGGTTTTAGTGGAAGAGTCTCTGTTTTGGTGTTTTTGGTGCAAAACAAACATTAAGTAAAAATAGAATGAAGATAAAAATCAAGTATTAAAAATAAAGCAAGGGCAAAACATCTAACCTGTTATTGGGATAGACCTGAGCTGAGCCACACCAGGTCTTTTAGTTTGGATGGTAAATTAGGACATCTTGGAACCAGCCCACTTTCATCTTTTATCTTATCCCAGTTAGGCATAAGCATGACTTTCATTAGTCGTGTACTGTCTTTCTCATGGGGCAAACTGAGTCTTGTTAGAAAGAGCGCTGATCATTTAATATGTTCATTCTGAAACTTTCATTCATTTCCGATCTGATGTATTTCTTTTTCCTCCTTCCTGCAGGCACAGTTGTCTCCATGGGGATGGTACAGCAGCTGGTATCTGTTCTCCGCACACCACACTCACCTTTCCATGAACATGTGCTCGGCGCCCTTTGCTGGTAAGCTACTGTGCCATCTTAAAACATTCACAAACTCATGGTTCACATTAATAATGACATTAACATGTTTCATTTCTGATGTTTGTCTAGTCTGGTGGAAGACTGTCCACAGGGTCTGAAAGACTGCAGGAATCCTACTCTGGGTCTGGAGGAGTTTCTCAAACAGCGTTCCAGAGAGCTCCAAGGAAAAGAAGAGAGTCAGGTAATTCCTATGTCTGTGAGTCTGGTGACTGGGTTAATTAAGTATTATTTATTTATAATAATGTGATTTAGTCTTAGGTTTAATCCTTGTCCAGAAAACCTTTTTAAAGTCACACTTTTGTTTCCAACAGGAAGAACTGGACTTCTGCGAGCGTTTGAGAGTTGCATGTTTCCGTGGGCAGCAGTCAGAAGATAATGGGATGGATCGTTGAAGTTTTATTATTCACCTTGTTTACTCTCAGTGTGCAAAGATGTAACAGAACATTCGTGATCTGATTCATGGATGCTAAGTAATGTTTTTATCTGTTACAACAGATGCTGTCCATAGTTTGCATATAATCCAGGAGATGGATTTTACTGTGTAAATAACTCAAACTATATATAACTCTGTATAAAATACTTTTTCAAGTCAGCTGTTATTTTAGTCCAGTGTTTTCACTTCTCCTTTACCTCAATCAAAGATAGAATGTAAAGTATTTTCTTTTTCTGTGATCAATATTTACATCCCAATGTCAATTTAGTTACACATACAGCTCATTTTTAATTATGTCGGAGTTAAAGTATAATCATTTTAGTTGAATGTCTGTTAAAACATGACTCAGAGTTATGGACATCATTGTTTTATTTTTTTACACCATATTTATTAACAAAATAAATGTAGTATTAAATTTCATGTAAACTACATGTAATGGCCAGCTCACAATGGAAAACAAAGCAACCACGTGCATCATTTACAAATTACACCTGGATGTCACTGATTAAAATATTTTGGCACAAATCACAGAATACAGATATTTCTGATTCTGAACTTCTCTCAATCTTGTCTTTATAGTGTGGTGTTTTTTGAAGTGTTATGAATACAGATTTTTTTGGGTTGCAAGCTGCTCTTTTACATAATTTGAGCTCAGTCAGTAGATGTCAAGTCTGACCAGTAGCAGAACTGTTATCGTCCTGTTTATCGTCTTCTTTTCCATTTGATGGGTTTGCCAAGACTTACAACTCCAAACTCCAAGACCCACAAGAAGTCTTTATTGGCACTTTTAGGATTTTAACTATTGTGAGGGAGATACTTCAAACTTCAGGGGTGCCACTGGGATGCTGTTTAGGACCTCTTCCATTTTCCAAAGTCGTCTTTGTTCTCTGCCTTTACATCGCCGACAGCTATCAGTAACTGTGCCAAATAGTATGTCACCATGACAATAATCTGACCATACTCATTTGGGGTTACCTTGAAAGTCTGCGAAGCGACTACCATGTCAGACACCATGAAGGACAAACTTCCTAGTAGTGTTGCTGTGTGGCGAGTTCTGATGGCTAACGACCCCATTAGAGTGATTAAGGCAATGTAGACCGCCACAGCTGGAATGAGCATGTCTGAGTCTGGCGCCTTCTGCAGGAACGGATATATGTAGATGTAGAAACCTCCTCCAGTCATTATCAGGATCAGATAAAAAAAACGGTTCCAGGAGGAAGAGGGATATGCTGCGTAACGATTGGAGACGAAGGTGAACGAGTACAGCAGATGAGCTGCAGCGAATGCACCCATTCCTAAAACGTGTGAGATGAAACGGACATGCAATAAATAAATGAGTAAAGGTCATGATTGATGATGAAAAATGATTTGCATCTTGAGAACAGCTTCACTAATGTACAAGGCTCTTACCATGTATGAAAAGCTCAGGCCATACCAGGCACCAGTCACCTACAGCAGAAAACACCAGTCCTCCTGCCACACCCAGGACACTCTGACCTCCATTCCAGCTCAGCACTACTGCAGCCAATAGGAGCGTTGGTGCTGATTTGATACCCGCAGTTGTGATGGATGCAGGCGAGTCAGGGGTCCACAGGTAGAAGTAGAGAGCGGCAGATAAAAAGAAAGGCATGAGAGAAAAAAGGAGAGCACAGGACTGATAGAGAGGGAAGGACAGAAAGAAAGGTGGAGACATCACAAAATTAGTTTTTAAGAGAAGGCTGAAATCATGATTTTCATGACAACTTTGTCCTTTCCACATGTAATAAGTTACACAAACAATTATTGAATACAATTACTGTACTAACAAATTCTGTACATAAGAGTTAATGTATTTCAGGTACCATATTCCTCCTCTGCCGCCTGTCATAGGCATCTGTTTCAAGGATGTCCATCGTCTCCCAGCAGATTTCTCAGTCAGATGAACCTGTCCTGTCTGTCAATTTCTATTTTCTTCTGTCTGTGTAGTTCTGCCTTTACTATCTTGGCTACCAACACATATAATCTTCAGATGTTATCCCGTCAACCTGTCTCGAATCTTTGCCGTCTCTCTCAGTCTGCTAATGAACTTTGGACCGATCCTTGCTGTCTGATTGCACTTTGATAATCAATGTTCTCCCTGTTTTGAGTTCTCATGGACAAACATGTTGACTTTTGACCTATTCAGCTAGAATATATTGGTGACATCACCACAAGGGGCAAAGTTGAACTAGTAATAAACTCATACAGTATATGACAAAGGTTGTTTTCTTAGTTCACATGTAAACTTCTGTTGATTGTTGATAATTACAAATTATTAAAATGCGACATTGTTGGCAGTAAGTAATCCTCATACTGCACAGATGATGCAAAATGAACCATTAATCTCTGTGGGAACGATGACAAGAGAGAGAAATTGTATCGAGGCTGACATCAACAAAGCAACGCCATCTGATTTTCAAAACAGCAACATATTTGATTTATTTGAATAAAAAAGAAACACAAGGTACACTGTACATATGCACGACAAAAAAAGTAGACGTTTATTCGTGTACAGTGTATGTAACAAAAGAATCAATTTATGTTTTTCTGTTATACAAAATTAATTTTTTTACAACACATTTTGATTGCATCTGAAACTGAAATTATTTAAATGGATACAGGATGAGGCAGCATGTTTTACTTCCACACATCGAAGAACTAACAATGATTAACTCTGGCCTCTCTGAGTCAAACTTTGAACTGTGCTTGCCCACATTTCCTGAAGTCGTGGGTTGACGGTTTTTGCGCTTTGAGTTGGGAGACACGCAGTTCTGGAGGGGTATGTGATTATCTGGTGGGTAGGGCAATAAATAGCTAAATCAGAAGTAAAGTCAAAGGTGAAAAGTGTGTATATGCGTGTGCAGTTTGTGTGTAACAGGTGTATGTTTTGGGCTTTCTCTCAGCACGTTCACTTTCTCGATACAGGACATGGCAACCAGCTCCTCCTCCCAAAGGATTGGAGTTGTAGGATTCGGACATCTAGGTGTGAACTGCTGATATATCTTACATACCCTTGGCTCAAATGTATTCATCTGTATCATCTTCTATCATACAACTGTAATATACAGTCATGAAAGTGTCCTGTGTGTGTGTTTCAGGGCAGTACCTGGTGGAGAGGATCCTTAAAGATGGAGTTGCTCTCGGTCTAACTCTGGCTTTTGTTTGGAACAGAAATTCTGACAAGCTCAAAGGTTTAGTTCCTGATGAGCTCATACTTGGTGATCTGTCATCCTTTGCAAGCAGGTGCATACACACACATATGTAGAATAAACTCATGTGCTAAACATCTGATAGTGACATCTTTGGTTCAAGTTTTATGGACAATAACCATGTGTTTTACAGGCCATGTGATGTGATTGTAGAGGTGTGCCACCCACAGATAGTGAAAGAATTTGGGCTTCACTTCCTGTCTCAGTCTCATTTCATGGTGAGATTTTGTTTTGATGTCTTTGATGATATGTTAAACTGGGAAAGTTAGTGTATTTGACTGTAGTAAATGAGGTGTGCTGTTCAATCTGGACCATTCCATGGAAAAAAAGGGATATAAGCAGTGTATATGTAATTTATACATAACTGTAATTTATGTTTGTTAGGATATAAGTCAATTAGCTTTGACAAATCAGATGACATGACATTCTTTATAGTAATGTGAGTTTTGACTGCTGTGCCTTTGTGTCTCCTTCTCTCAGGTGGGCTCTCCCTCCGCCCTCTCCGATCACGACCTGAACCAGAAGCTGCGTCAGGCAGCCCAGAAGTATGGTAGGACACTGTATGTCCCCAGTGGTGCATTATGGGGAGGCCAGGACATCCAGAGGCTGAATGATAGCGGGGGGCTGAAGGTAAGACTGTGGTAGTGCAAATGTGGTGTTAGAGCAGGGACAGGTACCAGTATGTTGGTACAAACTCACCTTTATATCATTTCAGTAATATCTGTTGTCCATTCTTGTTGATCTTCTTGCTGCAAAATGGTAAATTCATCACAGCACAACAAGAAGAAAAAAAGGTCAGATAGGTTCAGAACTGTTATTTTATTTCAATACTGAGTGTGCTCTGGAAATCCTTTTGCGCTCTTCTCTTGGCTTGTTTCAGGCTTTGTTTATAAGAATGTCCAAGCATCCCTCCTGCTTCCGGCTGACAGGGGACATCCTCTCTGATTGGACGGAGGGAGAGGGCCGGCGTGTTTTATTCAGTGGCTCGGTGGCAGAGCTGTGCCCACTTGCTCCAAACAACGTTAACACCATGGCAGCAGCAGCAGTGGCAGCAGGAAGACTCGGCTTTACTGGTGTTCGGGGAGAGATTGTGTCTGACACAGCGTAAGGGTTTTTAAATATCTGATAGATCTGATGCAGCCTGTCATATCTGCTTGTATCTCACTTTTCATCTTCTCCTAATCACGCCCAGGTTAAGTGACTATCATGTGGTGGAGGTGGAGGTGACTGGGCCTGGTGGCTTTTCTGTCCACACAGTGAGGAGGAATCCAGCCAGCCTTGGAGCTGTAACCGGCAGTGCAACATATAACTCCTTCTGGAATAGTTTACTTGGTGAGTCAGTCACAGTTACTAAACACTTCCTTAAAAGATCCTGATGCATCCTGCCAGCTATGACAAAAGCCTTTAGCAAGGATTTTGTAAGCTTATCACATCCTTTAATGAAAAAGTGTGACCACAGCACTGATTAAATGTTATGAAGTAAAAAATAATAATAATAATTTGAGCATTTATTAATATTTCCTAAAATTTAGGAGTTCAAGTGATTATTTTTCTCTCTTTGCCTGTCTTGATATTAAAACGTATTTAGTATTATTTCCCTCTGAAATGCATTGAGGTAGAAAGCTGCATAAAACAGAAATGCTCAAATGGAAACAATAACATGATTAATCTATTGTAAAATAACTATTTATGTTTAGAAGTTAGAGGAAAGATTGAGTTTGTTTGTATGCAAATGAGTGATTTGTTGATATTTCTGTATTTACCCTTTATATATATATATTCTTATTACAGTTTGCAAAGGTCACGGCGGCAGAGTTTACTTGTGCTGAAGCGACAAGAACGCTGCAGGATTAACTACAACATCACAAGACGGCCCACTTCTAGATAAACTGGATGGTTTATAGTGGATACGTTTTATGAAAGGTGTCACTGGATCAATGTTACTTGAAAACCCAAAGACTCTTGGGCTTGTATTCTGTATATTTGTGTCCCAATAAACTGCACACATACAAAGAAAGAAAATCCATTCATCATTTGTAATAACAGACTTATAGGTATATATATTTAAACTTTATTATAAGTTCATCTGGTGCAAGATTGTAACAAATGATACAGGAAGTACACGCCTGGTAAAACCGTTTTTTCTTCTTTCCATAATAGACAAATAGTCATGATGTACTCCAATTCCTTTTCCAGCACTTTCTCTGATGTTTCCATCTTGGGACACAGTCCCCAATTTTTCCTCCATCTGTCTGACCTCTTGTCCTTTCACAACAGCCAAAACAGGGAAACTCAGAAATATTCATGCCCACACAAGCACACACACAGACAGATAAAAAGGAGTGTGAGGTTATTAATGGGTAACAGAAGGCGAATGTTTATGTGTGTGTGTGTGTGTGTGTGTGTGTGTGTGTGTGTGTGTGTGTGTGTGTGTGTGTGTGTGTGTTCTACTTTAATTTCCATCCTGGGATGTTTTGTAGTAAACAAGGCATTTGTAAGGAAGAAGAAAATGCTACCAGGTGGACAGTTATATCTGAAGCAGTGAATAGTCAGCACACTATCAAGCCAAAAAAGAATAGGTGCTCTTTGTGTGTCCTCACAGCAAACTGACACTCACATGGGCCTTTTTTTAAACCAGGAAGTGTAAAATGATGACAGGCTGGTTAAAAGGATGGCTTTGTCACTTTCCCTGCTCTGAGCCACCTTTAAATCAAGTATAAAAACCCCTCCAGAGACTCATGATAATCTTCTGTTATTTTTTTCATTGCTTGCTATGTTATCCAGTGTTAGTACACTACAAAATCCAGCAATCCTGATTTGTTTTCAGTGTTGAGCTGTCATTTAGCCCTTTCTAGCTGCTGCTTTTTACTCCACAAAGCAAACCTCTGCTTGCACTGCTGGTGTAACTGAAACAATAAGAAAACATACCAAAGTGACCAATATATATTTTTTAAATTTCTGAGGTATGCAGGAGTTGGGAAGACACTGAAAGTGATGCAATTTTTCACAAAAAGCCGATAATAAATTTATCACTCGCATTCACACAACTGCACTCCTTTATAAAGTTTGTGAGTACATGGATGACTTCAACAATTGCCACAGACGAGGTTTCACTAGTGAGGTTTAGCATGTACTGTATGTGTGTATCTGCGTGACTCAGTTTTTCTCGCTCGTGACACCGTTGCTATTCCCATTGGCCCCATGTGCAGCAGAAGACTTGTTTTTGAACGGCAGGGCGTAGGGCTGGCGGATGTTCACCCGGTCCTTTTCTGCCTCCAGATCCTCGTCGTAGCGTTCGTCTTCATCGTTGTCCTCTGCCTCGCTGTGGTGGGGGGAGGAGTGGCGGGACAGAGCTGGAGATGGTGGCACAGAGGCTGGTCGCGGGTAACGGAAACCTGAGGTCTGGGGAAGGAGAATCAAAGGAGGTGTAAAGAATTTACCACTATGAAAGCAGGTGAAAGCTCCACTCCCATCCAAAGACACACTTACTGAGGTGGGCTCCTGAAGTTCATACATGTAGGTGTCAGGGAAGGCTTTAGCCAGGGCCATATGACGGGCAGAGGTATAGTACTAGTGCAGAACACAAGAAAAACAATATTTATTCATCCGGAATTTGTCACATGAACAAAATTTGTCCTTTAGGATTTAGGGTCTCACCCTGCCGAGGTATCTCCAGTCCAGGAGTTCACTCAGACGCTCAGTCCGGTTCCTCTGGATGATCCGCTGGCGCCGGCTCTGCTTGCAGAACTGAAACAGGAAGGAAGTGAGCTGGTTACACGACTCGTCCACACCCCGAAATCGTCGGTCCAGGATGTAAATACCTGTAAAAAGAAAATGGCATCATGTAAAAGCAAGCATCGGTTATCCCTGTGTATCTTTTTAAAGACAACCTTTAAGGAGAATTAAGAATTGGAAAGATAAAGTAGGAGAAACACACCATATGCTGAAGGGTCTGCTATGTGTTCCTCCATGAAACAGCCAAAGCCTGACAGGTTGGTTGAGACTGATGGAATTCCCATGACCGTGCACTCAGCTGATGGTGACAAACAGTAGCATTTTATTATTATATAATATAGCAAACCACATAAAAACACCTTTTCAGTACGCATGAATCATACCTGGTGTGTAGCCCCAGGGCTCATAGTAAGAGGGAAAGACGCCAAGGTGGCATCCTCTTACAAACTCTTCATAATCCATCGGAAGTAGAGGAGAGGTGGATGAAAGGAACTCTGGATGGAAGATAATCTGAAGATGGGAGAAGCCATTCAGTATCAGAGACAGAAATATATGATTATGCACTACAGCAAACGGAGTGAGCAGCAACACATAGGATAATCACTCCAGAAACTCTGGTAAAACAGTAGGGATTTATCAGCTGGCAACAATATGTACAAAGGTGAGTGGAAATCTTGGTGATTACTACTGACAAATACCTTGACACGGTCAGCAGAGCTGTTGAAAAGGCCGATACGGCGGACACAGTTAAGGATGGGGTCGCTGCTGTCCTCCAGCATGTTATGGGTGCAGATTGGAGGCTGGCACTGTCTCTGAGTCGCAAAGATGGCCCGCTTCATTATGGTGAAATCCTCTTTGTCCAGCATCTTCGACACATCTGGCAGCTGCCCACTAATGATAGCAGCTTGTTTTAGACTTAAAGACAACTTAATATGATAAGCTTGATAAGTGTATTGGGTTATTCATTTCCATAAACGACAATAGAATTTTTATTAGCATGAATAAACCAACTCCAGCTTATAAAACAGCTGTCATTCCACATTTTACAGGTTTCTTCACATAGATGGAAAAAGATCAACTTACACTAGAAGTGACTCATAAAGTTTCTTTCCGAAACGTTCCTTCACAGTCTGAGCAGTATCCCTGTCAGGGACAAAGATAAAAAGAATACAAGTGTAACAAGACTGCTACAAACACTTTTCCAGGTTGAACTCAAAATGTCTGATGGTTGGTATGGACACGTGTAGCACTTTGGTTGTCTGGCTCACAATGAGTGAAGTGTCGCCTTATTTAACATCACAGAAAAACTCACCAGAGCTGTTTTCTGACTGCTTGGCCCTTCAAGGTCTCCACGTTGAAGTTGTTTGTACGAGCTGGCATGATGAAGAAAGCGATGACGGTCACGTCACTGTGATTGACCTGCAACAGAAAGTCCATACATGAACATGGGGTTACACCTATAATTAACTGTCCTCCTCGTCTTAAAACAAACACATAAACACTTTAATACACGCACATATCTTCAGACACAAACACACACTTACTCTCAGTAGATAGTTGAGTCTGGCTAAAGCTTCCAAAAAGATGTCGGCTCCTTTGTTGGAGAACTCGTACCTTCCAGCGATGAAGAGAAACAAACACTTGTCCAGGTTGAAGTCAAGGTGCCTGAAGGTCAAAGCAAACACAATGTTCATTCTATACTGTATACTATACTCTCTTCACAAGTGGATTTGTGTCTTTCTTATCAGACAAAATTACTTTGATAAAAAAACACATAACTATCAGGAAAACTACTTATTTAAATGTAAGTTCTTAAGACTGTGCTGTGAATGTTGTGATTTGTTTATGGGGTCTCTGTCTGACTGACTGACCCGTAGAAGTGTCCCCTGACGAACTCCTGAATCCGATTCTTGCTCTGAGCATGGAGGTTTTGAAACTCGTGCACGGCTGAGAACTTCTTCACGTTGAGCCCGTTAGGAGTGACAATGTCTGCAGGTGATGGGAGAGATTAAGCAAACAGAGAGATAGAAATCAGTTAAACTTTAGCTAAGTCTAATTAACTGTGTAGCTAACTTTGCTAAGTGCTACAGTGAAGTAAAAATATCCAAGTACAGTAAGACCTGTTTGTCTGGCCAGTGACGAGAGTATAGTGAACCATCAAGGAAGTTTCTGAATTTCACGAATCAATTCACCTCCACACACCTGGTTTCCTCTTGAGCAGGTGCTCTGCCTCAATGGCTGTGATCTGTGACACAGTGGTGAAGACATGGGCACAGTGAGCAGCTGCCCGCTCCAAACAGTAGCGGTGGTAGATCTGTCTGTCGCCTGCTTCCTTATCCACATTGAACTGAATAGGACATAAACAGGAGAGAGAGTCAATGGAGTGTCTCATCTTCGTTTTGTTTTATTACATTCCTGTGTAATAAAATGTACACGCACATACATCTCCAAGCTTGTTATAGAAGTCCACGTTTCCAGCACACAGGTATCGTCCCAGCAGAGTGGCGTGAGTGGTGAAGATGGTTGCGACAGGCAGCTGTCTCTGTCTACACAACACCAGACCCAGGCCGGCCAACCACTCGTGGAAATGGGCTACGATGTGCGGAGGCTCCTCACACTGGGCTGCATACTGCGATATGCAAAGAAAAAAGGGTCACCATAGACTAAACACATACACAAAAACATGAATTCAAATCTGTCTGTCATATGTTTTCAAGGGTTTTGACATTTTAAGTCTTCAGATTATTAAGATATCTATTTACCTTTTAACATTTTCAAGGACCTGCAGGTGACCTTTCTGTTTTCTGCATATAAACATGCAATATTCAACTTCTCATTTTGACATAATGCAGCTAAAACATTTTATATTTAGCTTCTCAGAAATTCGTGTCAGTTCTATACTGTATATGGGAGCTGCTAACCTCTCCCAGGAGCCAGGCCGTCAGGAAGCCAAACAACACAGCATCGTTGGCCTCACGGTCGAACCACGGCACACCGATGTCACAAAGCTCCCACAACTCGCTCTTCCAGGAGTCCAGAGACCAGGCGGTGAATGCAACATCAATCAGAATAACGTACGGACTGCCCTCGATAAGCCACCGCCCAAAGTAGACCTGAAGGAGAACACAGTAGAACAAACCACATAAAGAGTTACAGCTGCAGCAGCTCCAACTCCCAAATGTCTGTTAAATGCATTAATCAGCTATTTACTTTTACATTTCAACCACACAAGATTAACCTTTAAGTTTGTCTTGCTGAAACAGAACTGAACATTAAAGTCACTCCAGGCATCAGACATGTCTAAACTAGATGGTTTAGTTTATTGTGCCAGTACAGAACCTAAATATGTTTACGACGAACTGAGGAACTAACTGTGCTGAGGTGCTTGTCTGTCGTGAGCTTAAAGGTCAGGTCATTCAAGATAAATCAGATAGGCTTCGTTGAAAAGGCTGCACTAACCCTTTAAAATAGTACCACTACCACTCCCAACCTTGACCCATAATTCCACAGCACTCCCAGAGTGACACAGCACAAAGCGTTAAAAGTATCTCTCACACACACACACGCACACACACACACACACACACACACCCCAACAGTTATCTATTTCTGGTGTGTGTCTTTCAGAGAGAGAGACAGAGAGACACTGATACAACTTCTAACCTTTACAACGAAATGTCACGAGGTTTAGAGATGCGATCAGGGACACAAGGCTAAGCACAGAGCGAGTGGGTCAGACATGAAAGGGGTCTAAGGATGATCTCTAACTGGGTTGTTAAGTGTACTGTCCATTCACAAATCTCACTCTGTAATCACTCCAACTATGTGTAAATCCTTGCCTGTCCTTGAGATGATGACAAATTTAACTCAACAAATTACACATTTAAGGCATATGTGTTTACTTTGCACATGTGGTAGTACCTTACAACCACTGGAGTTCATTTTGTCAATGGTTCTCTTCAGCGTGGGGTTGGTGGGCTCGATCAGCTCCACCTGAGTGCGCACGTTGCTCTCTACGTAGGGACCCACGAGGAAATAGTTCTCCCCCCATTCCTCTGAGGTCAGTCGGGCTTTGGTCTGGATGACGGTGTAGATGCCTCCAACTTCACACATGCAGCAAACATGCCACACGTACGCACACAAAGTAGAGATAATGATATAATGTGATTCAGCCTGATGTATATACTGTATGTACGGCATTATGATGACAGGTTTCTCTCGCAAATACAATATATCTGCAGAAAATAACCTGTGTTAATGAACAAGATTAGACACGAACAAGAAAACAGAAAAAAACTTTTTTTTAAAGCAGCGTTTATGTGTTCAAACCTTTTATTTTCATAAACTTGCACAAAACACACACACACAGACTTACCTTTGTTAGCGACCTCCCATGCTATTTCAAAAAGAACAGCATCCTCCAAATCAAACTCCTCGTCCCACTCCTCCAGTCCTGACAAGGACGTGGCGGACAGGCTGCGAGCCAGCGGCATGCTGGGTAGACACAGAACACACTTAGTTGAGATGGGAGCAACTTACAACTGTGTGAACAGAATACATGATTGTCACATACTGAATGTAATTACCAAAAGATTTTTGATGTGTGAGCAATTCACACGTGTTAGAGGCTTGAGTGCTTTCTGGCAGAAAGCCCTGAGGGCAAACTTCCCCATATGTGAGCAGTTCACAGTTAAAAACAAGACTTTTACATCGAAACATGTTTTTTGTTTTTATTTATCTACAAATAAATTCAATCATTTGACATCAACTCTGGGATACAAAAACACGTCGAGACACTCATTTCTTCACACAACACAAACCTTTGGCTGTTCTTATAGGAAACTCGTAACAGGCATTCAACATACCTGTGTAGTGTGTGTGTACGTCTGTGTGTGTATAGTATTTGCTCTGCATATTATCTGAGGTGGTCAAAGGGCATGTTCTTCATACTAGTACTCACTAACACACAAACATGTACAGTCATGCATATCGTAGACAGTTTGGTTGTATACTACACCTTTACTCTGTGAAATCTTAACTTAACAACTAAAGGAGGGATGCATTTCTGCGTAAGTGTAAGATGTAAAATACAACCTTGTGTTCACTTCCTGCTAGCATAGATGGTGTAACGTCCTGAACAAATAGGGAAGGAAGGCACATACAAGAGCATATAACAAGTATAAACTTGATCCAACCGCTCACATTGTGCCATTGCCCACACCAATCTATGAAATGTTGTAATCGTGTGAAGCTGAGACATTGCTTAAACACTTCACAACTTTTTTTTTTTTTGATGTCTCAGCAGAGATTCAGCCTGACTGATAACAATCACTCATGATAATGGCCTGAGTTTAGTGACAGTCCATCACTGTTCAAGCCTGATAAACCAACCTGATAAGGGAGTGGTGTAAACATTCCTTTATGTGCATTTACATCTACTCTTTCTTAATCATCCAAATCAAAATTTATTTCCAATGGAAGCTTCAAGTTTCCACATCACACTTGTGAAAGACTGACTCATGACTGGCTTACAAACTCACTGTAATGTCACATCACCACATCTTAAATTCATATTTAACGTAAGCTCAGAGAAACTTTCCGTCCTTCAGAAGACGAATGTGAAAACAGTCTTCTAGTGTCAGTCAGACTAAGTGCAAAGCCTCCATCATTCTGCACAGTGAAGCTAAAAGCCAAAGCACATTTTGAGTGGAGGGGGGTGTCTAACTTATGCAACAGCATGTGAGAAGAGCTGGCAAGGCAGAAACAAACATATGAACAAACTTAAGACTTAAGGAGTAAATGCCACAGTGCTCAACTTGAACTGTTGCTCATTTCTTCGGAGACCCCCTGGGATTCCAGCCTGGGACTCAACTTTATGCATGCGTTATAATGGCACTCCAATGAACATGTAATCACATCTTGTCATAGCCTTTTATGGATATTTTGATTTGCTCTGTCTGGTGGGCCTACAGGTCTAACAAGTCAAGACCCACACCTGTCCCAAATCAGGCTATGGAGCGCGCACTGCACGCCCACCTCGAGCATCGGCTGAGCCTCAAGGCAACATAAAGGCAACAGCAGACCTCTCATCTGCGGATGACATGATGCTGTATACATCGTCTGTGTTTTCTCATGAGTTGAGGAGTGAACGTGACATCCAGCACTGACTGCAACCCAGCTGCGGAAACGCGCAAAGGACACAGCGTCCTGATGCGCGCCCGCGCCCGTTCAGGAAGTATTCAACTCTTATCATTGTAGAAAATAAAAGACAGATATTGACTCACCCTTCGGTTTTTGTCCCAACTTTACGCAGATGAACTACACATTGGCAGCTGTCGCAGTCAATCCAAAAAAAGGGAAACCAGTGGAGAGTGAGGAAAAGGGGGCGGCGGCTTTAGTTAAATGCCAGCGATTCACATTGGTTTGGTGCGATCGTTGTCACGTAGATAGACAGGATGGCCAGAGCCTGAGATGCAGGAAGAAGGCTGGGTTGGTGAGCGTAGGGTCTCTGCTGTCACATTATTCATGAGCTTCACTCTCATTGGCCTCAGTCTGCTTTCTGTCTCCTCCTCTGTACACAACGTGACGGGAACTGGGCGTTTTCCTCAGATGAGAAACGCAATTGGCTGAGCAGAGGTTAAAGAGAGATGCGGTGGTATGGTTGGTGAATTATCGTTTCATCCATACAAAAGAGGGTAGTCATGGACAACCTGGCAGCTTTTTTCCCCCAAATGAGGAGAGTGAAGAGCAAGAGAGTTATTTATAATGTCATCTAAGGGTCACATAGAGCATATTTTTAAGAATACAGCATGACCAGTGACATTAAGACACTCAATCCCTCTACATATCTCTGATCTATCCTAAAGTAACCACATGGGCCAAGTGGTCAGGGTCTATATTGGTAAAGCTGCTCAAAATAAGTGAGCGGGTCCCGTGATCAGGCAGTCAGTAGCATACCTCCAAGCTGAATTCACTACATGACATGTTGGATTAGATTCCTCATACCTCCATTTTTTATGGAGGGCACAACACTACTGGAGTGAACTGCAACAGGGGCACGTGTTGCTCCTGGATATTTAACAGTTTTACTTGCTGATATTTTTTAGGTATTGATTTGATTAATGTGCCGGTGTGCGCACAATGTTCTAGAAAACACATTTACATTACAAGCAGGGGAATATCACACTACAAGCTTATTATTATTATTATTATTAACAAAACAACAACTAAAAATAATAATAAATAAGTATTAGGAGGCAGAAAGTATACTTTGTTTGTTAAATGTTTACCTCCTAAAATAAAAACACAAAAAGGTTTTAGTGATGGCAAATTGTTATTCTTGGATGCATAAATTAAAATTCAAAGATTTCTTTCACTAATTGTTGAGACATTTTTCCCTCCATCTCTGTTGTATACATGCTGACGTCATTTTGCCGGAAACACACGGTTTATTTCACGCGCAGGGTAACGTCAAGCTGCGGCCAACTTCCGCCTCACCAGCCACTGAGGCTCCTGCCTGGGCGTGACGTCACTGGCCGTTCCTTCGCTATAGGGCTGCGGGAACAAAACGGAAATTTTCCGCGCTTTCGCCGGTGAAAGTTCACAAATTGAAGACTAGTGGCGGGAGCTGTTGTCAACCGGTGGGCTGTTGTGAAGAAGCGGCGCTGATAGGTATGTGTAACTTGGTTAGAAACTCAACCAGCCGTTGGTGGTTGTCGCACGGTGAGATCAGTCCTGATGTTTAAGTAGCAACGGCTTTGGCGCGAGACTGTTTATGAGTGCTAGCGTGCAGCTTTAGCTTGTTACAAAAGAGAGCAGCTTCCAGCAACTAGCTTGAATAGAGAGGTTAATATAAAATATACCTCACAGGGAAGTCACTAACTTTAGCATTAACACGTAGTTAGCTGGCTTGGTGGAGCTAGGGAACATACAGCTAGCTAGTTTACAGTACAGCCAACAGTTAGTGCGGCAACTAGCATGTTAGTTACATCACTGACATTAACAACAAAACACGTGTTATGTATCAAATGTATTATAGCCAAGTGTCGTCTCTCTTTGCTTTTCTTTGAGCTGTGCACAGGCTACTTTTTGCACTATGTGCCTTCTGTATTCAACAATACTTTAATCACAGACAGCACTGCACTTAACCAATTATTCACACTAAGCTCACCACCATGTATCCTGACAGTCCAAGGAATATTTCTTTCCTGTTCTGTCTGACCTCTTGTATGTGCCGTAATGTCTTGGTTGTCTATTAAGATTTTTATTTTCAGGTGGTAATAAGCACAATTAGTACGATCGGTGTCATGGTTCTACCACATACTGAAATATTTGTCGTATGTGTCTAGTATCATACTCTCTAATCATCTGTCTGTTTCTTACAGATATGGATTTTAAAAGACGCAATGGTGGCCCTCTGGGTGGTGCGAACCAGGCTAAAAGGGGTAAACAGGCTGGTGAATGGGAGGACAGTCCATCACAGTTTGAAGAGGAACTGTCCATGTTTGACGATGCTGAGATGGATGCAGAGGAGATGGAGGGGCAGGCAGGCCATGATGTTATTCCCGTAGGTGAGTGTTGGGCAGTGTTCCTGGTTTTGAAGAGATTAAGTTATGTAAAGCTGTACACAGCACCCACCCTATCCATCCTGCATGGAAATGTGTCATATACTTGGAATATTGTTAAACAAGCTCAACTACACAAACTATTCTGTAGAATCTGTAAAATAATAGTCCTGTTTATTTTACAGCATGATTTTTTTCCTTTTAAGGTAAGTGATTCATATTGCTGCCAGCTCTAACAAATCAGTCTGAGTAGTTAAATTGGTAACGTCTTGAGTAAATTAAGCATGCTGGCTTTGTCGGCTTGGATTGACTCTAGTTCCCCTGTGACCCTCAAGGATACGTGGGTATAGCTAACTGATGGATGGATAGCTTTGCATTGTGCACATTGCAACTTTGTGCTAACAAAAAGTGGCAACTGTGGAACTAGTCTAGTAACTATTATTCCAGGAGTTTGTGCTTACTGAGTTAATTCTAATTATACTTAAATATATTTCAGTTATACCCTAATGACCTATAAATAATGCTCTTTGGTTTTTTTCACCTTGTTTTGTCAGGTGACCTCTTCTCAGCAGACCTTAACCCTCGTTGGCGGCGGCCTCATGCCCCCCCACTGGACCCATCATCTGACACTTTGGTGTTTCAACAGATTGATCTGGACTATTATTTAGGTAAAAAGAGGACTTTTGTTGAAGCCAGAGACAAGTTGTAACAGTTGTCTTAGAGTTATCTTCTTTGTTGTTTTGATCTAAATAAGAGTGTGTTATGTAATTTTGTGCTATGCAGGGGCAACAGTGGCCGGCATGCCTGGCCAGTCACAGGGAAAAGTCCCGATCATTCGAATGTTTGGGGTGACAGACAGTGGCAACAGTGTGTGCTGCCACATTCATGGTTTTGCACCTTACTTCTATGTTCCTGCACCAAGTGGTGAGTACTTAACATTGTCCTGTCAACACATACAATAAGTGAATGTGAACACAACATGATGTATTTTTTGTGATGCATCTTGACCTTTTTAGTCAGTTATTATTAAATACTCTCTATGTAGAAGATGTTTATGTCCTGTGAACATGTTAAAGTGGGATTTGGGATTTGG
Source organism: Nibea coibor (assembly GCA_023373845.1). Lineage (NCBI taxonomy): Eukaryota > Metazoa > Chordata > Actinopteri > Sciaenidae > Nibea > Nibea coibor. The sequence goes on from CM041727.1 coordinate 7,067,781, forward strand.
CAGGTGTAACCCTATGGGACGCAGTTGGGGTTGGGTGGTGGGGGTGTGGGCTAACTGTCAGTCTTCTCACCTGTTTCCTGCTTCATAAATTGTGAGAATTTACTGACTTTACATAATCTTAAATTTGATGTTTTTTGATGTTCAAAGATGTAATTTAAGGATGTTTATTGAGCCCAGAAACTGTAATAAAGTTATCTGAAATGTTAAATGTACAATAACTTTAGTTAAACATTTAAAATAAAGAAGCATTTGTACTGGAGTATTCCAGCCCACTTCATCTGCTTCTTGTGAGTCACTTTTCTGAATGATTTTTCGGGGGGAAAATCATCGCATTAATTCTAGTCATACAATGTTTCCCTCTCTCTGCTTCCTTTGTAAAGGGTTCACATCTAATTATCTGGGTGAATTTAAAAAAGAGCTGAACTCAGCTGTCCTGAAGGACATGAGATCCAATAAGGACAATATCTCTGTCACAGTGTTGGCTGTGGACATCACACGCAAAGAGAGTGAGTACAAGTGATGTGCAAATGCTCATGTGGATTTGTTGTTTAATGAATATAAGTATATAAAATATATATTTTTTTAAAATTTACATTTAAAGCTGTAAGGTTAAGTAACTATGCTTTCATCATGATTTTTGGAGTTGAGCTTCTTGTTTTCTTTCTCCTGCAGGCATGTATGGTTACCATGGGAAACGCAGCCTGGATTTTTTACGGATAACAATGGCAATGCCTCGTCTCATTGCTCCAGCAAAGAGACTGCTGGAGCAAGGCTTCAAGTTTGGACCTTTCTCCATACAGAGTTACCAATCCTATGAGGCCAACATAGATTTTGAGATAAGGTGCGTGTGTGTGTTTGCACTTAAGAACAGTAAAGCAGATTTGATAACTTAACAATCAGATGGAAGCAAACTTCATGCACTGCTAACAAAGCAAATACTGTCTTAGTGCTCCAGTGTTATTTGCATATATTTAAATGAGGTAATATGCATATATTTGGCACCAAATTCACCTCCTTCTGAGAAAGTGAGCGTCATTGCAAAGTCTAAATATACATAAACACATAACATAAAACAGTACCTGATATTCACCACGAGGGAATCAAACTGTGAGATGAGATGATGGTTATGCACCATAACAGTCCAGCACAGAGGAGAGTAGGAGCGGCTCAGCATGCACCAAGAAGTATGAAGGGAGCCACAGACAAAGCATCTCAAACAGCCTGATGTCTGTCATCATCAGACAAAACATTTGATACAGTGTCAGAGATCGTAGTTCAAATAAGATGACGTCAGGGAGTTTAGCTGTCGCTCTAGTGGATATTGGTTTTATAAATGACATTCTTACAAAACAAATGGTGAGTAAAGTAACACTAAAGGTGTATTTTTCAGCTCAACAAGCCTCTCTGTGTTGACAGGTTTATGGTGGACACTGATGTGGTGGGTTGCTGCTGGATTGAGCTTCCCAAAGGCAAATACAGAGCACGTGAAGAGAAGAGCATGGGGGACACAGATTCTCAGTACCCTGGGAAGGTAGGTCTAGTTTACCCCTCATGGCACAATCTGACCTGAGTGTCTCTTCATATAACATTTGTTTTGTCAGGCTTTTACCAGTGTTTTTGTCCTTCAGGTGTCCTTGTGTCAGTATGAAGTGGATGTGGGATGGACAGATTTGATAAGTCACCCTGCAGAGGGAGACTGGCAGAGGATCGCACCGCTCAGGGTCCTCAGCTTTGATATTGAGTGTGCAGGAAGAAAGGGTGTGTTCCTTTACTTCATTGTGGCATTCTTATTGCGCAGAATCCAAACTATTACCCCAAACATACATAATCCTCATCATACCTGAGTAAAGGCAAATGCAGAGTTTGACTCTGGTGTTAACTCTTTGCTTTCCAGGAATCTTCCCAGAAGCAGACAAAGACCCTGTGATTCAGATAGCATCTATGGTCCAGCGGCAGGGTGAGACAGAGCCATTCATCCGCACCGTGTTCACCCTCCAGTCCTGCGCCAGCATCGTGGGCTCTCAGATATTGTGCTTTACACAGGAGAAACAGCTACTACAGGTATACACACTGGCATTACTAAGGTGCAGAAAAACCTTCTGACATGTTTTCCTTTTTTTTACCTAATGTTTTGTTGATCACCTGTCACGTCATCGTGGGTCTGTTTATGTCTCTGTGAGCAGAGCTGGGCAGAGTTTTTGAGGACAGTGGACCCAGACATCATCACTGGATACAACATCCAAAACTTTGACTTTCCCTACTTACTCAACAGGGCAGCTGCTTTGAAGGTTAGATGGGACCTCATTTGTCACTACTTGCATTCCTTTTTCCTCTTTTTCCTCAATAAAATGGCTTCTCTTGTGTTCAGGTGAATCTGTTTCCCTACCTCGGCCGAGTGCGAGGCATCAAGTCAGTCTTGCGAGATCTAAACTTCCAGAGCAAGCAGATGGGCCGCAGAGAGAACAAGACCATTAACATGGAGGGCCGGGTTCAGTTTGATCTACTGCAGGTCAGCTTCAACTGCAGAAACTTATTATAAATCAAAATTTAAAACAATATTGAAGTTACAATAGCATTGGCATATGGTGCATTGATTAGGTACAAACATTTCCAGGAAAAGACACTGCACACTGATTAGTATGTTTCTCTTAGGTTCTCCTCAGGGACTATAAACTGCGCTCATACACACTGAACGCTGTAAGTTTCCACTTCCTGCAAGAACAGAAGGAGGATGTGCAGCACTCCATCATCACTGATCTGCAGGTAAAACACGAATTAGTAACCTTGTTGTATTTGGAAGAGAGCTGGTTATTCTCAAGATTAAGAGCTCGACAGATTCAGATGGCTAATGGCAAGTACGAATGACTAATATTGAGCTATTTTTTTCTCATCCATCTTTTCCTCCATCACAGAATGGCAACGAACAGACACGTCGTCGTCTGGCTGTCTACTGCTTGAAAGATGCCTACCTCCCACTGCGCCTGCTGCAGAAGCTGATGTGTGTCATTAACTACATGGAGATGGCCAGAGTGACAGGTGTGCCTCTCACCTACCTGCTATCAAGGGGACAGCAGATCAAAGTCGTCTCTCAGCTGCTGCGACAGGTAACAAAGACACACACATGGGACAGTGCACTGTGTGAGTACATGTGGGTTTAAGGATGGAAACTCTAAGTGTCTGTGCATGTTTAGGCCATGAAACAAGACCTGGTCATGCCTGTTGTGAAGACAGAAGGAGGAGAAGACTACACTGGAGCAACTGTCATTGAGCCAGAGAAAGGGTACGTATGTTTACTGATAGTGTGTGACTCCTCTCTGCTAATTGGTGTTGATGGTTTGGTACTTGCAATCTTCTCATATACCTTTCCATTGCCACCTTCTTCTCTGTATAGGTATTACAGTGTTCCTATTGCCACCCTGGATTTCTCCTCCTTGTATCCATCTATCATGATGGCTCACAATCTGTGCTACACCACCCTGCTGCAGAAAGGCTCAGCAGAGAAACTTGGGTGAGCAATTTTTAAAAAAATGTGTTGCCATGTATGTTTAGCTAGGCTAAAAAATTGTTTTGCTTGTTAAAATAATGTAGAAACCTGACTTGACCTGTGACCCTTAAAACACATGTGTTTATGTCTAATAATTACATGCTGAACTAATGTCTGAAGTGGTTGTGTGTCGTCAGCCTCTCACCAGAGGACTTCATCAAGACTCCAACTGGTGATTTGTTTGTGAAGAGCTCTGTGAGGAAAGGACTTCTACCTGAGATCTTGGAGAATCTGCTGTCTGCCAGGAAGAGGTATGAGTTGTTCAAATACATCACAAAATCTAAGTTACCCTGGAGTCAGAGGTTGCTTCCTGCTCAGTCTGTCCACTGTCCGTCCACAGGGCCAAAGCAGAGCTAAAGAAGGAAACTGACCCTTTTAAGAGGCAGGTGCTGGACGGTCGACAGCTGGCCCTCAAAATAAGTGCAAACTCTGTCTATGGCTTCACGGGTGCCCAGGTGGGAAAACTTCCCTGCCTAGAGATCTCACAGGTGAGCATTTGTCTGGCATTGTCATTTGTCTTTTCACTCCTGATAAAAGTGACTGCAGCTCATGACTGTACATATTTACATACTTACATTATCAACCAGTTCTTTAAGATTAGAAAACGAAGGGGTTTTCACTCACATGCCCAAAAGCAGATTCAGAGGTTGCACGATTGTGTTGTCATACTGCAAATACATTCATAGCATATTTACAATTCTGGCCCAACACAACAGTGTTTTATCTTTGCTGAATAAAGTTTGCCCCACTTGACTTTTCATCACACTTCCTGCTGTTCTGCACGGATATAAAGTCACAACATGAACGGTAAACACTAAAGATGTAGAGCAAAGATTATGTTGTGTGTGTTGAAATAAAAGCCACAGAACAGGTGAGAATCTAAAGAAATGTTCTGTGGAAGGCTGACTTGTTCGACATGAAGGAAATGGCTGCCTTCTAAATGAGCCGTTTTTAAAAATAAAATGCCTTGCTCAGTGGCAAATTTTTATCCCAGGCATTGAAACTGGTGACCTGTAGTGTGGCTAGTGACAATAAACCTATTTAAATATTTTCCTTTTCTTCTCATCTAGAGTGTCACTGGTTTTGGAAGACAGATGATCGAGCAAACCAAACAGTTGGTGGAGTCCAAGTACACCATTTCCAGTGGTTACCAAGGTGATGCCAAGGTGAGGCATCTTTTTTTAACGTATTCGCTTGACTAAAGGTATGGAACCTACTACCTGATGTTTGTGTGTGTGTTGTTTAAATGTTATATCTTTTAAAGGTAATTTACGGAGACACAGACTCTGTCATGGTCAAGCTTGGAGTTGCCACGGTGAAGGAGGCTATGGAAATTGGGAGAGAGGCAGCAGAGTGGGTGTCATCCCACTTCACACCTCCCATCAAGCTGGAGTTTGAGAAGGTATCATTTCTACCCACTTAATTTAACGTCTTCCAAGTTTTTCCAAATTTTATCTGCGGAAGCGCGACTGAGATGTTTGTCTTTCAGTTGTTTAGAGTGAGTGGAGGCATCTGAGTGCTGAGGACAGTGAAATAACAGGATGTAGTCACAGTGTCCTCTCAGCCCATGTGAGCTTATTTTTGTCTCTTCCACAGGTGTATTACCCGTACCTGCTCATCAACAAGAAACGCTACGCAGGCCTCTATTTCTCCTCAAGTGCAGACAATCACGACAAGATGGACTGTAAAGGCATTGAGACTGTCCGTAGAGACAACTGCCCTCTAGTGGCTAACCTTATCAACACCTGTCTGCAGAAAATCCTCATAGACAGGTACACACACATCCTAAAATGTCTAATTCTGAACCCACTTTCTGACTTTGTCTCTGTCTGTTTAAATCCTAACCCTAAGAGTTGTGTTGTGAAGATAATCACAGCTGATGTGATGTCTCCTCAGGGATCCCCAGGGTGCCGTGGGTCACGCTAAAGAAGTGATCTCGGATCTGCTGTGCAACCGCATCGACATCAGCCAGCTGGTCATCACCAAGGAGCTAACACGCACCGCCCAGGAGTACGCTGGCAAACAGGCACATGTGGAACTGGCTGAGAGGTCTGAGTCACCAGAGTGATCACACTGATTTCAAATCATACTCCAAGGAAAAATGTGTGTGATGCGACTGTTTAATATCGATGTTGTACAGGATGAGGAAAAGGGATGCCGGCAGCGCCCCAAACCTGGGAGACCGAGTTCCATACGTCATCATCAAGGCTGCAAAGGGAGCAGCAGCGTACATGAAGTCAGAGGTTTGTCTCTAAATGACTGTGTTTGTTTCATTTGTGCATCTTTACCACTTCCCCGATAATTATCCTGACTCTCCCGCCACGTTGCTTCAGGACCCAATCTATGTGCTGGAGAACACTATTCCCATTGACACACAATACTACCTGGAGCAGCAGCTGTCCAAGCCCCTGCTAAGAATATTTGAGCCTATCCTGGGAGAGAGCAAAGCAGAGAGTGTCCTGCTCAGTAAGTGTTGCATTCTTATCATCCAATGGCTTATATGCACATTAGTAAAATGATTAATTATATTAACATATCGAAATAATCAGCATTATATCATTTGTGTATCATGTTGGAAGCATTGCCATTGTGCTAACAACTAAAGCAAGTGTTGCAGCTGCACATTTCAAGTGCTAGTTAAATGACATTTATCATTTGTTATCTTCTCTGGCATCTTGTCTAAATGTTGCTCTTGGTGTTTTTCAGAGGGTGACCACACACGATGTAAGACTGTGTTGACTTCAAAGATCGGGGGCCTCATGGCATTCGCTCAGAAGAGGAGCACCTGTATTGGCTGCAAAGCTGTGCTCAAGACGGACGGTGTGTGCTCTGAATTTTGAGATTTGTTTTTCTACTTTGATTTCCACCTTAATGAGGTTAGGTGCCACTTTTTGTGCTGCAGCAGTGTAAAGAGCTTTATATGTGTGTCATTGCAGCGGCTGTGTGCGACTTCTGTAAGAAGAAGGAGTCTGAACTGTACCAGAAAGAGGTAAGCAGGATGTGAGATGAGTTTCTTCAGCAACAGGTCAACCATCGTCTTATATATTGCCATCTTGTGGCTCTGAAGAATTCAGGGAAATTGATATCAAAAGTATTTAAGTACATTGAGTTTAACATGACCTGTTTTAATACCAAATTAAACTGACTCATTTTGTAATTATTTTCTTTTGGGCTGCTAGTGTGCTTCAAGCAAACATAATTTAATGAAATAGACAGTAAAGAATCAAACACACGTTTCTCTTGTCATGTCTTTGTTCATAGATCTTTCACTTGAACGCTTTGGAGGAGCGTTTCTCTCGCCTGTGGACTCAGTGTCAGCGCTGTCAAGGCTCCCTCCATGAAGACGTGCTCTGCACCAGGTACATGTTCAGCATATATTGATTATAAATGTGTGTTTACTGTAGGATTATGGCTGAACACAGTGGCAGTCCTTCATGCCTTGTAACACTGTCCCTTCTGACTCCCCTGCAGCCGGGACTGTCCCATCTTTTACATGAGGAAAAAGGTCCAGAAAGATTTGGATGACCAGAGCAAGCTGGTGTCACGCTTTGGATGGTGATAGACACAGTTACTCATGTGCCTCATTATCTCACTGTATTTCTGTGTTCCTTTCTGATGCTTGTAAAAATGCATATACATCATACTATATCTATGTTTTCTAAGATGAATAAATCGATGTTTAGTAGTGTCCTTTTTGTAAAATAAAATCAAAAAGAAATCTGTTTTTGGGCTGCCATGTTTGATTACTTGTTCATTTGCATACAGAAATCTGGACCATACTGCTGTAGACACACCAGACAGTAAATGTTCAGCCTGTTGAGCTTTACGTGTGCATCCCCCATCTAAATTTGACACCAAAGTAAGAGTGTTTTTACTTTTTACAGAAATTAAAAGAGGAACTTCACTGCTGTCCCCCTGTAGTGTTACTGTTACTTATAAACCACAGGTCTTTCTCGTCACAGATTTGGAAACTCCAAATAAAAACCCTGATTGTTTAAGATTTGATGGCACAAACTGAGGAGAGAAACTGGTGGCAGTGTTTGCGCTTCCTTCTTCAAAGACATGAAATAAGATCTACAAATCTCTACCTAGATTGTTGGAGATAAATTCTCGTGCCCTACATCTTGCTCTGAAAATACATTTAACCTCTTAATCTCCTTACCAGTAAAGATCCACCTTGGTTAAACAAAAACAGACGAGACATAAAAGCTAAAGATATTTACTTGTTCGTTACAGCATAGTCCATTAAAGGTTTTACATGGCTGTCAGTGAGACTTGTTTGGAGTTTCTCCATATTTTAACGATGGAATGAAGTCCAGATAATCGACAGCTGCTGGTAACACATGCTCACTGAACCTTGATATAACTTTAGTAAATATGTAGACAGCAGTTTCTTAATGCAGATGTTGGATTTTACATTGGGGAAGCTGTTTGTAATGCTACAAAAATAGAGATTTAACAATCCATTGCATTTAGGGTGACAGTAATTATAAAAGAAGTCAAACACTGCTGTATAAAATGACGCCCTATTGAATATCCTTGTCATCCAGCATTGAGTATGATCTGATGCTGTGACCGTCGTTGTGTCTGAGCTCTGGAGCTGAACACTGGTTTCATCATCAGTGGTTTAAATGTACGTAGTACCACATAGATATTTGCTGCTCATGCTACATGTTGTGGTAGAGTGCTGTAGCAATTAAAAAAAAAGTGCTTGGCACAGTGACACGACACTGCGACCACCAGCATCACTGGGTCTGACACAAAAAATGCATTAAAAGTGGACTTTGGAATACAGTGTGGAACAAACAGCAGGGCTGACACTACAAACAGTGAGTTAATGATGGTGTGAACAGATGGACACAGGCATCAGATCTTAACCAATCATTTGACAGCTCTGTTATTCCTCAGTTCCTGATAGAACACTATATTCCTGAGTAAACTTTTAAGATGGCACCAACTAATCCTAAAACCTACAAATAAAAACATAAAAGGAAATGAATAAAGTGCACCTAGGAGTCTGGAACACAATTTGAGGCTTTGATACTGTGGTGGTCCTATCCTATAACAGCATTTTCATTGAATTGTAGTCTTTGAGAAAATAAAAACAATATCGCTTGTTGTGTTTCAAGCCCCAGAGGACACACTAACCTATGAAAAAATATAAGGGGACAAAATTATTTTTTTTTACAAACTTTCCATATAATTTTGGAAATTTGGACTGACTGCATCACCTGATGTGACAGTGCAAAGTGCGGTGACGCACAACTGTGAACCCTTGACCCTTTAAATAGTCAACGGGCTGAACTGTCTGTAAGACACACTGGCCAGACAAATTACACTTACAAAAAAAAAAAAAAAAAAAAAAGATCTTTACAGACAAATTCTCATTCTGGGTCTTAAATCTTAAAATCTACCACAGACTCAAGTTAAGTTTGCAGTACTGCTGACCTTTAAAAAAAAAAAATCAACTAAAACTGGAGTTTCTAGTCGTTTGGTCATTAAAACAAAAATGAAAGAAGCACAACTGACTTCACAGTGTTACATTGACACTGCACAGTGGATGAATAAATGGCTAATCTTCTAAGTGGAAACTGTGACAGCAGTAAGAATTGGATTTTGCCACGTCTGCCTCCTCGTCCGGAGCTGTGCTGGACGTCTCCAATGTGACAGAGGAGGTGCAGTGTGTGAAGGGTTGCATGAAACAAGTGCTGCAAGGGATGCTGCTGGTGTGTGTGTGGTTTGCTATAGTATTATGCAGCGTCTCTGCGTGTTCTTCTTGCTCTTCTTGTTGCTGCGGTTGGTCTCTTTATATCTTCTAATCTCGCGCACTAATGAATAGAAGGCTTCCTCGACACCCTGCAAGACAGAAGCAGAAAAATGTTTGTCCACTGATAATAAATGTTTGCTGTTGGTGTTCTGGTAATTAAAAGTTTCTGCTCAAACAAAGCTCATGCATGCATCGGTTGAAACTAAATACAGGTGTTACTGTTTTTCCTTGCATACCTGTCTGGTTTTAGCAGAGGTCTCCACAAACGGTACTCCGTAGCTTCGCGCCAGCTCCTGCGCCTGCCGCGACTCCACTGTGCGGGTACTCAGGTCGCTCTTATTCCCAACCAGCACCATGGGAACACTGTCGCTGTCCTTCACCCTGTTGATCTGCTCTCTGAGGAAGAGACACGTGCGAAAGCGAGGCGCTAGTTAGGCTCACTGTGACACTTGACAAATCTGTGGGAGATATCCTTGTAACACTTACTGTTTTCAGTAAGTGTCATCAGTCCTGCTTTATGTATTTAGATGAGTTAAATGGATTCTACATGAGTAACCACACAGAATGTGTGAACACACACGTCTATAGATATGAGTTACAGATTATTACAAGTTCAGTTCCTGTTGATCAGGAAGTGGCCTTTATGGTGTCAGACTATCTGAATCTGCACAGTTCACTATACAAAGCTGACTCTAAAGTTAGACACCCATGGAAATAGACGACTTTCTTCCAGCTGTGTTGTAAGACTGGTTCTAGTCTAGGGATGTGTGCTATAAAACATCTTGTACCTGTAGAGGTGGACGTCCTCGAAGGACTTGGTGTTGTTGATGGCAAACACACAGAGGAAGCCCTCCCCTGTCCTCATATACTGATCCCTCATGGCGCTGTACTCTTCCTGACCTGCAGTGTCCAGGATGTCCAACAGACAGGTCTCTCCATCAATCACCACCTGTTTTCTGTACGAGTCCTGGAACACAGCACATCGACATGATGCCGCATGCAAGCAATATTAATCGGTAAAAGCAGTTGGCCTGCCAGCGGATTGCATCATAATAATTCCCACCGCAGTCAGACTGCTGTGTCATGTAGCAACAAGACCTCACTGAATGGAATGTTTGGCAATGAACTTGCAGAAACCTGCATATTTCTTAAACATCAACTATTTAATGATGCCATTAACTGACTTTGCAGCTTGACAGACATATAGAGATTAAGAGCAAAACTGAGTTGATTTTAAGGCAACAATGTAAGAAAGAGAATAGATTACACGGCAGTGTTGATTTCTAATTGTTAGTGGCAAACGTGAAACTAAATATGAGAGGTAGATCCAACATTAAATAAACTTTCTGGCAGATGTTTGGCCCAGCTCATGGTGCTGTACAGTTGTGAGTGTATCCCAGTGGTTTGCACTCCACTGCATTTATTTGATAGCTATTGTTACCGCTTACTTTGCAGATTTTTGATACAAAACATACGACCAGCTTATGAAATGTTATGCATTATTACAGAATAAACAGCCCAGCAGTTGAAATTAGCTTTAACATCAACCTGCTACAACGTTAAATGTTTATGTCTTACATGTTTATGGACTAGTAATACTATTCCTATGATGTAATATGATGACTCAGACAAGGGGCATTCTGCTGCACAATGAACGCTTTCACTTTTAATATTTATGTAAGATTTTAAACGCAGGACTTTTACCTGTTCATCTACACGATTTAGTTAGTGCGGTATGTGTTGTGTCATGCACAGAGTGCCCATGCTGATTGAAGACACCAAAATACTGATGCACTGGTGCACTGGTGAACCATTTGGACACTTCTTACACACATTAAATTGCAAACAAACAACTTTATCTCTTGTCACAATCTTTATAAATCAGATATTGTAAAGGGAAGTGAAAGATTTAGGACTTTTCCCACCACTTGTTATTCAACTCATCTCTTGACTTACAGCACATGGGAGCGTAACATCATTTTGTGTATTGATCCACTGCAGTGGATGTTTAAAGTCTTAAAAATCCGAACCTTAAAATCCAGATTTACTCAATGACAGTTGAGAATAACTCACACTGATGCACACATGAAAGTGAGCATGTACGGTGCTTTGATAATTAACTCTAGAATGTGTTTTTTGTCACTATACTACACATTAAACACCGTGTATAATGGTTAACTTGGTGTCTCACCTCAATGGTTGGATCATATTCATCAACGAAGTGGTTCTGGATGAGCTGGATGGTGAGAGCGCTCTTCCCCACGCCTCCTGCCCCGACCACCACAAGCTTGTACTCGGTCATGCCTGGAAATGATTGATCCAGCAGGTAGCCGCGATTTTATATTCAAGATATGGCAAACATGAGGTGAACAAGAAGCGATCAATCCAGCTGATAGTGCCCTCTTCCTCCCTACACTGACATGGCGAAGAGACTGACCCAGATTTAAGGCTCTTGTCCATTCACGTTAGTTGACTTGATTACAGTTAATGAGTCGATGTGATTGAGTGCTGGCGGTGAAAGTGGTAACTGTTTAAGCGTACTCACCTTTGTGTAGGATTTCTAACACTGTGTGAAATGATAGCGGAGTTTACGAACGGATAAATGAGATTAGCTTGCTACATAACGTTAGCCTGAGACGATTTCCTCATTCAAGACACTTGTAGGCAAACTTCAAGAACAGTCCGCAACTTGTCTGTCCGACTACAACTACGTGTCAAACTGTGAACCACAGATCTGTAAGACTACTGGTAAAAATCTAACTTTTTGTTATAAATAAATTAAAAGCCTGATTTCGGGCGAGTTCCCTCAGTCTTTCCTTTTAGTCTCCGCTGGGGTTCATTGTAAGCAGAGCGTTTTCACGTTAATCCCCTCGTTAACCGACCAATGAAACGACAGGAGGCAGACTGACGTCAAAACCACCCAATCACAGTGGGCTATTATTTTAACCCCGCCTGCAGTTTAGCACAGCCGTCCAATCACAGACAGGAGTAGCCCTAATTGGGCGTGGCCTCGCAGGCAAACTTCTGTCTCCCACAGATGGCTCCTCTCAACGCCACACTTTGGCTGACTGTCACTAATTCACGTAAGTACTGATTCAATCTCTTTTATCGGCCACTTCCAAACATTCTGAAGCCCCGCATCATAAAATAAATGTCACTAAATACTATCTTTGTTTTGACCACCGTCATTTACACACGAACCTTAGGAACGCCAGTGTCTTTTATTTGTTTTATTTTGAAAGTTTCCCCCGGAAGTGATAGTGCGGTAATGTGTTTTTCTTGACATTTGACACTTGGTGAAGTTCACTGCCCTCCAGTGGTCACAGCAAGGAACAACAATACTGTGTTTAAACTCGTGGCTAGCATTCAGTATCGTCTTTATCAGGATAGGCAAATCATTATTAGTATGTTTACTGCAAATAATAACAGTATATCTTAAAAAGACTTTGAACAATATTTGTGTAATGCACCACATGACATGATGTATAACTTGATTGCATTTCCAGAAGTATGAGTTAGTATTGGACTTACCTTCAACAGTCTGGGCAGCCAGTTATAACCTATACCTATTCTAAATTAAGTGTTTCATGTGGTGAATATGTAAAATGTATCTGTATAAAAGGGGGTGACATGTTGGTGTTATGTTATCTGCTGCCCTCAGGTGGCCAAAATGCCTCTAGAGATGTTTATGTCAGATACAGAATCATGTGTTTTTACTGCTATCTAGTAGTCACAACAAGAAACTGCAACACAACATTAAATTCATCAAAGAAGCATCAATCCTGAAATATTCGTAAACAATACAATTTGTTCAGAGTCTAAAATTTGCAGTAAAATTCTTCTTTTGAAATTTACATCACTGATTGAAAGAGGCTCAGACGTAATGTTCTAAGAACAGTGGAATATTGATTTAAAGTGCTTCTTGAAGGTTTACTTTCAGTTGTGCTGCATTGGACACACACACACACACACACACACACGCAAAGCAGGCATTATGCCCCACCCTCTGGTCCACCATACTCACTTCCCTTGTCTGTGACGTCCATGTTTCTCCCTCACTCTCCCACTGAGTGCATCTGCTCTCCTATCTAATCTTTGCCTAAAATCACACAGATAATCCTGCATCCATCTGTCCTGAGAGAAAGACATAGAAAGACAGAGAACTGACATTGCGCTATAATAATGTAAAAGAAAAAAGAAAGAATCAACACCCATTTAATGCGTCGTCATTCTGCAGGTGATAAATCCTGATGACACGATTGTGCTGAAATAGTGACATCATCTTAAATGGCTTAAATTTTATTATACACAAGGATATCTCACATATACATCTTTTATACATTGAATACTTTCCACATTTTTTCAATCTTAAATATGATAATTTCCTCTTTTTTTATTTTTACACTGATTCCCACCGCACATTTCATCAAGAAGAAGGAGGACAACATTGGAACAGCTATGAACTGAGACAAAGAGAAACTTGATTTAAAAATACACCGATACGACACTTAAAAATGAAATTGTTCACAGGAATTATCATTCATGTCTTTTAGACATTTCACTCAAAACAAAAAGGTAATTTGCCACCATCACTTTTTAAAATAACACATTTCAGAAATGAAGAAATTATTTTTTTTTAACATTCCAAGTATTTTTTTTTTCTCACAAACGTGAGCTCAAACCAGAAACCATCTATGGGTTAAATTAAATTACATTTTTCTCATCTGATCTGAAAATGAGCAAATGTAACATTTCAAAACATGACTATGTTGGCATGATTTGTGTAAATGCAGAAGTTGTGTTCGTGTGTGTGTGTGCATGGATGTACATGTTTCATGTCTGAGAATGCTGGCTCTATCTACTGTATGTGCAGGCACAAAGAGTTGAACTGTGCAGCTTGTACAGTATAGCAGTTGCTCTCCTTTATGAGAATGTTAGTGTCCTCTCAGGAGAAGCATCTCTCAACTCTGCGCCCTGTTACCTAGCTGTCAGTGCATGAAGATGGAGAATGTGTTGCTTTTAAAGGGCATGAGAGGAACTCATGTGATTGACTACGACTGTTCCCAAACCTTAACACACCCTCTGATAATGTATGATAATAGATTCTCCCTAAGCCCACCTTGTTTCCATGGGTGCGACTCACAATGACAGCCATGTAAATACCAAATAGTGTGCCACCACTCCCTTTGCACACTGTGCATGGTGCACTTGACTGTGCTTGCATGAAATTAGCATCCTGTGTGTTTGTGTGTAAAAGGAAGAGAGGGATGGCGGGGTACTGCACTGCTGTGCTCATTAAAACATGCTCACCGCACAATGTTTCAGCACCTGCACCCAACACAACAACACACTCACTGTCACTGTCACACAAACACACACACATAGACAATCTGAAAAGCTCTGACCCACCAAGTCAAACATGACTGACGTGTAGGTACTAAAGACATGGAAACTGCACCAATGGAAGACAGAAAACATCCTGTTAAATACAGGGAGGAGGACAGAGGAAGAGGCAGCCACTGAGACACAGAAAAAGGCAGAAACAGAGGCAGCACGTGCTGTGATGCCTGGGAACTGTTGTTCCTCGCTGGTTAAGCAGCGGAACTGTTAAGCAACTATTACACTCTACTTGTCATTCTGGGCCACCTCTCTAATGGGAGCGTACACACCAAATGGAAAGTCACAAACGCCAGATGATTACTCATGTGACCCAGGAGCCTGGCTGGACGTGACCTAGTTAGGTCAGACCCAGGTGAGATTCAGCTAGACACTACATGCAGCTTTGTGCACAAGCTCAAACACACATTCAAATGCACACACGTATGCACAAACACAGGCTGGTACAACACCTAAGCAACTTTTTCCCCCCTCTGAATAGTTGCTGACTTGTTGACCCACGTTGACTAACACATGAAGCATACTTTAATCATACATGCTTTAAAAACACAATGTTTCAGTGGCAACAGGAATTAGCCAGATGTATCACCAGTGTAGTTTATGTATTGATTTTATCATATAACCAAAATATTTTCTTTTATGTCTGAGAACCTTAAGAGTGACATAGTCTAAGATGAGTGAGTGTGAGCATGTACAGTAGTGAAAGTTCATTTTATATTAAGTAATTTAGACAATGTTGTCTATGCCTCAAAACTGAAGGTGCTTTCCCAGGAAAAAAAGTAAATGTGTGGCTTACACATAAAACTTTAAATACACACACACAATGCCAGTGGCTTGAGAGAGTTGCTGTACAGGCAGAAAGCCCATCACACACACATATACACACACATACACAAAAACACACACACACACCAAAATCTCCTCAGTGATGTCGTGGAAACAGACCTGACTAATCCCAACAAGCTCAGGACCAGGAAGGTAGTCTGGGGTATGAGTTCAGTTTCTGCGATTGAATACTGTATGTTTGTGTACGTTAATCACTCTAACACATGCATGCACATGCCTACGCACACACGTCCACCCACACAAACAAACACACACACTCACACACATACACTGGAATGAATCAGATCCATACTTTATATGTGCAATTGTAAATATTGTACAAAAGCACACAGCAGGTCCATTCAGTAAAGCAGTGACTCTCTTACAATCCCTTTCCCAAAAACAATCTTCCTCTTTTTTTATCTTGTTTCTCTTTTTTATTTAAACTTCTATCATGTTGATATTCTATGTCAGCTCCCTCTCCTCTTCTCCACCATACATGTAAGAGTTGTATCCAGGCGGCTGCACGTACTCCTCAGACTTATCCCAGTCCGACACCCATCCGGGACCGGCTCCTCCTCCTCCTCCTCCAGTCCCTCTTCCGTTGGAGCCAACAACTGGTTGGCTCATGGCTCCGTACTGCCCGCCTCCGCGGTAGAGCTCCTCTGTCTCATTGGCCAGTTCATCCTCATCAATGATACCGCACTTCTCCTCGCTGGTGTCCTCTATGTCCGCCCAATCCTGCTTTTCTCCCGATGCAAAGAGTCCTAGTGAGAAAAAATATGATCATTGTTTAGACTGAGGTCTTCAGTAAATGCCTCACAAAACACTATATTCAAAGTCCATCATACCATAGAAAATCACTCCTCCATAATGAACGAGGGAAGCTATAAGGAAGACATACTGCCACTCCTCACGTGTCTGAAATTATGTACAAAGATAAGGGATGTAGTTGAGTTCAACAGGTTGGCTTTTCCCATTAAAAATTTACATTTTGAAAGTTCATACATTTCATTATAAAGTCAATACAAGTGAATGTTTACCTTGTGTTTGGTCATGGCTCCCACTATAAGAGGACACACCATTCCAGATAATGTTCCCACACCGTTTGAGATGCCCATCAGTATGCTGGCATATCGTGGAGCGATATCCAAATGGTTGACATTAAACCCTGTGTGAAGGAACAAACACAGGACGTGACACCATGTGCTGACACGAACAGTGTGAAGGGATTGATACTGTTGCAATTTTAATCATGTTGCAAAGCCATCCTGCATCACGGTTAAACAAATACTTTGACATTTTTGGAAATATATTTTCCTTGAGAGAGTGAGATGAGAAGACTGATAGCATTTCATATTTGTACTGTACGTGTGTTGCTGAAGCCTGCAGTTGATTACCTTAGCTTAGCACAAAGACTACAAACAGTGGGAAACAGTTACCATGGCAAAATTATACATTTCTTGGCTCAGTGCAGTGCAATTGCAGTGGAGTCTCTGCTTCGTGTCTAAGCTAACCAACTTCTAGCTGCACCCTTATATTGAGATTTTTATCATACTTATTGATAACACCTCTTACCTGAGATGGCAAATCCACTGAAACCCACAGCAAGGACCAAGAAGGAAATGGCAACACCTTTTGAGTGAGAGTATCCCACCACGAGCAGGAGAGTGGCCTCCATCCCAAAGCCTGAAACACATTCATGTAAACACATCAGAAACCAATACCATCCACAATGTCTCAACAAGCAATGGTCTTCTGATATGCAGTAGTGCATTATAATGATATTCTAATTTGCGGTGTTAGAAATGGAAACACGGATAAGACTCTTAAGTTGTACTAAAATATTAATATGAATCCAGAACTGGCTGCTGCTGCACTGAGAGTTCCTGGGTAAAAGGTGCCAGACAATCGATGTTACTGTAGGTCCTTAAATGTCTGGAGAATTTGGTATTAACAAATTCATCTATAAAATGCACACCCCTTTCATCACACAGGAAGTTTCTGAACATTGCCAGTCTCTACTACAGCAGAGGTGTGAGAACGTTAAGTTAATTTCTACCTTACGACAGAGGAAGACAGTTTCCCCTCAAGACAGCCTTCAAGATGAAGACCATACAGTATACAATCAAATAAGGTAGCTTAGCTAACATGTCGCTAATGTTCACCAAATCTCTGACAGGGCACACAGTCCCAAAACTGAACTAGTTCATGTTCATTTCTTTTTTAATAACCTGTTTCATAAAACAAATAGAGTTTGATTTGCTGGAAGAGCTTTGCACCTGTTGGCTCGTGGTCTTGTGGTTAAACCTCGACCTGACCTCTCCTGTCCCCTCTTTAGTTTTCTGTGCCACACAGGTGTCTGCTCTATAACAACTCTCGACTCTCTTCAGCGATGTGCCAATGTCGATTTTCCAAAAAGTCAAAGTGAAATACACTTACACACACACGAGTATTTTCAATTAATTATGAAAGTGTGGCGGGACAAGTTAGACATTATGAGGTGATTAATGGGAAACACTGGTGATATCCCCGCAGTTGTGTCTTGAAATAAGATCCAGCGTGTGTTCAAGACCGAGACAAGACAGTAAAAATGTAGTCGGTCTCAAGCGCCACAACACTGGTCTGGGTGTCTGTACAAAGATTCTTCATTGTCAGCCACAGTAATCAGATATTTTACCACACTTTACCCATACAGATAAAAGTTTACTTTAAGACCTGGAGAGTTTAGACGATATTTATTTTTTTTTACACTAAATGTAATTTTCTATTAATTCTATAGCATTTCTAAATATTCAAGTATCCTCTCTCTCTCTCAAGGATACACACATACCATCACTCACAAGCACAACAAACAGTGGTCAAGTATTTGTGACATAAATTTGAGATGTTATTCTGCAAACTGGGGATTCAGTGTGTTCAGTTTCTACTTTTGCACTGAGTTTTCTTCCCCTCCCTTTGTCTTCCCTCCTCCTCACCTCCCTCCAACTGTCACCCAGTTCTCTTTGACACTCTCACCTCCACAGTTCATGAGCTTCCTGACGTTGGTGGTGGACATCAGGTTGTGGGTTCTTAGGTAGTCTGCCAACTGGCCTCCAACAGGCACGATGATTGTCATCACCAGATGGGGCAGAGCTGACACCATGCCCACCTGAAAGAGGAAAGGGGGAGATAAAGTGTATAAGAGTGAGCGAGTGTATATTTGTGTGAGAAAGAGACAAGAGAATAATGTCACATCAATCTGTCTAATAGTAAATGTTCATGCTGATTAGTGCTGCTTTGAACTGGACTGAAATAACGTGATCTGAATGATGACATAATATCAAAGAAAAAAGGATGTGAAGATAGGAGGTAAAATATTAATACTTTGGGATGTTATGGTGGTGTGGGCTTGTTTAATGTTGTCTCTCTATCTCTCACTGTATTTCCAGTCAACTCTATCCAGACTTGCTTCCTCACAGAAAAACACTCTTTAAATGGGAATTCTGGTCTAATTGCAGCAATTCTGCTGTGACTTTGGGTCATAATAACGTTGTACTTGTCATCTCCATTGTAGGGATGAAATACAATTCAAATACCAGCTGTAAGCCTTCTAAAGTGTTCTAAATAAAGTTATATTTAACATAAACCTTTTAAAATGCAATTGCAAAATTATCATGACCCATATTCACAATGGCCACAATTATGGGAATAAAATCCAGATCGAAAAATACCAGAGTTCCCTTTAACTCCAGTTGAAAACTAAACCTTCCATATGATATATGATATTGATATTGAGATACGCTATATGATATTGAAACTTAAACCTTTTTATAGGTGAATAATCTCACCTTGCTGATCTCAAAGCCAAAGACCTCTTCAAAGTAGGCTGGCTGGCTGATGAGCAGCAGGTAGAAGGTCCAGCTCCTGCAGAAGTTGGCCACAATGATGGCATAGACGGGCATGGATGTGAAGAACTGTCTCCATGGAGTTTTAAATTTCTGCCACCAAAAGGAATAAAATGTTACTGGGATCCTGTGCATCCACAATAATTGTGTTTGTGTGTAGGTTTAGGAGGCGTTACATTGAGAGGCTACATGTGAGTATCATATAGGGTCATACATGAAGAGGATTAAGAAATGAGGCAGACTCTCCGATTGCATCTTCAATGTACTTCCTCTCCTCTGGTGTGATGGTGGGATGGGCTGCGGGACTCTCATACGACACCAGAATCCAGAACAAATACCAGAATATTCCAAAGCTGCCTGGGAGAGGAAGGAAGAGGAAGCAAAACACACAGACATGAGTACAGTAGAGAAAAAAACAGAAGCACCAGAGTTCAAGAGTATACTAGTGAGAGAGGAAATGAGAAAGAGCTACTCAGACTTCCTTCAAGGTCGCTGTTAATGTTTTGAAACCCAACTGTGTTAGGTTTTACCACATCAGCAGTGGGCTGTGAAGAAATTTGGCTGGTGAATGCAACAAGGAAGACTCGCAGTCCTTGAGAATCTCTTAAAAATTCAAGACAGAAGAACACTACACTACAGAAGTTCATGGCTTTGGAAACATTAGCATTTGAACTGAAGTGTGTTTGTATTAATATTTTACTTGGCTGAACAGTCATAGTACTGCAGGAAGCAAACACATATTTAATAATAAGAACACTAACCATATACATAGAAGACTGAAGGCCATCCGGAGTATTGCACCAGTATCCCAGCTAAAGGCATAGCCACCACCGCCCCGGCATAGGATCCTTAGCAGGCATCAAACATAAAAAAAAGGAAAAAATTATTCCTTTTTCCTGATAAACATGTCACAACTTATGCACTCAAAATGATTCATATACAGTGACGGAGCTGGAATAAATATCCAAGCTGCACACATGGCTTATAGCAGGGGGGCATCAAATTACTGGCAAGTGGCAGTGCAAAGTGAAACCAGTTGGTGGTATGCTCCTCAGGGTAAAATTTTAAGAAAAACACACAAAAATACAGTATTTTCATCATATAATCAGAATTCTAGAAATCAACATTAGTTGTAATAAATGCAAGGACACACACAAGTTTTATATTGCCCAAAATGCATCCAAATGACAAAGACTCTGCTCCTTCGAGATCAGCTTCAACAGCACAGTCAGCCTGTTGTGCTCATAGTGACTCAGACGACTCAAAATAAATGGCTTCAGCGTTAATCCTTGGCTGTGAACTTAGTGCTATTGAGCTAGTTAACAACTTTCTCAGATACATGGCTGTGAAGGGGATGAAAACATTCAGCTAGCCAGCTTAACTTTAACGAGTCTATGTCCGTTTCTGCAAATATAAATATGTCAGTAACTCTGAAACTTTACCACAGAAGGCTGTTGTGGCTAATCGACTTCTTTCAAGAGGAGGTGCCCACTTGGCCCAGATCCCATGGCAGGCTGGGTATGATACACCCTAAAGGACACAATACAATCAGGGGGACACTCATGCATGTAAAAATAGTCACACACAGAGTCCTGCAAGCACAGGTGGACATACTGTACCTCAACAAGGCCCTGGCATATCCTGACCAGTATGACACAGCTGTAATGGCAGCGAGCAGCAGATGGAATCAACATGTTGAGGGTGGACGTGGCCACTATGGCAAAGCCAAACACTCTGAAACACACAAAAGACAAATAGGCTGCCTCAGAATGAAAATTCAACAGTAACAACAACAACAACACAAGAATGACAAGAGGAAGAAACAAATGCTACACTCAGGGATGAAGTTCAGTTCACAGTTGTTTTTTCATATTATTTTACCCAATCAATCTCATTTATAGTAGACCAGATTACAGTAATGACAATATTTGGAGAAGGTATGGTAAGACATTCACCTATTGGCTGCAAATTTTTGACATATAAAGCCACCCGGGATCTGTGTGACGATGTAGCCCCAGAAGAAGGAGCCATGGATCATCCCCACTGTCTCAGGGTCCCAGGTGAACTGTGCAGCCTGGAGAAAAGAAAATAGATGACTATTTAAAGTTTATTACAACAACTACCGTTTACAGACGCCAATTCTCTTACTGGCAGTCAAGCCTAAATATGTCTGTATGTATGTGTCCTGAGTCCTGAGCAAAATAAATCAGATCACTGAGAAAAAGAAACAAATGTATACACATGATGCTTCCACTTAAAAGCTAGACTGATGCACTAAAGGTGAATCCAGTATTTATTTGTTTTGCCACTTACCACAAGTACTTCCTTGTTGCCTTTGTAGACAGTGTGGTCATTGACCATGCTTACAATGGCCACACCCAGGTTGCACCGGATGCCAAATGAGATGCAGAATCCCAGGCCAGACAGGATGGCGATGATGTACCTCCTTGGCAAGCCAAAGCAGGTACAGTCCACCACCGGCAGCTCCTTCTCTTCCACCAGCTCGGGACGGCCCTCTGCTGATAACTCAATGGTTTCTCCATTGGGCTGCCGCTTCTCAATCAGCCTGAGAGAGACCGCAGAGTGTGCAGAAAAGAAAACTATAAGCCAAACAAGTGTGTAGGATTTAGCAGCATCTAGTGTTGAAGTTGCAGATTACAACCAACTAAATACCCCTTGCCTCACCATCCCCTTCCGGGCGTGTAGAACCTGCAGTGACTGCGAAATTTCCATTCTGGGCTGCTGTAAATTCATGGTGGTCAACACCATGTAGGTATCAAAAATTATACACTAATGAAAACATAGTCATGCATATTATATTCTATTGCTATGAATAGATCCACCTAAATCTGACACACTGGCCCATTAAGTAGACTGTAGACTGGCATTTCCCTTGGAGAAAAAATATGGAGGAGGTAGGGACAGAAACATTCGTCACGAAAAAGAGGAGAGGTGACAGTGAGGTGACACCTCCACTGCAGACAACAGTTTGCATAACAGGGAATCAGTGGCTGAAAAGGGGATTTCCTGGAAGCATGGGTTTTTGTTCAGGTGAGCCACTGACATTTAAAAAGAAATCTGTTTTTGTAAAAGCTTGATGCCGGAAACATATTAGCCTGGTGTCAACAAACATCTTCTCTTTATTTTTCATGAACATTTTGTGAAGTTAGGCTGTTTTTGAAGCAGTGGCAAAGAGTATATCTTTTCTTCGTGCATATATATGAGAGAGACTGCAGATCACTCTCTCTCTCTCTCTCTCTCTCTCTCTCTCTCTCTCTCTCTCTCTGACACACACACCATACAGACAACTTGCCATGTTGGGGTCGTGTCTGACTCAGCGTGTCCCAGTGTGTGGAGGCAGCTGTCTCTAGCCAAGTAGCAGAGTTAGCTACGCCAGCACATTCCCCCAGTGTCCAGTCCTTCAGGACACCTGGGACCTGCTGCCATACTGGTGCTATTCAAGATGTCCACTCTTTCAGTTGCAAACAGAACCAATCTGGAGACATCTAAAAGCGTCATATTAAGCTCCGAATAGATAAAGGCATTCTTTAAGATGACCTTGACAAATCATATCTCAGTTTGTACATGCATACAGTATGCGCATGATATTAACTTCTGTCATAAATAATAAACTCCTGTGCATACCTTTGCAATTTTACCTTTTTATAATCGAATCAGTATGTCTTAGAAGAGACCATGTTATTTCGGGCTGTTTCTCTAATTTGTACAAGACTTGTCAAATGTCGAGAGTGTTTTTTCCACAGAAGTCAAACAGAGAAGTCAGGAGAGTGGCCATCTGTGTATTATAGCCTCCATACTCTCAACAACTCAGTCCCAGTATAAAACACTCACACGCGTGCGTACGGCAGACTTAAGTACACGCAGATCAATTTTTCTCAGATTAAATCCAACATAGTGCCAGACTTTCCACTGTATATATATGTACAGTGTGTGTATGTGTGTATGTGTTTTAGGGTATGTGGGAGTGCAGTCGTGTGTCAGCCGTCCACTTTCCATTGGCTGAACCAGTTAGTCAGTGAGCTGGAGAATTATGCACAGAAACACACCACGACAAGGATTTGCTTCATGTGATGGAAGGATGGTTGCATTTTTAATAAGTTGTTTCAAATTTGAGATTCAATAAGTCCCCCAAACAAGTGTTTGCTTTATTGAACGCTACTGTGTTTTCCAAGTAAACATTCAAGACAATTCATCTCTCTTGAGGTCTCAGCGCACTGAACCTCCAAGATAACTTATTCACGCTCAGCAACACAAGACAAGTCAGACTCTGACACTTGTTAATTATTGATGTGTTTTTGGGTGAGATAAATAATTCACTCTATCTTTTAGACCAGAATCTGTCAGTATCTATCTATCTGTGAGCCTGTATGTCTGCTTTCTGCATTCATTCAGTCATTATGTCTCTAAGTTATGCATGTGGATTTCATTCCCTCCCCCTTTTACACAGACCAGACTGCAAAGTCTCTGTATACATCCATGCACTCAGCCAATAAACAAAACAGATGTGCCATTATAAAGAATGCTTTAATTAAACCAGGGTCCATCATGATATATTTGACAAAAAATAACTATTGGCAACGTTTTGGAATTTGCTAAGAGATTAAAGAGGCTGCATCCCCCACTCTCTCTCTCCCTCCCTCTCTCTCTCTCTCTCTCTCTCTCTCTCTCTCTCTCTCTCTTAATCTGTGACAACATTCAGATTAGGATTACAAAAATGATTTACTTCCGGAAATGAATATGCAGGGACAGACTGGTGCTGGACATGGTTCAGCATGCTCTATCACGACACACATTGTTTTATGCTGGCCTTCAGATTTAGTGTTTCCAGATTGCTTTCACTGACAAGTCAAACATTTAAGGATTTAGAAAATGTCCAATCTTTTGCAGTTTCACAGCTACACATTATATATTTCTGTCTACGTGAAGGGCTGAGTAGATATTCTATATTTTACATTTGTTTGAGAGATTATCTGTTTTACTGACTAAATGGTGTGCACAAAAGGATTGCGTGCTACAGCACATGCAGAAGCATGTGCAAAGAGAGATGTTACTAATTCTGTGAATGGAAGCAATAAATTCATCAAAAAGCTGATGTGACACAAATAAAGATGTGTACTTTTTTTTCATGCACACACTGCTGTCCTCTCTGTACTAAACAAATGTGCTGACTTGCCCCCTGAGTGGAGCTCAGCATCCAACTTCAGAGTTAGCGAAGGGCGAGGATCCTCATTAAACCTCACGACAGATTGCAGCCTGACACCTACACATACGCTACCAGCTAACGAGGCTAGCCCACAGCAAAAATTACTGTTAATTACATACTAAAGGGCAATCTCACCATAATGTGTGTGTAAGTGTCTCAAAATAGCAGACTAGCTGTGGGTCTTCCTCTTCTAATATATATATATTTTTATGTGCTAATAAAGAAAGTTTACTGGTACTTTTGTACTGGTTAGGAGGAATTCATAGTTAGATATTTAGCAGAGGAATGAGAAGCTTCCTCCCCGGACATGTGCCTTAGTGTGACGCTCACAGCCGCTCAGCTGATGTAGCTTCTCTGGTTAGCATAGCGAGGACCTGATTGGTCTCAGCTGGCAACAATTAATGAGCGAGAGAGCATGAGCAGGCAGGAGTCCCGTGACCCCAGGCTTTCTGAAATATCATAATTACAATAGTAACAGGCTCAGTGGAGACAACTCACACCTCCAACTGAGCTCATATTTGTGCTTTCAGTTCGTGCACAAAGTTCAACCTACAACATAAAACCTGAGTAAAAAGCTGACACAAAATGTCAGCCTGACAAAGTCAATGTGGTTTAGTTTAAGGAATGAAAAGACTGGATGGGTTTGAAGCCTTTGATTCAATTAAACATAATTTGTGAGAAGTTAAGAAATTATAGTAGATCTCCATAAAACAATGTTTCCACCTTAAATATTATTAGGTAAGAGAGGCTAACACTAACGATTTTATTAAATTGATATTTTATTTATTTAACAGTAATTTTATTTGTAAAACATCAGAAAATCAGTGAAAGAAATACACAGGAAACCCAAGGAAGGAAAGGAAAAGGAAACCCAAGATTATTTAAATAGTCAAAAAACCCAGAGATGACAAAGAAAACATTTAATAACGTGTAACAAGCAATTTTCTTTTTTTAAAAACAATGAATCGAGCTGTTATTTTATATGATCAAAATAGTTGCTTCACATTTATTGTTAAATAGTGAGAAAATATAATTTTGCCTAATTTGTGAGTGCGGCAAAAATAACACCGTGGCTGGTGACCTGGGACCTTTGTTACTGTGTATATTAAATTCACCAATTCACAGAGCGTTCTGCGTAATCCTTTCATAAGAGGATGAGAGAGAGGGAGAGAGAGACAAGTGAGGGAGGTTGACAGTAAAATATTATATAATGCCAGACGCCCTGGTCTTTATTCGTCTGCATCCATGTGCTGAATTGATCCTGCATTGTGCGGCATGTAAACCATGCTTTACTTTCCTCACATCACACTATTCCTCGTCTAAAGATCCTTCCCCCTTATTCACCCTCTGTTTGTAGGATGGAAATATTGGTACTATCTCAGTTATTTTGTCATTTCCATAGTGGTGTCTCCCTCTTTCTCCACGAGCCTCTCGCTCTCCCTGAAGTGAACAGATTGGGTCTCGGTGGGACTGTGTCACCCAGGGAGACACCCTCCTCCCCATCCTGTCACACCACTTTTTTTTTCTCTCTCTCTCCTGTGGACACACACGAGCGCACACACACTATTCAAACACCCACACGTGTGACCTTCATAGACTTATTATCTAAATATCACATAGTATAACTCAATCACTCTGTGAGTGCTGACTGCACATTCACACACAGACAAACACTCTGCTTCACACTGCCTTTATCAGGCAGCTAACAATGAACTGAGCCTTGTTATAAGCTACAAAAACAGTTTTCTCCTCCTGGTGCTTTGCTTTCCTGTTCCTGTCACAGACCCAACAATGCACAGAGGCAGGGTAAATAAAATATAAAATACTGAATCATTACTGACATCATGGGTAAAAACAGCATCACTGCCAATAACTGGGCATGCTGAGCGGTTGCAGCTGACTTTCCAAACTGCTCAGCTCTGACTGACATTACCACTGCCATTGTCATAATAACTGTGTAATATACTATATAAAAGACTGTAATCAGCACAATCCGTGGACTGATCTGAGGTAGCCATGTGTGTATTTTTCCTTTTTTTCACAGCACTGCATCTGTTTTTCTCCTTCATTATAAAAATATTTAGACCACTCAGTGTATTGTGCAAAAGTGACAAAGGTAAGGTTTCTGAAATATCACATTTCACAGGTTTCCAAAAAATGTGATACAAACCCCTTATTCATCAGGAAACCCCTCTGATTGTGCACATGCACAGAGACGTGAAGCCAAGTATCAAAGCTTCTTTGTCTCTGGGTGTACTTGGCAATTAACATCAAGAACATGGTGTAATATAAAATACAACAATTCACAATAGTTTTTCATTGATAAGAGGACTATCATTTAAATGAAGCCATTAAATTTGCAGTTCTTGCAGTTAACCAAAGCATAAATGTTAAAAATGAAGTATAGGTTCATCACATTACTATACTGAATATTTCATTTACTTTTCAGACCACTGTGTGAGGTAACTGAAAATGTAGCACTTCACCGCAAGTGAAATGGATTAAAAATGGATGACCTGTTATACTGTATTGCCTTAGTGCATAGTGAAACACAAGCTCTTCTTGTGTGGCCATGCAAATCTGCAGCAACTGATTCATTTAAACAGATTTTAATAAACTTAAATGTTGCCTTTTTATGAGACGTGCAATCAGAAACCTTTACATGCAGTCATAACAGTGATGAGAGGCTGTAGTATGATCAGATTTCATGTAGCGACTGTGGAGCAGGTCCTTGGGATGAGGAGATGAAGAGATGATATTTAAGCATTAATTTGGAGATGTTAAGAAAGAGAATGGTGAAAGTAAAAATATGGAGTGCACTTGACCTTACAGTGCTGAAGTTTATGCTTACCTAGTGGAGTTTAATATAGAAACAGGAGATGCATTCTGATGGAGAAAATGTTTAAATAATAGATGAACTCCTGGCTGCTTTCATCAGGAGGGATTTTATCTGAGAGTTGGTGAGATTGCACACAGACCCACTCATCTATTCACACAGGGCGTGGATGTCCTGTTTGCAAGATGCAATATATTCACACACGCACGCTTTTATACACGCATACACAGATGCATGTCTCAAAACATACATTTTCCACATAGATTTGAATAAAATATTCACTTTTCTCACTGAAGCCATTGGCCGTACCTAACATTGTGGCCACATAAAACCAGAGTTCAGTGGCTAAGCTGAAGAAACGCCCACTAAAACCAATCTGGTTGCAATCTGATACATCACATCTCTCATAGCATCAGCTGTGGCCGTGCACATGCATGGTTCATGACCAGGAAGAGAGAAAAAGCCTGAGATTTGCATGTCTGTTAATCTGGGATACCCCGATAGGCTGAAACTTGTCTGTGCTGGTGTGTCAATGGCTCAATGGATGGATGGATAGATGGATGGATGAAGGATAGAGGAGGAGGGAGCGGCTGGAGGAAGTGACATGGGCTGGGATGGAGTGAGTGGGAGGGCAGAGTTTAGGGATTTGCGTGGCTCGACAGCTGGACTGAAAAACAGGCTATTTCAGGACGGGATTTATACGTTTGGTTGCTACCTCAAATCCTAGGAGAGCAAAAGCTTAAAGCAATGGTTATTGCATGAGGTTCTACCAGTATCTTTAATCTCTCCTTTTTTACTGAAATAGTCAGCATGTCAATCTGTATTGCAACTTTTGTATTGATATTCAGTTTATTTCCCTACATCCAGCACTTTAACCCATTTATGAGACTGCAATGATATATACTTTCTTTAAAAATGACACTCATGACTCATAATGTGAACTAGTCATGGCCTGCTTTTTCATGAGCTATCTCAAAAAGCCACTGTGTGGTTGTATGGGTGAGACAGGTGTACAGGTTTTCTTTTTTAACCATAGGGCTGCAATTATTTAATAAAATATCAAAAAACTATAAAAATAAAATCCTACAGTCCATAGTAAAATTTTCAAACTGCTTGTTTTGTCCAACGTACCAAAGATATTCAATTTTCTATCACATAAGACAAATGAAACGAAGTATATGTATGATATGTAATGATTGGCCTCTTTAATAGAAAATTATCTCAACATTTTAATCAATTAACAAAACAGACTGATTAGTTTAATGACTAATCAATTAATCAACTAATTGATTGAGCTTTCTTATAATAATTATGTTTTGTGGTTATCTGGTTACAATATTGGCAATATAAAATTAAGTTTCCTGAAGTAAGTTTCCTGGCTAACTTAATGAATAGATAGATAGATAGATAGATAGATAGATAGATAGATAGATAGATAGATAGATGACTTTAGTTCCGAGATCAACGCTCTCATTCAGCCAGGTCGTGCCAATAACGCACGGAAACATTACGTAACTCTCGCCTGAAACACCAGTATGCTCAATCCAATTTGAGCTGGGGCAAATCTGATGAGAATAACAGCGTCATTCATGATTTTTAGAGGAAAAGTACAGAATAAAGGATCAAACCACAACGACAAAATCTCTTTCACTGCACTTCCACTGTCCCGATAGCATCCCCACAATTCAATTCTCTGATTGTAAAAATCAACTCTCCATGAAATGACAAACACTTTCTCCATCACTATCAGCATTTTTCACTCACACTATGCGCTTCGCAGACTTTTTTTTACGCGCCAGTCCCAGTTAAAATAAATCACGAGCAAACTTTTCCTCCACTTCTCCACTTGAGAGTTACTGTTTGGGGGAGAGGGGACGGGAACCCGCAGCATGATGAACTGTTGTGTCCGTACAACAAAACTATCCTCAGCAAACGCGTAAAAATGGGGGGAAAAGTAAGAGTTCGAGTCAGGAATATTTGAAATAGGTGTGTACCTGTGAATTTTCCCCAGAGTTTTGCCCGCGACCGCCTTAAACCTGTCTGGTCGGATCTCCATCCTTGCAGCTTCTTGACCCGGCCGGTGTGCTGATGTCCCGCGCGCCCTCCTGTCCTGCCTGAACGCGCACAGTCCTCTCCGTCTCTCTCTCTCTCTCTCTCTCTCTCTCTCATCCCTCCCTACACACACCAGCTTCCACTGTCAGATGGCCCAGTAAAAAGGTGCAGGCCTGTAAGAAATGACTTAATTCGATTTTAGAAGAATTAACATAATGTAACAGAACAGTTAATCCCAACTAAAAGTCCTAATTTATGACTAATAACTACAATCCCTTTGAGAAAGTTGAAAATGTATAGTGAACTGTATATAAAATTCAGTTCTGTGACATAAACAATATTTATTTCTCTCATATGCCGTGTATTATGATTGTATTATGATTTCTGTTTTGGTGTATAAGTGTTAAAATTAAGGCATTTCTTAATGTGTGGTAGTGCATAAAGCTGGTTTGCCAGAAAACACCTTCACTGTAATTTAGAATATATTAATAAAACACTTTTTTTAAAGAATAAAACATATAAAAGCCATTTGAATAATGTGTAAGGAGCAAAAGGTGTAGATGAAATGTAACAACATCAGTGTTGAAAGAATTCAACCTGCAATAGCGATGTATCCAAAATACACCCTTGGATAACTAAAGCATCAGGGTCAGAAGGAGACCCTGAATGCTGTTTATAGTGGCAATAGAGGAGGTCCAGAGAAATGTTAAGGATTTCAAGATGTGAAGTGCGCCAAGAGTATATTAAAACTGTATCCTTCTATGTTGAATATTGCCTTTGGTCTCTTCAGTGCTGATTAGAGACACCAAGCTATCAGAGAGAGATAAGACTCAACCTATCGGAATCTAATCCTACCAAAGCCCCAGACCGTAAATAGCAAACATATGTGATTTATTGACAAATTGAATCAATACTCTTCAAATGCCATAAATTATAATGTCACATTGGTTTAGGGGGGTGTCAACATTTAAAAACTTTACTTCTGCAAGTACCTTAAAGCCTTATATATATATATATATATATATATATATATATATATATATATATAAAAAATAGAAAAGCCCCATGAACATTTATTTAACTCTTTCTTAACCCAAGTTAACATAAAAAATAAAACAAAATCACATGTCCATGTAGTGACCTTGAGAATATTCGTGATCTTTTGAAAATGTTAAGAGCTTCAGGTTTGAGTGGTGAAGTGTAAATCATAAAAAGCCAAATGCAGTCAGGTTGCTGCCATCTAGAGGTTTATTTAAGTCCTCATCTACAATTTTACTACACTGAACACAAATAAAAACATTGCTGTGGTCATGTGAGGTAAAATGAGGTAAAATGATACAAATATAATGTAAAATAAAGACATGTCACTGACATATTAACATCTGTCATTTCACGCATAACAGAATAAACATGTTCACACACGCACACAACCACAAACACAGTTCCTCAAGGTAGAATGTTTTCCTACAAATCCATACTTTATACATTTAGCTAAAAAAATACAAAATAAAACCTTATTTTGTTGCTGCCTCACTGAGAGTTCACCAGCCACAGACCAACTCACATGAAAGGCCGTCAGAAACCAAAGACAAACCTGGTTAGACATGGTGGTGGCTGGTCCTTACTCTTAAGCCTTGCATAAATTCTTTGTTTCACCAAATATAGCAGCTTATTCCTTTTTTGTATATGTGCGAGTGTTTTTATTTTCTGAACAGTTTGAGCGGTTCAGAAAAATGAATGGAGGGAGGTATAAGGAGGAGTTGAAGTTGCATAACAATAGAATCTAAAAACTTTTTGATCTGACTGGTCATGCACCTTCAGTAATATAAATAGTTAAAATAGCTTGTTGACAATGTAGGACTAGCTGAATATGATAAATGGGTTCAACCCAAAGACTCGTCCATGGATAATTCAATTTGCTTAGCAATCTCTCTTGCAGGTCTTAAGGTTCAATGTTTAAACACTTCATCATTTCATAAACTAACCCTTGCACCGCCATGTTCACACTCCCGTATCTTCCTCATCTTCTTCCTCCTGCTGGGGCAGAAGCCGGTAGTGTTCATTGCCCAACGGCAGGAAGGCTGTCCTGGGACGAGCCTCGTTTTCCTCAGAAGGCGCGTGGTGGTGGGAGTTGGAGTCCAGCTGCTCATTGGAGCTGCACTTGGTGTACAACTCACGGTGCAACTCCTGGCAGCGTACCTCCTCAGAGTGAGTGTTAGGGACCCTGCGGTTTTTCAACATGGAATGGATGTAGCCAAAAGGCACAGGCAAGCTGGCAAAGACTATGAGAATGACAATCATAGCGAGGGCCCAGCCTGGGTACTCAAGAGTCATTTCAGAGGCCTGAAGAGAGGAAGAAACAGAGCATGTGAGACCGAGAAACATGGGCAGGTTCAATACTGACTACACCAAACATTGCTAAGTTTATATTAAATGAAATCGCATCTTAAATAAGGAGATCCATAGATAAGGATATGAAAAAGGTTAAGCAAAGTTGGAAATCAAGACCTGACAGAAGAAAATAATCAAAAAAGGAAAATAAATATATACTGAGTTGATCACACTGCAACATAGGCTTCAACAGCTTGAAGCTAGTCAACAGTTAAAGTAGTTATTGGCTGCAGTCACAAGAACAATCAGAACAAATAGGTATCTCGGTGTATTTATGTCACATAAATAAAATATAATAAAGGGAATGTGTAGGACACAAGTGGTACAGTATCTTACTGCGTTTTGATTCCAGGCTGTGTATGTGGGCCCTTTTAAGACCATGCGCAACAAACTGGCAAGCAGGAGGCCAACCATTGCCAGCAGACAAACATATTTCCAAAGATATTTGTAAATCACTGGAGGGCGCCATTTGAGCATGACTTCAATATCATCCAAGAAGCTGCAGTAGTGGAAAAACATAATGAGTAAAAAAAATAATTTTGTGATGAAAAGCTGTCAGAAATATTAGTTTCTTACCGATCTGTTCCATAAACCCACGCCACACTAATGGTTTCAAAGATAACTACAATGACTAATGGTAGAGTTGCAGAGTAGTCATCAAACATTGCCACAAAATAGTTTCCTGAGCACTGGGTGAACAACAGTCCCAACAAAAACCCCAAAACACAGCTGCACACTGAAAAACAAACAAAAAGGCAGACCGTGTTAGAAAGTAGCAGTTTCCTCAGCAATCATGAAGTGCCTGTAATACAGAGATCATTTGAACTCATGTTGATGTGTGTGCATTACCTGTGAGTAGGGTCCGGTGGCGCCCAAGGAGGCTAAAATTGTCCATGAGAGGTGTGAGGATTCCCTGCATCGTCCCAAACATGGTGCTGAGGCCCAGGTTGAGCAGCATTAGGAAAAACAACGTGGACCAGAACGGGCTGGCAGGGAAAAGGGCCATCACCTCAGTGAATGCTATGAATGCCAGACCTGTCCCTTCAACACCCTGCGCTCATGCAAAGGAAGGACAGAAAAGGTAGAGGGAATAAGTCTGAATGAGAAATTAATAAATGTTTTGAAGGTTGGCATAAGTAAGTATTTGGTGGCTCTGTGTACCATACCAAAAGGACCGCTCTGTGGTAGGGGGTGAGGAATTTTTTCCTTGTGCCACCAGGGCCTCAAAACCAGTGTGATATTTAATTTCCATATTTCATGCTGGACCTATCTCATCTGAAGGTGCTTTGCACATTTATGGGAAAAACAACAAATTACTGTAGGCCTAATATGTACAGGTGGTGGTACATTCCTGAAAAATGTACTATACTACTATTTTTGCAATATGACATGTAGTATGATATTCTAAACAAATATCATACTCCCCCTGTTTCCCCTGTTTCTTTAGTTTCTCCTTTCACTCCTCTATCACAGCTTGCCTCCTCTCTCTCTCCCAGACACCTACTGGATACAGTTCCCCTATATGTTTTATTCCTTTTGCTAGCTGGATACTTTACGGTACCTCACAGATTCCTCAGGGTTCCTGGGAACCACACTCCATTCCACTCCTTATTATTGTTATTGAAATGTTAACCTCCATGATTTTTCTTTTAAGCAAGCCAGCATGTCTTTTCGCTCGCAAAAATGGGCTCTTAAAAAGGTAGACTCAAAACAGTCAACTTCATGTTACTGGATGTACTTGGGTTATGTCATGCAAACTGGTGTATCCACAGTTAATTAAAATTATATCTCAAGGTTACCTTATTCATCTCCTCCTCCAGGCTGCAGTCAGTGATGTTAGGCCCCACCATGGAGCTGTAGTGACTGTACCACTCTCTGTATTCACTTATAGACACAGAGTTCGGATCTGTCGTGTTGATCCAAGGGAAACCAGGATGAAGCAAATCATCAGACCTCATAAGGTTTAGAAGACCAAGATTTCTGGAAGAAGTTAGAAAAAAAAACAATAATTACATTGGTTAATTGTTAAGATTGTTGCATAACATTCCACCCTTGGGTCTGCTCACACTATTGTACTTTTTTAGTCTTTGATAGCTACAGCATGAAAACAAGTGTTTTCAATACCTTTTTCAACTTGCCGAGTAACTGATTTCTTACATTTAACAATCCATTTCAGAAGTGCCGGAATTGGATACATATTTTAAATGTTTACTTACATAAAGCGTATGATCTTTGAGAATCAGTCTTAGCATGTTGCAGCTATATAATCTTATTGGATTATGTGAAAGTAGCAAAAGTATGTGGCTAATAATGGGCTGATATTATCAGTACCAACATAAGCACACATCCATACTTAGCCACACAGCGTTCTGCTATGTTCTTGGCACGGAAACCCAGCACAACAAAAACCACGAGCGAGGCCAGCACAGACGTCATGAAGTTGATGCAAGAGACCATCAGCGCATCCCTGTGACAGTTGTTGTTGACCGGATTGTAGGAGGAATATGCAATAACAGAGCCATAGCCCAGTCCGAGGGCAAAAAACACTTGTGTCGCAGCCTGCCGCCACACCTGCACATTACCCCAGATTTCCAGCTGAAAAGTACAGCAAAATAAAGTCTCATTAAGACTGAATTATTGTAAGGGGTTGGAACATAATCTCTTTTTAGTTTTTAATAAAAATATAAGGAAAGATCTTTAAAAAAGGCAACAAAAAATGATCCAACAAATATGTGCTTACTTTAGGATAAAACATATAGGTGATTCCGTCCATTGCACCATCCAACATCAACCCTCTGATGAGGAAAATAAAGAGGACCACGTAGGGAAAGACTGAGGAAAAGTACATCACCTAAGATTTGGACATGGAAATACAGTATGACTTAGGAAGGTAGGAATGGTTTGATATTTAGGGAAATATGCTTATTTGCTTTATGACGGAGATTTAGTTGAAGAGATTGATACCACTTTGATGTCTGTCCATCACATCCGATGTAATGGACAGGCACAGAAACAGGCTATTGTTTTAAATCTTGCCTTATTCCTTTAACAATAAAGCATAAATGCCTCTATGTTTTAAGGGATCTCTGAGGCTGTGGTGGCAAAGAAAAGAGAGATTAACATACCTTTGCAGAAGACTTGATGCCCTTGATCATAGCCAGAGAGACAATTGCCCAAGCAGCCAATAAACAGCCAGTCATGATTGGGTTAAACTCCCCGGACTCTTCGATTGAATTTGTGATGTTAAGTGCTTTCCGAAACCAGAAATACGATGTTGGGGAAGAATTCGCACATTCTTTTACTGTTGATTGAGAACAGACAACAGTGAAGACCTATAGGCATGTATGCGACATCTTAATTTGATTTACTCCTCAGATATGTCAGTACCTGTGTCATTGGTGGCTACATCAACTGGACAATGCTCCCACGGCAGAGGATACTGAAAAGAATTACCCAGGTAGAACAGGCTCCATGCAATGATAACATTGTAGTATAGAGCCACGTAAAAACAGACCTAGAGGAGAAGAAAGAGTTCATGAATGATTTACTTGAGAAATGATCAATATTTACATAGCAAGACCTTCAGATATAGGATACAGTATGTATACTGTACTGTGGAAAGTCAAAGTCAAAAGTCCTCAGATGGCTTGAGATCTTTATTCTATCTTAATCCACGTGTAACCCAAAATATATTAAGTTACTATTAAGCTGTTGAGACTAAGGTGTAGCCATACTGAATTGTGACATTAAGTGTGTCTAACAGATCAGTGCAGCTTTCTGGAAAAGAAACAAGCTAAAAAAAAAAAAAAAAAAAAAAGCATGGGCGTCTAGGCATACAAGTATACGTCTGTGTGCTGCATGTGCACAGAAAGTTCTTGTCTACTCTGTGTTTGCCTTGTCACGTCTCTAGAGAAAAGTGTTGCGTAACAGCCAGAACTACAGTCCTCTCTCAGATTACAACGATGTCATCATCGTCCTTTCTTAAATATACACACAGTGTGACCAGAGATAAAAGGGTGTTTACAGAAAGGTCATAAAAGACGTAGTACATGCTATGGCTTTTTAATGACACGAGTAGAGAAAGTTATTATGTATCTTTTCATTCTGGGGCTTGTATAAATATGGACCTATCCTTGAAACCCAAACATGAAAAAAGTCAGCCAGCTTCCAAAATATGGCAGCCTGGCCCGAGATATACGAGCTACGAGTAATAATTTTGATGACGTGTGTAAACATCAACCCCTTTCTTTTTTTACAGAATAGTATTCATAGTTTAGGTGGTGAATGAATTTTATTGCTTCTCCGTTTTGACTTTTATTTGACCCAGCGTTTATAGTACATGGAAGGTTCAATCCCAAACCTGGAAGAAAGTTAATAAATACAGAAAATTTTCATTCTCACCACGCAGCTGGAGTAGCCGATTCCTGCCAACTTTGGGGAGATGTGCTTCCAAACACCAATACTGCCCTGGCGAATGCTCTGGCCAGCTGCCAGCTCCATAAAAAACAGTGGAACTCCCACAATCAGTAAAAGAAAAACATACAGCAGCATGAAG
This sequence comes from Nibea coibor, assembly GCA_023373845.1. Classification (NCBI taxonomy): domain Eukaryota; kingdom Metazoa; phylum Chordata; class Actinopteri; family Sciaenidae; genus Nibea; species Nibea coibor. Next base: position 7,104,259 of record CM041727.1, read on the forward strand.
GCCCCTGGAAGGACCGAGGGAAGATTTAAAAAACAGGAAGGCATGTACATACTTGCCTAACTTATTTCACATTGTAGATCACTTGATAGTGACCTCCATGCGTTTGTTCATCTCTTAGTCTTTTATTTATTTCCTGTGATTTCCAGCATAAAAACACCCATAAAAAATAAAAGTTGGTGGCTGAGAGTTTCATGGTTTGCTTGAAATACAAAATTCTTTCTTTAAAGACACTCACCTCCTCCATTTTGGTGGCAAAGGTATGGGAACCTCCACACATTTCCTAAGCCCACACTGAATCCCACCTGGGCTAACACATACTGGATCTTGGAGTCCCACGCTGGCCGATCGTCATCAGGTGTCTCAGCTCCATCTGGATTGTGCACAGTTGTAAGCTGAGTTTCAGACTGACCCTCGCCGAGCCAGGCTCCATCCTCCTCCCCGTTGCTGTCCAGTGGAGGTTTCTCCATCTTGTTATAAACAAAGAAGAAGAAGAAGAAGAAGAAATGCTTTTTTTGTTTATGGAATATGAATATATGTATATGTAATAATTCAAAATATATTCACCTACAGCTGTAAACTAATGTGCGTAAAGTAAGAATACAATCTCAGGTTGGCAATAATCAGACATTCTGCATGTGTCCACATAGTTCAAAATGAGTCAAACAAATTTTAGGAGATGACCTAACTGAAGGGTTTGCATGAGTTACTGCTGGTACCAGCTGGTGAGAATGGAAAGTTACACAAGGTGTATGATCCAGGAAAGTGCGTAGTTGTCAAGACACATAGCCAGATAAGTCAGGTGATTTCAGAAATATTTATCCACACATGTGTGAGTGTGTGTGTGTAAGAGAGAGTGTGACAAAAATATGCATGTGTACGCAAATAGAGAGGAGGGAAAGTGAGAAGAGCTGTGGCCACTCAGCAGAACTCTGGGTGAAGTAAGTAGAGTCTTGGGTGACACAAGGGTGGGAGAGGGTGGGAGAACCCAATAGGAGGTGTTATGTTCACATTGGTTCACGCTGTGGGTGGTGCTGAGGTGCATGGGTGGATCGTATAGTAGACATAGTTTGTAACGAGGCAGGACAAAGACGTGTGTCACGTGTGTCAAACACCATCCAACAATTAGTTGAATAATTGATAAGTAAGTAACAGGTTTCAGCCTTAGTTACGTCCAGATTCAGTTGACCTTGGATGGTGATTCACCAAGGTTACCAGAAGCTGAAATATTGTGAACTGATAAAGCCTGCTATCAGAAAGCTACAGTATCAGATCTGTGAATAACCTTGGTGACGTAGTGTTTCCCTTCAAAACAGGAGAACCTACAAATCATAAAATATTAAGTCCGTCACTTAAACAGGTCTGGATATAAATGCAGATAGTTTGACTCATATTTACAAGTTTGGATATTTCAGTTCGTCCTCACGTTTCTCAACACCGTATTGGCTGTTTTTGTAGTTTGTCACACCTCCCCCACAAGTGAAGGAGAAACTATGGTGACCCTGAAAATCCTACATGCTTGTTCTTTAGTTCTTGGCCTTACTGCAGCCTTTTGCAAAGAACTACGAAATTTTCTCTTTCCTCCTGTTTTTCTATACATGCCTAACCTTAAATTATCTTCTTGCACCAACCCCCCCCCCCCCCCCCCCCCCCCCCCCCCCCCCCCCCCCCACGCAGCAGACACAAAGCGTACGCAAACACACACACACACACCTATTGGTCAGTCAGTGTCTATCTCTGGGTGTGGTTAAGAAACAGGCAACCCTTCTGTACTCAGTGAACAGTAACAGTAAATGTGCAAAAGTTTGCAGTCAGTGGTCCAACCTGCTTAAAACAACTTGAATGTTTCATAAGTGAATTATGAATGCATTTGTACAAATATAGTTAGTCTGGATCACACCTCCAGTACAAATATCACTGCTGTCAAGTTGTTTTTCGATATTCAGTATTTAGGTATCCACTAAAAAGAGGATATAGAGTAAATAATTCATTCCAAACTGCACACAGAAAAGTGGAGTATTGAACAGAAACAGAAGTATATGAAACCATAAAGTCTGCACTTCTATTACATTTGTATGTTTTTTAATAGAACGATTAGATGAATGCCTGAAACACTGTGACACACACCTGTGCCTCGGTTTACGACATCCCAACTCTCCGCAAACAGAGGGAATAAACTCCTTTCACACACAGAATTTTATGATGTCAACATCATGTTTGAAAAGGAGCCAGTGCCTTTTTTTTCTCTAAAAGCCTCTGTGGAAATAAGCCTACTCAGGATCTAGTAACACTTCTGTAACGCGCCGTATTGGCTTGAAATGATACAATCACACGAATCAAAACATCAGGTAACTTGCCAGACATGTGCAACTTTCATCCAAGCCAGCTGAAACAAGCTCAAACAGCAAAACACATAAGAGCCAAAACCAAAAACTAAAATGTCTTGTCAACCTTGAAAATCTGTCAACCAGTGCTTTCATGTCATTTCATTGGATACTTAATCAGTCACTTTCTCTACCTGCCTCGTCATGTTTTAGGTCTGGAATTTTATCACACATTTAATGAAAGGGAAAATGCCAACACCCTGCATGGGTATACACTAACAAATCCACATAGGATATGCTTCTCCCAACACACGTACTACACACAACCCATGGTATTGCATAACCTGAGTAGCTGTCAATCATGAACACACACACACACACACACTAATTTTTTCCCCTCGGTATAGCTTATTGCCTATGGGACACCATGGAAAAATACACCAACAGTATAATTTTCTTTGCAGTATATTTTCCTACACATTTGCAAAAAACAAACAAAAAAAAAAACAAAACATGCAGTGCAGGTTATAGGTTTGCAGGTAGTTGGAAATGTGTTGGCTCTGTACTCCATCATATGTGATTTAATATGATTTAATATGAAAGGTCAAAGTGCTGCATTTGAGCTTTACTTGGAGTGTTTCCATCCACATCAGATCATTATTTAGGACTTTAGGGCTATTCATTTTTAACAACTAATGGACTATATAGTATTGTATAGTATATAGTATATACATATTTTATACTACATAGTCTTCCTGTACAGATCCAGTCATTGTTTTAAACTAAATCTGTCACTGAGAACACTGAGCAGCAGATATTTATCTAAACAACAGAAAGTCAGCTGCACGGGCGAGATTATCCACAGTGAGGCAAACCACAGCCTTAAAGCCCCTTCATGACTGCTGAGGTAACGGACAAAGAAGTCTAATCGTTAGCGGTATATTATACAAGGCACAAGAAAAAACAGAAAATGACAATTAGGCACATGCAAAGGCAAGAACAACAACAAGAGCAATCAGTCATTAGGGCTTATAAAGTCACTTGAATAAAGTGTAGATCAGTCTTATGGCGTGGACATACCATGCTGACAGCACGGTCCAGAGGAGTAAAGTTTCCAGTCCTGGTGCTCTCTGTTCTCTGCACGCTCGTCTCTCTCTCGCAAGACAACTTTAAAACTCTTCCCTTTGATAACAGTCAGGCTAACAAATATAATTTAATAAGGGATAAAAGTCTCCAGCAGGTAATTACAACTTGCGGCCACGTAACGACTTGTGGCCACGTTTCTGTGTTAGAACAAACTTTGTCGTCGACAGCCCAAAAAGACATGAAGGAGAAGCTGCATCAGTGGGAGCCAATGAGACGACCGAGGGGGCTGAACGGCCCTTCCCCAAAACGTTCAGCGGGGCTGGGCAGCATAAAATAAGGGTACACACTATGAGTGTGTATGTGTGTGTGTGCGTCCTGCAGCTTTCACAGAAACGCCCACTGTAGCAGGGCCGGCCCAAGACTTTAAGTGGCCCTAAACAAGATTTCTGTAAAAAAGTTAAAAAACTGTGAATCCTGCAGGATCATTTTGTCCAGAAAACAGGGAAACTAGTTGTTATTAAACCGCAGAAAAACAACTTAGAAAGAGAAGACATGGAAAGCGTTCTTTCACCCTGTCAGAGATTAACTAAATATTTACTGAAGATGACAAAGACACTTCATCTTCTGTTTGCAGCTTAATGAAGACATTAACCAGAGGTAATGTCTGATCAATGAGAGATATAATATAAGAAATATGCTAATTATTTGCACAAAGGATAATGTAACATACAGAATATTTTCATGAGGGAAGAGCTTCGAGGCTTCCATTTTTATTTGGCTTCAGATCTGTCACGTACACTACTACTCATGCTATAATCCAAGATTTCAGCATTGAAGAACACTCAGGCTATATTCATGATTTTATTGAGAATCATTATAAAGTTTCAGGGTGTTCCTGCAACCTGGTAACTCACAGTGCCAGAGGAGAGGGAGGGAGGGAGTCTCACGGTTGGCAGCCCCTGAGCTAGTCAGTCAACTCAACACTGTGGACAGTGAAGAGCAACATAATAAAAATAATAACAACAAGGCTCTGTGGTTGCACAGTTGAGCTAAAATAAGCTAGTAGTAAATTCTCAGCCACCTGTTGGCTGACTACAAGTTAAAAGGCCAACTCCCCCTTGTGGAAAAAATGTGCCTACATGACCACAAATACCTACTGGTACAATGAATGAATTCAGGAATCCACTATTTGTATGAATAAGAGCTTACGGTTGCTATTAAACAGACATGTGTAACAAAATGACATGGGCTGCTTGTGATGCCAGGAAGAAAATGCCATTTCAAACAGGCAACATTTGCACCAAATGCAGTAAGAGTATTTGTATATCACTAGAACAGCCTTGTACTGCTGGGATGCAGATCACAAGTGTCCTTCAATAAGTCAAAGCTTGGAATGAATGCAAGGTTCACAGCAGTACAGTAAATCCTAGGCTAATTGTGGAGATCAACAGAAAAGCTCTTAGGCTGAGATAAGACCTGTTGTTGCTCAAAGTTACGTGAATCATATTAACCGTAATAAATATTCATATGAATTTAAACATAACTAAGAAATATTCCAGACTGAAATACTTGTAAAATAGTAAATACAATCCCCATAATTGCTGCACATACAGTATAGAAATTAATTTGTATCACTGCTAAATAGTTCAGTGTCAACAGTGGTGCCTGCAGAATATTCTTCATAGTTTAGCAATTTGGAAATATCTGATGTCTTAAAAACTTTTTTGGAACATGGTGCATTTGAACACCTGTTTATAATTTCTCCACTGGTGCAACCGTCAAGTCGAACATGAAGAGAGCTGCTGGGACAGATGGAGTCTGACCTGTAACAACCAGTTGGTGTCATTGTTCACCAAGAGTTCAGTTTCCACCAGTGCCTTGTCCCTTCCCTACACCAGGGAATGCCTGAGGGGTCATCATCATTACAGTACTGACAGATCATGACAGACTCTAAAAGAAAACTCACATCCAAATATCCAAATATACCATAGATTATTCTTTCTATAATCTGTGGTATATTTGCTGATTTATTTGACATCTGTCAAAATGTCAGCACTGCTCTGAAGAAAGCAATTCCGCATCAGAAACAAGATATTCGGTGTTAAAATCCATTTCCACGTCTTCTCACATATCACAGATTTGTCTTCCTGTTATTGTCAGCATATTGTTCATGCACAGTCAACATGTGCATATTCCTAAAGTGCCTAAACAGGTATTAGAGCCATTAGGCTTTTTTCTCAGTTATTCACAACATTTTATTTGACAGACTCTAAATTGGCTAAATGTTAGCCAGTGAGAACATTCAAAGAACAGATAATTACAGTACAAAAAACTATAAGAAAATGGGCTATTTACTAAATTATAGGTAGATGTCTGAAAGAATAATTAAATAAAATCCAGCCAACTTAACTAATACAATTTCTATTCCACCCCCAAAATAATTTCTATTAAATCATATTTCTTTGAAGATTTAATGACCCCCTTTCATCTCTGAGCCTTATCTTGGCCTCGGCTATGTTACTGTAATCTCAAACGAAACTTGATGTCTGAATTTGTGGACGTGGTGAGTTTGAGGAAGACTGCATTACATTGCTCGAATGGCATGTGCTACAGATCACCTTAGCCCCTTGGCACAGGCTACAGGCAGTTTGTTGATAGGAATTCCTGTCATAAGAAAGGAGAGGCTCACAAAGATGCAGAGAGAAGAATGGGAGGGAGGAGGTAAGAGTGTGTGTGTGTGTGTGTGTGTGTGTGTGTGTGTGTATCAGAGAATCACAGCCGAGTGAAAGCAACACATTAACTCCGAAAGGGAAGCCAGACTCGTTTTTCTAGTTTGTGCATATCTCAAGAAGGTGGGACGTCCTCGTGTACACAGCTAAGCTCAGTGCACATACAACTCAGCACGAGGATTGGTTTCTGTGACTTGGATTTATACGCTCAAACCACACTAAAAGGTACAGTGATGTATCTAGATTCTATGTGTTAACTTTGTGCCAACAGTGTGTGTGCAAATGTGTTTAAGAGTAGGTTAGAAAGGCAGGCACCTGATCAGGGAGGCACCTGTCATATGACAGACAGCTGCTCTGTCAGTAATGTGTTCCTCAGGGAGACTTTTGAAGCAGCTTCACTTTATACCTTATAGAATATTTCATTATTTATAACTGCATGAAGGGCTTTGTCTGAAAACAGTTGAAGCTTGAAATATTTTACAGTTTTCACTACCTGACCGATATGTTGGAGAGGAACAAACACAGAAGAAAGGCAGGGAGATGAGGAAAGAGACGAAGTATTTGGATAGTGCAAACCTGATGAGCTGATGAACTGACTTTTGTATTCATTTGGTACATTTTCTTTATCAAGTTTTGGTGGTGTTGACAACTGCATACCAAGCAGTGGTTTTTCCTGTCGTGTGTATCTGTCACTTACGTGCAAGTGTGCAGACAAAATACTCAGCATTCTTACAATCAGTTTGTGGAATGTGAGTGTGAATCAAGCTCCCATTCATCATATTATACAACATTCATGAAGTCATGATGAGCTTGTTGGGTAAAATTAATAAAAAATCTGTTACATTATCTGTTGTAGAATATAATATCATAAAAATAGTATGATTTAAGTAACATTCAAGTAAAAATAAATGTATTTATAGAAGGCTAATGCAAAAGATGATATGCTGGTATATATATATATATATATAATTAACATATTAATATTAATATTTATATATTAATAAATAATTAATTTTACTTTGTCTGCATTTACACACAACAGATGTCTTCACCACCTCCGGTGGTCCCTAGAAAGCATTCAGGTGTCCGAGTCATGATAACTCCAGGAGAGAAGCTTCCTCCTGGTGGTCTGCCCATCTACACAGGCTCTAGCAAAGGTATGCTCATCTGCTTGATATATATGGAGATATATGCATGAAATGAACGCACTGTCGCCACAAAGACTTACTTTTATTCTCTGTATGTTATTCTGGTGCTCCCATCCGACCGAATGTTTTTATGTTTGCTTCAATGTCTTTGTTCTTCTTCCACTCAGAGAATGGGACCAGTGGAAAGACAAATCATACATCTCAATTGGATGCAGAGAGAGAAGTGGTATGTACTTACATGAATAATATACAGTGTGTAAGTGTAAGTAACTCTGGTTTGAGCTAATCAGTGTGACCAGTAGTTACAACAACAGCCCTACAGTAAATCAATTTACATGCAGTGTGTTTACACTGGATTGCATGCATTCTTTAGCATGCTAAATGGCTAAAATATAAAATTCATGTCTTCATCAGGAAATTCTGAACCACTGCTTTGACGATATAGAGCGATTCATGGCACGCTTACAGCAGACAGCCGAGGCCCAGAGTGTTCTCAACCAAAGAAAGAAGAAGAAGAGAAGCACAAAGAGCAAGAAGAAGGACGACCAAAATGGTTAGAATTCATGTTCCACCCTAAGAACTGCCTGACTACTATAGTCACGTGCCTGTAAACACCCTATCTTGTCAGACTCATCAGAAACAATATGTACAGTTGTCAGACGATACGTTTAAAGTATGAAAAATCGGCTGTTGGCAGAAGAGGACAAGCTGAAAATTCTTGCTTATAGCAAGCTTGGCCAAGAAACATGAACAAAGAAAATACTGAAGCATTTTCATAGTTTCAGCTTATTTCAATGATTTACCAGTTCATTTTGTGACAATAAGTGGCCATCTAGTGGTATGAACATGGTAAAAAAATATTCATATCAGACTGTCAGTAACCAGTTTGTATCCTTTTTGTCCTGGCAACATGACCAAGGTGTTGGCCTGTGTCTGGCCAGTGTGTGTTGGCATAGGTGTGACCCTAGATAAAACTAAAGGCAATGATTGTATTACCAATGAAATAGAAGACAAGATTTTTATTAGTCACTAGTGGTTCTGTAGACCTACATTGTGTAACAAGCCAGAACAAGCACTCCACACCCTTACATGGAGACTTTATTTTACAGTAGAGTTTCTGCCACTCTTTTCTTTCATTTCAGATTTCTACGATTCTTTTATTTTAACATAAAGTGTAAAGAACTTTGTTGTTTTATAACATTTAAAACAGTTATCAAATGTTACTACGGCATCAATGTGTATCAAATGTGAAAAATCAATGCATCTATAATAACAACAGTGATCATATTATGGTTATGTTTCATATGTATCCTGTTACATTGTTTTTGTTGTAGCTGTGATTGTGCTTTTCTCCGTGCAGATGACTTGTTGACCTTGAAAGCTTGTCCTCCATCAGAAGAAGAGTTTGTGGACATCCTTCAGAAAATCAAGTACTGCCTCAGTCTTCTGGTGAGATTTGACTTGTTATAAGTAAATTTTAAACCAAATGAAAATAAAAAAATGTAAATGACCCTATATGCTGGTTTATTCAGGACCGGCTCAAGTCAGTCATCACACAGCCTGACGCACCAGAGCTGCTGCATCCCGTCTTTGTGCCTCTAGGACTGGTGGGTCATTATAATATTTTATTTGGTAGTTTCTGTCTCTCTTTCCCTCTCTGCGATATTGACTCTGGTGATGGCCCCTTTTTCAGATTGTGAAAACCACTGGAGGGCCAGTGTTAGGTGCGTCTGTAGTCAGTCCTGCAATGACCAGTGGTGCTGTTTCACTACTCAGTGAACATCTGACTGAAGAGGAAAAGGGGCTGTGGACATCCTTAGGGCCCAACTGGACTTTACCCTGGTCAGTGTGTTTATATATATGTGTGAGAATGTGTCATGTCGCTCTAATAAGACCCATTTTTCTCTCTTTCTTAGTTCGCAACTTAGTGTGCCTGTTCCTCCGTACTCACCTGTCTTCCTGGATGGATGGCAGCCTCAGGCCTATGACTCGAATGGCCAACCTACAGAAGATCCCATCGAGTCACAGCACAAACAAGATGCTTTCAGGGAAAGCAGGGCAGCACAAACTCTACAGGACCAAGCTCGACAGACAGCAGAGGGCCACGGTGAAGGCACTGATGAAGTGTAAGTCTGCAGGAAAAAAGACATATTTTTTATAGCAGAATGATGATAACGGGCAATTTTTAATCGCTACAATTAACAGTATATTGGCTAATAGAATCAGTTTGAAGGTTAAGTCTGAGAATACCTTCCATGTCTTTTGTTGGGGATAATTACTAATTTACATGTTACATATGTTTAAATGACTTTTCTATTTCAGAGAGGGAAATTGTCTTCCACCAGAGGGTGAGAGACTTTACTGCTGCAGTTATGACTTTGTGGCTCGAAACAGCAGTGAGCTCTCTGTGCTACAAGGAGAAACACTGGAGGTAAACTCCCATAATTATTCTTAGAGGTGGTCTCCACCTAGTAAATGTAGACATATTCTTGGAATGTGTCACAAAACTTGATTAATGTGTGAGTCATCTTTCCTTAGGTAATTGAGTCATCAAAGCGCTGGTGGAAGTGTCGGAACCGCTTTGACCAGATAGGATTTGTTCCCCATAATATCCTGGAGCCTCTGTCTGCTCTGAATAACACGGGGAGAGACAGCCCAGTGGTACGCAGAGAGTCAAAGGTACAGCACAGACACAAGACACACTCACATACAGTTTGCTGTTTCATGCCATCTTCCAGTTTGTATTTACTCTTGCTTGTTCATAACAGAAGACGGCCCTTTCCCCTCGGGCAAAGTACTTCTCATATGCTCCACCAAGCCCAGATGCAACCAGTCCTATAGCTACAAGCCCACTGCGACCACAGAGCATGGTTTTACCATCTACAACAATGCAGGGAGAAGACAGTGACCGAGGTAACAACTATGTTCATCCGTTTAGCATACGAATTAATAACCTCAAGGAAAATCTGAATGAAATGTACCATTTGTAGAAAGGGATTGCAAACACATATGGTACACCTGAGGACAGGTTCAGACAGATGTCTTTATAGCCCTGCAAAACACTAGGATAATGTTGATAATAAGCACAGAGATAACAGACCTCGCTGAGTGTGTGAAATCTTCCACAAACATTTATCACATCGCAGTAAATTTAGAACAAGCTAAGCATGCTGAGCATGAATCTTTAAAAATGAGAAATGCTTTGACTCACATTATTTGGTTTTGTGTGTATTGCACTTGCAGTGCTGATAGTGAATGATGAGCTCCTTCAGCGGCTGGCTGAGAAAAGAGGCTCAGTCCGTCCTCTGGTGGTTCCCCGCACAGCTGACACTTCTACTCCCCTGAACTACCACTCACCGCCTGCTGAGGTGGAGGCCTGGCTCACCACCAAAGGCTTCAGTCAGCAGTGAGTGTGCACCGTTGAAGTAAACATCAGCTCACACTGTTTCTAAAAAAGTAATGAATTATGTGGACTTCATTAACAGTGAATAAAAATCAAGGTCATCTCCACCGTTTCTGCTTTATACATGTAGCACATGCAGCTTTCAGAGGTACGCTCTGAGGTTTTGTTTGGTGTTTAATAGCACCCTGTCAAAATCTCCTCCCTGATAATGATTATGAATTGCTGTAACCTGAGCTGAACTAAAACAGTCAACTAGAGGACGTTTAAGGGCACTTTTAAGTTCAACAAAAAATGAAAGTGAATCACAGGAATGGAAGCTTAGATTTGCTTCAAATTATTCTTCAGGCATTCTTATAGCCTGTCCCGGCGATAGGGGAATATTTGACAGTGCAAGCTCTCTGAAGGTGAACAGATACCAACACAGATTTTCTTGCTTTCTTCCTCTGTTCAGGACAGTTCAGAGTCTGGGCATTTTAACAGGAGCGCAGCTTTTTTCCCTGAATAAGGAGGAGCTCCGCACAGTGTCCCCAGACGAAGGTGCAAGAGTTTACAGCCAAATTATGGTGCAGAAGGCCCTTCTCGAGGTTTGTTCACAGTTTTTTTTCTCAGTGTACATGTTTCTATGTTTGTTTGTGGGGTTAGGCTTGGCTCCATGTGTTCTAAGCTAGTTGTTTGCTCAGCCTTGGCTTATGGATAGAGTGTCATTTTTACCACAATGTTATTGACTGACACTGACAAGATTATTAAGATTGTTATATTAATTTACTTTTCATTTGACAAAATGCACTCTTATAGATCTCATAGATCTAAAGTTGCAGTGTGTAGACTTTTTCTTGATCTGTATTTCATTATGGGTTATTTTATTTGAACTGAACTGTAGGTGCACATGTCATTTTCCAAACTAAAAAAGTTGGTATACTTCTTTTCAAGCTTTGTCTTTTGTCTTCCACAGGACGTGCACAAAGCCACAGAACTAGAGAAAGCGATGGAGAGGCAAAAGCTGAGGATTGATGAGGAATTAGAGCACGATCTTGTGTGACGGATCTAACTGAGATGTGGTATCAAGAATCAATGGAGATAAATATAACATTGCAGCTGGATTCACAGAGTGATGTTGCAGATTGATTTGAATTTGATCTCTTATGTGCTCCAGATTCATCAACAAAGGCAAGCTGTGTTAAAAGTAAAGCTCACTCATTAATACTAGTTGACACTGGGACTATTTTAGATTTTACACTGTAAGACAGAGGGGCTTTAATCTTCAGATTTTCACCAGCGTTTGCTAAAGCTATTCTTACCGTTTGGTGTTCATTAAGATGTTTTACAATTTAAATATTTCTATTTTTATGTTATCTTTCATTGAGTCAATATCTGAAACATGACAATAAACACAAATGCAGTAAAATGAACATAATATAATATACTGATTATTAGTTTGATGTATTAACAACAATGGACTGACTCTGCTTTTTTAGAGCTATAAAAAGTACATTCTGTTATAAATGTTTATGACTCCACAGAACAGTCCGATGTTTGATTAATTTAGAGTTTTTATTGCTTGCACAACAGGCTGTATTAAAACAATGTTGATTGCTACAGTCAGATGCTGTTTTAGTCCAAATACACACAAACTTTAAATATACAATTTCAGTCCTGACTCCTTCTATGATGTTCTGTGGAGACTGAAATGCCTTCTGATTCAGTGTTTTTCATTGTGATTGTACAGCATATAATGACATAATGTACAATACAGAAACATAAGAGATACATTGCTGTCAATATACTGGCTCGAATAAAAAATTATGTGTTATTTTTGTATCATATCATTGTATCATGAGTTTACTTATTATAGGTCAAGACAAACATTTTAAAAAACCCTATCCCACTGTATGAAGAACTAAAGAAGCAAGGAGGTAAATTATCATCATACAGAGCTTTGAAGTACAAGACATGTTACTTTGGTACATTTTCACACTGACAGCACCAACACATTTTACAAATTACATTTAGCAGAGATCAAATGCTCATCAAGTGATCATTAATTTAGGCTCAACTACATGATTTGAAACAGTTCACACTCATATTTAATTTCTTCGGCCTCACAGTGGTTTTAAACAAAGATAAGACAATAAATAAACAATCTCAGTATACAAATTTAACTCAATTAAATTTTCAGTCAAGTAGAATCATTACATAAAGTATTCAAGGACATTGTTCAAGTAAAGAATTCATTAAAAAAAACAGCACTAATACATGTAATTTGTTACATTTTAAATATATATACATGTATCTATACAGTATTTTACTTATTATTCCTTCACGGTGAGGCCTTGTGGGAATATGTTATATAATAGTTTATGATGCCAAAAGGGGGATTTCAATCTCACTTTGGCATCTCACAAACTTTGTGCAATGTTTTGTGAATCTGTGGGAGCTGTGCATGATCATCACACAGCAGAGATGCTTCCAGGAGAGAAGGCGAGTTCTAACATTTTTACAGTATGGACAAATTATATTAGATTCTACTTTGTCTTAATTGTTTGGTAACTGTTGTAATTTGGTTTTGACATAAAGTAAGTTATAGCCTATCGAGACTGCTAGTATTTTAGATTACTGCTTTGGGGATAAAAGACAGGGTGTGTAAAATACACAAGCACATCAAGTTTTATCCAGAGTCAGAAAGATTTGGCATGCTGGGTGATTGTGGAATACACTCTCATGTTGTACTTGCTTTGTGCCAAAATATGAAATAATATTTCAGTTGGAAATCAAATACTGAGCCACTAACAATGTCTGCATCTATCATTCAAGTCTAATTAATTTAATCCACAATAGCTCCAGAGTGCAGTCCATTGTTTCACACTAACTGTTAAAATACTGTATCTATCAGCTGTGATGCCAGAATGAATATTGCTAACTACACACATCTTATAGTGAGACCAAAGACTAAAAATCTATGTGTGTAGTTGCTACTGTAGCCTGAAGTATTAAAAAACTAGTTGTGATTGTAAGTGCACTTAACTGAGGTAAATTATTTAGCAGAAACACTGAATATAACTCATCTTTTTCAGCCACTGTGGTCACACTGTCACAAACCAGACCTCTGAGCAACAGGAGAGGAGGTAGTATGACACTGCGTTCGACTCTCAGTGTCTTCACAGCTCGCAGGTGATGGTCTGGTCACAGCAGTCCCAGTTCAGAAGGTCCTTTCCCTGAAACCACAGCTGGATCTCCCTCTGTGCCCCATCCACTGAATCACTGGCATGAACCACGTTTCTTTAAATGACCAACACAGATGATTATTTTATGAAGACAAGAAAAATCATGTGTAATAATTTCACAATGTGCCATACTCGGAAAGTGTCTGTATCATAAGGTTGTTATTTGGTCCTGAAACTCACAGTACATATAATAATATCAAATGACCTCCAGTTACCTGCTGACATGAAAGCTGAAATCTCCTCTGACTGTGCCTGCCTGGGCTTCAGCCGGGTTAGTATGACCCACCATGGTACGTGTTGTCTGGACTACTTTGTGACCCTCCCACACCTGAACAAAAAACAAAACAACACATATGCACAGACAAAAACGAGATGTTGTAGTAGGTTTAGACTTGAAATACTGTGTACTAGCTTTACATTTCTTTCTAACAGAAAGAAGCCTGTCTGTCAACCCAAAGGTAGAACTAATCTAAGAAATAAGATGAAATAATGGAAATCCAGGCATATCTCATGAGGAGGCAGAAAGAGGAGCCCTCACCATGACAACCACGGGTCCCGAAGTCATGTAATGCACAAGACTGGGATAAAAAGGTTTAGTCCTCAGTTGACTGTAGTGCTGAGACAGAAGATCCTCAGACACCTTCACAACAGAGACAGACAGTAAAAAAAATGCACAGAGAACTTGCACTTCTCACAAACAAATTGATTTCAGACTTCTATACCTGCAACATTTTCAGGCCAACCAGCTTGAAGCCCCGCTGCTCAAACCTGTGAATGATCTGTCCAACAAGACGACGTTGAACTCCATCTGGCTTTATAGCTATAAGAGTCCGTTCATTCACACTTGAGAGACCTGGAGGAGCAAAACAGAACTTCTATAGATCTAACCCTCACAGACTGTCCGGAACTTACAGGAAAGAGGACAATATTAACCCAAAGTCACACATATGCAGGGTAAACAACAACCACTGCAAACACACACAGGTTTGCAAATCAAATACAGAAGAACCCTCTGGGAAATCAGATGTTGCATGTATTTAGATGGCGAACAGCTAAGACACCACTTAGGACCTAATGAGTGACTGCATGCGATCAATTACACACACACGTGACCCATCAGGGGAAGAACTCTACTGGCATTTAATTTTAGTGCTAGATTTTACTGCTAGTAAAGTACAACGACGTACAGGTTGGATAGGAGTTCTGGGTAAAAAGGTTCTGGTATCGAATAGTGCCCCGGTCATTACGCACAATACGGACACGTTCTGGCCCAATTACGCCCACCACACGTCACTGTGTCTGTTACCTACACCACCATCACTATCTTCTGTGCCTCTAACCTAGTTCCAGTTCATGACCCCATGCATTTGGCAAGCGAATTTGTTTTCGCCAAACACCGCGTTAAGTTTGGAGCAAACAAAAGTTGCGCACAGGAGGTAAAGTCTAATCGATCATCTAAATCTAAATAAATAAAAAAATATGCCATCATCACAGAACAGAGAGATATCAGAGGGAAGTTTATTGGTCAGTTTAACATTTAACAGTGCCATTTAGCCACGTCACGTGATAGATTCTTAGATGAAAATGAAATAAATCGTACAATGTGAGAATAAGACATTTCTTTTCCGACCAGTTGACATAAATACTTACTTGATGAGCTCCTGTGTCCAGCAGCTCTGTGTCCATGAAGCAGCGCAGTGGGAAACCCAGATACAAGACTTTTAGTGGTCTCTTGATGCCCTGAATAAAACTGTTGAAGGACTCTCTTAAAAATGCACCTCGGAAACATTACCATGTTTTGACTCGTGCTCTGTCAGCCTCTGCCGAGAGAAGTCAACCCTCCTCAATCAAAACTCACGAGTCATCCCCCTGTCTGTCCTCAGCTGTCACTCAAACTGAACCATAGTTAACTCCACTGATGCCAGACGTGTCTGCTGTGCGTGTGCGCAAAAACGTACTCAGACGTTGACCTTGAATTCAGAAATATTTGTACGTCCGCCTTATTTAACCACTGGATATATGAATAAAAGTTATATGCGTAAAGTTTTACGCATGTTGTCCCTCTGCAGCGATCTAAACCACTGGAAACTACACCTCCCATAATGCAAGGCAGCTGTCTTAATTAAACGCCATGTAATTGCGCAGGGCTCCTCAGTTTGGCAAGCAGACTATTGTAGGGTTATTGTCACCACTTGACATCCACAGAAGAGGTTTCAGAGCCTTAAAGTACTCTCAGTGACAATAAAGTGATCTTGATGTGTCAAATTTGTGGATTCCATTTAAATAAAAAATGATTTCAGGTTAATTTTCAATGTATTGAGTCAGTGTAACACTTCAATAAATATTCAGCTCAAGATGTAACTAAAATATACATTTAACATCAAGATATTAAACTGAGCAGTGAAATCCATCCAACTGTGAGGGTTTTCATAGACTGTGATCACACAACTGAACACACATAACCAAAGTTAACAGCATGACTGAGTAGGAACTTGACTTCAGTATTTACACAGCAGCTGCTTCCAGAAAAAAACCCAGCCATGCTTAAACATTGTATTATCTAAGCAGCAACCACAAACATTGAAGCTGCAATGCTCTCTGTGAACCTGCAGTAAAGATTGTGTCAAGTTTGTGAAGTTAATTTTTCTTCCCATCTCATGCATGCTGTGTTGTCACGTGCCACACAAAACTCCTGATGCTTCATGTCTTTTAGCAATTCTGTCAAGAGCCAGACTAACTATTTGATTATTTGTGCATGTGTTCTAAAAGAAAATCTACTGGATTTACAGATCCAGTAAAGACAGTAAAGCACAGAGACCAATAAAATCATGAAATAAGAAATACCAGAGTTTTACTAAAAAAAGCACTTTATTAATCAAGCAGGTTTTCTCTTTTTCATAATGGAATGATATGAAAGATCTTAAGTTGAGAGTCCATCTCCTTTGGAGAAAAAAAAAAAAAAATCAAAGGCAAAATGAATAAAAGCAGACATTTTAAAAACTCAAAATGAGTTGAAAGTGCTCAGTCCCAGCCCAGCTCTGTTGCAAAGGCATGGGAAAGAAGGCCTGGCTCAGACTGCTCCAGGTCTGGGCGAAAGCCAACTGCAGACCAGGTTTACATTTCTTGCCAAATTTTCATTGGCAACACATAAGGAGGGCGCTGCTTTTAAAAAAAATATATAATTACACGCCAACCTTCTACAGTAGAAATCAAAGAGAAAAATCAGCAGCATCCTCAACCTCCAATTACTCAACAAAACAATGTATGTTGTTCCTTCCTATTACTCTGAACAGGTGGAGCAAAGCTGAATTGGAGGAGTGTTGAGCAAAGTGGTCAGCACAGGCAGTCCTTGATCATAGTTGATGTATGGAGTGGTTCAAGCAGTCATTGTGCTATAGCTTGATGGTACCAGTGGGCAGGCTACTATTACACAATCTGTAGTAGCGAAGATCATTCACCAGCCGCTGCACGCTTTGAGTGAACGAAGGCAAGTCCTTGAGAAAGAAGATAAAAGTTGAACATATTAGTTTATTAGAAACAATTTATAATATTTTTAGACTGTAATGACATTTCATGAAATCAAGTTGCATTTTTTATTGTAGAGTTTTTACAATTGATAAAACACACTGGACTGTGACTGTGTCTGTCTAACGCAAATACGTGTCAACAACCTGCAAAATACATCGCCATGGTAACTCATTAAATAGAGAATAACTCACAAACCAATGGTCGTAACATATGTTAGTTTAAAGTGTGGTGTCAGTATATATCAGTTAAGTGAGAAAATAAAACACAATGTTGGCAATTTTTTTTTTTTTTTTTTACTCTTACCCGTTCAAGCTTGAAGTTGCGTGCAAGAACAGCTCGTTGGCTGGTGTCCACACCCTGGCAGCCATTGAGGAACTCAGGCATGAAAGCCGAGTAGAAGGCATCGAAGTCAACAGAGGCCATGTTGTAAATTGCAACAGTGATTTCCTCCTGAAGAAGGTCGTGACTCTTGTGAAGAAGGACCTGTAGCAGCACGTTGATGAAGTGAAAGAGCATCGAGGTCCGGAAAAGCTTCTAAAGCACAATGGGGGGAAAAAAAAAGACAATGGATGCTGTAGTTCTCACTCAATCACAGTGTGTTCTTATCTTACATCAAATCTTATCATAATATACTTTCTACTAATCACTGGGAAGGATGCAAAGGTCACACTAATCTAAGTTCTGCCATGTGTTTTTTCTGATGCTGTGTATAAAAAGTTCACTTACTCTGTGATACAACTTGTGCTTGGTGTTAAGTAACTCCAAATAGGACAGATTCTGCTTGAAGATGTGGATATCAGGCTGCAGGAACGACTGTCCGAAAGCCTGGAAAATATATTTTGGTCAGGAAAACAAGTAACAGTAGATTTAAGTATTCATCCATCCAGAAGGTGCATGTTGATAACTTCAGCCACATGCATACACACACCTGCATGGCAGCTGTGAACTGGGCCTCGTTTTCCATTGTATCTTCAACTCCTCTTTGGACACTTGTTAAGACTGAAGTTTTAAAGAAGTATCTCCAGTTTTGGTGAAGTATTTGGTATAGCAACTCAAACATTTCTGCCTTGACATCTGGGGAAGACCGCTATGAAAGACAAGAGACTCAGTTAGCAACTGTTATCCAGGAAATGACAATCACAAATGTCAAACACAAAAAGATCAGGAATTATATCACTGTTAAACAACTGATGATTTTAATTTTCAGAATAAATAAAGGGAGATACCACATGCTAATTTTAAGTGACAGCAGGTAAATCAGAATGAATCTTAACTCATGACAGGGGAGCACTAACTGACCTCTGCAACAACTGGGTAAACCTGCTCCATGCACAGAGAGAGGATGCTGGGCAGGAAGGGCTTGAAAGCTTGACCAGGCTCTTGAACCACCACCTGCAAGATTTTCAGGAACTTCTGTACCACTCTGCACCCTGCACTGCCTTCTTGCAAAATACTGGCGGCCAGCTGTTCCCTGGAGCACATACAAGTGACAATGCATGAATTAGTGTGATGGCAACATTCTAATTATTTGTTCCATGCCATCTAAACCTTTATCCCTCTAGATAAGATGCAAGACTAATGTAGTTTCTTTTTCACCTGGTGAACATGCTGAGGAAAGTGTGGATGATCTGTCCCGTGAAGGCGACACCCATCTGGACTCGTAAAGCCTGAAACAGCGTCAAGAAGAAGGCCAGCATCTCATCTGTCACATCTGGGAAAAGAAAAGTGACAAAATTAACAAAGCTGGCCAGTCAGAGAACCTTTTGCATCCAAATATAATAAACGGATAAGCCTCAGGCCCCTGTGACAGGTTTGATAAGATCATCTTCATTCCTTTAAAGACTGTTATAACAAATGTTAGATGGATAGCCAACTAGATGAGACACTGACCTGGCTGCTGAATAAACACTGGGAAAAGGCTGAGGGACACTTGGACAGACTCCTGAAGACTCTGATAACAGATCTGACGGGATTTGGTGGATTCCCCAGAGATACTGTCCACTATGTCTCTGAGCACAGGTAGGGTCTGCTGTATCACAGCTTTCACTGGAGTGGAAAACAGATGGTCAGAAAACATAATTCAAGCAGGGCAAAGAATGACAGTGTAATAAAAGTAACAAAACAAAAGAAAGGAAGAAATACTGACTGTTATTCAGATCGGGTTGCCGAGGAGTTATGTTCACTGTCCCTCTTAAAACCCGATATTCTCGAGTGAGTGCTGCCAGCAGGCTGGCATGGTTGCTGGAGCGCGTTTGCCACTGCTGCTCATTCTCTGGTAAATTTGGCCATGGGAGCAGCAACATGTTGGACAAAGCCCTACATACCAACATGTGAGCCTGTAGGAGCAAATGTGCACACACACAAACATACAATAATCACAATTACTTCATATATTGAGGACATTTCAAGAACTTCATACATTCAAATCATTATGCCTGTCTAGTGTTTTATTTAAAGAGAAATTTAGACTAATCTTATAAACTATGTAAGTACTTTGCTACTTCTCAAAACTGTATAAATCTATTATTTATTTTGTATTAAATAAATGAGCCACAACATATCATCACATATCATATGTGTCACGTCACATGCAAAATAAACACAACACATATGTACCTCTTGTGGTAGTCTGTGGCTCTGATTCTCTGTTGTAATGAGGTTGAAAATGTTCTGAACAGCTGGCAATGTGACCAAGAAGACAGGCCGCACTGTAGAGGTTATGGAAACCATCAGATGGCATGCCGAGAGCAGCAACTTTTCTGGTACCTGGAGAAAAGACAGAAGGTAAGGTTAATGTCACCTAGTAATTGGAAAGGAGCTCTAAAATTGTGTGCAAAATTATTGATAGTGGATAGGATCAGTTAAATAAATATAGAGCTTGTAATCATCAGCCAATACTGCTTCAAGTGATTGATACTCAGATGAGGTAAATATTAACCAAAGAGGACCAGATAAATAAAGCAGAAAGTTCCTATGAATGTGGGCTAAAGGTTTTAGATATTAGTTAATATTTTCCAAATCATACTTCCTCCTTAATGAAAGATTGTTTCAATTATAAAACCAACATTCTTTTGGTTGGTATTTGATTTGAATGACTAATTAAAAAAATTATATGTATAAGTCAAGCTACCTTAGCAGTGATGAGTGGGCTACTGGCATCTATTGCAGATGTGATGAGGTTGATGAACTGGCTCTGGTTTTGACTATGGACCTCACTGTAGAACTGTGCAAGCCAATGAGAGTAGGCTTGCAAAGCGGCAAGGGCCTGTGCATGTCTGTAACAAACAAAACAACACAGTTAAAGTGCTGAATAAAACATACTTGTCTATACAGCTTCAGTACATATACAGTCAGATTTGTTCTGGATTTGCATTTACAATTTTACATTGACATAACATTTGAATAAATTAAAGACTGGTCTAAAATAAAAAAATCTAACTTCATTATATAGAACAGTTGCTCTGATAGCTATTAACAGGCAGCAATTTCACACTGTGCTTACAGCCAGGGTTGCTTCTCAGTGGCTTTTAAGGTGTGAAATATGGCTGTTAAGTCTCTAAATGCGCTAACAGTTCCCTTTTATTTTGTCAGTGATGCTGCAAAAAGCATTTCATAATGCAACAGTTCAGTCTTGTTATTTGTAACTGAAGCAAAAATTAGTGCAACACATCACATGTTAGGGTTGAGGTTTGTGTCTAACATGTGATACTCACACGTCAGTGAGGTCTGGCTTGAGGACAGAAGGCACAGCGGTCTCCAGGTCATAAAGGCTGGTCTGAGAGCCGTAGCAAGTCACTTCAACCAACCTTGAAAAAGAAACACATGAACCATTATGATACTTTGCTCTTTTAATGAAGCAAATTGAACAGCCAATAGAATTAACAACTCTTATTGCTAATGAAAGCACACTACTAAAATGACAATGAATACATTTTAACACCAATTTAAGTAAAATGGAGCATTAACCAACTAGAGAGTTACTTGAGATCCAGTAATAATATGTAATGCCAGTTTTGTTGAAGCATGCTGAAACAAAAATATAACCTCATGATGTATGCATGATGATCACTTTTGAGGGTTTCAAAAGTGTACCAGACCACTGACCTCTCCACCACTGCCAGGGCGTCACTGAAACGTGCAGCAAAGATTTCCCCGATGAAATGTTCAGCCAAGCGTCCAACAGCTTGAAGTAGGGAGCTGAGATCCCTGAGAGAACAGTGAAGTCGCCGGCAGTCATTCTCTGCAGATATATTCAGCCTCCGACCTGATAGAAGAACATCATGTCATGTCATCATGTGAATCAGTATCATCCAAATGTGACTGTACTTCCATACAAAAGACTGAAAGTGAAGGAAGAAAAAATGAAAGATAAAGCTTACTTGTGCCAGTGGTGACAATAAACTGCTGCAAACCCATGTATACGTCCAAATTTTCTTGCAGGACTGGAAACTTCAAAGAGAAAAGAGGAATAAGGAGTGGCCACCACTGACTGGAACATATCACTTTAAATATTCTAATGTAATAATGAAAAACATACAAGCAAATGATTGGTGATTTAATTTTGTTGGTATTCATGCTCCTAGCAAACACATTTTTAAACTTTTCAGTGTTGAAGAAAATCTACAGCTAACTTGCCCCAGGCGGAATTCTAAAATGGCAATATCCCAGTGAAGTCCACAACTACAAAATGTCTTGGTGGCATCAACAACGATCTCTTACCAGGGTAGAGAATGCATGGGATGGGAGCAGCTCCATCACCTTGGCAACCACCTCCAGACTCTGACGCAGATACCTTTGCCACTCGGTCTGTTGCTATAGTTACCAAATGAAGGAGGACATTTAGACTTTGAAGCGAAAGTTATACACCTTTGTAATGTGTGCATGTCTTATGGTATTATTATAATAAACTTTGATAAGTGACTGTGAGATATACACAGTACATACAGTGCTAAATTAAAAAGGTGCAACTGACAGACTGTGAAATAAGTAAAGTGTTCTTACATCATCGTCCAGAGTCTCATCATCCAGCTCTTCCAACTGGGCCTGATTATATCTGAATTGTATGCGGTTCAGAACTTCCCTTAACAGAAGAACTAAGGCATCTTTGTACCTGTCCAACCATACATGAATATATTACATTTCAAAACAAAGGGCAACAACAAAAGAATAACAAAACATCAGACATTTTATTTGTTTGATTGCATTCACGATCATTGATGATCATTGTTCACTGGGTGCTTCAGAAAACTACTAAAGTGGGAAGGGCAGCCAAAAAATGCAACTTTTTCTGATTACTCCTGCAGCTGTAATAGCTGCATAGGTGTTTATTATTCTACCTGTGAGGCCCAACCCCTGTCCTCTCCCCCGTGGAGAGGAAGAGGCAGTGATGATGCCTGGACATGAGCAAATAAGGCCAGACCCAGGACCAGATTATCATAGGTTCTAAAAATGCAGGCACAGTGAAGTGAAGGTACAGCCATTTCATACAATAGGCTTCTGTAACACAGACCTACACATATCTAACCACTGTACAAATTGCCTACCAAGTATTATTGTACACAGACAGTAATTGCATTTACCTTATGAAAGCTCTCTTGGGGTCTGTCTGAACCTTATGTCTGTTAACCTACTTGGATTCATGTGCTACTAGGAAACACTGGAAGGGGAATAAATAAGTTTTTGACTTACCTATTTAGAACACTTTCTCTGTCAGCGAGTCTGCTTTTGATTTTAGTTGTTAAAAAATCCAAGAAGACACTCCAGATATCCAAACAGGCAAAGTAGCCTTCATGGGTAGGCTGAAAAACAAATGAAAAGCAAACTTTGCAATCTTGCAGAAAACCTGGTGAAAACAACAATGTTTGGTGTCCTACATCAACAAATGACTGACAAAATGATCACTACCTGGTTGAAGGTATACTTGAAAAGCAGGGCAAGAAACTCTACAATTGGAAACTGAGGACTGGACTCTATCCGTCTCAAGTGAACACTGACAAACAGGCGCAGAAAATCTGTGAACTTCTCCAAGTAACTGCAAGATGAAAGAGGAAACATTAAAGTCAACACACAGATCTTAAAGTCAGAAGTTACTTCAGTTAGTCTAAGATGGACAATATCATTAAAAATCTAATAAAAGATGGGCTACTAAGAAATATGAGTGGACTGCAAATTAGGTTTGTGTCTAACAAAAGTAAATATGACTAGCTGCAGATGACACTGTCCAGAAACTGTCCAGGTGCAATACACCCTCTAGTCTGCAAATAATTATGTATGCACAAACATGTCAACTAATGGGGCTGACCCATACCTCTCATCAAGTTCCTGTAGGCGGCTCTTGACTGTATGAGCGTTATTCTCCCGTGTCAGTCTCTGCAGGAGAAAGAAGGTCTGCTGGAACATACGCAGCAGGTATTCCTCAAAATCCATTGGCACACAGTTCTTTGACACAAGCTCATTGACACATGTCATGGCGAGTACCCCAAGGCGGGCACGATCGACCTTGCTCCCCTCACTCTGCTGTCCATTTCGTCCGCCTCCATTTGATGTTGGTGGCAATGTCCCAGCATTGAGCTGCCCATTAGAAGACGAGGAGTTTGAGGAGATGAAGGATCCTGTCTTCGTCTTTGTCCGAAGGTCACAGCCAAAACGTGCAAAATGGAAAATGGATGCCAACAGGGTGGGTGTGATGCTTGTGGACAGAGGGATCCAGCTGAACAGGTGAGCCAAACACTCCAAAACGAGACAACACAGCTGCTGACTCTCATTGTCCAATGCTGCCATGGGCTGGCAAAGCAGCTTTGAGTACTGACTGCCCTGAAACAAACTGCCAAGCAATTCCACTGGCAGATTGAAGAAACAAAAATAAATGGTCAGGTTTTGCTTACGTTAGTCATTGTAATCACATTACCAGCAAGTCTTCGAAGTTTTCAGGTAACTTAAAAACAGTTCACTCACCACTTTCCCCTGAGGTGGGAGAGGGAGGTGGGGTGGAAGCTATGACACTGTGCTTGTCCCCATAAGTCTCCAGGATACCTAAAAAACAAGAAGTGACAAGAACTCAATTATTTACACATGCCAAAGGTTTTTGACAAGACAACAAGTCAAATTTTTGGTATATTTTACCTTTAGTCAAATTAAGACATCATTAAACACATAAATACAGAATTATTATGATATTTAAACCTCACTAGCAGGTGAGGTTTAAAAGTCTCTCTCTCATACATAAGGCAATAACTTGCACAAAGTATTTAAGGTTGTTCTCACCCGTCAACAGTCCAAGCACAGTCGGTACTTGTTCCAGCAGCAGTTTACGAAGCTCATCTTTTCTGGCGACACTCAGGTCTTCTCGTGGACACGCAAGTTCCTCTGATGTGGTTTTCAACATCACCAATCCCAATGAAGCCAGAGCCGGGGATTGGATCAACTGGATCAAGAGAGTAACAATAAAGATGAAAGAAAATGACTGAATTAACCTACTATTAGGCTTTATAAAGACTGGAGATTTTCAGTGTTTTACAGCAGAGGCGAGCCATTTCATAAAAAAAAAAAAAAAAAAAAAAAAAAAAAAAAAAAAAAAAAAAAAAAACACTTTTTCCTCAACTATACAATTAATAAAAATACTTTTATGACATAAAACATTACGCTCCACGCAACAAAGGACATATGCATAATAAATGTGGCTGTGCAGGTACAAAAAGAAACTGATCCAGTCCCTCTTTGAATCAAAGCTCTTTTTCAAACAACAGCACAGAGTTATAAGACTGAAAAACAAAAATGAAAGAGACATTTAGCAATTTTCTTGTGGGTCATAATACAGGTGTTGTAACATGTCCAGCCACATCCTCATAACATCCACTTTCTTTTTTGTAGACTAAAGGCCAAATAATTACAATAGGCTGCTTCAAATGCAAAGAGTTAAATTACAGAGAGCAAAGGTGAAATGCAATTTGAATAAATTTGACAGATGTGCTAGAGTAAAAGGAGTTTTTAGAGAAACTTCACATGATCAAAGAACAAATGTAACAGACACAAAAATCAGCAGGGCTTACCTGAAGGGTGTTTGTAAAGAAATCATGGTAGAACATTGGCCAGTCCTGGCGGCCGATGTCCACAATGACTTTGCAGAGTTTGTTACGGATGAAATAGGGCACGGCTTTATGCTGAGCAAGGAGGAGTTTGGGCAGACAGCTGCGAATATCCATCTTGTCTTGTGAAGCAACACCGATCCACATCTTGTTCACCAAGTTCTAAAAGTACAAGGGAGCAATTGGCTGTCAAAGCTGGGACAGACATACAATACAGTGCTTGATGAAAATTTTTACTAACAGACCTTGAGATAAAAACGACACATCTAAATTAAAGCAGTGTGTATTAAAGACTGTGAAAGTGTGTCATATGGGATCACAGGATGTTCGGCATTTTACACCATGCATAATGTATTGCACATTAACCCGTGTTTTGCAAAATTAAAGAAATGAGGAAAGACGCCTGAATCAAATTCTCTTCTCAGTAGCCATAAAACAAACTTTAATCTGTGTCTTATTTTTAGAGCATAAAATAGGTGAGGAAAGCATTATTAAGACAATACCACTGAAAATATTCATCTCCCACTTCTAGGACTTACTTCAAATACTGTGAGGCTGTACATCATTACATACTCATTTCGAGTATTGGAGAGGAAGAACAAGCAGTGGCGCCACGCTCCAGTCTGCTGTGCAAAGTTATTCAGCAGCTCTTCTGCAGAAAAAAAAGGAAGTAGGCATGATCTCTGACAGCGGTACAAGACAACGTAGCTTCACACACAGACTGAAAGTAATGCGTAGCCACACAGGAAGTGCATAAAATGAAAATTAAAAAAATATTTTTCATAGAAATCAAATATAATCATAATACAGTGCATTGTAGTCAGTGATCCAGACTAAATATTTGGCAATTGTTAAAAGAATATGGGAGGAAGTAATGTGTATGGGAAAATATTTACCGTTTAACCAATCTGTTACAAACCAGCTAGTGCAAAAACACCCGATAGTATATGTGTAGTGGTAGATTTTACAAGACAAAACTGACCTATTTCTCTCTTTCGCTCATTGGTTGTGCAGCTGTGAAAGAACTCTGTCATGAGGCCCTCCAGTGCACGCAGTGACGACTCCTCTGATGCCTTGTGGATAATAAAAGGTAGAGCGAAAAGTTGAGCACAATGAGCACATTTAGACCAGCTATTTCACAATATTAATAAACCAGTCCACTGAATGCTTTCACCATAACCATCATGAAAAAAAATCACACTTGGCAAGTATCTGGTCCATTTGTCAGATATAATTAAGATCATGCAGATGTGGATACTCAACTGCAGACCTTCATGAGCAAGAAAACCATCCTCACAGTGAAGAGAACACTGCACTGCTATTTAGGTTTCTTGTGTACAGATTTAAACATTCATTATGCCGAGTTCTTATCCGTTCATTTGTCAACAAAGAACACCTACTTTAAAAAGAACGCCACTTGTAAATTATTGCATGCAGGCCTATAAATCATCCTGCTGAGGATGAGTGTAAAATGTATATACGTGCATGCTTTCACAATAGCTGGTTAGTGCACGTCACTGATTGTTGTGCACGTTTTGCCACAGTGCCACAGAAATATTAAGACGACTGAAATCTGATGTGCACACATATTTTACAACTGTGGCTTTTATCTTGGTCACACAATCTAACTCAAGCTGTATTTAAGTCAAATTTGTTATGCTTTGTCAGGTGGAGGAAGTTGGGCCCTGCCAGCCAACAATACTGAGATAGCAAATTGAGATTTTAAAGAGCAGATCCTGTGGCAGGCGGGTCTGAATTCCTCAAATAAGCCACAACTTGCCGAGGCTTAACACAACTCAAAGCAAATATTCGCTTTTGTAAGATGGGCGTCTTTACCGTGAAATGGCTAAACAAGCTGTCACATCCCGTTCAAATACCTCTCCAAACCGTTATGTGGCTTAACAGACACACAGCGCCGTGGTGCATAAAAGCACGCACGACTAGCTTCGTGTAAAACATTTAAACACATTATTAACACGACTTTACGCCTTCATGGTCAAATATATACGGATCAAAAGGGTTTGCCCCACGTTAGCTACTAGCAATATAAGACAGGAAGACAACGTGAATAGCTAACGTCGGCTAAAATGATCCACGTTAAATGATACTCACCATGTTTAGCCGGCTCAGATGCGTTCTTCGGTTCGCTTAGTCTCGGATTAATTGCAGTTATAAGCCAACATTAGCTAACCTAACTAGCCAATTCTGTAGCAAACGTTAGCTGAGGTGTTGCTGGCTAACGTAGCCGCAGAGGGGGCTCATCATGCTCGGCTCGGCTGCTTAGGTCGACACTTCACAAACACAACTAGCTAGCGAAGGTTGGCGTCGTTCACTTTGCTTTGAAATAAACACGTCAAACACTAAGTTATTATTATTGTTTTATCCCCTACCTTGCTTGAGTAAAACGCGTTTTTGCTTAACGAGCATGTAGGCTTAACATTGGATCAGCTATCTCGGACTGGGAGGTTAGCTGCATTGTCGTGTCCCATTTACATTAATGTTAAATATAGAAATCTTATTTTTTGTGGCACAGCCAACATTGGCTCCGGCACCGGGGCAAGTATGCAACGTTAATTAGCTTTCTATGTCACGCGTTTCGCAGCTAAGTTACCCCGATGCTAACGCTGCAGCAGCGGATGGCTAACCCGCTAGCTTCTCTAGAAGGATGGAGGTTAGCTGTGTTAGCTGTCAAACGTTGACATGTTTCCAGGACTGTTGGTCACGACAACTTGCATTTACCATTTGTTATTTAAAAGCGGGTGAATATGCACAGCTACGTTATATACCTGACAAATCTGTAACGTTAATAATACAAAATGTAATACTATACGCGGTTGTTCCTGTTATTCCCCTTTTCAATGCTTAGGGCGGCTCAAGAATATAGCTAGCCTGCTGCTAGGGACTTCGCAACTTCCTCTTTAGCTGCAGAAATTAACCAACCCAATGAGCCTGTGTGAACAGAGTCACAATAATAAAAGCACGATCTCCGGTTATGTCTTTCAAACTACAGCACTCTCTGACAAAAAGTATACAACACTCAGTAAGAGTGTGCAAATGCATTACAAAGTGGCATAAAATGATGTATTAAAAAAGTAATTTCCATATTATATAATCCATAAAATCGCATCCAAAATGCTCACATAATATTGTCTTTAGCTAGAATAGAGTTACCCTCCAGTACAGAAATGAGGTCAACATACAAGGAAATAACGTTACATAAAGTGAAAAACTAAAAAAGATACATAGCATACAGGCCACACATACACTACCATTAAAAATAAGTCTGTTTTGCCCTGAGTCATGTAACTGCAGTACTTTACCTCGAAACTAATTTATTATCTGCAGAAGTTTCCAAGCAACATTATACAGTTTGGAGTCTGCACGTGTAGGAATATTTAGATTTCTCTCCACTCCTCGCTGGCCTTTCTTCATATATAACTACACCAGCCACTTCATTAAATACACGTATACAATCCAGTGTGATCCAATACAACAATATGGCCATATAATTGATAATTTTTTGCTGATTCTGTCAGAAAGGTATTTATTTAACCATTATGTTTGCTATTGAGCTTGTAGTTTGCAGTGGTGTTAATTTGGACTGCATTATATTGAGAGGTATGAAGTTTACACTTCATAATACATTAAGTATTACAATCAGTTCATGAGATTTGGAAAAACCCGCAACCAGACCCTGAAGATTCACAATCCATGCTTGCTAATGCAAAGACATTTACAGCACCGGCCTGTATAAGAATATACACTATAATAAAATAATAATAATAGTGAGCAATAATCAATAAAAACATAAAACAATCTTTAGTTGTGTGACATATACTCATATATGCCACACACACAGAACAAAACGACAAATGATAAAACATTTAAACGATTGCTACCCCCAGGGAGGTAATTTCCAAAACATCTACACTGTTCCAAGTGGCAAAGGTGTGATTTTCCTTTGAAATTTCTGGTTCAAATGTATTTCAAACATTGCAATACAGAGAATTTCTGTTTTCAGTACTCTGTCAGGTCAGTGTCACAGTGGAGCAGAATGCAACAATAGTTTCAGACACATCCGACTGTAGATGTAGTCAGAGGCAGTCAAGTTGGCATTAACATAATATCCTTTGATATTCAATCAAAGGATATTTAAGTTCATGACACACAGTATAATTTCATTTTAAGACTAGAAACATCCATGTAGCTTCAAGTGGATTCTTTCTCCCTGGTTAATTCACTGATGCTATCGTTGAGTGTGTCATTTTTCTTAAAGATGTGCTGTCTTTGTGTTTGCATGTTATATGCCCAGGCTCTGTCCACACCATGTCCCTCAATCTTGCAGGGTTTCCAGTCAGGGAAGGGAAAACGACCAGCTACCACTAAGGCATCATCAGGCAGCTCAGCCTGCAACTTCTGCTGCAACAATGAAAGCTGTGAACACAAGAGCAGAATAAAAATAACTGCAATTATGTCTGCACATTTAACATACATTTACTGAAATACTTGACCAACCACGGCCCATTTCACCTTTTTAATAATCTAACTTCATTACCATTATTACAATATTACTCACCACACTAGGAGCCAAAAACACTGTAATATTCTTGCATTCTGTTAAGTCGACCTGTGATGAGATACAAAGCAGGTGGTAAACAGGCCAGTAACAATATTAAAAATTAAACTTTAAATAGCATATATACAATGATCACATGTAAAAAAAATTCAAATGGCATCGGCGATATTGGTGGTTACTTAATTATTTACAAGTCACATCTGTGTCTGTTTATATGAAACTATTGTCAGCAATTTAGCAATTCAAGTATCATGTTGTTGCAATCATATTTTGTTGTAAGACCAATTACAATAATACTGTGAAATGTTGTCAGACCTTCCAGAGATCTTCTCGTCGGTATGACACTTTTTCATGATGGCCTGCTCTCCATGCATGAAAGCGGGATAGGCGAATAAGCCAGGGGTTGAGCTCATAACCAACAGCAGGCGTGAAACCCTTCCTATGGGCTTCCAAGACCTTAAGGGGTAAAAAATACAGTCAAAACCCATTGGTTACCAGCAAGAAAAGAAGGCCCTTAATACCTTGATTATACTTACAATGCGGCCATCACCAGATCCCAAATCAACAAGGCCTCCTTTTCGACCTCTGAGCAACGTCATCACATTATCTACTTGGGCTTTGCTGGCAGGAATGTACGGGACCTGGAAGATATTTTAAAGAGCTTCTGATACAAAAAATATCATCCCTCAAACTTTTTAGAGGTACAAGATGAATGGTTGTTGGAGTGTTGAAGATTAAGACCATACCTGCAGCTTCAAGGGGACTTTTCGGAAGCCAGGCTGGAGGATTCCCACCCACATGGCATAAACAGCAAGCCCAGTGCCAGCAGCTATCTGAGCAACGCCCCATACTCCGAGATGTTCTGACTTGAGGGCAGCAAAGGCCTCTTCTGGTGCATTATCATCCATTCCTGCCTGAAATGTATAGTGTTTAAGTATACTAAAACACACAGGAGTAGATGATAAGATACTTGCTTTTACTGTGTGCCCTTTATGACAGAAGGGCTCTGTGCATACACACTTCATGCAGCTGTATATTTCAGACATTCCTTGTATATGTAATTTCTTTATCATTTCGCCTCACGTCAGTGTACAGTAACATCTGGCGGACATAATTTAGTTTACTTTAGAAAAATAAAACTCATTAACATTTAGTTTAAGCTATTTTGATCTTAATTAACTGCATGCATGTTACTGTCATTGCTCTCAACCCGCCTGTGACACGTATGTCGACACTTTATGTCGAGGCTAGATTGAGACGTTCACTGACGTCCCCTTTATTATGTTTAATCACGTTTAATCCGACATAATGCAGCAGTACATATACGTGTATGTATATAACGTCACACGTGCGTGTATTACGAAGTAACAAACAAAAAAAATCTCATTGACCTGCAGGAGCCCGTGGGATAGTCCGTCTGCGAAATATTCCGTCTAACCCGAGAGTTTACCCACAGTAGTTCCGGTGTCCGCCCGGGCTAACACTAATATACAGTGTCGAGTTCAGTTAGATGAAGCAGTGATAGATTAACACTCTTCGTGCTTTTATACAACACTTAAAATAATTTGTTGTTCAATTAGAGCAAAATACTTTTATTTGGAAAAATAACATGTACATGAAATATTAATTTATCATCAGTCTGCACCTTACATATGAAACTAATGTTTTAGAAATATTTAATATCAAAATCTTTACTATCAAAGTAATTAGTAAAGACCATAACACAACATATACAAAGAATAATGTCTATATCTAAGTGGTCAAAAGGGATTGTTCTTGTCAGTCACTATCTGCATCATCGCTGATTATTCCCTGCAGGTTGGACCAGTCTGTTGCTCTTCTGCGCCCTCTCTGTGCATCTGCATCACTATCAGAGCCGGAGTCCAGAGTGCGCAGATATGGAGAGGAAGGAGGGGGAGGGTCGTGTTGTTCTTGCCATGCTGATGCTCTGCGCTTAGGTCGGCCTAAGAGAGGTATCCACAGCGGGTCTCATTAATAAATACTTTCATGATTTCATGATATGTACTGATGACTGCTTTCCACCAGAAAACTGGCAAAGCTTATAGTAAGAGACGTAAACACCAAAGAAAAAAGTTACCTTGTGTTGCAATGATGTTGCTGACATCAAGCTCAGCGATTTCCTGAGCTTCTTCTCTCTTCTTTCTTACTTTTTTGCATTTCTCAATAGATGGCTGGCCTGTGAAACACAGACACAGATTACTTTAAGCCATGGTTGAGTTAATCAAATTGTGTCAATAAAGAAAGGGATAAGAAAAGGATAACTGTTTCCTGGAGTTTTATGTCATATTGACACTGGCAGTTCTTGTTCTTTTCTAAATACAACAAACCAAAACCATCTCACGGTGTAGTATTTCAACAAATGTAGAAAATAAGGAAACAAGAAGAAAATGAACCACACTTGGGAATCCAAAAATTTGCAGTCTGAAAGCTGAACTTACCATGGACACCGAGATCTTCAAGCTCCTTCTTCAGAGCAGCCACCTGGGAGCGAACAGAGCGACAGCCTTCAAGGAGCTTCTTGTAATTCCGTCGAACTCCACAGAGACTGATGTAGCGTTTGAGCCTTGTGACTGCTTTGTCGTCGTTCTGCAGGAAGAATACAAGAACAGACAGATTGCATAAATGGTGTTTATCTGTCTGACCATATTTAAATTAAAATCATTTAACTTTACCTGAAAAGTACAAATTATAAAAATTCAAAGATAAAAACAACCATCAACATTTGCATTTTACAAAGCTTCATTATTGTGATTCTGATCCATAACTCCACTTGTGGGCTCACCTTTTGATCTTTGGCACTCTCCTCTTTTTTCACAGTTTTCTTTTTCTTCTTCTTCTTTTCATCATCTCGTGTCTTTTCTGTCTCACTGTCTTTTTCATCGTCCAGGGAGGGAAGTGATGAAGAATCTGAGTCGGAGCCGCTATTTTTCTTTTCTACTGAGACTTTATCTTCTGCATAAGAAAATAGAAAGTCATATCAAGTCATACAAAAAAAACCCTGACAACATAAATACATACACATTTACATACAAGATATGAATATATAGTTTTCATATTCACCCTTTTCACTGTCTGAGGAGCCATTGGCAGTGATTTTGTCGCTCTTTTCTGACTTGTTATCTGTGTCAGAATCATTCTCTTCATCGCTCTGTGGTGTTTTCTTTCCTGTCTCTTCATTCTTTGTAGTACTTGCTTCTTTTTTCACCACTTTTTTTGGACTGTCACCACCATCACTCTCTTCTTTTTCTGATTCACTTTTTTCTCCATCTGTAGAGTTTTCACTGTTTGTCTGTGCCTTACGACCTCCATTTTTCTTTGGCTGTGATTTTTTCACCTCTTGATCTTCATCCTCAGACTTAATTTTCTCGTCCTCTTCACTCTCCTCACTTCCTGTTTTGCAGTCCTCTTTATCCTCCGATTCTGACAGTAACCACAAAAGAGAAGACAACATTTCATGATTTGCAACAGTGCAACAAAATTAAGAAAAGATTAACAAACTTCACTGCTGACTGAGTGAGCTTATCTGAAACAGAACTTGCCTTCATTGACTGGTATGTCAAAGTTTAGTTTTAAGTGAAAAAGCTGACCTGTCTGCACCATGAACCACCTTCAAATCCTACTTGATCTGGGACTAGGACAAAAAATGACAAGAGTACTACTGCATGTTTATTTATTATTAATAAGAACTTCCAGTGCAGTAGTAATGTGTGAATGTGTATGAATCATTAGCCCCTAAAACTGATGCCATCAGTGTATGAAGTGCTTCTGTTGGATCCATTTTGTGCGGATTGTGTGCAGATTAGCCAATAATAAAAAATATTATTGCTTAAAGCTCTAGTCCTGCTATTAATGATCATCAGGACATTTTGCAGATATTACATGCATTAAAAAACAGAAAGGTTCTGACCTACCTGATGAGGAGCCTGACCGATAACGTGATTTCTTTGCTGTGGATTCATCTTCTTCCCCACTTATCACCTCGTCATTGTCCTTTTCTCTCTTCCTTTTGTTTTGGGGCTTCTTGGTCTCCACTTCACTTCCACTCTTGTCACTGTCCTAGCAGGAAAAAGACAAACAAACAAAAAAACCTGAAGATGGTAGCCGCCTGCAAAAAAATCCAAAAGACTCAAGCATAAACATTACAGGAAGAATTTGGATACCTGCATCCTACTGCTTTTCACCAGTTCCTCTTCAACCACCTGTTTCATGTAATTCTTGGCCTCCGGACTTAACGAATCACATTGCACCCGTGCCAGATATCGCTTTTTTAAAATTCGTAATGTCAGAGTGCTGGAATGAGATATTAGAAGGATTATATCAAGATGTGTGAACACAGACATCGAAATACAGCTGCGAACAATAACATGTAACACACCCACATTATACTGTGTGATTTAAAACACATAAATACTCTACAATGGGAAAACTTTATTTTTAGTACAACATTTCTACAGTTGATAAAAAACTACTATCAAAGTGAACAGTTTTTATTTATAAGAATGATGTGTTTAGGACAAATCACAGCAACCAAACGTTGGTGGAGGCCGTCCGACAAGAGCGAATCTGGGGCTGAGAGAGCTTCGTGACACCGAGCTGGGTGTCTTGATGTTGGACTAGTGAGTAACATTAGCTGGCTGCTGTGTCTTGTCTGGCTGTTAGCAAAGTTGTCCATCATAACAAATCCACATGTACGCTGTGGATTACATGCCATCTCGTAAGCTGTCCATATTTATCGCAGTGGGATTGAACTCTGAATCTGTGGGAGCTAATTCACTAAGCTAAGTATGCTGCAGCTGTGAGTAGTTAGATTACACCGGAGAAGCAGAGTATAAATGTTTGTTTATCTGTATTTATGTACGTTAGGGTGCTCTTGTTTACTGCGCGCGTGTAGACCAAAGTTGGCAACCGTCAACGTAAAGTGAATTCACGCGCACTGACCTGTGATCTTCTTCTCGATAAAAACAAACATTAACTCAAACTAATCTCGGATGTTTCAACTGTACCTGAGGTCTGGCTCATCGCGGAGTTCACCGCACACAAACTTGCGGATACTTTTCGTCTCCTTCTCTGACAGCATCATTTTGATCTGGGAACGTTTCTTTTTGGCGGCGAGTCCCCCGGACGTAGCCGGACGTGACGTCAGAGCAGCGCCACGCCCCTTCAGAATAAAAGAAGTTGTAGTTTTTGTAGAAATCTGTTAATGTTAGTTATATCACTTAATTTTGGTCGTTTTTTAAGTTTTAATCATCAGCGTTGAGTTTAATTGCTCTGTGCAATTTCTATCTTTTATATACTTTTAAACTAATTCTTTTAAAGTTTTTTTTTTATCTGTATTTACTTATGTCCTTGTGCTGCTCTAACGAGTATTTACATATAAAAACATAGATAATGTGCATGATGAAATATAAATGTATGTTTTCTATACATATTTAGAATTTAATTTCCATTATATTTTATTGTATGGTTTGCACTTCTGCCTATGATGAAGTGGGAAAAAAATAAAAATAATGTTACAGGGCAGTGTTAAATAAAAACTTGACTTATATTATACATAATAGGGGACAGTAACATCCAAATATCTTGTTCACTTGTGATCTGCAACATGTATGTATTGTCCGTATACACTTGAGGAAAGAACAGAAAAATGAGACCAAGAAGCAAAAATTGGATTTCAAAATTAATTTATTCAGAACATTCCCATGACCACTATTGGACGGAAGTTATTAGTGCATATTTTAAAGGTATTCCAAGATGATTTTATAAAGGGTCTGAGATACATATTGCTCTCATTCAACATTTCCTTTTCAGTATTCAGAGTGATTAGATTTACACAAGACACTGGTGAATATTAGACAGAAAATACTATCCTCTCCCTGAGGGAAATAAAAATACAACCCAGTATTAATTACCTTTATCATCACTGTATGGCCAATTACTTTAAGCAAATGACAGTGGTTTGGTGTAAGACATAAAGCGAGAGTGAAAGATCATGGCTCAGAATAAAAGAAAATATCAAAGAAATGGTCACGGTTCCTTTTGAAACATTTAAACTGAAATGTAACTTCACAATTGAGTCATTTACAGGAGTAAATTCAAAATCTGACGTGTGCCATTGAGTGCATCGTATCATTCCAAAAATTAAAACTCACTTGAGCACTAGTTAACACAAAGATTGCATACGTTAAATACCAAACAATAAATTAGGTTCATAAATTAATAATAAAAAAAAAAACATCTCGAAGCAACAGCAGTAATAATTTAACAAAAAAAAAAAATGGAGCTGCTCAACAATCAACAATCTCATTCAACCTCACTAAAAACGACTCAGTTTTATTCCAGTGTTAACAGGTCGAAGCTAAACTTGACCGTCCTCTGTTCATCACTGTCAGGCAGCAGATATCAGTCCAATTTATGAAAAGGCAACAGATGTTTCACAACCCGAATAAACAGACAGACACAGTGTTTCCTACGAGTCAAACAGAAGGAGGGTACCAGTGTATGTCACCCACATACACAGCAGGCTGTCTGCTCTAGGAATGAAATCCACCTGCAATTCAATAACTTTTCATATGCAACGTAATATTTATGCCAGTTTTATGTCCCAGGTATTTTTTTTTTTTTACACATTTCCTATTTAAATAATGTACAAAATGTTTTCTTGTAAACAGAAGCATTTTTCATCTCCGGACAACTCTTAACTTCAGTTACAAATAAGTCGTCAACCCCTACATGTCTGCAGTGACACATCACTAACTAGCTACCAAGCTATTGCTATGATCAAGGACCTCTTTCATTCTGCTAGCATCCAACAGAAAATGAACGTACGTGAAGTCACTCTCCCATGTCTTACGTTTTCACATTATTAGTCCTTATACACAGTTTGCTGACCGTGCCCTCTTTCGTCATGCATTATATGCCTCCTCACATGGATCCGTCTTACTCGCCTGTCGCCCCCCACGGCGCCCTCTTCCTCCGATCCTCCAGCTCCCAGTGATGACCCTGAGCCTCTTGAATCTAAAAGGTGTAAGCCTCCTGGACCAGATCCTCTGCCGTTCTCATAAATGAGAATATTGAGGGTTTCTTCAAAGATTCGAGCCTCAGGAAACTCGACCTAAAAGCACAGATGTTCAAGTTGTTCAAGGTAACTGGTTTAGCAACTGTGCTCACATTGAGCATTTGATTTGAGAGCAGCAAGACAAGCACGATGAAGTGTAGACTTTGTGTCAGGCTTACTTTGGTCTGCTTCTTCTCTGTGGCATAGACAATGGAGGTGCAGCATACTTCAGCAATCTTGCGTCCTTCACCGTAGAAAGACCAACAGCAGATTTCATCCCCAAGCACGTCTTTGACAAACAGGACACGGCCATTGAATCGTAGCACAAGTTTGTCAAACAGTTCGATATTCTTCAGCAGGTTGTCGTCAGAGTTGCTGGGAAAGACAAAGGGGTAACAACTGAGAAGATCAATGAGCACTTTGCACTTAAAATCCAAATAAATTGAGCTAAACAGTGAAGCAACCTGTGAGTTTTTACTTGTCTTTCACGCTCTCTCTAGCACACAATGAGCCTCAGTTCTTACCTGGTGTAAGAGTACTTGTTGTTTCCTCTGTTGTTCTGCAATTTTACTACCGGCTGTAGAGACAAAAACAGGAATAAATCTGGGTAACTGCGTGTACACACAAAAAAAGAAGAACCAACATATATTTCAGCTGCTAACCTGCTACGCACGTTTGTTTGAGATAAAATATGATTTACCTTCCTACATGTAGCAATCATCTTCTGTTCTTCTTTGGCTGAAGTGATCATCGGGATACGACACACAGTTTCAAAGACATCCTTTTGTTTCTGCCGGTAAACAAATAGAATTCATCAATCCTCAACGAACACTTCTTGTAAATATCACTTTACCAACTAACTGGATCAGAATAATCAATTCATAATTTGGTCTACATAGTGTTGAAGATAATATGAGACACCAATCATAAGACATCCAAAGTAATGCCAGGATGTTTCTTGTTTAGTTGATCTAATAGTTAAAACCTGGAAGAGTTGAATTTATTATGATATAAAACAAAACATAAATCTGTGAGCATATCTGTTTTTATATGGACGTGTTTGGTCCTTTGGTACTGATGAACTCTTAGAACTTTGCACAAATTCAACACAAAACCAAATGATCTATTTACCTGCATGGCACTGAGGCAGTGCTGGATGAGTCCTTGGACCCGATAGTACTGAGCCTCCTTCAGAACCTCGTCCAGTTCTCTGTGTTCCTCTGGAAGCGGTACGGAGCCATCTCGGAGGAAGTTCAAAACAAGTCCAAAATGTCGGCCACACCTATCCAACACTACCCAACCTGGGACAGCAGGGAAAATGATTTCAAGTCATTTAAATTCTTCGATAACCTTTGTCACTTTCTGTAGTAGGACGTGGATGTGGTCCTCACATCACAGATATCTAATCATTTTGAGCATCCAGTTATTTAATGTGGAAACAATCTTTAGATTCTGATGATCATTTCCATTCTGAGTCAGACTTGGTGGTGAGGACTCACTCAGGACTCACTCTCCACTCACCTTCTGAGTCTATGTTAACCTCCGTTCCTCCGTTGCATATGCTGCGCAGCAGGCTGTCTTCCTTGCTTAACGTCTGGACGGTTGTATAATGCAGCGAGCCGCCCACGTTTAATTTGACATACTTGCTCCCGAGCAGTCCTCGATTTCTGAGCTCGTCTGTGTTGTGGAAGGCGGGCTGGGAAACGGCAGACTGGACAGAGTCAGCAGCATCACTGCCAACTGAAGCCTCAGCAGACATGGGGCTGAGGAGTCACTTCCTGACTGTAACACAGAGGAAGGAGCAGGAGATGGGCTGTTAGCAGAGCAGGTCTGGACCAGAGCGAGGGATGGATTATTATTTATTAATGCAGATGCAGACACTTGCTTCTTCAGTCGTCTCATAAAAGATAACTTGTGGGGGAAGCACATAATGCTCTTCACCGCCAACGCAGGCTATTTCTGAATGTGAAGCAGTGTCTTGTGGTAATAAAAATGAGCACATTACAATTTGTATTTATAGAGAAGCAGCACAGACACCGGATGCGGCAGCATGTCCAGCATTAAATATTTACGATGCTGGAAGGTGGAGAAAAGAAAAACTAGAATATGAGGCAATTTATTATGATGGGTGGTGAGGAGATCTATCTATCTATCTATCTATCTATCTATCTATCTATCTATCTATCACCAAAACACTAAAGAAACTGTGCTGAGAACAATGCTGGAGCACAAACTACAGACCACAACATCTCCTTTGTTTGAATGAAAGACGGTGCTTCTGTTTATCTTTAAAGAAGTCCGGGAGCACAAACCTCTCTGATTTTAACTTTATAAACGTATTGATAACGACCATCACACCCATCGTGTGGCCTGTCTCACAGCGTCCTCAGCCTTTATTCATGCTACATTAGCGTGTCCTGACGTCTGCTGTCCCCCCGCAGTGTTAAATGTTCATCGGTACGTTAGCTGGCTACAAACCACAAAGAGCAGCGAACACCGAGATGATAGATGCTAACTCCGCAGGCTAATAACACGACACATTAATACTGTACTCACCACGCTGAACATCCAAGGGAGCTTTGAGAGTGAACCGAGCCGAGCCAAGACAGCTAAATGTGCATCAGCCCGCCGGCTAACATGAACCCAGATTAAATTCACAGCGCAGCTGATGTCCGAGAACTCATTTTAATCGCTAGCTAAATCAAAGTGGCTAACAACAAGCTCGCAGCCTGTTTTGCTGGACGCGCCCTCCTCTGTGTTTGTGTCGCTTCTTCAGTTTAACAATCAGAAGCTGGACATCAAAAAACGCAACCCGCTAAATTAAAAGCGGCCAATTCCATTGTCGGACATAAAGATTATTAACTGATGCTAACAAGAGAAGCTAAGTAGGTCACTCGGAAACGAAACTATCTCATCTACTTCCGCTGGTTTCTTCTTCTCCGTTCAGACGTCGTGTGAAACAGCAGCTTGTGTGCGGAATACTGCCACCCACAGGAACCGAAACGCGGATACACGCACTTTTTATATACCAATACACTTATATATTTACGTTAGTGCGTTTATATAGCTCTAACTCAAACAGTAACAGGAAGGTGTTTGGCATTTGTTTAATGGGCGTGTAGACAAATCCAAAGCGAAGTCTTTTTTTTGACTGTTTTATTTTGAAAAGTATGACCGGAAATGTTTGTCTGTGTTATTGTGTTTGCCTTGACTGACGCCGTTTAGAGTTACACTGCCCTCCAGTGGTCACTTCTGGGAACTGCAACACTGCGATTAAATTTGCGGCTAGATACACAGTAACGTTAGTTGTGTGGCTGCTGAAATAACAGTAACATTTTCAACAACAGCTCTCTATTATTGGAGACCAATCTACCATTCTAATGTTAATTTAGCATCAGGACAGATGACAGCGATACATTTCATATATTTCGTTACGAGAGCGTGCGGCCCTCTAGTGGTCACAGCGAAGACCTGCAACTACAGATTCGCCCAGGTAACGTGAATGCGGATACGAAACCATACTTGCATTTGTTACAGATTGTGTTAGTACTCTTGACTATTATCTGTATTTATTACGTAAGTTATTAACATCTACACTTTACAGTGCAGTCTAATGTGTCGCTTTAGAAATATCAATATGTACCGTAGCTTCACAGACCTGAGAATCATGGCGTTTTACCGCCCTCTGGCGGCCACAGTGAGGAACTGCACCACTAAATTAATCAAGTTAGCGCTAATACAACCAATGGACCGTGTTTAACACTTCCGGTAACTACTTTCAAAATAAAGTCGCCAAACCGAACGGACCTCACATCCTTTAGCGGGAATATTGAAGATATTTGTCTAATGTGATTATTATTGATTGTCAATATTTGTTAATTTGTTTGATAATCACACTTCTGGTGAAAACTTTTAATGCAATGCAATAGAAATAATCATATAATTACCAGATGACTGGATGAGTGGATAAAATCTGAAATATTGATAAACTACATGCCCTGTTTGTTTATTTAGTTTACTGTTCCTTATATTAACTATTTAACTTTACGTTTTACATCATAGATAATATTATTTTCCTGTTCTGATATTCAGGATGATTTATATGTTTTGTGTAAGTGCAGCCTCTTATTTTGAAAAAATAAAAGCTCATTTCTACAGTTTTACACCATTCAACAGAGACTTTATTTCCAGTTTAGCAAATAATTTACTGCCTTCAAAAGAGTGTATTCATATATGAAGCAAAGAAATGCTACTGATGATAAGAGAAGAATTAAGTCTACAAAGCAACAGTCTCCAAGATCCTTCATTTGGCACAGTGAATGAAACTACATCCACTGTTCAAACAATCAGTTGTAAATAAATACATAATGCATCACAGCAAGCAGCCAAGTTTGTAATTTTTCATCAACATAGTGCATACAACATCAAATCTGATAACAATGATAACTGTCAATAACTATAATGATAATGGCAAGATTGAGCAGAAGCAATATAATTTACAATCAGTGCATGCTCTAAGCATAATGACATTCATGTCCTCACCTTTTCTTATATGTCATGTGACACTGGGTGACGACGCACTCCAGAAACAGCGAAGAATAAAATAAACACTGTCTTTGTAAACAGTATTGCAACAACAGATGAAACACTTAGGGACATTAAATTATTTAACATTATATTTTGGCACTGAATTTTCATTACATATATAATGAAAATATATAACCTCCCACCACCTTGTATAAGTGTATATATGAGGCTTATATATATGTATATAATTTAGTATATATATCAACCTCAATCAATATTAAGTCAGATATTTACATTCAATTTGTGTGTGTGTATGTGTGTGTTACACACACACGCACACACACACAGACAGGGAGAGAGAGAGAGAAAGACAAAGTGAGGAAGCGAGAAACGACTGTGCTGATCACAAACTTTTCTCATGATAGAAATGAAAGTATTCTTCTAGTTTACTGTTTCACTTTGTAAAAATGTAACATGGCCACTCT
Source organism: Nibea coibor (assembly GCA_023373845.1). Taxonomy (NCBI): domain Eukaryota; kingdom Metazoa; phylum Chordata; class Actinopteri; family Sciaenidae; genus Nibea; species Nibea coibor. Next base: position 7,146,442 of record CM041727.1, read on the forward strand.
AATGAAAGAAAAACATTTGGTGTGTACTATATGCTCATGACTGCAACTTTTGATAGTTACAAATAAAGTATTGCCAAGTTCTCAAATGTTTGGGCCTCATAATAATTCACCTTAATAAATCAATCAATTTTGCCTTCACTCTTTTTCCCCTCTCATGTTCTTATGACTTCCACACTGTTATTTCTGTCTTTGCTGTCAATTTCTTACCCGTCATAAGGCACCAGTCCTAATTATACAGAAAGCTGGACCGTGAAATAGGACCCACGTTTGGCAAACCTCCGTGTCAGTGCGACAAATCAAAAGAAAGCACTTCCGCAATTGATAAACCAAAAAATACAGTGATGGTAAACCAGAAAGATAATTTAAAATGAATGATAAAAGGGGAGGCGAGGCCTTCTAGTACTAAGGAATTTGTTTTCCAAAAGAATCAAATCTTTTCGTGGTTTTAAATTCTCACCAGCATTTTCTCCTTTTAAATGGACACTTCATACTCCCGTGTGTCCTGTGGTCAAAGTAAGACACCAGTCAGTAAAAAGACAAAAGACTGTGAAGGAAAATATATACACGTGCAGGAAATTATTAGCCTTGTACTTACCCCGGCCTCATAAAGTGGGTTGTTGAAATCAGACTCGACTGTAATTGGACTGTAGGAGTGTGTGTGAGAAAGAGATTTCCAGAAGAGCGGTTTCCATTCTAGTCTGCATATGCTGTGAGTGAAATGACATATAACCACATGAGTAAAGGCGACAGCGTTCACGTTATTGTTTACTAAAGAGAAAATCAGTGTTACAACAGCAGATGTGTGATTGATGTGTGTGTAATCCCTTTGATTACCCGGGTACTTACTTTGTATAGTACATGTAGATTCCTCCAATCAGGAGGATGACCAGGATGATTGGCAGAATTATTGCCAAAGCAATGTTCTCACTCAGAATCTGATGGGACGGCTCGAATGACTGGGACACTGTGAAAGAGTTAAAAAGTCATCACAAGAAAAACTGATGTTTTGCTGTTCACCATGCACTCTTGACTTGGTTATTAATTACAGTGTTGTTTGTAAAACCCCCACTATTCATTCATTCATTCTTTTATTCCTTTTCCATAACTACCAATCCCAGATGACATTAGGCAAGAGGCAGGGTACACCCGGAGGTGACAGTGCTAACCACTGCACCGCTGCGCTGCCACTACCACCTCTAGATGGTACTAAAGTAGGTCATATATGTAGTGGCTTTAAATATTATGTCTAAAGAAACTTTGTAAATAAAAGAAAAGAATTCACCTTCTAATTTGTGATCATCCAAAAGCTCCTCATATGCAACTGTGTGAGATGAAGGAGGAACAAAATGAATTATTATAAATGACACCATGAAGTCTTAAACACACCTTCAGGCTCTCAACATATATTTATGCTGATCTAGATTCTGTTATTAAGATAAATCCACATGAGAAGTAATAAACTGTTAAAGGCAGCTGATGTTAAAAAGGTTAGAAAGTTCAGGACGGTATATGAGAATGGGGAGACAATGAAAACCTCTACCTTTGCAGAATGGCGGCGGGCTGTTCCACTGAGAGGGATGGCCGGGAACACAGCTGATAATGACCTCCCCGATAAGTTCATAGCCCTCATAACAGAAGAAACGCAGAGTTTCTCCTGCCTGGTAGCTGTGCTTGTACAAAGTTTGGTAACCATTGTCAGGGACGCCAGGGTTTGGGCACGGGTCATATTTTACTGTTCAGGGCACACAGACACACACAGAGGACAGTCATGACTTTGCAGTTAATGCCTAAACTTGCAGCGATACGCATGAGTGCAGGAGTGGGACTTACAGACACACTTTGGGCTGCGGTCGCTCCATTTTGGGGTGCCGGTGTCTCGTCCATGGCAGGAGATTTGGCTGGGACCTTCTAGCTGATAACCCTGGTTACAAGAGAAACGGACGACTGTTCCAACTGCAAAACCTGCTTCAGGGCGCACTGAGCGCGCTCCGTTTACAACCTCTCCTGGATCAGGACACTGCTGGACTGTAGGGAACAAAACAGGACACACATGACAAGATTTAACTTGATCCTGCAATTGGACGATGCTTCAATACAAAGAACAGAGGAGTGATAGCATGTGTGGAGTGTTTATGTCTCACCTTTAACACATGTAGGTGGACTGCTGCTCCAGGAGAGATCCCACTGGCAGGTGACGATATCAGAGCCACTGATGTCATATCCTGGTTGGCACTGATAGGTCAGCACACTGCCTCTCACAGGGGAGGTGTGGGACGAGCTGATCCAGCCAAAATCAATTTGGGGGAGGGTAGGGCAGGTGTCATTTGGCTCAACCTCTGCATGATACAGACACAGAGCGATGAAAAAAATGAAACGGTTGTTCATGATGAGCTCCACAGTAGTGACAGAGCTCACAGATAGACTTCTACATCAGGATGTTGTTTTATTCTAAATGTAAATGTGCAGGATTTGACCAGAGTGTGCACCTACCGTGATAATGAATGAGGAATCCCTGACTCAGGATGAAGCTGGAATCATCTGGATCACTTTGAAACTGAATGGTGACCTCTGACCCCCCAGACACAACCTGGAATCGCTCTCTGGACCCCAGGTATTGTCCGATCACATGGGACATGAGATCACGTCCGTCAAAAACGGTCAGCACATCGGTGTGGCGGATATTTAAACTTTAAAAAGGAAAAAACAAGAAAGAAAAAAGAAAAATGATGTTTCCCTTCAGAGAGAGATTTAAAAGAAGACATCTAACCACCTGAAGCACAGAGAGGACACGCAAAAGACAGAAAGCTGCAATATGATTTACTATTTTACTTATTATTACTTATTATTATTTTACTTGTTTTACTTTCAGTGTGGAACAGTTTACAGATCTACAAGACTGACATTAGGATGCTGTCCGGTCAAACTGTTGTTTGCACATTCACTGCACAGTATTTCTGTGTCACATATGCTGGATGGCAAACCACAAAATGTTGTCAGGATCAGATTATCTGACACATCAAACATCATGTAGCTGATCTTTACAATTTGTGCTCAGAGGATAGTGATTCTGCAAGCAACAAACACTTTGCTGGAAACATAAAACATTGAATACAAGGTTATGCAGTGCAACATTTTTGTGATTGTGGATAGAAGAACAAATAATACAAAATGTTGTAAACATGTCCTTCTTCTAAATTGTCATTGTCAACCTGTACAAGGTTGGATCGCTGGCTCTGGTACATTGTATTACATTGTATTGCACGTAATAACAACCCTTCTAGTTATGTGGCCTGTTGAGCTCAGTGAACTTGAATGAGCAATACTCACATCTGGACATCCAGTTCGATGCGTTTCTCCTCGTTACCGTGGATCTGCCACACACAGTCTAGCCCCTTGGAGTAGCTCTGGGGCCAATCAGGAGAGAGGATGGTACCTGAAGGCTCGGTCAACTCCCCCCCGCACAGAGCTTACGGGGCAAAAGAAAGGAAAGAAACTGAGGTGAGAACGTGGACTGGGAGACCGAGAGAGGGATGAATTAGGAAATAAATTAGAAAGAGAAAATCAACTGGATAAAAATTAAATATTAATGGAGGGAAAGGAAATAAATAAAGACACTGAAACGATCAAGGAGAAATGATAAAGAGGGCACATAAAGAAGAGAGATGTGATGAATCGTAGCGACACATACGTGCTGTTTCCATGGCATCATTAACTTATTTGTTTTTTATCCTGCAGATCAATTACAGCGTATGATCAAGTAAAGAATATGAACAATGATCACTTTGACACTAATGGCTCGTTGTTTCGCATTAAGCACAGCAAGTTGTAGCCTTAGCAGAAACACAACACAAAGCGTGTCAGTGAGGAGGTGACAACTCCAGCGTGCAAACTGCAGAGATAGGAGCCAAATGTAGCACTTCTATTTATATGCAAACCCACAATTTTGCCTGTGAGAACACATTCAATTAGATTTTGTTTGGGGGACGCTGTTGACTTCACATACAATGCAAATACTTGCTGTCAAACAAAGTGCCTCCTATTCAAAAGGAAGCCTGAAGCTGTGAAGACACACACACACACACACACACACACACACACACTATAAACACTTCCTTGGGAACATTTTAACCACAGCATTTGTCAAATATGTTTCAGAGAGAGAGCACAACGGGTGAACATGAGCAGTACAACACCACCAGGACTAAATACTGGACAGCAACAAAGAGATCTATAAAATATGAACAAACACAGATACATGTGCCTCCTGCTGATCATTCATCTTGTAAACAGTTTCAAAAGAGATTGCCCTCTGCCACACATTCATACTCAGGAAAACCATGAAAACGCCTCCTCCCTGTCATACAGAGCACTACATCGCTGCTACTTGTGCTTTCCTGCTAGTGGAAATATCCCAAAGCATAGGCTTTCACATCTTTAATGCTGGGTTTAACACCTGTGTTTTTATTCAGCGCCTGACCCGGAGTAATTTCTCTGCCAGTTTTATATCTGCCACGCTCTCCCTGTTGCTCTCAGTTTTCACAGCATGCCAGCAGATCAGCACATGAGTCAGTGTGTCTGTAGTCTTCAGGCTACAACATCTTGAGACTTCAAGCATCTATCTCAACATAATTAAGTTAGAATATTAATGAATTAAATGACTTTCGGGCTTCATGGAAAAACTCAAAAAACAAAATCCATGTGTTCAGGAAATATGGATTCCTAGAAGATATCTGATTCAGTTTCATTTTCTAAGGTTGACATATTACCAAATTCACTTATTTCAAATACAACGAAAGGTCAACCCTGAAACTTACCTTTGCACACAGGCTCGCTGTCGTTCCAGTGGGGACTGCTGGGGTCGACACACTCAATCGTCCCTGAACCTTGTTCCATGACAAAGCCTGGAGAACAGGTGAAGGTAACAGTGGTGCCCAGCTGATATGTGATGTCACTGCTGCTGAAATTTCCATGAGGCATGTAGGGCTCCCAGCAGTGTTCATCATCGAAAGCTAAAAAAAGCAGATAAAAAATAAATGAGACGCAGTGTGTGTCTGTGCACACTGGTCAGAAGCAAGAGCATTTCTGTGTTCCCTATGTTTTGTTTTCATATTCTAGCAGTCGTTTTCCAGATCGATGATATTAAGCGATCATTTAATTGAGAAGGGAGTGTGGCTTGTCACTTGGGATGACGCAGAATCTCAAACCGTCTTGGCTGGAAAAAGCTCAGGTGTAAGATACTGAAAGCTGAAGCAGCGAGTATCTCCAAAGCATTAAATAAATCCCACTGAAGCATAGGCAGACTGTAAGCACTTCTGTTACTCATTACGTATGTATAAAAAACAAACTGATGAGAAGAAAGCCTTAGTTTTCTACATGGCTGTAATCTATTCTATGTAACAAAATGATCTATTAATAAGTTAATTATCTATCCAAATGAACTCATAACATAATCTGTAACATGTGGCTAGTCACCGCCAAGGCTTTTAAAATCGTATAATTGAATTTTCAAATGAATCATCCCTAACTCGTTCAGGCAGAATGCTGACCCAGGTATTGAATATTACACAATATTGAGGTTGGAAGGATATGCAGCTCTGCCGCTGCCTTTGTGTTTTGCTGAATGTGGAAAAAACCTCATGTAGGGAAACACATGCAGGCTGAGTATCTGAAGGCTCACCCTCGTATCGCAGAGCCAGAAGCAGAGGGATGGAGGAAGAATCAGCTGTGAGCTCCAGGTACAGTGTGGAGCCCTCACTCAGCAACCCACGCTCTGGGACATCATCCATGTCTGAGTCAAAGAGCGCTGAAGACAGGGAGCTGTTTCCACTGCGCACAATTAACCTGTGAGGAACAAAGATGCCAGATAGTAAGCTTGAGAAAAAAGGGAGATGCTGTGATCGCAGTCTGAATAAGAATACTTTCATGTGCATTTATAGCAGATTGAAGGTTACCAGCATCACACGGCACTGGTGTATATTTTAGCTATTTTTTCTATATAAAATGTGAAATCAAGAACATTTTTTCCTCTTCTGTGATGTTTAAATGAAAGTTTTCAGTTAGGATTAGATAATTGTAAGGGTTTGTTCTGAAACTTTAGATATAGACAAACAATTTTATTTTGGTATTATTTATGATAATTACCTGTAATGTTTGCATATCATTAAAGAAAGATGCTGGGTAGTGTGAAATAGAAACAAATAGTCTACCTAGCCTACTTGGGGAGGAAAACATTGCATTATGGGTGGAAGAAAAAGAAGCATTAAGGGAATAAAAAATAGGACAGCACTGCAAAAAGTCTATTGTCTAACGTCTAACATAAATCTTGTAGCTTTAGAGATGTGAAATTTTAATTTTAATTAGCATGCTTTAAGTATGCTTTGATAAAATGGATTTCAGTTCAACTGAACATAAAATAAAGGTCAGAAAAATAATGATCTGACTGACTTGGAGATTTTTTTAGGGTTTGTGGAAAGAAACCAGAACAAAAAGTACAAACCTGATGATGGGATGATTCTATGATATATAAACTAGTGGAAACACAAACTTACTTATCATCATCCTCATCCAGAGCAATCCTCTCAAAGTGTAGGTGGAGTCTGTGTCCCTCTTTGGCTTCTATCAACCAGTGGCAGCTAAGATTATTTCCATTACTGTGGTTGCTGACAGATGGAGGTGGTGGAGACAGTATTCGGCCCACTGTTGCGTTACGAATCCACCCTCCACAAGACACAGCTAAGGAAAACGAACATATTATTTTCGAAAGACTAGCAAATATTGTAACTGTTGATTCAAATCCAAATCAGTTTACTGACCGACACATTGTGGCTCAGGGGTGCTCCAGTGTGGTTGTGTTGTGTTAACACAAGTAGCCACCTCATGGCCGCGAACCTGGAAACCAGGATCACAGTGGAAGTGTGCCAGACCTCCAGGGTGGATGTCTGTCACGGTCACACCGCCGCCCTCAGGAGACAGGGGGAATGGGCAGGACAGCAGAAAGGCTGTTGATTTTGATGAAACAGGATGGGAATTAAATTTATTTTGTAAAAAGGAAGATAAAGAGTTGAGGTTATAGTTCAAAAGGATCTTTTCTCACATAATTTAATATATGCTTTACTTGTGAGTTACTAATCTCTGCACTCTGATCATACATCGCAAGCATTTCTAATTCACAATTTTACATCATTTATTTCTGACCCCACAGCTTTCCCCTTCACATTTTATATAAGAATCATCTGTCATCATGGGTCTTCTTTTTAAGTTGCTACTGACGAATCACTCAAACTTTTCTTTTGCTTTCTAAATTTCTAATAAATGTTGTATTATAATTCTTCATATTGAATGCAATCCACACTGCAAAGCTCAATCTTGCTTGGCTATGGTTATGGTGAACAGCTGAGAAATGTTCCTAGCTTTAAACTCCAAAATTTGCCAGTGTTGGCAAATGTACAGCACAGTACTGTGGTCCGTTTCCTGATTTTGTCCCTTGGTTTCACATCTACCGTGCTTGTGTGCTTTTAAATATGAATGCATGCAGGTTTTCATTCCAGCCACAGCAACTCTGATTAACACTGCTTCACGCAGAGGGGAAAAATCACCAAAATGATCTTACCATTTGACAAGAAGTTAGATCAGTGAAAAGACAATTTCTAGTTATTTTCTGAAACACGAATGGTTAATTTACCTTGATAGTGCAGGCTGAACACGCCATGGTTGCTCTGTCGGAGACTGCGATAGTGTATTTGCACCTGGTTGGTTGTGCTGCGAATCACCTGACCCTCTCTCATCAGGGTCTCGTTGGCTAAGAGCTCCGGTCCCAAACCTCCAAGCCCCGTAATTGTCAGGGACTCCTTCTTAGAAAGGTTCACCTTCCTCACCTAGAGGAAAAAAGAGGAAATAATGACATGTAACCTGCTCTGACAGCCGTCTTTAATGAATATATTTGCCAAACAATTCAGTAACAAGTAGAACATTTACTGATCTACAGCCTCGTCTGCCACTATTTATTAGACTGAAATCATGACACACAGGCCTGAGTATGTTTCAAAATTTGTGTCTAAGTATTATTTTTGTATTGTGTCTTTATACAACTGATCATTATACATTGGAAAAATGCACTTGAGAAAAAGGTTGTTATTGAAAAGAAGAATGTTTATAGAGTCATAGCAGTGCATATTACCTGAATTTCTACACCATAACCTGCATACACAGTAATGCTGTAAGTGCATTCCAGAGGGGAAAAAGATGATGTTGATGCCGGATCTGGTGACTCAACAACATCCTCCATTGCTGACAAAGTTGCATTGCATTGTACTGTGATGAGAGGGAAAGGACAAGAGAAGGAAAAGTAAAAAATGTGTGTTGAGAAGTACATCAGCTTTAGCAAATATACATAGTACTATCGCTCTCTCTATTTCTTTTTGAGTGGTGAGAGATCATAGATTGCATTTTTCCTTAATTATATTTTCACGGCCATTTGAAGGAATTTGGCAATTAGGGAGCGAGGTGCACCCGCGTTAGAGTGGGAAATGAATTGGGATTACATGCCCACTTAATATGTTAAGAGTTGTCATTAATGATGGACTATCAAATCAGCTCTTCTCGTCCCTTTAAAGTATTTCCCTTGCCACTACACACGCTAATAGTCTGTTTTCTTAGTTGCCATCTGTATTTTTAGGTGATAATTTAAGTTACATTTGGCTAGGAAAAATACCAACACTTTGTCTTTTGCACACACTTCTTCTGCATATTCCATCCTAGGAACCTGTTTTTTAAATTGGGGGAAGAATTGTTGCTGAGAGCATTCAGTGATGTAAAGATGGGAGAGAAGTTACAGCGTCTTTTATTGAGCTGTGAACTGTGTATCCACTGATTCATGAAGATGCCTGATCTCTGCTGCACAAACCAAGTATATAAAAGCATACAGAACCAAGTTCTAAAGCATATAGAAAGCACAATGCTTACTACTGGTTGCACACAATTTATTGATTGTATTAATTGAGGCATGTGTACTTGTGCTGGAATTAAATGGTCACATGGAAGCTTCCCTCAAATTAGAGGATGCAGATGGGCCACACATACTTCTTCTGCTGTTGTCAGATGTAGCACGATGCTGTAGTGATTTAGCAAACTGAAAGGAGGACCTTGATCTCCCAGGCAATTATGTCTGGCTGATACTGACAAGAATTATAACCACAGGAGGTCAGACTCTGCTTGGCTGCCATTATTGCTATAATAAAATAAAAACTGTAAAACTTTGGCATCCACATAAAGGCATTTACTGGTCAAGGAATGTATAAAATAATAATAAGGTATGCTTGGGTGTGCATCCTTCAATTTAACTGACAAAATAGCACAAAGCTGTGATGTTAATCTCTTTCAAGCTAATGTGCAACTTCTTCTACTAGGCAGAAAAAGTAGCTCAGCTAATTTGGAAAACACTGAAATTGTGATATGGTAAACATATAACACACACATAACTGCCTGCTTTATTGTCATTAATTGGCAGTATGTAGTTGCCAGTAAATGTACACAAACTCAATTGGGTAAAAATGAAAAGTAATTCCTACCAACAAGTACTGGCTGAATTGAAGCACTGCCTTGGGAGAAGCAGTGATATGTTGGATTTCGCTGCATTAAATTAATTTATTGACTGCAAATTATTGACCACCACTTGTAAAATAAATGGCATCTGGCGAGGAAAGAGTTTTACAGCCCATTTGGCTAACGATACACGGCAACAAAAAGCGTCCGTTAGAAGCATCAGTAAAGGGAAAACAACCCAACACTTTTCATTTATATGGAAGTTTTTTAAAAGTGACATAAGGTGATTCAGTGTGTTAACTAAGCGTGTAGGCAGGTGTGACTAAATTAAGACTCTGGCCACTTGTATACACTACAGCAACAGGATATAAGGTAAATGAGCTTATTTGCTCTCTTGCGGAGAGGTTCTGTAGATTAAATACTGTTTGTAGCTGGACACACACACACACACACACACATTTCACTCTGTTTTAATCAGCTGACCCACCTCCTACCTACTCAATCACATTTACTCAACTCTCATTTGCAGATGATGCTGTTGCTGTGGTGTCTTTTATTTCATGACCAGAATGAGTAAGAGCTCTCATCCACTCGACATGAGGGCTGCACAGGCACCTCAGCCAAGGGAAATGCTGTAATGTTGTCTCACTTAACTCATTCATACAGGATACTATTCTGTTCTTCATCATGACGGCATTGTTGACTGATTGATTTATCAAATTAAAATAACAGGAGTGATATTAGTATCTGTGATTCCACCTGGTTGATTCTCTTAATAAGTTGTTTTAATAAGTTTTATGTTTGTAATATTAACTAAGACAAAGACAAAAAGTCTATTTTTCATTCTAAAGATCATCATTTCTTCTAGTATGAGTCCTTGCCCCTCTTGTATGTTTCAAATCTCACTTTTCTCGCAGTACATCTTGTCCTTTCTGACTGATTGCTGATGAGATAATAAGAGAGAATTTTAGTTATTATCATTAGATCTCAGAGAGAGCGAGCTATAGGACAAAAAGTAAATGCGTTTGTGGTTCAGATGGCCACCTAATAACAGACCACTTCACTGCCCTGTGCTCTTTCCAGTGTTATCTGTCCTAACCATCATCTAAGTCAAAGATACACATCTTTATATGAGACTTAATACTGGTATATCTAGCAGGAGACACAGCAGTTCAGACTGGTAAAACAATCTTCGGTATATTAACTCTTTGCATTGTGTCTCCAAAAGTTTAAACTATGAATCCTAAAATGTGGAAATATGAGAAGCAAATTGTTGTTGCAGAAATAAGATCAGAAGCTTGGTATTAACACATATTGTTACCAAATGTCTATGTTGTAATATTGGCTGTGAGCTAAAAATCTAAAATCATTACTGGATAATGCATGTGTTACACAATGCCACTTCATATTATTAGCAGGTAAATTGCTGCATTAATATAGCATGAAGCTAGTTTGACTCTGTAGCTAGCTGAAAAATAGCATTAAATCTTGAAAAACTGGTTCTGCAAAAGTGTTGAACTTTTCTAAATAATATAAAGAACATGTAGATCTTTTTCTTTACAAGTAACTCACATGTACAATAACCTGTTGATGTTTCACCATGAATATTTTATGACAACATGTTTCATGTTTCAAGTTCTCCTTGTTACTCTGAGAGCCCGGGAAGAGAAATTATTAAAGTCATTCAGTAGGAATTTCTCGTCACTGCTGGCCGCACTAGAAACTGATCAGCTCTAATGCCGCGGGTGAAATTCTAAATTATTTGTTCAAGTTGTTTTTCTTCACATTGCTTCATAAGAAGTTTAACTTGCGTCAATAAACAACCGAGACTGAAGGGGAACAAGGTGGTGGCATGCAAGTACCTGGCATGTGCATTGTGGTTATGGTGGTTGTGGTGATCAGAGTAGTAGTTGTCTCTTCCTCTATGGGCAGCGAGGACATGGTATTCCTTGATCCTGTCTGGCTGGCAGCAGAAGAGGAACTTAAAGCTGTGGTGAGCAGCCCTGGTGATATGGCTGTTGCTGTTGAATCGGTCTGCCCGAGCCCGGGCACAGCCTGCGTTGGGTTGGTGGTAGTACCTGCAGAGTCCAAAGGTTCAATTCAATGTTTGTAATTTCCAAAGAGCAATTACCTCCATTACATTACCAAAGCCATACAGGCCTGTGTTAGTGTACCTGTGCCTGCAGGCGCCTCTCCTAAGTATTCCTTACTCTGCAGGGCAGCATGGATCAGGTCACCCAGAGGGTAAGAGTCTGGAGTTGATGTTGGTGGTGTATCAGGCTCAGGGGTCATAAAGCTCATACCTGAAATAGCCAGGACTAATTATTACGTATTATTTGAAAACAAAAGGTAAAAAAACAGCACATGGCAAGCAAACTGCACTGTAAATAACACTCGCTAACATGAACTAAACACTCTGCCTTAGAGTCCATAATTATGCATGCAATACAGAAGACACATACACACTTATGCACACACACAGTTACCTGAAACTAGGTGGATCATGGTGACAGACAGCGTCACAGCAAGGCGTGTGAACCCCATGGCTTTGGATAAAAACTGAATGACCTGAGAAGGTTAAAGCGGGCAGATTAATTACTATCATGTACAATGTAAAGAGAACAATTACTGTATCTTGTACTGTAATGTCATTGCTTATTAGTAGCGTGTAATTAGTGCATGTTGCACAAAAATAACCCACGTGTACCGGAGTGATAATGCACAGCAATGTATTTGTCCATTTATTTAATTTTTTTAAAATCGTAATTCAGGTACAGAGAATATGTTTACATCACACAGGCCACAATGACTCGGATTAGAGGATGCGATTTGATAGCCTACTGTAAAAGCTCAGCTCCGTCAATCCGGAAAATATCAATTTTGTTTATGCTACATAAAGGTGTAAATGACAATTCAATAAAAGCTGTCTGTTACAGGTCCGAGAAAAGGGAACGGGTACACATCGCACACGGTGTAAGGTTAAATATTCAGGCTTCCCTCTGCATTTTCTCTCCCAAATCTGCAACAACATGCCCGAAAATGCGCTATTCCAAAATTCACCAAACGAGCCTGCCCTCAGCGCAGGTAGACTCTAAACCTTATTCTATTATCAAGCTGTTAATGGTGATGTGTCAAAAAGCACCTCCGCTCTTATTCAAGGCGTTTCCTCGGTGAAATTACCAGCCTGATGTGTGACAAAATGATGGGGCTATACGAAGCAGCATCACTCGCACCTCCCCCGGCCCTCTTTGTGCGGAGGACGATTTTTTTTGGCATCAGTCATCACTACAGTGAGACCGACAACCATCTCAGCAACGTTGAAAGGTGCCTACCCGCTTACCTTTATCTTCCAGAATGCGTCCTGTGTTCTGTTACTTGGACTGTATCCTGTTGCTTTAGGCCCCGAGAACACGGCGGGGTTTGTGCTGGTGAGATGCCCCTAGCTGGTTACCGTGTGGTTGACGCATTCGGCTATGATGTGAGGGCATTTGTGTTGAAGCTTCAGGTGCGCCCTAGCGGCCGCGCGCGGTAACTGCAGCAGCGCGGGAGAGACATCCACATTTTGTCTGTGGGCGCTGGAGGAGCTGTCCACCAGCACGGTGCTGAATCCGAAACAACGCAGCACGGTATATCAAGGTAATCAGACGGAGATGTGCGATGCGGCACGCAGTGTATGTTTGATGATTTAAAGGCCAGCATGTGCCACACGGGTATGCATGGCGAACATTTTTGTGCCGTGGTTTCCTCTAATGGGTGGATGTTTGCGCTAACATGGAATGCGGGCATTAAACATGAGCCAGCTGAGCTGTGGGGGCTGCTGGTGCAGAGCAAAAACAAAATGAATGCTGAGGCGACTGCAAAAAAAAAAAAAAAAGAAAAAGAAAAAAAAACAACAACAAAAAAACAAAAAACGGCACAAGTGCACAATTTATGGCACACCTTTGATGCGTAACCGTGTTGTTTCCAGTGGGCAGTATCATCACTTAGCATGTAACTGATGCAACTACGAAACGAATCTGTTGGAATAAGCCTATTAGGAAAGAGCCCTCCCACCTGAAACACACACCCGCGCGCACATGCATGCACGCGCGCACACAGATGTTTTTTTGCTCGTTGGCAACAGTAGAAAAGAAAATTCTAACTGTCTAACTCTAGCACACACACACACACACACACACACACACACACATTATCTTTGATCAAATCAAGTGTAAATCAATTTTACAGATTGAATGCTCACAGGACAGAGTTTTGCCTGCTCTGTTATCTTCTACTTTTTATTGCGTGTAATAAAATCACAGATGTGACAGAAATCTGATTAAACACAAATGCAATGCATTTAGTCCACTTTGGCACTGGTGCAAATGTTTAGTACACTTTACATTTGAAGAGACACACAGTAGCATTGTCCATCCATCCATCCATCCATCCATTTTCTGTCACTACACATTGTTGACAAATGTTATTAATTTGTTGGCAACAACAACAGCTGAAAGCTGAAAGTAGGCTATGTGAACAGGGACACATTTTTAAACCAATAGAAAAGGGCAAAGAAGAACACAATGATTTCATTTCATTAAAAGAAAGAAATAGATATTCTCTGAATCGGCAGCCAAGGTAACAGTGGAGATGTAAAGCCTTGGTATGATTTGAGAATATTGACTGCTGTGAAATCTTTAGCTACACCCACTGCTAGTTCAGAACTTACATAACACAAAAAGTCAGCCTCAGAGGCAACTAAACCAAAGTGTCTTAGCCTCTGTGATGCGCCAACAAACTGTCAAAATGTTTCACTGATTTCTTCCAAGTGCATGGTGGGATAGGAATCAGCTTCTTATGATAGGTGTAGGTAGGTATGTATTGGAAAATAGAGTCTTTCAGTTCTTTACCATGATCTCTAACAATTTGACAAGCCAGAAAATGTATTTTTTAACAGTGGGAAAGACTGTCTGAGAATGCTTACTCCTGTTGTTTTTACTGTGTAAATTAAGAGCCCCATCATCAAGGCGAGGAGTTTGGGGTGTAGAATGTCTACAGTCACCTACAGAATTAGTTCTAGGCCAGTATAAACACATTGTTTGTGTATGGTGCTTAAACTAATCTCTTAATTGTTATGCTTCTTGTTTCTTTTTCAGTACTTGTGTCTCACAAATTTAAAGGATGCATTGGTCAATGAACACGCTACCTTTGCCTCCATATGTTGAGCTGGGTGTCCATTCACTGAGTGGCCTTCTGTGGACTCTACTATTACTTTTTCTGTGGCACTGTTATCGGATGGGCTCTGACTTGCCAATCCCAGGCCATGCACATGCTGTAAAGCTCAAGTCAGGCTCAAGACGGTCCATTATGTCCCGTGGCGGTAGCTGTGCTGGAACAAAGTGTAGTGCCCGATCCAAGCTGTCGAGGAGTGATCAAATTACTCCCTTTATTTCCATGGAAACAGAGGAGGACGAGGAGCAGGGACAGGGCTACCTCACCCCAGTGCTGAGTCATGCCTTGTTCCCAGCCCAGGCATCTGCAGAAGCCAAGAAACTGTACGCAGCACTGCAAGAGTATGCCAAGCGTTACAGTTGGGTGGGCATGGGACGCATTCATAAGGGTCTCCGTGAGCAGGTACAAATTTGTTCCATGCAAGCTATAACATGGCACTTTCTATTGGCAGTAAATCGTGTTGTCCATTCATGTAATGCGTTCAATTTCGTTGTGGTTGGTTTGTCAGGTAACTGCATAATTTTATGTAAAAGTAGTCAGCACCTCTTTTGTTTCAAATTAGCTAAATCAAGGAAATATTTTCTACAAACAATGTAGGGCGGAAACATTGTCAAGAATTAACCACTGATTTACTCTCACTGTAGGTCAGACTGAATGATCACTCTGCTATACAGAAGCCTCATCTCTTCTTCCTGCCAGATGTCCCAAGTGTTCCTTTCTTTCCCCGTGATGCTCATCGACATGACATTGAGGTGTTGGAAGCCAACTACTCTATAATCTTGGCGGAATTCAAGGCAGTTTACCAGCGGGGCATCGACCCAAAATTAGGCTGGACCTGTATGGGACCAAAGGTACACAACAAAATAAAATCTTTCAGGCCCACTATGATAAAGGGGCAGACCAATGATAACTTCCAAGCTTTGCATAAAATATATAAATATAAAGAATTTTAAAATATTGGTGATGCAAAGTATTATTTGAAAGACCCTGGCCCAAGCTGAAACATACAGCTGTATTGTGCTGGCTAATGCAAAGGATACAATTCATTGACATTTCAGTCATGTGTTTCATTGTCTCTTCCAGGGCCAGGCAGTGTTTCCTTTGTACAGTGCAGGTGTCTGTGTTGCAGGAAACTGTCGCTCCTGTCCTTGCACCTACCGGACACTTCTCTCTCTCCGTACATTTATAAGCAGCAACTCACTGGGATCTGCTGGATTTTGGTTACTGGGACCTGGAGCTACATTAGGCAGCTCATATGGACCCACCAATACACGCTTACGTTGTCATCTTGGTGAGTATTAGAAGAATTGCATTCAGTGTGGTTCACAATCTTCAAAATTGACTGATACTAATACTATACTGGAATTTGTTGCAATGCAGTCTGCTGTATCTGCTCCAACTTATAAAACTCAACAATATGAACCAGAAATGATCACAGTATGGACAAAAACTCACCCAATAAGAGACACAGATTTACCTTCTAAACCCACCTGCATCTACTGACATACAGTAAATTTGCATGGAACTTATTTTCCCCTCGTTTAGCAGGATACCTCTTAGCAAATGGAGGGTAGTCCTTGACTGCCCTTAAGGTGATTACTTTCCATAGTGCCTTGGCACCTTGTTTGCTTCATTCATATGCCAGTACCTCCTAGAATACAATGTCTTGTGCCAGGGACTCTGACAAAACATTTCAGACAAATCAAGGTACAACATGATTTTACTAGAAATACAGAAAGAAATATTCAAAGTAATCTAAATTGTTACAAATACACTAGCGAAGGTGATTGGGACACAGCTATTATAGGGTTCAATATACCATGGTGTGCTTTAGAACAGTTACTGTGCAACTAAAATATTGTGGTCAGGAACCAAAATAATAAATAAATAAATAAATAAATAAATAAATAAATAAATAAATAAATAAAATGACCTAATAAAATACTAAACCACTGCATAATGTGATACTTTGTAGGTCAGAGTAGAGATTCATTTCCCCTTAGCCCATTTTACGTGGTTATCCATCTGGCTATAATCCCCTCTGTTTTAAACATAGACAGGGGTGGAGTGCATAGCCTTCTTAGCTGAGGGATAACACAACATTTTGTTTAGTTTAAAAACAGATATCACTTTTGTAGGTCTGCAGACTCCACCCTCATGTGAGCTGGTGGTGGGAGGGGAGCCTCAGTGCTGGTCAGAGGGACACTGCCTCCTGGTTGATGACTCGTTCCTTCACACTGTCTCCCACAAGGGTTGGTGAATCACACAAATTTTGAAAAAATGTTGACTTAAGGTTAAGGCAAATGGTTATACATAAATTGCCATGAGAAACAAACACATTTAATATTCATTACTATTATAATTTTTTTTTTACCTTAAAATTGCATTTATCTCTATTTCTGAAGGGCCTCCAGATGCTGGACCTCGAGTCATTTTGAGTGTGGACCTCTGGCATCCAAACGTGGCTGCAGCAGAGAGGCAAGCATTGGATTTCATGTTCAGCCCTGACCTTTGAATTTGCTCCTGCACTACCAATAAACAACATGCAGGGATGCCTTACCTTAGCCCTGCTTGTTGGGGGTCATGCATCTCATTCCAGTCGATGAATCACTGTGTGAATCTGCCCTAAGAATTACACAAGCCATTAGCCACACTTTCAAGTGGTGTTTGATTTATGGTCTGCACTAGGAAGACACAGGAACACATTACTATGGATGATGTTGGATAACAGCTACATACTAGATACTTTGATTGCAAATTGACATCACTTGAAAGCACAATGAGAGCTAACCTAAAAAGAGCACATCAGGTGTTAACATTGTAAATCTTACATCATATATTATGCTTGTGAATGCTATTTGCATGTGAAACCTATCTGTCCCGATTACTGGACGTTTGTTTTGAGATGCCAATGCATGTGCACATATGCCTCCAGGATGGAAAGGCCATTAAAGTCAGCCTGGGATGCTTTATTCTGAAATTTACCTATGGGTCAACCAAAAAACTGTGAAGACAAAATCCTACAAATTTAGATTTCTATTTATTTTTGTTTTCTGAAATGAATGCCAAACTGATCAAAACTTTTGCATACTGTGGGTATCTTTTCTCTTCGTATTACTATCCTCTGTGTATGGCTGTATGTTTTTTTTAATCTATAAATCTATTAATCTATTTTTTCTTTGTTTATTAATATAATTGGTGGTTTACATATTGTATACGCAGGGTTTTTTGTCACTTTTGTTTTTCTTGGAATCCAAACAACAAATAAATAACAAATAAATCAGTTTTGACTCAGAGTCTAAATCAATAGAGTAATAGAATAATACATGTGTAGGTACACTTTTGTTGATACAATATGCTTGGATATGGATATAACATATCATACATGATTAATGAGTATGTCTTTGACTTAAACACACTAAAACATCATTTTGAAAACACATATTTGTTTATTAAGCTCTCTTTAAGCTTTTTTGGGGGTTACTTTTTTCAGTCAGTCGATGAGAATTAGAGTGGTGATTTTGTCTTATCTGCCATCTGTTCATCTAAGGGTCCCATGATGAGGATTACAGAGACTGAATAATCCACCCCAGAGTGACGGATTATTCCTGAGATCGTTTATATGTAGTTGTATGTATGTTGTTTCATGATGTATGATTTGTTCAACACAAGACATTTATTTTGTAGGCTGCGTGGGATTGGATGGGATACTTAACATCATTGTCAAATTCACAAGCAAAGACTATAACTACTCCAATACTGAGTATTATATATAGGTTAGTGACATGGGGGTGGGTGGTAGGTTGCTCAACTGTCCACCACATCATCACAAAGCAAGGCTATATACCTTGTTGTGTCACTGTGATGTTTCCAAGGTGGCATTTTTAAATGATTTTATTTCATATATTGCATTAATACTGGTCACCACAGAAGAAGCTATATTTTTTCAGTTTCTCAGCAATTGTATGTCATTATTACATCGATCATATATCATACGACACACAAAAATGTTGTTTTACTGGCAATCTTGACATTATACCATAGCCCCAAAAAGACTGCGAGAACCCATTTATTTTAAAGACAAAAATAGCTATTGTCCCATTCAAAAAAGTTCATGTTGGCCTGTTATGCAACAGCATTAGTGACCTTAGGGATTATTTTCAGTGAAAGATGCAAAATGAACAAAGTGGTTGGAATATAAATCTGTTATTCATATTATTGTTGGCAATCTGGCATCCAGGAATGACATCAGTCATACTTACTACTACATTGCGACTGTACATCGAGCAATAGTTCATCATCATCGTCTCAAGATGCAACATGCAAGTCTTTTCCCTCACCTCCATCTACTAGTCATACAAATACCAGGCACAATCTCTTGTGATAGAGATCAGATATAAAGAGGTTCATGTAGTTTACATAATAATAATAATAAAAAAAATAAAGCAATTTATTTCTGACATTTCAGACATACACCACACACCATTTCCAACATGTAACTCTATAGCACGTTTAAAAGAATAAGAATTTATTTATTAATCCTCAACAGAAACATTTAATTTTTGACTCTATTTTACAGTTTACACATAAAATGATACAACATGTGAAATACAAACATGCACACAGAGACATAGAACTGGAGGGACAGATGCTAGAGTGATGGGGCTGACACAGAGTTTGGTACCTTGCTCAGGGGTACCTCAGCAGTGCCCAGGAGGTGAGCTGGCACCTTAACAATGCAACATGTGGCTCAGTTTGTACAACACACCCAGCTTATCTTTATGACACAAATTTGTTAACAGGTTTATCCTCTTTACTTTAACTTCTGCAGACATGCTTAGCTAGACATTTGAAATACCTCTAATTTCACATATTTATTAATCCACTTTGAACAACTGACAATAATGTGTTCAGTCACTGTCCTTTCGGACAGGACTTCGGGATCTGGGGCAAACTGGGGTGTGGCTGTCTTTAACTACCATTCAAATGTTAACAATTTTCAATTTTGATCTGTCAGTTTTAACACAAACAAACAAACAAACAAACATGAAATGAATGGACTCCACATTATTGTGTATGAGGCAAATGCCACTAAAATAACAGGAAAATAAAAGGAAGTTAAAAAAAAATGCATCCGCTTCATTGACAATCATTCATTCATTCTGTTGTCCTCATTTCTGCGACATCATTTTCACAAACTCTGTGAAGAGATTAAGAAAATGATTATTTTTTTGGAATAATGTTATTACATGTTACTTCAGCATTTGTGACCCACAGAGAAACTCAGATAATTTAGACAGCAGAAGTTAATAGAAGGCTATAAAAAAGACTAACAGAGTATTTCCTTGTGTCTCACCCTCAAAGTCAACTGTTCCATCTCCATTGTTGTCAGCTTCTCTGACCACTGCTTCAATTTCATGTTTGCTCGTTTGTTCTCCTAATAACTTTATCATGGCATGCCTCAGCTCATCAGATGTGATAGAACCATCACCATCTATATCGAACTGTAGGAAAAGGGAAAAAATTCAAAACATTGCAAAGCTTTAGGAGATCTTGGATTCATATAGAAATCATAACATAATACTTTGCCAGATTTCAGCTTTTACAGTGTGTTTATTTAATATCCACTATGTGGTGCCAAAGACCAAAAAGAGAGAATAGGTATCTTGCGATCACCTCTCTAAATGCTTCTTTAAGTTCCTTCAACCCAATCATCCCTGCAGTTTCAGCTAAAAGCTTGGGGGTCATTAGTTCCACAAAATCTTCAAAGTCCACCCGTCCGCCCACTGTGAAAATACAAATGAGACACAGCTTTTTACTTCATTTAAAATCTCAGTGAAGTGCAATGCTCACAACATGCAGAGTTCAGTCAGGTTTCAGGTTTCTAAACCTGAAAAAATGACTAAACTCTGAAACCGGTTTCTAAACTTTCAAGATAGAAATATGCAAACATACTCTGTGTCTCCGGAGACATGACTGAAAAACACATTTTTATGAAACTTTCAAAATGATAATCCTGAAGATGCTTTGCTTTATAGGTAACAAAAACAAAATGATTTTTATTTGAGGTAATTATGCACTACTCACAATTCATGTTGATGTTCTGGCTCAGTTGTATAAGCTCCATTTCAGTTGGCATGTAACCCATGGTCCTCATCAGGTTCCCCAGGTCTTTACAGGTTATGAAACCATCCTTATCTTTATCAAACTCTACAAAAGCTTCACGCAGCTCTAAAGAACACACAGACACAAAATTGAGGAATACAGCACTCTACCAAGTGTATATCAAAAACAGCATTTACCTTCAATCTCATCCTGTGTGAGTTCTCTTGTCTGCAAAATAATAATAGATGGAAAAACATGTTAGTACATTTTTCACAAAAAATACTGTTATATCCACAGTTGCCTTTCTGCAAGATCATGACCTCATATAAGCTCCATAGGCTCCATACATAAATATATAAATACTATGTACTGCAGATACTATATAACACATGTCAGAGCTAGATTTTTTTTAGTTCTGGAGTGATGCCCTTAATTGTACTTGGTCAATATTTCACATTCTTACCCCAGTGCATTGAATAACATCCCCAATATGGAACAGCTGCCCCATATTATGTTCTTTAATTACTCTTAATGTAACTCCTGATATTATTTTGCACAGGCAGATGTTTGTGCGAGTAGAATATTGTTGTGCATGTGAATGCTCAGTAACGTTTCAGAACATAATAAGTGAGAGTAACTCACATACTTTGTTTTCTAAATCGTGGTATTTTTTATTAATAGCTCACTATCTTACTCTATCAAATTAATCCCAGATCAGACATACAGATTGTTCATTTTAGGATTACGACATCAGCGTAGTTTGCCAGTAAATTTCAATTTCTTGCCAAAATATGAACATAAGTAATTGGAGCAAAATGCAACCTACTAAATACCGTATGTTTTGCATAGTTTATAGTATTTGCATATAAAATATTGTGGTTTTGTGTAAGTGCACTCTTTTAATTTAGGGACAAAGCACAGAAATTAACTAAATGCTATTGATCTAATGCACCAGATAAAAGTTTGCCTTTTCACCTCTAGTGCATAATAGGAGTGATCCTTTTCTTTTACTATTAACTAAAATAACACTATATAAGAATGACCATAGAATAATTGACATTCCTGATGAAACCAAAGAAAATTATAATAATGACATGCAATATAAATATGATAAATAATAAAATAGATAAACAAATATATATTTGTTTTAAATTTAGAAAACTATCATATATAAGTAAAATAAAATACCATAAAACCATTTTGACTTACGTGTCTTCTGGTTCCTCCTCTGAGAAAGATGCAGGCTTGTTTAAGACTCATGATGACAGTCTCAGTCAAGATCCTCAGTTACTTGTAATCTTGAATATCTTTGTTATAAAAATGAAATTCACTGTGTTATGTGTTGCTGTATCATTTGGTTTCCTTTTTTCGTGTGTGAGCATGTGTTTGTGTAAACCGTGATGAGTAGTGATCTGCGTATGCCAGTGAGGAGGGATGAGGTCTCATATGGATTATCTCTGCAGCTTTGGTCCAGAAAATAAAGATAGGCTTAACGCTGTGCATATACACTATTTCATATACATGTCAAATATTACAGTTGTTTTTAAAAGCTTTTTCATAAAGGATAAATACATTACAAATGGATCTTAAAAACATATTACTCTAATAAGATTTATTGTTATTTGTCTAGCAATGATAAAAACACCTCATCTCTACATCTCATCTCATCATCTTTGTACTTCAACCTTTATTTGGGAAAAAGAAGCCAGTGTAGAATACATCTGTGTTGCTTATTTCCTTCACCATTCCATCCTTTCACGTGGAGCTAGCTTGTAAATGGCTGGATAAAGCTTTCTGTCTGTTATCACTTAACACAAACAGAATGCAACAGATGGGAAAGTGGAAAGGGAAAAGGTCTAGCATTAGAAGGATTGTGAATCATAACCCACTGCACCTCTGTATGCATTTGCCATTTTATATGTGTGAAAAAATAATCAGATTTTATAACATTTTAAAAAATCCATAGGAATTTAAATACACAGCTAAATTATTTTTAGTGTGATCTTTATTAATGCACAATATCTGAACATTGCAGCACTTCTTAGTGCCATTTTTTTCATTATAATTTACATCATCAGCCTATTACATAACTATACGTGCATGCTCTGTTCAGTTTAAGAAGATATTCTTAATCTACACACTGTGATCACATTAGAGGCTAAATTGTTTGCTGCATTGCATGAGAAGACCATTAATTAAATAAGCAAGTACATGATCAATTTAACCACAGGAAAAATACATTCAGTGAAAATTAATTTTAAATTGTGAATTTAGTTTGTCCATACATGGATATGCTGGATATGAACAGGTTTGGCAATATCATTCTTCTCACTATTTTTTTGATATATTGTTCTTTAACGGCCAGGCTCTGGAGTCCATTCCCACCACTTCAGCGTTTCTTGCAGGGGAACTGGATTTGATTTCAGTCTGTATGTAATGCACTGGATAAAACAACGAGGAGAAAAAATACTGTAATGAAGGACTCGGTTGTGTAATGCAAGAGTCACACTCATTTAAAAGCTTTACAAAAAACTCAAGTAACATTCTTTTGCAATTGTCAACAGGGGGCAGCAGGAGATCTGAAATCTAAAATATTGAGACAAACCAGAATGACATCCCACCTACACATACAGAGAAAAAAACACAATGTGAAATCAACAGCTGGGGCTGTGGTTTGTCACTTCCTCTTTTAATCAACATGTGCTTTTCTTCAGTGTACCACTTAATGATATTCCCATCTGTTATTCTGTAAGCAGGAATGAACATTTTCCATAATATTTCACACAAGAAAAAATGATTGAAAGGACACTATATGCATGCACGTGTACACCAGTTGCAAATAAAATGAATGAATAACTGACAGAGGGACTGGAGTGGGTTGCAACCATCAGTGATGGCAGTAGCCAGATCTACTACTCTCAGTCAGTCCAAGGCCGGTTTACCATCTCCAGAGACGACAGCAGACAGCAGCTGTATCTGCAGATGAACAGTCTGAAGACTGAAGATTCTGCTGTTTATTATTGTGCTCGAGGGTCAGTGACACAGGAAGCCACAATGTCATACAAAAACCTACAACACCCAATTTTTAGGTTCAATAATGCAAATTAAATATTGAAAGTATGTGTGATGTATGATATGTATGATACTTGAATAAGACTGCTTGTCATTTACACTGGAAGTTTTCAATCAATGCAACATCCTGTCAGAGAAGAAAATAAAGGCACAGGTGAAACAATACTTTTTTTTTAAACAGACATGCTTATAGGGCCCTTTGCATGTTATAATATCATAATACAAATTGATTCTATGTTTTGAAAATAAAGATCCGTATACTCTTCTCTGTCAGATCTATGTACCTCCAGTTACTCAGGGCTACCAGAGGAGTCCAGCAGCTGGAAATGAATAATTATTGAATTGTGGAAGTGCAATGCACAAAGTTGTGAAACTGAAGACGCTTGGCTATTTTTAACTTTTAAATGATTTTTGAAGCAGTTTTGTCATAATATATTGGTCAAGTTAAACATTAAAGAGAAAAATATCAGCAAAACAGTTACAATGTTAAAATTTGTTGTTGATGTGCTGCTGCCCAAGTCAGATAATAGCATTCATAATATGCACAAATTAAACAGTACATTCAATACATTCAGTCTACCTGTATCCTCTGTGAGGAGGAGCCAATGCAAAACTTTAAAGGCTCTATGCCTCTACTTATGTGACTGCAGAGAGGATGACAGAGAACAGTGGACACACAGTTTAACATGATGGACTATAGGACAGGACTGCTGCTTTTAACTCTCTGCTGGGCAGGTGAAGATCTTCACTGATCTTTCATTTGATGTAGTTGTTTCAATTTTATGTCATGATGTCAGCTTAATTCACATGATTCCTTTCTTCCATATCTTGACAGGTGTTGATGGTCAGACTCTGACACAATCTGAACCAGCGATTAAAAGGCCTGGAGAATCTCACAGATTGACCTGTACAGCCTCTGGATTCTCACTCAGCAGCTATGCTATGCACTGGGTCAGACAGGCTCCTGGAAAAAGACCGGAGTGGCTTGCTTATATCAGTGGTGGTGGTGGCACTATCTACTCTCAGTCAGTCCAAGGCCGGTTTACCATCTCCAGAGACAACGGCAGACAGCAGGTGTATCTGCAGATGAACAGTCTGAAGACTGAAGATTCTGCTGTTTATTATTGTGCTCGAGACTCACAGTGACTGGAGTTGGTTGAACAGCTTTACAAAATCCTATACTCATCTGTACTGTACTCATCCTGAGAATGAATTAAATTATTCTGCACAGATTTACATTGAAAGCACTCGTGGTTGTTGGACTGGAGTGGACTGGAATGAGAAACAGTAATAATAGTAAGGTGACTGCACATTAAGACCTGGACATGTACCCTGGAACCTCAGTCCATGCTAGGCCACAGAGACTGCTCTGGAGAGTTTGGGCCTCATTGTGTATTTTTGCTTGTAGCTTGTAAATTTTGCTTATGAATTAACCTGATATACAATATATGTGACCAAAAATGTAATTTCAAAAAAATCAACATTCCCAATGAGTGCAAAGTTTACCTTCTAAAGGCAATTCACATACCAATTTTAAATTTAGATGCATGAATCAAATCTATTCTGGACTATAGGACAGGGCTGCTGCTTTTAACTCTCTGCTGGGCAGGTGAAGATCTTCACTGATCTTTCATTTGTTGTTTGAATTTAAGTTGTGAATTTGTTGTTTGTGATATTTGTTGTTGTTGTCTTGACAGGTGTTGATGGTCAGACTCTGACAGAATCTGAACCAGCGATTAAAAGGCCTGGAGAATCTCACAGATTGACCTGTACAGCCTCTGGATTCACATTCAGTGACTATGCTATGGCCTGGTTCAGACAGGCTCCTGGAAAAGGACTGGAGTGGATTGCTTATATCCATAGTGGTAGTAGCATCATCTCCTACTCTCAGTCAGTCCAAGGCCGGTTTACCATCTCCAGAGACAACAGCAGACAGCAGGTGTATCTGCAGATGAACAGTCTGAAGACTGAAGATTCTGCTGTTTATTACTGTGCTTGAAAGTCACAGTGACTGGAGATGGTTGAACAGCTGTACAAAATACAGTACTTATCTTGACTGGACTGATGGAGTACAAGCATGTTAAACTCACATGTCTTCCATATCTACTTATCTGACTCCAGAGAGGATGACAGAACTATTCAACATGATGTATTATATAGCACAGGACTGCTGCTTTTAACCGTCTGAGCATTCATTTCATATGAGCATTCATATGTTTACTGTTTTTTTGTTATTTTTTCATGATGGTTTTCTTTGGTTTCTTGACAGGTGTTGATGGTCAGACTCTGACACAATCTGAACCAGCGATTAAAAGGCCTGGAGAATCTCACAGATTGACCTGTACAGCCTCTGGATTCACATTCAGTGACTATGGCATGCACTGGATCAGACAGGCTCCTGGAAAAGGACTGGAGTGGATTGCTTTTATCTATACTAGTAGCGAAATCCACTACTCTCAGTCAGTCAAAGGCCGGTTTACCACCTCCAGAGACAACAGCAGACAGCAGGTGTATCTGCAGATGAACAGTCTGAAGACTGAAGATTCTGCTGTTTATTATTGTGCTCGAGAGTCACAGTGACTGAAGTTGTTTGTGTGATCTCACTTTCTCACATGTTTGCTTCCTCAGCCGTAATCCACCTCACTGAGGTGACCCATCAATTTGAAATGAAAGTGTGTGAGACTCACAGTGTCGCTTGTACTGTATAAATGTTCTTTTTAGCTACACACCGTGACCTGATAGTCATAACACACAAATCAATCTCTCTGAGGTGAAATGTGATTGTTTTGTTAAGCAAAACAGCTAAATAATTTCAGTGATAAGCTGAAATACTTTTATGGAATCTATTTGTATTGCCTGTCTTTGTGATGTAGCCTATAGTTTATTAGTCATATGTGTGCAGATCACAGCTATATGTTAACAACCTGTAAAAGAGTGGACGTCGATGTTTCTGTGTGGTGTTAACGTGTGTTATTATTTCATTCTTGTGTTAATGTTGATGAGCAAGTTACTCAATTTTAAATGTGTCAGAAACTTTCAAACTTTAACTGTCCTTGATGGATAGTTTCTTACCATCAGTCTAGTTTCATTAGACAAGAAAGACAAGAGGCATCAAAGCCCAAGCCTTTCATTTCCTCCCTATGAGGAGGAGTCAATGCAAAACTCAGATGTCTCTCATCTCTACTTATGTGACTGCAGAGAGGATGACAGAGAACAGTGGACACACAGTTTAACATGATGGACTATAGGACAGGACTGCTGCTTTTAACTCTCTGCTGGGCAGGTGAAGATCTTCACTGATCTTTCATTTGTAATTGTTTCAAATTCATTTTATATTGTCAGCTTAAGCTTATTTGCTCCATATCTTGACAGGTGTTGATGGTCAGACTCTGACAGAATCTGAACCAGCGATTAAAAGGCCTGGAGAATCGCACAGATTGACCTGTACAGCCTCTGGATTCACATTCAGTAGCCACTGGATGCACTGGGTCAGACAGGCCCCTGGAAAAGGACTGGAGTGGATTGCTTTGATCTATCCTGATAGTAGCCACACTTTTTACTCTCAGTCATTCAAAGGCCGGTTTACCATCTCCAGAGACAACAGGAGACAGCAGCTGTATCTGCAGATGAACAGTCTGAAGACTGAAGATTCTGCTGTTTATTATTGTGCTCGAGACCCACTGTGACTGAAGTTGGTTGAACAGCTGTACAAAATCCTACAGTACTCATCCTGAGAATGAATTACAATATATTGGAATATTGATAAAACATGAAAACATCATTAACCAACAAACAGCTAAACAAAAAAACTTTAAATAAATAAAGTCATACTGTAATACTCACTCACAAAACAGCTAATAATGACACGCTAAAATAATAATAATAATAAATACTACATGTTAACATGATTAATTTACATCTGCTGGACAATATGGGAGTGAAATTAAATCTTGCAGTTGATTTAATAAAAACACTAGATGGTAGTCAGTGTCAAGTTTCTCTCTCCTCTGTCACTATAAGGTGACTCTCATATCTCACTGATATTAAATGACTGACAGTCAAACCTTGGACTGGACTACAGTCACACTCACACTCTTTGTGAGCTCACTTCATTAAAACACTAACAGAACATTTTAAGTGCTGAGTCAGCAGGGACTGCAGTGTCATGTGTTCATTTAGTTTCAGTTCACCATCTCACAAAGACTGAAGGAGCTGCTGTTTGTTCTTGTGCTTGTGAGACATTGTGATGAAAGCTGAATGGATAATTGATACTGCAAGACAAACTGTGCTGGAGTCTTGGAAGAAAAGCCATGTCTTCCTTTCTCACAGGTTTTCTCCCTCAGCAGTAATCCACCTCACTGAGGTGACACATCAATTTGAAATGAAAGTCTGTGAGACTGACGGCGTAGCTTGTGCTGTATAACTGTTGTTTATAGCTACACACCATTTCGTGGGAGTCATAACACACAAATCAATATTGCGATGGACTATAGGACAGGACTGCTGCTTTTAGCTATCTGCTGGGCAGGTGAAGGTCTTCACTGATCTTAAAGGTAAAATAAATGTAATTAAAAGTACATTTCTTTGTTGTCATCTTGACAGGTGTTGATGGTCAGACTGGAGAATCTCATAAATTAACCTGTACAGCCTCTGGATTCACATTCAGTGACTACCATATGGCCTGGATCAGACAGGCTCCTGGAAAAGGACTGGAGTGGATTGCTGTTATCTATACTGATAGTAGCTACATCTACTACTCTCAGTCAGTCCAAGGCCGGTTTACCATCTCCAGAGACAACAGCAGACGGCAGCTGTATCTGCAGATGAACAGTCTGAAGACTGAAAAAAGATTACTTGTTTATAAAACGGTAAAAAAATGCGATCTTGTGGCTGAAATAAAAATACAACAAATATTAAACATTTCTAGAAATGAAGATGCATAAATGACGTAGAATCTAAAGTGAGTTATAAAATGAGAGTGATGAGAGATTACCTGTACAGTATGTCTTAAAAAGACAAGACTATCTACATGATCCTGGCTGCTGTCACTGTGTTTTTGATTGTACCAAATGCAGTCTGTAAGTTCAATGAATGAGAAAATGCAAAACCTTTTCCGTTTTTTAACAGGTGTGAAGTGTGAACAGTTGACACAGCCAGCCTCTGTGACTGTGCAGCCAGGACAACGTCTGACCATCACCTGTCAGGTCTCTTATTCTCTTAGCGGCTACCACACAGCTTGGATCAGACAGCCTGCAGGGAAAGGACTGGAGTGGATTGGAATGAGAGATACTGGAGAGAGCCACAATAACAGAAACCATGAGTAGACCTGAACAACAACAACAAAAATACCCTCAGTGCCTGAACACTTGTTGTACTCATGCATGCATGCATTTAAAGTTAATCATGAATGCTGAGATTAAATAACAGTGTGTATTAATTAAATGAGAAAATGCCACATTTCCTGTTATTTTTTCTATTTATGGTTTTAGGAAGGTATAAATGACAAAGATGTGTTGTACTGTGTTAGAAGTTACAGAAACTGTCATTATAAAATCAAATGAGTGAATCCAGTAAGAGCACAGCAGCCTGATGTCAATACTGTAACAAAGCTGGAATGAATTCAGTTGTTTGATGGAAACTGGCATGAATGATCTCCTGTGCTGAAGAGTTTGGCTGATGATGCTTCACTTCTCAAAACAGAATATTTGATATTTATCTGTTTTAAAATGAATGGTCATGATATAAATCAGACGAAATTTATTGTTGCAGCAACAAAAGGGCAAAAAATTAATATGAATTATATGAAACTACAATAAGAATATAAGTAAAACTAAAAACTGAGTCAAGTGACAGTAGTGATGTTGATGGTCAGACAAGATTCTCCAAGCCAAGACCAATCCAGTCCTCTTCTCCCTATGAGGAGGAGTCAATGCAAAACTCAGATGTCTTCCACCTCTACTTATGTGACTGCAGAGAGGATGACAGAGAACAGTGGACACACAGTTTGACATGATGGACTATAGGACAGGACTGCTGCTTTTAACTCTCTGCTGGGCAGGTGAAGATCTTCACTGATCTTAGTCTTGGTTTGCTTTTATCTATGTCACATAAATAATTTTTTCACTTGATGTTTTTATCCCTCTTGACAGGTGTTGATGGTGAGACTCTGACAGAATCTGAACCAGTGGTTAAAAGGCCTGGAGAATCTCACAGACTGACCTGTACAACTTCTGGATTGTCATTCAGCAACCACTGGATGGCCTGGGTCAGACAGGCTCCTGGAAAAGGACTGGAGTGGATTGCTTCCATCGTTCCTGATAGTAGCGGCATCTACTACTCTCAGTCAGTCCAAGGCCGGTTTACCATCTCCAGAGACAACAGCAGAGAGCAGCTGTATCTGCAGATGAACAGTCTGAAGACTGAAGATTCTGCTGTTTATTATTGTGCTCGAGAGTCACAGTGAATGGAGTTGGTTGAACAGCTGTACAAAATCCTCAAATGCATGCATGAAATAAAAATAAAAATGAATAGATGGATGGATGGATAATTTGGATTCAGAAATCTTTCAGATGTACAGACAAGGTTTGTAGGACTTCAAATTCAAAGTAGTTCAAATATAACTGATCTTGGCATCATGGTGAACAGTGAACGAGTGTTGAAATCATTAGTGGTCTGTGGGCTCCTCCTCTGGTGACTTCATATTACAAGTGTTCAGGCACTGAGGTTGTTCTTTGACAGGTGTTGATGGTCAGACTCTGACACAATCTGAACCAGCGATTAAAAGGCCTGGAGAATCTCACAGATTGACCTGTACAGCCTCTGGATTCACATTCAGCAACCGCTGGATGGCCTGGGTCAGACAGGCTCCTGGAAAAAGACCAGAGTGGATTGCTATGATCAGTAGTGGTAGTGGTAGCAGCAAATCCTACTCTCAGTCAGTTCAAGGCCGGTTTACCATCTCCAGAGACGATGGCAGAGAGCAGCTGTATCTGCAGATGAACAGTCTGAAGACTGAAGATTCTGCTGTTTATTATTGTGCTTGGCAGCCAGTTTCTTGCTGTGAGGTGACAAAGATTTTTTTCTTTTGCTTTTATATGTAAAGTCCTGAGAAAAAAAAATGTAATGGAACATAAGCTGAAAAAACAGAAACACAATTTGTGTTTGTCAAAGGTCACCTGTTGATAAAAAGGCCAACACACCAACAACCGTCTCTGGTTGCTAAACTACTACAAATATCAAACAGTACTACAAATTAGATCACACTAATGTCTGTAAATGTTGTGGATTCAAAAGCTAGTCATGATATGAGACTGAAAATAACGTTGCAGTTCTTGTATGAAACTGAGGCCAGTCAGTGTCTAGTTTCTCTCCTCTGCCACTAAAGGAGACTCACAGATCTTGTGTTCTGAACGGCTGCTTTTCTCTAGAGGGGCCAAGTTTCTCTGTACGCTGTCTTTTTTTATGCAAACCTACAAACCAGCAGCATCAGACTTAAGTTTTCAGTTTTGCAAGTTTTGCATGATCTTGGCTGCTGTCACTGTATTTCTGTTTGCAGTGAATACAGTAAATGAGAAAGTTAATGAATATAAATCAATGCTGCAATTAAACAAGATCTGTGCTCATATGTTTAAAGTTGATCATGATTTGATGTAGGATGTGATGACAGTAAATAACAGCTTGCATCAATCAATCAATTAATTGTTGTCAATACAACAAATTTAATAATTAATATTTTTTAATTAAAATATCATATATCAGGTTATTTCCAGACATGCTTTTAACTCTGCAGATATAATCACAGTCAACAGACTCTTCTATTGGCTCCAGTTTGACCAGCATTGTGATTGTGATCCTATGCAAACTCAGTGACCTTCCTTGTCACTCAGCTATAAAAACTTCACATCAGGCTGTCAGTGGAGTTCACAGCTTGTCACTTTCAACATAAACCATGTTTTCTGTAGCTCTGCTGCTGCTGCTGGCAGCTGGATGTGAGTCTCTCTGGATTTGTCAAAGTTAACAGTTCATCTTTTGCAGTACAACTTGATCATTGCTTACAAAGCATTTCCCCTTTTAACAGGTGTGAAGTGTCAACAGTTGACACAGCCAGCCTCTGTGACTGTGCAGTCAGGTCAACGTCTGACCATCACCTGCCAGGTCTCTTATTCTCTTAGCGACTACTTCACAGCTTGGATTAGACACCCTGCAGGGAAAGTACTGGAATGGATTGGAATGAGATCTACTGGAAGTTCATCCTATAAAGATTCTCTAAAGCACACGTTCAGTATCGACTTAGATACTTCCAGCAAAACAGTGACTCTAAATGGGCAGAATGTGCAGCCTGAAGACACTGCTGTGTGTCACTGTGCTACATATCCACAATAAGTCAAACCATCAGTAGACCTGCATAATATACTTGGGTGTTGCCTATATGGAAGTGAAGTGTGTGTTTGTGTGTCAGTGAGAGGACAGAAGAGCTCACATCAGTTCAGCTTCAACATCAACCATGTTCTCTGTAGCTCTGATACTGCTGCTGGCAGCTGGATCCTGTGAGGAGCTCTTAGAGGATTCACACTAATAAACACATTATTCAGATGAATGATGGAGATCATGTTGATTTCTGTTTCCACAGGTGTGAACAGTATTAATCTTGTGCAGCCAGAATCAATGGTTGTGCAGTCTGGACAGTCTGTGACCATCACCTGTCAGGTCTCTGGATATTCTTTGACTGATAGCAGCTATGCAACAGGTTGGATCAGACAGTGTGAAGGAAAACCAATGGACTGGATTTTCCATCAGTGTTTCCATCAAAATAATGCTCTGAAGAACAAGTTCAGCAACAGCAGAGACACTTCTGCTGCAACAGTGACTCCAAAACGACAAAATGTGCAGCCTGAAGACAGAGCTGTTCTGCTGCACATGTCTCCATAGTGATACAGTAGAAAAGACCAAAAGACCTGCACAAATACCCAAAACCATGTGACTGAACAATAATTTTCACATATCATATTGTTGATTCTTTAGTTAAACTTTCATCATACAGACACTTATTTTCGCTGTTTTAGTTACAATCATGATCATGAAACAAATCGTTTAAAAATGGAGAAAAATAAAACATGCTCCTGCCCCTGGATGTGACAAATTACTTTACTTAAAAAAAATGCTGACTGCTCTTGTACTTTGTGTGGAGCATTAGAGGTCACATCCTCAGCCTCAGCAGGATGAACATTTTTCCTTTGTTTTCAACGGAAATGTCTGAGACATTGTTTCTTTCTAAATGGCAATGATGAGTTCTGTCCACTCCAACTGCATTTCACCTCTGAAGCTGTGTCTAACTGTGTGTTCAGAA
Organism: Nibea coibor; assembly: GCA_023373845.1. Taxonomy (NCBI): domain Eukaryota; kingdom Metazoa; phylum Chordata; class Actinopteri; family Sciaenidae; genus Nibea; species Nibea coibor. Next base: position 7,179,716 of record CM041727.1, read on the forward strand.
ATTGCAGCTTGCATCATAGGATTCGGATGAGGTTCTTGAATAATGATGCATTGAAGACATGAGAGGTTCTACAGAAATGACATGGATGCACACACTCAAAGGAGGAGTCAATGCAAAACTCAGATGTCTTCCACCTCTACTTATGTGACTGCAGAGAGGATGACAGAGAACAGTGGACACACAGTTTAACATGATGGACTATAGGACAGGACTGCTGCTTTTAACTCTCTGCTGGGCAGGTGAAGATCTTCACTGATCTGTTATCTGATGTTTGGGTTTAAGTTGTAAATGTGTTTTTGCTGTTTGTATGATGGTTTTCTTTGCTGTCTTGACAGGTGTTGATGGTCAGACTCTGACACAATCTGAACCAGCGATTAAAAGGCCTGGAGAATCTCACAGATTGACCTGTACAACTTCTGGATTGTCATTCAGTAGCAACTGGATGGTCTGGGTCAGACAGGCTCCTGGAAAAAGACTGGAGTGGATTGCTATGATCACCACTGACAGTAGCAACACCTACTACTCTCAGTCAGTCCAAGGCCGGTTTGTTGTCTCCAGAGACAACGGCAGAGAGCAGCTGTATCTGCAGATGAACAGTCTGAAGACTGAAGATTCTGCTGTTTATTATTGTGCTCGAAACTCACAGTGACTGAAGTTGGTTGAACAGCTGTACAAAATCCTACAGTACTCATCCTTACTGTAGTGATAGGCAATCAAAGAATGATTATTTAGTTATTTCATATATTGCTTTGTTGTGTTTAATGAAAACATCACCATGAACCAACAACAATGAACACTAAAGACATAAATAAATAAAAATATCTTGATGTAATGATCACTTCTTCACAAAGCAGCCAATGACAGTAAACCATTGTCCATGTATGAATAAAAGAAATAAAACATGTACACATTTCAGCCACAGGTTTACACAATGTTTACACTATTCTTGATCTAAACATGGTCACAATATGGGAGTGAAAAATAATTTAATAATATAAAATAATAACTTTCTTGACAGGTGTTGATGGTCAGACTCTGACAGAATCTGAACCAGTGATTAAAAGGCCTGGAGAATCTCACAGATTGACCTGTACAGCCTCTGGATTCACATTCAGTGACTACTGGATGCACTGGGTTCGACAGGCTCCTGGAAAAGGACTGGAGTGGCTTGCCATAATTGAGAGTGGTAGTGGTAGCGACAAATACTACTCTCAGTCAGTTCAAGGCCGGTTTACCATCTCCAGAAACAACAACAGAAAGCAGCTGTATCTGCAGATGAACAGTCTGAAGACTGAAGATTCTGCTGTTTATTATTGTGCTCGAGGCTCACAGTGACACAGGAAGCAGAAATGCTGTACAAAAACTTACACATGTCAAAATAGTAGTAATAAAAATACTTTCTGCATTTCCCATTCACATAAATTTATGTTCAACATTATAAGCACTCAAAGAAACAACATCTGAAGAAAAATGCTCCATCAGTTTGATTGCAGCTCTACTCCTCTCTAATATATAGTTAAGGGAGATGAGAACTTTAATATTGTGTTGACCTGACTGTGACTAAAAATCAACTTGAAATGAAGTTTAACTACCATGTTGTGAAGAGTTAAAAAAGTAAATTCACATTAATGTTTTAATAATTTTCTTTCATATGTGTCAACATAAAAGCTTCTAACACAATTTGAAGATATGACCACTTGTGGCAGGGCAGGTGGTCCTTTTTTATAGTCTGTCAGTGTCCTTCAATGCAAGTGAACTTCACACTTCACAATTTGCTATAAAAACTTGAATGTGATGTTAATTGCAGCAGCAGAAGAGAAACTCTTCTCAAATCATCTTCAACACCAATCATGTTCTCTGCGGCTCTGCTGCTGCTGGTGGCTGCTGGATCTTGTGACAGATCAGCTCACATTGAGTGCTCAGTGTTATCACAGTGATTAGATATTCAGCATGTTGTCCTTCATAGGTGTGAAGTGTGAGCAGTTGACACAACCAGCTTTTGTGACCGTGCAGCCAGGTCAACGTCTGACCATCACCTGTCAGGTCTCTTATTCTCTTAGCAGCCACTACACAGCTTGGATCAGACACCCTGCAGGGAAAGAACTGGAGTGGATTGGAGTGAGAAATACTGGAGCTTCATTCTATAAAGATTCACTAAAGAACAAGTTCAGCATCGACTTAGACTCTTCCAGCAACACAGCGACTCTAAATGGACAGAATGTGCAGCCTGAAGACACTGCTGTGTATTACTGTGCTGCATAGAGGTCACCAGAGGAGGAGCCCTCAGACCACTAATGATTTCAATTCTAGTTCACTGCTAAAGATATATATCAGATATAAGATCTAGTTTAGATCTAGATCTAGTGTCCTGAAACCACTGACTACGTTTTTTAAACTATTTCCATGTCACAGAGTCCTGTTGTCACTGTAATTCTGTTTGTTTTATACAATACAAAAATATTTTTATACAATGTTTTATACAATACCATTTTTTAAAATTTGTTTGAATATTGAATTGTTGTCAATACATACATATTTAGTCCTCAGTTCACAGTGATAGCAAAATTAACAATTGCTTTATTGCTGTAAATGCAGTGATATTTTCAACACCTGGGCAATTCAGACAAAGAGAATTCTCTCGTTCCTGTGAGGAGGAGTCAATGCAAAACTCAGATGTCTTCCACCTCTACTTATGTGACTGCAGAGAGGATGACAGAGAACAGTGGACACACAGTTTAACATGATGGACTATAGGACAGGACTGCTGCTTTTAACTCTCTGCTGGGCAGGTGAAGATCTTCACTGATCTTTCATTTGTTGTTTGGATTGTTGAAGTTGTAAATTTGTTCTATGTGATGTTTTTGTTGTTATCTTGACAGGTGTTGATGGTCAGACTCTAACAGAATCTGAACCAGCGATTAAAAGGCCTGGAGAATCTCATAGATTGACCTGTACAACCTCTGGATTCACATTCAGTGGCTACTATATGGGCTGGATCAGACAGGCTCCTGGAAAAGGACTGGAGTGGATTGCAACCATCAGTCAGCCTAGTGGTAGCGACAAATACTACTCTCAGTCAGTCAAAGGCCGGTTTACCATCTCCAGAGACAACAGCAGACAGCAGGTGTATCTGCAGATGAACAGTCTGAAGACTGAAGATTCTGCTGTTTATTATTGTGCTCGAGAGCCACAGTGACTGGAGTTGGTTGAACAGCTGTACAAAATCTGTTAATATTCATATTCAATACTTTTTTTCTTTATATTCAATATCAACATTAAATATTTGAAATGACACATTACAGAAAGTCATGAACATGAGAAAGATTATTATCAAAAATTAAATTGATATAAAAGAGACCAAAGATCACTTGTTGATAAAAGGCTCAAAAACAACACAACAATCTTGTTGCTGATTAACAAACTTCAAACATTTCAACAAAGTAAAATACAACACTGTTTGTAAATAATGCAAAATCTGAAGTGAGTCATAATTTGAGAGTGCAGTTCATCACATAAAATCACTGGAGGGCAGTCTGTGTCAAGTTTCTCTCCTCTGTCACTTAAAGGAGACTCTCAGATCTTGCATCATGACCAGCTGTTTTCCTCTAGAGGCTCCAAGTTTCTCTGTACGTCCTAAAGCACTGAAACCATTTAAAGTGTTTTAGATCTTTTTAAATTAATAATGTTTTAATAATGAATTGTTGTCAGTGCAATACATTTGGTCATTTATAGTTTATGGAATAAACAGACTTTTATTCTGTGTTTTCTGTTACTATTTCTATTTCCTGTTTCAAAATTACAAAAATATGTTGCAAAAGTTACATAAAATGCATGATACAAATCAGAGGAGATTCCTTTTTGCAGCAGCATGAGGACAGAAATAAGTAGAGAAAGTAAAAAAAAGAAAGAAAGAAAGACAAATATGAGTTATATGAAATAAAAATAAGAAAACAACAACAAAATACTGTGCAAGCACAATTTCACAGAATAACAATTCTCTGAAAAGCAACTCCAATCTAGTTCTCTCCTCCCTGTGAGGAGGAGTCAATGCAAAACTCAGATGTCTTCCACCTCTACTTATGTGACTGCAGAGAGGATGACAGAGAACAGTGGACACACAGTTTAACATGATGGCCTATAGGACAGGACTGCTGCTTTTAACTCTCTGCTGGGCAGGTGAAGATCTTCACTGATCTTTCATTTGATGTTTGATTTTACATTATAAATGTGTTTTACCCATTTGTATGATGGTTTTCTTTCCTGTCTTGACAGGTGTTGATGGTCAGACTCTGACAGAATCTGAACCAGTGATTAAAAGGCCTGGAGAATCTCACAGATTGACCTGTACAGCCTCTGGATTCACATTCAGTGACTACTGGATGAATTGGGTCAGACAGGCTCCTGGAAAAGGACCGGAGTGGATTGCCATCATCAGTAGTGGTAGTGGTAGCACCAAACACTACTCTCAGTCAGTCCAAGGCCGGTTTACCATCTCCAGAGACAACAGCAGACAGCAGCTGTATCTGCAGATGAACAGTCTGAAGACTGAAGATTCTGCTGTTTATTATTGTGCTCGAGACTCACAGTGACTGAAGTTGCTTAAGCAGTTGTACAAAATCCTACTGTACTCATCAGACCCCTCACTTGATTCACATCTTCAGTCAAAACATCTTCTTAATTCTTTTTAATTGAGTTTCAAAGCCATGGTAAATCATATTCTATTTTTAAATATTGATTTGAATTGCTTAAATAAGCAAAATATTTTGCTAAATTGACAGATGTTATGAACAGAGCTTCAGAGTTTCATGAAACCCATTCCTCCAAGATGAAAATCACAATAATAAAACAATTTCATGGTTTAGCAAAACGTCTAACCTGAACTTTTGATTCTGCAGACTGATAATGAGCTTTAGTTTGCATACGGTGAAATGAGAGCTACATTCATTCAGTGCTTATTTACACTGAAAGCACTTTAATTCATGTCATTCTAATTGTTCCTCTTGGATACAAAATCCACAGCATTACTTCAAAGCGAAATTAATTATTAAATTCAGCAGTCGCCAGAATCACTGCAAGAGAATAATCTACAAACATATGCATCAGCATAAATAAACAGGATGATTTGAAAAAAAAATTGCAACCCTTGGCATAAGTACCTGCCTGATAACACCTCATACCAATTTAACAACCATAATTTATAAAAAGATCTCATGAAAGTAATGCCTTACTGGACATCTGCACAACCTATACTATACAACCTAGATTTTTGTTTCTTCAAAATGACAACAACAAGTTGAAAGGTCCTACAGAATCTGGCACATACATACGTGCACACACACACACACACACACACTCTTATAGGAGGAGTCAATGCAAATCTCAGATGTCTTCCACCTCTACTTATGTGACTGCAGAGAGGATGACAGAGAACAGTGGACACACAGTTTAACATGATGGACTATAGGACAGGACTGCTGCTTTTAACTCTCTGCTGGGCAGGTGAAGATCTTCACTGATCATTCATTTGTTGTTTGAATTTAAGTTGTGAATTTGTTGTTTGTGATATTTGTTGTTGTTGTCTTGACAGGTGTTGATGGTCAGACTCTGACAGAATCTGAACCAGCGATTAAAAGGCCTGGAGAATCTCACAGATTGACCTGTACAGCCTCTATAAACCCTGTTTTACATCTTTAATGTTATCAGTTCAAGTAATTCAAAATGATGCAATACACAGACATTTATGTACCACTGAAGTATTATTGGCTTTAAGGTTATATTAATTAGAAATAAGTATTAATAAGTGATTTAGCAGTTCAGTTTCAGAGTGCAATACCACTGTAAATATGGACAGCTGTAAATGTGCATTTGTTATGATCATGTTACTTAGGACAGTAACCAAGTGAGTAAATAACTTTGTCAAGCAAGTATAACGACATTATTCATCATTATTATTACTTATTAGTCCAACATCAAGCAGCCCAGTTCAGCGTCTGTCTTCCAGCATTATATTTTACGAAGGTCTTGCCAACGACTAATAGTCAATTCCAGTTTCCTCAACTTCAGTTGCTCTCTCCTTTACTCTTCTTAGCTTGCTCTGTAAATGTCCTCTTCAGTCTCTTCACGTCTGTCATTATATCCTAAGATCCTGCTAGGACTGGTTATATTTCCTGCTACCCCAGATTTTATTCTGTTAAAACACTGTCTCTGCTGAACAAAATCCTACAGTACTCATCTTTAGAAGATTGATAGAGCACAAAAAAACACAATAAAGATCACTTGTTGATAAAAGGGTCAAAGACAACACAACAGTCTTGTTTCTGATTAAACTATAACAAATATAAAACACTTCTACAGATTTAAATACAATAATGGTTGTAAATGATGTGGAATCTAAAGTGAGTCATAACATGAGAGTGAAAAATAATGATACAGTTACTTGAGTAAAACCATTAGAGGGCAGTCAGTGTCAAGTTTTCTCTCCTCTGTCACTAAAAGGAGACTCTCAGAGCTTGTGTCCTGATCATCTGTTTTCCTCTAGAGGCTCCAAGTTTGTCTTTATGTCTTCAAACATCTGCAAACACTGAAACCATTAAAGTCTTTTATGTAAACCTGCAAAATCAGACTGAAGTTTTCAAACTATTCACATGATGCATGCAGATATTTGTGTGTGTTTTTTCTGCTCCCCTGCCATTCAAAAATGAATTATGAATGTTTGTATATTGAATATTCACTTTCTCGCTCAGTGAATGAATACCACTGCCCACTTTCAAATATGGACTCTGTCTGGACATTGTTGGGATGCCAAATTCCATGACTACCTCTACACCTGTGCTTCATCTTTGAATGTCTGAATGTATATGACAGCGTCTGATAAAAGGAAAACATTGATCTGTTTGTTTTAAAATGAATAGTCAAGATACAAATCATAAGAAATGTATTGTTGCAGCAATAGAAGGACAAAAAAATAGATAAAGCAAAACAAAACAAAAAATGAGTTATGTGAAACTAAAATAAGAATAGAGCTAAAAATTAAATTGGGTAGTAGTGATGTTGATGGACAGACTCCAGAAAATTGATTCTCTGAAAGCCAAATCCAGTCCAGTTCTCTCCTCCCTGTGAGGAGGAGTCAATGCAAAACTCAGATGTCTTCCACCTCTACTTATGTGACTGCAGAGAGGATGACAGAGAACAGTGGACACACAGTTTAACATGATGGACTATAGGACAGGACTGCTGCTTTTAACTCTCTGCTGGGCAGGTGAAGATCTTCACTGATCTTTCATTTGATGTTTGAATTTAAGTTGTAAATGTGTTTTTGCTGTTTGTATGATGGTTTTCTTTGTTATCTTGACAGGTGTTGATGGTCAGACTCTGACAGAATCTGAACCAGCGATTAAAAGGCCTGGAGAATCTCACAGATTGACCTGTACAACCTCTGGATTGTCATTCAGTAGCTACTATATGGCCTGGATCCGACAGGCTCCTGGAAAAGGACTGGAGTGGGTTGCTTCCATCAGTGATGGCAGTAGCTACATCTACTACTCTCAGTCAGTCAAAGGCCGGTTTACCATCTCCAGAGACAACAGCAGAGAGCAGCTGTTTCTGCAGATGAACAGTCTGAAGACTGAAGATTCTGCTGTTTATTATTGTGCTCGAGAGTCACAGTGACTGAAGTTGGTTGAACAGTTGTACAAAATCCTACAGTACTCATCTTTACTGTGCTGATAGAGACTGAGTATGAATTATTTTTCTTTCACATACATATTCCATACTTTCTATTTATTTTTTTCTATTACTTATCATTTATATTCAATATTAACGTTAAATATTTTAAATTATGCATTATAGAATCCCTGTAATATGAGAGTGATAAAAAGTGACTCTAAGATTATCTGTATGTCTTAAAAACTGAAACCATAAAAAGTCTTTTATGCTAACCTGCAGCCAATGCAGCCAATGAAGACTGACGTTTTCAAACTAGCTACATGATCCTGGCTGCTGTTACTGTATTTTTGTTTGTATCAAATGCAGCCTGTAAGTTTAGTAAATGAGAAAATGCAAAACCTTTTCACTTTTTTACTTTTTAGGTGTGAACAGTGAACAGTTGGCACAGCCAGTCTCTGTGACTGTGCAGCCAGGTCAACGTATGACCATCACCTGTCAGGTCTCTTATTCTGTTAGCGGCTACTTCACAGCTTGGATCAGACAGCCAGCAGGGAAAGGACTGGAGTGGATTGGAGTGAGAAAAACTGGAGCTTCATTCTATAAAGATTCACTAAAGAGCAAGTTCAGTATCGCCTTAGACACTTCCAGCAAAGCAGTGACTCTAAATGGACAGAACGTGCAGCCTGAAGACACTGCTGTGTGATATTCAAGTTTAACATTATGTTTTGATATATACAGTGTGCATGATGTATGAAGTATCATCTCATGTCATGTCTTCCCATGTCCAACAAAACATACAAATAATGAAATAGTTTATATTATTTTTATAATAATATAAATACAAGTTATTAATATTAGTTAAAATTGTGTCTGTAGCATTTAGACGTTGAAACAAAGACATCATATATTTATTTGGCTTTTTTTGGGTCCATTTTTAAGGTGTAAACTCTAACATCTAACAGTGTAATTATTGCTGCATAATATTTTTTTTTCATATATGTGGTCAATTTTTCAGTTGTGTTGTTTTTGCTTGTTCCCCATACTCTAGACTTCAAACAAAAATCTAGTTTCAAACAATTCAAATTCACACAAGAGCACAAAATTCAACTTCTAAAGATTTGATTTTGAATTATATATGCATGAAAAATTGCATGAAAATGAATAATGCATATAATGCATGAATAAAATGTATTTGTCTGAACTCACATTAAACAATAGGTGATGACAATGTCCAAAGGGGTTCTCTCCTCCCTGCGAGGAGGAGTCAATGCAAAACTCAGATGTCTTCCACCTCTACTTATGTGACTGCAGAGAGGATGACAGAGAACAGTGGACACACAGTTTAACATGATGGACTATAGGACAGGACTGCTGCTTTTAACTCTCTGCTGGGCAGGTGAAGATCTTCACTGATGTTTCTTTTGATGTATGCTTGTAAGTTGCAAATTTGTTGCATGTGACGTATTTATTGTCATCTTGACAGGTGTTGATGGTCAGACTCTGACAGAATCTGAACCAGCGATTAAAAGGCCTGGAGAATCTCACAAATTGACCTGTACAGCCTCTGGATTCACATTAAGTAGCCACTGGATGCACTGGGTCAGACAGGCTCCTGGAAACGGACTGGAGTGGATTGCTTTGATCTATAGTGATGGTAGCGCCAAATACTACTCTCAGTCAGTCAAAGGCCGGTTTACCATCTCCAGAGACAACGGCAGACAGCAGGTGTATCTGCAGATGAACAGTCTGAAGACTGAAGATTCAGCTGTTTATTATTGTGCTCGAGAGTCACAGTGACTGAAGTTGGTTAAGCAGCTGTACAAAATCCCACAGTACTCATCTCTGCTGTAACAATAAAAATAATTGCGTTTTTATTTCATGTTTTCTGGTTGTATTTAATAAGAAAGAAAATAATAAGAAAATTGATGGAGATGATATTTATTCAACAAAAAATAAACAAACAAAAAACAACAACATTTAAAACACATTGTAAATGTCTTATTGTAAAATCACTTTGTCACAAAACTGTGAAGATCAGCACCAACATTTTGTTTGCTGAAACATTTGTCCAGGCATGATGAAAGATTGGAAAGAGATTTACTGGATGTTCACACTATAAAGATTCACTAAAACAACCACAACAACAATAAGACAAAAACCTCAGTACACTAACACTTGTAACATGAAGTCACCAGAGGAGGAGCCCTCAGACCAAAGATGATTTCAACACTCGTTCACTGTTCACCATGAGGCCAAGATCAGTTATATTTGAACTACTTTGAATTTGAACTCACTACAAACCTTGTCTGTACATCTGACATATTTATGAATCCAAATGAATATTTTTTATTTTTATTTCATGCTAATGACATGAAAACACGTCAAACAAACTTTAAATGCAATTTAAATGCAATTATAGGTCGACAATTCATTTCTGAGAGACAAATACGACCCTGTTCTTTTTTCCCTGTGAGGAGGAGTCAATGCAAAACTCAGATGTCTTCCACCTCTACTTATGTGACTGCAGAGAGGATGACAGAGAACAGTGGACACACAGTTTAACATGATGGACTATAGGACAGGACTGCTGCTTTTAACTCTCTGCTGGGCAGGTGAAGATCTTCACTGATCTTTCATTTGATGTGTGCTTGTTAATTGTAACTTTGTTACATGTAGTCGTTTTTGTTGTCATCTTGACAGGTGTTGATGGTCAGACTCTGACAGAATCTGAACCAGCGATTAAAAGGCCTGGAGAATCTCACAGATTGACCTGTACAACCTCTGGATTCACATTCAGTAGCCACTGGATGCACTGGGTCAGACAGGCTCCCGGAAAAGGACTGGAGTGGATTGCCTGGATTAGTACTGATGGTAGCAGCACTAATTACCCTCAGTCAGTCAAAGGCCGGTTTACCATCTCCAGAGACAACAGCAGACAGCAGCTGTATCTGCAGATGAACAGTCTGAAGACTGAAGATTCAGCTGTTTATTATTGTGCTCGAGACCCACAGTGACTGAAGTTGGTTGAGCAGTTGTACAAAATCCTACAGTACTCATCTTTAGAAGATTGATACAGCATTAATTAAGAATGTTCCCTTCATCATATTACATAGTTTTTCTATATATATGTATACATATGTGATGGTTGTTGTTGTTATGACAGGTGTTGGTGGTCAGGCTCTTTTAGTTAAACCACTAAAAGCATAATCAAAAATTAAAAAAATATAGAAATAATAAATGCAAAACAATAGTCAGAGTCATGTTTTTCCACAGAAGTGAGATGTGGTGAATTTTCAGTTTCAGTTCCTGTGTGTCTTCAAACATCTGCAAACCCTAAACCCGTTTATACTATTTTATGCAAACTTGCAAACCAGCAACATTAGTCTGAAGATTTCAAACTATTTACATGATCCTGGCTGCAGTCAGTAAGTTCAGTAACCTCAGAAATGAAATGAATGAACAAATGCTGCAATTAAAAAAGTATTTTTACTCATACCTTCCGATCGTGTATGTGATGTAGGAAGTGCTGGTAGTAAATAATTTAGAACATTTTTAGAACACAATCCAAGTGATGACTACCTGGATGCTTGATTCCTCCCTCCCTTCTCTATGCAAAGTACATTTTCAGTAAACAACTGAACAAACATCCCTCAGTGTCTGGACACTTACACACTAACACTAACATGAAGCTACCAGAGGGGGAGCCTTTAGATCACTAATCATTTCACTAGTTCACTGTTAAAGAGAGAAACAGCCTTAAGTGTTTATAAGGAAGTTCTTCTTATTTTAATTAATCAGGAATCTGTTTTGTATTAAATATTTTCTTCTTTACATTAAAATCACATATTCCATTTCTCAAATATTTTGATTAACTGTAAAGTGCATTAGTAACTGAATCACTAATCCTCAGTTCATAGAGATGTTAAAAGGTCAACATATGTCATTCTGAATCATCTCACTGCATCTCATTTCAATTACATTTTTAACATCATGCATACATCAAAACAGGAGGTGAATGATTTCATGGTTTACTGTCAGTCACTTTGGAACATTGGATTACATTTATTTACTCTCAGACGTTTTCTCAACATGTCACATCTTCTAAAGTGTGCCGCGTATTCGCTTTTGGGTTGTAATGTTTAAGATTTTGCTTATGGATTAGTTTTGAGCAGACATTTAGAAGTCACAATGAGCACAAAGTTTCAATTTGATTTGAATTTTTAAATAGCGATGCCTGAATTAAATGCATTTTTCGACTTGCAATAATCAAGTCCAAAGTGGCATTCACCTTCTTGTGAGGAGGAGCCAATGCAAAACTCAGATGTCTTCCACCTCTACTTATGTGACTGCAGAGAGGATGACAGAGAACAGTGGACACACAGTTTAACATGATGGACTATAGGACAGGACTGCTGCTTTTAACTCTCTGCTGGGCAGGTGAAGATCTTTGCTGATGTTTCATTTGATGTTTGCTTGTAAATTGCAAATTAGTTACATGTGATGTTTTTTATTGTCATCTTGACAGGCGTTGATGGTCAGACTCTAACAGAATCTGAACCAGCGATTAAAAGCCCTGGAGAATCTCACAGATTGACCTGTACAACCTCTGGATTCTCATTCAGTAGCTACCCAATGGCTTGGATCAGACAGGCTCCAGGAAAAGGACTGGAGTGGATTGCCTGGATTGGTAGTGGTAGTGGTAGCAGCAAATACTACTCTCAGTCAGTCCAAGGCCGGTTTACCATCTCCAGAGACAACAGCAGACAGCAGCTGTATCTGCAGATGAACAGTCTGAAGACTGAAGATTCTGCTGTTTATTATTGTGCTCGAGAGTCACAGTGACTGAAGTTGGTTGAACAGCTGTACAAAATCCTACAGTACTCACCTTCACTGGCTGACAATCCCTGCATTGTATTGCATCATTAATGTTATCAGTTCAAATAATTCAAAATGATACAATACACAGACATTTATGTACCACTGAAGTATTATTGGCTTTAAGTTTATATTAATTAGAAATAAGTATTTTTGTGATTTAGCAGTTCAGTTTCAGAGTGCAATACCACTGTAAATATGGACAGCTGTAAATGTGCATTTGTTATGATCATGTTACTTAGAACTGTAACCAAGTGATTAAACAACTTTGTCAAACATCAAGTATAACGACAAAAAACACAGCAGCCATTATTATTACTTATTAGTCCAACATCAAGAAGCCCAGTTCAGCGTCTGTCTTCCAGCATTATATTTTACGAAGGTCTTGCCAACGACTAATAGTCTATTCCAGTTTTTTCCTCAACTTCAGTTGCTCTCTCCTTTACTCTTCTTAGCTTGCTCTGTAAATGTCCTCTTCAGTCACTTCACGTCTGTCATTATATCCTAAGATCCTGCTAGGACTGGTTATATTTCCTGCTACCCCAGATTTTATTCTGTCAAATCACTGTCTCTGCTGTAGAAAATCCTACAGTACTCATCTTTAGAAGATTGATAGAGCACAAAAAAACACAACTTGTTGATAAAAGGGTTAAAAACAAAACAACAATCTTGTTTCTAATTAAACTATTACAATTTAAAAATGTTTTTCTTTTTTTTCAATAATACCATGTATGTTTGTCTTTGAAGCAACTGATGTACAAAGACATTTTTCCTGTAAAATGAATGAATATAAATTACACAGATGTGTTGCACTCTGCCAGAAGTTACAGAAACTGTCATTACAAAATCCTTTAAAAGTCCGGTAAGAGCACAGCAGCCTCATGTCTGTAACAAAGCTGGAATTAATTAAACTGTTTGATGCAAACAGTTTCAGTTTCAGTGTCTGGCATAAATGATCTCCTGTGCTGAATAGTTTGGCTGAAGACACTTCTCTTCTCAAAACAGAATTTTTGATATTTGTTTTAAAATGAATGGTCATGATACAATTCAGAGGAAATGTATTGTTTCGGCAACAAAAGGACAAAATATAATGTGTTATATGAAACTACAATAAGTGAGTAAAGTGACAGTAGTGATGTTGATGGTCAGACTCCAGATTCTCTAAGCCAAGACTAATCCAGGTCTCTCCTCCCTGTGAGGAGGAGTCAATGCAAAACTCAGATGTCTTCCACCTCTACTTATGTGACTGCAGAGAGGATGACAGAGAACAGTGGACACACAGTTTAACATGATGGACTATAGGACAGGACTGCTGCTTTTAACTCTCTGCTGGGCAGGTGAAGATCTTCACTGATCTTTCATTTGAGGTTTGCAGTTAAGCTGTTTTGCTGTATGTATGATGGTTTTCTTTGCTGTCATGACAGGTGTTGATGGTCAGACTCTGACAGAATCTGAACCAGCGATTAAAAGGCCTGGAGAATCTCACAGATTGACCTGTACAGTCTCTGGATTCTCACTCAGTAGCCACTGGATGGGTTGGATCAGACAGGCTCCTGGAAAAGGACTGGAGTGGCTTGCCACTGATGCTCAAAGCAGCAAATACTACTCTCAGTCAGTCCAAGGCCGGTTCATTGTCTCCAGAGACAACAGCAGACAGCAGCTGTTTCTGCAGATGAACAGTCTGAAGACTGAAGATTCTGCTGTTTATTATTGTGCTCGAGAGTCACAGTGACTGAAGTTGCTTAAGCAGTCTTACAAAATCCTACTGTACTCATCAGCCCCCTTACTTGATTCACGTCTTCAGTTCAGGTAGTTGTAGTAAATTATTTAGTTCTTTTACACCAAAACATCTTTTTCATTCTTTATAATTGAGTTTAAAAATCATGACAAATCATATCCTATTTCTACAAATTGATTTGAATTGCTTAAATATACAAAATGTGTCACTAAATTAACAGATATTATGAACAGAACTTCAGAGTTTCATGAAGCCCATTTTCTCCAAGATGAAAATCAAAATGATATAAACAATTTAATGGTTTAGCAAACGTTGAATTTTCAATTCTTCAGACTGATAATGAGCTTCAGTTTGCATACAGTGAAATGAGAGCTACATTCATTCAGTACATATTTACAATGAAAGCACTTTATGTCATTATAATGGTTCCTCCTGTGCAACAACAGATCCCCTCTTAAAACAATTTCAGTGTGAACGACTGGATACAAAAACCACAGTCTTACTTTAAAACAAATATTAATTCTTAAACACACACACGTTTCTCTCATAGGAGGAGTCAATGCAAAACTCAGATGTCTTCCACCTCTACTTATGTGACTGCAGAGAGGATGACAGAGAACAGTGGACACACAGTTTAACATGATGGACTATAGGACAGGACTGCTGCTTTTAACTCTCTGCTGGGCAGGTGAAGATCTTCACTGATCTTAGTCTTGGTTAGCTTTCATTTTTGTCACATGCATATTTCACTTGCAATCAATGTTTTTATTCCTCTTTGACAGGTGTTGATGGTCAGACTCTGACAGAATCTGAACCATCAATTAAAAGGCCTGGAGAATCGCACAGATTGACCTGTACAGCCTCTGGATTCACACTCAGCAGCTACCATATGGGCTGGATCAGACAGGCTCCTGGAAAAGGACTGGAGTGGATTGCCTGGATTCATACTGGTAGTAGCAGCAAATACTACTCTCAGTCAGTCCAAGGCCGGTTTACCATCTCCAGAGACGACAGCAGACAGCAGGTGTATCTGCAGATGAACAGTCTGAAGACTGAAGATTCTGCTGTTTATTATTGTGCTCGAGAGCCACAGTGACTGAAGTTGGTTGAGTAACTGTACAAAATCCTACGGTACTGATCTTAATGGAACTGATAGATCCTGAGAAAAATTAAATTGTAATTTTTAATAAAAATATTCAAAAATAACTAATTAATAACACAATTCAGGGACAACAAAAAACATTTAAGAAATTAAATAACAAAAATATCCTATTTACTATACCACTTTCTCACAAATCAGCCAATAAAGCAAAATAATCTGCTGAAATCATTGTATATGCATTAAAGAAATACTTCATATACACATTTCAGCAACATTCTGTTTACAGTATTTCTCACTTAAAGTAGGTCACAATATGGTAGTGAAAAACACTGGATGGCAGTCAGTGTCAAGTCTCTCTCTCCTCTGTCTCTATAAGGATTGGAACAAGATCTATTAGAGCTTGATACTACAAAGATTCTCTAAAGACCAAGTTCAGTATCAACTTGGACTCTTTACTGTGTATTACTGTGCCAGAACAACAACCCCTCAGTGCCTGAACACTTGTAACATGAAGCCACCAGAGGAGGAGCCCTCAGACCACTAATGATTTCATCTCTAGTTCAGTGTTAAAGAGTCAAACAACATTTAGAGTTTAGAAGAAAGTTCTTAATTTAATTCAACAGGGAACTGTCTTCATCATATTGAACTGTCTGGTTTCAAGGCAGGCAACTAAACTGAAAATGATTTTCATGTCATTCACAGAGTCACAGAAACAAGTTTTGTTCCTGAGAGACAGAAAAAGAGTTGAGAATTTCAGTGTTTCTACATGATCTCATTTGACTTCAACTGCAGACGACATGAGCATAAAAGAAACTTAGAGAAGATTGAGTTTCTTTCAATATTTGACACATATGATGTTTTTATCAGTTTGTTTTTGTGTATTGCAATGCCTACAAAAGTTGGGGAAATATTTTTCCCCATTTTAATAAAAACAACATCTGATAACTAAACTATGACTGTACAGTACCTATATCTTTTCAAAAATATATAAACATAATACAAATTTCCCTTTTGGAATATGGCCTGGGTGAAAAAGACTACACCATGAGTTAAAGATGATCCTGTTGAGTTAAAGACAATCCAGTTCTCTCCTCCCTGTGAGGAGGAGTCAATGCAAAACTCACATGTCTTCCACCTCTACTTATGTGACTGCAGAGAGGATGACAGAGAACAGTGGACACACAGTTTAACATGATGGACTATAGGACAGGACTGCTGCTTTTAACTCTCTGCTGGGCAGGTGAAGATCTTCAACGATATTTAATTTGAGGCTTGGATTTAAGTTATACATTATTTTTTGTCCTTTGTATGATGTTTTCTTTGTTGTCATGACAGGTGTTGATGGTCAGACTCTGACAGAATCTGAACCAGCGATTAAAAGGCCTGGAGAATCTCATAAATTAACCTGTACAGCCTCTGGATTCACATTCAGTGACTACTGGATGGACTGGGTTCGGCAGGCTCCTGGAAAAAGACCGGAGTGGCTTGCCTTGATTCATCCTAGTAGTAGCGAAACCTACTACTCTCAGTCAGTCAAAGGCCGGTTTACCATCTCCAGAGACAACAGCAGACAGCAGCTGTATCTGCAGATGAACAGTCTGAAGACTGAAGATTCTGCTGTTTATTATTGTGCTCGACAACCACAGTGAGACAGGAAGCAGCAACGCTGTACAAAAACCTAAATGTCAAAAAAAAAGAGAAAAAAATTCTTCTATTCACATAAACTTATGCTCAACATCATAACCACTCAACGTATGAAGAATACTTCATCAGTTTGATTGCAGCTCTGCTCTTCTCTAATATGTAGTTAAGGTAGATGAGAACTTTAATATTGTGTTGTTAAATTATCTCTGAGAAATTTATTTTCCAAATGATTGCAACATCCACATGTCCATCCATTTTCCATAATAACTTAACCTAAGCAGGGTTGTGGGGACTGGAGCCAATCCCAGCTGACAGGTTATCACAGGCTGACACACAGAGACAAACAACCATTCACAGTCACATTCATACGTGGGCAATTCAGAGTCACCAGTACCCTATTAACCTGGATAACCTTTGGACTATGGGATGAAGCCGGGGAACCTTGACCCACGCAGACACAAAAAAGAAGATACAGAATATCCTTTATTTAAATCATAATCTTTGATTAATATACAAATATTGATGAAGATTATTGTAAGCCTAGTTTCAAAAGTATTTACCATATATTTAGAAGCATGCCTGCTCCATCTCTCTATCAACTACTGTGTGTTGTCTGGAAAAACACAATCATGAAAAACAAAAAATATTAAATATGAAAGTATTTCAGTAGACAATTTGGACCAGGTCTAGTTCTCTCCTCCCTGTGAGGAGGAGTCAATGCAAAACTCAGATGTCTTCCACCTCTACTTATGTGACTGCAGAGAGGATGACAGAGAACAGTGGACACACAGTTTAACATGATGGACTATAGGACAGGACTGCTGCTTTTAACTCTCTGCTGGGCAGGTGAAGATCTTCACTGATCTTTCATTTGATGCTTGGATTTAAGTTATAAATGAGTTTTTTGTCCTTTGTATGATGGTTTTCTTTGTTGTCTTGACAGGTGTTGATGGTCAGACTCTGACAGAATCTGAACCAGCGATTAAAAGGCCTGGAGAATCTCATAAATTAACCTGTACAGCCTCTGGATTCACATTCAGTGACTACTGGATGCACTGGGTTCGGCAGGCTCCTGGAAAAGGACTGGAGTGGCTTGCCATAATTGAGAGTGGTAGTGGTACCAGAAAATACTACTCTCAGTCAGTCCAAGGCCGGTTTACCATCTCCAGAGACAACAGCAGACAGCAGCTGTATCTGCAGATGAACAGTCTGAAGACTGAAGATTCTGCTGTTTATTATTGTGCTCGACACCCACAGTGATACAGGAAGCACCAACGCTGTACAAAAACCTAAATGTCAAAAAAAAAAAAAAAATCTTCTATTCACATAAATTTTTGTTCAACATCATAACCACTCAACATCTGAAGAATGCTTCATCAGTTTGATTGCAGCTCTGCTTTTCTGTAATATGTAGTTAAGGTAGATGAGGACTTTAATATTGTGTTGACTTGACTTTGACTGACATAAATAATTAAATAAATTAAATTATTTCTGGAAATGTATTTGCCAAATGATTGCAACATCCATGTGTCCATCCATTTTCCATAATAACTTAACCTAAGCAGGGTTGTGGGGACTGGAGCCAATCCCAGCTGACATAGACAAGTCGCCAGGTTATCACAGGCTGACACACAGAGACAAACAACCATTCATGCTCACATTCATACGTGGGCAATTCGGAGTCACCAGTAACGTATTAATCCGGATAAACTTTGGACTGTGGAATGAAGCTGGGGAACCTTGACCCATGCAGACACAAAAAAGACCACACAGAATATCCTTTAGTTAAATCGTAATCTTTGATAAATATACAAATATTGATGAAGATTATTGTAAGCCTAGTTTTAAAAGTATTTACAATATATTTAAAAGCGTGCCTGCTCCATCTCTCTAACAGCTACAACATGTGTTGTCAAAATTATGAAAAGCAAAAAATATTAAATATGAAAGTATTTCAGTCGACAATTTGGACCAGGTCTAGTTCTCTCCTCCCTGTGAGGAGGAGTCAATGCAAAACTCAGATGTCTTCCACCTCTACTTATGTGACTGCAGAGAGGATGACAGAGAACAGTGGACACACAGTTTAACATGATGGACTATAGGACAGGACTGCTGCTTTTAACTCTCTGCTGGGCAGGTGGAGATCTTCACTGATTTTTCATTTGTTGTTTTAATTTCATTTCATGTTGTTATAAATTCACATGATTTCTTTCTTCCATATCTTGACAGGTGTTGATGGTCAGACTCTGACAGAATCTGAACCAGCAATTAAAAGGCCTGGAGAATCTCACCGATTGACCTGTACAGTCTCTGGATCGTCATTCAGTAGCTACTACATGGCCTGGATCAGACAGGCTCCTGGAAAACGACTGGAGTGGATTGCCTATCTAGGCACGTACAGTAGTCCTATCTATTACTCCCAGTCGGTCAAGGGCAGATTCACCATCTCCAGAGATGACTCCAGCAGTAAACTGTACCTACAGATGAACAGTCTGAAGACTGAGGACACAGCAGTGTATTACTGTGCCAGAGACACACAGTGAAAGACAATAATATGATAGTCATACAAAAACTACTTCCTCTATTTACCACCACTGGGAACATTAAGTTGTTTCAGTATCACCTGCATCCTACATCACTGATTTTTAAAATACAATTTTTAAAGATATTAATATATATTCTCTTATACCACTGTATTTGAATGCATGTATTTTAAAAGCAAATGGAAAAACGTGTCACGTGATACTTTCTGCTTCCATAAATCTGTGTGTGTCTGTTGTACAGGTTGGATGCATGTGTGGCTGTTGGTACCAGTTTTCATGATTTTAAAGAAGAGCAAAGTGTCATAAATAATGACACTGTAAAAGCTACAACAAATAGTTCAGTTTAATATAATGCAATCCAGTGTGACCCCAACTTCTAACTTTTCAGAATGACCTAATATAAAGCAAAGATGAGCTGTTTTAAGCATTCAATCACCCCTATCACCTATACATGCTTATTCTGAGCAGCAAAGGCCATTATTAGCAACTATTAGGAATTCTAAAAATTTATAGCAATCTATATTCCATTTTCAAGTCCAATCCAGTTCTCTCCTCCCTGTGAGGAGGAGTCAATGCAAAACTCAGATGTCTTCCACCTCTACTTATGTGACTGCAGAGAGGATGACAGAGAACAGTGGACACACAGTTTAACATGATGGACTATAGGACAGGACTGCTGCTTTTAACTCTCTGCTGGGCAGGTGAAGATCTTCACTGATCTCTTATTTGATGTTTGCTTGTTAATTGTAAATTTGTTACATGTGATGGTTTTTGTTGTCCTGTTGACAGGTGTTGATGGTCAGACTCTGACAGAATCTGAACCAGCGATCAAAAGGCCTGGAGAATCTCACAGATTGACCTGTACAGCCTCTGGATTCACATTCAGTGACTACTATATGCACTGGATCAGACAGGCTCCGGGCAAAGGACTGGAGTGGCTTGCTGCCATTTATGACAGTAGCAGAATCTTCTACTCTCAGTCAGTCAAAGGCCGGTTTACCATCTCCAGAGACAACAGCAGAGAGCAGCTGTATCTGCAGATGAACAGTCTGAAGACTGAAGATTCTGCTGTTTATTATTGTGCTCGAGAGTCACAGTGAAGGGAGTTGTTTGAACAGCTGTACAAAATCCTACAGTACTCATCATTACTGGACTGATACAAGCCAAGCATGAAGTAGATGACATAATATTCCAGTATATACTTTATGCTGTTGTATATTTTATTTATCATATTTTCCTTAAAATATATTGTTTTATATTTCATATTGATAACAATTTTGAAAATATTAATAGATTTTAAACAATCCAAAGTTTACTAATGAGATTACAAATATTAAACACTTCTACAGATTTAAATACAATAATGGTTGTAAATGATGTGGAATCTAAAGTGAGTCATAACATGGGTGAAAAATAATTATACAGTTACTTGAATAAAACCATTAGAGGGCAGTCAATGTCAAGTTTTCTCTCCTGTGTCACTAAAAGGAGACTCTCAGAGCTTGTGTACTGATCATCTGTTTTCCTCTAGAGGCTCCAAGTTTGACTTTATGTCTTCAAACATCTGCAAACACTGAAACCATTAAAGTCTTTTATGTAAACCTGCAAAATCAGACTGAAGTTTTCAAATTATTCACATGATGCATGCAGATATTTGTGTGTGTTTTTTCTGCTCCCCTGCCATTCAAAAATGAGTTATGAATGTTTGTATATTGAATATTCACTTTCTCGCTCAGTGAATGAATACCACTGCCCACTTTCAAATATGGAATCTGTCTGGACATTGCTGGGATGCCAAATTCCATGACTACCTCTACACCTGTGCTTCATCTTTGAATGTCTGAATGTATATGACAGCGTCTGATAAAAGGAAAACATTGATCTGTTTGATTTAAAATGAATAGTCAAGATACAAATCATAATAAATGTATTGTTGCAGCAATAGAAGGACAAAAAAATAGATAAAGCAAAACAAACAAAGAAAAAAAGAGTTATATGAAACTAAAATAAGAATAGAGGTAAAAATTAAATTGGGTAGTAGTGATGTTGATGGACAGACTCAAGAAAATTGATTCTCTGAAAGCCAAATCTAATCCAGTTCTCTCCTTCCTGCGAGGAGGAGTCAATGCAAAACTCAGATGTCTTCCACCTCTACTTATGTGACTGCAGAGAGGATGACAGAGAACAGTGGACACACAGTTTAACATGATGGACTATAGGACAGGACTGCTGCTTTTAACTCTCTGCTGGGCAGGTGAAGATCTTCACTGATCTTTCATTTGATGTTTGAATTTAAGTTGTAAATGTGTTTTTGCTGTTTGTATGATGGTTTTCTTTGTTATCTTGACAGGTGTTGATGGTCAGACTCTGACAGAATCTGAACCAGCGATTAAAAGGCCTGGAGAATCTCACAGATTGACCTGTACAGCCTCTGGATTCACATTTAGCAGCTATGGGATGAGCTGGATCAGACAGGCTCCTGGAAAAGGGCTAGAATGGCTTGCTTATATCTATACTAGTAGCGACATCCACTACTCTCAGTCAGTCAAAGGCCGGTTTACCATCTCCAGAGACAACAGCAGACAGCAGGTGTATCTGCAGATGAACAGTCTGAAGACTGAAGATTCTGCTGTTTATTATTGTGCTCGGTAGCCACAGTGACTGGAGTTGGTTGAACAGCTGTACAAAATCCTACAGTACTCACCTTCACTGGCTGACACTTCTACAGATTTAAATACAATAATGGTTGTAAATGATGAGGAATCTAAAGTGAGTCATAACATGGGTGAAAAATAATGATACAGTTACTTGAATAAAACCATTAGTGGGCAGTCAGTGTCAAGTTTTCTCTCTTCTATCACTAAAAGGAGACTCTCAGAGCTTGTGTCCTGATCATCTGTTTTCCTCTAGAGGCTCCAAGTTTGTCTTTATGTCTTCAAACATCTACAAACACTGAAACCATTAAAAATATTTTATGTAAACCTGCAAAATCAGACTGAAGTTTTCAAACTATTCACATGATGCACACAGACATGGAAAGAAACTTCACATGTTTCACTGAATGTCTAAATTAGTTTCAGCTTACAGAAATGTAGATAATTACGATTTATGTTTAAGGTTTTTATTTCTTTTTTAATAAAACCATGTATGTTTGTTTATTATTCCTTTTGAAACAAATGATTTACAAAGACTTTTTACCTGTTCCTTTTTTCCAATTTTTTGTTTCAGAAAATGAAAAAAAAAGATGTGTCTCACTGTGCCAGAAGTTACAGAGGCTGTCATTACAAAATACAATTAGTGAATCCAGTAAGAGCACAACAGCCTGATGTCAATATTGTAACAAAGCAGTTTGATGGAAACTGGCATGAATGATCTCCTGTGCTGAAGAGTCTGGCTGAAGACCCATCTGTTTTCAAAACAGAATATTTGATATTTGTTTGTTTTAAAATGAATGACAGTAGTGAGAGTAGTGATGTTGATGGTCAGACTCCAGAAACAAGATTCTCTAAATCAAAACCAATCCAGTTCTCTCCTCCCTGTGAGGAGGAGTCAAGGCAAAACTCAGATGTCTTCCACCTCTACTTATGTGACTGCAGAGAGGATGACAGAGAACAGTGGACACACAGTTTAACATGATGGACTATAGGACAGGACTGCTGCTTTTAACTCTCTGCTGGGCAGGTGAAGATCTTCACTGATCTTTCATTTGATGTTTGAATTTAAGTTGTAAATGTGTTTTTGCTGTTTGTATGATGGTTTTCTTTGTTATCTTGACAGGTGTTGATGGTCAGACTCTGACAGAATCTGAACCAGCGATTAAAAGGCCTGGAGAATCTCACAGATTGACCTGTACAGCCTCTGGATTCACATTTAGCAGCTATGGGATGAGCTGGATCAGACAGGCTCCTGGAAAAGGGCTAGAATGGCTTGCTTATATCTATACTAGTAGCGACATCCACTACTCTCAGTCAGTCAAAGGCCGGTTTACCATCTCCAGAGACAACAGCAGACAGCAGGTGTATCTGCAGATGAACAGTCTGAAGACTGAAGATTCTGCTGTTTATTATTGTGCTCGGTAGCCACAGTGACTGGAGTTGGTTGAACAGCTGTACAAAATCCTACAGTACTCACCTTCACTGGCTGACACTTCTACAGATTTAAATACAATAATGGTTGTAAATGATGAGGAATCTAAAGTGAGTCATAACATGGGTGAAAAATAATGATACAGTTACTTGAATAAAACCATTAGTGGGCAGTCAGTGTCAAGTTTTCTCTCTTCTATCACTAAAAGGAGACTCTCAGAGCTTGTGTCCTGATCATCTGTTTTCCTCTAGAGGCTCCAAGTTTGTCTTTATGTCTTCAAACATCTACAAACACTGAAACCATTAAAAATATTTTATGTAAACCTGCAAAATCAGACTGAAGTTTTCAAACTATTCACATGATGCACACAGACATGGAAAGAAACTTCACATGTTTCACTGAATGTCTAAATTAGTTTCAGCTTACAGAAATGTAGATAATTACGATTTATGTTTAAGGTTTTTATTTCTTTTTTAATAAAACCATGTATGTTTGTTTATTATTCCTTTTGAAACAAATGATTTACAAAGACTTTTTACCTGTTCCTTTTTTCCAATTTTTTGTTTCAGAAAATGAAAAAAAAAGATGTGTCTCACTGTGCCAGAAGTTACAGAGGCTGTCATTACAAAATACAATTAGTGAATCCAGTAAGAGCACAACAGCCTGATGTCAATATTGTAACAAAGCAGTTTGATGGAAACTGGCATGAATGATCTCCTGTGCTGAAGAGTCTGGCTGAAGACCCATCTGTTTTCAAAACAGAATATTTGATATTTGTTTGTTTTAAAATGAATGACAGTAGTGAGAGTAGTGATGTTGATGGTCAGACTCCAGAAACAAGATTCTCTAAATCAAAACCAATCCAGTTCTCTCCTCCCTGTGAGGAGGAGTCAAGGCAAAACTCAGATGTCTTCCACCTCTACTTATGTGACTGCAGAGAGGATGACAGAGAACAGTGGACACACAGTTTAACATGATGGACTATAGGACAGGACTGCTGCTTTTAACTCTCTGCTGGGCAGGTGAAGATCTTTGCTGATCTTTTATTTGTTGATGTTTGGATTTAAATTGTAAATGTGTTTTTGCTATTTGTATGATGGTTTTCTTTGCTGTCTTGACAGGTGCTGATGGTCAGACTCTGACAGAATCTGAACCAGCGATTAAAAGGCCTGGAGAATCTCATAAATTGACCTGTACAACTTCTGGATTGTCATTCAGTAGCTACTGGATGGTCTGGGTCAGACAGGCTCCTGGAAAAGGACCGGAGTGGATTGCTACTGAAGCTCTCAGTAGTGGTAAATTCTACTCTCAGTCAGTCCAAGGCCGGTTTGTTGTCTCCAGAGACAATGGCAGAGAGCAGCTGTATCTGCAGATGAACAGTCTGAAGACTGAAGATTCTGCTGTTTATTATTGTGCTCGACACTCACAGTGACTGAAGTTGGTTGAACAGCTGTACAAAATCCTATGGTACTCATCCTTACTGGACTAATATACAATCAAAAATAATTATTTAGTTATTTTATATATTGCTTTGTTGTGTTTAATGAAAACATCACCATGAACCACAACAATGAACACTAAAGACATAAATAAATAAAAATATCTTGATGTAATGATCACTTCTTCACAAAGCAGCCAATGACAGTAAACCATTGTCTATGTATGAATAAAAGAAATAAAACATGTACACATTTCAGCCACAGGTTTACATAATGTTTACACTATTCTTGATCTAAACATGGTCACAATATGGGAGTGAAAAATAATGTTGCAGTTTCTTTTTTAAAAACACTAGATCGCAGTCAGTGTCAAGTTTCTCATTTGATCAGACATGATTAGGTAAAATGTCCACAATCCACAATATATTCAAAACATTAATTAATAATATGACAGGGTGAGATGACAATAAAGCAGTTTTTAGAGATGCCAGTAAATGTTGGTGATCAGAATAAAACTATACATGATTCATATTATTGTAAATGTTCTTGCTCATTATGGTCAAAGTGATGAATGAGAAACAGAAGCTTGGTACAGATGTGAATTATGAGTTATCTCATTGGAATACATCTTGTTTGCCTTGTTGATTTGAATAAAATTGGCTATTTTTTAATAGATGTTTCTGATAGACATTTTACGCAAACTTGGAGGCTTGGAGGACAGATTCCTGGGTCATTCCCCATTTTCATTAAATATCTCCAGTGTGGTCCTCTCCTCTCTATGAGTTTAAAGTTGATCATGGTTGTGATATATGAGGTGCTGTCAGTAAATAACAGCCCACATCATATTTAAAATGTGTATTAATGACCTGCTCCTTATGTTTTCATGGGTCCACATCATCATTATTATTGAAACACTGATTTTTATGAATATGTTATTTTTATTTTAATAGTTGATGTCTGTCTATCTAAGTTAACTTCCTCACAATTTGCCGATGCGATGTGTGTGAAGATGTGAACATGATGTCAGTTGCAGCAGAAGAAGAGAAACTCTTCTCAAATCATCTTCAATGCCAACCACATTTTCTATGGCTTTGCTGCTTCTGGATCTTCGTGTCAGCGTCTGACCATCACCTGTCAGGTCTCTTATTCTGTAAGCAGCCGCTACACAGCTTGGATCAGACAGCCTGCAGGGAAAGGACTGGAGTGGATTGGAATGAGAGCTGCATCCACCACATTTTACAAAGATTCACTAAAGAACAAGTTCAGTATCGACTTAGACACTTCCAGCACAACAGTGACTCTAAATAGACAGAATGTGCAGCCTGAAGACACTGCTGTGTATTAGTAGAGCTTAACAAATCAGTAGACCTTAACAAAAAAAATCCCTGTGCCTGAACACTTGTAGCACATGAAGCCACCAGAGGAGGAGCCCTCAGATCACTAATGATTTCAACACCAGTTCACTGCTACAGTAAAAAAGAAAAGAAAAAAGGTAATCACAAAAAAAAAAATCTGCTAAAATAAATCGTCAAATACATTTAATATTTGTTTATTATTGAAAAGGAAATCTGAAGTATAATTGCATTAGTAAATGAACCATATTATATACATGTTATGCAAATTTAAATAAACTGGACTTGGAGGAATGACTCCTGAAAATCTTTAACTAAAAAATCTTCTAAAGCCGACACAATCCTCTCTTCCCTGTGAGGAGGAGTCAATGCAAAACTTTAAAGGCTCTACGCCTCTACTTATGTGACTGCAGAGAGGATAACAGAGAACAGTGGACACACAGTTTAACATGATGGACTATAGGACAGGACTGCTGCTTTTAACTCTCTGCTGGGCAGGTGAAGATCTTCACTGATCTTTCATTTGATGTGTGCTTGTTAATTGTAACTTTGTTACATGTGATCATTTTTGTTGTCATCTTGACAGGTGTTGATGGTCAGACTCTGACAGAGTCTGAACCAGCGATTAAAAGGCCTGGAGAATCTCATAGATTGACCTGTACAGTCTCTGGATTCTTACTCAGCGACCCCCATATGGGCTGGAACCGACAGGCTCCTGGAAAAGGACTGGAGTGGATTGCTTTTATCAGCAGTGGTGGTAGCACTCACTACTCTCAGTCAGTCCAAGGCCGGTTTACCATCTCCAAAGACAACAGCAGACAGCAGATGTATCTGCAGATGAACAGTCTGAAGACTGAAGATTCTGCTGTTTATTATTGTGCTCGATACTCACAGTGACTGAAGTTAGTTGAACAGCTGTACAAAATCCCACAATACAGGGCTGTAGTATTTACTGGGCTGTTTTTCCGTAATATTCATATTTACTTCATATTCAATATGAACATAGAATATTTCAAGTGACACATTACACAAAGTCATGAAAACTGAGAAAGATTATTATCAAAAATTAACTAGTTTTCAGACTATCTACATAATCCTGCTGTCACAGTTTTTCTGTTTGCAGCAGATAGGGTCAGTAAGTTCAACAAGTGAGAACCCAAATTCATAAATAAATGCTGCTGTCACAGTTTATCAAAAAGCTGACACATAGAGACAAGAAAAAACGATCACGATAAAAGAAAAAAAAAACATTGATGATTGGATGATTGGCTACTGTGAGTCTTGGTGCAATCATGTGAGCTGGTCCCACTACATGTTTTGGTAGGCCTAAAATTAATTTACATTTTAAACTAGGAATGAATGAGTTTAATATATTTCAACTGTTGCTCCTCTCTATTATCTATGGAGTCCTTGACCATAAAAACAATAAAGACTATGTGTTTGTGGGTGATATTTCAGTTGTTTTTTGCTTGTAGCATGTGCTGTTTAATATTTTCTTAAGCCTCATGCACAATATGAGTAGACCAAATCTGATTTCAAGCAACACAAAATCATAAAAAGCTAAAAATAAAGAACTGGACTCGATCCTTCTCCATGTGAGGAGGAGTCAATGCAAAACTCAGATGTCTTCCACCTCTACTTATGTGACTGCAGAGAGGATGACAGAGAACAGTGGACACACAGTTTAACATGATGGACTATAGGACAGGACTGCTGCTTTTAACTCTCTGCTGGGCAGGTGAAGATCTTCACTGATCTTTCATTTGATGTTTGGATTTATTTTGTAAATTTCTTGTAGGCCTATGTGATGTTTTCTTTGTTGTCTTAACAGGTGTTGATGGTCAGACTCTGACAGAATCTGAACCAGCGATTAAAAGGCCTGGAGAATCTCACAGATTGACCTGTACAGCCTCTGGATTGTCATTCAGTAGCATCTGGATGGCCTGGATCAGACAGGCTCCTGGAAAAGGACTGGAGTGGCTTGCCTGGATTAATCCTGGTAGTAGCGAAATCTACTACTCTCAGTCAGTCAAAGGCCGGTTTACCATCTCCAGAGACAACAGCAGAGAGCAGGTGTATCTGCAGATGAACAGTCTGAAGACTGAAGATTCTGCTGTTTATTACTGTGCTCGAGAGCCACAGTGACAGAGGAAGCAACAATGCTGTACAAAAACCCACACGTCAAAAAACCCCCCCAAAAAACTCAGTGACTAAAGTTGGTTGAGCAGCTGTACAATTCCTACAGTAGTCATCTTTACTGGGCTGTGTTACTGTTACTATTATGAAAAGTTATATTCTGATGGTTACATTCAGCTCATACTGTATAGCCACACAGCCCCAGCAACCCCACTCACCCCCCCCACCAGCCCAGCACCTGATCCAATCTGAATCAATGCCTGAATACACAGGTCTGCCCCCTCCACTCAAGACCAACGTTATCACGTTATAACATGATACTGATACATACATTTTTTCTGGTATACATTTTATGTAAATGAGATCAAAAAGTGTAGTAGTAATAAAGTTCCTTCACTTGTCAGTATCATTCAATACTAAATTGCCAGTTTCAAGTACAAACCATAAATGACAATAAAAGCAGTTTTCAATAATTCTTTTGGATGTTGGTGATCCGAAAAATATTGTAGATTATTCTGCTCATCTACCCAATATGCTGAGAGTGATGAGAAACCATGATCCCAAAAGTTAATTAGATTTGAACAAATTCATGAACTCAGTGAAATAATGTGGCTGCGTTTGTACTCATATTCAGTCTATGCAACAGAGATTAAAACATGTCAGACAAACTTTCAATAAATTGAACTGGAGGAATAATTCTCTAAAAGCCAAGACTAATCCAGTTCTCTCCTCCCTATGAGGAGGAGTCAATGCAAAACTCAGATGTCTTCCACCTCTACTTATGTGACTGCAGAGAGGATGACAGAGAACAGTGGACACACAGTTTAACATGATGGACTATAGGACAGGACTGCTGCTTTTAACTCTCTGCTGGGCAGGTGAAAATCTTCACTGATGTTTCATTTGATGTATGCTTGTAAGTTGCAAATTTGTTACATGTGACGTATTTATTGTCATCTTGACAGGTGTTGATGGTCAGACTCTGACAGAATCTGAACCAGTGATTAAAAGGCCTGGAGAATCTCACAAATTGACCTGTACAGCCTCTGGATTCACATTCAGTAGCTATGGCATGCACTGGGTCAGACAGGCTCCTGGAAAAGGACTGGAGTGGATTGCTTTGATCTATAGTGATGGTAGCAGCACTTTTTACTCTCAGTCAGTCAAAGGCCGGTTTACCATCTCCAGAGACAACAGCAGACAGCAGCTGTATCTGCAGATGAACAGTCTGAAGACTGAAGATTCTGCTGTTTATTATTGTGCTCGACACTCACAGTGACTGGAGTTTGTTGAACAGCTGTACAAAATCCTACAGTACTCATTTGTACGGGACTAAGAGATCCTGAGAAATAATTATAATGGAATATTCATTAGATAATATATAATAAATAATATAATAATGAAAACAAACAACAAAAAACATTGACGACATAAACAAATCAAAGTCTTACTGTAATGATCACTTCTTTACAAAACAGCTAATTATAGCCAAATGACCAGCTGAATTGATAACAATAATAATAACAAAGACTACATGTTGCCATTTCAGCCACATTAATGTTATTAACATGATTAATTTACATCTGTTGGACAATATGGGAGTGAAATACGTTGTTGCAGTTGATTTAATAAAAGCACTAGATGGCAGTCAGTGTCAAGTTTCTCTCTCCTCTGTCAGTCTCGTTTACTGTTGATGTGTCACCTCAGTGAGGTGGATTACTGCTGAGGGAGCAAAGGAAGTGTGAGAAAGGAAGACATTGCTTTTCTTCCAAGACTCCAGCACAGTTTGTCTTGCAGTATCAATTATCCATTCAGCTTTCATCACAATGTCTCACAAGCACAAGAACAAACAGCAGCTCCTTCAATCTTTGTGAGATGGTGAACTGAAACTAAATGAACACATGAAACTGCAGTCCCTGCTGACTCAGCACTTAAAATGTTCTGTTAGTGTTTTAATGAAGTGAGCTCACAAAGAGTGTGAGTATAAAACTGTAGTCCAGTCCAGGGTCTGACTGTCAGTCATTTAAGATCAGTGAGATATGAGAGTCACCAGTTTACTGTTAAAGATACATATAAGATCTAATTTAGATCTAGATCTATTGTCCTGAAACCATGACTGAAACTTTGAAACTATTTCCATGATCCTTTGCACCAAATATGGTTCAGCAAGAGAGAAAACGAATTAATAAATAAGGCTGCAATTAAACCATCAGTGCTCATACGTTGAAGTAATGTAGGAGGTGCTGACAGTAAATAACAGTTCACATCATATTTAAAATATGTTAAATATATAAGACACTTCTGTGTATTATGCAGCAGAAAACAAAACAAACTATTTAAATATGGCTGCAAAGATTTAGAATTAACATGAACATGATGATTGCAACATCCATGTGTCCATCCATTTTCCATAACAATTTAGCCTAATCAAGGTTGAGGGGACTGGAGCCAATCCCAGTTGACACAGACAAGTCGGCAGAATATCACAGAGCTGACACATACACACAAACAACCATTCACGCTCACATTCATACCTGGGCAATTCAGAGTCACCAGTAACGTATTAACCTGGATAACCTTTGGACTGTGGGATGAAGCCAGTCCCAGCTGACAAGTCGCCAGGTCAGGGCTGACACATAGAGACAAACAAACATGTACGCTCACATTCACACCTGGACAATTCAGTCAAAGGGGTTCTCTCCTCTCTTTGAGGAGGAGTCAATGCAAAACTCAGATGTCTTCCACCTCTACTTATGTGACTGCAGAGAGGATGACAGAGAACAGTGGACACACAGTTTAACATGATGGACTGTAGGGCAGGACTGCTGCTTTTAACTCTCTGCTGGGCAGGTGAAGATCTTCACTGATCTTTTATCTGATGTTTAATTTTGAGTTGTAAATGTATTTTCTGTTGTTTGATGACTTTCTTTGATATCTTGACAGGTGTTGATGGTCAGACTCTGACAGAATCTGAACCAGCGATTAAAAGACCTGGAGAATCTCACAGATTGACCTGTACAGTCTCTGGATTCTCACTCAGTGGCTACTGGATGGGCTGGATCAGACAGGCTTCTGGAAAAGGACTGGAGTGGGTTGCTACTGACACTGCTAGCAGTAGCAATTACTACTCCCAGTCAGTCCAAGGCCGGTTCATCGTCTCCAGAGACAACAGCAGACAGCAGCTGTATCTGCAGATGAACAGTCTGAAGACTGAAGATTCTGCTGTTTATTATTGTGCTCGAGACTCACAGTGACTGAAGTTGCTTAAGCAGTCGTACAAAATCCTACTGCACTCATCAGACCATATCACTTGATTTACGTCTTCAGTTCAGGTAGTTGAAGTAAATTATTTAGTTCTTTTACAGCAAAACATCTTTTTCATTCTTTTTAATTGAGTTTTAAAGCCATATTTCATGAGAAATCATATTTTATTTCTAAACATGTATTTGAATTGCTTAAATATACAAAATGTGTCACTACATTAACAGATGTTATTAACAGAGCTTAGAATTTCATGAAACACATTCCTCAAAGATGAAAATCAGAATAATATAAACAGCCCTTGCACAATTTAATGACTTTTAATTCTTCAGATTGATAATGAGATTTAGGTTGATTACATTGAAATGAGAGCTACATTCATTCAATATCTATTTACACTGAAAGCACTTTATGTCATTCTAATTGTTCCTCTTGGATACAAAATCCACAGCATTACTTCAAAGCGAAATTAATTATTAAATTCAGCAGTTGCCAGAATCACCGCAAGAGAATAATCCACAAATATGATCAGCATAAATAAACAAGATGATTTGAAAAAAAGTGTTCCTTGGCCTAAACCTTGGCCTAAGTACCTGCCTGATAACAGCTAGTTTAACATAATTTATACATCATAATTTATAAAAATCTCATGAAAGTAATGACGAATGTCTGAGATTTAGTTTCTTCCAAAATGCCAAAAACGAGTTCTGTCCAGTCCAAAGGCATGAGAGGTCCTACAGAATTGTGGTACACACACACACACACACACACACACACACACACACACACACACACACACACACACACACACACACACACACACACACACACACATAGGAGGAGTCAATGCAAAACTCAGATGTCTTCCACCTCTACTTATGTGACTGCAGAGAGGATGACAGAGAACAGTGGACACACAGTTTAACATGATGGACTATAGGACAGGACTGCTGCTTTTAACTCTCTGCTGGGCAGGTGAAGATCTTCACTGATCTTTCATTTGAGGTATGTGTATCAGTTGTAAAGTAGTCACATGTGAAGGTTTTTATCTTTATCTTGACAGGTGTTGATGGTCAGACTCTGACAGAATCTGAACCAGCGATTAAAAGGCCTGGAGAATCTCACAGATTGACCTGTACAGCCTCTGGATTCTCACTCAGCAGCTCCAGTATGGGCTGGATCAGACAGGCTCCTGGAAAAGGACTGGAGTGGCTTGCCTGGATTAATAGTGCTAGTAGCAGCATCTACTACTCTCAGTCAGTCAAAGGCCGGTTTATCATCTCCAGAGACAACAGCAGACAGCAGCTGTTTCTGCAGATGAACAGTCTGAAGACTGAAGATTCTGCTGTTTATTATTGTGCTCGAGAGTCACAGTGACTGACGTTGGTTGAACAGCTGTACAAAATCTTACAGCACTCACTGCAAATGTAGTCCATGGCTCACACTGCACAAAACATGCACTAATCATGCACTAACTCACCACTAAATTATATTAGATAATAATAGTTACAAGTTTTGTATGACTTTTCTATGTAAACACATTTGTGAACATATTTATTGGCCTTCAATCCTATATTTCACTAATTTACTTGATCATTGTGTGGTCTTTATTCACAATTAATTAAAATATTAATTTTATTAGCATATTAACCATCTTCTCACTCTGGGCAACCCAGTCTTGGACCACAAAAAAATAAAATATAACCTTGAATGTTTTGGGTTGTATCCTTATTGTTAAATGCAGTTAAATGCACTCTATATAATTTTTTTTTTTTTTATAAAAGCTTCAGCATTTCAAGTGATAAAATAAATTCAGCTCACACCTCAACTTGTGATCTAACTGTAGTAGAAATGGATGCTCAAAACGTTTCTGATTTATTCATTATTGAAAAGAATCTATAAAAAAAAACTATACCTGCATTTGTAAGTGAACCCTAGTCTTTAGCCAATTTCATACTGTACTCATGAATGTTTAATCTATGTAAAAGTTTGTTTTGAGTAACAATGTGCACAGTACAGTAAGTGTGTATGTCAGATTCAACTTTCGCCTTCTCTACCCAGACATTAATCTTAATTATAACTATATATTTAGTCATCTGATTTACTTTCACCATTATGCAAATTAGACTCCTTGGGTGTTGCCTATAAGGAAGTGAAGTGTGTGTTTGTGTGTCAGTGAGAGGACAGAAGAGCTCACATCAGTTCAGCTTCAACATCAACCATGTTCTCTGTAGCTCTGATACTGCTGCTGGCAGCTGGACCCTGTGAGGAACTTTCAGTGGATTCACACTAATTTATAAATTAGAAACATTAAATATTCAGACGAATGATGGAAATAATGTTGATTTCTGTTTCCACAGGTGTGAACAGTATTAATCTTGTGCAGTCAGAATCAATGGTTGTGCAGCCTGGACAGTCTGTGACCATCACCTGTCAGGTCTCTGGATATTCCATGACTGATGACAACTATGCAACAGCTTGGATCAGGCATTGTGAAGGAAAACCAATGGACTGGATTTCCCATCAGTGGGGTGGAGGTGGCTTTTATCAAAACAATGCTCTGAAGAACAAGTTCGGCTACAGCAGAGACACTTCTGCTGGAACAGTGACTCTAAAAGGACAGAGTATGCAGCCTGAAGACACAGCTGTTTATTACTGTGCACGTCAGCCCACGGTGATACAAAGCGCCAACAGACCTGCACAAATACCCCCAAACCATGTGTTTCAACCACACACATTGTCAGTGTGAACATACATGAAGACAGTATTCTCTGATGAGTTGATGAAAATCATGTTTTATGCCATTCAATGCATCACACAGGCAGCATTCGTTTCTGAGAGACAAAAGAAGAATTTACACAATGTCTGAATAATCAATTGTTGTCAATATGATACATTAAGTCATTAATAGTGTACAGTAAAGACAAACAGTTACATTTCTGTGAATGCAGTGACAATAAAATTAAAATTTCATACATAAAGCAGAGGTGAGTCAACAGACTCTTCTATTGGCTCCAGTCAGACCAACATTGGTGCTTCCTGTGTTTGATTCTATGCAAACTCAGTGACCTTCCTTGTTACTCCCCTATAAAAACTTCACATCAGGCTGTCAGTGGAGTTCACAGCTCGTCACTTTCAACATAAACCATGTTTTCTGTAGCTCTGCTGCTGCTGCTGGCAGCTGGATGTGAGTCTCTATGGATTTATCAAAGTTAACACTACTATACTCTTGCAGTATAACTTAATCATTTGTTACAAAACATTTTCTTTTTTTTTTTTAACAGGTGTGAAGTGTGAACAGTTGACACAGCCAGCCTCTGTGACTGTACAGCCAGGACAACGTCTGACCATCACCTGTCAGGTCTCTTATTCTGTTAGCAGCTACTACACAGCTTGGATCAGACAGCCTGCAGGGAAAGGACTGGAGTGGATTGGAATGAAAGTTGGATCCACATCATATTACAAAGATTCACTAAAGAACAAGTTCAGCATCGACTTAGACACTTCCAGCAACACAGCGACTCTAAACGGACAGAATGTGCAGCCTGAAGACACTGCTGTGTATTACTGTGCCAGAGAACCACAATAACACAAAGCTTCAGTAGACCTGAACAAAAACCCCTGAAACAACTGTAACATGAAGTCACCAGAGGAGGAGCCATCACACCATTAATGATTTCAACACCAGTTCACTGTTGTGATATGATGTCCTTCAGAGGTATTTTTCAGCAAATTTGAGATTATTTGTCAGAATTTTCTTTATTCGGTTAAAAATGAAACAAACAAACACACAAACAGTTTAAATATGGTAGCAGGAATTTAGAAGAAAGAATCGGTATCTCCCAATTACTTTTTAATCATTTTTGGAAATTTATTTTTAATGAAAATATATATTAACATGATTGCAACATCCATGTGTCCATCCATGTTTCCATAACAACTTATCCTAATCAAGGTTGAGGGGACTGGAGACAAACCCAGCTGACATAGACAAATAATGTATTAACCTGGATAACCTTTGGACTGTGGGATGAAGCCAGGGAACCTGGAGAGAAGCCACACAGAATATCCTTTATTTAAATCATAATCTTTGAACTATACACATATTGTACATATTTCACTGAACATTGATGATGATGATTATTGTAAGCCTATCTTAAAATGTATTTACATCTTTCTATCAGTTATGTATTATTATGAAAAACAAAATAATGAAAAAGCTAAAAATTAAGTATTTCAGTAGACATTTTAATTTCGGACAACTGGATTGGACCAAGTCGAGTTCTCTTCTCCCTGTGAGGAGGAGTCAATGCAAAACTCAGATGTCTTCCACCTCTACTTATGTGACTGCAGAGAGGATGACAGAGAACAGTGGACACACAGTTTAACATGATGGACTATAGGACAGGACTGCTGCTTTTAACTCTCTGCTGGGCAGGTGAAGATCTTCACTGATCTTTCATTTGATGTTTGGGTTTAAGTTGTAAATTTGTTGTTTGTATGATGGTTTTCTTGTTTACAGGTGTTGATGGTCAGACTCTGACCCAATCTGAACCAGCGATTAAAAGGCCTGGAGAATCTCACAGATTGACCTGTACAACCTCTGGGTTCTCACTCAGCGGTTACACTATGCACTGGATCAGACAGGCTCCTGGAAAAGGACCGGAGTGGATTGCTTATATCACTGGTGGTGGTAGCACTCACTACTCTCAGTCAGTCAAAGGCCGGTTTACCATCTCCAAAGACAACAGCAGACAGCAGGTGTATCTGCAGATGAACAGTCTGAAGACTGAAGATTCTGCTGTTTATTATTGTGCTCGAGAGTCACAGTGATACAGGAAGCAGCAATGCTGTACAAAAACTTAACATGTCAAAACAAGTTAAAAAATTACTTTGTACACGTTCCATTAACATAAATTGATGTTCAATATCATAACAACATCTGAAGAAAAATGCTTCATCAGTTTTACTCTGGTGTTCTCCAATACGTAGTTAAGATGAGAAACTTAATATCCATTCGACCTGACTGTGATTGACACAAGTAGTAGTAATAATAATAATCATAATAATAATCAAAAAATAAATAGTAATGACATTAGAAAAATAATATTATACATATAATAATAAAACAAAAATAAAAACAATTTCAACCGACCATAACCTGTCACCATCACCACCTCTCTTATTCTGTTAGTGGCCACTACACAGCTTGGGTCAGACAGCCTGCAGGGAAAGTACTGGAGTGGATTGGAATGAGAAACACTGGACGTTCATACTACAAAGATTCACTAAAGAACAAGTTCAGTATCAACTTAGACTCTTCCAGCAGAACAGTGACTCTAAATGGACAAAATGTGCATCCTGAAGACACTGCTGTGTATTACTGTGCCACAGTAACACAAACCATTACTAGACCAGAACGAAACCCTCTCAGTGCCTGCACACTTACATATAACATGAAGCCAGCAGAGGAGGAGCCCTCAGATCACTAAAGATTTCAACACTAGTTCACTATTATAGAGAGAAATGGTCTATAGATTGAGGCAAAAAGCATATGATGTGAAGGGTTGGACACAGTTTAACAGTTTAACACAGTTTAACATGATGGACTATAGGACAGGACTGCTGATTTTAACTCTCTGCTGGGCAGGTGAAGATCTTCACTTTATTTGATGTTTGGATTTCAGTTGTAAATCTGTTGTATGTGAGGCTTTTTGCTGTTATCTTGACAGATGTTGATGGTCAGACTATTTTAGTTAAATCCTTAAAGGCATCATCATAATTAAAAAATACATAAATAAAAAATGCAAAACAATAGTCAAAGTCATGTTTTTCCAGAGAAGTGAGATGTGGTGAATTTTCTCACACAGGTTTCAGTTCCTGTATGTCTTCAAACATCTGCAAACCCTAAAACCATTTATAGTATTTTATGCAAACTGAAGGTTTCAAGCTATTTACATGTTCCTGTCTGCTGTCGGTGAAGGCAGTCAGTAAGTTCAGTACAGTCAGAAATTTAATGAATGAACAAATGCTGCAATACCTACTCATACCTTTAAAATTGATCATGTATGTGATGTAGGAAGTGCTGATAGTGAACATCTCACATCATATTCATCATTATTTTTTATTTCATGTTTGTAAATGCAGGAACATTTTCAAAAAGTTACATCAAAGTGTGTAAGGACATTGATATATCATATATAATGCAGAGATTTCCACTCTGCAGATATAATCACAGTCAACAGACTCTTCTATTGGCTCCATTTAGACCAACATTGATGCTTCATGTGATCCTATGCAAACTCAGTGACCTTCCTTGTTACTCCCCTATAAAAACTTCACATCAGGCTGTCAGTGGAGTTCACAGCTTGTCACTTTCAACATAAACCATGTTTTCTGTAGCTCTGCTGCTGCTGCTGGCAGCTGGATGTGAGTCTCTATGGATCTGTCAAACTTAACAGTTCATCTTTTGCAGTATAAGTTGATCATTTGTTACAAAATATTTTCTTTTTTCAACAGGTGTGAAGTGTGAACAGTTGACACAGCCAGCCTCTGTGACTGTGCAGCCAGGTCAACGTCTGACCATCACCTGTCAGGTCTCTTATTCTCTTAGCAGCCACTACACAGCTTGGATCAGACAGCCTGCAGGGAAAGAACTGGAGTGGATTGGAATGAGATCTACTGGATATACATACTACAAAGATTCTCTAAAAAACAAGTTCAGTATCGACTTAGACACTTCCAGCAGAACAGTGACTCTAAATGGACAGAATGTGCAGCCTGAAGACACTGCTGTGTATTACTGTGCCAGAGAACCACAATAAGTCAAACCATCAGTGGACCTGAACAAAAACTTCTCAGTGCCTGAACAGTTACATAAAGACACCAGAGGAGGAGCCCTCAGATCACTAATGATTTCAACACCGGTTCACTGTTACAATATGATAGTATGCCCCTTTATCACAACTAGAGAAACATTTGATTTTATTAAAACCTTTCCAATGTAATTAAAGTCCTGCCATTCTTCTGTTTCCTTCTAAAACACTTGATCGAGCTGTCTACACTCAAGTTTACCAGAACAACTTGCTTGAACCCCATCAGTCTGGTTTAAGGCTCAGGTTCTGCCTTCTGCCTATTTACATGCCACCTCAGGACCTCAATTACAGTGAAAATCTGCCAATGTTGAGCTGGTCTTCCTTCCAGGGAAGGCATATTTTGTCATTGACCTCTCAATTACCACTGAGAACTCTGCAGTGTCCCCGGACTGCAAGAATTGTAGACCAGGTGTTCTTGGGTTTCAGTATACACAGGCAACACAGATTCATTCACCACATCATCAGGAGGGTTAGGGTTGCATTAGTTGCTCACTCTGTTGCTCACAGGAGGCTCTTTTCCTCATCCAGAATGCACAGGCACAGTCCATCTTCATCCTATCCAAATTCAAGTGTCTTTGCAGCATGATGAAACTGAAGTCAAGCTCTCTTCTGATGGCACCTCACAGTCCTGTCAGTGGATGAATGGGTGAATGTCATATGTAGTGTAAATAAACATATTTTTTAAAACATTTTCAGTTCAGGTAGAAAAGATTTTTTTTTCTGTGATATGTTTATTGGGATTTAAAGCCTCATTTTCTGAAAAATTATGTGACAATCACCCACAATGGAATAACCCACAAACACTACTTACAAGCATAAATAAACAGGAAGATTTAAAAAAAAAAAAAAAAAAAAAATGCTCACACCATTTGATTAGAGTAATTCAACCCCATGGTAATTCATTATAATTACAACACAACTGGTAAATTAAAAATCCTGTGAAATGAATGCCAATAAACCCTTTGACTTGAAAACCTCTCCAGTCATTTAGTCTTTCTCGTCTCCTTTTTACAGTGTACTCCTATCTCCTTTGAATATTATCCTATGTCTTAAATGTGATTTCTTCCTAAATGACAATGACAAGTCCTGCCCAGTCCTGTTGTCTTTGACTGTATGTTTACCAATTGCAGCTTATAATATAATGTTCTTATAAGGTTTTACTTTCATGAATTAAAGACATGAAAGTTTCTATGGACTGATACACAGACACAAACATTTTCTGTCATAGGAGGAGTCAATGCAAAACTCAGATGTCTTCCACCTCTACTTATCTGACTGCAGAGAGGATGACAGAGAACAGTGGACACACAGTTTAACATGATGGACTATAGGACAGGACTGCTGCTTTTAACTCTCTGCTGGGCAGGTGAAGATCTTCACTGATCTGTTATTTGAGGTTTGCAGTTAAGCTGTTATTGTGTTTTGATGTTTGTATGATGTTTTTTTCTTTTCTTTGCTGTGATGACAGGTGTTGATGGTCAGACTCTGACAGAATCTGAACCAGCGATTAAAAGGCCTGGAGAATCTCACAAACTGACCTGTACAACTTCTGGATTGTCATTCAGTGGCTACTGGATGGGCTGGATCAGACAGGCTCCTGGAAAAGGACTGGAGTGGGTTGCAACCATCACCACTGGCAGTAGCAGCAAATACTACTCTCAGTCAGTCCAAGGCCGGTTTACCATCTCCAGAGACGATGGCAGAGAGCAGCTGTTTCTGCAGATGAACAGTCTGAAGACTGAAGATTCTGCTGTTTATTATTGTGCTCGAGACTCACAGTGACTGAAGTTGGTTGAACAGCTGTACAAAATCCTACTGTACTCATCTTTATTGAGAGCACTGAGATGTGCAAAGTATGTTGTATATATATAAAGGACTAAATAATGTGTTGTACCATTGTCCAGAAACCTATCTTGAAAAGAATTACTGATGAAACAGATCAGATGTCCAGAGCAGTTGTTTTCTTCTAGAAATTGATTTCTAGAGTTTCTTCAAGCATATTCAAACACTGAAACCAAAATTAATCTTACATACAAAGCTGCGAACAAGTTTTCATGCTGTTTACATGATTCTGGCTTCTCTGACTGTATTTCTGTTTGCGGCACAGACAGTCTGTATGTGAGAAAATAAAACAACAACAACAACAACAAAAGAAGATTTTTAAAATAAACCATGTTTGAATAATGAACGGTTGTTAATGTAGTAGTGTTTTATAGTTTACAGAATAAACAGACTGGAGTGGATTGTTAGTGGAGCAGTCGGACACAGTTTAATGGTTTAACAAAGTTTAACATGACGGACTATAGGACAGGACTGCTGCTTTTAACTCTTCGCTGGACAGGTGAGGATCTTGATGGTTGATCAGTCTGTCAGACTCTGACAGAATCTAGTGATTAAACAGACAAACTGTCATATTATAACAGTAAACTGGTGTTGTTTCTACAAAAATAACAACAATAAAATAATGACTCCAAATTAATACAATCTACAAACCCCAGCCATGATATTTAATTAAGAAGAGGCTTCCAGATCCTCTGTATGTCTGCAAACTCTGAAACCATTAAACATTACATTAACATTAACATTAAAACATGAAGACAGAATAAATGTTACGACTAAATGAAACTCTAACAAAAAGCCTCATGAGCCACTCCCTCCCCATGATATCCTGATGCAAATCTTCAGTCTGTGCGGTGTACTTCTGTCCTTCTGACCGCTCTTCTGAATTAAATTTATTTACTTGATTTGCAATAAACAAGAGGTGATAACCAAGTCCAAATTGGCTCTCTCCTCCCTGTGAGGAGGAGTCAATGCAAAACTCAGATGTCTTCCACCTCTACTTATGTGACTGCAGAGAGGATGACAGAGAACAGTGGACACACAGTTTAACATGATGGACTATAGGACAGGACTGCTGCTTTTAACTCTCTGCTGGGCAGGTGAAGATCTTCACTGATCTTTCATTTGATGCTTGGATTAAAGTTGTAAATTTGTCTATGTGATGTTTTTGTTGATGTCTTGACAGGTGTTGATGGTCAGACTCTGACAGAATCTGAACCAGCGATTAAAAGTCCTGGAGAATCTCACAGATTGACCTGTACAACCTCTGGATTCTCACTCAGCAGCTATGGCATGGCTTGGATCCGACAGGCTCCTGGAAAAGGACTGGAGTGGGTTGCTTATATTAGCAGTAGCGGTAGTTACATCTACTACTCTCAGTCAGTTCAAGGCCGGTTTACCATCTCCAAAGACAACAACAGACAGCAGGTGTTTCTGCAGATGAACAGTCTGAAGACTGAAGATTCTGCTGTTTATTATTGTGCTCGATTGTCACAGTGACTGCAGTTGGTTGAACAGCTGTACAAAATCCTACTGTACTCATCTTAAGAAGATTGATAGAGCACAAGCATGAAGTATTTCCCCTTCATATTCATGCATGTATAAATGCATTATACAAAGTACTGACGAGTGGTCCTTTCAATACCCCATAACGAAAATTAATTTGATAAAAAACACAATAAAGATCACTTGTTGATAAATGGGTCAAAGACAACACAACAATCTTGTTGGTGATTACACTATTACAAATATTAAACACTT
Organism: Nibea coibor; assembly: GCA_023373845.1. Lineage (NCBI taxonomy): Eukaryota > Metazoa > Chordata > Actinopteri > Sciaenidae > Nibea > Nibea coibor. The sequence continues at coordinate 7,222,032 of CM041727.1, forward strand.
CTACAGATTTAAATACAATAATGGTTGTAAATGATGAGGAATCTAAAGTGAGTCATAACATGAGAGTGAAAAATAATGATACAGTTACTTGACTAAAACCATTAGAGGGCAGTCAGTGTCAAGTTTTCTCTCCTCTGTCACTAAAAGGAGACTCTCAGAGCTTGTGTCCTGATCATGTGTTATACTCTAGGGGCTCCAAATCCATTGAAACGAATGAATGTGTTTTCAAACTATTCACATGATGCACACAGACATGGAGAGAACATGAAAACTCCACATTTCACTAAATGTCTAAATTTGTTTCAATTTACAGAAATGTAGATAATTACAATTTAAAAAAGTTAATTTTTTTATTTAATAAAACCATGTATGTATGTCCTTTTCTTTTGAAACAGCTGATGTACAAAGAGTGTTTTCCTGTTCCTTTTTCCCATTTTTTGTTTCAGGAAGATATAAATTACAAAGATGTGTCTCACTGTGACAGAAGTTACATAAACTGTTGTTACAAAATACAATTAGTGAATCCAGTAAGAGCACAACAGCCTGATGTCAATACTGTAACAAAGCTGGAATGGACTTCTCAAAACAGGATATTTGATATTTGTTTGTTTTAAAATGAATGATCATGATACAATTCAGAAGAAATGTGTTGTTGCAGCAACAAAAGGACAAAAAGTAGGTAGATAAAATAAAACAAATAAATAATATGAGTTATATGAAACGTAAAATGACAGTATGTTGATGGTCAGACTCCAGAAACATGATTCTCTAAGCCCAGACCAGTCCTGTTTTTTCCTCCCTGCGAGGTGGAGTCAATGCAAAACTTAGATGTCTTCCACCTCTACTTATGTGACTGCAGAGAGGATGACAGAGAACAGTGGACACACAGTTTAACATGATGGACTATAGGACAGGACTGCTGCTTTTAACTCTCTGCTGGGCAGGTGAAGATCTTCACTGATCTTTCATTTGATGCTTGGATTTAAGTTATAAATGAGTTTTTTGTCCTTTGTATGATGGTTTTCTTTGTCATCTTGACAGGTGTTGATGGTCAGACTCTGACAGAATCTGAACCGGCGATTAAAAGGCCTGGAGAATCTCACAGATTGACTTGTACAGCCTCTGGATTCTCATTCAGTGGCTCCTGGATGGCCTGGAACAGACAGGCTCCTGGAAAAGGACTGGAGTGGGTTGCAACCATCAGCACTGGCAGTAGCTACATCTACTACTCTCAGTCAGTTCAAGGCCGGTTTACCATCTCCAGAGACGACGGCAGAGAGCAGGTGTATCTGCAGATGAACAGTCTGAAGACTGAAGATTCTGCTGTTTATTATTGTGCTCGACACTCACAGTGACTGGAGTTGGTTGAGCAGCTGTACAAAATCCTACTGTACTCATCTTTATTGAGAGCACTGAGATGTGCAAGTATGTTGTATATATATAAAGGACAAATAATGTGTTGTACCATTGTCCAGAAACCTATCTTGAAAAGAATTACTGATGAAACAACAACAGATTAGATGTCCAGAGCAGTTGTTTTCTTCTAGAAATTGATTTCTAGAGTTTCTTCAAGCATATTCAAACACTGAAACCAAAATTAATCTTACATACAAACCTGCGAACAGGTTTTCATGCTGTTTACATGATTCTGGCTTCTCTGACTGTATTTCTGTTTGCAGCAAATACAGTCAGTGAGTTCAGTAAGCGAGAGAATAAAAGAACAACAACAACAACAACAAAAAAAGGATCCAAAAAACATTCTGCTTTTAAAACAAACAATGTTTGAATAATGAACTGTTATTAATGTAGTACATTTAGCCATTTATTGTTTACAGAATAAACAGACTGGAGTGGATTGTCAGAGGAGCAGTCGGAGACATCACATATTACAAAAAACAAGTTCATTATCAACTCTTCCAGCAACACAGTGACTCTAAAAGAACCACTATAACACAAATATCAATAACCTGAACAAAAAACTCTCAGCGCCTGAACACTTTATTATTAAAGAGAAAACAGTCTTTAGATTTTATAAGTTTGAGGCAAAAAAAAAATATGATGTGAGGGGTTAAACATGATGGACTATAGGACAGGACTGCTGCTTTGAACTCTCTGCTGGACAGGTGAGGATCTTGATGGTTGATGGTCAGACTCTGACAGAATCTAGTGATTAAACAGGCAAACTGTCATATTATAACAGTAAACTGGTGTTGTTTCTACAAAAATAACAACAATAAAATAATGACTCCAAATTAATACAAACTACAAACCCCAGCCATGATATTTAATTAAGAAGAGGCTTCCAGTTCCTCTGTATGTCTGCAAACACTGAAACTCAAAACAAACAAAAAACCTCATGAGCCACTCCCTCCCCATGATAACCTGATGCAAATCTTCAGTTGGTGCAGTGTACTTCTGTCCTGCTGCTCTTGTACTTTGTGTGGAGCATCACAGGTCACATTTCCAGCCTCAGGATGATGAACACACTCACTCTTCTGCTGGTCGCTCTCTCTCTGCCCTGTGAGTTCTACTTCATCTTGCTGTTTGATCTTTTACAATGCAACATCAACTAATGATCAGTCAGTGACTCCAGTAAACTTCCCAGATGACTGTCTCTCTCTGTCTTCTTTTGTGGTTCATCTCTCCTTTCATCTCATCAGGTTGCACAGGTCAGAGCATGGAGTCCATTCCTTCCAGTCCAGTAGTGAAAAAGCCTGGGGAGACTCTCAATCTCTCCTGCAGGGGATCTGGCTTCACATTTAGCTGCTGTGGTATGAATTGGATCAGACAACCTGCAGGAAAAACACTGGAATGGATGGGGTTTGTCAAAAGTGATGGAACTGCAACTGGTTATGCCAGCAGTCTGCAAGGACGAGTTGAAATCACCAGAGATAATAGCAACAACATGTCGTATCTGAGGCTATCCAGTTTAAAGCCAGAGGACTCTGCTGTGTATTACTGTGCAAAGTACACACACTAGCTAAAAGAAGCAGAGAGGCTTTACAAAAAGTCTACAGAACATATACACACACGCACACACACATGCATGCACACTTTAAAAATAAAGGCAGATGTTGTGGTTTGTGACTTCCTGTTCATCAGAGTTAAATTAACATGTGCTGTTATACAACTATAATGGTTAATAATGTTCCCATTATTGCTTTTAACAGTAGGTGATCAGAATATATTTGTATCATTTATGCATGGCTTAACAAAAACTGCTGAGAAGAATACATTTACAGTAAAATGGACATAAATAATTATTACCATTAAATTACTTAACAAGCATCATTATAATTAAAACAAATATTAATACAATGTAAAACAATGATCTATATCACGTTTTTTTCCAGCGATGTGAGATGTGGTGGGTTTCTTCTCTCTTCTTTCTATCTTTAGAACACAATTCCAAGTGATGACTACTTGTGACAGGATGGTCGATCCTTCTTTTATTGCCTGTCCTTCTCTATGCAAAAGCAAATTTTCAGTAGACAACTAAACAAACACCCCTCAGGGTCTGGACACTTACACACTAACACTAACATGAAGCTACCAGAGGGGGAGCCTTTAGATCACTAATCATTTCACTAGTTCACTGTTAAAGAGAGAAACAGCCTTAAGTGTTTAAAAGGAAGTTCTTCTTATTTTATTTCAACAGGAATCTGTTTTGTATTAAATATTTTCTTCTTTACATTAAAGTCATTTATTCCATTACTCAAATATTTTGATTTACTGTAAAGTGCATTAGTAACTGAATCACTAATCCTCAGTTCATAGAGATGTTAAAAGGTCAACATATGTCATTCTGAATCATCTCACTGCATCTCATTTCAATTACATTTTTAACATCATACATCATGTGTGTCATGTATTTGCTTTTAGCTTGTAATGATTGTAATGATAAGATTTTGCTTTTGGATTACTTTTGAGCAGTCACAATGACACAGTTTCAATTTGATTTGAATTTTTAAATAGCGATGCCTCAATTAAATAAATTTTCTCGACTTGCAATAAACAAGAGGTGCCAACCAAGTCTAAATTCTTTCTCTCTTCCCTGTGAGGAGGAGTCAATGCAAAACTCAGATGTCTTCCACCTCTACTTATGTGACTGCAGAGAGGATGACAGAGAACAGTGGACACACAGTTTAACATGATGGACTATAGGACAGGACTGCTGCTTTTAACTCTCTGCTGGGCAGGTGAAGATCTTCACTGATCTTAAATTTGGTGTTTGAATTTGAGTTGTAAATGTGTTTCCTGCTGTTTGTATGATAACTTTCTTTGTTGTCTTGTTTACAGGTGTTGATGGTCAGACTCTGACAGAATCTGAACCAGCGATTAAAAGGCCTGGAGAATCTCACAGATTGACCTGTACAGTCTCTGGATTCTCACTCAGCAGCTCCTATATGGCCTGGATCAGACAGGCTCCTGGAAAAGGACCGGAGTGGATTGCTTATATTAGTAGTGGTGGTAGCACTTACTACTCTCAGTCAGTTCAAGGCCGGTTTACCATCTCCAGAGACAACAGCAGACAGCAGCTGTATCTGCAGATGAACAGTCTGAAGACTGAAGATTCTGCTGTTTATTATTGTGCTCGAGAGCCACGGTGACTGAAGTTTGTTGAACAGCTGTACAAAATCCCACAGTACTGGGCTGTAGGATTTTCTGCGCTATTTTTCCTTAATATTCATATTCAATACTTATTTTTGTATTTCTTTATATTCGACATTAACATTAAATATTTGAAATGACACATTACAGAAAGTTATGAAAACTGAGATAGATTATTATCAAAAATTAAGATGATATAAAACAGACCAAAGATCACTTGTTGATAAAAGTCTCAAAAACAACACAACAATCTTGTTGCTGATGGACAAACTTTAAAGATTTCGACAAATTAAAATACAACACTGTTTGTAAATAATGCTAACTCTAAAGTGAGTCATAATTTGAGAGTGCAGTTCATCACATAAAATCACTGGAGGGCAGTCTGTGTCAACTTTCTCTCCTCTGTCACTTAAAGGAGACTCTCAGATCTTGCGTCATGACCAGCTGTTTTCCTCTAAAGGCTCCAAGTTTCTCTGTACGACTTAAAGCACTGAAACCATTTAAAGTCTTTTAGATCTTTTTAAACTAATAATGTTTTAATAATGAATTGTTGTCAATGCAATACATTTAGTCATTTATAGTTTATGGAATAAACTGACTTTTATTTTGTGTTTTCTGTTACTTTTCCTATTTCCTGTTTCATAAATTACAAAAATGTTTGCAATGTGCAAGAAGTAAAAAAAAAAACTGCATGATACAAATCAGAGGAGATTCCTTTTTGCAGCAGCATGAGGACAGAAATTAGTAGAGAAAGTTAAAAAAAAAGAAAGAAAGAAAGATATGAGATATATGAAACAAAAATAAGAAAACAACAACAACAAAATACTGTGTAAGAACAATTAAATGGTCAGAATAAAATTATCTGAAAAACAACTCCAATCCAGTTCTCTCCTCCCTGTGAGGAGGAGTCGATGCAAAACTCAAACGTCTTCCACCTCTACTTATGTGACTGCAGAGAGGATGACAGAGAACAGTGGACACACAGTTTAACATGATGGACTATAGGACAGGACTGCTGCTTTTAACTCTCTGCTGGGCAGGTGGAGATCTTCACTGATGTTTCATTTGAGGTTTACTTTTAAGTTGTAAATGTGGTTTTCATTGTTTGTATGATGGTTTTCTTTCCTTTCTTGACAGGTGTTGATGGTCAGACTCTGACAGAATCTGAACCAGTGATTAAAAGGCCTGGGGAATCTCACAAATTGACCTGTACGACCTCTGGATTCACATTCAGCAGCTACCATATGAGTTGGATCAGACAGGCTCCTGGAAAAGTACTGGAGTGGCTCGCTTTTATCTATACTGATGGTAGCGGCACTTTTTACTCTCAATCAGTCCAAGGCCGGTTTACCATCTCCAGAGACAACAGCAGACAGCAGCTGTATCTGCAGATGAACAGTCTGAAGACTGAAGATTCTGCTGTTTATTATTGTGCTCGAGAGTCACAGTGACTGAAGCTGTTTGAACAGCTGTACAAAATCCTAGGACTAAGAGATACTGAGAAACAGTTATATTGAAATATTGATAAAACATGAAAATGAATAATGAAAAAATCATTAACCAACCAAAAAAACAAACAAAGACATTAAAGACATAAACGAATAAAAGCTTTACTGTAATGATCACTTCGTTACAAAACAGCTAATGATGACTTGCTGAAATAACAACAACAACAACAACAATAATAACAATAATAATGATGATAATAATAATAATAAAAATAATAACAACAATAATAACAATACCATTAACAACAACAACAACAACAACAACAACAACAACAATAATAATAATAATAATAATAATAATAATAATAATAATAATAATAATAACAACAACAACAACAACAATAATAATAATAATAATAATAATAATAATAATAATAATAATAATAATAATAACAATGATAATAATAACAATAATAATAATAATAATAATAATAATAATAATAATAATAATGTGCACACCACGCCCTGGGAGTCGTAACACACAAATCGATCTCTTGGATATGTGACATACACAAAATGTATGATCACATTTTTGTTTCAGGTTTTATATTTTTGAGGTATATTTAGATTGACCTCGGTATTTCACCTTCCAGAATTAGATGCAGTATTAGACTGTGTTTATGTGTTTATGTTGGCGAGCGGTCCCGTTTTCTCATTCTGATGAGAGTAACTGAACTAAACGGCGGCACGTTTTCACTGTCTCACTTATCCTGTTCTAGGTACGTATTTAAGTGCACAAGCATATCGGCTGTGTAATGGTAACATGCCAAACTCCATGTAAACAGTGCTCGTTGCCTTGTTGCTGCTAATATGTGAGAAGATTTGAGAAATTACTGTAGTAGAGTTTACAGGCGTTACAGATATAATATGTGATTGTTTAGTTTAATGTCAATTAATTATATAGCTGTATTTCATGCACACATAAATGTATAGCCTATATACAGACATACATGACATATTTTCCAAAATGAATTGTGTCCTACAGTCCGCTGGTCACCACATGATACCTGACATCAGAGAATTATGGACACACAGACAAACTTTCTTCATGCATTCTCTGAAACAGAACTAAATAAAACATCTGACAATAGCAAAATAATTTTCAGTCAATAATTTTAGATAATTTATTTATCTTGCCTGTCTTTGGATAGTTCCTTACCATCAGCCTAGTATCATTAGACAAGAAAGAGAAGAGACACCCAAATCCAATCCTGTTCTTTCCTCCCTGTGAGGTGGAGTCAATGCAAAACTCAGATGTCTTCCACCTCTACTTATGTGACTGCAGAGAGGATGACAGAGAACAGTGGACACACAGTTTAACATGATGGACTATAGGACAGGACTGCTGCTTTTAACTCTCTGCTGGGCAGGTGAAGATCTTCACTGATCTTTCAAATTATGTTTTCTTGTAAGTTGGAATTTTGTTGTTCTTGACAGGTTTTCTTTTCTGTCTTGACAGGTGTTGATGGTCAGACTCTGACAGAATCTGAACCAGCGATTAAAAGGCCTGGAGAATCTCACAGATTGACCTGTACAGCCTCTGGATTCTCACTCAGCAGCTACAGTATGGGCTGGATCAGACAGGCTCCTGGAAAAGGACTGGAGTGGATTGCCTGGATTGAATACAATGATAATAGAAAATTCTACTCTCAGTCAGTCCAAGGCCGGTTTACCATCTCCAAAGACAACAACAGACAGCAGGTGTATCTGCAGATGAACAGTCTGAAGACTGAAGATTCTGCTGTTTATTATTGTGCTCGAGAGTCACAGTGACTGGAGTTAGTTGAACAGCTGTACAAAATCCCACATTACAGGGCTTTTCCCTAAATATTCATTTTCAATACTAATTTGAAATGACACATTACACAAAATCAATGAAAACTGAAAAAAGATTATTCATCAAAAATTACATACATAAACAAAACAAAGATCCCTTGTTGAAAAAGGCTCAAAAACAACACAACAATCTTGTTGCTGATTAACAAACTTCAAACATTTCAACAAAGTAAAATACAACACTTTTTGTAAATAATGCAAAATCTGAAGTGAGTCATAATTTGAGAGTGCAGTTCATCACATAAAATCACTGGAGGGCAGTCTGTGTCAAGTTTCTCTCCTCTGTCACTAAAAGGAGACTCTCAGATCTTGCATCATGACCAGCTGTTTTCCTCTAGAGGCTCCAAGTTTCTCTGTACGTCCTAAAGCACTGAAACCATTTTCAGACTATCTACATTATTCTAACTGCTGTCACTGCTGTGACAAGTGATAACATATACTGTATATAGTATGAATAAATAAATACTACATTAAAAAGCTATACTCACAAGTTTAAAGTTGGTCATGGATGTGATATATGAGGTGCTGACAGTAAATAACAGCTCACATCATATTTAAAATGTGTATTAATGAACTGCTCCTTTTGTTTTCATGGGTCCACATCATCATTATTATTGAAACACTGATTTTTATGAATATGTTATTGATATGTTAATAGTTGATGTTATATTCTCCATGATTCATCTTCGTGTTCACATTAAGGTTTGTTATAGTTATCCTTATCTTCGTTTGAAGTTAAACAAGAATGTACATGTTTGAATAATGAATTGTTGTCAGTGGAAAACATTTAGTCACTAATAGTTTACAGAAAAGTTTTTAGATGTTTAATTTCTTTAAATGCAGAGACATTTTGAAAATGTTACAATTTAGAATGTAATGCATTTAAAATATCAATATACAATGTACATTGCATACAATATACAATATATACAGTGTAAAGCAGAGGTGATTTCCAGACATGTTTCACTCTGCAGATATAACAGTCAACAGACTCTTCTATTGGCTCCAGTCAGACCAACGTTGATGCTTCCTGTGTTTGATTCTATGCAAACTCAGTGACCTTCCTTGTTACTCAGCTATAAAAACTTCACATCAGGCTGTCAGTGGAGTTCACAGCTCGTCACTTTCAACATAAACCATGTTTTCCGTAGCTCTGCTGCTGCTGCTGGCAGCTGGATGTGAGTCTCTATGGATTTATCAAAGTTAACAGTTATTTTAGGATAACAGTATAACTTGATCATTTGTTGCAAAACATTTTCTTTTTTAACAGGTGTGAAGTGTGAACAGTTGACACAGCCAGCCTCTGTGACTGTGCAGCCAGGACAGCGTCTGACCATCACCTGTCAGGTCTCTTATTCTCTTGGCTACTACACAGCTTGGATCAGACAGCCTGCAGGGAAAGGACTGGAGTGGATTGGAATGAGATATACTGGAGGTTCACACTATAAAGATTCTCTAAAGAACAAGTTCAGTATTGACTTAGACACTTCCAGCAAAACAGTGACTCTAAACGGACAGAACGTGCAGCCTGAAGACGCTGCTGTGTATTACTGTGCCAGAGAGACACAGTAACACAAAGCTTCAGTAGACCTGAACAAAAACCCCTGAAACAACTGTAACATGAAGTCACCAGAGGAGGAGCCATCACACCACTAATGATTTCAACTATGATCACTGTTAAAGAGAGAAACTGTCTAAAGATCTTTAGTCTAATCTTGAGTTATGTAATTTGTTTGATTTGTTACAATAAAAAGAACATAACCTATGTTATGTTGTTCTTTTTTAGGCTGGATCCCACAATGACAACCCACAATTTAAATATGGCTGAAACATTTGAATTCTCTGTCCCTTGGTCTTCAAGAGGTTTTCTTCCTCATTGTTCTAGAAAAACATCAATGAGTTTTCCGCAACCGCTTATCCTAATCAGGCCAGTGGGGACTGGAAAGGCAGGGAGCTGACACATAGACAAGAAGACACATCCACGTTGTTTCAACTTACAGAAATGTAGATAATTACAATTTAAAAAATGTTTTAAATTCTTTTTTAAATAAAAGCACGTTTGTCTTTTCCCTTTGATAAGAAAAGGACAAACATAATGGTGAGCATAAATAATGGTACAGTTACTTGAATAAAACCATCAGAGGGCAGTCAGTGTCAAGTTTTCTCTCCTCTGTCACTAAAAGGAGACTGAGAACTTCAAGACTCCAAGTTTGTCTTTATGTCTTCCAACACCTGTAAACACTGAAACAAATAAAAGTCCTTTATATTAGTTTCCACTTACAGAAATGTAGGTAATTAGAATTAAAAATGTATATTTGTCTTTTTCTTTTGAAGCAACTGATGTGCAAATGCTTTTCTCCTGATCCTGTTTTGTATTTACATTTTCAGAAAATTCTAAATTACAAAGATGTGTTATATTGTTACAGAAATTGTCATTACAAAATGCAATTAGTGAATCCAGTAAGAGCACAGCCTGATGTAAATACTGTAACAAAGCTGAAATTGATTGAATTGTTTGAAGGAAACTGGTATGAATGATCTCCTGTGCTGAAGAGTTTGGCTGAAGATGCTTCACTTCTCAAAACAGAATATTTGTTTGTTTTAAAATGAATGGTCATGATACAAATGAGACGAAATTTATTGTGTCAGCAACAAAGGGACAAAAAAATAATATGAGTTATATGAAACTACAATAAGAATATAAGTAAAACTAAAAACTGAGTAAAATGACAGTAGCGATGTTGATGGTCAGACTCAAGAAACACGATACTCTAAAATCCAATCCAGTTCTCTCCTTCCCTGTGAGGAGGAGTCAATGCAAAACTCAGATGTCTTCCACCTCTACTTATGTGACTGCAGAGAGGATGACAGAGAACAGTGGACACACAGTTTAACATGATGGACTATAGGACAGGACTGCTGCTTTTAACTCTCTGCTGGGCAGGTGAAGATCTTCACGGATCTCTCATTTGATGTTTGAATTTAAGTTATAAATTTGATGGTTTTGTGTCTTACTGTTATCTTGACAGGTGTTGATGGTCAGACTCTGACAGAGTCTGAACCAGCGATTAAAAGGCCTGGAGAATCTCACAGATTGACCTGTACAACTTCTGGATTGTCATTCAGTAGCTACTGGATGGTCTGGATCAGACAGGCTCCTGGAAAAGGGCCGGAGTGGATTGCCTTGATTCATCCTAGTAGTAGCTACATGTACTACTCTCAGTCAGTCCAAGGCCGGTTTACCATCTCCAGAGACAACAGCAGAGAGCAGCTGTATCTGCAGATGAACAGCCTGAAGACTGAAGATTCTGCTGTTTATTATTGTGCTCGAGAGTCACAGTGACTGAAGTTGGTTGAACAGCTGTACAAAATCCTACAGTACTCATCTTTATGAGACTGATAAAGATCAAGTATGAAGTATCTCACATAATATATACCACATGGTATTCTGATTTTTTATTTTTTTTATTTTTCATATTTCATATTTTGAATCTGTGATTAAAGATGGATTGGCAATTAATCTTCCAGAAAAAAAACATTTCCTGGGATTCACATGATTAATGTCATCGGGTCGTTTCTAAACGAAACCTATTCTCATTTTCATGATAACTGGGCTGGGCTGCATCAGAGGTCACATCTCCACCCTCAGGATGATGAACACAGTAACTCTTGTGTTACTGGCACCAAACCTAGGGGAAATCTGGACCAGCTGCAAGGGTTATACAGACTAAGAAGCATTGTGTAGCCAATATATAAACGTATGTGTAGACTGATAGAGAGAGGACCAGAAGTTAGCCTCTTAACTCATGCCAGAGCTTGTTTATTTCTGAACATGTAATTTCATACAATTTACAGTCACTTAACTCATATACTTAACTTGAGAAGTGAGATGACAATAAAGCATCTTTCAGAAATGCTAGTAAATGTTGGTGATCAGAATAAAACTATAGATTATTCATATTATTGTAAAAGTTCTCATGTGCTGTCCATTATTCCTGTTTCTTGTGTGACTTTGAGCATAATGAAGTGACTAATAAGAAACAGGGGCTTGGTCAAGGCTAGTTTGCATTTAAATATATCTTTTATGTTTGAGATAACAGATTGTTTTGATTATCAGAATAAATGTGGTGTGTTTTTAATAGATGTTAAGTCTTAGATTAAGTGTCCACTTTCAAGAAATATCTCCAGTCTGATTTTTTCCTCCCTGTGAGGAGGAGTCAATGCAAAACTCAGATGTCTTCCACCTCTACTTATGTGACTGCAGAGAGGATGACAGAGAACAGTGGACACACAGTTTAACATGATGGACTATAGGACAGGACTGCTGCTTTTAACTCTCTGCTGGGCAGGTGAAGATCTTCACTGATCTTTCATTTGAGGTTTGCAGTTAAGCTGTTATTGTGTTTTGCTGTTTGTATGATGTTTTTTTCTTTTCTTTGTTATCTTGACAGGTGTTGATGGTCAGACTCTGACAGAATCTGAACCAGCGATTAAAAGGCCTGGAGAATCTCACAGATTGACCTGTACAGCCTCTGGATTCTCATTCAGTGGCTCCTGGATGGCCTGGGTCAGACAGGCTCCTGGAAAAAGACCGGAGTGGCTTGCCTTGATTAATCCTGGTAGTAGCAACACCTACTACTCTCAGTCAGTCCAAGGCCGGTTTACCATCTCCAGAGACAACAACAGAGAGCAGCTGTATCTGCAGATGAACAGTCTGAAGACTGAAGATTCTGCTGTTTATTATTGTGCTCGAGACCCACAGTGACTGAAGTTGGTTGAACAGCTGTACAAAATCCTACAGTAGTCATCTATATGAGGCTGATAAAGATCAAGTATGAAGTATCTTACATAATACATACCACATGCTATTCTGAATTTTATTTTTCATATTAATCTTTTCATTCTTTGGTTTTCATTTGTTTTAATTGTACTTGTTTCTATTTTTGATATCAAATGTTTTGAATAATGGAATCTTCTGAAAACTGTCCCTGAGAAATATTGTTACTCAACATTCAAAAACAAAAATAAATTAAAAAAAAAATAATAATAATACAAACACAGTAACAACATTTCTGCAAATGAAGACACGGTAATATCTGTAAATTATGTTGAATCTATGATTAAAGGTGGATTGACAACTAATCTTGCAGAAAAAAACATTTCACATGATCAATGTTGTCAGGTCGTCAGGTCGTTTCTTAACGAAACCTATTCTCATTTTCATGATAACTGGGCTGGGCTGCATCAGAGGTCACATCTCCACCCTCAGGATGATGAACTAACTCTTCTAACTCTTCTGTTACCAGACCTAAGGGAAATCTGGACCAGCGGCAAGGGTTATACAGACTAAGAAGCATTGTGTAGCCAATATATAAACCTATGTGTGTGTGTGGACTGATAGAGAGAGGACCAAAAGTTAGCTTCTTAACTCATGTCAGAGCTTGAGTTAAGAGAGATGTGAAGTGAGATGACAATGAAGCATCTTTCAGAAATGCTAGTAAATGTTGGTGATCAGAATAAAACTATAGATTATTCATATTACTGTAAAAGTTCTTATGTGCTGTCCATTATAACTGTTTCTCATTAGTGACTTTGAGCATAATGTAGTGACCAATGAGAAAGGCTTGGTCAAGGCTAGTTTACATTTAAAATATATATTTTATGTTTGAGATAACAGATTGTTTTGATTATCAGAATAAATGTGATGTGTTTTTAATAGATGTTAAGTCTTAGATTAAGTGTCCACTTTCAAGAAATATCTCCAGTCTGATTCTCTCCTCCCTGTGAGGAGGAGTCAATGCAAAACTCAGATGTCTTCCACCTCTACTTATGTGACTGCAGAGAGGATGACAGAGAACAGTGGACACACAGTTTAACATGATGGACTATAGGACAGGACTGCTGCTTTTAACTCTCTGCTGGGCAGGTGAAGATCTTCACTGATCTTTTATTTGCTTTTTGCTAGTAAATTGTAAATTTGTCACATGTTATGGTTTTCTTTGTTGTCTTGACAGGTGTTGATTGTCAGACTCTGACAGACTCTGAACCAGTGATTAAAAGGCCTGGAGAATCTCACAAATTGACCTGTACAGCCTCTGGATTCTCATTCAGTGGCTCCAGGATGGCCTGGATCAGACAGGCTGCTGGAAAAGGACTGGAGTGGCTTGCTTTTATCTATGGTGATAGTAGTGGCACTTTTTACTCTCAGTCTGTTCAAGGACGGTTTACCATCTCCAGAGACAACAGCAGACAGCAGGTGTATCTGCAGATGAACAGTCTGAAGACTGAAGATTCTGCTGTTTATTATTGTGCTCGAGACCCACAGTGACTGGAGTTAGTTGAACAGCTGTACAAAAAACTACAGTAGTCGTCTTTCCTTTCCCTTTTGTAACATTAAATAATGCATTTTATAAAGTCCTGAAAATTGTTCCTGAGCAAAAAAGAAAGAATATGAAAAATAAAGGAATAAATACAGCGGCAGGTTTAATATACCACAACTGCATTCAGACTGATGTTTTCAAAGTTTGTTTTTTTTTCATTAAAGATGACAATATAATGAGCATCATTGTTCAGCATCCCAAACCATTAAATAAATAAAAGTTTCGTTATTATGATCACTTCCAGAGAAAAGAGCCAGACAGCAAAGCAATCTGCTGAAAACATTATACATGAACCACACATGAAATGTGACTTTCAGTCAGCCTACATATAGAGGTCGATGCCCCAGTGACATATTTACTAAAATGAATTGTGTCCTACAGGCCCCTGGTCACCACATGACATCTGACATCAGAGCATCAGGGAGACACACAGACTGAACTTTCTGCATGTTTTCTCTAAAACAGAACTAAATAAATCATCCGACAATAGCAAAATAATTTCAGTGCTGGGCTGAAGTCATTACAGGCAATTTATTTCTATCCACTGTCTCTGTGGTATAGCCTAGCATAGTTTACTGGTCATATCCGGGCAGATCGCTGCTGTCTGTCCACAGCTTTAAAAGAGTGGTACTTCTCTCTACTTACTCAATGTGAAACCTGTCAGAAAAGCTCTCACAAAACTTTGAACGACTTGGACGGACGCTTCCAAGTCATTAAAGATTCAGTCTAGTTCCTGTAGACAAGAGACAGTTATGTTAAATCCAGTTCTCTCCTCCCTGTGAGGAGGAGTCAATGCAAAGCTCAGATGTCTTCCACCTCTACTTATGTGACTGCAGAGAGGATGACAGAGAACAGTGGACACACAGTTTAACATGATGGACTATAGGACAGGACTGCTGCTTTTAACTTTCTGCTGGGCAGGTGAAGATCTTCACTGATCTTTCATTTGGTGTTTGAATTTGAGTTGTAAATGTGTTTCCTGTTTATATGATAACTTTCTTTGTTGTCTTGACAGGTGTTGATGGTCAGACTCTGACAGAATCTGAACCAGTAATTAAAAGGCCTGGAGAATCTCACAGATTGACCTGTACAACCTCTGGATTCTCACTCAGCAGCTATGGCATGAACTGGGTCAGACAGGCTCCTGGAAAAGGACTGGAGTGGCTTGCTTTTATCTACGGTGATAGCAGCGGCACTTTTTACTCTCAGTCAGTCCAAGGCCGGTTTACCATCTCCAAAGACAACAGCAGACAGCAGCTGTATCTGCAGATGAACAGTCTGAAGACTGAAGATTCTGCTGTTTATTATTGTGCTCGAGAGTCACAGTGACTGAAGTTGGTTGAACAGCTGCACAAAATCCTACAGTACTCATCTTAACTGAACTGTAAAATACTGAAAAAGAATTATATTGAAATCTTTAAGAAAATTATAATATAACTAATAATAAAATAATTCAACAATGACAAAAAAATGTAAGACATAAATTTTAACGTTAACATTTT
Organism: Nibea coibor; assembly: GCA_023373845.1. Lineage (NCBI taxonomy): Eukaryota > Metazoa > Chordata > Actinopteri > Sciaenidae > Nibea > Nibea coibor. Next base: position 7,237,869 of record CM041727.1, read on the forward strand.
ACTTACTATTTCACTTTCTCATAAAACAACCAATAAAGCAAAATAATCTGCTGAAATCATTGTATATGTATGCATTAAAGAAATACTTCATGTACACAATTCAGCAACATTCATGTTTACATTTTTTCTCACTTAAAGTAGGTCACAATATGTTAGTGAAAAACACTAGATGGCAGTCAGTGCCAAGTCTCTCTCACCTCTGTCTCTATAAGGATTGGAACAAGATCTATTAGAGCTTGATACTACAAAGATTCTCTAAAGACCAAGTTCAGTATCAACTTGGACTCTTTACTGTGTATTACTGTGCCAGAACAACAACTCTTCAGTGCCTGAACACTTGTAACATGAAGCCACCAGAGGAGGAGCCCTCAGACCACTAATGATTTCATCTCTAGTTCAGTGTTAAAGAGTCAAACAACATTTAGAGTTTAGAAGAAAGTTCTTTATTTAGTTCAACAGTGAGCTGCTTTCATCATATTGAACCTTTTCTCCACTAGTTCAAGGCAGGTAACTAAACTGACAATTATTTTCATGTGATTGAGTCACAGATGCAACTTTTGTTCCCGAGAGACAGAAAAAGAGTTGAGAATTTTAATTTTTCTACATGATCTCATTTGACTTCAATTGCAGAAAACATGGGGAAATGAGGAAAACATTTTCCGTTATAATACAAACAACATCTGATAACTGAACTATGACTGTATAGTAGGTATATCTTTTCACAAATATATAAACATAATGCAAATTCCCCTTTTGTAATATGAACTGGGTGAAAAAGACTACACCGTGAGTTAAAGATAATCCTGTTGAGTTAAAGACGATTCAGTTCTCTCCTCCCTGTGAGGAGGAGTCAATGCAAAACTCAGATGTCTTCCACCTCTACTTATGTGACTGCAGAGAGGATGACAGAGAACAGTGGACACACAGTTTAACATGATGGACTATAGGACAGGACTGCTGCTTTTAACTCTCTGCTGGGCAGGTGAAGATCTTCACTGATCTTTCATTTGAGGTTTGCAGTTAAGCTGTTATTGTGTTTTGCTGTTTGTATGATGTTTTTTTCTTTTCTTTGTTATCTTGACAGGTGTTGATGGTCAGACTCTGACAGAATCTGAACCAGCGATTAAAAAGCCTGGAGAATCTCACAGATTGACCTGTACAGCCTCTGGATTCACATTCAGCAGCTATGGCATGGCTTGGATCAGACAGGCTCCTGGAAAAGGACTGGAGTGGGTTGCTTATATCTATAGTAGCTACATCTACTACTCTCAGTCAGTCCAAGGCCGGTTTACCATCTCCAAAGACAACAGCAGACAGCAGGTGTATCTGCAGATGAACAGTCTGAAGACTGAAGATTCTGCCGTTTATTATTGTGCTCGACAGCCACAGTGACTGAAGTTGGTTGAACAGCTGTACAAAATCCTACTGTACACATCTTCACTGGGCCAAGAAGGAAGTATATGACATAATATATACTTTGTGCTAATAATTTATTTTTCATGTGTCATATAATATATTGTTTATATTTCACATTTGATAACATTAAAAAAAAGCAAACTCTGAGAAACATTCTTACTCAACAGTCAACCAATAAAAAACACAATAAATATCACTCATGAAGGGATCAAAGACAACACAACAATCTGGTAGCTGAAATTAAACAATCACAGCTGGTCACAGCTGTTCAATATTTCCACAGACACAATAATGTTCATAATAAATAAATAAATAAATAAATAAATAAATAAAAAAAAAATATATATATATATATATATATATATGGGAGTGAAAAATAATGTTGCAGTTACCGTTATGAAAACACTAGATGGTAGTGAGTGCCAAGTTTCTCTCTCCTCTGTCATTATGAGGAGACTCTCACAGCTAGTTTTCCCCTTGATCTTAACTGACAGTCAAACTGAAATACAGTTACATCCCGTGAGCTTGCTTTACCACAACACTAATGGAACATTCTAACTGCTGAATCAGCAGTAACTACAGTGTCATGTGTTTAGTATTTGGTTGTAGTTCACCATCTCATTCTCACACTGCACACAAAAATAACAAAGTAGCCCAACACACACAGCAGTAGCGATCCTTCCACACTGGGCACAATTTTCAGACATTACTTGCTGGCACAAAATGGAACCACAAATCAGATAACGTAAATAATCAGTCATGAGAACAAACAAACAAATAAATAAATAAAAAATAACACGAAGTGGAGAAGTTACACATATGAGCACAGTGTGCTGCTATGTACAGTATCTGCGACCTGTAAAGAAGTGGACCATGCTGTTTCTCTTTGGTGTTATTGTGTGTTGTTATTTAGCTGCTATATTAATGATGATGAACACGTTATCTAATTAAAATGTGTAAAATGTGTCAGAAACTTTTTAACTTTGTCTCACTCAGATGAGCTGTTCCTGGTCATCAAAAAATTCAGACTAGTTTAATCAGACAAGACGGACAAGAGACACCCAAATCCAGTCCTGTTCTCTCCTCCCTGTGAGGAGGAGTCAATGCAAAACTCAGATGTCTTCCACCTCTACTTATGTGACTGCAGAGAGGATGACAGAGAACAGTGGACACACAGTTTAACATGATGGACTATAGGACAGGACTGCTGCTTTTAACTTTCTGCTGGGCAGGTGAAGATCTTCACTGATCTTTCAAATGATGTTTGTTTTTAACTTGTAAATGTGTTTTTACCCATTTGTATGATGGTTTTCTTTCCTGTCTTGACAGGTGTTGATAGTCAGACTCTGACAGAATCTGAACCAGCGATGAAAAGGCCTGGAGAATCTCACAGACTGACCTGTACAGCCTCTGGATTCACATTCAGTAGCTACTGGATGGTCTGGATCAGACAGGCTCCTGGAAAAGGACCAGAGTGGATTGCTTTGATCTATACTGATAGCAGTGGCACTCACTACTGTCAGTCAGTCAAAGGCCGGTTTACCATCTCCAGAGACAACAGCAGAGAGCAGGTGTATCTGCAGATGAACAGTCTGAAGACTGAAGATTCTGCTGTTTATTATTGTGCTCGAGAGTCACAGTGACTGAAGTTGGTTGAGCAGCTGTACAAAATCCTACAATGTACTCATCAGGCGCACTCATAAAATTAACGTCCCTAATTCCCTTAACGTCCCTAAACATCTTTTCTCTTGATTTGTTAATAAGGCAAATTTCTTGACCAAGTATTTTTATATAACTAAATATAATTTGAATTACTTAAATGTACAAATTATGTTATTAAATTACTATACGTCACTGCCTGATCTCCAGAAATCCACCATTGTATTTCTAAGCAAATAATAATTCCAAAATTAGGCAGTCTTTGGAAAAATCATGTGAATTTCCACAATAGAATAACCCACAAACTTGATCAGCATAAATAATAATAGTATTGTGAGGAGTTTACCAACTTACTCGACACCTGTGAGAGACCAGAAAAAATGAGAGTCAGACACGAGGGTTTTACTTTGTACAAAGGGCATCCCGCTACTGCAACATCTAAGCTACAGAGAGCAGAGAGGCGCAGAGCAGTTCCTTGTTCCTTTATTTATATACAGTAGTAGCGGTTATATGACATGTGACTGGAACAGGGGCAGTCCCTGTTCCAGTAAAAAGAAAAAAGATGAGTGTAGTGTACTACGACTACTGATGCTGGGACAGGTGACATTCTTTTAGCCTTCTAACAAGTATCATTTGAAAAATGATCATGACTTGCTCCTAAGTACCTGTGTGATTACACCTCATGTCAAATTAATAAACCTATAATTTGTTAAAAACATCTTATGAAATGAATGATCCTAAGCCTTTTGACTTACTGAACACCTGGTCTTTGATTTGGGCATTCTTTTTGTCCATTTTTACAGCTTATAATCCTTTCTTCCTTGAAAATTATTATACTGAAATGTGATCTGTGAAGCTGTTTCTGGCTGTGTTCACCAACTGCAGCTTGTAATATAAGATTCGATTGAGGTTCTGAAATCATGATGTATCAGACAGAATTCTGTCACACACACAAAAATGCACATTTTGTCTGAAAAAAAAAAAGTCTAATCCAGTTCTCTCCTCCCTGTGAGGAGGAGTCAATGCAAAACTCAGATGTCTTCCACCTCTACTTATGTGACTGCAGAGAGGATGACAGAGAACAGTGGACACACAGTTTAACATGATGGACTATAGGACAGGACTGCTGCTTTTAACTCTCTGCTGGGCAGGTGAAGATCTTCACTGATCTCTTATTTGATGTTTGGATTAAAGTTGTAAATTTGTTTTTTGCTGTTTGTATGATGGTTTTCTTTTCTGTCTTGACAGGTGTTGATGGTCAGACTCTGACGGAATCTGAACCAGTGATTAAAAGGCCTGGAGAATCTCATAAATTGACCTGTACAACTTCTGGATTGTCATTCAGTAGCTACTGGATGGCCTGGGTCAGACAGGCTCCTGGAAAAGGACTGGAGTGGATTGCTACTGAAGGTGGCAGTAGTGGCAAATACTACTCTCAGTCAGTCCAAGGCCGGTTTGTTGTCTCCAGAGACAACAGCAGACAGCAGGTGTTTCTGCAGATGAACAGTCTGAAGACTGAAGATTCTGCTGTTTATTATTGTGCTCGAGAGCCACAGTGACTGAAGTTGGTTGAACAGCTGTACAAAATCTGTTAATATTCATATTCAATACTTTTTTTCTTTATATTCAATATCAACATTAAATATTTGAAATGACACATTACAGAAAGTCATGAACATGAGAAAGATTATTATCAAAAATTAAATTGATATAAAACAGACCAAAGATCACTTGTTGATAAAAGGCTCAAAAACAACACAACAATCTTGTTGCTGATTAACAAACTTCAAACATTTCAACAAAGTAAAATACAACACTGTTTGTAAATAATGCAAAATCTGAAGTGAGTCATGATTTGAGAGTGCAGTTCATCACATAAAATCACTGGAGGGCAGTCTGTGTCAAGTTTCTCTCCTCTGTCACTTAAAGGAGACTCTCAGATCTTGCATCATGACCAGCTGTTTTCCTCTAGAGGCTCCAAGTTTCTCTGTACGTCCTAAAGCACTGAAACCATTTAAAGTGTTTTGTGCATTTATAGTTTATGTAATAAACAGACTTTTATTTTGTGTTTTCTGTTACTTTTCCTATTTCCTGTTTCATTACAAAATTTACAAAATTACAAAATTACAAAAATATGTTGCAAAAGTTACATAAACTGCATGATACAAATCAGAGGAGATTCCTTTTTGCAGCAGCATGAGGACAGAAATAAGCAGAGAAAGTAAAAAAAAAAAAAGAAAGAAAGACAAATATGAGTTATATGAAACAAAAATAAGAAAAAAACAACAACAAAATACTGTGCAAGCACAATTTCACCGAATAACAATTCTCTGAAAAGCAACTCCAATCTATCTCTCTCCTCCCTGTGAGGAGGAGTCAATGCAAAACTCAGATGTCTTCCACCTCTACTTATGTGACTGCAGAGAGGATGACAGAGAACAGTGGACACACAGTTTAACATGATGGACTATAGGACAGGACTGCTGCTTTTAACTCTCTGCTGGGCAGGTGAAGGTCTTCACTGATCTTTCATTTGATGTGTGCTTGTTAATTGTAACTTTGTTACATGTGGTCGTTTTTGTTGTCATCTTGACAGGTGTTGATGGTCAGACTCTGACAGAATCTGAACCAGCGATTAAAAGGCCTGGAGAGTCTCACAGATTGACCTGTACAACCTCTGGATTGTCATTCAGTAGTTACAGTATGGTCTGGAACAGACAAGCCCCTGGAAAAGGACTGGAGTGGATTGCTTATATCAATAGTGCTAGTAGCAGCATCTCCTACTCTCAGTCAGTCAAAGGCCGGTTTACCATCTCCAGAGACAACAGCAGAGAGCAGGTGTATCTGCAGATGAACAGTCTGAAGACTGAAGATTCTGCTGTTTATTATTGTGCTCGATTGTCACAGTGACTGAAGTTTGTTAAGCAGCTGTACAAAATCCCACAGTACTCATCTCTGCTGTAACAATAAAAATAATTGTGTTTTTATTCCATGTTTTCTGGTTGTATGTAATAAAATAAAGAAAACTGATGGAGATGATATTTATTCAACAAAAAACAGAACAAAACAGACAACATTTAAAACACATTGTAAATGTCTTATTGTATTTGGTGAAATATTTTTCCAGGCATGATGAAAGATTGGAATGAGATGTACTGTAGGTTCACACTAGAAAGATTCACTAAAACAACAACGACAACAAAAACTCAATACCCTAACACTTGTAACATGAAGCCACCAGAGTCTTGAGATCTTCTAAGATCATCTCTTTTCTGTTTTGGAAACCGTAATTATCATCATCATATAACCAATTTCTTAAACCTTTTAATTAACGCATCAGTGCATTAGTAACTGAATCAGTAATGTGATGATAAAGTCTCAAAATGTCGGAATGTGAATCATTTCACTGTTTCACCCTGTTTAATTACATTTTTTTTATTACATATCACTTAGTGGGATGAAAACTTCAGGTGAAAAATTATGATTGCATGTTTTACTGGAAATCATGTGAGAAAAATGAGTTTGTAGCCCATCATCAATATATGACATATTTCTTCTCGGGTGTTTACCTAACCAACCAACAATACAAACTATTGAATAGTTCTCCATTTTATAAGTAAAAGTTTTGAGTTAAAATCTGTATCTTTATTATTTATATGGCTAAACAGCTCGGTTTGACTCATCACTTCAAATCTCCTAAAGTTATTTTTTAAAATCAGAACAGAATGTTATGGGTTTTCAGGGCTAAGTTATGACATTTAACAATTTACACATAATTTTTGAGTCTACTCACAATAAACAATAGGTGATAACCAAAACCAAAGTGATTCTCTGTGAGGTGGAGTCAATGCAAAACTCAGATGTCTTCCACCTCTACTTATGTGACTGCAGAGAGGATGACAGAGAACAGTGGACACACAGTTTAACATGATGGACTATAGGACAGGACTGCTGCTTTTAACTCTCTGCTGGGCAGGTGAAGATCTTCACTGATCTGTTATTTGATGTTTGAATTTAAGTTGTAAACTTGTTACATGTGATGGTTTTTGTTGTTGTCTTGACAGGTGTTGATGGTCAGACTCTGACAGAGTCTGAACCAGCGATTAAAAGGCCTGGAGAATCTCACAGATTGACCTGTACAGCCTCTGGATTCACATTCAGCAGCTACCCTATGAACTGGGTCAGACAGGCTCCTGGAAAAGGACTGGAGTGGATTGCTTTCATACACACAGGCAGTAGTCACATCTACTACTCCCAATCGGTCAAAGGCAGATTCACCATCTCCAGACATGACTCCAGCAGTAAACTGTACCTACAGATGAACAGTCTGAAGACTGAGGATACAGCAGTGTATTACTGTGCCAGACATCCACAGTGAGATACCACAACAGGAGAGTCATACAAAAACGACTTCCTCTACTGCAGATGGCACAAACCTACTGTATCCACCACAAAAACAAAACAGCAGCACAGTCAGTGTCTACAGAAAACATACAGACAAAAACAACAGATTCACTGAATGATCATGCTGCCCGAGTAACGCATGATATAAACAGTGTTGGCATTTATCTCTCCTCTCTGATCATTGCACAATGCCCATGGTAAGAGCTCAGCACATGAAAGTGAGGGTGACTATGGAGACATGTTGTCCTGCTGGTCATGAATGTATACAAAAAACCTGAAAACTGTTTCTGGGAAACATTATTAGAGATCAATCCTAATTAAATAAACAATAAAGGCTGCTGATAAATGCAACAATCCATTCTCTGAAATTAAACTGTAAAGAAAATTAAACATTTCGGTAGAAAAGTTGAATCTACTATGAGTGAAAAATAATGTTGCAGTTTCTCATATAAAATCACTAGTTTCTCTGTATTACGGTGTGCAGAATCTCAGATCTGGTGTTCTCATTAGTTTGTGACTGACACACGACACTCTGATGTAGATGTTGTTACAGATTTCAGTTCCTGAGCAGCTGTTTTTTTCAAGAGCTGCTTGGGAAAAAGAGTTGCTCTGTATGTCTTTGAATATCTGCAAATTACTGAAACCATTAAAAGTCATTAGCCATTAAAATAAAAGTAAAAATAAAAAACTGAGTAAAGTGACAGGTGTGATGGTCAGACTCCAAGACCAATCCAGTTCTCTCCTCCCTGTGAGGAGGAGTCAATGCAAAACTCAGATGTCTTCCACCTCTACTTATGTGACTGCAGAGAAGATGACAGAGAACAGTGGACACACAGTTTAACATGATGGACTATAGGACAGGACTGCTGCTTTTAGCTATCTGCTGGGCAGGTGAAGATCTTCACTGATCTTTAATTTGTAATTGTTTCAAATTCATTTTATGTTGTCAGGATAAGCTTATTTGCTCCATATCTTGACAGGTGCTGATGGTCAGACTCTGACAGAATCTGAACCAGTGATTAAAAGGCCTGGAGAATCTCACAGATTGACCTGTACAGCCTCTGGATTCTCATTCAGCAGCTATGCTATGAACTGGATCAGACAGGCTCCTGGAAAAGGACTGGAGTGGATTGCTTATATCTATGATGATGGTAGCAGTAAATACTACTCTCAGTCAGTCCAAGGCCGGTTTACCATCTCCAGAGACAACAGCAGACAGCAGGTGTATCTGCAGATGAACAGTCTGAAGACTGAAGATTCTGCTGTTTATTATTGTGCTGGAGACTCACAGTGACTAAAGTTGGTTGAACAGCTGTACAAAATCCTACAATACTCATTTGTACAGCACATATAGATCCAGAGAATAAATAATGAAAACAAAGAACAACAAAAAATAATATATGTAATAATAATAATAAATACTACATGTTGTCATTTCAGCCACATGAATGTTATTAACATGATTAATTTACATCAGTTGGACAATATGTTAGTGAAATATAATGTTGCAGTTGATTTAATAAAAACACTAGATGGCAGTCAGTGTCAAGTTTCTCTCTCCTCTGTCACTATAAGGTGACTCTCATAAATCACTGATCTTAAATGACTGACAGTCAGACCTTGGACTGGACTACAGTTTTATACTCACACTCTTTGTGAGCTCACTTCATTAAAACACTAACAGAACATTTTAAGTGCTGAGTCAGCAGGGACTGCAGTTTCATGTGTTCATTTAGTTTCAGTTCACCATCTCACAAAGACTGAAGGAGCTGCTGTTTGTTCTTGTGCTTGTGAGACATTGTGATGAAAGCTGAATGGATAATTGATACTGCAAGACAAACTGTGCTGGAACACACAAATCAGTCTCTCTGAGGTGAAATGTGACTGTTTAGTTTTAATGTCAATCAATAATTTAATTTATGTTCATGCACATATATAGCTTACATATTCCCCAATGACATATTTCCCAAAGTGAACAAGCCCCTGGTCACCACATGACATCAGAACATCAGGGAGAAATACAGACTGAACTTTCTTCATGCTCTCACTGAAAAAGAACTAAATATTATATTATGGTAAACAATTTCAGTGCTGAGCTAAAATAATTTTAGGTAATTTATTTATATTGTCCGTCTCTGCGATATAGCGTATAGTTCATTGGTCATATGTGCAGATCAATACTATATGTCAAGAACCTGTAAAACAGTGGACCTTGCTGTTTCTGACTGGTTTTACTGTGTGTGTTTGTTTTGTTGCCATGTTAATGTTGATGAAGAAGAAGTTACTCAATTTAAAACAAACTCCGATCTTCGACTGACCTCAATAGATGGTTGTTCATCATCTGTCAGACAGACAGACAAGAGACATTTAAGTCGAATCGTGGTCTCTCCTCTCTGTGAGGAGGAGTCAATGCAAAACTCAGATGTCTTCCACCTCTACTTATGTGACTGCAGAGAGGATGACAGAGAACAGTGGACACACAGTTTAACATGATGGACTATAGGACAGGACTGCTGCTTTTAACTCTCTGCTGGGCAGGTGAAGATCTTCACTGATCTTTCAATTGATGTTTACTTTGAAGTTATTGTATATATTTCTTGTATGTGATGTTTTTTTTTTTTTATCTTATCATTATCTTGACAGGTGTTGATGGTCAGACTCTGACAGAATCTGAACCAGCGATTAAAAGGCCTGGAGAATCTCACAAATTGACCTGTACAGCCTCTGGATTCTCACTCAGCAGCTACGACATGAACTGGGTCAGACAGGCTCCTGAAAAAGGACTGGAGTGGATTGCTTATATTAGTAATGGTGGTGTTAGCAAATACTACTCTCAGTCAGTCCAAGGCCGGTTTACCATCTCCAGAGACAACAGCAGACAGCAGCTGTATCTGCAGATGAACAGTCTGAAGACTGAAGATTCTGCTGTTTATTATTGTGCTCGAGAGCCACAGTGACTGGAGTTCTTTGACCAGCTGTACAAAATCCTACAGTACTCATTTGTACAGCACTAATAGATCCTGAGAAACAATAATAATGTAATATTGATAAAATCATGAAAATTAATAATGAAAACAAACAACAACAAAAAAATGAAAACATAAATAAATAAAAGTTACTTATTGAAATGATCACTTATTTACAAAACAAAATAAATGAAATAACAACTAATCACTGCTTTATTATTATTTTAATTTTACCCTTTATTATTCTTTATATATATATATATATATATATATATATATATATATATATATATATATATATATATATATATATATATATATATATATATATATATATATATATATATATGTTTAATATACATATGTATGTCATATGTATGACATATGTTTTATGTCTTATATTTCAGGTTATATTTCATGTATAGGACTTTGTGTCAGCTGCAGCTGTCTTTAAAGGGCTTTATAAATAAAGTTGAGTTGAGTTGAGAATTAATTTACATCTGTTGGACAATATGGGAGTGCAATATAATGTTGCAGTTGATAAATGAAGTTAATAAAAGCACTAGATGGCAGTCAGTGTCAAGTTTCTCTCTCCTCTGTCACTATAAGGTGACTCTCATATCTCACTGATCTTAAATGACTGACAGTCAAACCTTGGACTGGACTACAGTTTTATACTCACACTCTTTGTGAGCTCACTTCATTAAAACACTATTAGAACATTTTAAGTGCTGAGTCAGCAGGGACTGCAGTTTCATGTGTTCATTTAGTTTCAGTTCACCATCAGTGACACATTTCCCAAAGTGTCCAACAAGCCCCTGGTCACCACATGACACATGACATCAGAACATCAGGGAGAAATACAGACTGAACTTTCTTCATGCTCTTACTGAATCAGAACTAAATATTATATTATGGTAAACAATTTCAGTGCTGAGCTAAAATAATTTTAGGTAATTTATTTATATTGTCCGTCTCTGTGATGTAGCCTATAGTTTTTTGGTCATAACTGCAAATCAATGCTAAATGTCAAGAACCTGTAAAAGATTGGACCTTGCTGTTTCTGACTGGTTTTACTGTGTGTATTTGTTTTGTTGCTATGTTGATGCTGATGAAGAAGTTACTCAATTTAAAACAAACTCAAAAAACGAACTTCGACTGACCTCAATAGATGGTTGTTCATTATCTCTCTAGTTTCACGAGACAAGACAGACAAGAGACATTTAAGTCGAATCGTGGTCTCTCCTCCCTGTGAGAATTAAAACATGTCCGAAAAACTTAAAATGAACAGATAAACTGGATAAATAATTCATTAAATACCAACACTAATCCAGTCCTCTCCTCCCTGTGAGGAGGAGTCAATGCAAAACTCAGATGTCTTCCACCTCTACTTATGTGACTGCAGAGAGGATGACAGAGAACAGTGGACACACAGTTTAACATGATGGACTATAGGACAGGACTGCTGCTTTTAACTCTCTGCTGGGCAGGTGAAGATCTTCACTGATCTTTCATTTGGTGTTTGAATTTGAGCTGTAAATGTGTTTCCTGTTTATATGATAACTTTCTTTGTTGTCTTGACAGGTGTTGATGGTCAGACTCTGACAGAATCTGAACCAGCGATTAAAAGGCCTGGAGAATCTCACAAACTGACCTGTACAGCCTCTGGATTCACATTCAGTGACTACAGCATGCACTGGATCAGACAGGCCCCTGGAAAAGGACTGGAGTGGGTTGCTTATATCAGTAGTGCTAGTAGCAGCATCTACTACTCTCAGTCAGTCCAAGGCCGGTTTACCATCTCCAGAGACAACAGCAGACAGCAGCTGTATCTGCAGATGAACAGTCTGAAGACTGAAGATTCTGCTGTTTATTATTGTGCTCGACAGTCACAGTGACTGAAGTTGGTTGAGCAGCTGTACAAAATCCTACTCCAAAATCCAACTCATTGTTACTGTGGAGGCCAAGTATGAAATATTTGATATATACTTTATTCTACATTTTATTTTTCTTATATTTTTTTTATATTTGATGAGAACTTCTTTTCTGACTTTTTCAAGGTCTGGAGAGAATACTGACAATTTGATGTAATGAAACAGACAATAAAGTTATTATATGTAAATATTAAAAGGAGCAGGTCGATATTTTTTGTTTTGTTTTGTATGAAAATAGTGACTGTAACATAATAAACCAAATTAATAAAACTATAAATCACAGACATGATATTTAATTAAGAAGAGGCTTAAGGTTTCTCTGTTTGTCCTTAAACATCTGCAAACAGTGAAACCATTAAACGTCACATCAACATTAACGATAAAACACAAAGACAAAAAGTATGATACGACTAAATGAAAGTCTCACAGAGTACATGTCACTCCTGATGATGTCCTGATACAAATCTTCAGTGAAGTGGCCAGCTGAGGTTAGGTGGTGAGTTTAAGACACATTTTTGTACACACAGACACTAGCTCATGACTTTCCAAGGCAAAATAAAACTGAACTTGTTGTATGAAGTATTCACAATACTTGTTTTGTGCCATTAACTAATGGAAAAAATTATCATCATGTATTGGTATGCCTTAGAAAGTATGCAGAAAACATGTTCCATGTTTCTATACAAATAACACTGAATAACTGATCCTTACCATTGTGTGAGATTATACAAAATATATACAAAAATTTAAACACTGAATAATGATATTATTGTAAATAATAAATAATTAATTGTTGCTAAGACAAAACATTTAGTCATTAATTGTTTTATGAACAAAGTGACAGAACAGACGTGGATACACACATGCAAACATTTTGTCTCATAGGAGGAGTCAATGCAAAACTCAGATGTCTTCCACCTCTACTTATGTGACTGCAGAGAGGATGACAGAGAACAGTGGACACACAGTTTAACATGATGGACTATAGGACAGGACTGCTGCTTTTAACTCTCTGCTGGGCAGGTGAAGATCTTCATGGATATATCAATCATAAATCACTTTTATGTTTGTTACATTCTTATTTCACTTGGTGTTTTTTATCCCTCTTGACAGGTGTTGATGGTCAGACTCTGACAGAATCTGAACCAGCGATTAAAAGGCCTGGAGAATCTCACAGATTGACCTGTACAGCCTCTGGATTCACATTCAGCAGCTCCTATATGGCCTGGATCAGACAGGCTCCTGGAAAAGGACTGGAGTGGGTTGCTTATATAAGCACAGCTAGTACTCCTATCTACTACTCCCAGTCAGTCCAGGGCAGATTCACCATCTCCAGAGACGACTCCAGCAGTAAACTGTACCTACAGATGAACAGTCTGAAGACTGAGGACACAGCAGTGTATTACTGCGCCAGAAGAGACACAGTGAGAGACAATAACAGGAGAGTCATACAAAAACTACTTCCTCTATTCCAGATGAAAATAAAACAGCAATAAAACAAACACAAAGTAACTCAACCACAAAAACAAATGAATAGTTGCAGTCAGTGTCTACAGAACAGAAAAGTTATTAGTGATTCTGAAGGGAGACAAGTTCTGAAAACAGTTCCATCATTAAACATTAAGATGAAATAAGAAAAGAAAATAGAAAAAAACAAAAACACAATAAAGATCAGTTGTTGATAAAAGGACCAAAGACAGATCTCGTTACTGAAATTCAACTGCAAAGAATATTGAACGTGTCTGTGGAAGTATTTAAAATGGTCATAATACGAGAGTAAAAAATAATGTTGCAGTTTCATCTAAAATCATTAGGGGGCAGACTCTCAGATTTGCCTCTCATTGATCGAAACGGACTGACACTCAACACCCATGTAGTTTTTGCATGTAGTTTTTGCACATTGCCGTACAGGTTTCAGTTCCCGAGCAGCTGCTTTCCTCTAGAGGATGATCTATTCATGTCTTTAAACATCTGCAAACACTGAAACCTGTTAAAAAAAGAAAATGTGACAAATCCAGAGAGAGCAACAGAACAGAAAACATGGTTTATGTTGAAGGTGACGAGCTGTGAACAGACTGATGTGTCAGCGAAACTCAGCCCAGCCCAGACATTTTAAAGGGAAGAAAAGCGCTAACATTATGTTAAAAATTAAACTTACAATTGACAATAATATACACACATTGGAAATATATTTATGATACATTAAAATATTAATTTTAGTTACTTAAAAAAAAGAAGAAGCTGAAAAGTGAAGTTGATGCTGGAAGCCACACAGCTACTGCCAATTGGATTACTACTCCCTCACAATGAGGGGTGCCCTGCTGTCTGATCATCCAGCAATACACTTGTTAACTTTAGGTTGTTTCCTCATTGTTGAGCACACTAATTGTAAATTTCTTTAGATAGAAATAACAGCACTTCAAGTCGGTTTTAAAAGCCTGTGATTCAACTACAGTAAAAATGAGTCCTCAAGAAGTTTGAAAAATAATCTGAATTGTAACTACATTCATGAGTCTTTGTCGGAGTTTCAAGTTCCATCTGTTCTTTGTGTGAAATGGACACCTGCGCATTTCATCTTAATTTGGAGTATTTAACTATACTTTAGTCAGCCGATTTACGATAACCAGTATGCAAATGAGCCTTTATGGGTGACCTATAAGGAAGTGAAGTGTGTGTTTGTGTGTCAGTGAGAGGACAGAAGAGCTCACATCAGTTCAGCTTCAACATCAACCATGTTCTCTGTAGCTCTGATACTGCTGCTGGCAGCTGGACCCTGTGAGGAGCTTTCAGTGGATTCACACTAATTTATAAATTAGAAACATTAAATATTCAGACGAATGATGGAGATAATGTTGATTTCTGTTTCCACAGGTGTGAACAGTATTAATCTCGTGCAGCCAGAATCAATGGTTGTGCAGCCTGGACAGTCTGTGACCATCACCTGTCAGGTCTCTGGATATTCCATGACTGATGACAACTATGCAACAGGTTGGATCAGACATTGTGAAGGAAAACCAATGGACTGGATTTCCCATCAGTGGGGTGGAGGTAGCCTTACTCAAAATAATGCTCTGAAAAACAAGTTCAGCTACAGCAGAGACACTTCTGCTGGAACAGTGACTCTAAAAGGACAGAGTATGCAGCCTGAAGACACAGCTGTTTATTACTGTGCACGTCGACCCACAGTGATACAAAGCACCAACAGACCTGCACAAATACCCCAAAACCATGTGACTCAACCACACACAGATGTTCTCTGTGTCTCTGTGTGTGTGACTTGATAAAATAATTGAGTTGAGTATTTTCATGTTTCTACAAATATCTCATCTGACTTCCCCTGAAGACAACATCACCTAGAAGAGACTTAGATAAGATTAAATTTCTTTCCATATGAGATACATGTGATATGTTTTTTTTTTTTTTTTATAAATTTACTGTTGTCACATTGTATTGTACACATTGTACATTGACCATCAGTCTAAAATTGAATTCTTTGCTTCCAGGAGTTTTGAGTGAGATCAACTTCGACCAGCTTTCCTCTGAGGTGAAAAGACCCGGAGATACAGTGAAGATGACATCTAAAGGGGAAATGAATGCAGATTCATGGTCTGAAAGCTATGCCAGACCCTTTCAAAGTCATTTCATCAAGATGTGTCCAGCAAAACACAGTACATTGAGGTCAAGAGGCTGAGAGCAGAAGATTCCACTCACTTCAAAATGACACAACAGACATTTGAGTAGCACTGAAGTATGACATGGCTTTAAAGTTATATTCACTTAGAAATGTAAATTTCTCATGATCTGGAGAGAATTTATTTTTTATTTATTGCAATTAAACAGACTTACAGTTATTTGTATCTGAATATAAATATGGGTACATCTCTTCATAGCCATTTCTGTCACATCATTTGTTTCATGTATGGACAATTACAACAAACAAACAAAACCAATTTAATAAAAACTATAAACCACATCAGCATTAACATTAAAATATGAAAACAAAATAAATGACACGATTAAATGAAACACTAACAAAAAGCCTCATGAGCCACTCCCTCCCCATGATATCCTGATGCAAATCTTCAGTTGGTGCAGTGTACTTCTGTCTGCTGCTCTTGTACTTTGTGTGGAGCATCACAGGTCACATTTCCAGCCTCAGGATGGTGAACACATTCGCTCTTCTGCTGGTGGCTCTCTCTCTGCCCTGTGAGTTCTACTTCTTGTAGATTTATCTTTTATCACAACATCAACTGATGGTCAGTCAGAGATACCAGTAAACTTCCAAGATGGCTGTCTCATTTTCTTTTCTGATCCTTCTCTCCTTTCATCCCATCAGGTTGCACAGGTCAGAGCATGGAGTCCATTCCTTCCAGTTCAGTCGTGAAAAAGCCGGGGGAGACTCTCAATCTCTCCTGCAGGGGATCTGGCTTCACATTTACTTGCTGTGTTATGAGCTGGATCAGACAACCTGCAGGAAAAGGACTGGAATGGATTGGGGTTGGCTGGTCGGATGCCAGTAAAAACACATATGCCAGCAGTCTTCGAGGACGAATAGAAATCAGTAGAGATGATAGCAACAGCATGGTGAATCTGAGACTTTCCAACTTAAAGCCAGAGGACTCTGCTGTGTATTACTGTGCCAAGACACACACTGGTTAAAGGAAGCAGAGAGGCTGTACAAAAACTCTGCATTGTTTACAAAGACCTACAGGTGGCAGCAGAAGAAATGAAGGCAGATGACACAAGATTACGCCACCGCGTCTGAACACACACATGCATGCACACTATGAAAACAACGTCTTGTGACTTCCTGTTTCTCAAATGTTACATTTAACATGCGAAAGGCCTGGAGAATCCCACAGACTGACCTGCACATATTCAGGGTTTGGTGGTGATTATAATAATGCTTGGGTCAGACAGGCTGCTGGAAAAGGACTGGAGTGGCTTGCCAGACTTAATAGTGCTGGTGCTAACACCCACTACTCTCAGTCAGTCAAAGGCCAGCTTACCTTATTATTGTGCTCAAGAGACACAGTGACTGAAGTAGTTTGAACCTGTACAAAATCCCACCTCGTAAATCATGAAAATTAATAATTAAAACACCTCTAACCAACAACAAAGACATAAATATATAATTTAACACAAACACAACACGAAGCAACTATGCCCCAATAAACATGTTGACATTTTAGCCACATTAATGTTGAAATTATCTATAAAGTAGGTCACAATATGGGAGTGAAAAATAATGTTTGAGTTGCTTTAATAAAAACACTAGATGGCAGTCAGTGTCAAGTTCTAATACACCTCATTGGGGTGACACATCACTTTTGAACGAAATGAAAGTTTATGAGACTGACAGTGTTGCTTGTACTTAAATGTTCTTTTTAAGTACAATCCTCACATTCTTACTCTGTAGTAAGTGTCTTTTAGCATAATGAAGTGACTAATGAGACACAGAGACATGGTCAAGGCGAGTTCACATAACATAACAACAACGTTCACATAACATAAATCCTGCATGTTTTAGATGATTTAAATGATTTTTGATTAATCAGAATAAATGTGGTTGTGTTTTTAACAGATGTTTAGTCTTATATCAAATCCCCGGTTTCAAGAAATATCTCAAGTCTGGTTCTCTCCTCCCTGTGAGGAGGAGTCAATGCAAAACTCAGATGTCTTCCACCTCTACTTATGTGACTGCAGAGAGGATGACAGAGAACAGTGGACACACAGTTTAACATGATGGACTATAGGACAGGACTGCTGCTTTTAACTCTCTGCTGGGCAGGTGAAGATCTTCACTGATCTTTCTTTTGATGTTTGAATTTAAGTTGCACGTTTGTGATATGTGAAGGTTTTGTTGTTGTCTTGACAGGTGTTGATGGTCAGACTCTGACAGAATCTGAACCAGTGATTAAAAGGCCTGGAGAATCTCACAGATTGACCTGTACAGCCTCTGGATTCACATTCAGCAGCTACTGGATGGCCTGGATCCGACAGGCTCCTGGAAAAGGACTGGAGTGGCTTGCTGCCATGTATGACAGTAGCAACATCCACCACTCTCAGTCAGTCCAAGGCCGGTTTACCATCTCCAGAGACAACAGCAGACAGCAGGTGTATCTGCAGATGAACAGTCTGAAGACTGAAGATTCTGCTGTTTATTATTGTGCTCGAGAGTCACAGTGACTGGAGTTGGTTCAACAGCTGTACAAAATCCTACAATGCAATCATCTGGATGGAGAGCACAAGCACAAAGTATTTTCACTACATATTCATATCCATATTTTTTCTTTATAATATTTTTATATATTTACAATACATATTAAATTATGCATTATACAGTCCTGAAAAGTGTTCCTCAGAAAAGATATTCTAGAAAATGAGCAGCAAAACAGCTGCAAACACTGATACCATTAAAAGTCTTTTAGCATTGACTGAAGTTAAACTATTTACATGACCCTGATTCATGCCACTGTATTTCTGTTTGCAGCAATTTCAGCTAGTACATGAAAAATAAATGAATAAATAAATGCTGCATTTATAAAAAGCAGTGCTCATATGTTTAAAGTTGATCATAAATGTTAATATTGACATATTTTTTTGCAGTTTTACATGAATTTGCATAATTTCAGAATAATGAATTATTGTCAATACAAAACATTTAGTCATTATTAGTTTACAGAATAAACAAAATTACAGTTGTTTCATTTCTGTAAATGCAGTAACATTTTAAAAATATTACAATTGAGTATGGAATTACATTAAAATATCATACATAAAGCAGAGGTGATTTCCAAGCATTTTTCACTCTGCAGATATAATAACAGTCAACAGACTCTTCTATTGGCTCCAGTTAGAGCAACATTTGTGCTTCATGTGTTTGATGCAAGCCAAATCCAGTCCTCTGCTCCCTGTGAGGTGGAGTCAATGCAAAACTCAGATGTCTTCCACCTCTACTTATGTGACTGCAGAGAGGATGACAGAGAACAGTGGACACACAGTTTAACATGATGGACTATAGGACAGGACTGCTGCTTTTAACTCTCTGCTGGGCAGGTGAAGATCTTCACTGATCTGTTATTTGATGTTAGGATTTAAGTTGTAAACTTGTTACATGTGATGGTTTTTGTTGTTGTCTTGACAGGTGTTGATGGTCAGACTCTGACAGAATCTGAACCAGCGATTAAAAGGCCTGGAGAATCTCACAGATTGACCTGTACAGCCTCTGGATTCACATTCAGCAGCTACAGCATGAACTGGGTCAGACAGGCTCCTGGAAAAGGACTGGAGTGGATTGCTTATATCTATGGTAGTAGCAGCATCTACTACTCTCAGTCAGTCCAAGGCCGGTTTACCATCTCCAAAGACAACAGCAGACAGCAGGTGTATCTGCAGATGAACAGTCTGAAGACTGAAGATTCTGCTGTTTATTATTGTGCTCGAGAGTCACAGTGACTGAAGTTGGTTGAACAGCTGTACAAAAACCTACATTGATAGATACAATAATCTGCACAGAGAGCACAAGCATGAAGTATTTTTCCTGCATATTCATATTTCAGATTCTTCGAGTATCATCTTTTATATTTTATATTTACATTAAATCTTTAATGATGCATTATATGTGCAGTCCTGAAAAATGTACCTCACAAAAGTTATTCTAAAAAAAAAATATATATATATATACATATATATACACATACAATCTTATTGCTGACATGCTATAAAAATTAACTGTTTATACACATACATAAAAGAACAATACTGTCTGAAAATGATGCGGTATCTAAAGTGAGCCATAATGTGAGAGTGAAAAAAAAGTTGCAGTTTCTTGTATAAAACCGTTAGAGGGCAGTCAGTGTCAAGTTTCTCTCCTCTGTCACTAAACGAAAATTCTCAGATCCAGACAGCTGTTTTCCTCTAGAGGCTCCAACGTTCTATGTACAGTATGTCTTCAAACATCTGCAAACACTGAAACCATTAAAAGTTTTTTATGCAAACCTGCAGCATCAGACTAAAGTTGAACTATTTAGACTGATCCTGACTTATGCAGCTGTCTTCCTGTTTGCAGCAAATGCAGTCAGTAACTTAAGTCATGTTAATATTCACATTAAACATGGTAAAAAATGATCATTCGTTTTTGAAGCTATAAAGAATTTACATAATTTTTGAACAATGAATTGTCAATACAAAACATTTAGTCATTATTAGTTTACAAAATAAACAGAATTTTCACTTGTTTAATTTCTGATGTTGATGGTCAGACTCCTGAAATTTGATTTACTTGATTCCAGTCATCTCCTCCCTGTGACGAGGAGTCAATGCAAAACTCAGATGTCTTCCACCTCTACTTATGTGACTGCAGAGAGGATGACAGAGAACAGTGGACACACAGTTTAACATGATGGACTATAGGACAGGACTGCTGCTTTTAACTCTCTGCTGGGCAGGTGAAGATCTTCACTGATCTTTCAGTTGATGTTTGGTTTTAAAATGTGTGCTGTGTGAAGGTTTTTATTGTATCTTTATCTTGACAGGTGTTGATGGTCAGACTCCAACAGAGTCTGAACCAGTGATCAAAAGGCCTGGAGAATCTCACAGATTGACCTGTACAGCCTCTGGGTTCACATTCAGCAGCTACAGTATGGCCTGGATCAGACAGGCTCCTGGAAAAGGACTGGAGTGGATTGCTATGATCTATAGTGATAGTAGCAGCACTTTTTACTCTCAGTCAGTCCAAGGCCGGTTTACCATCTCCAGAGACAACAGCAGACAGCAGGTGTATCTGCAGATGAACAGTCTGAAGACTGAAGATTCTGCTGTTTATTATTGTGCTCGAGAGTCACAGTGACTGAAGTTTGTTGAACAGCTGTACAAAATCCTACAGTTCTCATCTTACCTGGACTGACAGAGCACAAGCACAATGTACATCACATAATGTATCAAAGCTGTTTTCGTCGAGAGACTCCAACATTCTATGTATGTCTTCAGACATCTGTAAACACTGATACAATTAAAAGTCTTTTAGCATTGACTGAAGTTAAACTATTTACATGACCCTGATTTATGCTACTGTATTTCCGTTTGCAGCAATTACAGTCAGCAAATGAAAATAAATGAATATATAAATCCTGCAATTATAAAAAGCTGTGCTCATATGTTTAAAGTTGATCATTAATGTAATGTAGGATGTGCTGACAATATATTATCAACAGCTTGCGTCATATCTAAAATGTGTTTTATGACTTGAAAACATCTTAGAATCACTTTAAACATGTCTTCTGCAAAGCAACATTCTTGGTGGTTGCTTTGTAGTGAATTCTCGGGGCTGCCAAAGTCGGTCTGTGGAAGCTTGGGAAGAAAAGAGCCGCAACTCGTCTTGACTTGAATAATTATGACTTTATTCAAAGGAACAAGCGAGTCTGAGATGCATTTCTGTGGATCTTCATGCCGAATGGTCCGAATGGTCTGAATTCCCTTCCTTCTCCTGGGCTAGGTCTTATATTCACAAACTCATGAATAAACATTCTGAAAACTGAACTTTAAAGGAATCAACCTCTGTCATTATCTTCCGTAACTTACTTGACCATTTTTTTCTTACCGAGAGATCGTAAAGACCATCAGATGTTCATTCTAGCAGCACTGCACATCATCCACCCAAAAGGTCAATCGTAAATACAATAGAATGTTTATTTTCTTATGCAGCATGAGAGATTGTAAATACTAACAAATGGTTAGGCTTCACGGTGAGATGGGTCGTTGCAAGTTCTCACACTATAATATAATATTCACTTTAACCTTAGAAGAGACAGCGTAACACTATAGATGGCTAAAAATACACGACAGCTTCTTTTGTTTCCATGGGTGCACATCATCATTATCATTGCAATGCTGGTTTTATTGCATATATTTTCCATTATCCATGATTCATATCAATATTGACATTAAAAATGAAAAAAAAAAATCTAAAGTAAAGCAGAGGTGATCTCCAGGCATGTTTCACTCTGCAGATATAATAACAGTCAACAGACTCTTCTATTGGCTCCAGTTAGAGCAACATTTGTGCTTAATGCATTTGATGCAAGCCAGATCCAATCCTGTTCTCTCCTCCCTGTGAGGAGGAGTCAATGCAAAACTCAGATGTCTTCCACCTCTACTTATGTGACTGCAGAGAGGATGACAGAGAACAGTGGACACACAGTTTAACATGATGGACTATAGGACAGGACTGCTGCTTTTAACTCTCTGCTGGGCAGGTGAAGATCTTCACTGATCTTTCATTTGATGTTTGAATTTAAATTATTAATTTGTTCTATGTGATGTTTTTTTTTCATTTTACTGTTATCCTAACAGGTGTTGATGGTCAGACTCTGACAGAATCTGAACCAGCGATTAAGAGGCCTGGAGAATCTCACAAACTGACCTGTACAGCCTCTGGATTCTCATTCAGTAGCTACTACATGGCCTGGATCAGACAGGCTCCTGGTAAAGGCCTGGAGTGGATTGCCTGGATTGATACTGGTAGTGGCAGCTACTACTCTCAGTCAGTCCAAGGCCGGTTTACCATCTCCAGAGACAACAGCAGACAGCAGCTGTATCTGCAGATGAACAGTCTGAAGACTGAAGATTCTGCTGTTTATTATTGTGCTCGAGAGCCACAGTGACTGAAGTTGGTTGAACAGCTGTACAAAATCCTACAGTAGTCATCTTCACTGGGCTGATAGACCATGCCCTGTCTTACATCATCAGTTAAAAAAATTCAAATAATACAATACACAGACATTTATGTACCACTGAAGTATTATTGGCTTTAAGGTTATATCAATTAGAAATAAGTATTTTTGTGATTTAGCAGTTCAGTTTCAGAGTGCAATACTTATTTTATGTTTCATCAAACAAGTGTAACGACAGAAAACATAGCAGCCATTATTATTACTTATTAGTCCAACATCAAGGAGCCCTTTTCAGCATCTGTCTTCAAACATTTTATTTCATGAAGCTCTTGCCAACAACTTAAAGTCAGTGCCAGTTTTTTGTTCAGTCACTCTCTCCTTTTGTCATCTTAGCTTCCTCTGTAAATGTCCTCTTCAGTCTCTTCACACCATTATATCCTTAGATCCTGCTGGGACTGGTTATATTTCCTGCTCCCCCAGATTGTATTCCGGTAAAACACTGTCTCTGCTGTACAAAATCCCACAGTACTCATCTTTAGAATTCAATTAATTCATGAATTTAACATGTTGGACTATAGGACAGGAACGTTTTTATCTTATCTCAATCTCAACAGGTGTTGTATTGATATTAAACATTTTAAGTATTTAATAAGAATATAAGTAAACATAAAACTGGGTAAAGTGACAGTAGTAATGTCGATGGTAAGACTCCTGAAACACCCCCTGAAACATTCAAAACTCCACTTACACTATGTATGACTGTACCAAACATTTGTTCACAAAGACCTACAGGTGACAGCAGAAGACATGATTTCAGATGACCCTGTGCCTCCAGATTTTAAATAACAGGTGTTCAGAATATATTTGGACATTTACAGTATGTACAATATATACTGTACAGTATGGCTCACAAGAAGCTATTGAGCAGAATAAAGAAATACATCTAGTATAAATACGTAAGAACAAGTGTTACAGTTCAATTACTTGAAAAACAAAAAACAACAACAAAATGGATGATCTAAATCACGAGAGAGATGTGTTTCTCTGTGAGGAGGAGGAGTCAATGCAAAACTCTGATCTCTTCCATCTCTACATATGTGTTGCAGAGTGAAGGACAGAGACTAAATCACTGACATACACACTGCAGACTGGACAGAGACAACTGGCTTTTACAATGATCAGACCTGATTATTTGGTTGTTTTTCTCATCCTGTCTATTAACTGTGCAGGTAAGAACAATACTTGTTTTCCTGACAAACCTCCTGTTACAAAGACAAACTGCCTGCATTACAATAACTAATGATGTGTTTAACTGTCTGTAGGTACTGAGGGTCAAACACTGACTGAGTCTGAACCAGTGGTTAAAAGGCCTGGAGAATCCCACAGACTGACCTGCACATATTCAGGGTTTGATGCTCATTATGATAATGCTTGGATCAGACAGGCTCCTGGAAAAGGACTGGAATGGGTTGCTTATATCAGCGGTGGTAGTAGCTACATCCACTACTCTCAGTCAGTCAAAGGCCGGTTTACCATCTCCAGAGACAACAGCAGACAGCAGCTGTATCTGCAGATGAACAGTCTGAAGACTGAAGATTCTGCTGTTTATTATTGTGCTCGATAGCCACAGTGACTGAAGTTAGCTGAGCAGCTGTACAAAATCCTACAATACTGATCTTTAGAAGATTGATAGAGCACTAGCATGACATATTTTCTCTTCATATTCATATTCTATCCTTACATATACAACACAAGAGAACACAACTATCTCTTTGGTGATTAAACTATAACAAATATTAAACACTTCTACAAATGAAGATGCAGTAATGGTTGTAAATGATGTGGAATCTAAAGCAAGTCATAACATGAGTAAAATATAATGTTGCAGTTACACAAATAAAACCAATAGAGGGCAGTCAGTGCCAAGTTTTTCTCTCCTCTGTCACTAAAAGGAGACTCTCAGAGCGTGTGTCCTGATCATCTGTTTTCCTCTAGAGGCTCCAAGTTTGTCTTTATTTCTTCGAACATTTGCAAACACTGAAATAAAAGTGCTTTCAGGCTATTTACATGATGCACAGAGACATGGAGAGAACATGTAATTTCATTTGATTTCATTTGAAGAATCCTCCTCTTATGGGAACAGTAAGCACCAACTTTTAGTGCCCCATGACTGCGTGATGTTTTTCTTACACCTGGAGAAGATTAAACTTTCACGGAAAAGTTCAACTGTGAAGTTTTCGCAGTTATCACTGGCTATTCCTTATCTCCTTATTTTCCTGCTCTCTCCCCTGACAAGTTGGTTAAGTTTGTCAAGCTGAGCTGCATAGAGGGTGAATTTATTTGCCTTTGCATTTGTACATGTATTTGTCTATATTTCTGTGTATATATACATTATAAAGAGTTTCCTTCCTTTCACATTTCTTGTTATAAGCTGTGGTGAGCCACTGGGTTAATGTGAGATTACGTAAGGGATGTTTGGGCCTAATATTAAAATATGTAAATTGCTGTTTCTAACATGTGACATGTGATTGGCTGTCCCCACTGACACTCCATCTGCTTGTAAAAGCTGCAACCTGCTAGTTGTGCATGTATCTGCAACTGCGAGAGTCAACATGAAACATGCATTTGTTCTGCCTGGGTCACATCAGCTAGACAGATTAATTAAGATTTTAATATCAGCGGCATCATGTTCATCATTTATATTTGTATTTGTGTTGTGTGTGTGTGTGCTTGGTAATTAGGATTTGAAGGATGTCAAAGAAAAGAAAACTGGACTTAAGGCACTTCTTTAAGATTCAAAGTGCAAGTTACTTCAACTGCACTACAGAGTAAAAATGAGAACTCTTCGAAGTTGCCTCCTTGTCTTTCATTAGTTGCTTTAACCTATAACATTGCAGAACACATTAAATTCTTGTGTTCTGTTTAGATATTCAGATATGCATTATAAATATGTCAATTAGTGATTTTTTTGGAAAAAAAGTCCAATCCTGTTCTCTCCTGGCCTGGGTTAGACAGGCTCCTGGAAAAGGACTGGAATGGATTGTTTGGATTGATACTGGTAGTAGCAGCAAATACTACTCTCAGTCAGTTCAAGGCCTTAGAGGTGAAGAGTCTAAGACAACAAGACTTCCTTGAGAACCACACACCAGACTACAAAAAACAATCAGCAGTGACGTACATGATGTATGAGAATGTCTGAAGCAAGTCAGGCCTTTTAAAAACAAATTGTTGTGGTGATCAGAATAAAACTATAGATTATTCATATTATTGTAAATGTTCTTGTGTGCTGCCCATTATGCATGTTTCTCATTAGTGACTTTGAGCATAATGAAGTGACTAATGAGACACAGAGGCTTGGTCAAGGCGAGTTCACATATTAACATAAATCCTGCATGTTTTAGATGACAGATTTTTGAATAGTCAGAATAATTGTGGTTGTGTTTTTAACAGATGTTTAGTCTTATATCAAATCCCCAGTTTCAAGAAATATCTCAAGTCTAGTTCTCTCCTCCCTGTGAGGAGGAGTCAATGCAAAACTCAGATGTCTTCCACCTCTACTTATGTGACTGCAGAGAGGATGACAGAGAACAGTGGACACACAGTTTAACATGATGGACTATAGGACAGGACTGCTGCTTTTAACTCTCTGCTGGGCAGGTGAAGATCTTCACTGATCTTTCATTTTATGTTTGGATTTAAGTTGCAAGTTTGTGGTATGTGAGAGTTTTATTGTTATCTTGACAGGTGTTGATGGTCAGACTCTGACAGAATCTGAACCAGCGATTAAAAGGCCTGGAGAATCTCACAGATTGACCTGTACAGCCTCTGGATTCACATTCAGCAGCGCTCATATGAACTGGATCCGACAGGCTCCTGGAAAAAGACTGGAGTGGATTGCTTATATCAGCAGTGGTAGTGGCAGCATCTACTACTCTCAGTCAGTCCAAGGCCGGTTTACCATCTCCAGAGACGACAGCAGACAGCAGGTGTATCTGCAGATGAACAGTCTGAAGACTGAAGATTCTGCTGTTTATTACTGTGCTCGAAACTCACAGTGACTGAAGTTGGTTGAACAGCTGTACAAAATCCTACAAGGCAATCATCTGGACGGAGAGCACAAGCACAAAGTATTTTCAGTACATATTCATATCCATATTTTTCTTTATAATCTTTTTATATATTTACAATAAATCTTAAATGATGCATTATACAGTCCTGAAAAGTGTTCCTCAGAAAAGATATTCTAGAAAATGAAACTCCAACGTTCTCTGGGTGTCTTCAAACAGCTGCAAACACTGATACCATTAAAATTCTTTTAGCATTGACTGAAGTTAAACTAAAAATGTGTTTTTTGCAGCTTTACATGAATTTGCATAATTTCAGAATAATGAATTATTGTCAACACAAAACATTTAGTCATTATTAGTTTACAGAATAAACAAAATTGCAGTTGTTTCATTTCTGTAAATGCAGTGACATTTTAAAAATATTACAATTGAGCATGGAATTACATTAAAATATCATACATAAAGCAGAGGTGATTTCCACATTTGTGCTTCATGTTTTTGATTCAAGTCCAATCCAGGTCTCTCCTCCCTGTGAGGTGGAGTCAATGCAAAACTCAGATGTCTTCCACCTCTACTTATGTGACTGCAGAGAGGATGACAGAGAACAGTGGACACACAGTTTAACATGATGGACTATAGGACAGGACTGCTGCTTTTAACTCTCTGCTGGGCAGGTGAAGATCTTCACTGATCTTTCAATTGATGTTTGATTTTAAGTTGTAAATTTGTTTTATGTGAAGGTTTCTTATGTTATCTTTACCTTGACAGGTGTTGATGGTGAGACTCTGACAGAATCTGAACCAGTGATTAAAAGGCCTGGAGAATCTCACAGATTGACCTGTACAGCCTCTGGATTCACATTCAGCAGCTACCATATGAACTGGATCCGACAGGCTCCTGGAAAAGGACTGGAGTGGGTTGCCTGGGTTGAAAATGATAATGACAGGAAATACTACTCTCAGTCAGTCAAAGGCCGGTTTACCATCTCCAAAGACAACAGCAGACAGCAGGTGTATCTGCAGATGAACAGTCTGAAGACTGAAGATTCTGCTGTTTATTATTGTGCTCGAGAGCCACAGTGACTAGAGTTAGTTGAACAGCTGTACAAAATCCTACACTACCAATCTTTACTGGGCTAATATACCGTGCACTGTCTTCCATCAGTATTGTCATCATTTCAAGTAATTACAGATAAGAGTTAACATACAATGCACAGACATTAAAGTACCCGACCTAATACCTGAACCTATGATTATGTTCAGAACTGAGCGAGTCAACAACTTTGTCCAACATCAGGCAAGTGCAATGACAAAAGACATAGCAGCTAGTTGGACTAATAATTACGTATTAGTCCAACAGCAAGAAGCCGAGTTTGGCATCTGTCTTTCAGCATTTTATTTAATAGTTCTATTTAAAGTTCCAAAAAGACCAAAAAGTCTGAATGACAAATATAGCAGTCAGAGTAGAAATGACAAATCCGACAGGCTCCTGGGCAATAATAATAAATAATAATAACTGTTTGAATATATATTAAAACATTGGTGATCATGATGAGATGACAATAAAAGTGGTTTTCAATAATTATTTTGCATGCTGGTGATCAAAGGGATATTGTATAATTTAATTCATTTGCTCCACAACATATTGACAGGGAGTCATGAGAAAATTCAACAAGATCAAAATTGTCATACACACTTTAGATAAACTGATCTGGAGAAATGAGGAGGAGGAGTTCTCTAAAGGCCAAGGCCTATCTTTATCTGCTCTGTGAGAAGTAGTCAATGTAAAACTCAGTTCTGCTGAGATTAAACTAAACAAGCAACATTTTTACATATTAAGAATAATGTCTGCAAATGATGTACTAACTGGATACTTGTCCAGGGTGTAACTCTCCTCTCTGGTCTAACCCAAAGTAAGCTGGGATAGGCTCCAGCCCTCCTGAATCCTGATGAGGATAATCAGTTACAGATAATGGTGTATTGTCAAAGTTAAAAATAATGTTGCATTTTCTGATTTAAAGCCTTTAGAGGGCAGTAAGGGTCAAGTTTTCTCTCCTCTGTCACTAAAAGGAGACTCTCAGATCTTGTGTCCTGAGCAGCAGTTTTCCTCCAGAGGCTCCAGGTTTCTCTGCATGCTTTCAAACATCTGCTGTCACCGTATTTCTGTTGTTCTGCTGTCAGCAAGTTCAGCAAGTGAGAAAAAAACATATAAAGTTAATACATGTAAAGTTAATCAAATAACTGAAAACATGCTAAACATAATGTAAACAGATGGAAAGCAAGCCACAAGATTGCTCCTTTTGTTTATATGGGTGAACATCGTCACTGTTATTTTATTGAATATGTTTTCCATTATCCATGATTCATGTTAAAACACTGTTAATAGTTTACAGTAAAAACTTTTCTATAAATGCAGGTACATTTTCAGAATGTTACAGATGAATATGTAATAAAATATTATACGCAAGGCAGAGGTGATTTCCTGGCATGTTTTCACTCTGCAGATATAATAACAGTCAACAGACTCTTCTATTGGCTCCAGTCAGACCAACACTGATGCTTCCTGTGTTTGATTCTATGCAAACTCAGTGACCTTCCTTGTTACTCCCCTATAAAAACTTCACATCAGGCTGTCAGTGGAGTTCACAGCTCGTCACTTTCAACATAAACCATGTTTTCTGTAGCTCTGCTGCTGCTGCTGGCAGCTGGATGTGAGTCTCTTTGTTCTCTAGGTAACACTTGTTCTTTTGCAGTATGACCTGATCATACAAAACATTTTCTTTTTTAACAGGTGTGAAGTGTGAACAGTTGACACAGCCAGCCTCTGTGACTGTGCAGCCAGGACAACGTCTGACCATCACCTGTCAGGTCTCTTATTCTCTTAGCGGCTACTACACAGCTTGGATCAGACAGCCTGCAGGGAAAGGACTGGAGTGGATTGGAAGCAGATACACTGGAGATGCATACTATAAAGATTCACTAAAGAACAAGTTCAGTATCGACTTAGACACTTCCAGCAACACAGTGACTCTAAACGGACAGAATGTGCAGCCTGAAGACACTGCTGTGTATTACTGTGCCAGAGATCCACAGTGAACCACAATAATAGTAGAGCAATACAAAAACTACTTCCTCTATTTAACTGATTATTGTCATGTGTCATGAATACTGAAGTCTTATTTTCTTTCCCAAAATGTATTAAATTAAATTAAATTAGCTACACAAAGTGTAATTACAAAATCCAATTAGTGAGCCCAGTGAGGCCACAGCAGCCTCTTGCTTTACTTAATGATACTGAAGATGCTTTTAATCATAAAAGAGAGTAATAGTACACATTGTTTACTATAAACTGTAAACTATAAAATATTGTTTTGTTTTTCTCTATTTGTTTACTCTTAAATAAATGGCCACAAGCACAGAAAGAAATTATATATGCAAGTAAAACAATAAAAGTAAAAATTAATTGCAAACAATTAAATACCAAAGTCTCTGAGAGACGAGTCCAATCCAGTTCTCTCCTCCCTGTGAGGAGGAGTCAATGCAAAACTCAGATGTCTTCCACCTCTACTTATGTGACTGCAGAGAGGATGACAGAGAACAGTGGACACACAGTTTAACATGATGGACTATAGGACAGGACTGCTGCTTTTAACTCTCTGCTGGGCAGGTGAAGATCTTTGCTGATCTCTCAAATGATGTTTGTTTTTAACTTGTAAATGTGTTTTTACCTTTTTGTACGATGTTTTCTTTGTCATCTTGACAGGTGTTGATGGTCAGACTCTGACAGAATCTGAACCAGTGATTAAAAGGCCTGGAGAATCTCACACATTGACCTGTACAGCCTCTGGATTCACATTCAGCAGCTACTGGATGCACTGGGTCAGACAGGCTCCTGGAAAAGGACTGGAGTGGCTTGCTGCCATTTATAGCAGTAGCAGCATCTACTACTCTCAGTCAGTCAAAGGCCGGTTTACCATCTCCAGAGACAACAGCAGACAGCAGCTGTATCTGCAGATGAACAGTCTGAAGACTGAAGATTCTGCTGTTTATTATTGTGCTCGACAGCCACAGTGACTAGAGTTAGTTGAACAGCTGTACAAAATCCTACAGTAGTCATCTTCACTTCACTGATACAAGCCAAGCATGAAGTAGATGACATAATATATACTTTATGCTGTTCTATATTTTATTTATCATATCTGTCATAAAATATATAGTTTTATGTTTCATATTTCATAAAAAATGTGCGAATGCTTGAACATGTCTACTGAGAAACATTCTTACTCAACCATTAACCAATAAAAACACAATAATGGTCCATTTGTTCATAAAGGGATCAAAGACAACACAACAATCTGGTAGCTGAAATTAAACAACTACAGCTGTTAAATAATTTCACAAATTAAGATAAAACAATGTTTATGCATGAATATGTGATTACAGACTGATGAATAACTAACAACAGTGGCAGCGGAAGACATGAAGTCAGATTACACTACAGTATGACAGTGATAGTCTACACACACACGCTCACACGCACACACACACGCACACACACTCCTGCCATCGTGTATTCTCAGTGTTACATTAAATATTTGTGCATGCATTCTCCAGTATGGCTGACCAGAACGCTGGTTAGTGGAATAAATAAATACCTGTAATCTGGTGATAAACAAACATTACAGTTAAATTACTCAAACAGCAGTATCACAATAAAAAAGAAAGATTTGAACTGTGTTTTTGAAATGTGGTGTGTTTCTTTGTGAGGAGGAGGAGTCAATGCAAAACTCTGATCTCTTCCATCTCTACATATGTGTTGCAGAGTGAAGGACAGAGACTAAATCACTGACATACACACTGCAGACTGGACAGAGACAACTGGCTTTTACAATGATCAGACCTGATTATTTGGTTGTTTTTCTCCTCCTGTCTATTAACTGTGCAGGTAAGAACAATAATTCTTTTCCTGACAATCTGTCTGCAATACAGAAACTAATGATGTGTTTAACTGTCTGCAGGTACTGAGGGTCAAACAATGACTGAGTCTGAACCAGTGGTTAAAAGGCCTGGAGAATCCCACAGACTGACCTGCACATATTCAGGGTTTAGTAGCACTCCTCATGCTGCTTGGATCAGACAGGCTGCTGGAAAACGACCGGAGTGGCTTGCCTGGATTCATAGTGATAGTAGCGACATCTACTACTCTCAGTCAGTCAAAGGCCGGTTTACCATCTCCAGAGACAACAGCAGACAGCAGGTGTATCTGCAGATGAACAGTCTGAAGACTGAAGATTCTGCTGTTTATTATTGTGCTCGAGAGCCACAGTGACTGGAGTTGGTTGAGCAGCTGTACGAAATCCTGCAATACAAATTTTTATGAGGCGGATGAAGATCAAGCATAAACTACCTGACCTAATATGTACTACATGGTATTCTGAATTTTATTTTTCATATTAATCTTCTCATTCTTTTTCATTATTATTTATTTTCACTTTATTTGTTTCTATTTTTGATATCAAATAATGGAAACTCCTGAAAACTGTTCCTGTTAAATATTGTTACTCAACATAACAACAAAAAAGTAATAACATTTCTACAAATAAAGACACAATAATATCTCTAAATGATGTTGACTGAAGCTGATTGAACAGCTGTACAAAATGCCCCCATTCCTGATCTTTACTAAACTATAAGAGCACAAGCGTGAAATACTTTTCCTTCACATAAATATCCCATAATTGATATCCTATTATATTATATATAATATATTATTATATTATATCCTATTTTTCTTCATAATACAACTTATATTTTATTATACAATTTGTATTCTATATTAACATTTGATTTCTTAAATAATGCATAATACAATGCTCTGAAACATAATGTAGCCACAAGGGGGCACAAGTCAGTGTTTTATTGTGCCAGTCCCAAGCTCACATAAATACAGAGGGTTGTGTCAGGAAGATCATCCGACATAAAAAAACCTTTGCCAAATCAAACATGTACATCAGGGTTAGATGGAGGCAACTGATTCACTGTGACGGCCCCTGAAGGGAAAAGCTGAAAGGAGAAGAAGACAGTGCTCTGAAACATGCTCCTGAGAAAAGTCCAAAATTCAATTGATAAACCACAATAAAATGTTGATAAATGGGTCAAAGATAACACAACAATCTTCTTGCTGAAATTAAACAAATATGAAACATTTCTTTAATTTAATACACAATAATGTCTTATTTGAATTATGTGGAATCTAGAATAAGTCATAATGTGAAAGTGAAAAGCATATTTTCTTATATGAAATAATTGGAGGGCTTAACTTAAAATATCATATGTAAAATAGATTTTTAATAAATGGAGCACCCTGCAGTTCAACAAATTTAATAATTTCAATTCTGAACATCAAACTGAACTATCAGTTTTCATCTGACAACTGAATATTAAAAAAAGCAATGGAAACCTGAACATTTCATTTATTAATTTGAAATTATTTAAATATGCTTTAGTCAGCTGATTTACTATCACCGGTATGTAAATTAGCATCGGATGTTACCTATAAGGAAGTGAAGTGTGTGTTTGTGTGTCAGTGAGAGGACAGAAGAGCTCACATCAACTTCAACATCAACCATGTTCTCTGTAGCTCTGATACTGCTGCTGGCAGCTGGACCCTGTGAGGAACTTTCAGTGGATTCACACTAATTAATAATTTAGAAACACTGAATATTCAGATGAATGATGGAGATAATGTTGATTTCTGTTTCCACAGGTGTGAACAGTATTAATCTTGTGCAGCCAGAATCAATGGTTGTGCAGTCTGGACAGTCTGTGACCATCACCTGTCAGGTTTCTGGATATTCTTTGACTGATAACAGCTATGCAACAGGTTGGATCAGACAGCGTGAAGGAAAACCAATGGACTGGATTTTGAGTCGATGGGGTGGAGGTAGCCTTTATCAAAATAATGCTCTGAAGAACAAGTTTCTTTATCACACATCCACTTCTACAAGCTCAGTGAGATTAACAGGACAGAATATGCAGCCTGAGGACACAGCTGTTTATTACTGTGTACGTGACTGCACAGTGATACAAAGCACCAACAGACCTGCACAAAAACCTATGTGACTCAAACACACACACATGTTCTCCATTTTATTTTATCTGCTGAAGCATGGGGGTCATTTTTGTTTCTGAGAGACAGAAGAAGAGTTGAGTGTTTTAATGTTAACACAACTGGAAAAAAAAACAAACATTTGAAGTTAACTTTATCTGAAACAGTAGCTACTGTATGTCTTTTAAAGAATACATATACACACTCTAAATGTCCATTTTGTAAAAAATAACCTCTCTTATAAACACACCATCAACGTTTTGAACAGTTTGAGAAAATTGTGAAAGACTTGCGTTGAACTACAGTGTTCATCACATAATGAAATTATTATTTGCACTATTAATGGTGAGAAATTTACTGTGCTTCAATGAAAGCCCAACCAGTGTTTTACAAGTTGCTTGTAAACTGGTTAAACCATAAAAACCATAAATGTTGTTGATTTAAATATAGTTAAAACTGAAAAGAATACTGAAAATTATTAAGATAAACTAGATTCACTTTTTGATTTTTTTTCTAGTGGTTGTGGTGTTAATACTCAGATACATTATATTCCAATGAGATTAAAGCATGCCAGATAAACTTAATAAATGATTTGGGGGAAATAAGATTTATATAAAATTAAGATAATAAAAGTAAAAATAAAGTTGTACAAGCATAATTACCTTCTGAGGTAAAGTGACGATAGTGTTGTTGACTCGTGATTCTCTGAAAGTCAAATCCAATCCTGTTCTCTCCCCATAAGGAGGAGTCAATGCAAAACTCAGATGTCTTCCACCTCTACTTATGTGACTGCAGAGAGGATGACAGAGAACAGTGGACACACAGTTTAACATGATGGACTATAGGACAGGACTGCTGCTTTTAACTCTCTGCTGGGCAGGTGAAGATCTTCACTGATCTTTCATTTGTTGTTTGGATTTAAGTTGTAAATTTGTGTTATGTGAAGGTTTTTATTTTCTAGTTAACATTTCAATTTTTTTTCCAGTATAACGTGATCATTAGCATCAAAGCATTTTCTTTTTTTAACAGGTGTGAAGTGTGAACAGTTGACACAGCCAGCCTCTGTGATTGTGCAGCCAGGTCAACGTCTGACCATCGCCTGTCAGGTCTCTTATTCTGTTAGAAGCTACTACACAGCTTGGATCAGACAGCCTGCAGGGAAAGGACTGGAGTGGATTGGAAGCGGATACACTGGAGCTGCATACTATAAAGATTCACTAAAGAACAAGTTCAGTATCGACTTAGACACTTCCAGCAACACAGTGACTCTAAACGGACAGAATGTGCAGCCTGAAGACACTGCTGTGTATTACTGTGCCAGAGATCCACAGTGAACCACAGTAATAGTAGAGCAATACAAAAACTACTTCCTCTAATTTAACTGATTATTGTCATGTGTCATGAATACTGAAGTCTTATTTTCTTTCCCTTATTTCCCAAATTAAATTAAATTAAATTAAATTAAATTAAATTAAATTAAATTAAATTATCTAAACAAAGTGTGATTACAAAATCCAATTAGTGAGCCCAGTGAGGCCACAGCAGCCCCCTGGTTTACTTATGTTGATAAAGCTGAAATGAGTTCAACTGCTTGATGGAACCTGTCAGGAATGACCTGTACTGGCGATGCTTCTAATCATAAAAGAGAGTAATAGTACACATTGTTGAATATAAACTGTAAACTACAAAACATTGTTTTGTTTTTTTTTTCTGTTTGTTTACTCTTAAATAAATAAATATATGTTAAAAAAAAAACAAGAAAAAAGACAGCAAAAATCAAAATTACAAACAATTAAATACCAAAGTAAAGTGACAGTGACGCTGATGGTCAGAAAATTGATTCTCTGAGAGACGAGTCCAATCCAGTCCTCCCCTCCCTGTGAGGAGGAGTCAATGCAAAACTCAGATGTCTTCCACCTCTACTTATGTGACTGCAGAGAGGATGACAGAGAACAGTGGACACACAGTTTAACATGATGGACTATAGGACAGGACTGCTGCTTTTAACTCTCTGCTGGGCAGGTGAAGATCTTCACTGATCTCTCAATTGATGTTTGATTTTAACTTGTAAATGTGTTTTTACCTTTTTGTACGATGTTTTTCTTTGTCGTCTTGACAGGTGTTGATGGTCAGACTCTGACAGAATCTGAATCAGCGATTAAAAGGCCTGGAGAATCTCACAGATTGACCTGTACAGTCTCTGGATTCTTACTCAGCGACCCCCATATGGGCTGGAACCGACAGGCTCCTGGAAAAGGACTGGAGTGGATTGCTTTTATCAGCAGTGGTGGTAGCACTCACCACTCTCAGTCAGTCCAAGGCCGGTTTACCATCTCCAGAGACAACAGCAGACAGCAGCTGTATCTGCAGATGAACAGTCTGAAGACTGAAGATTCTGCTGTTTATTATTGTGCTCGATACTCACAGTGACTGAAGATGGTTGAACAGCTGTACAAAATACAGTACTTATCTTTACTGGACTGATGGAGTACAAGCATGTTAAACTCACATGTCTTCCACCTCTACTTATCTGACTCCAGAGAGGATGACAGAACTATTCAACATGATGTATTATATAGCACAGGACTGCTGCTTTTAACTGTCTGAGCATTCATTTCATATGAGCATTCATATGTTTACTGTTTTTTGTTATTTTTTCATGATGGTTTTCTTTGCTTTCTTGACAGGTGTTGATGGTCAAGAGATGTACAAAAACCACTGCAGATGGCATTGTGACAGTCCCTGAAAGGGTTCCAAATGTCCAATGGTACGTTGAAAAGGACCTATTATTTTCAATATGTTAAATAATAGTTTATTGAACTGATTCAGCAGGTTTTGTTGAACATTATGGTCTGAATAAATGATGCTAACCAGCATTCAAAAAGTTTTCCATTATTTGTAATTTGAATTCTTCAGATTAAAGTATGTGCATAATAATAGATATAAAAAAATATAAATTCACCAACTTATAACCTTAAATATAACTTTGTTGATTAGAGTTTGATTCATTCTTACCCACTGCTGGCAGTCAGGTCCCCTGAGTCTCCAGTGCAGCAGTGTTTGGTTTTTGTATTACGGTTTCTCACTGTGATGGCTGGGGGGCACTGAGATATACGTCCATACAAAAACCTAACAGCAATCATCTTACACTCTGCTATTCTAGTGATTGAAAAAATGGACAATACAAAATACTTCTCATTGAAACATGAGGTAAGTTCTGTGTTTGTCATTTTTAATGAGTGAATTAGTCGTTAAAAGTTAGTTAATTGGTATATAAAAGTCACAGTCAGTGCACAGATGTAAATGTTGTCTTTCTGTAAATCTTAACTTTAAGAACTGATTAAGAATCAATACGTAACACATATTCACAGGATAACACCAGGGCATAAGACTGACCAGGATTTCAGTGTATTTCAAACACTTGAGGTTTTAACACATTTTTTAGGTGTGTCTGGTTTTTGTTCAAGCAGTGAGTGGAGATGTAGCACTGTGATTACTTCGACCTCTGGGGTAAAGGAACTTCAGTCACAGTATCTTCAGGTAAGTCACTTTAAACATCATATTTTAGTGATTAGTTTATTTTACTTTTTAGATGTGATTATTGGTGATAGAGAAGTTTAACTCCTGGTCTTATTTAGCATTGTACTGATGTTGGACAAACTAGACAACAGAGAAGAAAAATGTTTTTGATGCTGCTGTTTCTTAGAAAACATGAAAACAGTTTCTTCTTTAATGCAAGAGGTGGTTTGAGTTGATCTTAAAACAGTAAAATAACAATGTCTCACATTACATGATAATACATTTTTACCACTGTGAAAAGTAATTATTCACCATGTCTGCCTTTTTATGGTAAATTACTTTTCTGAACATATGAAAATATATTATATTTGTGTTTTTATATACCTGGTCAGTCTGTGTTTAAATTTAACAACTGAACATTGAATAAAAAGCTCATCAAGTGCATATTGTGATATAGAAAGTAGTGTATACGTAAAATGTAAGAGAGCCTTTTAAAGGAGCGTATGCATTTGCACAGTTGTCTCCATTATTAATAATATATTTAACTTTGAAAGGAATATTTTACATTAAGTGATCTGCAATTCTTCTAAACAAGATTCTTAGATTCTCCAAAAGGAGAACAAAATTATTATCAAATATAATTTTATACATGAATAATTACTTAAAATTATACACCTTAATGAGGTTGTGATTCCAAAGAACTAAGCAGTGGTTTTAGTTTTAAATGTTGATTGGGGGGTCATTGTATTAACACTCTCAGCTCTAGTTGAGTAGATTTTGTCCTTCTAGCAGCGGCTTATCAGGACGCTGATTTTGTTGGACAGATTTCCAGAAACTTCCTCTGAACAGGGTTCACACAGCTTTTTAAGAGAAAAATTCAATCACAGTCAAGGTACCTAAACCAAAACCTTCCAGACAGTGGTAGCCTTCAACCACTACTAATCCCAGCTTTTTTAAATTGAAACTTAAGACTTTTAAAGATTGCCGTTCAATTCTGACTAGGGCAGTACTGTTTCTCAGGTGCACTCATTCTGTCTGCTCCTTTCTATGTATTTCTGGAAGGCTTTTAATACCCTGCAGCACTACAGCACTTTTAATTGTATTTGTTTGTTGTGTATGTATTTTGTATTGTTTTATGGCTTTGTTATAAAACACTTTGGGTACATTTTGGCTATTGTAAAGGGCTATACAAATAAACTTGATTTGATTTGATTTGATTTGATTTGAGATCTGAGTTTGGTGTGTAGTGATCGAAGGGTATTATTCAACCATGGTTTGACAAGCTGGCAGGATGGTGTTTTTCCACATGGTGGTGGGTAGATGTGGGTATTGATGCTGTCCTGTAGGACGGGCAGAAGACAGAGCTTGAGCCCCTTAGCTGGCATGCTATCTGGCCCTGGTGCCTTGCCAGGCTTGCATCTGCCCAGCTGTTGGAAATCCTCCTGTGTGAAGGAGGGATGAGCAGGTTCATGAAAGGGAAAGGCACTCAGCAGCTCCTCGCAGACAGCAGACTGATTATGGATGTCAAAGTGTTCAGAGTGCCTGCAAAGGTGCTGGAGTCAGTTATTGTGGAGTGACTTGTCTTGGCTTCATTTGTGTTCATTTGGACTCTCAGCTGACACATTCAACAGCAGGCAGGTTTTTGTATTAGGTTTTTTCTCTGTGATGGTAATTGGTACTACGACATCTTTGGCTCTGGAACTACACTGTATGTAACAGGTGAGAATAGACATTCATTTTCCTTCAGTTGTTTATTGAACAAGCTGAAAATGAGTTTCTGCTGCTTCAGGCTTTACATGTTAGTGTTTTCACACATTAGTAGAGAATTCTTTCAGCCATGCAGCTATTGTTCCAAAAAAAGGTTCATAATTCATGGACCACATCAAACTGATTTATATAGAAAAAGTATGATATTGGCAATGTTACATATATACAGTATTTGATCATCTCAGTAATTCAGCACCATCTCTTGTTTTAATAAAGCAGGATAATGTATAAATATCATTTAGTTTATTTGAGTAAATGTATTTTTAAAAGTATATGAAATAAATTCAATTCAATTCAATTCAATTCAATTCAATTCAATTAAAATATGTTGAAGGATAATTAACAAATCATTTGAAACGGTCAAATTTACTTCATGACAACTGTATTTTTTATGATGGTACATATGTCTTTTAAGTTCAAATACTGATGAAATTATTGATGTATTGATTTGTTTTTTAGTGGCTGGGCTAAACTATATGGTGGTAAATGTATAACAAGTGACAGTTACATTCTGTCTGTATAGATATTTAGATTATACACACACCCCATACAGAAGTAATTAATTATAAACAGTCAATTATTATGATTATAAACAAACAAAATTAACAAAAATAATTGTCCAGTATATGAAGGTCAATTTCATCATTATATTGTATTATATTCTTAGTAATAGTAATGAATGTGATATCACAGTGAATGGACTACATTCAAATAA
This sequence comes from Nibea coibor, assembly GCA_023373845.1. Lineage (NCBI taxonomy): Eukaryota > Metazoa > Chordata > Actinopteri > Sciaenidae > Nibea > Nibea coibor. Next base: position 7,278,096 of record CM041727.1, read on the forward strand.
AGAAGATCAGAGTCCATGTAGTTTCCAGGATTAGACTGAATGCAGTGCAGTGCTGTAGGCTGCTGTTGACTGTGTCAATGTGTGTCTGTGCTACTTCAGATATGCAGGTAGTGAAGCCCGTGGTGAGCGTGTACCCAGCAGCATCCAGAGCCCACCCGGAGGCGCAGAGCTTCCTAGTGTGTGTGGCCTCAGCCATGTTTCCTCCTCGGGTCAAGTTCTCCTGGAAAAGAGAAGAGGGGGACGGTGATATGGATGATGTGAGAGAGCAGCTAGAGCTCAGAGAGCCGGGACGCGCCGCCTCCATCTTACTGATCCATCGGAACGAGAGCAGCACATATAAATACCGCTGCTCTGTCGAACACATGGGGAGCACAGTGGAGGCCCAAATAAAACAAGGTAATAAAGGCTTTGTGACTGTGTTCAGCAGTGATTCAGCTTCATAAGGAGACGCTGTCAAAGAGAGCAGAGGAGCAGATGACTGACATTTCTTTTTGATTCCTTTTTTGTTGCAGAGGTTCCAGCTCCAGCAGCCTCCTGTCCTCCAGAGAGAGAGCCAGCAGACCTGCCAGCTCCGGAGCACGCTGACTGTAAGATCAACTGCTGCCTCTCTGCATGGACAGCTCCAGTGTTTTGCAGAGTGTCCAACAGCACAACTAATCCCAATGAGAGAGCTTACACTTCACAGTCTGACTAATAACAAGTTTTAAGGGCACTACACGACATTTTGGGTTTTGGGGGTGTTATAAAAACTTTGGGAACTATATCTTTAAAGCTGTACTATAAATATTTCTATATTAAGAATGAATCTAATGACTCTGTGTAAAGTGAAAAGTGTCTCTGGTAGTTGTGAACCCATGGAAAACCGTCACCAACTCTGCAGCTCTACGGAGCTTTTTAGCCTCTTTAAGCTCCAACTTTTGGTTCTCGATGAAAACAGAAAATCAAATCCTGCTCTGGGCCCCTAAAAACCTTGATCAGGCCCTGACTTGTTGTATTTAATAAGGGCCTTTGAGCTTTCATTCAAACTGTAGCCGACCCCTGTCTTCATGGAAAGCTGACTGGAAAAGTCCAAATTATGCTGATGAAAAGAAGACTGACCTGTCTGTCTGTCTGTCTGTCTGTCTGTCTGTCTGTCTGTCTGTCTGTCAGTGTCCTTCCAGTCTCAGTGCAGGGTGAAGCTGTTGTGTGTGCTGTACACAGTGCTGATAGTGAAGAGTCTGGTGTACTGCTGTGGACTCTCTCTGCTGATGATGCTCAGAAACAGGGGGGCGTCCACCAACTGCACACATGCTGACTGACTGTTTTCTGCTCGCCTTTTCTCACCATCAAATCTCATCAATTCATCTCACTGATCACTTTGATCAGCAGTCCGCAATGTTGAATTTTGACATCTTGTTGTTGGTTGTTAAATTTATCTTTTGACGCACAGGTTAGATACAGTCATGCTAACAATATAAATACATTTATACACATACATATTCTGTGCTGTAGTATTATTTTGATCCTCTAGTTTATTTCCACTTTTAATTGTGACTGATATAATAATAGAAAATGAAGGTTCAGTGCCTGACCCCCTTTTCTAATTGTGTCAGTGTGGATGTAAATCTCTATGATGACACTGTTGTTTACACACATGAACAAACAGCAGAGCGAGCTGCTCTGTAGCTATGTACAACTGCTCTAAAATGATGACACAGCGGCTCCATCAGTCGGGCTGAAGTTTGAATGTGGGCAAAATGATGACTGTGTTTATTTTTTATCAACCAATAAAATGACACTTCACTATTACAGCTTCATCAAGGTTCACATTTATGTGACACATTTCAAGACAGTCACAAAATGCTTCACAGAGAAAAACAAAAGTTATTGCAGCAATATATTTTCATGAAGTTATATATGAAGTTATATATGACATCATTTACAGTCAGATTTGAAACCTGTTAAAAATGATCAGATAAATTAGAAATTGTCTTTATTAATTGTCTTTGTATTAATGTTGTTAAAAATGTCTGCACACTCTGATCCTTTCCCACATGTCTTGCTATGTTGTATTATGTTACAAGTTGGGGTCAGGCTGGAGAAACTGTCATTAAACTGTTACCTTTACAGAATCAATAAAATTGTTATTTTGTCTTTAACCAGAGTTGATGGCCGTAACTGTTATTGTGTTATCAATGTAAAAAAGTGCAGCTAACGGTGAGGAGGCTGCACAGTGCAAAACCTACACTGCATGAAAGGAAGTGTTGTTTCACTCTCAGAGTTTTTTTTATTAGTCTTAATAACCTCTGAGAACAGATTCATATCTGCAGCTGTGCACACTCATGAACTCCTCTGCCTCTCTGTGTCGTTTGTCTTTCCTCTTGTTGTCTGTAACCCTTTTTCACACTGAGCCCTCCACCCACATCTTCTAATCTCTAACTATGAAATGACACTTCATTATTTTATAATACAAATAAAGGACACACTTCACTTCATATTTAGGATGTTGTCAGTATTCATCAAAAATATTTTCATGATTTATTTTTCGTATTTGCTTTTTCTCCTTTAGGGAGGGGAGGTCTGTTTTATCAGCCTGTGGCTTCTTGACCTCTCCTGACACGTCTTATTTTTTCATTATCTGGATTTCATACAGTCTTCTGTGTGTGCAGATACAAAATAAAAATGACTGAAACAGTTTGGAGAGAAGGCTGACCTGTCTGTCTGTCTGTCTGTCTGTCTGTCTGTCTGTCTGTAAATCCTGTGCTGTAGTATTATTTTGATCCACTAGTTTATTTCGCCTTTTAATTGTGACTTGTATAATAATAGAAAATGAAGGTTCAGTGCTGACCCCCTTTTCTAATTGTGTCTAATTGTGAGAAACTCTCATCAAACTTTAACCAGAGTCAGTGGTTGTAACTGTTATTGTGTTATCAATGTGAAAAAATGCAGCTAAAAGTGAGGAGGCTGCACAGCGGAAACCCACACAGCCCGTCTGCTGCACGAAAGGAAGTGTTGTTTCGGTCTCAGAGTTTTTTTTATTAGTCTTAATAACCACTGAGAACAGATTCATATCTGCAGCTGTGCACACTCATGAACACCTCTGCCTCTCTGTGGTTGTTTGTCTTTCCTCTTGTTGTCTATAAACCTTTTTCACACTGAGCCCTCCACCCACATCTTCTAATCTCTAACTATGAAATGACACTTCATTATTTTATAATACAAATAAAGGACATACTTCACTTCATATTTAGGATGTCATCAGTATTCATCGAAAATGTAGAAAATAAAAAATATTTTGTTATAATAATATTGAATTAGATGGAATGTCCTACTTTTTGACTGGTACTGTATGAATATACTCTATCATACTGTAAACTGTATTTTATTTGTTTATTCATTGTATTTTACTTACATTATGTTAAATTCCATATTTTTCATGTTTTTATTTTTCTCGTTTGTTTTTTCTCCTTTAGGGAGGGCAGGTCTGTTGTATCAGCCTGTGGCTTCTTGACCTCTCCTGACCCGTGTTATTTTTTTATTATCTGGATTTCATGCAGTCTTCTGTGTGTCCAAGTAAAACATTAAAATGACCTAAAAATGTAGAAACAGTTGTGATACATGTTATTTGAAGGAATAGTTGGTCTGTTATGAATGTTATAACTCTGAAAGGTTTGATCATTCTCGCCATGAAAAACTGAAGAATGACAGCATATCGCAACTGTCTCAGCAGGCCAAACGCCTGACATTACATGTCTCTTTACGCTGTTAAGTGATAGGTGTCACACCAATAAATAAGCTCTTCCACCATGGCAGTTCATCAAGTTTATCATATGGTGGATTTCTGTGTTTGCTGCTGGTGCTGACATTAAATATCAAAGAGAAACACCACCACCCTGTTTTTAGTCAGAGGAAGTGCAAGGAGAGCCAGATGATGCTAATGATGGTCGCCATGACGATGTGATGGCGCTCTTACTTCTTATTATACTGGTAAAGAACAAAAAACATACACAGTGGCTGCAGAGGATCTTTGTCAAGTCTGACCTTCATGTGTAGATCCAGAGATGTTCTGTGTTCTCCACAACAGATTTCTGAAGGATGTTTTCAGTCATGCGGGTTTTTGATGCAGCCTGTGCTGCCCGAGGGGTCGAAGGTCATGAAGGACATTCAGTGTTGGTTTTGGTCTGAATCTTTGTGTAATAATCTGGATTGTAGACCGTGAAATCCAGAAATTCATTCAGCCTGTGAGTCCACAAACATTCTTAAACTTCACAAACTGATGAACCTCCCCTCATCCTCGATGTGAACGACTGAACCTTTCATACCTGGTCATGATACTCTCACCTGTTACGAATTTACCTGTTCACCTGCTTGTGTTTTGGAGTCAGGATGGTAGTACTTACAACTCCTGCTCCCATTGCAGTGACATCTGCTGGTCTACTAACTACCACAATCAATTTTTTTTTACCATTGTACAGTTACTGCAGCTAGCACTACACGTATCACAGTATGTAGATTAAAGTTGGAGGTACTTGGAGTTTGTATCTTTTCTTTTCATGCTGCTTTCTGCTTCTACTGCACTATGACAAGGAAATGTTACATTCATTCATTCATTTTAATATTATAAAATAAATGATAATGCACTCATCTCAGTCTTCAGAGGTTTGTTTAATCTATTAAAGTTGTTTGGCACAATGGCCACTAGATGTCACCAGCATAAAAATTTATGGACTTTAATTCTGAAACTTTAATTTTAAAGATCTTTATTTATTTGACAGAAATATTCCATGTGAAATGTTCTAAACCTAACACAGACCAAAAATAATCCCACAGGGAGAGTCACACGCCGTCAGAGACTGAATGAATATATGATATTTTAGTTTTGTTAATAAAGATTTGTTGTCAATCACATTTAGTCAGTTAGTTAATACTTTACAGCAAAAACAAAGTAAAAACATATGGATGTGTAATGAAATTAAAATATCATAAAAGCCGAGGTGATTTCCTGGCATTTTTCATTCTGCAGATCTAACAGTCCAAGCAACATCGACCAACATTGATGCTTCCTGTGTTTGATTCTATGCAAACTCAGTGACCTTCCTTGTTACTCCCCTATAAAAACTTCACATCAGGCTGTCAGTGGAGTTCACAGCTCGTCACTTTCAACATAAACCATGTTTTCTGTAGCTCTGCTGCTGCTGCTGGCAGCTGGATGTGAGTCTCTTTGTTCTCTAGGTAACACTTGTTCTTTTGCAGTATGACCTGATCATACAAACCATTTTCTTTTTTAACAGGTGTGAAGTGTGAACAGTTGACACAGCCGGCCTCTGTGACTGTGCAGCCAGGTCAACGTCTGACCATCACCTGTCAGGTCTCTTATTCTCTTGGCTACTACACAGCTTGGATCAGACAGCCTGCAGGGAAAGGACTGGAGTGGATTGGAATGAGACATACTGGAGCTTCATACTACAAAGATTCACTAAAGAACAAGTTCAGCATCGACTTAGACACTTCCAGCAAAACAGTGACTCTAAACGGACAGAACGTGCAGTCTGAAGACACTGCTGTGTATTACTGTGCCAGAAGAGACACAGTGAGAGACAATAATAGGAGTATCGTACAAAAACTACTTCCTCTATTTACCACTACTGGGAACATTCAGTTGTCTCTGTATCACTTTTTTTTTTTTTTCAAAATTGATTGTGATTAACTCTCATGACTCTAAATGTCAATTACAATTTAAATCTGTTTTTAAATAAAACATATGTTTGTGTTTTATATTTTGAAGCAATCGATGTACAAAAACTGAGTTCTGTTTCAGGAAGTCTTTTGAAATAAATGGTCGTGATACAAATCAGAGGAAATTCATCATTGCAGCAGAACAGGAACGGAAATGAGTAATGAAAGTAAAAAATGCATATCATGGATGTATCCAGTATATGGATGGCTCATCAGAGGCTACTAAGCAGAATAAATAAATGCTAGATAATCTGGGTATGAATTAACAGAGTAAATTACTAAAAAGCATCACATCCTGATAATGCTTGGATCAGACAGGCTCCTGGAAAAGGACTGGAATGGGTTGCTTATATCAGCAGTGGTAGTGGCAGCATCTACTACTCCCAGTCAGTCAAAGGCCGGTTTACCATCTCCAGAGACAACAGCAGACAGCAGGTGTATCTGCAGATGAACAGTCTGAAGACTGAAGATTCTGCTGTTTATTATTGTGCTCGAGAGCCACAGTGACTGAAGTTGGTTGAGCAGCTGTACAAAATCCCACATTACCGATCTTTACCAGACTAACAGGACAAGTGTGAAGTATTTTTTCATCATATTATTGTCCCATAATTATTTTCTTGGATCAGACAGCATGCAGTGAAAGAAGTGGATTGGATTGGAATCATAGCTACTGGAGCTTGATAGTTTTATCGACTCAGACTCTTCCATCTGCACAGTGACTCTGAATGTGTAGCCTGAAGACATTGCTGTGTATTACTGGCACAGAGAGCCGTAATAAAACAAACCACCTGAACAAAAAACACATAAAGGCACCATGTTCCACCATCAGGAGGAGCCCTCAGACCACTGATGATCTCAACACATGGAAGGTGTCTGAACCTGGTAGTCTTACTACTGGGCTTTAACCTTATATTAAAAATGAAAAGTATGCACACATACAATATATTGTGTATTTCTGATTGAATTTCATATTTATTTTAGTTACATATTTCCCTACAAATAAAAAAACTACGCTATTATTAAATAAAGACAAAAACTAAAAATCTGATTCATAATTTCATTTATAATTGAACATTCATTTCAGCCAACGTCATGCTGATGAATGTTCAATTACAGAAAGGTTTAAAAAATCCAAAGTTTGTTCGTTAGAGATTCAACTTACACTTTCTCATTGTGTGAGATGAAAACCAGAACATGTCATTTTAAATTTGAATTATTTAAATATACTTTAGTCATCTGATTTACTTTCACCATTATGCAAATTAGTCTCCTTGGGTGTTACCTATAAGGAAGTGAAGTGTGTGTTTGTGTGTCAGTGAGAGGACCGAAGAGCTCACATCAGTTCAGCTTCAACATCAACCATGTTCTCTGTAGCTCTGATACTGCTGCTGGCAGCTGGACCCTGTGAGGAGCTCTTAGAGGATTCACACTAATATAAATATTAGAATATTCAGACGAATGATGGAGATAATGTTGATTTCTGTTTCCACAGGTGTGAACAGTATTAATCTTGTGCAGCCAGAATCAATGGTTGTGCAGCCTGGACAGTCTGTGACCATCACCTGTCAGGTCTCTGGATATTCTTTGACTGATAACAGCTATGCAACAGGTTGGATCAGACATTGTGAAGGAAAACAAATGGACTGGATTTCCCATCAGTGGGGTGGAGGTAGCCTTTATCAAAACAATGCTCTGAAGAACAAGTTCGGCTACAGCAGAGACACTTCTGCTAGAACAGTGACTCTAAAAGTACAGAGTATGCAGCCTGAAGACACAGCTGTTTATTACTGTGCATGTCATCCCACGGTGATACAAAGCGCCAACAGACCTGCACAAATACCAGAAGCCATGTGATTCAACCCCACACATGTTCTCAGTGTGGATGTCAATAAGGACACTACTCTGAAGATGAAAAGTTGATTTATTTTCATGTTTCTATGTTGATCTCATGAGACTTCTAATGAACACGTCAGTACAGAAGACACTCAGAGAAGATTGATTTTCATATGACATGTTTTAAGAATTTATTTTTGTGTACTGTGATGCCTTGAAATAGTGAAAAATCCTCTTTCCATTAAAATATATGGGCTTATTTCATCTTAAACACATGATATATTTTTTCACAAATACATAAACATATTTTTGAAGAAAAAATATATAAAAAATGTTTTTTTTCATTGAAGAGTATCACATTTTTTCATGACTCCACCAGTCCAGACTTTAATTCCCATGACTTTGATATTTTAGTTTCCTCTGCTGTTGTAGAGATACTTGACTTATGAAAAATGTATCTGTGTCACATGTTCCTTCTGTAAACCTGTAGAGGGAGGTCTATGCAAATTCTTCCTCTCTTATAAACACAACATCAGCCACTCGTGGCAGAACATTGGGACAGTTTGATATATTTTCAGAACACTCAGATCAGAGAGCACTGAACTACAGTGTTTAGAATGAAAAATACAATTATCTGGAGTTTATTATTTGCAGTTGGTATTCATGGTGAGAAAATCAATTTACTTCTTTTGTAAATGTCCAACCTGTGATTAACAAGTTTGTTTGCTTACAGGAGTTTGGAGTGAGATCAAATTGGACCAGTCTCCCTCTGAGGTGAAAAGACCTGGAGAGACAGTGAAGATGTCATGTGTCATATCTGGTTTTCGCATGACAAGCTACAATATTCACTGGATACAACAGAAGCCAGGGAAAGCTATGGAGTGGATTGGGAGGATGAATACAGGTTCAAACTCTGCTAGGTATGCCAGCTCCTTTCAAGGTCGGTTCACCATGACTGAAGATGTGTCCAGCAGCACTCAGTACCTCGAGGTCAAGAGCCTGACAGCAGAAGATTCTGCCGTTTACTTCTGTGCTCGACAGACACAGTGACTGAAGACAGTGCAGCAGCTGCACAAAAACCTCCACAGGCAACAAATAATAATATGCAATAATAACATTGTTTTTTTACCGCTTACAAAACCTTGTGATAATGTTTGTATTTTACAGTGTATATTTACTCTTTAATAATGTTGCATAGCTCACAGTAATAAAGTTCTTTCATTTGTTAAATTCTGAAATGCTAAATACCAAGGTCACATTCATGTACAAACCATAAATGTTGTTGATTTAACAATAAAATCAGTTTTCAATAATTCTTTTGGATGTCGTTGTCAAGAGGAATACTGTAGATTGTTTAGCTGCACAATATGCTGATATAGAGTAATAAGAAACCATGATAACAAGATAAATCAGATTTGAAGCACTCTAAACCTTATTTCTAAATCTTACAGATTTCTGAATCCAAATTAACATTTTTTTTTGTTAAAAGGATGTGTTGTGGATGTGTTGTTAATACTATTTTTTATTATCATTTATATTCTGCAAATAAAATTAAAACATGCCTCTCCTCCCAGTGAGGAGGAGTCAATGCAAAACTCAGATGTCTTCCACCTCTACTTATGTGACTGCAGAGAGGATGACAGAGAACAGTGGACACACAGTTTAACATGATGGACTATAGGACAGGACTGCTGCTTTTAACTCTCTGCTGGGCAGGTGAAGATCTTCACTGATCTTACATTTGTAGTTGCTTGAATTTCATTTCATGTTGTCACTCATTTATTTCTTCCAAATCTTGACAGTGACAGGTGTTGATGGTCAGACTCTGACAGAATCTGAACCAGTGATTAAAAGGCCTGGAGAATCTCACAGATTGACCTGTACAGCCTCTGGATTCACATTCAGCACCTCTGCTATGGCCTGGATCAGACAGGCTCCTGGAAAAGGACTGGAGTGGGTTGCATTGATCAGTCAACCTAGCGGTAGCAACAAATATTACTCTCAGTCAGTTCAAGGCCGGTTTACCATCTCCAGAGACAACAGCAGACAGCAGCTGTATCTGCAGATGAACAGTCTGAAGACTGAAGATTCTGCTGTTTATTATTGTGCTCGAGAGCCACAGTGGCTAGAGTTGGTTGAGCAGCTGTACAAAATCCTACAGTACTCATTGTTACTGGGCTGATAAACCCCAACTATCTCATACGATTAAGGTCTTAGCTTGTTAAAACTAAACAAACAGTTGCAGTCCCACCTTTTAAACTCTAGAGCTAAGACAAGGGAAGACTGTTTTTCATCACAGTCATGGCCTTACATGGAACACAGATGAAAGTAATTGCAGTGGAGAAAATGACTAACACACAATTATTGTTTTCATCCGAGTGTCTATGATGTTCCTTATAGTCAACAAATATGTGATTAAGTTAAAATGTCCAATTAAAGTCTGTCATTTAATCTGTGTGTCTTATACAAACAGTTCTGAGACCTCAATGAAAAAACACGTGCATTAATCAAATATTAGCCAGAACAATGAATATCTTAATAGGACAGTTTAACCAAATGAAACCAAAAACAAATATAGGTAGGTAGTGGATTTTTTTTCAGTACTGTGAGGAGGAGTCAATGCAAATCTTGATCTCTTCCATCTTTATTTATGTGACTGCAAACTGAAGACAAACCAAACCACCAGCAAGACATACAACATATTTCCACAATGACTTTAACTACATGTGTAATGTTTCTGATCCTATCACTGATTTCTGGTGAATACAGACTTCTGCACTCTTCTTCTTCTTCACTGTCAAGCTTTCTGTTTGGCTCTGTTGTGATCAAACTGTCTTTCCCTTCAGGTGTTTGCAGTCAGACTCTGACTGAGTCTGAACCAGCGATGAAGCGGCCTGGAGAATCCCACAAACTGACCTGTACATATGCAGGAATATCAGATAGTAGCGCTCATATTGGCTGGATCAGACAAGCTGAAGGAAAAGGACTGGAGTGGGTTGCCTTTATTTCTGCTCCAAGTGGAGCCACTAAAGAGTATTCCACATCAGTCAAGAATCGCTTCACCATTTCCAGAGACAACAATGTGGACCAGGTGTATCTGCAGATGAACAGTCTGAAGACTGAGGATTCTGCTGTTTATTATTGTGCTCGAGAGCCACAGTGATACAGGAAGCCACAGAGCTGTACAAAAACCACTGCAGATGGCATTGTGACAGTTCCTGATGGAAAGTGCTGTAAAACCAGTTCATGCAAGTTTATTTAAAAATAATTCCTAACTCTACCTAACTTCGTTCACCACTTGTCCTTAAGTTAATTTGACCTAAAGTTGACACATTATCAGGATGATGTCTTGTACAGTCTTGGAACAGTCTCTAGAATTTAGTGTCCTATAGCGATGTAGCTCTCTTTCTTAACGTGGGAAAACTCGCTATGAAAGCTGAGAAAAGAATGAAAATCACTATAGAGCCAATGTTTGTCCGTTCTGGGCTACTGTAGAAACATGGCAGTTCAACATGGTGGACTTTGTGGAAAAGGACCCGTCGTGTTTGTATATGAAAGGCTCTAAACAAAGACATAATGAATGCTATTTTCAGGTAATTGATCACTAATGAAAAACTAGATGTGCAAAATTTATTTCTGCCATATTCTGTAAGTAGAGTCTACATCATTTCTTGATTTAATTTTTATTTTTCTAAATGTGTTTTGTTCAGGGTTCAACGTGTCCAATGGCACATTGAAAAGGACCTAGCATTTTCAATATGATGAACAATACTTTATTGAACTGATTCAGCAATTTATGATGCAACAGTTTGAACTTTATGGTCTAAATAAATGATGGTAACCAGCATTAAAAAAGTAAAGTTTTCCATTAATTGTAATATGAATTCTTCAGATTAAAATATGTACATAATAATATACAAAACATATAACATAACAAATATAAATTCACCAACTTATAACCTTAAATATAATGTTTAAAGAATTAGAGTTTTGTTTTATTCTTACCCACTGCTGGCAGTCAGGTCCCCTGAGTCTCCAGTGCAGCAGTGTTTGGTTTTTGTATTACGGTTTCTCACTGTGGTATACGTGGGACGCACTGAGATATACGTCCATACAAAAACCTAACAGCAATCATCTTACACTCTGCTATTCTAGTGATTGAAAAAATGGACAATACAAAATACTTCTCATTGAAACATGAGGTAAGTTCTGTGTTTGTCATTTTTAATGAGTAAATTAGTCGTTAAAAGTTAGTTAATTGGTATATAAAAGTCACAGTCAGTGCACAGATGTAAATGTTGTCTTTCTGTAAATCTTAACTTTAAGAACTGATTAAGAATCAACACGTAACACATATTCACAGGATAACACCAGGGCATAAGACTGACCAGGATTTCAGTGTATTTCAAACACTTCTTGAGGTTTTAACACATTTTTTAGGTGTGTCTGGTTTTTGTTCAAGCAGTGAGTGGAGATGTAGCACTGTGTTATGGTTATTTTGACTACTGGGGTAAAGGAACTTCAGTCACAGTATCTTCAGGTAAGTCACTTTAAACATCATATTTTAGTGATTAGTTTATTTTACTTTTTAGATGTGATTATTGGTGATAGAGAAGTTTAACTCCTGGTCTTATTTAGCGTTGTACTGATGTTGGACAAACTAGACAACAGAGAAGAAAAATGTTTTTGATGCTGCTGTTTCTTAGAAAACATGAAAAAAGTTTCTTCTTTAATTCAAGAGGTGGTTTGAGTTGATCTTAAAACAGTAAAATAACAATGTCTCACATTACATGATAATACATTTTTTCCACTATGAAAAGTAATTATTCACCATGTCTGCCTTTTTATGACAAATTACTTTATCTGAACATAGGAATATATATTATATTTGTGTTTTTATATACCTGGTCAGTCTGTGTTTAAATTTAACAACTGAACATTGAATAAAAAGCTCATCAAGTGCATATTGTGATATAGAAAGTAGTGTATACGTAAAATGTAAGAGAGCCTTTTAAAGGAGCGTATGCATTTGCACAGGTTGTCTCCATTATTAATAATATATTTAACTTTGAAAGGAATATTTTACATTAAGTGATCTGCAATTCTTCTAAACAAGATTCTTAGATTCTCCAAAAGGAGAACAAAATTATTATCAAATATAATTTTATAGATGAATAATTACTTAAAATTATACACCTTAATGAGGTTGTGATCCCAAAGAACTAAGCAGTGGTTTTAGTTTTAAATGTTGATTGGGGGGTCATTGTATTAACGCTCTCAGCTCTAGTTGAGTAGATTTTGTCCTTCTAGCAGCGGCTTATTAGGACGCTGATTTTGTTGGACAGATTTCCAGAAACTTCCTCTGAACAGGGTTCATACAGCTTTTTAAGAGAAAAATTCAATCACAGTCAAGGTACCTAAACCAAAACCTTCCAGACAGTGGTAGCCTTCAACCACTACTAATCCCAGCTTTTTAAAATTGAAACTTAAGACTTTTTAAGATTGGCGTTCAATTCTGACTAGGGCATTTCTGTTTCTCAGGTGTATTCTGTATTCTGTCTGCTCCTTTCTATGTATTTCTGGAAGGCTTTTAATACCCTGCAGCGCTGCAGCACTACAGCACTTTTAATTGTATTTGTTTGTTGTGTATGTATTTTGTATTGTTTTATGGCTTTGTTATAAAACACTTTGGGTACATTTTGGCTATTGTAAAGGGCTATACAAATAAACTTGATTTGATTTAATTTGATTTGATTTGAGATCTGAGTTTGGTGTGTAGTGATCGAAGGGTATTATTCAACCATGGTTTGACAAGCTGGCAGGATGGTGTTTTTCCACATGGTGGTGGAGATGGTGGTGGGTAGATGTGGGTATTGATGCTGTCCTGTAGGACGGGCAGAAGACAGAGCTTGAGCCCCTTAGCTGGCATGCTATCTGGCCCTGGTGCCTTGCCAGGCTTGCATCTGCCCAACTGTTGGAAATCCTCCTGTGTGAAGGAGGGATGAGCAGATTCATGAAAGGGAAAGGCACTCAGCAGCTCCTCGCAGACAGCAGACTGATTATGGATGTCAAAGTGTTCAGAGTGCATGCAAAGGTGCTGGAGTCAGTTATTGTGGAGTGACTTGTCTTGGCTTCATTTGTGTTCATTTGGAGTCTCAGCAGACGCATTCAACAGCAGGCAGGTTTTTGTATTAGGTTTTTTTCTCTGTGATGGTAATTGGTACTACGACATCTTTGGCTCTGGAACTACACTGTATGTAACAGGTGAGAATAGACATTCATTTTCCTTCAGTTGTTTATTGAACAAGCTGAAAATGAGTTTCTGCTGCTTCAGGCTTTACATGTTAGTGTTTTCATCATTAGTAGAGAATTCTTTCAGCCATGCAGCTATTGTTCCATAAAAAAGGTTCATAATTCATGGACCACATCAAACTGATTTATATAGAAAAAGTATGATATTGGCAATGTTACATATATACAGTATTTGATCATCTCAGTAATTCAGCACCATGTCTTGTTTTTATAAAGCAGGATAATGTATGATATGAAATATCATATAAGACATACAACATATTATATAATTAGTTTATTTCAGTAAATGTATTTTTAAAAGTACATGAATAAAATAAAATAAAATAAAATAAAATTAAAATATGTTGAAGGATAATTAACAAATCATTTGTAACTGTATTTTTTATGATGGTACATATGTTGTTTAGCAGAAGATATATTTCTACATGAAGGCAAACACTTACTGAATATGATATTAGAATAAATAGAACATATGCATACTGATTTACATGTTTCTATAAATGATGTAGGATATAATGTCAAACATACATATATTTGTATCTTAATACACTAAATATAAATGTTATATGACGTGTCACATGATCTCAAATATATAACAGTAAATATATTTTGTAAAAAATATAATGTATATAAAAAGTATAGAAAGTATATGGTGGTAAATATTATGCATCAGATACTGTACACTTCATCATTCATACAAGACTTGCATTATTATATTATATTACCTTATACTAAGTTCTATGTGAAGTTCCCGTCATGAATCAGGTCTGATCTTTTTTATATTATATTATACAGCAGTCTTTATTCCATTTGACAAATCCCAACATATCATTGTAATTGTGTCTAAAAGTTCAAATATTGATGAAATTATTGATGCATTGATTTGGTATGATATGATTGATATGGTGGTAAATGTATAACATGTTCTGGATATTTTAATCATTAAAATGTCCAAAAAATGTCTGTAGCTAAATATGTAACTATGTAACTTGATATCTTGATCAGAGATCAGAGATCAGAGTCCATGTAGCTTCCAGGATTAGACTGAATGGAGTGCAGTGCTGTAGGCTGCTGTTGACTGTGACAATGTGTGTCTGTGCTACTTCAGATGAGGTAGTGAAGCCCGTGGTGAGTGTGTACCCAGCAGCATCCAGAGTACACCCGGAGGCGAAGAGCTTCTTGGTGTGTATGGCCTCAGCCATGTTTCCTCCTCGGGTCAAGTTCTCCTGGAAAAGACAAGAGGGGGACGGTTCTCTGAAGGAGGTGCCCCGTAAAGTTGGAGAGCAGCTGGAGCTCAGACAGTCAGGACACGTCGCCTCCATCTTACTGATCCATCTGCACGAGAGCAGCACATATAAATACCGCTGCTCTGTCGAACACATGGGGAGCACAGTGGAGGCCCAAATAAAACAAGGTAATAAAGGCTTTGTGACTGTGTTCAGCAGTGATTCAGCTTCATGAGGAGACGCTGTCAAAGAGAGCAGAGGAGCAGAGGACTGACATTTCTTTTTGATTCCTGTTTTGTTGCAGAGGTTCCAGCTCCAGCAGCCTCCTGTCCTCCAGAGAGAGAGCCAGCAGACCTGCCAGCTCCGGAGCAAGCTGACTGTAAGATCAACTGCTGCCTCTCTGCATGGACAGCTCCAGTGTTTTGCTGCAGTTAGGACTGCATATCAGTCTGTTCACTTTGTGCTCATCACTGAAGGATTTAAAGATTCACTCCCTGATTCTGTTAGTGTGTCCAACAGCACAACTGATCCCAATGAGAGAGCTTCCACTTCACAGTCTGACTAATAACAAGTTTTATGGGCACTATACGACATTTGGATTTTTGGGGGTGTTATAAAATATATATATCATTAAAGCTCTACTATAAATATTTCTATATTAAGAATTAATCTAATGACTGTGTAAAGTGAAAAGTGTCTCTGGTAGTTGTGAACCCACAGAAAAACATCATCAAGTCTGCAGCTCTATGGAGCTTTTTAGCCTCTTTTAGCTCCAACCTTTGGTTCTCGATGAAAACAGAAAATCAAATCCTGCTCTGGGCCCCTAAAAACCTTGATCAGGCCCGGACTTGTTGTGTTTAATAAGGGCCTTTGAGCTTTCATTCAAACTGTAGCCGACCCCTGTCTTCATGGAAAGCTGATTGTCCCATCTGGAAAAATCCAAATTATGCTGATGAAAAGAAGACTGACCTGTCTGCCTGTCTGTCTGTCTGTCTGTCAGTGTCCTTCCATTCTCAGTGCAGGGTGAAGCTGTTGTGTGTGCTGTACACAGTGCTGATAGTGAAGAGTCTGGTGTACTGCTGTGGACTCTCTCTGCTGATGATGTTCAGAAACAAGGGGCCGTCCACCAACTGCACACATGCTGACTGACTGTTTTCTGCTCGCCTTTTCTCACCATCAAATCTCACCAATTCATCTCATTGATCATTTTGATCAGCAGTCCGAAATGCTGAATTTTGACGTCTTGTTGTTGGTTGTTAAATTTATCTTTTGATGCACAGGTTAGATACAGCCATCCTAGCAATATAAATACATTTATACACATACATATTCTGTGCTGTAGTATTATTTTGATCCTCTAGTTTATTTCCACTTTTAATTGTGACTGATATAATAATAGAAAATGAAGGTTCAGTGCCTGACCCCCTTCTCTCATTGTGTCAGTGTGGGTGTAAATCTCTATGCTGATGACACTGTTGTTTACACACATGAACAAATAGCAGAGCGAGCCGCTCTGTAGCTATGTACAACTGCTATAAAATGATGACACAGCAGCTCCATCAGTCGGGCTGTTTATTTTTTTATCAACCAATAAAATGACACTTCACTATTACAGCTTCATCAAGATGATTATATGTAAATTAAGCTTCATATTTATGTGACACGTTTCAAGAGAGTCACAAAATGCTTCACAGAGAAAAACAAAAGTTATTGCAGCAATATATTTTCATGAAGTTGTATATGACATCATTTACAGTCAGATTTTAAACCTGCTAAAAAAATTATCAGATAAATTAGAAATTGTCTTTGTATTAATGTTGTTAAAAATGTCTGCACGCTCTGATCCTTTCCCACATGTCTTACTATGTTGTATGTGTTACAAGTTGGGGTCAGGCTGGAGAAACTGTCATTAAACTGTTACCTTTACAGAATCAATAAAATTGTTATTTTGTCTTTAATCAGAGTCGATGGTCGTAACTGTTATTGTGTTATCAATGCAAAAAAAATGCAGCTAACGGTGAGGAGGCTGCAGAGCGGAAACTCAAACAGCCCGTCTGCTGCACGAAAGGAAGTGTTGTTTCGCTCTCAGAGTTTTTTTTATTAGTCTTAATAACCACTGAGAACAGATTCATATCTGCAGCTGTGCACACTCATGAACTCCTCTGCATCTCTGTGTCATTTGTCTTTCCTCTTGTTGTCTGTAACCCTTTTTCACACTGAGCCCCCCACCCACATCTTCTAATCTCTAACTATGAAATGACAGTTCATTATTTAATAATACAAATAAATGACACCCTTCACTTCATATTTAGGATGTCGTCAGTATTCATCAAAAATATTTTCATGATTTATTTTTCGTGTTTGCTTTTTCTCCTTTAGGGAGGGGAGGTCTGTTTTATCAGCCTGTGGCTTCTTGACCTCTCCTGACACGTCTTATTTTTTCATTATCTGGATTTCATACAGTCTTCTGTGTGTGCAGATACAAAATAAAAATGACTGAAACAGTTTATAGAGAAGGCTGACCTGTCTGTCTGTCTGTCTGTCTGTAAATCCTGTGCTGTAGTATTATTTTGATCCACTAGTTTATTTCGCCTTTTAATTGTGACTTGTATAATAATAGAAAATGAAGGTTCAGTGCTGACCCCCTTTTCTAATTGTGTCTAATTGTGAGAAACTCTCATCAAACTTTAACCAGAGTCAGTGGTTGTAACTGTTATTGTGTTATCAATGTGAAAAAGTGCAGCTAAAAGTGAGGAGGCTGCAGAGCGGAAACCCACACAGCCCGTCTGCTGCACGAAAGGAAGTGTTGTTTCGCTCTCAGAGTTTTTTTATTAGTCTTAATAACCACAGAGAACAGATTCATATCTGCAGCTGTGCACACTCATGAACTCCTCTGCCTCTCTGTGGTTGTTTGTCTTTCCTCTTGTTGTCTGTAACCCTTTTTCACACTGAGCCCCCCACCCACATCTTCTAATCTCTAACTATGAAATGACACTTCATTATTTTATAATACAAATAAATGACACCCTTCACTTCATGTTTAGGATGTCGTCAGTATTCATCGAAAATGTAGAAAATAAAAATATTTTGTTATAATAATATTGAATTAGATGGAATGTCCTACTTTTTGACTGGTACTGTATGAATATACTCTATCATACTGTAAACTGTATTTTATTTGTTTATTCATTGTATTTTACTTACATTATGTTAAATTCCATATTTTTCATGTTTTTATTTTTCTCGTTTGTTTTTTCTCCTTTAGGGAGGGCAGGTCTGTTGTATCAGCCTGTGGCTTCTTGACCTCTCCTGACCCGTGTTATTTTTTTATTATCTGGATTTCATGCAGTCTTCTGTGTGTGCAAGTAAAACATTAAAATGACCTAAAAATGTAGAAACAGTTGTGATACATGTTATTTGAAGGAATAGTTGGTCTGTTATGTATGTTATAACTCTGAAAGGTTCGATCATTCTCGCCATGAAAAACTGAAGAATGACAGCACATTGCAACTGTCTCAGCAGGCCAAACGTCTGACATTACATGTCTCTTTATACTGTTAAGTGATAGGTGTCACACCAATAAATAATCTCTTCCACCATGGCTGTTTATCAAGTTTATCATATGGTGCATTTCTGTGTTTGCTGCTGGTGCTGACATTAAATATCAAAGAGAAACACCACCACCCTGTTGTTAGTCAGAGGAAGTGCAAGGAGAGCCAGATGATGCTAATGATGGTCGCCATGACGATGTGATGGCGCTCTTACTTCTTATTATACTGGTAAAGAAAAAAAAACATACACAGTGGCTGCAGAGGATGTTTGTCAAGTCTGAACTTCGTGTGTAGTTCCAGAGATGTTCTGTGTTCTCCACAACAGATTTCTGAAGGATGTTTTCAGTCATGTGGGTTTTTGATGCAGCCTGTGCTGCGCAGGGGTCGAAGGTCATGAAGGACATTCAGTGTTGGTTTTGGTCCTTGCCCCTTACCTGCACAGATTTCTGTGATTCTCTGAATCTTTGTGTAATAATCTGGATTGTAGACGGTGAAATCCAGAAATTCATTCAGCCTGTGAGCCCACAAACGTTCTTAAACTATTTTTCACAAACTGATGAACCTCCCCTCATCCTCGATGTGAACGACTGAACCTTTCATACCTGATCATGATACTTTCACCTGTTACGAATTTACCTGTTCACCTGCTTGTGTTTTGGAGTCAGGATGGTAGTACTTACAACTCCTGCTCCCATTGCAGTGACATCTGCTGGTCTACTAACTACCACAATCACCACTGCTCCTGCTACGGTATACAGAACTATAATATACTAATACTACCAGTGCTAATTTTTCTGTTTGTTTTGTTTTTTTTCATTGCTAAAACTACAGTTACTGCAGCTAGCACTATACGTAACACAGTATGTACATTAAAGTTGGAGGTACTTGGAGTTTGAATCTTTTCTTTTCATGCTGCTTTCTGCTTCTACTGCACTATGACAAGGAAATGTTACATTTATTCATTCATTCATTTTAATATTATAAAATAAATGATAATGCACTCATCTCAGTCTTCAGAGGTTTGTTTAATCTATTAAAGTTGTTTGGCACAATGGCCACTAGATGTCACCATCAGAAAAAATCATGGACTTTAATTCTGAAACTTTAATTTTAAATATCTTTATTTATTTGACAGAAATAATCAATTTACAATGTTCTAAACCTAACATAGACCAAAAATAATCCCACAGGGAGAGTCACACGCCGTCAGAGACTGAATGAATATATGATATTTTAGTTTTGTTAATAAAGATTTGTTATCAATCACATTTAGTCAGTTAGTTAATACTTTACAGCAAAAACAAAGTAAAAACATATGGATGTGTAATGAAATTATAATATCATATGTAAAGCAGAGGTGATTTCCAGGCATGTTTCATACTGCAGATCTAACAGTCCAAGCAACATCGACCAACGTTGATGCTTCCTGTGTTTGATTCTATGCAAACTCAGTGACCTTCCTTGTTACTCCCCTATAAAAACTTCACATCAGGCTGTCAGTGGAGTTCACAGCTCGTCACTTTCAACATAAACCATGTTTTCTGTAGCTCTGCTGCTGCTGTTGGCAGCTGGATGTGAGTCTCTCTGGATTTTCCAAGGTTAACAGTTTATCTTTTGCAGTATAACATGATCATTAGCATCAAACATTTTCTTTTTTTAACAGGTGTGAAGTGTGAACAGTTGACACAGCCAGCCTCTGTGACTGTGCAGCCAGGTCAACGTCTGACCATCACCTGTCAGGTCTCTTATTCTCTTAGCAGCTACTACACAGCTTGGATCAGACAGCCTGCAGGGAAAGGACTGGAGTGGATTAGTCGTGACGCAGACGTCAAAGATTCACTAAAGAACAAGTTCAGTGTTGACTTAGACTCTTCCAGCAACACAGTGACTCTAAACGGACAGAACGTGCAGCCTGAAGACACTGCTGTGTATTACTGTGCCAGAGAGACACAGTGAGAGACAGTAATAGGAGTATTGTACAAAAACTACTTCCTCTATTTGCCACCACTGGGAACATTCAGTTGTCTCTGTATCACTTTTTTTTTTTTTCAAAATTGATTGTGATTAACTCTCATGACTCTAAATGTCAATTACAATTTAAACATGTTTTTAAATAAAACATATGTTTATGTTTTATATTTTGAAGCAATTGACAAAAACTGAATTCTGATGTCCTGTTTCAGGAAGTCTTTTGAAATAAATGGTCGTGATACAAATCAGAGGAAATTCATCATTGCAGCAGAACAGGAACAGAAATGAGAAAGTAAAAAATACATATGATGGATGTATCCAGTATATGGATGGCTCATCAGAGTAGATAATCTGGGTATGAATTAACAGAGTAAATTACTAAAAAGCATCACAATAATATAAAAAATATGAAGACAATGTAAAATGATGAACTAAATCTTGTTTGTTTCCCAGAGATATAAGATGTGGTGTGTTTCTCTGTGAGGAGGAGGAGTCAATGCAAAACTCTGATCTCTTCCATCTCTACATATGTGTTGCAGAGTGAAGGACAGAGACTAAATCACTGACATACACACTGCAGACTGGACAGAGACAACTGGCTTTTACAATGATCAGACCTGATTATTTGGTTGTTTTTCTCATCCTGTCTATTAACTGTGCAGGTAAGAACAATACTTGTTTTTCTGACAATCTGACTGCAATACAGAAACTAATGATGTGTTTAACTGTCTGTAGGTACAGAGGGTCAAACACTGACTGAGTCTGAACCAGTGGTTAAAAGGCCTGGAGAATCCCACAGACTGACCTGCACATATTCAGGGTTTAGTAGCACTCCTTATGCTGCTTGGATCAGACAGGCTCCTGGAAAAGGACTGGAATGGGTTGCTTATATCAGCAGTGCTAGTAGCAGCATCTACTACTCTCAGTCAGTCAAAGGCCGGTTTACCATCTCCAGAGACAACAGCAGACAGCAGCTGTATCTGCAGATGAACAGTCTGAAGACTGAAGATTCTGCTGTTTATTATTGTGCTCGAGAGTCACAGTGACTGAAGTTGGTTGAACAGCTGTACAAAATCCCACATTACCGATCTTTACCAGACTAACAGGACAAGTATGAAGTATTTTTTCATCATATTATTGTCCCATAATTTATTTTCTTGGATCAGACAGCATGCAGCGAAAGAAGTGGATTGGACTGGAATAGCTACTGGAGCTTCATAGTTTTATTGACTCAGACTCTTCTATCAACACAGTGACTCTGATGTGCAGCCTGAAGACACTGTTGTGTATTACTGGCACAGAGAGCCGTAATAAAACAAACCACCTGAACAAAAAACACTGAGTGCCTGATCACTTGTTACATGAAGGCACCAGAGGAGGAGCCCTCAGACCACTGATGATCTCAACACATGGAAGGAGTCTGAACCTGGTAGTCTTACTACTGGGCTTTGACCTTATATTAAAAAGGAAACTCATCTATAAAAGTATGCACACATACAATATACTGTGTATTTCTGATTGAATTTCATGTTGATTTTAGTTACATATTTCCTTACAAATTTAAAAAAAAACCTGTGCAGTGATGGGAGGTTTGAAGCACTACGCTGCTGATCAGCTTTCTATTCCCTTACTTTGAGTTCTCTGCTATAACATCATCATCAAACAAATAAATAATTTCTTTTGATTAAAGCAAAGAGTTTCAAGTGATGGACCCAATTTAGCTTCCAACCTTTTTTTTTTTAAACTTGTTTTAAAAACTTGTGATCTAACTACAGTACCAATTTATCCTCAAAAGGTTTCTTATTCATTATTGAAAAGAAAAATCTGATTCATAGTTTCATTTATAAATGACCAGTAGTTTTAGCCAACGTCATGCTGATGAATGTTTAATTACAGAAAGGTTTAAAAAATCCAAAGTTTGTTCGTTAGAGATTCAACTTACACTTTCTCATTGTGTGAGATGAAAACCAGAACATGTCATTTTAAATTTGAATTATTTAAATATACTTTAGTCATCTGATTTACTTTCACCATTATGCAAATTAGACTCCTTAGGTGTTACCTATAAGGAAGTGAAGTGTGTGTTTGTGTGTCAGTGAGAGGACAGAAGAGCTCACATCAGTTCAGCTTCAACATCAACCATGTTCTCTGTAGCTCTGATACTGCTGCTGGCAGCTGGATCCTGTGAGGAGATTTCAGTGGATTCACACTAATTTATAAATTAGAAACATTAAATATTCAGACGAATGATGGAGATAATGTTGATTTCTGTTTCCACAGGTGTGAACAGTATTAATCTTGTGCAGCCAGAATCAATGGTTGTGCAGCCTGGACAGTCTGTGACCATCACCTGTCAGGTCTCTGGATATTCCATGACTGATAACAGCTATGCAACAGGTTGGATCAGACAGCGTGAAGGAAAACAAATGGACTGGATTTCCCATCAGTGGGGTGGAGGTACCCTTCGTCAAAACAATGCTCTGAAGAACAAGTTCGGCTACAGCAGAGACACTTCTGCTGGAACAGTGACTCTAAAAGGACAGAGTATGCAGCCTGAAGACACAGCTGTTTATTACTGTGCACGTCAGCCCACGGTGATACAAAGCACCAACAGACCTGCACAAATACCAGAAGCCATGTGACTCAACCCCACACACGTTCTCAGTGTGAATGTCAATAAAGACAGTACTCTGAAGAAGAAAAGTTGATTTATTTTCATGTTTCCACGTTGATCTCATGTGACTTCTAATGAACATGTCAGTACAGAGGACACTCGGAGAAGATTGATTTTCATATGACATGTTTTAAGAATTTATTTTTGTGTATTGTGATGCCTTGAAATAGTGAAAAATCCTCTTTCCATTAAAATATATGGACTTATTTCATCTTAAACAGATTATATATTTTTTTCACAACAACATAAACCTATTTTTGATTTGATTTGTCAAAAAAAAAGAAAACTTCACTACAAAGTCATTGTCCAGACTTTAATTCCCATGACTTTGATATTTTAGTTTCCTCTGCTGTTGTAGATATACTCTACTTATGAAAAATGTATCTGTGTCACATGTTCCTTCTGTAAACCTGTAGAGGGAGGTCTATGCAAACTCTTCCTCTCTTATAAACACAACATCAGCCACTCGTGGCAGAACATTGGGACAGTTTGATATATTTTCAGAACACTCAGATCAGAGAGCACTGAACTACAGTGTTTAGAATGAAAAATACAATTATCTGGAGTTTATTATTTGCAGTTAAAATTTTGCAGAAAATCAATTCTGCTTTGCCTCTTTTGTAAATGTCCAACCTGTGATTAACAAGTTTGTTTGCTTACTGGAGTTTGGAGTGATATCAAATTGGACCAGTCTCCCTCTGAGGTGAAACGACCTGGAGAGACAGTGAAGATGTCATGCGTCATATCTGGGTTTCAAATGACAAGCCACTATATTCACTGGATACAACAGAAGCCAGGGAAAGCTCTGGAGTGGATTGGGAGGATGAATGCAGGTTCAAACTCTGCTAGCTATGCCAGCTCCTTTCAAAGTCGTTTCACCATGACTGAAGATGTGTCCAGCAGCACTCAGTACCTCGAGGTCAAGAGTCTGACAGCAGAAGATTCTGCCGTTTACTTCTGTGCTCGAGAGACACAGTGACTGAAGACAGTGCAGCAGCTGCACAAAAACCTCCACAGACAACAAATAATAATATGCAATAATAACGTTTTTGATAATGTTTGTATTTTATATTTATTTATGTATATTTACGCTTTAATAATGTTACATAGCTCACAGTAATAAAGTTCTTTCATTTGTTAAATTATGAAATACTAAATTGCAAAAGTCACATTCATGTACAAAACATAACTGTTGTTGATTTAACAATAAAATCAGTTTTCAATAATTCTTTTAGATGTCGTTGTCAAGAGGAATACTGTAGATTGTTCAGCTGCACAATATGCTGACATGGAGTAATGAGAAAACATGATGACAAGATAAATGCAAATAAAATTAAAACATGCCCAAAAAACTTAAAATGTAAAGATAAACTGGATAAATAATTAACTAAATACCAACGCTAATCCAGTTCTCTCCTCCCTGTGAGGAGGAGTCAATGCAAAACTCAGATGTCTTCCACCTCTACTTATGTGACTGCAGAGAGGATGACAGAGAACAGTGGACACACAGTTTAACATGATGGACTATAGGACAGGACTGCTGCTTTTAACTCTCTGCTGGGCAGGTGAAGATCTTCACTGATCTTAGTCACACAGTTTTCTTTTTTGACACTTGATTTCACTTGATGGTTTTCTTGTCTTGACAGGTGTTGATGGTCAGACTCTGACAGAATCTGAACCAGCGATTAAAAGGCCTGGAGAATCTCACAGATTGACCTGTACAGCCTCTGGATTCACATTCAGCAGCTACAGTATGCACTGGATCAGACAGGCTCCTGGAAAAGGACTGGAGTGGCTCGCTTATATAAGATATGACAGTAGCTACATCTACTACTCTCAGTCAGTCAAAGGCCGGTTTACCATCTCCAGAGACAACAGCAGACAGCAGCTGTATCTGCAGATGAACAGTCTGAAGACTGAAGATTCTGCTGTTTATTATTGTGCTCGACACTCACAGTGACTAAAGTTGGTTGAACAGCTGTACAAAATCCTACACAACTCATTGTTACTGTGGAGGCCAAGTATGAAATATTTGATATATACTTTATTCTACAGTTTATTTCTGTTATATGAAACAAACAATAAAGTTATTATATGTAAATATTAAAAGGAGCAGATCAACATTTTTTTTTGGTCAAATTTTTGTTTTGTATGAAAAAAGTGACTGTAACAGAATAAACCTAATTAATAAAACTATAAATCACAGACATGATATTTAATTAAGAAGAGACTTCCAGTTTCTCTTTTTGTCCTTGAACATCTGCAAACAGTGAAACCATTAAACGTCACATCAACATTAACGATAAAACACAAAGACAAAAAGTATGATACGACTAAATGAAAGTCTCACAGAGTACATGTCACTCCTGATGATGACCTGATACAAATCTTCAGTGAAGTGGCCAGCTGAGGTTAGGTGGTGAGTTTAAGACATCATCACACAGTCTGAGTTAGTATATTGTTAGTATATTGTTTTCAGCACTGTGAGGAGGAGTCAATGCAAATCTTGATCTCTTCCATCTTTATTTATGTGACTGCAAAGTGAAGACAAACCAAACCACCAGCGAGACATACAACATATTTCCACAATGACTTTAACTACATGTGTAATGTTTCTGATCCTATCACTGATTTCTGGTGAATACAGATTTCTGCACTCTTCTTCTTCTTCTTCTTCTTCTTCTTCTTCTTCTTCTTCTTCTTCTTCTTCTTCTTCTTCTTCTTCTTCTTCACTGTCAAGCTTTCTGTTTGGCTCTGTTGTGATCAAACTGTCTTTCTCACCAGGTGTTTGCAGTCAGACTCTGACTGAGTCTGAACCAGCGATGAAGCGGCCTGGAGAATCCCACAAACTGACCTGTACATATGCAGGAATATCAGATGATAGCGCTCATATTGGCTGGACCAGACAAGCTGAAGGAAAAGGACTGGAGTGGGTTGCCTATATTTCTGCTGGAGGCACTAAATCTTATTCCACGTCAGTTAAGAATCACTTCACCATTTCCAGAGACAACGACGTGGACCAGGTGTATCTGCAGATGAACAGTCTGAAGACTGAAGATTCTGCTGTTTATTACTGTGCTCGAGAGCCACAGTGATACAGGAAGATACAGACTAGTACAAAAGCCACTGCAGATGGCATTGTGACAGTCCCTGATGGAAAGTTCTGCAAAGGACCGAAGTTAACTCTTAAAATACTACAAATATGAATCATTTCCACAATTTAAGACACAATAATGTTTGTAAATGGTGTAGGATCTGTGAATAACTAATACTGCAGAAAGAAACATTTCCTGGGATTTCTGAGCAAAAACTGATCAATAACAAATTTTAAGCGCTGAATCAGCTCTGACTGCAGCTTCATATATTTATTTCTTGTACAGTAGTTCACCATCACAAACATGGGCGCAGATAGCGGGTGTGTCAGGTGGGTCTCGACACACCCAAATTCGAATGCACTTCGATCGATAAATGGGACAAAGACAAGGCAACAACCATTGCTGAAATTATAGTTTAATCAGTATGATCGTACCATTATTATAGATAACATATTATTAAGTGACAGAAGAAGTGTTAAGTATTTACTTCTATTCCATTCGATTTGATTTGGGATTTATTGTTGTTTAATTTAAAATACATATGACATGATTTTATTCATTTATTTTTATGTATTGGTATGCCTAGAAAATATTTTTCATGTTTCTATACAAATAACATTGAATAACTGACTACATAACAGTAACTATAACTTTTTCACAAATGCACAAACACAATGCAAATTTCCCTTTTGGAATATGACCAAGGTGAAAAAGCTCTAAACTTCTACATCATGAGTCAGAGATTGTCATTGAAGAGCACATTTTTTTCTTTGTTTTCTCTGCTGTTGTAGAGATACTTGACTTATGAAAAATGTATCTGTGTCACATGTTCCTTCTGTAAACCTGTAGAGGGAGGTCTATGCAAACTCTTCCTCTCTTATAAACACAACATCAGCCACTCGTGGCAAAACACTGGGACAGTTTGATATATTTTCAGAACACTCAGATCAGAGAGCACTGAACTACAGTGTTTAGAATGAAAAATACAATTATCTGGAGTTTATTATTTGCAGTTGGTATTCATGGTGAGAAAATCAATTTAGCTTCACTTCTTTTGTAAATGTCCAACCTACAGTTTACAAATGTGTTGGATCATGATAATGATTTCTTTGCTTACAGGAGTTTGGAGTGACATGGACCAGTCTCCCTCTGAAGTGAAAAGACCTGGAGAGACAGTGAAGATGTCTTGTGTAATATCTGGGTTTGACATGACGGACTACGTTATTCACTGGGTACAACAGAAGCCAGGGAAAGCTCTGGAGTGGATTGGGTTGATGATTACAGGTTCAAACTCTGCTATCTATGCCAGCTCCTTTCAAAGTCGTTTCAATATGACTGAAGATGAGTCCAGCAGCACTCAGTACCTCGAGGTCAAGAGTCTGACAGCAGAAGATTCTGCCGTTTACTTCTGTGCTCGAGAGACACAGTGACTGAAGACAGTGCAGCAGCTGCACAAAAACCTCCACAGACAATGAACAGCAATGTGATCTGAAACTGAGCTCATATTAAATTATTCATGAAAGTGAAGTATGAAGAGCTGACAGTAAATAAAAGGTGACCTCATATTTAAAACGTGCTGACCATAAACATGACTTTTAAAAACCACCATTCTTGGCTGTTGCTCCTTTTATCCCATGCACATCATTATTGTTATTTCAGTGCTGATTTTGATGAATATGTTTATATATGTACCTTTATCCATGAATCAATGATGATGTGAATATTCACATTAAGAATAGCAAACATGATCATTATCATTGTTTGAAATTATACAAGAATTTTCATGATGTTTAAATAATGAATTGTTGTTAGTACAAAACATTTAGTCATTAATAGTTTTATAAAGCGACAGAAGTGATGTGGATACACACATGCAAACATTTTGTCTCATAGGAGGAGTCAATGCAAAACTCAGATGTCTTCCACCTCTACTTATGTGACTGCAGAGAGGATGACAGAGAACAGTGGACACACAGTTTAACATGATGGACTATAGGACAGGACTGCTGCTTTTAACTCTCTGCTGGGCAGGTGAAGATCTTCACTGATCTTACATTTGTAGTTGCTTGAATTTCATTTCATGTTGTCACTCATTTATTTCTTCCAAATCTTGACAGTGACAGGTGTTGATGGTCAGACTCTGACAGAATCTGAACCAGTGATTAAAAGGCCTGGAGAATCTCACAGCTTGACCTGTACAGCCTCTGGATTCACATTCAGCACCTCTGCTATGGCCTGGATCAGACAGGCTCCTGGAAAAGGACTGGAGTGGGTTGCATTGATCAGTCAACCTAGCGGTAGCAACAAATATTACTCTCAGTCAGTTCAAGGCCGGTTTACCATCTCCAGAGACAACAGCAGACAGCAGGTGTATCTGCAGATGAACAGTCTGAAGACTGAAGATTCTGCTGTTTATTATTGTGCTCGACAGCCACAGTGACTAGAGTTGGTTGAGCAGCTGTACAAAATCCTACAGCACTAATCTTTACTGGGCTAATAAACCCCAACTATCTCATACGATTAAGGTCTTAACTTGTTAAAACTAAACAAACAGTTGCAGTCCCACCTTTTAAACTCTAGAGCTAAGACAAGGGATCATCATCATCACAGTCATGGCCCTACATGGAACATAGATGAAAGTAATTGCAGTTTGATTCCTTATAGTCAACAAATATGTGATTAAGTTAATATGTCCAATTAAAGTCTGTCATTTAATCTGTGTGTCTTATACAAACAGTTCTGAGACCTCAATGAAAAAACACGTGCATTAATCAAATATTAGCCAGAAAAATTAATATCTTAATAGGACAGTTTAACCAAATGAAACCAAAAACAAATATAGTCTGAGGTAGTAGATTTTTTTCAGCACTGTGAGGAGGAGTCAATGCAAATCTTGATCTCTTCCATCTTTATTTATGTGACTGCAAACTGAAGACAAACCAAACCACCAGCGAGACATACAACATATTTCCACAATGACTTTAACTACATGTGTAATGTTCCTGATCCTATCACTGATTTCTGGTGAATACAGACTTCTGCACTCTTCTTCTTCACTGTCAAGCTTTCTGTTTGGCTCTGTTGTGATCAAACTGTCTTTCTCTCCAGGTGTTTGCAGTCAGACTCTGACTGAGTCTGAACCAGCGATGAAGCGGCCTGGAGAATCCCACAAATTGACCTGTACATATGCAGGAATATCAGATAGTAGCGCTGACATTGGCTGGATCAGACAAGCTGAAGGAAAAGGACTGGAGTGGGTTGCTTATATTTCTGCTCCAAGTGGAAGCACTAAAGCTTATTCCACATCAGTCAAGGATCGCTTCACCATTTCCCGAGACAACGACGTGGACCAGGTGTATCTGCAGATGAACAGTCTGAAGACTGAGGATTCTGCTGTTTATTATTGTGCTCGAGAGCCACAGTGACACAGGAAGCCACAGAGCTGTACAAAAACCACTGCAGATGGCATTGTGACAGTCCCTGAAAGAAAGTGCTGTAAACCAGTTCATGCTAGTTTATTTAAAAATAACCCCTAATTCAGAATGCATCTCCCCACACTGTACTTCTTTCACCACTTCTCCTCAACTGAAACAAAGAGCAAAGTTGACACATTATCAGGCTAATGTCTTGTTTTAAGGCTGAGCAGCACCTTATCTGTAAAAAGAGTAGCAAAGCTCTTGACACCTTATATCTACTGATGGCTGCAAAAAGGGCCACATTACAGGAACAGTCTCTAGAATTTAGTGTAGCTCTCTTTCTTAACGTGGGAAAACTATGGTCGCTATGAAAGCTGAGAAAAGAATGAAAATCACTATAGAGCCAATGTTTGTCCGTTCTGGGCTACTGTAGAAACATGGCAGTTCAACATGGTGGACATGGTGTCTGTATATGAAATGCTCATAACAAAAAATATTGATTTTGAATATTGATTGAGTTATTTTCAGGTGATTGATCACTAATGAAAAAATAGGTATGCAAAATTTATTTCTGCCATATTCTGTAAGTAGAGTCGATATAATTTCTTCATTTAATTTTTTTATTTTTCTAAATGTGTTTTGTTCAGGGTTCTACATGTCCAATGACACATTGAAAAGGACCTAGTATTTTCAATATGCTGAACAATTTGAAAATAATTTGAATTATTCAGATTAAAGTATGTCCATAATAATAAACAAAACATATACCATAACAAATATAAATTCACCAACTTATAAACTAAAATATAATGTTTAGAGATTTAGAGTTTTGTTTTATTCTTACCCACTGCTGGCAGTCAGGTCCCCTGAGTCTCCAGTGCAGCAGTGTTTGGTTTTTGTATTACGGTTTCTCACTGTGGTATACGTGGGACGCACTGAGATATACGTCCATACAAAAACCTAACAGCAATCATCTTACACTCTGCTATTCTAGTGATTGAAAAAAATGGACAATACAAAATACTTCTCATTGAAACATGAGGTAAGTTCTGTGTTTGTCATTTTTAATGAGTGAATTAGTCTTTAAAAGTTAGTTAATTGGTATATAAAAGTCACAGTCAGTGCACAGATGTAAATGTTGTCTTTCTGTAAATCTTAACTTTAAGAACTGATTAAGAATCAACACGTAACACATATTCACAGGATAACACCAGGGCATAAGACTGACCAGGATTTCAGTGTATTTCAAACACTCCTTGAGGTTTTAACACATTTTTTCGGTGTGTCTGGTTTTTGTTCAAGCAGTGAGTGGAGATGTAGCACTGTGATGGCTGGTACGCACTGAGATATACGTCCATACAAAAACCTAACAGCAATCATCTTACACTCTGCTATTCTAGTGATTGAAAAAATGGACAATACAAAATACTTCTCATTGAAACATGAGGTAAGTTCTGTGTTTGTCATTTTTAATGAGTGAATTAGTCTTTAAAAGTTAGTTAATTGGTATATAAAAGTCACAGTCAGTGCACAGATGTAAATGTTGTCTTTCTGTAAATCTTAACTTTACGAACTGATTAAGAATCAGCACGTAACACATATTCACAGGATAACACCAGGGCATAAGACTGACCAGGATTTCAGTGTATTTCAAACACTCCTTGAGGTTTTAACACATTTTTTAGGTGTGTCAGGTTCTTGTTCAAGCAGTGAGTGGAGATGTAGCACTGTGATTACTTCGACCTCTGGGGTAAAGGAACTTCAGTCACAGTATCTTCAGGTAAGTCATTTTAAACATCATATTTTAGTGACTAGTTTATTTTACTTTTTAGATGTGATTATTGGTGATAGAGAAGTTTAACTCCTGGTCTTATTTAGCGTTGTACTGATGTTGGACAAACTAGACAACAGAGAAGAAAAATGTTTTTGATGCTGCTGTTTCTTAGAAAACATGAAAACAGTTTCTTCTTTAATGCAAGAGGTGGTTTGAGTTGATCTTAAAACAGTGAAATAACAATGTCTCACATTACATAATAATACATATTTTCCACTATGAAAAGTAATTATTCACCATGTCTGCCTTTTTATGGCAAATTACTTTATCTGAACATAGGAATATGTATTATATTACATATATACAACTGAACATTGAATAAAAACTTCATCAAGTGCATATTGTGATATAGAAAGTAATGTATGTCACTTACAGTAAAGAATACAATTACAGTATAGAATATAACAGAGCCGTTTAAAGGAGCCTATACATTTGCACAGGTGTCTCCATTATTAATAATATATTTTACTTTGAAAGGAATATTTTACATGAAGTGATCTGTAATTCTTAACAAGATTCTTAGATTCTCCAAAAGGAGAACAAAATTCTAATCAAATATAATTTTATAGATGAATAATTACTTAAAATTATATGTTGTAATGCGGTAATGATTCCAAAGACCAAAGCCATGGTTTAGTTTTAAATGTTGATTGAGGGTCATTGTATTGGTTGTATATGTGAATGGAAAATAATATTTCCTTATTTGTCAGTTATAAAAGAAATTGTCTTCAATCTCATTGTGCAAACTGGTTACCGTCATACTGTAGCTGTCAGCTACTATTAAAAATGTATGTAATATTTTCAAAGCTTCATAAGATAAACTGCACTTTGAATAGTGAAGAATGCTTTCAGTGAAATTCTCAAATTCTCCTACGATGAGCAGCATATTGATATTTACATTTAATGTATTAAACACGGAACACTTTGGTTCTCCATATTTTAATTTGGAGGTTGAAATATTCAACAAATCAAAGATTTTTTTTTTTTGAAAAAGCAATTGATTAACTGTGAAAATACATGCGCATTTGTATATATGTGATTTTAAACTTTAAAATTAGCGTGAACTGTCGAACATAGTTCACGCTATGTTTGGCAGAAAAGGAGATTAACTGATTAATTATATTTCACAAAAGAGTGTGTGGGTAAATACTGGTGTCATTGTATTCCAGTCCACCCTGTGTCCTAAACAGATAAACAAAAATAACAATTAAATTTAGCATCATTTTTTATTACAATGTATTATTTCTTAAAATGACATTTGGATAGATTTCTCTTCAAATCTCTTCAGTGTCATTATGAAAATCATGCTACTCTGTGGCCATTTTTTAAATACCCAATATATTATTAATTTCTTATTAATTATCTTTAAGTAATTCATAAAATAATAATAACATAATGTTGATAAATTTGCTGCTGGGAAAGAAAATAAAGATCATTTCATGTTTTTCAGCTGCAGCATTTCAACATAAACGATGACACTTTTTTTCATATACTTGTAGAGACAACAAAGGAGCTTGTTATTCTCTCTATTAATATTTGTAATTATCTTTTAGTTAAACTATTGGTCATCTGTGTTTGTTAATTTCCCTGCATTAGTATTTATATGTTTTCTCTTTCACAGGACAATCTAAATCACCAACTGTGTTCCCTTTGATTCAATGCGAAGCTGGCCGTAATGATAAAATCACTCTTGGTTGTCTTGCACATGAATTCTTCCCAAAAAGTCTGACTTTCCAGTGGACCGATGCCAGTGGAACCAGCCTGACCGCTCATCAATATCCTACATCTGTGAAAAACAACATTTATACAGGAGTCAGTCTGCTTGAAGTATCAAAGTCTGACTGGGATTCCTGGAAGTCTTTTAAATGTTCCGTGACTCACCTTGCAGAGTCCAAGAATGTGATCGTGGAAAGTATGTGATTTTAATTTAAAACATTAACTATCATTACTTTTTATGTCTATGAGTCCATGCATACATAATCGTTCATTTTTTTTTTTATCATTCTCATCACTGCCTGTCTGGTATTTTACATTTCTGTCTTAAAAGTCTGAGATGAATAAGCACAGACTGTTGTCAGTTTAAACAGGTATCCCTATCTCTCCTCTTCTTCCATATGTTTAGAGACTTCATTTGCTCCAGAGATAACTTTGCTATCAGTGCCAAGAGGAGACACTCAGGCACTGGTGTGTACAATTGAGAATTTTTCCCCAAAAGAGTTCACAGTCAAATGGGAAAAGAATGGAAATGTTGTATCTGGCTCTACTGATTGGAAGGCCCAAATCAATGGAGAGACATTTTCAGCTCTCAGTGTCCTGAACATCAAGAACACAGACTGGGACAGTAACGCTGCTTATGCGTGTGAGGTGATGCACAGACAAAATAAATATACGAAGAAGACATCTAAAGGTACAGGCTACTACAGTCAGCTAATGGTGACATAATCATACACTTTACTGAATTTCCAGATGTTAATAAATGGTTTTCTCTGGTGCTCTCTTTTGTATAGATTTTATCACGGTGACATTGAACCAACCAAGTCCCAAAGAAATTTTCACCAACAACCAGGCAAAGTTGGAGTGTGTCATTACTGGACGAGACAAGGCCACTGTGGATGAAAGCAGAGTCACATGGCAAATTAATGGACATGATGTGACCAACAACATTAGTGAATCAAGAAGGTCAGAGAACAGTCAGCACATCAAAACCAGCACAATGACTCGTAGTCTTACTGAGTGGAAGACTGTCAACAACGTACGCTGTTCTGCCACTAAAGAGGATATGACTCCAGTGATTCAAGTTCTGACTGTCCACAGAGGAGGTATGTTACTGAGTAATGGAGGCTGATTGGTTGATATGCAGTAACCTGCACACACAAGCATAGTATCTCATTACAACAAACATATAGCTTATATATGAAACTCCCTATTGTCTCTTTCAGATAGAACAAAGCCAAAAGTAACAATCCATGTCATGCCGGAGAATGACATCCAAGAAGAAGTCACACTGGTGTGTCTGGTCTCCAGTACTGTGCAGCAGGATTACTACATTGCCTGGTCAGAACATACTGGACAAAAAGACACCATTTACATGGATGGCATTAACTACCCCCCACAGAAGACCCAAAATGGCTACTCAGTTACAAGTGCTTACACCACCACCAAGGACAAGTGGGAGAATTCTATGTTTGGGTGCAAAGTCTGGCTTGCTGGTGGCAATGACTCTGTTCACAAGACAGTATCAAAGGACAAGGGTAACTCGCTAGAATGTCCTTAGCAGATTGGCTTTAAATGTGGCATTTTGTGCTCATGTGTTGCTCTGTCTCTGTGTGTACTCTCTGTCATGGGAACCTGTGTCCTCTGTGATGTAATTAGTCTTTTCTTAATGTGAAAAGTGTCGGATTGTTTGTCATCATATCATGTTTCAATCTGTCTTTGTCACAACAGCTTGAGTGTGCTGATCGTTTCAAATAAATGTTGCATGGAGAAACGTTTGTTACATGTTTATCAATGACTACTATATATTTATTTTAAAAACAAACTGTCACGAGAAATGTCGAAACACAGCACACAGCATGTTAGCAAAGAGTGAAGTTTCAATTCAAGTTAATGAGCAATTTTCAAGAGAGACTGTGTTGTCTTTATAAAATTACATATATTATATATATATATATATATATATATATATATATATATATACACACACACACACACACACACACACACACATGCATACGCACCTCTAAACCACCTATACCTCCCTCTTCTTTTTTTTGATCCAGACTCAAAACTGGGTTGTGCTCTGAGCTGCACAGACGATGCCATTGAAGACGATGAGTTCAGCAGTCTGTGGTCCACAACCTCCTCCTTCATATTCCTCTTCATTTCCTCTCTCTTCTACAGCATGATATTCAGCCTGATCAAGGTAAACATGCAGGCCTCTTTCGCATTTAAGTCATACTTAAAACTAAAGACTGGGTAGGAGGTTTTTGTGTGATCCAAGCACAGCAAATGTTGCTGGTTTGTGTCTTTTAAAGCTCAATGGCACGCACAATGTAATGAATTAAACACATTACAGATACCAACTTAAAATAACAAATCATGAGTAGTTACAGTGTCTTGGTGTGAGGATAAAGCTTTCCATACAAGTTAATAAAAAGTGTTCTTAAAATGAAACAATCATGAGTCACCTGCAGCAAATCTGCTCTATTGAAGACACAGAGATTATCTGGGTGTCATTTTTGCTGCTGGGTGAAACTCCTGATTAAATTTAATAAAGATTTAAATTAGTCTGTATTTGACCATTGAATATAACACATATATTTTAAATGATGTCTTTTTGTTTTTTTTCTTCAGATGAAGAAACAATAAAGGGTGAGATGGATGCACGGCATAGACGGTGACAGGTCTTCATTTGTTTTTTCTCTTTTTTGATCTAGCTTTTAAAAAACATGTTCATTATAATCAATATGCAAATTATCCTCATATGTAATGATTAGCAAAATGATTTTAAACAATATGTTCTTCTGTAACCTGTGGAAAAATGCAGCTGCAGTTGTTTGTATGAATAATTATTGTTACAGTTGATGCATTATGATTACAGAAGAAGACTTGTGTCACTGAAGTGCAACAGTGAAATGTAGTATTGACTTTTGATTAATATGTAAATTACAATTTTTCCTATAATAGAAATGAATATATTCTGTATGTGGCTTTGCATTTTGTAATTTGACTATAAATCTTGACTTATGTTTGCTTGATCCTGTTTGATACTTACAATATCATAAAAATTAAAGAGAGTAAAAATATGAGTGATTGTGTATTTGTGACAAAAACCAAAAGCTTTTGAGGATTTTGTTGTCGTTTGAGTCACAACGCAGGGGCCTAAGAACATCTAAAATAACACTACATCAAGTCAACATACCGTGAACTTCTGTTATCAGTTAAGCTCTGAAGGTTTTTCAATTTCCTGGTCTTTCTAAACATATCATCATTAGAGAGTCACTTCCTCCCTCTCTCTTTACCTCTGGGACCACACCTGGAGCAGTGAAACTTAGTAGAAACCGTCACAGCTACAAATAAACTTCCTTGAAGCATGAGACTCGAGTTTCACGCATATATTTGCATCTCAGCATGTATCCAGGCGTGAAGCGGCTGACAGACACACAGCAGACACACATTGTCACAGACATCGTAAGCAAACTGTAAAACACATGCACG
Source organism: Nibea coibor (assembly GCA_023373845.1). NCBI lineage: Eukaryota > Metazoa > Chordata > Actinopteri > Sciaenidae > Nibea > Nibea coibor. The sequence continues at coordinate 7,314,940 of CM041727.1, forward strand.
ATCTCTGATTAGAAGAGGATCTACGTTTCTGTGTATTGAAACATCTGCAAACAATCAGTGTGTACCATTAAAAGTCTTTTATGTAAACTTGCAATCCAGCAGCTTCACACTGAAGTTTTCATACCTTTTGCATGATGCCGGCTGCTGCCACTGTGTGTCTGTTTGAGCAAAAACAATCAGTAAGCAGGAAGATAAACAGATAAATTAATGCTGCAATTAAGAAAAACTGAGATCATATTAAAATGAATCAGTAAAGCGAGGTAGGAAGTGCTGACAGTAAATAAAAGGTGACCTTCTATTTAAGATGTGTTTTAATGAATTGAAAATACGTTAACTCATAAAAAGCAACATTCTTGGCTGTTGCTCCTTTTTTCCCACATCATTATTGTCATTTCAGTGCTGATTTTGATGAATGTTTGCCTTTATTCATGACTTGATGATGATGATGTAAATATTAAGATCGTCGTTAAGATGACATTATAAATAGCATGATATAATCACATTAAAAATGATCATTATCATTGTTTGAGATTAGACTTTACATGATGTTTAAATAATATTTCCTTGTTAATATAAAACATTTAGTCATTAATAAAGCAACAGAAGTGACGTGGATACACACATGCAAAAATTTTGTCTCATAGGAGGAGTCAATGTAAAACTCAGATGTCTTCCACCTCTACTTATGTGACTGCAGAGAGGATGACAGAGAACAGTGGACACACAGTTTAACATGATGGACTATAGGACAGGACTGCTGCTTTTAACTCTCTGCTGGGCAGGTGAAGATCTTCACTGATCTTTCATTTGGTGTTTGAATTTGAGCTGTAAATGTGTTTCGTGTTTATATGATAACTTTCTTTGTTGTCTTAACAGGCGTTGATGGTCAGACTCTGACAGAATCTGAACCAGCGATTAAAAGGCCTGGAGAATCTCATAAATTAACCTGTACAGCCTCTGGATTCACATTCAGTGACTACTGGATGCACTGGGTTCGACAGGCTCCTGGAAAAAGACTGGAGTGGCTTGCCATAATTGAGAGGGGTAGTGGTAGCAGCAAATACTACTCTCAGTCAGTCCAAGGCCGGTTTACCATCTCCAGAGACAACAGCAGACAGCAGGTGTATCTGCAGATGAACAGTCTGAAGACTGAAGATTCTGCTGTTTATTATTGTGCTCGAGACTCACAGTGACACAGGAAGCTACAGAGATGTACAAAAACCATTGCAGATGGCATTGTGATCGTCGCTGAAAGAAAGTGCTGTAAAACCAGTTCATGCAAGCTGTATTAAAAACCCCTAGTTCAGTATGCATCTCAAAAACACAATGATTGTTATTTTCAGGTGATTGATGACTAATGAAAAAATAGATGCAAAATTATTTTCTGCCATACTCTGTATATAGAGTCCATATCATTTCTTAATTTCATATATTTTTTATTATTTTTTATATGGCGTTGGGCTCCACGTGTCAGATCCCAAGTTACTCATGTACAGGAGGTACTGGACCATCTCTCCGTTCAAAGTGTCCGATCCTCAAGTCCGAAGGTCTTACCCTTTCGGCACTGAATAGAGGACTATATAAGCTGGTGGCAAGGAGATACGCCTAGCCTCTAACTGCCTTCATTTGTACGTCTACCCTGCCTACTCTAATATAGCACCTGACCGAATAGCCCTTAGGGCCAAGTACTACACTAGCCATGTACATTCACGGCAGCTCTCCTCTTATTGACCTGGTCTCTTGGTGTGGTTGCTGGTTGAAAGATTTAGTGGCTTGGATAATAAGCCCCAAAGGTTTGTTAATTTCTTTAGTCTAGAGTAACCTTTTAGAACCTAAAAAGATGTTGAACTCACTATACCTGATGATTACAACCTATGAGATACTATAAACTGAATGTTCACAATTTGATCTTTAACTGCAGTAAAATTGTTTATTGCAAGTTTTAGCAAGGGCAAGCATACAGCATAACATAACATTTAAAACCACCTATCTTATAGTAATGAGATTTAAAACCTGATATGAAGGCTGTTGCTGAGTAGTTGAGATAATCCAATTTGGTGAGAGGAGGGGAAAGGGTAGAGCGGTGATCAGTCGTTCCAATCCTTTCATAACTGCGTGACTGTAGGATGTTGTTGAATTCCCCTGGATTTGTCCAAAGCCCAGGAAAAGTCCCTAAATGTCCACAGTCTTTGTAAGCAGGACGAACTAGAGGAGAGTCCCTGATGGCCCGTCTAGGGACCCACAGCAATTCGGGGATGGTTAACCCTCCTGGGCGCGGCTCTCTTTCTGCCGGCTGTAGATAGTTGGATTCTCCCTCTTTGCGATGTCAGGCTGTTCGTCTATTCCATCTCTGAAATCACGAGTCTAAGTCCAAAAATTCGATGCTCCGATGTGGTCGATCGTTCAGCACATCTTGAACCAGATTGTTTTTGGTGTGACCCTAACCCTAATCCATCCTTTATACCCCCTGATCGCCTGATCTCATCCATGTCAGGCGATAATGAGTCACCCATTACGTAGTCGATCATCCTCTCCGTCCGTCCAGATGTATCCTGTTCGTCTCATCCAACCCTTCCCCTTTTGGCCTCTCTCTCTCTGGTTTGGTTATTTAGGTTCCATTGTTCAACCTCTCAGCATGATTATTTTATCATTACTTCACCATGGCTACCATTTTACTCTTATGATCTCATCATGGCAACAACCAACTTTCAGTTACAATCACATTTCTTTCTATGGTTACACCCATTTTAACATTATATTATTCAATACAGAATCAACATTAATCACATCTTTAGCTTAGCTCATTTTTATCTTTGTGTATTACTCACATACTCAGAAGGAGAGTTCTTCAAATGTCCAAAGGTGAATGCCATCTCTGGCATGGTGAAAAGTCCCTTGGTTCCCCATTTTTTAGTCCATCTGCCGGGTAGGTTTCACTTCCCGTTTTTCAAGGCCAAACTGTGAGGAATCCTTTTCAGTCCTTCTCGCAAGCTGTTAACATTAACTTTTAGCCATTTTAGCGGATTAGGGATCTCAACTTACTTGACAATGTGTTTTGTTCAGGGTTCCATGTCCAATGACACACTGAAAAGGACCTAGTATTTTCAATATGCTGAATAATACTTTATTGAACTGATTCAGTAGGTTATGATGCATCAGTTTTATTGAACTTTATGATCTGAATAAATGATGGTAACCAGCATTAAAAATGTAAACTTTTCCATTATATGTAATTTGAATTCTTCAGATTAAAGTATGTAATAAGTAAGTATGTAATAATACACAAAACATATACCATAACTATAGATAAAATGAAAGTAGAAATTCACCAACTTATAACCTTAAATATAACTTTGTTGATTAGAGTTTTGTTTTATTCTTACCCACTGCTGGCAGTCAGGTCCCCTGAGTCTCCAATGCAGCAGTGTTTGGTTTTTGTATTACGGTTTCTCACTGTGATGGCTGGGGGGCACTGAGATATACGTCCATACAAAAACCTAACAGCAATCATCTTACACTCTGCTATTCTAGTGATTGAAAAAATGGACAATACAAAATACTTCTCATTGAAACATGAGGTAAGTTCTGTGTTTGTCATTTTTAATGAGTGAATTAGTCGTTAAAAGTTAGTTAATTGGTATATAAAAGTCACAGTCAGTGCACAGATGTAAATGTTGTCTTTCTGTAAATCTTAACTTTAAGAACTGATTAAGAATCAATACGTAACACATATTCACAGGATAACACCAGGGCATAAGACTAACCAGGATTTCAGTGTATTTCAAACACTTCTTGAGGTTTTAACACATTTTTTAGGCGTGTCTGGTTTTTGTTCAAGCAGTGAGTGGAGATGTAGCACTGTGATTACTTCGACCTCTGGGGTAAAGGAACTTTAGTCACAGTATCTTCAGGTAAGTCACTTTTAATCATATTTTTAGTGATTAGTTTATTTTACTTTTTAGATGTGATTATTGGTGATAGAGAAGTTTAACTCCTGGTCTTATTTAGCGTTGTACTGATGTTGGACAAACTAGACAACAGAGAAGAAAAATGTTTTTGATGCTGCTGTTTCTTAGAAAACATGAAAACAGTTTCTTCTTTAATGCAAGAGGTGGTTTGAGTTGATCTTAAAACAGTGAAATAACAATGTCTCACATTACATAATAATACATATTTTCCACTATGAAAAGTAATTATACACCATGTCTGCCTTTTTATGGCAAATTACTTTATCTGAACATAGGAATATGTATTATATTACATATATACAACTGAACATTGAATAAAAACTTCATCAAGTGCATATTGTGATATAGAAAGTAATGTATGTCACTTACAGTAAAGAATACAATTACAGTATAGAATATAACAGAGCCGTTTAAAGGAGCCTATACATTTGCACAGGTGTCTCCATTATTAATAATATATTTTACTTTGAAAGGAATATTTTACATGAAGTGATCTGTAATTCTTAACAAGATTCTTAGATTCTCCAAAAGGAGAACAAAATTCTAATCAAATATAATTTTATAGATGAATAATTACTTAAAATTATATGTTGTAATGCGGTAATGATTCCAAAGACCAAAGCCATGGTTTAGTTTTAAATGTTGATTGAGGGTCATTGTATTGGTTGTATATGTGAATGGAAAATAATATTTCCTTATTTGTCAGTTATAAAAGAAATTGTCTTCAATCTCATTGTGCAAACTGGTTACCGTCATACTGTAGCTGTCAGCTACTATTAAAAATGTATGTAATATTTTCAAAGCTTCATAAGATAAACTGCACTTTGAATAGTGAAGAATGCTTTCAGTGAAATGCTCAAATTCTCCTACGATGAGCAGCATATTGATATTTACATTTAATGTATTAAACACGGAACACTTTGGTTCTCCATATTTTAATTTGGAGGTTGAAATATTCAACAAATCAAAGAATTTTTTTTTTTGAAAAAGCAATTGATTAACTGTGAAAATACATGCGCATTTGTATATATGTGATTTTAAACTTTAAAATTAGCGTGAACTGTCGAACATAGTTCACGCTATGTTTGGCAGAAAAGGAGATTAACTGATTAATTATATTTCACAAAAGAGTGTGTGGGTAAATACTGGTGTCATTGTATTCCAGTCCACCCTGTGTCCTAAACAGATGAACAAAAATAATAATTAATATTATCATCATTTTTTATTACAATGTATTATTTCTTAAAATGACATTTGGATAGATTTCTCTTCAAATCTCTTCAGTGTCATTATGAAAATCATGCTACTCTGTGGCCATTTTTTAAATACCCAATATATTATTAATTTCTTATTAATTATCTTTAAGTAATTCATAAAATAATAATAACATAATGTTGATAAATTTGCTGCTGGGAAAGAAAATAAAGATCATTTCATGTTTTTCAGCTGCAGCATTTCAACATAAACGATGACTCTTTTTTTCATATACTTGTAGAGACAACAAAGGAGCTTGTTATTCTCTCTATTAATATTTGTAATTATCTTTTAGTTAAACTATTGGTCATCTGTGTTTGTTAATTTCCCTGCATTAGTATTTATATGTTTTCTCTTTCACAGGACAATCTAAATCACCAACTGTGTTCCCTTTGATTCAATGCGAAGCTGGCCGTAATGATAAAATCACTCTTGGTTGTCTTGCACATGAATTCTTCCCAAAAAGTCTGACTTTCCAGTGGACCGATGCCAGTGGAACCAGCCTGACCGCTCATCAATATCCTACATCTGTGAAAAACAACATTTATACAGGAGTCAGTCTGCTTGAAGTCTCAAAGTCTGACTGGGATTCCAGGAAGTCTTTTAAATGTTCCGTGACTCACCTTGCAGAGTCCAAGAATGTGATCGTGAAAAGTATGTGATTTTAATTTAAAATATTAACTATCATTACTTTTTATGTCTATGAGTCCATGCATACATCATCGTTCATTTTTTTTATAATTCCCAGCACTGCTTTTCATGTTTCCCCACATTTCTGTCTTAAAAGTCTGAGATGAATAAGCACAGACTGTTGTCAGTTTAAACAGGTATCCCTATCTCTCCTTTTCTTCCATATGTTCAGAGCCATCTGCTCCAGAGGTAACTTTGCTATCAGTGCCAAGAGGAGACACTCAGGCACTGGTGTGTACAATTGAGAATTTTTTCCCAAAAGAGTTCACAGTCAAATGGGAAAATAATGGAAATGTTGTAACTGGCTCCATTAATCTGGATGCCCAAATGAATGGAGAGACATATTCAGCTCTCAGTGTCCTGAACATCAAGAAGACGGACTGGGACCGTAAAGCTGCTTATGTGTGTGAGGTGACGCACAGACAAAAAAGATATACGAAGAAGGCATCTAAAGGTACAGGGTTCCTACAGTCAGCTAATGGTGACATAATCATACACTTTACTGAATTTCCAAATGTTAATAAATGGTTTTCTCTGGTGCTCTCTTTTGTATAGATTTTATCACAGTGACATTGAACCAACCAAGTCCCAAAGAAATTTTCACCAACAACCAGGCAAAGTTGGACTGTGTCATTACTGGACAAGACAAGGCCACTGTGGATGAAAGCAGAGTCACATGGCAAATTAATGGACATGATGTGACCAAAAACATTAGTGAATCAAGAAGGTCAGAGAACAGTCAGCACATCAAAACCAGCACAATGACTCGTAGTCTTACTGAGTGGAAGAGTGTCGACAACGTACGCTGTTCTGCCACTAAAGAGGATATGACTCCAGTGATTCAAGTTCTGACTGTCCACAGAGGAGGTATGTTACTGAGTAATGGAGGCTGATTGGTTGATATGCAGTAACCTGCACACACAAACATAGTATCTCATTACAACAAACATGTAGCTTATATATGAAACTCCCTATTGTCTCTTTCAGATGGAAGCCAAAAGCCAAAAGTAACAATCCATGTCATGCCGGAGAATGACATCCAAGAAGAAGTCACACTGGTGTGTCTGGTCTCCAGTACTGTGCAGCAGGATTACTACATTGCCTGGTCAGAACATACTGGACAAAAAGACACCATTTACATGGATGGCATTAACTACCCCCCACAGAAGACCCAAAATGGCTACTCAGTTACAAGTGTTTACACCACCACCAAGAACAAGTGGGAGAATTCTATGTTTGAGTGCAAAGTCTGGTTTGCTGGTGGCAATGGCTCCGTTCACAAGACAGTATCAAAGGACAAGGGTAACTCGCTAGAATGCCCTGAGTAGATTGGCTTTAAATGTGGCATTTTGTGCTCATGTGCTCTGTCTCTGTGTGTACTCTCTGTCATGGGAACCTGTGTCCTCTGTGATGTAATTAGTCTTTCTTAATGTGAAAAAAAAGTGTCGGATTGTTTGTCATCATATCATGTTTCAATCTGTCTTTGTCACAACAGCTTGAGTGTGCTGATCGTTTCAAATAAATGTTGCATGGAGAAACGTTTGTTACATGTTTATCAATGACTACTATATATTTATTTTAAAAACAAACTGTCACGAGAAATGTCGAAACACAGCACACAGCATGTTAGCAAAGAGTGAAGTTTCAATTTAAGTTAATGAGCAATTTTCAAGAGAGACTGTGTTGTCTTTATAAAATTACATATATTATATATATATATATATATATATATATATATATATATATACACACACACACACACACACACACACACACATGCATACGCACCTCTAAACCACCTATACCTCCCTCTTCTTTTTTTTGATCCAGACTCAAAACTGGGTTGTGCTCTGAGCTGCACAGACGATGCCATTGAAGACGATGAGTTCAGCAGTCTGTGGTCCACAACCTCCTCCTTCATATTCCTCTTCATTTCCTCTCTCTTCTACAGCATGATATTCAGCCTGATCAAGGTAAACATGCAGGCCTCTTTCGCATTTAAGTCATACTTAAAACTAAAGACTGGGTAGGAGGTTTTTGTGTGATCCAAGCACAGCAAATGTTGCTGGTTTGTGTCTTTTAAAGCTCAATGGCACGCACAATGTAATGAATTAAACACATTACAGATACCAACTTAAAATAACAAATCATGAGTAGTTACAGTGTCTTGGTGTGAGGATAAAGCTTTCCATACAAGTTAATAAAAAGTGTTCTTAAAATGAAACAATCATGAGTCACCTGCAGCAAATCTGCTCTATTGAAGACACAGAGATTATCTGGGTGTCATTTTTGCTGCTGGGTGAAACTCCTGATTAAATTTAATAAAGATTTAAATTAGTCTGTATTTGACCATTGAATATAACACATATATTTTAAATGATGTCTTTTTGTTTTTTTTCTTCAGATGAAGAAACAATAAAGGGTGAGATGGATGCACGGCATAGACGGTGACAGGTCTTCATTTGTTTTTTCTCTTTTTTGATCTAGCTTTTAAAAAACATGTTCATTATAATCAATATGCAAATTATCCTCATATGTAATGATTAGCAAAATGATTTTAAACAATATGTTCTTCTGTAACCTGTGGAAAAATGCAGCTGCAGTTGTTTGTATGAATAATTATTGTTACAGTTGATGCATTATGATTACAGAAGAAGACTTGTGTCACTGAAGTGCAACAGTGAAATGTAGTATTGACTTTTGATTAATATGTAAATTACAATTTTTCCTATAATAGAAATGAATATATTCTGTATGTGGCTTTGCATTTTGTAATTTGACTATAAATCTTGACTTATGTTTGCTTGATCCTGTTTGATACTTACAATATCATAAAAATTAAAGAGAGTAAAAATATGAGTGATTGTGTATTTGTGACAAAAAACCAAAAGCTTTTGAGGATTTTGATGTCGTTTGAGTCACAATGCAGGGGCCTAAGAACATCTAAAATAACACTACATCAAGTCAACATACCGTGAACTTCTGTTATCAGTTAAGCTCTGAAGGTTTTTCAATTTCCTGGTCTTTCTAAACATATCATCATTAGAGAGTCACTTCCTCCCTCTCTCTTTACCTCTGGGACCACACCTGGAGCAGTGAAACTTAGTAGAAACCGTCACAGCTACAAATAAACTTCCTTGAAGCATGAGACTCGAGTTTCACTGCATATATTTGCATCTCAGCATGTATCCAGGCGTGAAGGGGCTGACAGACACACAGCAGACACACATTGTCACAGACATCGTAAGCAAACTGTAAAACACATGCACGATCTCTGATTAGAAGAGGATCTGCGTTTCTGTGTATTGAAACATCTGCAAACAATCAGTGTGTACCATTAAAAGTCTTTTATGTAAACCTGCAATCCAGCAGCTTCACACTGAAGTTTTCATACCTTTTGCATGATGCCGGCTGCTGCCACTGTGTGTCTGTTTGAGCAAAAACAATCAGTAAGCAGGAAGATAAACAGATAAATTAATGCTGCAATTAAGAAAAACTGAGATCATATTAAAATGAATCAGTAAAGCGAGGTAGGAAGTGCTGACAGTAAATAAAAGGTGACCTTCTATTTAAGATGTGTTTTAATGAATTGAAAATACGTTAACTCATAAAAAGCAACATTCTTGGCTGTTGCTCCTTTTTTCCCACATCATTATTGTCATTTCAGTGCTGATTTTGATGAATGTTTGCCTTTATTCATGACTTGATGATGATGATGTAAATATTAAGATCGTCGTTAAGATGACATTATAAATAGCATGATATAATCACATTAAAAATGATCATTATCATTGTTTGAGATTAGACTTTACATGATGTTTAAATAATATTTCCTTGTTAATATAAAACATTTAGTCATTAATAAAGCAACAGAAGTGACGTGGATACACACATGCAAAAATTTTGTCTCATAGGAGGAGTCAATGTAAAACTCAGATGTCTTCCACCTCTACTTATGTGACTGCAGAGAGGATGACAGAGAACAGTGGACACACAGTTTAACATGATGGACTATAGGACAGGACTGCTGCTTTTAACTCTCTGCTGGGCAGGTGAAGATCTTCACTGATCTTTCATTTGGTGTTTGAATTTGAGCTGTAAATGTGTTTCGTGTTTATATGATAACTTTCTTTGTTGTCTTAACAGGCGTTGATGGTCAGACTCTGACAGAATCTGAACCAGCGATTAAAAGGCCTGGAGAATCTCATAAATTAACCTGTACAGCCTCTGGATTCACATTCAGTGACTACTGGATGCACTGGGTTCGACAGGCTCCTGGAAAAAGACTGGAGTGGCTTGCCATAATTGAGAGGGGTAGTGGTAGCAGCAAATACTACTCTCAGTCAGTCCAAGGCCGGTTTACCATCTCCAGAGACAACAGCAGACAGCAGGTGTATCTGCAGATGAACAGTCTGAAGACTGAAGATTCTGCTGTTTATTATTGTGCTCGAGACTCACAGTGACACAGGAAGCTACAGAGATGTACAAAAACCATTGCAGATGGCATTGTGATCGTCGCTGAAAGAAAGTGCTGTAAAACCAGTTCATGCAAGCTGTATTAAAAACCCCTAGTTCAGTATGCATCTCAAAAACACAATGATTGTTATTTTCAGGTGATTGATGACTAATGAAAAAATAGATGCAAAATTATTTTCTGCCATACTCTGTATATAGAGTCCATATCATTTCTTAATTTCATATATTTTTTATTATTTTTTATATGGCGTTGGGCTCCACGTGTCAGATCCCAAGTTACTCATGTACAGGAGGTACTGGACCATCTCTCCGTTCAAAGTGTCCGATCCTCAAGTCCGAAGGTCTTACCCTTTCGGCACTGAATAGAGGACTATATAAGCTGGTGGCAAGGAGATACGCCTAGCCTCTAACTGCCTTCATTTGTACGTCTACCCTGCCTACTCTAATATAGCACCTGACCGAATAGCCCTTAGGGCCAAGTACTACACTAGCCATGTACATTCACGGCAGCTCTCCTCTTATTGACCTGGTCTCTTGGTGTGGTTGCTGGTTGAAAGATTTAGTGGCTTGGATAATAAGCCCCAAAGGTTTGTTAATTTCTTTAGTCTAGAGTAACCTTTTAGAACCTAAAAAGATGTTGAACTCACTATACCTGATGATTACAACCTATGAGATACTATAAACTGAATGTTCACAATTTGATCTTTAACTGCAGTAAAATTGTTTATTGCAAGTTTTAGCAAGGGCAAGCATACAGCATAACATAACATTTAAAACCACCTATCTTATAGTAATGAGATTTAAAACCTGATATGAAGGCTGTTGCTGAGTAGTTGAGATAATCCAATTTGGTGAGAGGAGGGGAAAGGGTAGAGCGGTGATCAGTCGTTCCAATCCTTTCATAACTGCGTGACTGTAGGATGTTGTTGAATTCCCCTGGATTTGTCCAAAGCCCAGGAAAAGTCCCTAAATGTCCACAGTCTTTGTAAGCAGGACGAACTAGAGGAGAGTCCCTGATGGCCCGTCTAGGGACCCACAGCAATTCGGGGATGGTTAACCCTCCTGGGCGCGGCTCTCTTTCTGCCGGCTGTAGATAGTTGGATTCTCCCTCTTTGCGATGTCAGGCTGTTCGTCTATTCCATCTCTGAAATCACGAGTCTAAGTCCAAAAATTCGATGCTCCGATGTGGTCGATCGTTCAGCACATCTTGAACCAGATTGTTTTTGGTGTGACCCTAACCCTAATCCATCCTTTATACCCCCTGATCGCCTGATCTCATCCATGTCAGGCGATAATGAGTCACCCATTACGTAGTCGATCATCCTCTCCGTCCGTCCAGATGTATCCTGTTCGTCTCATCCAACCCTTCCCCTTTTGGCCTCTCTCTCTCTGGTTTGGTTATTTAGGTTCCATTGTTCAACCTCTCAGCATGATTATTTTATCATTACTTCACCATGGCTACCATTTTACTCTTATGATCTCATCATGGCAACAACCAACTTTCAGTTACAATCACATTTCTTTCTATGGTTACACCCATTTTAACATTATATTATTCAATACAGAATCAACATTAATCACATCTTTAGCTTAGCTCATTTTTATCTTTGTGTATTACTCACATACTCAGAAGGAGAGTTCTTCAAATGTCCAAAGGTGAATGCCATCTCTGGCATGGTGAAAAGTCCCTTGGTTCCCCATTTTTTAGTCCATCTGCCGGGTAGGTTTCACTTCCCGTTTTTCAAGGCCAAACTGTGAGGAATCCTTTTCAGTCCTTCTCGCAAGCTGTTAACATTAACTTTTAGCCATTTTAGCGGATTAGGGATCTCAACTTACTTGACAATGTGTTTTGTTCAGGGTTCCATGTCCAATGACACACTGAAAAGGACCTAGTATTTTCAATATGCTGAATAATACTTTATTGAACTGATTCAGTAGGTTATGATGCATCAGTTTTATTGAACTTTATGATCTGAATAAATGATGGTAACCAGCATTAAAAATGTAAACTTTTCCATTATATGTAATTTGAATTCTTCAGATTAAAGTATGTAATAAGTAAGTATGTAATAATACACAAAACATATACCATAACTATAGATAAAATGAAAGTAGAAATTCACCAACTTATAACCTTAAATATAACTTTGTTGATTAGAGTTTTGTTTTATTCTTACCCACTGCTGGCAGTCAGGTCCCCTGAGTCTCCAATGCAGCAGTGTTTGGTTTTTGTATTACGGTTTCTCACTGTGATGGCTGGGGGGCACTGAGATATACGTCCATACAAAAACCTAACAGCAATCATCTTACACTCTGCTATTCTAGTGATTGAAAAAATGGACAATACAAAATACTTCTCATTGAAACATGAGGTAAGTTCTGTGTTTGTCATTTTTAATGAGTGAATTAGTCGTTAAAAGTTAGTTAATTGGTATATAAAAGTCACAGTCAGTGCACAGATGTAAATGTTGTCTTTCTGTAAATCTTAACTTTAAGAACTGATTAAGAATCAATACGTAACACATATTCACAGGATAACACCAGGGCATAAGACTAACCAGGATTTCAGTGTATTTCAAACACTTCTTGAGGTTTTAACACATTTTTTAGGCGTGTCTGGTTTTTGTTCAAGCAGTGAGTGGAGATGTAGCACTGTGATTACTTCGACCTCTGGGGTAAAGGAACTTTAGTCACAGTATCTTCAGGTAAGTCACTTTTAATCATATTTTTAGTGATTAGTTTATTTTACTTTTTAGATGTGATTATTGGTGATAGAGAAGTTTAACTCCTGGTCTTATTTAGCGTTGTACTGATGTTGGACAAACTAGACAACAGAGAAGAAAAATGTTTTTGATGCTGCTGTTTCTTAGAAAACATGAAAACAGTTTCTTCTTTAATGCAAGAGGTGGTTTGAGTTGATCTTAAAACAGTGAAATAACAATGTCTCACATTACATAATAATACATATTTTCCACTATGAAAAGTAATTATACACCATGTCTGCCTTTTTATGGCAAATTACTTTATCTGAACATAGGAATATGTATTATATTACATATATACAACTGAACATTGAATAAAAACTTCATCAAGTGCATATTGTGATATAGAAAGTAATGTATGTCACTTACAGTAAAGAATACAATTACAGTATAGAATATAACAGAGCCGTTTAAAGGAGCCTATACATTTGCACAGGTGTCTCCATTATTAATAATATATTTTACTTTGAAAGGAATATTTTACATGAAGTGATCTGTAATTCTTAACAAGATTCTTAGATTCTCCAAAAGGAGAACAAAATTCTAATCAAATATAATTTTATAGATGAATAATTACTTAAAATTATATGTTGTAATGCGGTAATGATTCCAAAGACCAAAGCCATGGTTTAGTTTTAAATGTTGATTGAGGGTCATTGTATTGGTTGTATATGTGAATGGAAAATAATATTTCCTTATTTGTCAGTTATAAAAGAAATTGTCTTCAATCTCATTGTGCAAACTGGTTACCGTCATACTGTAGCTGTCAGCTACTATTAAAAATGTATGTAATATTTTCAAAGCTTCATAAGATAAACTGCACTTTGAATAGTGAAGAATGCTTTCAGTGAAATGCTCAAATTCTCCTACGATGAGCAGCATATTGATATTTACATTTAATGTATTAAACACGGAACACTTTGGTTCTCCATATTTTAATTTGGAGGTTGAAATATTCAACAAATCAAAGAATTTTTTTTTTTGAAAAAGCAATTGATTAACTGTGAAAATACATGCGCATTTGTATATATGTGATTTTAAACTTTAAAATTAGCGTGAACTGTCGAACATAGTTCACGCTATGTTTGGCAGAAAAGGAGATTAACTGATTAATTATATTTCACAAAAGAGTGTGTGGGTAAATACTGGTGTCATTGTATTCCAGTCCACCCTGTGTCCTAAACAGATGAACAAAAATAATAATTAATATTATCATCATTTTTTATTACAATGTATTATTTCTTAAAATGACATTTGGATAGATTTCTCTTCAAATCTCTTCAGTGTCATTATGAAAATCATGCTACTCTGTGGCCATTTTTTAAATACCCAATATATTATTAATTTCTTATTAATTATCTTTAAGTAATTCATAAAATAATAATAACATAATGTTGATAAATTTGCTGCTGGGAAAGAAAATAAAGATCATTTCATGTTTTTCAGCTGCAGCATTTCAACATAAACGATGACTCTTTTTTTCATATACTTGTAGAGACAACAAAGGAGCTTGTTATTCTCTCTATTAATATTTGTAATTATCTTTTAGTTAAACTATTGGTCATCTGTGTTTGTTAATTTCCCTGCATTAGTATTTATATGTTTTCTCTTTCACAGGACAATCTAAATCACCAACTGTGTTCCCTTTGATTCAATGCGAAGCTGGCCGTAATGATAAAATCACTCTTGGTTGTCTTGCACATGAATTCTTCCCAAAAAGTCTGACTTTCCAGTGGACCGATGCCAGTGGAACCAGCCTGACCGCTCATCAATATCCTACATCTGTGAAAAACAACATTTATACAGGAGTCAGTCTGCTTGAAGTCTCAAAGTCTGACTGGGATTCCAGGAAGTCTTTTAAATGTTCCGTGACTCACCTTGCAGAGTCCAAGAATGTGATCGTGAAAAGTATGTGATTTTAATTTAAAATATTAACTATCATTACTTTTTATGTCTATGAGTCCATGCATACATCATCGTTCATTTTTTTTATAATTCCCAGCACTGCTTTTCATGTTTCCCCACATTTCTGTCTTAAAAGTCTGAGATGAATAAGCACAGACTGTTGTCAGTTTAAACAGGTATCCCTATCTCTCCTTTTCTTCCATATGTTCAGAGCCATCTGCTCCAGAGGTAACTTTGCTATCAGTGCCAAGAGGAGACACTCAGGCACTGGTGTGTACAATTGAGAATTTTTTCCCAAAAGAGTTCACAGTCAAATGGGAAAATAATGGAAATGTTGTAACTGGCTCCATTAATCTGGATGCCCAAATGAATGGAGAGACATATTCAGCTCTCAGTGTCCTGAACATCAAGAAGACGGACTGGGACCGTAAAGCTGCTTATGTGTGTGAGGTGACGCACAGACAAAAAAGATATACGAAGAAGGCATCTAAAGGTACAGGGTTCCTACAGTCAGCTAATGGTGACATAATCATACACTTTACTGAATTTCCAAATGTTAATAAATGGTTTTCTCTGGTGCTCTCTTTTGTATAGATTTTATCACAGTGACATTGAACCAACCAAGTCCCAAAGAAATTTTCACCAACAACCAGGCAAAGTTGGACTGTGTCATTACTGGACAAGACAAGGCCACTGTGGATGAAAGCAGAGTCACATGGCAAATTAATGGACATGATGTGACCAAAAACATTAGTGAATCAAGAAGGTCAGAGAACAGTCAGCACATCAAAACCAGCACAATGACTCGTAGTCTTACTGAGTGGAAGAGTGTCGACAACGTACGCTGTTCTGCCACTAAAGAGGATATGACTCCAGTGATTCAAGTTCTGACTGTCCACAGAGGAGGTATGTTACTGAGTAATGGAGGCTGATTGGTTGATATGCAGTAACCTGCACACACAAACATAGTATCTCATTACAACAAACATGTAGCTTATATATGAAACTCCCTATTGTCTCTTTCAGATGGAAGCCAAAAGCCAAAAGTAACAATCCATGTCATGCCGGAGAATGACATCCAAGAAGAAGTCACACTGGTGTGTCTGGTCTCCAGTACTGTGCAGCAGGATTACTACATTGCCTGGTCAGAACATACTGGACAAAAAGACACCATTTACATGGATGGCATTAACTACCCCCCACAGAAGACCCAAAATGGCTACTCAGTTACAAGTGTTTACACCACCACCAAGAACAAGTGGGAGAATTCTATGTTTGAGTGCAAAGTCTGGTTTGCTGGTGGCAATGGCTCCGTTCACAAGACAGTATCAAAGGACAAGGGTAACTCGCTAGAATGCCCTGAGTAGATTGGCTTTAAATGTGGCATTTTGTGCTCATGTGCTCTGTCTCTGTGTGTACTCTCTGTCATGGGAACCTGTGTCCTCTGTGATGTAATTAGTCTTTCTTAATGTGAAAAAAAAGTGTCGGATTGTTTGTCATCATATCATGTTTCAATCTGTCTTTGTCACAACAGCTTGAGTGTGCTGATCGTTTCAAATAAATGTTGCATGGAGAAACGTTTGTTACATGTTTATCAATGACTACTATATATTTATTTTAAAAACAAACTGTCACGAGAAATGTCGAAACACAGCACACAGCATGTTAGCAAAGAGTGAAGTTTCAATTTAAGTTAATGAGCAATTTTCAAGAGAGACTGTGTTGTCTTTATAAAATTACATATATTATATATATATATATATATATATATATATATATACACACACACACACACACACACACACACACATGCATACGCACCTCTAAACCACCTATACCTCCCTCTTCTTTTTTTTGATCCAGACTCAAAACTGGGTTGTGCTCTGAGCTGCACAGACGATGCCATTGAAGACGATGAGTTCAGCAGTCTGTGGTCCACAACCTCCTCCTTCATATTCCTCTTCATTTCCTCTCTCTTCTACAGCATGATATTCAGCCTGATCAAGGTAAACATGCAGGCCTCTTTCGCATTTAAGTCATACTTAAAACTAAAGACTGGGTAGGAGGTTTTTGTGTGATCCAAGCACAGCAAATGTTGCTGGTTTGTGTCTTTTAAAGCTCAATGGCACGCACAATGTAATGAATTAAACACATTACAGATACCAACTTAAAATAACAAATCATGAGTAGTTACAGTGTCTTGGTGTGAGGATAAAGCTTTCCATACAAGTTAATAAAAAGTGTTCTTAAAATGAAACAATCATGAGTCACCTGCAGCAAATCTGCTCTATTGAAGACACAGAGATTATCTGGGTGTCATTTTTGCTGCTGGGTGAAACTCCTGATTAAATTTAATAAAGATTTAAATTAGTCTGTATTTGACCATTGAATATAACACATATATTTTAAATGATGTCTTTTTGTTTTTTTTCTTCAGATGAAGAAACAATAAAGGGTGAGATGGATGCACGGCATAGACGGTGACAGGTCTTCATTTGTTTTTTCTCTTTTTTGATCTAGCTTTTAAAAAACATGTTCATTATAATCAATATGCAAATTATCCTCATATGTAATGATTAGCAAAATGATTTTAAACAATATGTTCTTCTGTAACCTGTGGAAAAATGCAGCTGCAGTTGTTTGTATGAATAATTATTGTTACAGTTGATGCATTATGATTACAGAAGAAGACTTGTGTCACTGAAGTGCAACAGTGAAATGTAGTATTGACTTTTGATTAATATGTAAATTACAATTTTTCCTATAATAGAAATGAATATATTCTGTATGTGGCTTTGCATTTTGTAATTTGACTATAAATCTTGACTTATGTTTGCTTGATCCTGTTTGATACTTACAATATCATAAAAATTAAAGAGAGTAAAAATATGAGTGATTGTGTATTTGTGACAAAAAACCAAAAGCTTTTGAGGATTTTGATGTCGTTTGAGTCACAATGCAGGGGCCTAAGAACATCTAAAATAACACTACATCAAGTCAACATACCGTGAACTTCTGTTATCAGTTAAGCTCTGAAGGTTTTTCAATTTCCTGGTCTTTCTAAACATATCATCATTAGAGAGTCACTTCCTCCCTCTCTCTTTACCTCTGGGACCACACCTGGAGCAGTGAAACTTAGTAGAAACCGTCACAGCTACAAATAAACTTCCTTGAAGCATGAGACTCGAGTTTCACTGCATATATTTGCATCTCAGCATGTATCCAGGCGTGAAGGGGCTGACAGACACACAGCAGACACACATTGTCACAGACATCGTAAGCAAACTGTAAAACACATGCACGATCTCTGATTAGAAGAGGATCTGCGTTTCTGTGTATTGAAACATCTGCAAACAATCAGTGTGTACCATTAAAAGTCTTTTATGTAAACCTGCAATCCAGCAGCTTCACACTGAAGTTTTCATACCTTTTGCATGATGCCGGCTGCTGCCACTGTGTGTCTGTTTGAGCAAAAACAATCAGTAAGCAGGAAGATAAACAGATAAATTAATGCTGCAATTAAGAAAAACTGAGATCATATTAAAATGAATCAGTAAAGCGAGGTAGGAAGTGCTGACAGTAAATAAAAGGTGACCTTCTATTTAAGATGTGTTTTAATGAATTGAAAATACGTTAACTCATAAAAAGCAACATTCTTGGCTGTTGCTCCTTTTTTCCCACATCATTATTGTCATTTCAGTGCTGATTTTGATGAATGTTTGCCTTTATTCATGACTTGATGATGATGATGTAAATATTAAGATCGTCGTTAAGATGACATTATAAATAGCATGATACAATCACATTAAAAATGATCATTATCATTGTTTGACATTAGACTTTACATGATGTTTAAATAATATTTTCTTGTTAATATAAAACATTTAGTCATTAATAAAGCAACAGAAGTGACGTGGATACACACATGCAAAAATTTTGTCTCATAGGAGGAGTCAGTTCAAAACTCAGATGTCTTCCACCTCTACTTATGTGACTGCAGAGAGGATGACAGAGAACAGTGGACACACAGTTTAACATGATGGACTATAGGACAGGACTGCTGCTTTTAACTCTCTGCTGGGCAGGTGAAGATCTTCACTGATCTTTCATTTGTAGTTGTTGGAATTTAATTTCATGTTGTCACTCATTAATTTCTTCCATATCTTAACAGGTGTTGATGGTCAGACTCTGAACCAGCGATTAAAAGGCCTGGAGAATCCCACAGATTGACCTGTACAGCCTCTGGATTCTCATTCAGTGACATTGTTCTTAACTGAAACAAAGAGCAAAGTTGACACATTATCAGGCTAATGTCTTGCTTTAAGGCTGAGCATAGCAAAGCTCTTGACACCTCATATCTACTGATGGCTGCAAAAAGAGCCACATTACAGGAACAGTCTCTAGAATTTAGTGTAGCTCTCTTTCTTAACGTGGAAAAACAATGGTCGCTATGAAAGCTGAGAAAAGAATGAAAATCACTATAGAGCCAATGTTTGTCCGTTCTGGGCTACTGTAGAAACATGGCAGTTCAACATGGTGGACTCCATGGAAAAGGACCCGTGGTGTCTGTATATGAAAGGCTCATAACAAAAACATATTGATTGTAATTTTCAGATGATTGATGACTAATGAAAAATAGGTATGCAAAATATATTTCTGCCATATTCTGGAGGTAGAGTCGATATAATTTCTTCATTTATTTTTTGGATTTTTCTAAATGTGTTTTGTTCAGGGTTCTACATGTCCAATGAGACATTGAAAAGGACCTAGCATTTTTAATATGCTGAACAATACTTTATTGAACTGATTCAGCAACTTATGATGCAACAGTTTTATTGAACTTTATATACCATAATAAATATAAATTCACCTTGTAACCTTAAATATAATGTTGTTGATTAGAGTTTTTTTTTTTGTTTGTTTTATTCTTACCCACTGCTGGCAGTCAGGTCCCCTGAGTCTCCAGTGCAGCAGTGTTTGGTTTTTCTATTACGGTTTCTCACTGTGATGGCTGGGGGGCACTGAGATATACGTCCATACAAAAAGGTGTGTCTAGGTGTGTCTGGTTTTTGTTCAAGCAGTGAGTGGAGATGTAGCACTGTGATTACTTCGACCTCTGGGGTAAAGGAACTTCAGTCACAGTATCTTCAGGTAAGTCATTTTAAACATCATATTTTAGTGACTAGTTTATTTTACTTTTTAGATGTGATTATTGGTGATAGAGAAGTTTAACTCCTGGTCTTATTTAGCGTTGTACTGATGTTGGACAAACTAGACAACAGAGAAGAAAAATGTTTTTGATGCTGCTGTTTCTTAGAAAACATGAAAAAAGTTTCTTCTTTAATTCAAGAGGTGGTTTGAGTTGATCTTAAAACAGTAAAATACTAATGTCTCACATTACATGATAATACATTTTTTCCACTATGAAAAGTAATTATTCACCATGTCTGCCTTTTTATGACAAATTACTTTATCTGAACATAGGAATATATATTATATTTGTGTTTTTATATACCTGGTCAGTCTGTGTTTAAATTTAACAACTGAACATTGAATAAAAAGCTCATCAAGTGCATATTGTGATATAGAAAGTAATGTATGTCACTTACAGTAAAGAATACAATTACAGTATAGAATATAACAAAGACTTTTAAAGGAGCGTATGCTCTTACACAGGTGTCTCCATTATTAATAATATATTTTACTTTGAAAGGAATATTTTACATGAAGTGATCTGTAATTCTTCTCAACAAGATTCTCAGATTCTCCAAAAGGAGAACAAAATTCTAATCAAATATAATTTTATAGATGAATAATTACTTAAAATTATATGTTGTAATGTGGTAATTATTCCAAAGACCAAAGCCATGGTTTAGTTTTAAATGTTGATTGAGGGTCATTGTATTGGTTGTATGCGTGAATGGAAATCAAAAATAATATTTCCTTATTTGTGAGTTATAAGAGAAATTGTCTTCAGTCTCATTGTGCAAACTGGTTACCGTCATACTGTAGCTGTCAGCTACTATTAAAAATGTATGTAATATTTTAAAGCTTCATAAGATAAACTGCACTTTGAATAGTGAAGAATGCTTTCAGTGAAATGCTCAAATTCTCCTACGATGAGCAGCATATTGATATTTACATTTAATGTATTAAACACGGAACACTTTGGTTCTCCATATTTTAATTTGGAGGTTGAAATATTCAGCAAATCAAAGAATTTTTTTTTTTTTTTTTGAAAAAGCAATTGATTATCTGTGAAAATACATGCGCATTTGTATATATGTGATTTTAAACTTTAAAATTAGCGTGAACTGTCAAACATAGTTCATGCTATGTTTGGCAGAAAAGGAGATAAGCTGATTAATTTTATTTTACAAAAGAGTGTTTGGGTAAATACTGGTGTCATTGTATTCCAGTCCACCCTGTGTCCTAAACAGATGAACAAAAATAATAATTAAAATTATCATCATTTTTTATTACAATGTATTATTTCTTAAAATGACATTTGGATAGATTTCTCTTCAAATCTCTTCAGTGTCATTATGAAAATCATGCTACTCTGTGGCCATTTTTTAAATACCCAATATATTATTAATTTCTTATTAATTATCTTTAAGTAATTCATAAAATAATAATAACATAATTTTGATAAATTTTCTGCTGGGAAAGAAAATAAAGGTCATTTCATGTTTTTCAGCTGCAGCATTTCAACATAAACGATGACACTTTTTTTCATATACTTGTAGAGACAACAAATGAGCTTGTTATTCTCTCTATTAATATTTGTAATTATCTTTTAGTTAAACTATTGGTCATCTGTGTTTGTTAATTTCCCTGCATTAGTATTTATATGTTTTCTCTTTCACAGGGCAATCTAAATCACCAACTGTGTTCCCTTTGATTCAATGCGAAGCTGGGCATGAAGATAAAATCACTGTTGGTTGTCTTGCACATGACTTCTTCCCAAATAGTCTGACTTTCCAGTGGACCGATGCCAGTGGAACCAGCCTGACCGCTCTTCAATATCCTACATCTGTGAAAAACAACATTTATACAGGAGTCAGTCTGCTTGAAGTCTCAAAGTCTGACTGGGATTCCAGGAAGTCTTTTAAATGTTCCGTGACTCACCCCGCAGGGCCCAAGAATGTGATCGTGAAAAGTATGTGATTTTAATTTAAAACATTAACTATCATTACTTTTTATGTCTATGAGTCCATGCATACATAATCGTTCATTTTTTTTTATCATTCCCATCACTGCTTTTCATGTTTCCCCACATTTTTGTCTTAAAAGTCTGAGATGAATAAGCACAGACTGTTGTCAGTTTAAACAGGTATCCCTATCTCTCCTCTTCTTCCATATGTTTAGAGACTTCATTTGCTCCAGAGGTAACTTTGCTATCAGTGCCAAGAGGAGACACTCAGGCACTGGTGTGTACAATTGAGAATTTTTTGCCAAAAGAGTTCACAGTCAACTGGAAAGAGAATGGAAATGTTGTATCTGGCTCTACTGATTGGAAGGCCCAAATCAATGGAGAGACATTTTCAGCTCTCAGTGTCCTGAACGTCAACAACACAGACTGGGACAGTAAAGCTGTTTACTCATGTGAGGTGATGCACAGACAAATAAAATATACGAAGAAGGCATCTAAAGGTACAGGCTACTACAGTCAGCTAATGGTGACATAATCATACACTTTACTGAATTTCCAGATGTTTATAAATGGTTTTCTCTGGTGCTCTCTTTTGTATAGATTTTATCACAGTGACATTGAACCAACCAAGTCCCAAAGAAATTTTCACCAACAACCAGGCAAAGTTGGAGTGTGTCATTACTGGACAAGACAAGGCCACTGTGGATCAGAGCAGAGTCACATGGCAAATTAATGGACATGATGTGACCAACAACATTAGGGAATTAACAAAGTCAGAGAACAGTCAGCACATCAAAACCAGCACAATGACTCGTAGTCTTACTGAGTGGAAGAGTGTCGAAAACGTACGCTGTTCTGCCACTAAAGAGGATATGACTCCAGTGATTCAAGTTCTGACTGTCCACAGAGGAGGTATGTTACTGAGTAATGGAGGCTGATTGGTTGATATGCAGTAACCTGCACACACAAGCATAGTATCTCATTACAACAAACATATAGCTTATATATGAAACTCCCTATTAAACTGGGTTTCCCTTTCAGATGGAAGAAAGCCAGAAGTAACAATCCTCGTCATGCCGGAGAATGACATCCAAAAAGAAGAATCAGTCACACTGGTGTGTCTGGTTTCTGGCGCTGTTCAGCAGGATTACTACATTGCCTGGTCAGAACATACTGGACAAAAAGACATCATTTATGTGGATGGCATTAACTACCCCCCACAGAAGACCCAAAATGGCTACTCAGTTACAAGTGCTTACACCACCACCAAGGACAAATGGGAGAATTCTATGTTTGGGTGCAAAGTCTGGTTTGCTGGTGGCAATGACTCCGTTCTCAGGACATATAGGAAGAAGACATCTAAAGGTACAGGGTTCCTACAGTCAGCTAATGGTGACATAATCATACACTTTACTGAATTTCCAGATGTTAATAAATGGTTTTCTCTGGTGCTCTCTTTTGTATAGATTTTATCACGGTGACATTGAACCAACCAAGTCCCAAAGAAATTTTCACCAACAACCAGGCAAAGTTGGAGTGTGTCATTACTGGACAAGACAAGGCCACTGTGGATCAAAGCAGAGTCACATGGCAAATTAATGGACATGATGTGACCAACAACATTAGGGAATCAAGAAGGTCAGAGAACAGTCAGCACATCAAAACCAGCACAATGACTCGTAGTCTTACTAAGTGGAAGAGTGTCGACAATGTAAGCTGTTCTGCTACTAAAGAGGATATGACTCCAGTGATTCAAGTTCTGACTGTCCACAGAGGAGGTATGTTACTGAGTAATGGAGGCTGATTGGTTGATATGCAGTAACCTGCACACACAAGCATAGTATCTCATTACAACAAACATATAGCTTATATATGAAACTCCCTATTAAACTGGGTTTCCCTTTCAGATGGAAGAAAGCCAGAAGTAACAATCCTCGTCATGCCGGAGAATGACATCCAAAAAGAAGAATCAGTCACACTGGTGTGTCTGGTTTCCGGCGCTGTTCAGCAGGATTACTACATTGCTTGGTCAGAACATACTGGACAAAAAGACATCATTTATGTGGATGGCATTAACTACCCCCCACAGAAGACCCAAAATGGCTACTCAGTTACAAGTGCTTACACCACCACCAAGGACAAATGGGAGAATTCTATGTTTGGGTGCAAAGTCTGGTTTGCTGGTGGCAATGACTCCGTTCTCAGGACATATAGGAAGAAGACATCTAAAGGTACAGGGTTCCTACAGTCAGCTAATGGTGAAATAATCATACACTTTACTGAATTTCCAGATGTTAATAAATGGTTTTCTCTGGTGCTCTCTTTTGTATAGATTTTATCACGGTGACATTGAACCAACCAAGTCCCAAAGAAATTTTCACCAACAACCAGGCAAAGTTGGAGTGTGTCATTACTGGACAAGACAAGGCCACTGTGGATGAAAGCAGAGTCACATGGCAAATTAATGGACATGATGTGACCAACAACATTAGGGAATTAACAAAGTCCGAGAACAGTCAGCACATCAAAACCAGCACAATGACTCGTAGTCTTACTGAGTGGAAGAGTGTCGACAACGTACGCTGTTCTGCCACTAAAGAGGATATGACTCCAGTGATTCAAGTTCTGACTGTCCACAGAGGAGGTATGTTACTGAGTAATGGAGGCTGATTGGTTGATATGCAGTAACCTGCACACACAAGCATAGTATCTCATTACAACAAACATATAGCTTATATATGAAACTCCCTATTAAACTGGGTTTCCCTTTCAGATGGAAGAAAGCCAGAAGTAACAATCCTCGTCATGCCGGAGAATGACATCCAAAAAGAAGAATCAGTCACACTGGTGTGTCTGGTTTCCGGCGCTGTTCAGCAGGATTACTACATTGCTTGGTCAGAACATACTGGACAAAAAGACATCATTTATGTGGATGGCATTAACTACCCCCCACAGAAGACCCAAAATGGCTACTCAGTTACAAGTGCTTACACCACCACCAAGGACAAATGGGAGAATTCTATGTTTGGGTGCAAAGTCTGGTTTGCTGGTGGCAATGACTCCGTTCTCAGGACATATAGGAAGAAGACATCTAAAGGTACAGGGTTCCTACAGTCAGCTAATGGTGAAATAATCATACACTTTACTGAATTTCCAGATGTTAATAAATGGTTTTCTCTGGTGCTCTCTTTTGTATAGATTTTATCACGGTGACATTGAACCAACCAAGTCCCAAAGAAATTTTCACCAACAACCAGGCAAAGTTGGAGTGTGTCATTACTGGACAAGACAAGGCCACTGTGGATGAAAGCAGAGTCACATGGCAAATTAATGGACATGATGTGACCAACAACATTAGGGAATTAACAAAGTCCGAGAACAGTCAGCACATCAAAACCAGCACAATGACTCGTAGTCTTACTGAGTGGAAGAGTGTCGACAACGTACGCTGTTCTGCCACTAAAGAGGATATGACTCCAGTGATTCAAGTTCTGACTGTCCACAGAGGAGGTATGTTACTGAGTAATGGAGGCTGATTGGTTGATATGCAGTAACCTGCACACACAAGCATAGTATCTCATTACAACAAACATATAGCTTATATATGAAACTCCCTATTAAACTGGGTTTCCCTTTCAGATGGAAGAAAGCCAGAAGTAACAATCCTCGTCATGCCGGAGAATGACATCCAAAAAGAAGAATCAGTCACACTGGTGTGTCTGGTTTCTGGCGCTGTTCAGCAGGATTACTACATTGCCTGGTCAGAACATACTGGACAAAAAGACATCATTTATATGGATGGCATTAACTACCCCCCACAGAAGACCCAAAATGGCTACTCAGTTACAAGTGCTTACACCACCACCAAGGACAAATGGGAGAATTCTATGTTTGGGTGCAACGTCTGGTTTGCTGGTGGCAATGACTCTGTTCTCAGGACATATAGGAAGAAGACATCTAAAGGTACAGGGTTCCTACAGTCAGCTAATGGTGACATAATCATACACTTTACTGAATTTCCAAATGTTAATAAATGGTTTTCTCTGGTGCTCTCTTTTGTATAGATTTTATCACAGTGACATTGAACCAACCAAGTCCCAAAGAAATTTTCACCAACAACCAGGCAAAGTTGGAGTGTGTCATTACTGGACAAGACAAGGCCACTGTGGATCAGAGCAGAGTCACATGGCAAATTAATGGACATGATGTGACCAACAACATTAGTGAATCAACAAAGTCTGAGAACAGTCAGCACATCAAAACCAGCACAATGACTCGTAGTCTTACTGAGTGGAAGAGTGTCGACAACGTACGCTGTTCTGCCACTAAAGAGGATATGACTCCAGTGATTCAAGTTCTGACTGTCCACAGAGGAGGTATGTTACTGAGTAATGGAGGCTGATTGGTTGATATGCAGTAACCTGCACACACAAACATAGTACCTCATTGCAACAAACATATAGCTTATATATGCAACTCCCTATTGTCTCTTTCAGATGGAAATAAGCCAAAAGTAAGAATCCATGTCATGCCGGAGAATGACATCCAAAAAGAAGAATCAGTCACACTGGTGTGTCTGGTCTCCAGTACTGTGCAGCAGGATTACTACATTGCCTGGTCAGAACATATTGGACAAAAAGACATCATTTATATGGATGGCATTAACTACCCCCCACAGAAGACCCAAAATGACTACTCAGTTACAAGTGCTTACACCACCACCAAGAACAAGTGGGAGAATTCTATGTTTGGGTGCAACGTCTGGCTTGCTGGTGGCAATGACTCCGTTCTCAGGACATATAGGAAGAAGACATCTAAAGGTACAGGGTTCCTACAGTCAGCTAATGGTGAAATAATCATACACTTTACTGAATTTCCAGATGTTAATAAATGGTTTTCTCTGGTGCTCTCTTTTGTATAGATTTTATCACGGTGACATTGAACCAACCAAGTCCCAAAGAAATTTTCACCAACAACCAGGCAAAGTTGGAGTGTGTCATTACTGGACAAGACAAGGCCACTGTGGATCAGAGCAGAGTCACATGGCAAATTAATGGACATGATGTGACCAACAACATTAGTGAATCAACAAAGTCTGAGAACAGTCAGCACATCAAAACCAGCACAATGACTCGTAGTCTTACTGAGTGGAAGAGTGTCGACAACGTACGCTGTTCTGCCACTAAAGAGGATATGACTCCAGTGATTCAAGTTCTGACTGTCCACAGAGGAGGTATGTTACTGAGTAATGGAGGCTGATTGGTTGATATGCAGTAACCTGCACACACAAACATAGTACCTCATTGCAACAAACATATAGCTTATATATGCAACTCCCTATTGTCTCTTTCAGATGGAAATAAGCCAAAAGTAAGAATCCATGTCATGCCGGAGAATGACATCCAAAAAGAAGAATCAGTCACACTGGTGTGTCTGGTCTCCAGTACTGTGCAGCAGGATTACTACATTGCCTGGTCAGAACATATTGGACAAAAAGACATCATTTATATGGATGGCATTAACTACCCCCCACAGAAGACCCAAAATGACTACTCAGTTACAAGTGCTTACACCACCACCAAGAACAAGTGGGAGAATTCTATGTTTGGGTGCAACGTCTGGCTTGCTGGTAGCAATGACTCCGTTCACAAGACAGTATCAAAGGACAAGGGTAACTCATTAGAATGCCCTGAGTAGATTGGCTTTAAATGTGGCATTTTGTGCTCATGTGTTGCTCTGTCTCTGTGTGTACTCTCTGTCATGGGAACCTGTGTCCTCTGTGATGTAATTAGTCTTTCTTAATGTGAAAAAAAAAGTGTCGGATTGTTTGTCATCATATCGTGTTTCAATCTGTCTTTGTCACAACAGCTTGAGTGTGCTGATCGTTTCAAATAAATGTTGCATGGAGAAACGTTTGTTACATGTTTATCAATGACTACTATATATTTATTTTAAAAACAAACTGAAAAACAAGTACAAAGTCACGAGAAATGTCGAAACACAGCACACAGCATGTTAGCAAAGAGTGAAGTTTCAATTCAAGTTAATGAGCAATTTTCAAGAGAGACTGTGTTGTCTTTATAAAATTATATATATATATATATATATATATATATATATATATATATATATATATATATATATATGCACACACACACACAGACATGCATACACACCTCTAAACCACCTATACCTCCCTCTTCTTTTTTTTGATCCAGACTCAAAACTGGGTTGTGCTCTGAGCTGCACAGACGATGCCATTGAAGACGATGAGTTCAGCAGTCTGTGGTCCACAACCTCCTCCTTCATATTCCTCTTCATTTCCTCTCTCTTCTACAGCATGATATTCAGCCTGATCAAGGTAAACATGCAGGCCAGTTCCGCATTTAAGTCATACTTAAAACTAAAGACTGGGTAGGACCAAATGCAGGATTTCTACATTCACAGGAGATAAGTAAACAATTTGAGCAAGTACGTTACATGTTATAAAATACAACAGTTCAGTTATTGAACAATAAAAATGCCAAATGTGAAAGGAACTGTCAACTTTTTCACAACACAATCACACGGTGTGAAATGAATCCCTCGGTTTACTTGTCTGACATGGCTAACCAGCACACGTGTGACTGATCAACATGTAATGAGTGAAGATTTTTGTGTGATCCAAGCACAGCAAATGTTGCTGGTTTGTGTCTTTTAAAGCTCAATGGCACGCACAATGTAATGAATTAAACACATTACAGATACCAACTTAAAATAACAAATCATGAGTAGTTACAGTGTCTTGGTGTGAGGATAAAGCTTTCCATACAAGTTAATAAAAAGTGTTCTTAAAATGAAACAATCATGAGTCACCTGCAGCAAATCTGCTCTATTGAAGACAGAGATTATCTGGGTGTCATTTCTGCAGCTGGGTGAAACTCCTCATTAAATTTAATAAAGATTTAACAGTCTGTATTTGACCATTGAATATAACACATATACATTTTAAATGATGTTTTTTTTGTTTTGTTTTTTTTCTTCAGATGAAGAAACAATAAAGGGTGAGATGGATGCACGGCATAGACGGTGACAGGTCTTCATTTGTTTTTCCTCTTTTTTTATCTAGCTTTTAAAAACATGTTCATAATAATCAATATACAAATTATCCTCATATGTAATGATTAACAAAATGATTTTAAAAAATATGTTCTTCTGTAACCCGTGGAAAAATGCAGCTGCAGTTGTTTGAATAATTATTGTTACAGTTGATGCATTATGATTACAGAAGAAGACTTGTGTCACTGAAGTGCAACAGTCAAATGTAGTATTGACTTTTGATTAATATGTAAATTACAATTTTTCCTATAATAGAAATGAATATATTCTGTATGTGGCTTTGCATTTTGTAATTTGACTATAAATCTTGACTTATGTTTGCTTGATCCTGTTTGATACTTACAATATCATAAAAATTAAAGAGAATAAAAATATGAGTGATTGTGTATTTGTGACAAACACCAAAAGCTTTTGAGGATTTTGTTGTGGTTTGAGTCACAACGCAGGGGCCTAAGAACATCTAAAATAACACTACATCAAGTCAACATACCGTGAACTTCTGTTATCAGTTAAGCTCTGAAGGTTTTTCAATTTCCTGGTCTTTCTAAACATATCATCATTAGAGAGTCACTTCCTCCCTCTCTCTTTACCTCTGGGACCACACCTGGAGCAGTGAAACTTAGTAGAAACCGTCACAGCTACAAATAAACTTCCTTGAAGCATGAGACTCGAGTTTCACTGCATATATTTGCATCTCAGCGTGTATCCAGGCATGACAGACACTTAGCAGACACACATTGTCACAGACATCGTAAGCAATTTTTAACATGTGAAACACTGATGAAGCTAGATAAATTAACAAAGACATCAAATAAATTATATTTTATAAACTCTAGATACAAAAACCAGTTACAATATAAACATATTTGTCAAGTCAGTTTTGCTATAGTAAGATAAGATAAGAAGAGAATTTAGTGATGTCATACTGGAGACATTTATATGGAACAGAGCTGTAATTTCATGGTTGATGGTTAATTTCCTAATGGTGTTCTTGTTAGTATCTAGAACATCATGGCAGTGTATAGCAGAAGGAGCTGGAGGCCTTTTATTGGCTCTATTTGTTTGACTGGAACATTTTAAGAGGGTACAGAGTCCACCAAAAAAACAAATAATTCCTAATAGAAAAGTCCTCGTCAGTTGCATTTAAACCTATTTGCGGAAATGTTATGTTTAAGTACATTTACTGAACATGTTTTGTTTTAATTATTTG
Organism: Nibea coibor; assembly: GCA_023373845.1. Taxonomy (NCBI): domain Eukaryota; kingdom Metazoa; phylum Chordata; class Actinopteri; family Sciaenidae; genus Nibea; species Nibea coibor. The sequence continues at coordinate 7,345,459 of CM041727.1, forward strand.
TTCACTAAGCCTATATATCATTATTATTAACCTTGCTGCAAAAATGTTCAATTCAAAACCAGAGAGGTTTCAAAATGTTCTGATATATTATCATTTGTGCCTGTGTAAAAGTACCTAACACACAAATATAGGTTACTTTGAATGTAGCTTATTCATTCGGAAAGAAAAATCTATCTTAATAATTACCACAAAAATATGTCCTCCTCAAAAACAGTTTTAAGTTGCTCGATGGACAATTTAACGACATAAAATGTTTAATAATGTCAGCTGGTCAGTGTGTTAGAAGGACATCTACCAGCTGGTTAATAGAAGTCAAAATAGTGAGTGAAGACTCCCATCTAGTGGCAAAGGCTTGGTGAAGCTCTGTCACTTGGTATTGGTGCAATAAATTAAAGGACATGTGAGTGGAAACATGTATGTAAGAAGATTACAACAGAAACATGTGATATTCATACACAAGTAAAGCACAACGAAATCATACAATTCTACAATATACAAGGGTTGTAAATGGTTAGTTTTGTTCAATTTAAGCAGGCCTACATTGAAACCGTGTCACTGTATGAAATCTGTGTATAATGTGTGGTGTACATTCAGGCAGCAGCTAATAACAAATAAACCAAATCAATCATCGTACTGCCTGCATTCTGCCAGTGAAGACAAGCTCAGGGATGAACTATACAAGTTGAAAATCGTGCTTGTGCTGCCATCTACTGTCTTCTATTTGCACTGTCGACACACTGTAAATTACAGCACTTGTAATATTATTGTCTGACAACACAAGTTGTGGCAAAGTGCAAAAGACTGGAACTTTTCAGCCCATAGAGGTCAGTGTAACAAAGTGTTTCTTCCATGTACCTTTAAGTTTCTAATCAATCTTTAAAAAGCTCTGTATAGTGGTGGTAGTTTGTCTGAGATCTGTGAGTCTGTGAGTTATCTATTCATGTAATATCTTCCTATTCCAGGATTACCTGGGGCTAAATACATCCCCAGGTGTCTTCAGGTGAACATCAAATGTAATAGCCACAATGCCATGATCCCTGTCTGTTTTTTGATGTTAGGAATTGTTAAAATGTTCATATACTATGCTCATAATTAGGGTTACATTTTCCAGCTTTTGAATTATTAAAAAAAGAAAAAGAAAAAAGAGAACAGCTTTGTATTGTGCATGTTGTGTATTGTAGAGAAGAGTATCACAGCTACACTATGGTGGAGTTTTTGCATTGTGGTTTTTCACTGTGCATGATGGGGCCCACAGTGATTCACACTGTTACAAAAACCTCTAAAGGCAGACAAAGGTCTTTATACTGTAAATGAAAGCTGAATGTAAACAAACAAATCTAAGTACTCCGTTATCATACAGTCAGCCCAAATAAACTAAAATTGTGAAAAGCATGGGTAGTATTTGGATATGACTGTTACAGTACGAACATTGGTATAGTACTGTGAACTTATAATCATCATAATGGTGAATCCCTTTTCAGGAGGGTGTAGAAAGCATAAGCATAAGCAAATGAAAAACTAATTATTCGTTTAAAAAAAGTAAAATAGTCTTAACTGGTTTTATAGTTTTACAGTAAAAAGGTGCTGAAATATAATAAATTCTCCTGCTGAGTTCAAGAGAGTGCAAGAGTATAAAATACTACCTACACACACACACACACACACACACACACACACACACACACACACACACACACATACATATGTATCAGGCAGGGGTTTTTGTATAAGTATGTGACATTGTGTATATGTGAACTACCACAGGGATATGTTGTAATACAAAAAACAGTCATGGACTGAATTGAAGCACAAAGTCAGTGCCCTGGAGGACGCAGAGCATTTCACAAATCTATTAGACACTGGGAGAAAGGTGATATTGGAATAGTAGATAAATGAATTGCATCCATGTGTAACTGTATTGATTGTTTTATTTTTAGTTTTGCCCTGAAATAGCATAAAAACAACGTCATAGAGAATGTATTTTATTTCACATACTGAAAAACAATCACAAGAAAAGACTACATCAAAAAATAGCAGGTTTGTGTCATACTAGCCAGTGTGTGGGGTGGAGTTTTTGTATGGAGTTATATCACAGTGAACAATAACCACCACAGTGTGAAATCATGTAACAAAAACCTCTTTCACTGAGAAGTCACTCATTGTTATATATATATATATATATATATATATATATATATATATATGGAACAATGATTGATTGAATTTGTATATTTGTTTATAGATATATTTGTTTGTTTGTTTTGTCAAGTTTTACCCTTGAAAAAAATAATTCATATACAAAAAACATACTTTGTGTTCACTCAGAGTCATTTCACTCAGAATTATTTGAATGAAAAGAACCAGAGCTGTTGTGTTTTGTTTTTCAGAGAAGAGTATGACAGCTACATCGAGATGGAGTTTTTGTATTGTGGTTTTTCATTGGGTAACTGGGATGGCCACAGTGATTCACACCATTACAAAAACCTCTAAAGGCAGACAAAGGTCTATGTACTGCAAATTACGTCTGAATTAAACACTCAGTACAAATCTAAGAGCTTCATTATCATACAGGCAGCCCAAATAAACTAAAATTATGAAAAGCATGGGTAGTATGTGGATATGATTGTTATAGTTCGAACAGTGGTACAGTGCTGTGAACTTGATCATAGTATCATTATCATAATGGTGAATCCCTTTTCAGGAGGGTGTACAAAGCATAAGTATATGCAAATGAAAAACAAATTATTAATTTTTAAAAAAGTAACCTCTAACTGAGAGGGTGCTGTGTGTGCTGATATAAAAAACAAGTAGGACAGATGTGTCCAACAAAACTTATCTTAAGAAAAGCAAAGATATATGAAGACTGACAATAGCGTGTTCTTTTACAAAGGATTATGTTCGTTCATCCATTCATCCATCCTCATCACGGTAGGGCTGGAGCCTATCCCGGATGACTCTCGGCGAGTGGTGGGGTACACCCTGGGGAAAAAGCCAATGCATCACAGGACACAGAGACATGTTTGGTCATCGTGAAATTAATGTGAGAGTTTGTAACGCTCTGGAGATGTTGAAATGTTGGAGAAATATTCATAAGATAACAAGACTAAAAGTCTAGTGTCAAACAAGTAATTCTGCAAGGCACAGTGACACTTATGTTAAACATATATAAAGTACAACACCATCTTAGTTTAGCATGTGACAGATGTCAATATACTATACTAAAAGCCCAAACTGTCAACCTCCTGGTGGCGCCACAGAAAAATTATGAATCAAAAAAGTTTATCATCTGGGGACCATGAATGTTAAAAAAATAAATAAATATCTGAATCCATCAAATAGTTGCTGAGATATTTCAGCCTAGACCAAAGTGGTGAACAGACCAACAGACCAGCTTTACTGTCCTTCTTTCATGACTAAAAATCATAAATGTGTGACGAATGTAATTTCTCTAAAAAAACAGACCAATTATAGTTTAAAGGGTAAAATCAACTAAAACAGAGGAAAAGGACAATGACAATTTGTGATTGCCACTGCCAGAGAGACTATAATAAGCTAACAAAATATCAGTCAGAGGTTTTTGTGTGAGAATGTGACACTGTGATACTACGGTAGTGGCAGCCACAGTGATATGTGGTAATACAAAAACCTGTCCTGACCTGAACTGAAGCACAAAGTCTCTCTCTCACAAAGATTTCTTTTTTTTTTCTCACGGAGCAGCAAGATGACATCTTTCATCTCTCTTTCATCATACTTGGCTTCTGCAAAGATAATACATTTTACATATTGAAAAACAAAGATGAAACGATTATTTAAAGATGTTTCAAATGTGAGGTTATTTTCATAAATTAAGTATTCAATTAGTATTTAATTATTAAAACGACTAGCTCTGCAAGATTGTAGTGCACTTATGTTAAACATATATACATTTTACCGTGAACACCATCTTAGTTGAGCATGTGATAGCTGTCAGGGCGTTTCACTAAATGCCAAAACTGGTGGCACTATAGGAAAATTTGGGATGGATATATCATCTGGAGACCATGATCTTGATTTTCTTACAGATGACATCATCTGTAAGAAAAAAAAAGTATCTTCCTATCTAGAGTTAAAATCACCAAAGTGTGACAAATATAATATTTTAAAAAAGCACATAATGATTTAGTTAGATTTAGTTTAAAGGGTAAAATTAAAACGAAAATGTAGAATGATGTTGTATGAGTGGGTATAGAAATCTAACAATGTACTATGTCAAGCAAAGGTTTTTGTAAGAGCCAGTGACACTGTGTATGGAGTGGAGTAGCAGCCACAGTGATATGTGGTAATACAAAAACCTGCCCTGAACTGAACTGAGGCACAAAGTCTCTTTGCCTTTGGAATATAAAGGAGGGTAAATTGGATTTATGTTTAATTGTTTGTTTTTATATTCATAATTTTTATCCTAACCACCCACACCTTGATTTAAAAAAAGGAAATATCACATATTTATTAGACACTAAAGAAATGTGTTATTGAATAGAGTAGTGCAAGAATATACAAAATATTTGTTTGTTTGTTTGTTTCCAGTTTTACTCTTGGAAAAAATCACCTCACCAAAAACGTTTTTTTCATAAAACATATTTTGTGTTTACTTAGAGTTAATTTGATGTCAGGTTAATTTAAGTGTGCTTCAAATGTGAGTTAATTATCACTAATTATGGGGTCCCAGAAATGTTTTGCATCATCTATACAACAGAATGCTTATTATCCCTGCCATGTGAATTCATAAAAAACAAAGAAACAATCAAAACAAAACAAACAAAAAAAAATAGGTACGATGGTTTTAACAGTCTCACATAATGTTGATTTTGAAAAAAAAGAACCAGAGCTGTTGTATTGTGTTTTTCAGAGAAGAGTATGACAGCTACATCGAGGTGGAGTTTTTGTATTGTGGTTTTTCATTGTGCAATGGGGTGGGCACAGTGATTCACACCATTACAAAAACCCCTAAAGGCAGACAAAGGTCTTTGTACTGCAAATGAAAGCTGAATTAAACACTCAGTACAAATCTAAGAGCTTCATTATCATACAATCAGCCCAAATCAAAAAATTTTTTAGATATAAATAATTATTTAAACACTGATAGTACAAAACGCTACTACTAATACATTACTGTTGTCACTCAGTCTTACTGTTGTCACTCAGTCTTTGAACAATATGACTGAAAAGTACTGAATGTTAAAAGTTCATCATCCTATCAGAAACAAATGAACACTAAACAAACAAATATATAGCTATATTTATATACTTGTTATATTCTTGTAATAGTGAATCAGTATCAGGACTATATATAAATTACCACCACCAAAATAATTCTAAAAAGAAACATTTGCACTGCTGACTTCTTTCACGTAATCCTAACGTTATAAAAAGTTTAACATGTTTAAGGTTCGTGTGTGTCATGATAGCCAGTGTTCAGGGTGGAGTTTTTGTATGGAGTTATATCACAGTGCCAAACTACTACCACAGTGATAGATCCTGTGACAAAAACCTCTAACTGAGAAGGAAGTGTGGTGCTGATACAAAAAGCAAGTAGGACAGATGTGTCCAACAAAAGAAAAGGAAAAATGTATGAAGACTGACAATAATATGCTCTTTTACAAAGGATTACGTTTGGCCATCCATCCATCCATCCATCCATCCATCATCTGTATCCTCATCTGTATCCTCAGCCTATCCCAGCTGACTTTCAACAAGGGGCGGGGTACACCCTGGAGAAGTTTCCAGCTCATCACAGGACACAGAGAAATGTGTGGTCATCTTAAGCTTAATGTGATAGTTTCCTTAACACTTGGGAGATGTTGTAAATATTCATAAGATAACAAGAATAAAAGTTTACAGTCCAGTCTGCAAGGTTGCACTTAGCCACAGTAACACTCATGTTAAACACATATAAAGTATATATCAACACCATCTTAGTTTAGTATGTGACAGATGCCAATATATTACACTAAAAGCCCAAACTGTCAACCTCCTAGTGGCACTATAGGAAAATTGCAAAGTCCATCACCTGGGGACCATGAATGTCTTTTTTTAATATTTAGGGTATTTCAGCCTAGACCAAAGCAGTGAACAGACCAAAAATCATAAAAGTGTGACGAATATAATTTCTCTAAAACATAGTCCAATTATAGTTTAAAGGGTAAAATTAAAACTAAAATAGAGAAAAAAGACAATGACATTTTGTGATTGCCACTACTGAGACAGTATAAAAAGACCAGTAAAAATAGTCAAAGGTTTTTGTATCAGGATGTGACACTGTGATACTGGGGGGTGGCAGGCACAGTGATATGTCGTAATACAAAAACCTGTCCTGACTTGAACTAAAGCACAAAGTCTCTGTACCTCAAGAAAAGATCGGGTAATTTCACCAAATCACTCATTTAATGCAATAGTATTTTTTTTCTCACGAAGCAGCAAAATGACATCTCATAAAAGCTCTCGTTCATCATACTTGGCTTCTGCAAAGATAATACATTTTATATATTGAAAAACAAACATAAAAAGGTTTTGACAGATTATTGAAAGCTGTTTCAAATGTGAGGTTATGATCACAAATTAAGTACTCAATCAGTATTTAATTATTAAAATGACTACTATTTCTAGTGTTAGAATAAAGATGACAACCCAACCATTTGTGTTAGGTCACCCAACCTTTGGATGATATACCTGACAAAAACATGTTATGGATTATATATGCCCCTGTCCTATTGATCCTGTTTCAGTTCTTTTGTTTCTAATTCACATTTAGTGTATGTCATTATATGGCATATGTCATAAATATGTCATTGTTTTAATGTATCTTTATCATAACTCTAAAACCCTTTTCATGAGGGTGTACAACAAAACCAAATGAAAATAATTATTCATTAATTGACCAATAAAAATAATAATAATAACAATTAAAAGCAAGCAATTGTATTTTACTGCTGATTCTTTTCAAATTATTAGTTCTTAACATTACTTAATTAATATGAAAAACACTAGGGTGGATTTTTTGTATGGAGTTATATCACAGTGCACTATACAGTGGTGGCCACAGTGTTATATCATGTGACAAAAACCTCTTTCACTGAGAAGAAAATGCGGTCCTAATACAGAAAACAAGTAGGTGAGACATGTGTCCAAAAAACCTTTATTTCAGGAGATTTTGTAAATATTCACAAGATAACAAGACTAAAGATCTGCAGTCAAGCTAGCTCTGTAACGCTGTAGTGCACTTATGTATCTTGTTATTTTGAATTAAAATCACCAAAGTGTGACAAATATAATATATATAAAAAAACAGAATAATTGTAGTCTGAAGGGTGTTGATGGCTCCTGTGGAGTGGGTATAGAAATCTACCAATGCACTATATCAAGCAGAGGTTTTTGTAAGAGCAAGTGACACTGTGTATGGAGTGGTGGCCACAGTGATATGTGGTAATACAAAAACCTGCCCTGGGCTGAACTGAAGCACAAAGTCTCATTGCCTTTGAAGAAGGGTGAATTGGATTTATGTTTAATTGTTTGTTTTTATATTTATCATTTTTACCCTAACCCCCCACCACCCCTTGGCTCAGCCTGTTGATCCTATTGTATGCTATCATTGTTTTGTTCCTCCTTCAATGTGGTGGATATCATCTTTCCATGTTTTACTACATATAGATAAGTAGCTATATTTGTCATTGGCTCATTGTTATATTGTGTCATATTAATTAAGAAGGGTGTACAACAAAACCAAATGAAAAAAGATAATAATAATAATAATAATAATAATAATAATAATAATAATAACAACAATTATAATAATAGTAATATCAACAGGTAACTTTTCGCTGCTGATTCCTTTCACATGATTAGATCTGAAAAATACTTATATGAAATCACTAAAGATAAAATGACAGAAGTTTTGTGTCATGATAGACAGAGTGAAGAGTTTTTGTATGGAGTTATATCACAGTGTATGACTACAACCACAGTGATATATCCTGTGACAAAAACCTCTAACTGAGAAGGAAATGTGGCGTTGATACAAAAAACAAGTAAAAATGTTTTATCAAAAAGGTAAAATGGTCTTTCATGGTTTCATAGCTTTGTTGTAAAACAGTATTGAAATTTAGTGAATTCTCCTGCTGAGTACAAAGAGTACAAAACACTGATCACACAGCTGCACATATCAGTCAGAGGTTTTTGTATTAGTGTGTGACATTGTGTATGGGGGCTACCACAGTGATATGTGGTAATACAAAAACCAGTCCTGAACTCAACTGAAGCCTGAGAGTTACTGTCCTCATGAAAAAGAGATGATATTCACAAAACCAGAGCATCCCACAAATTTATTAGACACGGAGAGGAAAAAACAGGAAAATAACGGCACCTCAAAAAAGTGTAATTTCAACCCTACAGTTGAGTGACAACAGCAAGTGTGTCTCATGATAGCCAGTGTGCACGTAGAGTTGTTGTGTGGAGTTATATCACAGTGAAGAAATAAAATTCAAAGATAATTTGATGTCACTTTAATTAAAGTTTGTTTAAAACGTAATTTAATGGCCACAACTGAAGTGTCCAATGAGTACTTAGTTATCACATCGCTCTTTATTTGCTGTCCTTAACTTTAATCGAACTTCTGTACCAACACACATGCAGGGTTAAACTCAAACCTAAATTTGAGATACTATTGAAACAGAAACAAAAAAAAAAATGTCTGTAAATGTTGGACTTGTGGTCAGCAACATCCTTACTGGGTAATATTTATGCAACACAGAGGAAACAATCTTCACCACAACAGGTGCTTCCTCATCCAGTTAACAAACAGAAACTTTAGACTGAAAGCCAAAGGCTCAGACAACTGATAACACATGATAACACATTACACAAGCAAGCAAGCTGGAGAAACTGGATTTGTACGTTTACAAGAGGGAAAATGCACAGAATTACTTAGAGCATTCCCCGTCCTTACAACCATTGATGATACATGACCACCTGATCAATACAAACTTAAATCACTGAATCAGTCAGACTCTTCTGGCTTTTACTGACCACAGTAAATGGCAGCAATAAATGTCAGTGTGTCGTGTATCCACAATAAATCTGAATCAGGGATAATGCTGATTTCTTGTCTGGTTGAGATGAGAATCTCTTTTGCAAGAGAGACTAAGGAGATAAGAGGAGGGGCTGAAACAGCTGTGGATGATGATCCAGATACAAGTGTGGATGAGGCGCCAACAGCCAGTAGAAACAGAAAGGTCCTAGAACACATGATGGCCCAGCAGAGAGAATCCTGAGTGAATATAGAGGTCAAAGAGGATAAAACTAGAGAGAAAGGGAGAAAGAGATAAGACTGATAAGAAAGAGAGAAATATATAGAGAGAAGTTTGGGAGATTATCCTGAGACGAAAAAGCCCTGCAGCCTGCTGACTTCTTTTTAATTCAGACAAGACAAAAAAGAAACTTTATTGATATGATTCAACTGTGTGTTGATAGAGCTGCTAAATATGGCAAATTTGATGTAAAATGTGGTGTCTTGTTTACCTTCTTGGGTCAGCATGGAGCACCCAGCAGGTGGTCACACTCAGGCAGGTGTCTCTCGTACATGAGTGCCGTTACCGACACACGTAAACTCAGATTTGAATACATACATACCCTGTCATAGCTACAAGCTGTTGTTGCATATAAGAGGTGTCCCGTTACCGGCGTATTTTCCTCTGGTTTCACCTTGAAGTCAGTGTGATTCTGTCCCAGTACGTTGCTTGTAGTGGCATGGTCCATCAGGCTCACTGGACACTGTATCCCACGAACGTTGCTCTCCAAAGTTTTCAGTGTGTGTGATGGATGCTTGTGACACATCAGTAAAAACCCCTTCACACCCCCCCTCCACGGGATTACAAAGGGTCCAAGGGCCAGAATTTTTCTCAGCAGACACTATGAGGGCCAGATGCACAGATGCTTAATACTGTATCCTAAGTAATATAATATTTATAACGTATCAATTTGCCTTTGAAATGCATGTTATTTTTTAGTCTTACGATACAACGATATTTTAGACCTCATATTCATGAGGCTGTCAACTGCTAATGTGGGGAGGGTGATGCGGCCAATTATAGAGAACTGACATCCAGGCCGCGATGACATGAAGCCATGAAGTATGACCCACTGAGGACATTGGCCACGTATGTGCTCACGATGTTCTACATACACCGGTGAAGTTGTGAAAAATGAACTAGGACTGCAGACGTTTAAGGCAGGCATAACAGCTGTCAAGCCCGATGTTAAAAAGACAAGTGTCGGAGGGGAACTGTCACTTCTCCCATGAACCAAACGGGAGTATTTCAGTCTTGTGATTTTCTTGGTTTTACTTCGTATTTATTTGTTGGATTACAGGATATTTAAATTTGATGTAAAGAGTAACATTTCTCATAACTGACGGCCTGACACTTTTATTTGTCATTTGTATCTATTTGCTGATGTGCAAAGCTTGCACTTACCATGCTTTTCTCTGTTATAGTAACGGTTGTTATTAATACGCTCCAATAGTGTGCTATTGTGTGGGGAAATAAAGCCCAAGAAAGGACAATTTTGACGGACATGAAACAATAAAAGAGCAACGCATTATTGTCATTTTTTTTTATTTTCGGAGGTCGTTTGTAGAAATGTAGAAACAACATACTTCACCACACTCTTCACCAGTCTATTCCTGAATCCAGTAATATTCAGATGGAAAGCTCTGGCGGGCCGCATGTGGCTACAATAGATGCTGGAGCCAGATGCAAGAGAAACTGACATCCATTGTTGTTACTGACAAAAAAGAAGATAACTTGTAGAGTAATAGTGTGTTGAAGTAATAATAATGGTGATGAGTGCATTAGCATGCTAGTTGTATTAGTCTATAATTGAGTGTTGTAGCATTTTTACTCTGTATTGCTGGTGTGTGTTCACATTGTCAACTTGTTTAAAGTAATTAAAAATTATGGGATGAATGAAGAGATTGAGACACTTCTCTGTACAATCTTAGACAGAGGCAAGCAAGAAACACTGTTCATCACTTCATCTGGACTCTTGTCACCAACCAGCCTTTAACTCAACTCGTTGTTCCCCTCGTCATGCATCTGTTCATCATTCTTCATTCATTTTTTTTTTTTAATTTGTGAGTAATAGCTAACAAATGCACATGCTGTTTTATCTGACAGCTTGCACTGGCAAGTGATGCCACCCTTTTGTTTCAGGTCAGAAACTCAGGTTGGCATGATTTTGTTTTTAGTTAAACACTCTGTTTGGAGAAAGCTGTGTGTGTGTAAAGTTTTTTACATTTTCACCAGAAATCTCTGAAGACAGATGGGGTTTAGAGTTGCCTTGTTTTAACAATGGAGGAAAAAATAATGGTGGCTATGATTTTACAATATGATGCATGAGATTTCTGGAAAGCTGTTTGATGTACTAATAGTTCGCTGGTAACATACAGTTCTTGGTTTGTGCTAAGCTAACATAAGCTCACTTTCAGTGTATTCCTGGGCTGACGTTAAACATAACCTACTGCAAACAAATGCTCAGCCACTCAGCGGGACTGATGGATTCCCTGTAGTTTGTGGTTTGGGTGTTAGGCCCAACAATTAACAGTAGATTGTACTATGTATGAATGAGTTTGTTTATTCAGGAGGAAGGCAGACAACACAGGAGGCGAACAGTCTGACAACACAAGGGGGAAACAAGGTTGTATTCTAGTGTGCTAATTTTGTAGCACTTAATACTAAAATATTGGCACACGTCAATAAATAAAAGCATTAGATATTCCAGAGATGGACGGTACAGCTGATTAAAGTAGCTATGATAGATCAAGTGAGCATATGCAAATAATAATTGTTAAAATAAATGAATGATGATTACTGTTAAGCTTGATATGAGTTCATGTTCTGTTGATGTTCAACATCACCATTATTATTATTACTATGGTATCTGCTTATGTTAACTCCATGCTGCAGGAACTGGAGCTGACAGGAGAGTCTGATAAAGAGGAAGTGTTCACTAACCGTCAGCAAACACACTTAATTTTATGTAACCCAGACCACAGGAAATAAATATCTCAAGGGAAGTGGTTCATAAATAGTACAGTGGTAATTGCTTTGTCAGTGAAACATGTTTACTTTTCTTGGTATAAACAATAGTTTTAGTATTTGTGTTAGAAACAGATTGAAATATATCACTGTGATGGCTACTTTGACTACTGGGGAAAAGGGACACAAGTCACCGTAACTTCTGGTGAGTAACAATTGAAAATATTCTGAGTAAAGGTCATTAAATTTATGTCTGGTTTATTATTAAATTTATGATAATTCACAATGCACTCTGATGTAATTTGTAGCAAAAGCAAAGGATCAGGTTAAATGTTAGGAATTTAGAATAGATTACTGAATAAGTAAAACAGAGATTAGCTTGGATTAGTATTTTTGTACGAAAGGGTTATTGAAATCTATCACCGTGACGATTACTTTGACTACTGGGGAAAAGGAACAATGGTGACCGTCACATCAGGTAAAATAAGATTCTTTAATCTTCATATTGAAATGTGATAATTGAGCTGTTTATTATAATATATTTCAACCTTAGTGACAGCATCTTTAAGGTGCTAGTTTTTGTATGTTGGTTGTCTTGACATATTACACTGTGACGGTGCTTTTGACTACTGGGGAAAAGGCACAATGGTTACAGTTACATCAGGTAAGTCCAACTTATTTTGTTGTTTCTAATGCGTACATTTAGATTTTAAAAACATTTTAGTACTTTTTGAGAATTACAGTTGGGACTCAGGTCATTCATTTCTTGGATACCGTGAGAAAAATGTGTTAAAACTAATGGACTTTGTTTAAAGTTTGGGCGGGGGAATCATTTTAGGCTCCATCTTCTAAATCGTTCTTTGCAAAAGCCAATAAAAATGTGTCTGAAGTTAGATCATCATAAAATGACCAACCATGGAAAGCGTAAATATCTGGGAACAGGTTTTTGCACGTACTGGTTTATAATTTGTTCAACTGTGACGCATCTTTTGACTACTGGGGAAAAGGCACAATGGTTACAGTTACATCAGGTAAGTCCAGCTTATTTTGTTGTTTCTAATGTGTACATTTAGATTTTAAAAACATTTTAGTACTTTTTGAGAATTACAGTTGGGACTCAGGTCATTCATTTCTTGGATACCGTAAGAAAAATGTGTTAAAACTAATGGACTTTGTTTAAAGTTTGGGCGGGGGAATCATTTTAGGCTCCATCTTCTAAATCGTTCTTTGTAAAAGCCAATAAAAATGTGTCTGAAGTTAGATCAGCATAAAATAACTAACCATGGAAAGCGTGAATATCTGGGAACAGGTTTTTGTATGCACTGGTTTATAATTTGTTGAACTGTGACGATGCTTTTGACTACTGGGGAAAAGGAACAATGGTTACAGTTACATCGGGTAAGTCCAGCTTATTTTGTTGTTTCTAATGTATACATTTAGATTTTAAAAACATTTTATTACTTTTTGAGAATTACAGTTGGGACTCAGGTCATTCATTTCTTGGATACCGTAAGAAAAATGTGTTAAAACTAATAGACTTTGTTTAAAGTTTGGGCGGGGGAATCATTTTAGGCTCAATCTTCGAAATCGTTCTTTGTAAAAGCCAATAAAAATGTGTCTGAAGTTAGATCGGCATAAAATAACCAACCATGGGAAGCGTGAATATCTGGGAACAGGTTTTTGTATGCACTGGTTTATAATTTGTTGAACTGTGACTATGGCTTTGACTACTGGGGAAAAGGCACAATGGTCACCGTTACCTCAGGTATGTAATTTTAATGTTTCTGATCAGAGAATAAAATTCCTGATCATGTTACTAAAATATATTTTAGAATTTTTATGTTGTCACAACTGTTGAACAGTGATGAGACAGCCGACAGTATTTTTTCGCCCGACCAAAAAGTCTTGAATAGTTTCAAAATTAGAAGGGAAGTTTAGTTTTAACAGGTGAGTATTTGAAATAGATTTTAACTGGCACCAAAACCAAACTGTATGACATGAAGTAACGGGATATCATGGCAATGAGTTTTTGTGAGAAGGGTGAATTGACTTTCTTAACTGTGATAACTGGGCTTTCGACTACTGGGGAAAAGGCACTATGGTGACGGTGTCATCAGGTAAGATTTGTCCTGTTTGAAATGTACAATGGAAGAGGTCATTTGAAGTTTTACTGTAACTTCTCATCGTGTCAAATGTCACTTCAAAAGTAAAGTGTTTTAATACAGTACGTAGGGTAAAAAGTCAAACAGTGATATTCTCAGTGGGACTCACTGGTGGATATTTATGGCTTGTGTATTTTGGGTCATTAAATAGATTTTATAACATAATGGGATTCATTAAGTGTCGAGGTAGACTTTGCACTCGACATTAGTAGACGTAGAGTTTTGATACTAACAGCTAAGTAGATTCAGCACTGTGTTACTATGCTGCTTTTGACTACTGGGGAAAGGGGACAACAGTAACTGTTTCCTCAGGTAAGAAAAGTCTTTCATGTCATACATAATCGCTCAATTTGAACAAATTTAACGTCTTTTTATCAGAATACGGCGTTTCTCAACCCAGTTAATGGATGTTTACCAACTTTACAACCTCATCAATTCAATTTGAAACCAACGGCAATGATTATTGTCAAAGTTTACCGGTTTGTATAGAGAATACCAAAACCACCACAAATAATATTATCGAATGAGGTTAGCCTTAGTGCAACAAACAACATCTAAATAATTAAGATGGAGAAACACGAAGGTCTGTTTGAATATGTTCATGTTCAACATATTAAAATACTTTCAGTGCTGTGCTTTGTTAGACAATTGACTGGTGAAAACATCTCTGTTATGTAGAATATTACTTTAATTTTTAAATTTTATTTTATTAACATATTTGTTTTTTTTTCCTTTTTTAGCCACTTCAACTGGACCAACTGTGTTTCCTCTGATGCAATGTGGTTCTGGGACTGGCAACACGGTCACTCTTGGCTGTTATGCCACCGGCTTCACACCCTCCTCACTGACCTATGCATGGACCAAAGAGGGAACTTCCTTGTCAAACTCTATTCAGTACCCTCCTGTACTGAAAGACAGCCATTATACTGGCATCAGTCAAATCCAAGTGAGCAAACAGGACTGGGACGCAAGGAAGATTTTCCAATGTTCCGTGACACATGCAGTGGGAAATGGACAGGCTGTTTTCCAGAAGCCAGTGCCGCCACGTAAGTAATGATAAATATTGTCAGGGCTGGCTAAACTGAGGCAGAATTCAATATCAAACATAATAGACGAAACAGAACTGTAAATCACTACTTTTGAGAAACGTAAAAATAAACTTAAATTGCACTACAGCATTACAAACTGTTGAACTGAATATTACTGAATATACAGTTATTATATTTATATGGTAGAGCTCATGTAAATATGCAACTCAATGCTCTTTATACAATGTAGAATAAATAAATAAATAATTTGTATTTTTGTGGGTTCACTGTAAAATGCCATTAGAGGCAGACTTTATCCTGAGCTGTAATAATTGGTGTTTTGAAAGCAGCATAAACACATAAAAAGAGAAGAGCATAACATAGCTGTTGCCAAATTAAATAGCATGACAACTCCTAATTAATATTTCTAGTTTTATAATTCTTAAACCAAAGGTGGAAGAAGAAGGCTGGAGCATATGTATTCAGCTTCTATTTTATTCTTCACTAATATACTGTATGCCCCCTGTGTATCTGAGAACAGGCTATTGCAATTTGTTCTGCTTTTTTCCATCTATCTGCATAATTCTAGTTATGCAGATAGATGGAAACTGTATGTTGATCATTAACATTCACGTAACACTAGATCTGCGTTTGCTTGCCTGAGCAGCCAATGTATATGCAGAAGCGAGGGTTAAAGCTCTGCTGTTCAATTATGTCAGAATTTATAAGTTACCATATACAGAAACAAAAAAGTCACAGAGTTGTGTATATGTGTGTGTGTACAATAACACTGTAACACATTGTTCACCTCTGCTTCTGCATATATACTGTAATTTATTCCCTGCTTCCGCATACATATTTTTGTGTGTTTGTGTTTGTTTTTCAGCGATGCCTTATCAGTTGCCAACTCTTAGTGTGTCGGTCTCCTCTGATGATGAGAAAAAAGAGGCTTCCGTCTCCTGCTTTGCTAAAGATTTTTCACCAAAAGATCACAAACTGACATGGCTGAAAGATGATGAGGACATCACCGACAAAATATACGAGATCACAACACCTGTTCAGGAAAGAACGGACGCAAATAGAACTGTTTGGTACAGCGCAGCAAGCTTTCTCAGTTTATCATCCGAGGGCTTGACTCCGACCACTCAGTTTACATGTCTGTTTGAGGGGAAAGGTGAAGGCGGCATTAAAACATCCGTGAATGAATCTGTGGCCTTCGGTCCTCTTTGTCCAAGTGAGTGAAAAAACCTTTTCTTGAAAAAATGTATTTGTAAGTTAAATTTCAACTCCCATGGTTTTGCGGTAATTTCTGTTCAATAATTGTTCATTTATTCTTCTTGCAGGTCATGGCACATGTGTTGGAGCAGATGCTGACATAACTATCATCCGCCCTACAAATGAGGACATGTTTATGACCAGAAAAGGAAAGATAGTATGTCAAGTCAAGGAAAACACGCCATCTGTTTCAAGGATTTGGTGGGAGGACGATTACGGAAACAAATTGGTTGAGTACTCAAAGTCCACCGATAATGGAAAAAAAATAATGAGTCTTGCACTTGACATCACATATGATGAATGGAACCAGGGGATCAAGCGCTTCTGTGTTGTTGAACACTCAGAGTGGCTTGAGCCAGTCAAGAAACTCTATGAAAGGAGTATTGGTAAGAAAACTATCCAGCTGCTAAAAGTGTGTTTAATTCCTTTTGTCATGTCATCATACAGTGTTATTGATAAGTGTATTTTGTAGCAGATCTTTCCTTCGGTGCTATAGGTAGGCTGCAGTTTTATCTAATTGTTCTCTCATGCTTGCAGGAGGACAGACTCAGCGTCCTTCAGTGTTTATGATGCCTCCAGTAGAACACACTAGAAAAGAAATGGTGACCCTGACTTGCTTTGTGAAAGACTTCTTCCCTCAGGACGTTTATGTGTCTTGGCTTGTTGATGATGAGGAAGTAGATTCAACTTATGAGTTCCATACCACAAACCCTGTCCAAAGCTATGGATCCTATTCTGCTTATAGCCAGTTATTACTCACCCTTGAGCAGTGGAAAAGGAACGATGTGGTGTATAGCTGTGTAGTTCACCATGAGTCTGTGGCTAACACAACTAAAGCTATTGTCAGGTCTATTGGATACAGAACATATGAGAAAAACACCAACCTGGTCAACCTCAACATGAACGTCCCTGAAACGTGCAAGCCCCAGTAGATGTTTCTTGTGTTGTTGTGTCTTCTGCTGTTTGATGTTTAATGTTTGTTGCTTGTGATATGACATTGTTTGTCTTTTTCATGCAGATTTAAAATCAAAATAAAAAAAAGCACTTTGCAATTCTGTTGATGTATGTCGCATGCAGTTCATGTCTTTATTTAACCAGTATTTTGAGCTACACGTTTTCCCTTTACTGTCATTGACATTAACAATATGTCAAACTTTGAACATCATATTGTATTTACTAACACCACCACACTAACTTTAGACAAAAATGAATTAATTATATGTGTTATTTTTTATGTGTAGTGCATCAACATTGTCTGTGTGACTTGTCTTTGTGTACATGTGTTTCCTCTACTGGGTCTTGCACCCCCAACTCAGATGATTGTTTAAGGTCTAACTCCGGTACCGTGGGCTCTCAGTCAAATGATGAAAATACTTTTTCACAAGCAAAGTCATGCGTGCCACACTAATAACGGAGTCTTTCAAAAGCAATTCAGGATCATAGTAGGATTCATTGTTTTATATTCATCAATGTTTTAAAAGGAAGCACAAATCTATTATGCCTTATGACATGCTCATAACAATTTAATAACTAAGACATATACCACTACTGTTTCATTTTATTTATTTATATTTCAGTTGACTCACTGACTAACTTGTAGGGTTTTACGCTTTTTATTTCTCAAAAAAGGATAAAAGGGAAAAGGATATAAATAGAATTTGGTCATTGTCTCATGAGGTATTGTTCAAATCTGGGAGACGGTCATCCCAAATATTAATTGACTAATTACTGTACACTACATCCAGAGTTCCTGATTGAAACTAACTACCTATGGAACAATACCATGGAGACAGAAGACGATAACATGGGAGACACCGCCCTCACCTTCATCCTTCTCTTCCTCATCACTTTGCTGTTCACCATTGGCACCACTGCTGTCAAGGTAATAATGATTTTATATATTAGAGTGTGTGCACACACACGCACACACACAAAAAAAACAGTAAAAATTGTCTTTGACTACACCTTGATACTGTTAGAAATACTTTATTTACCAATCTGACCAACAATTAAAATGATCTCTACACACAGCATCACTACAGTATCTCTTTTTAATGGTCCTTTCTGTGCTCTAAAATATACTTTATACTACTACCACCTCTACTATTTCTTAATTCTAACAGGAAGTAGTCACACACAGCAACTGTTGTATTTTTATTTTTTGAAAATGTATTAGTTAGTAGTTAGTAGTTATTTTTGCAAAGCATGAAGAGTTTTACATAACTGACTGTCTGTAGTGAATTTATTTAGTGCTGACTGATCCCAACAATTATTTTAAATTTCAGGTTTATTATACCGACTTTTTGTTTTATTTCATCAAACTATATTTTTCAGTTGTGGCTGTTATTGTCTGTTCAGTCTTATTTTTAAATATTTTCAAAGTTAATGAAGAATTATTTATCAAATATTAATAGCAAACTGGAACACAACTTAGTTGTAACATTTTGTCTAATATTTATTTTGCTAATAATCAGAAAATTCCTCACTTGACAATAATGAAGCTGATCTCACTTTAAAAAGATATCGCCTTGGAAATCCAAAAGTCATATAACTATAAAGGACATACTTACAAAGAGGTCAGGCCAGCATTCAGCATTCAGTACTCATGTGTACTATTAAATTTTATAATACAGCAATGTGGTCACTGTAATGTGAATACGTTGGTCATATATTAGCAATGTAATCATATGATTGTTTCGGTGCCGTATTACTAATCTATTATTTTTTGTTTGTTTTTTGTCTTTATCTTTCAGATTAAATGAAATAAGGTGAACTTTCTGTAAAAAAGCAAAAAAAAAAAAAACTTTTACATGTTTTCTCATAAACTCATTGTATCATGTAAGTACTCACAAATGTCCTTTTTTCATTTTAATTTGAGAGTTTTGTGTCTTTTTGAAAATAAATGTTTAACTGGATTTAAATATTTTTTTCTCCCTTCCATTATTTTGAAATGATGAAACTTTTTTTGTCAATTATATTAATATATATTGTGTAATATACTGTTATGTTCATCACCTCATCAGCACCTGGAATCAACACCCCATGTTAAACTCAATATGTGAAGAGATTTTACAGTCTGTTAGTTCTGGAGTCTATTAATAATAGAGAACTAGAACTAGAACTAAAACTTTAAGCAAAGTCATGAGAAGCCATGTAAATGTAGTCCATGCGATAACATATGTAAACAGATATGCAAATGTGTACTCTGTTTCTCTTACTGGCATAACCACACCTCACACCTGGCGTCTGTGATGCACTGTTGCTCTTAGCATTGTTTCACTTCTGTCTTTTGGTACTTTTTTGGGACGTGGGTGTTACTCAATGCTTCCGCTTGCTGCTAGCCCTGATCGCTCTGCCCTGCTGCATGTTGCAACATCTGTGTAACAGACTTACAGCCCTGTCTCTACCTGACCCCACCAGAAACTCTAAAAGTACTATTATTCCATCTAAACTAAATATAGAGACATTACACTTAGAACTGAGACAACACATTGGGTTTCCAAAATCTGAAGGTATGTATATTTAAGGAGATGAAATTTATACAAAAAACAAGTATTCATGCAATGTTTAGAATGTAGCAAGTAAAACCAAAATAATCTCTTCTCTATCTCAGGACCACGGATTGTATCTCCAAACATCACGTTGCACCCTGTATGGGAAGGAGAATTTGGGGCCTCACCAGTCAGACTCATCTGCACCCTAAGTGGCTTCTTTCCAGACAAACTAAGCGTGTATTGGCAAAGGGACAACCAACCTCTAAACATTGTGCAAATCCAAAGGAAACTGCAGAGTATGGATGGAGTGGAGAAAACCTTTAGTCTAAGCAGTGAGATTGAGCCAAATATGAAAGAGTGGGCAGATGGCTCAAGTTTTAAATGCAAGTCCAATCACAACAACCTTGAATTTATGAAAACAATAAGTATTTGTCAGTGTAAGTATGTCCAACTAATAGCACAATATGAAAAGATTTGATATAGCATGAAATGTTTTGCACACTGTAAAACCTTTAAAATTTAAATTAGATCTTTTTTTTTGTTTCTGCAGTCCATACAACAACCATTCCATTCATTCATGTGGAGATTCCCAGCTTCAAGACAATAATGATGGCAGCATCTGAAGTAAAAGCAACATGTTTGGTCCGTACTGATTTTGATGCCAACGTGACCTGGCTGATGGATGGGACAGTCTCAACCAGTAACACAGTGAGCAGGGACACAAACAAAACTCACATCATCAGTAATGTGACAGTTTCTTTAGATCAGTGGAAACAACTGAAGCAAATAACTTGTAAAGTGGAACATGACTGCTTCTCATCCACTGAGAGGACTGTGAATGTTGCAGGTAAGACAACTATACAACATTAAAATCAGACGTCCTGTCACAGAAAATGACCTAAACAAATGTTCTGCTTTGTTTTCATTCTCTATCATCCAGAACCTGAAGTTACAGCTCCATCAGTGGAGATCAGGAGATCTCTCCCAGATTTGCTGAAGGGAAACAGTGCTGTGCTGGAGTGTGACATCACACAACTCTCCTCCACTGACCTCTACGTCACCTTCCAGGCCAACAGTGTTGATGTTTCTGACAAAATGTATGTTGATCTTCCTGAAGCCCTGGGCCTTCATTCAATCAGTAGACACTTCACTGTCCCTCCAAGTCACTGGAATAACGACACAAGTTTCACCTGCAAAGTGACTCAAGGTTTCTCCAGCAACTTTGAGTCCAACTCCACAGGCAACATTTTTGGTGAGAGAAGTTACGCTCTGCTTTCACTTTATGATTTCATGTTCCAACCATTATTCATTTGTAACAGTTTGATTGGTTGAGGATTGATGTTTCTGATTCTCTCATTTAGTGGACCCATCAGTGGAGCTCCTTCTGGTCCCCAGTGAAGAGTCAGGACCACAGAGACTCTTGTGCTCTGGATGGGGCTTCAACCCTCAAATTCAATGGTTCACTGAGTCTCAGCAAAGATCTTCTTCAATGGATGACATCAGCATGGGTGCAGATGGACGTGTGTCAGTAACCAGTCAACTTCAGATCCCTCAAACAGAGTGGAAAACAGGGAAGGTCTTCACTTGTGAAGTATCTGACAGGTCTCTGAACAAAAGTGTCAGGAAGGACATCAACTTCTGCTCAGGTAAAAAAAATGTGAAACAAACCCACAAAAATCTCAATGATCAGAATTTTTTTTGTTAAATCTAAACCCATATTTGACAACGTATGTTAACCCGGGGGACAGAAAAAACAATAATTTGCAAGTAACCCCACATGAATTCACACTCTCCATTACTAGTCACTGTTGACGAGCTCCCCCTGCTGGAAGCCTCAGTGTAGTGACACCCCAGTCTCTAATTCACTAATTCTTGTCTGATCACTGCCAGGGACTACAACAAACAAACCCCTGGCATAAAATATAATGATCAAAAATAATGAATTGTGCAGATTTAAAGCATTGTATCATTATAGCACAATAATGTGGAAGTAACATAAATAGAGGACATAGTTTACTCTGGATCTTGTCTTACTTCATGATTCCTTTTCTTTGGACTTTTCACTAACAGTTTCTTCAAGTGTCCCTCCCTCCATTCATGTGGAGATTCCCAGCTTCAAGACAATAATGATGGCAGCATCTGAAGTAAAAGCAACATGTTTGGTCCGTACTGCTTTTGATGCCAACGTGACCTGGTTGATGGATGGGACAGTCTCAACCAGTAACACAGTGAGCAGGGACACAAACAAAACTCACATCATCAGTAATGTGACAGTTTCTTTAGATCAGTGGAAACAACTGAAGCAAATAACTTGTAGAGTGGAACATGACTGCTTCTCATCCACTGAGAGGACTGTGAATGTTGCAGGTAAGACAACTATACAACATTAAAATCAGACGTCCTGTCACAGAAAATGACCTAAATAAATGTTCTGCTTTGTTTTCATTCTCTATCATCCAGAACCTGAAGTTACAGCTCCATCAGTGGAGATCAGGAGATCTCTCCCAGATTTGCTGAAGGGAAACAGTGCTGTGCTGGAGTGTGACATCACACAACTCTCCTCCACTGACCTCTACGTCACCTTCCAGGCCAACAGTGTTGATATTTCTGACAAAATGTATGTTGATCTTCCTGAAGCCCCGGGCCTTCATTCAATCAGTAGACACTTCACTGTCCCTCCAAGTCACTGGAAGAACGACACAAGTTTCACCTGCAAAGTGACTCAAGGTTTCTCCAGCAACTTTGAGTCCAACTCCACAGGCAACATTTTTGGTGAGAGAAGTTACACTCTGCTTTCACTTTATGATTTCATGTTCCAACCATTATTCATTTGTCATAGGCTGATTTGTTGAGGATTGATGTTTCTGATTCTCTCATTTAGTGGACCCATCAGTGGAGCTCCTTCTGGTCCCCAGTGAAGAGTCAGGACCACAGAGACTCTTGTGCTCTGGATGGGGCTTCAACCCTCAAATTCACTGGTTCACTAAGTCTCAGCAAAGATCTTCTTCAATGGATGACATCAGCATGGGTGCAGATGGACGTGTGTCAGTAACCAGTCAACTTCAGATCCCTCAAACAGAGTGGAAAACAGGGAAGGTCTTCACTTGTGAAGTATCTGACAGGTCTCTAAACAAAAGTGTCAGGAAGGACGTCAGCCTCTGCTCAGGTAAAAAAATGTGAACCAAACCCATAAAAATGTCAATCATCATAATTTATTTTGGTTAAATCTATAACCTAAACCCGGGGGACAGAAAAAACAATAATTTGCAAGTAACCCCACATGAATTCACACTCTCCATTACTAGTCACTGTTGACGAGCTCCCCCTGCTGGAAGCCTCAGTGTAGTGACACCCCAGTCTCTAATTCACTAATTCTTGTCTGATCACTGCCAGGGACTACAACAAACAAACCCCTGGCATAAAATATAATGATCAAAAAAAATAAATTGTGCAGATTTAAAGCATTGTATCATTATAGCACAATAATGTGGAAGTAACATAAATAGAGGACATAGTTTACTCTGGATCTTGTCTTACTTCATGATTCCTTTTCTTTGGACTTTTCACTAACAGTTTCTTCAAGTGTCCCTCCCTCCATTCATGTGGAGATTCCCAGCTTCAAGACAATAATGATGGCAGCATCTGAAGTAAAAGCAACATGTTTGGTCCGTACTGATTTTGATGCCAACGTGACCTGGCTGATGGATGGGACAGTCTCTACCAGTAACACAGTGAGCAGGGACACAAACAAAACTCACATCATCAGTAATGTGACAGTTTCTTTAGATCAGTGGAAACAACTGAAGCAAATAACTTGTAGAGTGGAACATGACTGCTTCTCATCCACTGAGAGGACTGTGAATGTTGCAGGTAAGACAACTATACAACATTAAAATCAGACGTTCTGTCACAGAAAATGACCTAAATAAATGTTCTGCTTTGTTTTCACTCTCTATCATCCAGAACCTGAAGTTACAGCTCCATCAGTGGAGATCAGGAGATCTCTCCCAGATTTGCTGAAGGGAAACAGTGCTGTGCTGGAGTGTGACATCACACATCTCTCCTCCACTGACCTCTACGTCACCTTCCAGTCCAACAGTGTTGATATTTCTGACAAACTGTATGTTGATCTTCCTGAAGCCCCGGGCCTTCATTCAATCAGTAGACACTTCACTGTCCCTCCAAGTCACTGGAAGAACGACACAAGTTTCACCTGCAAAGTGACTCAAGGTTTCTCCAGCAACTTTGAGTCCAACTCCACAGGCAACATTTTTGGTGAGAGAAGTTACACTCTGCTTTCACTTTATGATTTCATGTTCCAACCATTATTCATTTGTAACAGTTTGATTTGTTGAGGATTGATGTTTCTGATTCTCTTATTTAGTGGACCCATCAGTGGAGCTCCTTCTGGTCCCCAGTGAAGAGTCAGGACCACAGAGACTATTGTGCTCTGGATGGGGCTTCAACCCTCAAATTCACTGGTTCACTAAGTCTCAGCAAAGATCTTCTTCAATGGATGACATCAGCATGGGTGCAGATGGACGTGTGTCAGTAACCAGTCAACTTCAGATCCCTCAAACAGAGTGGAAAACAGGGAAGGTCTTCACTTGTGAAGTATCTGACAGGTCTCTGAGCAAAAGTGTCAAGAAGGACATCAACTTCTGCTCAGGTAAAAAAAAAAAAAAAAAAAAAAAACATAAAACAGATCCATAAAAATCTCAATCATCAGAATTTATTTTGGTTAAATCTAAAACCGTTTTAAACAATGTATGTTCACTGGGGGGACAGAAAAATACAATAATGTGCAAGTAACCCCACATGAACTCACACTCCCCATTACTATTCACTGTTGACGAGCTCCTCCTGCTGGAAGCCTCAGTATAGTAACACCCCGGTCTCTCATTCACTAATTCTTATCTGATATCTGCCAGGAACAACAGCAAACAAACTCATGGCATGAACACTGATAATCATAAATATTTGATTATGCAGGTTTTAAAAATAATACCATTATAGCACAATAATGTGGAGGTAAACATAAACACAGGACATAGTTTACTCTGGATCTTGTCTTACTTCATGATTCCTTTTCTTTGGACTTTTCACTAACAGTTTCTTCAAGTTTCCCTCCCTCCATTCATGTGGAGATTCCCAGCTTCAAGACAATAATGATGGCAGCATCTGAAGTAAAAGCAACATGTTTGGTCCGTACTGATTTTGATGCCAACGTGACCTGGCTGATGGATGGGACAGACTCTACCAGTAACACAGTGAGCAGGGACACAAACAAAACTCACATCATCAGTAATGTGACAGTTTCTTTAGATCAGTGGAAACAACTGAAGCAAATAACTTGTAGAGTGGAACATGACTGCTTCTCATCCACTGAGAGGACTGTGAATGTTGCAGGTAAGACAACTATACAACATTAAAATCAGACGTCCTGTCACAGAAAATGACCTAAACAAATGTTCTGCTTTGTTTTCACTCTCTATCATCCAGAACCTGAAGTTACAGCTCCATCAGTGGAGATCAGAAGATCTCTCCCAGATTTGCTGAAGGGAAACAGTGCTGTGCTGGAGTGTGACATCACACAACTCTCCTCCACTGACCTCTACGTCATCTTCCAGGCCAACAGTGTTGACATTTCTGACAAAATGTATGTTGATCTTCCTGAAGCCCCGGGCCTTCATTCAATCAGTAGACACTTCACTGTCCCTCCAAGTCACTGGAAGAACGACACAAGTTTCACCTGCAAAGTGACTCAAGGTTTCTCCAGCAACTTTGAGTCCAACTCCACAGGCAACATTTTTGGTGAGAGAAGTTACACTCTGCTTTCAATTTATGATTTCATGTTCCAACCATTATTCATTTGTCATAGGCTGATTTGTTGAGGATTGATGTTTCTGATTCTCTCATTTAGTGGACCCATCAGTGGAGCTCCTTCTGGTCCCCAGTGAAGAGTCAGGACCACAGAGACTCTTGTGCTCTGGATGGGGCTTCAACCCTCAAATTCACTGGTTCACTAAGTCTCAGCAAAGATCTTCTTCAATGGATGACATCAGCATGGGTGCAGATGGACGTGTGTCAGTAACCAGTCAACTTCAGATCCCTCAAACAGAGTGGAAAACAGGGAAGGTCTTCACTTGTGAAGTATCTGACAGGTCTCTAAACAAAAGTGTCAGGAAGGACGTCAGCCTCTGCTCAGGTAAAAAAATGTGAAACAAACCCATAAAAATGTTAATCATCATAATTTATTTTGGTTAAATCTATAACCTAAACCCGGGGCACAGAAAAAACAATAATTTGCAAGTAACCCCACATGAATTCACACTCTCCATTACTAGTCACTGTTGACGAGCTCCCCCTGCTAGAAGCCTCAGTGTAGTGACACCCCAGTCTCTAATTCACTAATTCTTGTCTGATCACTGCCAGGGACTACAACAAACAAACTCCTGGCATGAAATATAATGATCAAAAATAATGAATTGTGCAGATATAAAGCATTGTATCATTATGGCACAATAATGTGGAAGTAACATAAATAGAGGACATAGTTTACTCAGGATATTGTCTTACTTCATGATTCCTTTTCTTTGGACTTTTCACTAACAGTTTCTTCAAGTGTCCCTCCCTCCATTCATGTGGAGATTCCCAGCTTCAAGACAATAATGATGGCAGCATCTGAAGTAAAAGCAACATGTTTGGTCCGTACTGATTTTGATGCCAACGTGACCTGGCTGATGGATGGGACAGTCTCTACCAGTAACACAGTGAGCAGGGACACAAACAAAACTCACATCATCAGTAATGTGACAGTTTCTTTAGATCAGTGGAAACAACTGAAGCAAATAACTTGTAGAGTGGAACATGACTGCTTCTCATCCACTGAGAGGACTGTGAATGTTGCAGGTAAGACAACTATACAACATTAAAATCAGACGTCCTGTCACAGAAAATGACCTAAACAAATGTTCTGCTTTGTTTTCACTCTCTATCATCCAGAACCTGAAGTTACAGCTCCATCAGTGGAGATCAGAAGATCTCTCCCAGATTTGCTGAAGGGAAACAGTGCTGTGCTGGAGTGTGACATCACACAACTCTCCTCCACTGACCTCTACGTCACCTTCCAGGCCAACAGTGTTGATATTTCTGACAAAATGTATGTTGATCTTCCTGAAGCCCCGGGCCTTCATTCAATCAGTAGACACTTCACTGTCCCTCCAAGTCACTGGAAGAACGACACAAGTTTCACCTGCAAAGTGACTCAAGGTTTCTCCAGCAACTTTGAGTCCAACTCCACAGGCAACATTTTTGGTGAGAGAAGTTACGCTCTGCTTTCACTTTATGATTTCATGTTCCAACCATTATTCATTTGTAACAGTTTGATTTGTTGAGGATTGATGTTTCTGATTCTCTCATTTAGTGGACCCATCAGTGGAGCTCCTTCTGGTCCCCAGTGAAAAGTCAGGACCACAGAGACTATTGTGCTCTGGATGGGGCTTCAACCCTCAAATTCAATGGTTCACTAAGTCTCAGCAAAGATCTTCTTCAATGGATGACATCAGCATGGGTGCAGATGGACGTGTGTCAGTAACCAATCAACTTCAGATCCCTCAAACAGAGTGGAAAACAGGGAAGGTCTTCACTTGTGAAGTATCTGACAGGTCTCTGAACAAAAGTGTCAGGAAGGACATCAACTTCTGCTCAGGTGAGAAAAAAAAAAAAAAATCAATTTACATGCATTTAGTGCTGTACAGATAAGAACCACCACGTTTGGAGACACAACCACAGACTTAATGTACAGTCTGTACAGGCCTCCATGACAATAAGATGAAAAGGTTACATCGTCTTTACTCCGGATCTTGTCTTACTTCATGATTCTTTTTCTTTGGACTTTTCGCTAACAGTTTCTTCAAGTGTCCCTCCATCCATTCAAGTGGAGATTCCCAGCTTCAAGACAGAAATGATGGCAGCATCTGAAGTAAAAGCAACATGTTTGGTCCGTACTGCTTTTGATGCCAAAGTGACCTGGCTGATGGATGGGACAGACTCAACCAAAAACACAGTGAGCAGGGACACAAACAAAACTCACATCATCAGTAATGTGACAGTTTCTTTAGATCAGTGGAAACAACTGAAGCAAATAACTTGTAGAGTGGAACATGACTGCTTCTCATCCACTGAGAGGACTGTGAATGTTGCAGGTAAGACAACTATACAACATTAAAATCAGACGTTCTGTCACAGAAAATGACCTAAACAAATGTTCTGCTTTGTTTTCATTCCCTATCATCCAGAACCTGAAGTTACAGCTCCATCAGTGGAGATCAGGAGATCTTTCCCAGATTTGCTGAAGGGAAACAGTGCTGTGCTGGAGTGTGACATCACACAACTCTCCTCCACTGACCTCTACGTCACCTTCCAGGCCAACAGTGTTGATATTTCTGACAAACTGTATGTTGATCTTCCTGAAGCCCCGGGCCTTCATTCAATCAGTAGACACTTCACTGTCCCTCCAAGTCACTGGAAGAACGACACAAGTTTCACCTGCAAAGTGACTCAAGGTTTCTCCAGCAACTTTGAGTCCAACTCCACAGGCAACATTTTTGGTGAGAGAAGTTACACTCTGCTTTCACTTTATGATTTCATGTTCCAACCATTATTCATTTGTAACAGTTTGATTTGTTGAGGATTGATGTTTCTGATTCTCTCATTTAGTGGACCCATCAGTGGAGCTCCTTCTGGTCCCCAGCGAAGAGTCAGGACCACAGAGACTCTTGTGCTCTGGATGGGGCTTCAACCCTCAAATTCAATGGTTCACTAAGTCTCAGCAAAGATCTTCTTCAATGGATGACATCAGCATGGGTGCAGATGGACGTGTGTCAGTAACCAGTCAACTTCAGATCCCTCAAACAGAGTGGAAAACAGGGAAGGTCTTCACTTGTGAAGTATCTGACAGGTCTCTGAGCAAAAGTGTCAAGAAGGACATCAACTTCTGCTCAGGTAAAAAAAACAAAAAAACATAAAACAAATCCATAAAAATCTCAATCATCAGAATTTATTTTGGTTAAATCTAAAACCATTTTAAACAATGTATGTTCACTGGGGGACAGAAAAATACAATAATGTGCAAGTAACCCCACATGAACTCACACTCCCCATTACTATTCACTGTTGACGAGCTCCTCCTGCTGGAAGCCTCAGTATAGTAACACCCCGGTCTCTCATTCACTAATTCTTATCTGATATCTGCCAGGAACAACAGCAAACAAACTCATGGCATGAACACTGATAATCATAAATATTTGATTATGCAGGTTTAAGAAATAATACCATTATAGCACAATAATGTGGAGGTAAACATAAACACAGGACATAGTTTACTCTGGATCTTGTCTTACTTCATGATTCTTTTTCTTTCGACTTTTCACTAACAGTTTCTTCAAGTGTCCCTCCCTCCATTCATGTGGAGATTCCCAGCTTCAAGACAGTAATGATGGCAGCATCTGAAGTAAAAGCAACATGTTTGGTCCGTACTGATTTTGATGCCAACGTGACCTGGCTGATGGATGGGACAGTCTCAACCAGTAACACAGTGAGCAGGGACACAAACAAAACTCACATCATCAGTAATGTGACAGTTTCTTTAGATCAGTGGAAACAACTGAAGCAAATAACTTGTAGAGTGGAACATGACTGCTTCTCATCCACTGAGAGGACTGTGAATGTTGCAGGTAAGACAACTATACAACATTAAAATCAGACGTCCTGTCACAGAAAATGACCTAAACAAATGTTCTGCTTTGTTTTCACTCTCTATCATCCAGAACCTGAAGTTACAGCTCCATCAGTGGAGATCAGAAGATCTCTCCCAGATTTGCTGAAGGGAAACAGTGCTGTGCTGGAGTGTGACATCACACAACTCTCCTCCACTGACCTCTACGTCACCTTCCAGGCCAACAGTGTTGATATTTCTGACAAAATGTATGTTGATCTTCCTGAAGCCCCGGGCCTTCATTCAATCAGTAGACACTTCACTGTCCCTCCAAGTCACTGGAAGAACGACACAAGTTTCACCTGCAAAGTGACTCAAGGTTTCTCCAGCAACTTTGAGTCCAACTCCACAGGCAACATTTTTGGTGAGAGAAGTTACACTCTGCTTTCACTTTATGATTTCATGTTCCAACCATTATTCATTTGTAACAGTTTGATTTGTTGAGGATTGATGTTTCTGATTCTCTCATTTAGTGGACCCATCAGTGGAGCTCCTTCTGGTCCCCAGCGAAGAGTCAGGACCACAGAGACTCTTGTGCTCTGGATGGGGCTTCAACCCTCAAATTCACTGGTTCACTAAGTCTCAGCAAAGACCTTCTTCAATGGATGACATCAGCATGGGTGCAGATGGACGTGTGTCAGTAACCAGTCAACTTCAGATCCCTCAAACAGAGTGGAAAACAAGGAAGGTCTTCACTTGTGAAGTATCTGACAGGTCTCTGAGCAAAAGTGTCAAGAAGGACATCAACTTCTGCTCAGGTAAAAAAAACATAAAACAAATCCATAAAAATCTCAATCATCAGAATTTATTTTGGTTAAATCTAAAACCATTTTAAACAATGTATGTTCACTGGGGGACAGAAAAATACAATAATGTGCAAGTAACCCCACATGAACTCACACTCCCCATTACTATTCACTGTTGACGAGCTCCTCCTGCTGGAAGCCTCAGTATAGTAACACCCCGGTCTCTCATTCACTAATTCTTATCTGATATCTGCCAGGAACAACAGCAAACAAACTCATGGCATGAACACTGATAATCATAAATATTTGATTATGCAGGTTTAAGAAATAATACCATTATAGCACAATAATGTGGAGGTAAACATAAACACAGGACATAGTTTACTCTGGATCTTGTCTTACTTCATGATTCTTTTTCTTTCGACTTTTCACTAACAGTTTCTTCAAGTGTCCCTCCCTCCATTCATGTGGAGATTCCCAGCTTCAAGACAATAATGATGGCAGCATCTGAAGTAAAAGCAACATGTTTGGTCCGTACTGATTTTGATGCCAACGTGACCTGGCTGATGGATGGGACAGACTCTACCAGTAACACAGTGAGCAGGGACACAAACAAAACTCACATCATCAGTAATGTGACAGTTTCTTTAGATCAGTGGAAACAACTGAAGCAAATAACTTGTAGAGTGGAACATGACTGCTTCTCATCCACTGAGAGGACTGTGAATGTTGCAGGTAAGACAACTATACAACATTAAAATCAGACGTCCTGTCACAGAAAATGACCTAAATAAATGTTCTGCTTTGCTTTCAATCTCTATCATCCAGAACCTGAAGTTACAGCTCCATCAGTGGAGATCAGGAGATCTCTCCCAGATTTGCTGAAGGGAAACAGTGCTGTGCTGGAGTGTGACATCACACAACTCTCCTCCACTGACCTCTACGTCACCTTCCAGTCCAACAGTGTTGACATTTCTGACAAAATGTATGTTGATCTTCCTGAAGCCCCGGGCCTTCATTCAATCAGTAGACACTTCACTGTCCCTCCAAGTCACTGGAAGAACAACACAAGTTTCACCTGCAAAGTGACTCAAGGTTTCTCCAGCAACTTTGAGTCCAACTCCACAGGCAACATTTTTGGTGAGAGAAGTTACACTCTGCTTTCACTTTATGATTTCATGTTCCAACCATTATTCATTTGTAACAGTTTGATTTGTTGAGGATTGATGTTTCTGATTCTCTCATTTAGTGGACCCATCAGTGGAGCTCCTTCTGGTCCCCAGTGAAAAGTCAGGACCACAGAGACTCTTGTGCTCTGGATGGGGCTTCAACCCTCAAATTCAGTGGTTCACTAAGTCTCAGCAAAGATCTTCTTCAATGGATGACATCAGCATGGGTGCAGATGGACGTGTGTCAGTAACCAGTCAACTTCAGATCCCTCAAACAGAGTGGAAAACAGGGAAGGTCTTCATTTGTGAAGTATCTGACAGGTCTCTGAACAAAAGTGTCAGGAAGGACATCAACTTCTGCTCAGGTGAGAAAAAAACAAAAAAAAACAATTTACATGCATTTAGTGCTGTACAGATAAGAACCACCACGTTTGGAGACACAACCACAGACTTAATGTACAGTCTGTACAGGCCTCCATGACAATAAGATGAAAAGGTTACATCGTCTTTACTCCGGATCTTGTCTTACTTCATGATTCTTTTTCTTTGGACTTTTCACTAACAGTTTCTTCAAGTGTCCCTCCATCCATTCAAGTGGAGATTCCCAGCTTCAAGACAGAAATGATGGCAGCATCTGAAGTAAAAGCAACATGTTTGGTCCGTACTGCTTTTGATGCCAAAGTGACCTGGTTGATGGATGGGACAGTCTCAACCAAAAACACAGTGAGCAGGGACACAAACAAAACTCACATCATCAGTCATGTGACGGTTTCTTCAAGTCAGTGGAAACGACTGAAGCAAATAACTTGTAGAGTGGAACATGACTGCTTCTCATCCACTGAGAGGACTGTGAATGTTGCAGGTAAGACAACTATACAATATGAACATCATGAAATCAAAATCATTAATGTACTGTCTGCACAGGCTTCCATGATGATAAGCTGAAAAGGATTATGGTGCCCTGAAGAGGAGCAGAATGGTGCTTTGTACTCAAGTAACTCTATTTACATTGAATAGAGGTTTGATTCCATATTAATATTTGAATAACAATATGCAGATTTAAAGCATAATATCAAAGTAGCCTAATAAATTTAACAACGATATTTCCAAATCCTCCCTCCTTTAATGTGGAGATCCCCAGCTTGAAGACAGTAATCATGGCAGCATCAGAAACTAAACAAATTATTCACTTTGTCTTCTTTCTATGCTTCTCAAGGCCTGTATAAGTTGATGGCAGACCAAATACAACTTCACCAAAGAGTCCCCAAAGGCACAAAAAGATACCAAAGATTATTTATTTATCACTCTGGAACCCCACTGCACAACCACAATTGTTTCTGTAGTTTAAGTAACTTATATTCTCTACAGCTGATTGCCTCATGGTGTCAATCTCCTACCAGTTAAATGTATCTAATATTATATCACTGATCTGCATAGCGTTGAGGCCATTCAGTGTTTTGTCTAATTGGACAGTTACCCAGTATTAAACTGAGATCTTGATCCGGTAAAAAAAAACAAAAAAAAATCCTGCTCCTTGACCGCTGACCTCAGTGCAAATTAATGACAGTGTATTAATTTATTCTTTCTCCAGCCACAGTGAACCACAGCAAACCTTCAGCCACACTGCTCCAGGGTTCAGGTGAACTCGTGTGCCTGGCCTTTGGCTTCAGCCCTGCATCCATTGACATCACTTGGTTTCTTAATGACACCAAGGAACTGTTTGACTACTACACTAGTGAACCCCACAGAGACCCAAATGGAAAGTTCAGCATCCAAAGCCACCTTCCTCTGACCCCAGTCAACTGGTCACCTGGGGCAGTTGTCACCTGCAGGGTGACACATGTTAACAGCACCCTATCCCTCAATATATCTAAACCAGGTGCTGTTTCATCCATTGATCCACATGTTTCTTGCACATTAAAGACTGCACATATTAGGTTAACCACATATTTTACACATTTGTGACCCACTTTGGTTACTGCATTGATTATTTTATAAATATCTCTTTGTAGTCTCTCTTCCACTGTAACAGAGTTGGTGTAATAGTTGACAAATTATAATTATTGTGGGATTTTCTTTTCCTTTGATTTCACAGACATCTTGGAGGACTGTAGATTCTTGGACACCAGGCATGCTGGCGTAAACCCAGATGTGGAAACCTGGTATATGGCTTTCGCTTTCCTCCTTTTTTTCTTCATCGCCCTCATCTATGCTGTCTTGGCTACCATAATTAAGGTGAGATAAACTGCACTTGTACTAGTTTTTGTATTTTAAAGTAATCTTCCTGTGCAATATTGCATATTACTAGTATGATTTAAATAGCTGTGCTATTTGTAATATTGCCATTAATATTTTGGGGTATTTTATATAAAATGAAATTAGCACCAGATCCTGACACATTTCCTTTTGTTTTCTCCTTTTAGACTAGATGATGACGACCTCAGGACAGATCCCATTCATGACATTTAACTGACTAATGAAGTACTTCATGAATGACATTTCTTTTTTAAAATATGTATTTCTTTTATTATAATTCATGGAATTGGTGTATACTATATTCATTTTTTTAGGTTTCTGTTTGGTGTGGCATGTATGCATGTGTGTAGAACGAAAATTAAAAAAAAAAAATGAAGCTTTAAATTCTGTAATGTAATCTACAAAGTACAATTTTGACGTTGGACTCACTGGATTTTTGCATCTAGAAAAATAAAGATTCAAATATAGAAGACAGAGTTTGTCTTTTTTTCAGTGATTACAATAAGAAGTGATGACACAACTGTATTTATTCATTGGGGTTATGCTTAGTACTGCATGTCACAATACAAAGACCTGTGTATTACTTCGATTGTCCACAAGAGTGAGACAACACTCTAGGCCTACATGCAGTAGGGCACTTTCATGAGAAACAGTAGTTGTGTTGTAATTTGAAGATGCTGACAGGTCAGACCTGAACTTACTCAACTTACAGACAAGGCAAGCAAGGTACTCACGGTGTTGAACATGCAGTGCTGAAAAGAGCATACTCAGTGAGGAAAATAAAGATTCAACTTAATGTAAAGAATCTGATAGTGCTGTAGCCACTCACAAATAGATCATCTTGTTGATAGTACTACAGGCTCATTACGGATAACTCTCGACTCTATTACACCTCTGAAACAGAAGATAATTAAACAAAGGAGGTTAGTACCATGGTATAGCCAGCAGACTCGCAAATCTAAAGCAAGAGGCACGGAAATCTGAATGCAAATGGTGTGCCACTAAGCTGGAGGAGTTTCGTTTAGTCTGTCAAGATCATCTTCAAACATACAGGAAGGCTCAGGAAGTTTTTCCTCCCCACCGTCACCAAGCGCTTGCTCATGGTGGAATTGTTGGCTCTGTAAATAATATTATGAAGAGAACGGTCTAGACCTGCTCTGTATGAAAAGGGTCATGAGATAACTTTTGTTATGATATGGCACTATATAAATAAAATTGAACTGAATTGGTTCTGCTTAATTTCATTTCAATTTAGCTGATTAATGAAGTTTAATCAGCAATTTCTGGAAGAGATGCAGTGATACACATTTTCCTTGATGCTCCTTTCCTTGATTGGCAGCAATGGGATGAACAGGAAAAGCTAATTAAAGTAGCGATAGATCAAGTGAGCATATCATATATATATATATATATATATATATATATATATATATATATATATATATATACACATACATACATATATATAAACATATATATATAAACTGGAGGAGTCTCTAGTCTCGTAGTAGTCGCTATCACTGATAGGGAAAAAAAGGACACAAGTC
Organism: Nibea coibor; assembly: GCA_023373845.1. Taxonomy (NCBI): domain Eukaryota; kingdom Metazoa; phylum Chordata; class Actinopteri; family Sciaenidae; genus Nibea; species Nibea coibor. The sequence goes on from CM041727.1 coordinate 7,380,979, forward strand.
GCCGTAACTTCTGGTGCATAATAATTGAAAATATAGTAAAGTAAAGGCAAGTGAATTTATGTCTGGTTTATTATTAAATTTATGTTAATTTGCAATGTACTTTTTGTACGAAAGAGTTATTGAAATCACTGTGACAATTACTTTGACTACTGGGGGAAAGGAACAATGGTGACCGTCACATCAGGTAAGTCCAGCTTATTTTTGTTATTAAAAAAAACATTTTAGTACTTTTTGGATAGACTTTGACTTTGTTTCAGAATAAAATCCCTGATCATGTTACTAAAATATATTTTAGAATTTTTACGTTGTCACTTTTTACCTAGGGTAAAAAGTCAAACAGTGATATTCTCAGTGGGACTCACTGGTGGATATTTATGGCTTGTGTATTTTGGGTCAGTCAATAGATTTTATAACATAATGGGATTCATTAAGTGTCGAGGTAGACTTTGCACTCGACATTAGTAGACGTAGAGTTTTGATACTAACAGCTAAGTAGATTCAGCACTGTGTTACTATGCTGCTTTTGACTACTGGGGAAAGGGGACAACAGTAACTGTTTCCTCAGGTAAGAAAAGTCTTTCATGTCATACATAATCGCTCAATTTGAACAAATTTAACGTCTTTTTATCAGAATACGGCGTTTCTCAACCCAGTTAATGGATGTTTACCAACTTTACAACCTCATCAATTCAATTTGAAACCAACGGCAATGATTATTGTCAAAGTTTACCGGTTTGTATAGAGAATACCAAAACCACCACAAATAATATTATCGAATGAGGTTAGCCTTAGTGCAACAAACAACATCTAAATAATTAAGATGGAGAAACACGAAGGTCTGTTTGAATATGTTCATGTTCAACATATTAAAATACTTTCAGTGCTGTGCTTTGTTAGACAATTGACTGGTGAAAACATCTCTGTTATGTAGAATATTACTTTAATTTTTGTATTTTATTTTATTAACATATTTGTTTTTTTCCTTGTTTTAGCCACTTCAACTGGACCAACTGTGTTTCCTCTGATGCAATGTGGTTCTGGGACTGGCAACACGGTCACTCTTGGCTGTTATGCCACCGGCTTCACACCCTCCTCACTGACCTATGCATGGACCAAAGAGGGAACTTCCTTGTCAAACTCTATTCAGTACCCTCCTGTACTGAAAGACAGCCATTATACTGGCATCAGTCAAATCCAAGTGAGCAAACAGGACTGGGACGCAAGGAAGATTTTCCAATGTGCCGTGACACATGCAGCGGGAAATGGACAGGCTGTTTTCCAGAAGCCAGTGCCGCCACGTAAGTAATGATAAATATTGTCAGGGCTGGCTAAACTGAGGCAGAATTCAATATCAAACATAATAGACGAAACAGAACTGTAAATCACTACTTTTGAGAAACGTAAAAATAAACTTAAATTGCACTACAGCATTACAAACTGTTGAACTGAATATTACTGAATATACAGTTATTATATTTATATGGTAGAGCTCATGTAAATATGCAACTCAATGCTCTTTATACAATGTAGAATAAATAAATAAATAATTTGTATTTTTGTGGGTTCACTGTAAAATGCCATTAGAGGCAGACTTTATCCTGAGCTATAATAATTGGTGTTTTGAAAGCAGCATAAACACATAAAAAGAGAAGAGCATAACATAGCTGTTGCCAAATTAAATAGCATGACAACTCCTAATTAATATTTCTAGTTTTATAATTCTTAAACCAAAGGTGGAAGAAGAAGGCTGGAGCATATGTATTCAGCTTCTATTTTATTCTTCACTAATATACTGTATGCCCCCTGTGTATCTGAGAACAGGCTATTGCAATTTGTTCTGCTTTTTTCCATCTATCTGCATAATTCTATTTATGCAGATAGATGGAAACTGTATGTTGATCATTAACATTCACGTAACACTAGATCTGCGTTTGCTTGCCTGAGCAGCCAATGTATATGCAGAAGCGAGGGTTAAAGCTCTGCTGTTCAATTATGTCAGAATTTATAAGTTACCATATACAGAAACAAAAAAGTCACAGAGTTGTGTATATGTGTGTGTGTACAATAACACTGTAGCACATTGTTCACCTCTGCTTCTGCATATATACTGTAATTTATTCCCTGCTTCCGCATACATATTTTTGTGTGTTTGTGTTTGTTTTTCAGTGGTGCCTTATCAGTTGCCAACTCTTAGTGTGTCGGTCTCCTCTGATGATGAGAAAAAAGAGGCTTTCTTCTCCTGCTTTGCTAAAGATTTTTCACCCAAAGATCACAAACTGACATGGCTGAAAGATAATGAGGACATCACCGACAAAATATACGAGATCACAACACCTGTTCAGGAAAGAACGGACGCAACTGGAACTGTTTGGTACAGCGCAGCAAGCTTTCTCAGTGTATCGTCCGAGGGCTTGACTCAGACCACTCAGTTTACATGTCTGTTTGAGGGGAAAGGTGAAGGCGGCATTAAAACATCCGTGAATGAATCAGTGACCTACCTTTGTCCATGTGAGTGAAAAAACCTTTTCTTGAAATAATTTATTTGTAAGTTAAATTTCAACTCCCATGGTTTTGCGGTAATTTCTGTTCATTTATTCTTCTTGCAGGTCCTTTTGGAGCAGAAGCAGATATAACTATCATTGGCCCTACAAATGAGGACATGTTTATGACCAGAAAAGGAAAGACAGTATGTCAAGTCAAGGAAAACACGCCATCTGTTTCAAAGATTTGGTGGGAGGACGATTACGGAAACAAATTGGTTGAGTCAAAGTCCACCGATCATGGAAAAAAAACAATGAGTCTTGCACTTGACATCACATATGATGAATGGAACCAGGGGATCAAGCGCTTCTGTGTTGTTGAACACTCAGAGTGTCTTGAGCCAGTCAAAAAACTCTATGAAAGGAGTATTGGTAAGAAAACTATCCAGCTGCTAAAAGTGTGTTTAATTCCTTTTGTCATGTCATCATACAGTGTTATTGCTAAGTGTATTTTGTAGCAGATCTTTCCTTCGGTGCTATAGGTAGGCTGCAGTTTTATCTAATTGTTCTGTCATGCTTGCAGGAGGACAGACTCAGCGTCCTTCAGTGTTTATGATGCCTCCAGTAGAACACACTAGAAAAGAAATGGTGACCCTGACTTGCTTTGTGAAAGACTTCTTCCCTCAGGACGTTTATGTGTCTTGGCTTGTTGATGATGAGGAAGTAGATTCAACTTATGAGTTCCATACCACAAACCCTGTCCAAAGCTACGGATCCTATTCTGCTTATAGCCAGTTATTACTCACCCTTGAGCAGTGGAAAAGGAACGATGTGGTGTATAGCTGTGTAGTTCACCATGAGTCTGTGGCTAACACAACTAAAGCTATTGTCAGGTCTATTGGATACAGAACATATGAGAAAAACACCAACCTGGTCAACCTCAACATGAACGTCCCTGAAACGTGCAAGCCCCAGTAGATGTTTCTTGTGTTGTTGTGTCTTCTGCTGTTTGATGTTTAATGTTTGTTGCTTGTGATATGACATTGTTTGTCTTTTTCATGCAGATTTAAAATCAAAATAAAAAAAAGCACTTTGCAATTCTGTTGATGTATGTCGCATGCAGTTCATGTCTTTATTTAACCAGTATTTTGAGCTACACGTTTTTCGTGTGTGTACGTTTTAAGTGTACTGTCACTGACATAACAACATGTCAAACATCATATTGTATTTACTAACACAAGGCCACCACCACACTAACTTTAGACAAAAATGAATTAATTATATGTGTTATTTTTTATGTGTAGTGCATCAACATTGTCTGTGTGACTTGTCTTTGTGTACATGTGTTTCCTCTACTGGGTCTTGCACCCCCAACTCAGATGATTGTTTAAGGTCTAACTCCGGTACCGTGGGCTCTCAGTCAAATGATGAAAATACTTTTTCACAAGCCAAGTCATGCGTGCCACACTAATAACGGAGTCTTTCAAAAGCAATTCAGGATCATAGTAGGATTCATTGTTTTATATTCATCAATGTTTTAAAAGGAAGCACAAATCTATTATGTCTTATGACTTGCTCATAACAATTTAATAACCAAGACATATACCACTACTGTTTCATTTTATTTATTTATATTTCAGTTGACTCACTGACTAACTTGTAGATTTTTACGCTTTTTCATTCTCAAAAAAGGATAAAAGGGAAAAGGATATAAATAGAATTTGGTCATTGTCTCATGAGGTATTGTTCAAATATGGGAGACGGTCATCCCAAATATTAATTGACTAATTACTGTACACTACATCCAGAGTTCCTGATTGTAACTAACTACCTATCAAACAATACCATGGAGACAGAAGACGATAACATGGGACACACCGCCCTCACCTTCATCCTTCTCTTCCTCATCACTCTGCTGTTCACCATTGGCACCACTGCTGTCAAGGTAATAATGAGTTTATATATTGGAGACTTTTCATTTTATTTCATCAAACTATATTTTTCAGTTGTGGCTGTTATTGTTTGTTCAGTCTTATTTTAAAATATTTTCAAAGTTAATGAAGAATTATTTATCAAATATTAATAGCAAACTGGAACACAACTTAGTTGTAACATTTTGTCTAATATTTATTTTGCTAATAATCAGAAAATTCCTCACTTGACAATAATGAAGCTGATCTCACTTTAAAAAGATATCGCCTTGGAAATCCAAAAGTAATATAACTATAAAGGACATACTTACAAAGAGGTCAGGCCAGCATTCAGCATTCAGTACTCATGTGTACTATTAAATTTTATAATACAGCAATGTGGTCACTGTAATGTGAATACGTCGGTCATATATTAGCAATGTAATCATATGATTGTTTCGGCGCAGTATTACTAATCTATTATTTTTTGTTTGTTTGTTTGTTTTTTGTCTTTATCTTTCAGATTAAATGAAATAAGGTGAACTTCCTGTAAAGAAAAAAGAATCCTGCTCCTCGACTGTGTCTTTTTTCTGTAAAAAAAAAAAAAAAAAACTTTTACATGTTTTCTCATAAACTCATTGTATCATGTAAGTACTCAGAAATGTCCTTTTTTCATTTTAATTTGAGAGTTTTGTGTCTTTTTGAAAATAAATGTTTAACTGGATTTAAATATTTTTTCTCCCTTCCATTATTTTGAAATGATGAAACATTTCACCCACACAATTTAATTCATAATGCAAAGTGCACTATTTTTTTTTCCATTTTTGAAATTATATTTATACATATTGTGTAATATACAGTTATGTTCATCACCTCATCAGCAACTGGAATCAACAGCCCATGTTAAACTCAATATGTGAAGAGATTTTACAGTCTGTTAGTTCTGGAGTCTATTAATAATAGAGAACTAGAACTAAAACTTTAAGCAAAGTCATGAGAAGCCATGTAAATGTAGTCCATGCGATAACATATGTAAACAGATATGCAAATGTGTACTCTGTTTCTCTTACTGGCATAACCACACCTCACACCTGGCGTCTGTGATGCGCCGTTGCTCTTAGCATTGTTTCACTTCTGTCTTTTGGTACTTTTTTGGGACGTGGGTGTTACTCAATGCTTCCGTGAACTGGCAAAGGGACAACCGACCTCTAAACATTGTGCAAATCCAAAGGAAACTGCAGAGTATGGATGGAGTGGAGAAAACCTTTAGTCTAAGCAGTGAGACTGAGCCAAATATGAAAGAGTGGGCAGATGGCTCAAGTTTTAAATGCAAGTGCAATCACAACAACCTTGAATTTATGAAAACAATAAGTATTTGTCAATGTAAGTATGTGCAACCAATGCCACAATATGAAATTAACAATATATACATACATACATATACATATAACATTACAATCAGACATCTTGTCACTGAAAATGTCCTAAAAAATATGTTCTACTTTGCTTTCACTCTCTATCATTCAGAACCTGAAGTTACAGCTCCATCAGTGGAGATCAGGAGATCTCTCCCAGATTTGCTGAAGGGAAACAGTGCTGTGCTGGAGTGTGACATCACACAACTCTCCTCCACTGACCTCTACATCACCTTCCAGGCCAACAGTGTTGATATTTCTGACAAACTGTATGTTGATCTGTTTGAGTCCAACTCCACAGGCAACATTTTTGGTGAGAGAAGTTATGCTCGGCTTTCACTTCATGATTTCATGTTGATGTTTCTGATTCTCTCATTTAGTGGACCCATCAGTGGAGCTCCTTCTGGTCCCCAGTGAAGAGTCAGGACTACAGAGACTCTTGTGCTCTGGATGGGGCTTCAACCCTCAAATTCACTGGTTCACTAAGTCTCAGCAAAGATCTTCTTCAGTGGATGACATCAGCATGGGTGCAGATGGACTTGTGTCAGTAACCAGTCAACTTCAGATCCCCCTGTTTTCCACTCTGTTTGAGGGATCTGAAGTTGACTGGTTACTGACACACGTCCATCTGCACCCATGCTGATGTCAGCCATTGAAGAAGGTCTTCACTTGTGAAGTATCTGACAGGTCTCTGAGCAAAAGTGTCAAGAAGGACGTCAGCCTCTGCTCAGGTAGAAAAAAAAACATAAAACAAATCCATAAAACTTTTAATCCTAAGAATTCATTTTGGTTAAATCTAAAACCATATTAAACAACATACGTTAACTTGGGGACAAAAAAATACAATAATGTGCAAGTAACCCCACATGAACTCACACTCCCCATTACTATTCACAGTTGACGAGCTCCCCCTGCTGGAAGCCTCAGTATAGTAACACCCCGGTCTCTCATTCACTAATTCTTGTCTGATATCTGCCAGGAACAACAGCAAACAAACTCATGGCATGAACACTGATAATCATAAATATTTAATTATGCAGGTTTAAAGTATAATATCATTATAGCACAATAATGTGGAGGTAAACATAAAGATATGATTTAAATAGCTGTGCTATTTGTAATATTGCCATTAATATTTTGGGGTATTTTATATAAAATGAAATTAGCACCAGATCCTGACACATTTCCTTTTGTTTTCTCCTTTTAGACTAGATGATGACGACCTCAGGACAGATCCCATTCATGACATTTAACTGACTAATGAAGTACTTCATGAATGACATTTCTTTTTTAAAATATGTATTTCTTTCATTATAATTCATCGAATTGGTGTATACTATATTATTTTTTTAGGTTATTATTTGGTGTGGCATGTATGCATGTGTGTAGAACGAAAATAAAAAAATGAAGCTTTAAATTCCGTAATGTAATCTACAAAGTACAAATATTTGGTCGTTGGACTCACTGGATTTTTGCATCTAGAAAAATAAAGATTCAAATATGGAAGACAGAGTTTGTCTTTTTTTCAGTGATTACAATAAGAAGTGATGACACAACTGTATTTATTCATTGGGGTTATGCTTAGTACTGCATGTCACAATACAAAGACCTGTGTATTACTTTGATTGTCCACAAGAGTGAGACAGAGGTACAGAGGTACATACAAGGGAAACAGTGCTGTGCTGGAGTGCGACATCACACATCTCTCCTCCACTGACCTCTACGTCACCTTCCAGGCCAACAGTGTTGATATTTCTGACAAACTGTAAACAAAGGAGGTTAGCACCATGGTATAGCCAGCAGACTCGCAAATGGTGTGCCACTAAACTGGAGGAGTCTCGTTTAATCTGTCAAGATCATCTTCAAACATACAGGAAGGCTCAGGAAGTTTTTCCTCCCCACCGTCACCAAGCGCTTGCTCATGGTGGAATTGTTGGCTCTCTGTAAATAATATTATGAAGAGAACGGTCTAGACCTGCTCTGTATGAAAAGTGTCATGAGATAACGTTTGTTATGATATGGCACTATATAAATAAAAATGGAACTGAATTGGTCCAGCTTAATTTCATTTTAGTTTAAGTTTAATCAGCAATTTCTGTGCAATTACTGTGTTTTCTGGTACATACGCAGTGACACACATGTTCCTTGATGTTCCCATCGTGAAGCAAATTGGCACCAATGGCATGAACATGAACAGCTGATTAAAGTAGCGATAGATCAAGTGACCATATCATCAACAACAACACTTTTGGCTTCCTACACAAGATTTGCATGCAGGTTAATTGGTGACTTGTCACATGAAGAGGAAGTGACCCTCAGCAAACACACTTAATCTTATGTAACCCAGACGACAGGAAATAAATATCTCAAGGGAAGTGGTTCATAAATAGTGCAGTGGTAATTAATTTGTTAGTGAAACATGTTTACTTTTCTTGGTGTAAACAATATTTGTATTAGAAACAGATTGAAATATATCACTTTATCACTGATAGCGACTTTGACTACTGGGGAAAAGGAACAATGGTGACCGTCACATCAGGTAAAATAAGATTCTTTAATCTTCATATTGAAAATGTGATAATTGAGCTGTTTATTATAATATATTTCAACCTTAGTGACAGCATCTTTAAGGTGCTAGTTTTTGTATGTTGGTTGTCTTGACATGTTACACTGTGACTACGATTCTTTTGACCTCTGGGGAAAAGGCACAATGGTTACCGTCACATCAGGTAAGTCCAACTTAATTTGTTGTTTCTAATGTGTACATTTAGATTTTAAAAACATTTTAGCACTTTTTGAGAATTACAATTGGGACTCAGGTCATTCATTTCTTGGAAAGAAGAAAAATGTGTTAAAACTAATGGACTTTGTTTAAAGTTTGGGCGGGGGAATCATTTTAGGCTCAATCTTCTAAATCGTTCTTTGCAAAAGCCAATAAAAATGTGTCTGAAGTTAGATCGGCATAAAATAACCAACCATGGGAAGCGTAAATATCTGGGAACAGGTTTTTGTATGCACTGGTTTATAATTTGTTGAACTGTGACTATGCTTTTGACCTCTGGGGAAAAGGCACAATGGTTACAGTTACATCGGGTAAGTCCATCTTATTTTGTTGTTTCTAATGTGTACATTTAGATTTTAAAAACATTTTAGTACTTTTTGAGAATTACAGTTGGGACTCAGGTCATTCATTTCTTGGATACCGTAAGAAAATTTGTTAAAACTAATAGACTTTGTTTAATGTTTGGGCGGGGGAATCATTTTAGGCTCCATCTTCTAAATCGTTCTTTGTAAAAGCCAATAAAAATGTGTCTGAAGTTAGATCGGCATAAAATAACCAACCATGGGAAGCATAAATATCTGGGAACAGGTTTTTGTATGCACTGGTTTATAATTTGTTGAACTGTGACTATGCTTTTGACCTCTGGGGAAAAGGCACAATGGTCACCGTCACCTCAGGTATGTAATTTTAATGTTTCTGATCAGAGAATAAAATTCCTGATCATGTTACTAAAATATATTTTAGAATTTTTATGTTGTCACAACTGTTGAACAGTGATGAGACAGCCGACAGTATTTTTTCGCCCGACCAAAAAGTCTCGAATAGTTTCAAAATTAGAAGGGAAGTTTAGTTTTAACAGGTGAGTATTTGAAATAGATTTTAACTGGCACCAAAACCAAACTGTATGACATGAAGTAACGGGATATCATGGCAATGAGTTTTTGTGAGAAGGGTGAATTGACTTTCTTAACTGTGATAACTGGGCTTTCGACTACTGGGGAAAAGGCACTATGGTGACGGTGTCATCAGGTAAGATTTGTCCTGTTTGAAATGTACAATGGAAGAGGTCATTTGAAGTTTTACTGTAACTTCTCATCGTGTCAAATGTCACTTCAAAAGTAAAGTGTTTTAATACAGTACGTAGGGTAAAAAGTCAAACAGTGATATTCTCAGTGGGACTCACTGGTGGATATTTATGGCTTGTGTATTTTGGGTCATTAAATAGATTTTATAACATAATGGGATTCATTAAGTGTCGAGGTAGACTTTGCACTCGACATTAGTAGACGTAGAGTTTTGATACTAACAGCTAAGTAGATTCAGCACTGTGTTACTATGCTGCTTTTGACTACTGGGGAAAGGGGACAACAGTAACTGTTTCCTCAGGTAAGAAAAGTCTTTCATGTCATACATAATGGCTCAATTTGAACAAATTTAACGTCTTTTTATCAGAATACAACGTTTCTCAACCCAGTTAATGGATGTTTACCAACTTTACAACCTCATCAATTCAATTTGAAACCAACGGCAATGATTATTGTCAAAGTTTACCGGTTTGTATAGAGAATACCAAAACCACCACAAATAATATTATCGAATGAGGTTAGCCTTAGTGCAACAAACAACATCTAAATAATTAAGATGGAGAAACACGAAGGTCTGTTTGAATATGTTCATGTTCAACATGTTAAAATACTTTCAGTGCTGTGCTTTTTAAACAATTCAGCATCTCAAGTGACTGGTTGAAAACATTTCTGAAAGTAGAATTTTCTTTTAAGTTTGGTATTTTATTAACACATTTGTTTTTCCTTTTTTTAGCCACTCCAACTGGACCAACTGTGTTTCCTCTGAGGGAATGTGATTCTGGCACTGGCGACACAATCTCTTTTGTCTGTTTTGCCACCGGCTTCACACCCCCCTCACTGACCTATGAATGGACCAAAAATGGGAATAAATTTACACCCTCTACTGATTACCCTCCTGTACAGAACGGCAGCCTTTATAGTGGAATGAGTCAAATCCAAGTGAGCAAACAGGACACAGGGAAGATTTTCCAATGTGTGGTGAAACATCCAGTAAAAAATGCATTCTGTATTTTTGAGCCCAGTAAGACTCCAGGTAAGACAAATTCGAAGTAATATTTTAATATCTTTCTAGTAGTTTCTTTGAAAACCAGTTGTTGATAAATTTTATAATATTTTATAATGATTTAACATGTTTGCAGTTTTTTAATTAAATATATTAATTATATAAAAAGGTACTGTGGTAATGATGACAACTGATAATGATAAAGAAAAATGTTAGGGCTGGTTATTGCCAGTAAACTGAGGTAGAATTCAATATCAAACCGAATAATTAAAGAAATGTTTACAGTGCAGTAAACAATGTAATAAAGGCCACTTCTAGCCACTACTTTTGAGAAGTAAGTATAACATAATCTTTAATTGTATATATATATATATATATATATATATATATATATATATATGCTCTGTTTCTATATATATTTTTGTGTGTGTGTGTGTGTGTTTGTTTGTTTTTTCAGAGCCGCTATATCAGTTGCCAACTCTTAGTGTGTTGGGCTCCTCCTCTGATGATGAGAAAAGCGAAGCTTCCTTCTCCTGCTTTGCTAAAGATTTTTCACCAAAAGATCACAAACTGACATGGCTGAAAGATGATGAGGACATCACCGACAAAATATACGAGATCACAACACCTGTTCAGGAAAGAACAGACGATAGGGGAACAACTCTTTACAACGCAGCAAGTTTTCTCAGTGTACCCTCCAATGGCTTGAGCCAGGGCACTCGGTTTACATGTCTGTTTGAGGGGAAAGGTGAAGGTGGCATTAAAACATATGTGAATGAATCTGTGATCTACGATCCGAAATGTCCAAGTGAGTAAAAAATCTTTTCTTGAAATGGTTTTGCAGTCATTTTGGTTGAATAATTGTTCATTATTTATTTATACAGTGATACGTGCTGGAGGAGATGCGGACATAACTATCATCGGCCCTACAAATGAGGACATGTTTATGAAAATGAAAGGACAGATAGTATGTCAAGTCCAGGAAAACATGCCATCTGTTAGGAGTGTTTTGTGGCAGGATGAGAATGGACACACCTTGGTTGAGTCAAAGTCCACCGATAATGGAAAAAAAGTAATACATCTTTCACTTGACATCACATATGATGAATGGAACCAGGGGATCAAGCGCTTCTGTGTTGTTGAACACTCAGATTGGCTTGAGCCAGTCAAGAAACTCTATGAAAGGAGTATTGGTAAGAAAACTATCCAGCTGCTAAAAGTGTGTTTAATTCCTTTTGTCATGTCATCATACAGTGTTATTGCTAAGTGTATTTTGTAGCAGATCTTTCCTTCGGTGCTATAGGTAGGCTGCAGTTTTATCTAATTGTTCTGTCATGCTTGCAGGAGGACAGACTCAGCGTCCTTCAGTGTTTATGATGCCTCCAGTAGAACACACTAGAAAAGAAATGGTGACCCTGACTTGCTTTGTGAAAGACTTCTTCCCTCGGGACTTTTATGTGTCTTGGCTTGTTGATGATGAGGAAGTAGATTCAACTTATGAGTTCCATACCACAAACCCTGTCCAAAGCTACGGATCCTATTCTGCTTATAGCCAGTTATTACTCACCCTTGAGCAGTGGAAAAGGAACGATGTGGTGTATAGCTGTGTAGTTCACCATGAGTCTGTGGCTAACACAACTAAAGCTATTGTCAGGTCTATTGGATACAGAACATATGAGAAAAACACCAACCTGGTCAATCTCAACATGAACGTCCCTGAAACGTGCAAGCCCCAGTAGATGTTTCTTGTGTTGTTGTGTCTTCTGCTGTTTGATGTTTAATGTTTGTTGCTTGTGATATGACATTGTTTGTCTTTTTCATGCAGATTTAAAATCAAAATAAAAAAAAAGCACTTTGCAATTCTGTTGATGTATGTCGCATGCAGTTCATGTCTTTATTTAACCAGTATTTTGAGCTACACGTTTTTCGTGTGTGTACGTTTTAAGTGTACTGTCACTGACATAACAACATGTCAAACATCATATTGTATTTACTAACACAAGGCCACCGCCACACTAACTTTAGACAAAAATGAATTAATTATATGTGTTATTTTTTATGTGTAGTGCATCAACATTGTCTGTGTGACTTGTCTTTGTGTACATGTGTTTCCTCTACTGGGTCTTGCACCCCCAACTCAGATGATTGTTTAAGGTCTAACTCCGGTACCGTGGGCTCTCAGTCAAATGATGAAAATACTTTTTCACAAGCCAAGTCATGTGGCCACACTAATAACGGAGTCTTTCAAAAGCAATTCAGGATCATAGTAGGATTCATTGTTTTATATTCATCAATGTTTTAAAAGGAAGCACAAATCTATTATGCCTTATGACATACTCATAACAATTCAATAACTAAGACATATACCACTACTGTTTTGTTTTTGTTTTTTGTGGTCATTTATTTATACTTCGATTGATTCACTGACTTACTGTTTACGCTTTTTATTTCTAAAAAAAAAGGATATGAATAGAATTTGGTCATTGTCTCGTGAGGTATTCGATTCAAATCTGAAAGTGAGTTGTCCCAAATATTAACTGACTAATTACTGTACACTACATCCAGAGTTCGTGATTGTGACTAACTATCAGTGGAACAATACCATGGGGACAGAAGACGATAACATGAAAGACACCGCACTTGCCTTCATCATTCTCTTCCTCACCACTTTGCTGTTCACCATTGGAACCATTGCTGTCAAGGTAATAATAAGTTTATATATTAGAGTGTGTGCACGAAAAAAAAAACAGAAAAAGGCAACTGAGTAAATCGTGTTTGTCTGACCAACAACTAAAATGACCTTTACACACAGCATCACTATCTTTTTACGTGTTCCTTTTTATACTCTAATATACGTTTAATGTTATCACTACTACTACTTACTGATTCTAAAAGTGGTTGCAACAAAAGCACAGCTGTTATTATATATATAGCAATCATTGTTATGCATGTGGAAGCAAACGCATTTGTGAAATTCACTGCTTTGATGACTTAAAAAGATCTTTGCAAGAGCATGAAGAGTTTTACAGAAATACCAATCTGTTTTAAATCTATTTTTTGTCGAATCAACTCTACAGCAGTGTAGTCATCAGTGTAGTGATGTGCATAGATCGGTCAAATAATACATTAGCAATGTAATCATACAATTTGATCATTTTGGTTTAATATTACTAATCTTTTTTTTTTAATCTTTTCAGATTAAATGAAATGATGTTTACATGTTTTCTCATAAACTCATTGTATCCTGTAAGTACTCACAAATGTCCCTTTTTCATTTGAATTCGAGTTTTGTATCTTTTTGAAAATAAATGTTTAAATGGATTTAATTTTTTTGTCTCTTTCCTTATTTTGAAATTGTTCATTTTCACCTATTTTAACACCTAATTCAATTCGTAGTGCTCAGAAGTGCACTGTTATTTTTTTAGATTTTAAAATTATATTAATATATATTGTGTAACATGCTGTTATGTTCATCACTTCATCAGCACCTGGAATCAACAGCCCATGTTAAACTCAATATGTAAAGAGATTTTAGTCTCTACATGTAGTCCATGTGATAACATATGCAAACTGATACGAGATATTTAAATGTGTACTCTGTTTCTCTTCTCACACCTCACACCTGGTGTCTGTGATGCACCGTTGCTCTTAGCATTTTTTCACTTCTGTCTTTTGGTACTTTTTTTGGGATGTGGGTGTTACTAAATGCTTCGGCTTGCTGCTAGCCCTGATCGCTCTGTATAACAGACTTTCAGGCCTGTCAGACTGATCTGCACCCTAAGTGGCTTCTTTCTAGACAAACTAAGTGTGAACTGGCAAAGGGACAACCGACCTCTAAACACTGTGCAATCCAAAGGAAGATGCATGAGCATGGATGGAGTGGCATTGTGATGATTTATTTCAAAATAATAAAACAAAAAAAAGAAAATCATGGCTGCTGCTGCCTCCTTTGTCCTGGTAAAAAAAAAAAAAAAAAACACAGGCCCACCCAGGTGCATGCTGGTACTCAAGGTACCTACCTACCCAAATAACCTCACGTGCAGTGTGGTCCATTTACCAAAAAATAAATATGGTAGATACTTTTTTATATATATCTGCTTACACTGTTGTAAGGCTAAAGTGAAAGGAAACATTGGCCTACTCTGCCATCAGGCACAAAAAAAGCAACATTAGGCATTTAGTGCTGTACAGATAACAAACACCAGGTTTGGAGACCCAACCACACACTTAATGTACAGTCTGTACAGGCCTCCATGACAATAAGATGAAAAAGGTTAGAGTGCTCTGTAGAGGAGCAGAATGGTGCTTCTCAGTCATTTTGTAATAATGCGTGACCCCTTTTACATTGAATAGAAAGTTGATTCCATATTAATATTGGGATAAAATTATGCGTTTTTAAGCATCATATAAATATGACCAAATAATGTGGAAGTAACCTCACGTGAACTCAATCTTCATTACTCTTCATGGCTCACACACTCCCTCTGCTGGAAGCCTCGGTATAGTGACACCCCAGTCTCTCATTCACCAGTTCCTGATCACTGCCAGACACTACAACAAACAAACTCGTGGCATGAACTTCAATAATCAAAAATATTAAATTATGCAGGTTTAAAATATAATATCATTATAGCACAATAATGTGGAAGTAAACATAAAACAGAACGTAGTTTACTCAGGAGCTTGCAGTTACAGCTCCATCAGTGGAGATCAAGACACAGACAAAAGATTCAAGTTTCACCTGCAAAGTGAATCAAGGAGTCTCCAGCAGCTTCAAACTCTATGGGCAATATTTTTGGTGAGGCTTATACTATTTCACCCACTAATGATTTACTATTTCAACCATTATTAATTTGTAATTGATTGATTTATTTGTGCAATGTTTCACCTCTCATTTAGTGGACCCATCAGTGGAGCTCCTTCTGGTCCCCAGTGAAGAGTCAGGACCACAGAGACTCTTGTGCTCTGGATGGCTTCAGAAAAACACCTAAATGCAGGCAGGTGTGGATACACAAGGACTAACTTTAATAATAAAACAAAACGGTGACAGAACACATAACAGCACAGGAGCAGGATACAAACTGAAGGACACAAAACCAGGCTAACTAAAAAGCGGCTGGAAAACCAAGCATGAGAACACAGAAACCAACAAACCAAGAACACAAGACGCAAGAAACCAAGAAGAACGGAACACAGGAAATGAATGAACAGGACTAACCAGACAGAGGTGAAACAAATCAGGGGGAGGTGCAAAATCAAAAAAGGAAACAAGACAGGAAGTGAGACAGACAGGGTGCAACTACAAAATAAAACAGGAAACAGAGAAACAAATTAAAAATGTTAATATGTATATAAGTAATATATATAAAGCAGGTGCTGTTTCATCCATTGATCCACATCTTTCTCGCACAAGATTGCACATATTAGGTTAACCACATATTTCACACATTTGTGACCTAGTTTGGTTACTGCATTGTTTATTTTATTAATATCTCTTTGCAGTCTCTCTTCCACAGTAACAGAGTAATTATTTAGTTTTTTTCTTTGATTTCACAGATCATGAAGATTCAAATATAGAAGACAGAGTTTGTCTTTTTTTTCAGTGATTACAATAAGAAGTGATGACACAGCAGTATTTCTTCATTGGGGGTATGCTTAGTACTGCATGTCACAATACAAAGACCTGTGTATTACTTCGATTGTCCACAAGAGTGAGACAACGCTCTAGGCCTACATGCAGTAGGGCACTTTCATGAGAAACAGTAGTTGTGTTGTAATTTGAAGATGCTGACAGGTCAGACCTGAACTTGCTCAGTGGTATGATACAGAGGTACATTCATGTGAAAGTACAGACTGTTTTTGTATCGCTTCTCTTTTTCCATGCATACACATGCACACACAGAGCAGCTGTAAATGTGAGCATACTCTGTCTTTGAGTTAGAGCTGCATGTTTGTGTCTGCATTTGTGTACCTTGTGGGATTAAAGGAATTCACATCTGGGAGGGATGACACTGAGCACATCAAGGCTTACTATTGGCTACCTCTGGAGTGATCTGGCACTGTGTGTGCCCTGATTGGCCAGGGACCCCATGGCAGCCAGCCCAAATCTGTGACGCTGTTGCTGGGATGGAGTCACAGCATGCTGCTGCCAGTCAAGTGCCAAGGGACTGGCAACAGGGAAGCAGGGCACCATGCCCAGCAGGCTGCCTGAGATCGTCTCCCAGTGTAACACCCCCATACCCTCCGATATTCTGATGCCAAGCCCCACTCCCTCCGGGTCCTTGTTTGACCCCTTCAGTCAATGTAAACCTTGGAAAAGTAACAACCAAACATCCTTGCATATACAGGACAACTATTCTCTCTCTATGACTACTGTTGATGCACCACTCTGAGCAAGGTACTCTGCCTATTGGCCAACTGTAGGGGGCTGTGGTTGTACTGAACACCTCACAGTGTTGAACGTGCAGTGCTGAAAAGAGCATACTCAGTGAAGAAAAGATTCAGCTGAACTTAACTTAATAGTTAAGTTTAAACTGTCTGTTAAACATTCAGACTTTTTAAACCTTTTATACATGATCAGCATTGTCTGCATGCCAACTTAAGTGTTCTCTCTTACTCACTCTGCATGTAGTTCACTACATGATCAGCAGGGCAATGATCAGACTGAGGAATGTTTTTTTTTTTTACTCAAACTTTTTATTGTATTATCTTTATAATTATCTCTAATCTTCTGAAAAAGGTGAACCTAATCTAGAGGCAATTAAATCAATCAAACTACATAATTAAAGGAAGGAGAGCGTACTTTAAGTACTTTCTTGGTCTATCTCACTTGGAACAGACAGCATAAACATTAAATCAAGGTATGGCAGGCCATGAAACACCACTGATAAGCAACATAATCCATAAGCCCAGAGTCCAGTCATACCAACCATGTTATGCTACTTACGTATGCACACTACACTAATGTTCTGTTTATTCTGCATAAGTTGCCATCATATTATTTGTAACACATGTTCAGAGGTCCTACAGTATAAGATCTGTATAAGAAAAGGCAGTAGTACAGAACACGGGCATTGCCTTGGCATCTGACCTCAAGGACATATCAAAACGATCTCTGGGGGGAAATCTGACAAGTGTGTTAAGAGCTGTATGACCAACATGACCCAAATAAAAGACATGAAATGAAATATTTCAAATTCCAAATAAGGTCATACATTTTGTGCTTTTCCACCACATACAAACATTTTTTCAAAGAGTAAATCGCAACACAAACTTGTGCTGGCAGCTGACAAATAATATTTGTATGATACTTTGGTGTCATCACTGTCTACATATTAGCAAGCAAAGTATAGCTCATGAAGGCTTGTCCAGATAGCAAATTATATTTAGATATTCAAATAGTGCTCCATAAAAATAGTGAAATCACATGTTTTTACAAAAGTCACATTTCAGATTATAATGCATGTGTTTTAGTTATAAACACTTCCAGCAGGTGGCAACATTCCATTAATCAAATTGCCCTACAATGCAATGTCACATTCTTTTGCACATTTTGATACATCACAGAAATGGACAAGTGCAAATAATAAATTTATTGAAGGCTGAATTCCATGGAGCTGTTTCAGTATAAGGGTCCTGGTATTTTGCACGCTGGTCCACTGTTACACTATCACGGCTCCCTGTGATATTTGAATAAATCAAGCTAATCATATTAGTAATACTTCTACTTATAATGTACAATTTATAATTTATTAAGTCAGATTTTATTCTGTGTTTGTTGTAATGTCATGCCACAAAATTGTGATAAAAGGATTATACTAAATTGGTCTTCTGTATCACACCTATTTTATTTATTTCATGCCCTTGTAACTAAAAAAGCAAAACAAAAAAACAGCAGCTTCATGTATTGAAACATAGAATCCAATAAAATATGATATTATAATACATAATAGTACTGCAAAAACAACATCATTCTAAGGGATAAAACAGTGTCTCTAGAATAGCCACAGTCATTTCTGGGCAGGTGTATCAAGCAAATGTGTGACTGGACTTGTGAAAAAAACAACAACTGAGTTGTAATCTTATTTCACCATAAACACAGCTTTCCTTGAAAACAGAGAAAATCACATGATTTTGAAGTTGTAGGTTAAATAAACTACTTTGTAATACAGTGCTAAAGTTTTTAATATTCATAAGCTATAAGAATCATTGTGTAAAGTAAATGATATTCTGTCTATGCTGGGAAACAGGGACAAGAAAGATTAATTAAAATTGTATGTTATGTAATGTAATATTACACCTGGTATTTCATTCCAATACCATATTATTGTTATTATTAACACCTGCTCTTTTCCTATTATGACAAGTCAAAATGTCTGCTGTTAAATGGATAAAAATGCTTACTGACTAAGCATCAGTTGCGACTTCTAAAAACCACTGGCTCCATCAGCGACAACTTTGATATGACAGAAATAAAGTGATCAATACTTAACTATTTATTTTTAATTTGCTGTAACTTTGCTGTCAAATTGTTTTTTTAGCGCTTGGTGGTTGCTTTTCCTTCACTATGTGGTCCAGCTCATCCCAAACAATCTGTTTGGGTGATTGTGGAAGCCAGGTCATCTGATGCAGCACTACATCGCTCTCGTTCTTGATCAAATGGGCCTTAACATAGGCTGGAGGTGTGTTTTCATCCTGGGGCTGAATCAGTTTGTTAAACTAGTGAACGTAAAGCATGAAACACTGTACATACTAAATCAGTGCATAAATCACCTTGGTAGTGAAGAAATAGTAATAGAATAATAGATGCAGTCTATGTGTAAACACTCATAGACTGCGTATACATATACATTTAGTACAAAAAAAGTTATAAAAGTGATATCAAGTGATAAAAACACTTAAACATCAATTTTGACTTCATGGGCACTTTAACAGCTTAGTTGTGGTTGGGGTTAGCACCCTAGATAGCACTTTATCAAGTTTTACCCACTGGAAGGACACCCTGGAGGGCACTTTATTGTGTTTTATCTACTATAGAGTCAACCAGTGCAGTACGAAGTATAGACGCACACAATGGCTGTTATTGCATTCACATCAAGTCCTAGAATGCTGCCTGGTGGAGCAGAAGTCTAGCCAGGATTTGAAAGGCCCTAACATGCTTTGCTTACAGCCAAATCACAGGTGCGTGTATAGGTATTATAGGTGTCACGGCACATTTTGTGCATAAGATTCCTCTTGTTTACAGCCAACAGGGGCGCGGCTTTATTTCTACTTTATATATGCGAGCCCAGTTCACTAAAGTTAAATAAGTACACACGCATAAACACACACGCACACGACCTACTTTTCCCAATTCTATCGCTCATATGCGGGGAGAGAGAGAGAGGGGAGAGAGTGGGAGACGGTTTCTCCTTGCAGGCTGCTGTTGCTGTGCCAATGCGCAAACAGTGCACGCCGTGGGATAGGTCTCCCCAAATTGAGGCTGCGCTCGAAACGATCATGCGATTGAATGACGAACGCGTCATGCTTGTCTTCCTCCTCTTCTGTTCTGTGCGATCAGTGGCTCTGTGTTCCGCAATCCCTTGGGATACTGTACCGCCCTCGATGGCTCTGCTATCGGCGTTTCGCTCACACTGAATGGCTGCCTGGAGCAAGGGAAAGCGGAGAGAGAGAGCGCTGCTTCTCCTCCTTTGAACCAACGCTCTGCATCAACTTCCCAGCGACGGGGGTGAGTGTCTTGTCTGCCGTTCTGCGAGGAGTCCTCCCGGGGTCGTCTGAGGATCCACAGTCGGCGGCAGAGGGGAGGAGGCGGAGAGGAAAGGGGAGAGGGGGGGGGGGGGGTCTGTACCGGTGTCCTTAGTAGTTAGAGGAGTGGATATCGGGACAATTTTAAGTTTGGGATAAGTATGCAGTTCGTGGGATGGGCCCTGGTTGGCACAGTACTAAACTTTTTTAACGCGCTTTCGGCTCAGATTTGCACATTTTTTTCCATGTGAGGCTCGATATTTGTAGTTAAATGGTTAATACCACGGAGCTCATCTCTCAAATATGCGAATGCGCGATGGCAGTCAGGTTTTTTTGGCACGGCAGCCCTTGCGAGCGCCGGTTGTAAAGAATTGTGCCTTGTTGTGCTCCCACCCCCCGCTCCGTGCCGCACTGGTTCCGTCTGGCTCGCCCTCAGCTGCTGCGTGTCCTGGGATGACCTGTTGATGTCGGTAGAATGGAGAATGGCAGGGGGAGCGATTTCCCCCATCACCAAAATATTTAAATAAGCAACATTTGGGCTTGACAACCGGCGTCGCAGCACGGCTACCTCGTCCGCACAGGCAGTAAGTGTCTTGTTTATCTTTCGAGCGTGGACTATCGCGGAAATGCTTGACATTGTGCAGCGGGGCTGAGTGTGCATGAGGTGGATGGTGCGCCGGGGCGAACCCAAAATATTTAACAGTACTGTTAGCTTAGCTATTAGCCACTTCTATAGGCCTGCTGCGGATGGGAGAGGGCATCAAACATTTCAGCGCTGTCAGCCACGGGGCAATGGGGGGCAAATTGCGACGGCTTGTTCCGCTGGAAATGCCTTCCACGGTGTACTTTGTGTGCCATTTGACGGCACGTAAACAGTAACACACCGTCGCCCTCACCCGGGTATCACCGGGGCTCGCTGCCATCCTCTGTCGCCCCCCTCCCATCCTATCGCCTCCCGCCTCCGGTGCCAGCAGACAGTGGAGCACTCCCGGCGGTAGACTGGCACACGGCGCGGTCACCCCGGTGCGTTAAAGAGCTTCTTATCTGCTCCCCATTATCCGGCATGCTGTTTAAACAATTATGTACAGAGGCAGGCTGTGTTCGGGGACACTCGCGGGGTAAAGCCCCAGTAATGTGGAGTTCAGAAGTTTTTTATTATGTGTGGAATAATCATAAATCAGGCCTGTATTTATACTGTGTGTCTTGATTTGATATGAGTAGCACTGCTATGCAGCCATGGGCACATGGGAACCAGGAAATGCCTATAGAGGGAATGCATTGTGTGCCAGCTGCACCAATGACTCCACAGTAATCACCCACATAGCAGGGTAAGTGCCCATGCTGTTTTTAGAGTAGAACTGGATAAACTGGAAAGTAGTTGAGTAGTTACACTATACATTTCGCAATATGTTGACAGCCGTCCTATCATAACATATCATAAGCCCTTTGAATGCAGGCAAAGGCACATAAGTTCTATGCTGTGAGTATGTTTGACCTACTTTTCTCACCAGGCTGGTTGGTATGAGATCTAAACCACAGGGTTAGTTTGGGTGAATTGCATTCGTTCTATATATTTAATGGAATAAGGACCTGAGATGATCCCTCTCATCTCTGCAGGCCTCACTGCCCCTCCTTGGTGCATAAAGACACACATGCACACACAAATACACACACACACACACACACACAGCCACATTCTCTCTCACTGTCAGGACAAACTGTGCAAACACACCCTGCTCTCAGCCCCATGTTTGTGTGTCTTTATGTGCACGCATGTGTGCTTACTGCAGCTCGCCAAACTGTAAACAAGCAGTATTGTCTAATGTCTGTGTGTGACTCAGTGTGCCTTTTGTGGGTTTGTTTGAGTTTGTGTGTGCGCATCTGTGTTTTAGTATGAGGGAGAGGGAGCTTGAGTGAGACAGAGACAAAGAGAGCATTTCTCTTTACCCTGGAGCTTGGCTAGGTCCCAAATGAAAGGCTTTGGATATGATGGGGTGGCTCACTCCAGCTCTCATCAGTCAGTCACACCAAAGTTGGTTGTATGCCTCTCACAGGGTGGGCTTCAGTCAGTTTGTTCTCACAGTATTGGAGTTTCTCTTTGTTTGGTGTGTTTGTGTGTGTGTGTGCATGTGTGTGTGTACAGCATGCATTCATGCAACACTTTTAAGTGGTAAAGCATCCGTGTGAAAAGTAGCTTTGTCTAGGGTGTGCATGCACACTTTTTTATAGTGCAAGCTCGTATACTCATCTGTGAAAACGCTCATAACTGTAGGTTTATGGTCAATGAAAATTCCCCATGGGTTTATCAGTAGATCTGTGTTATTGTTATCTGTTATTGTGGAGGTTATCAGAATCAGATTTATTTACCAAGTATATGCACACATACAACAAATTTGACTCTCTTTTTTTCTCATTGCTGTCAGTGTACGTATATTATTATACAGTGGTTGTGGGTACAGAGAGCATATGCTGCTTATACTGAAGTCCCTGCACTGAAAAGTAGATTGCTTCTACTATTTTGTAGAATAAGATAATGCATAAAAAATCTAAAACATAAAAGAAAATATAATTGCAATGTCTTTACATATCCTGTCACTGAATATGACGCTATCTTACAGCATCAAGCAATAATGTAGCTTACACACCGTGTGCGTGTCCATATCCACAGCAGAAGGGACTGTGGTTCACTTCAATTTAATATTTACAGGCATAATATAGAAATCTTCAAGAGTGTGCTGGGTAAAAGGGGGTATGTTTGCCTTTGACTGTTTAGAGAAGTGAATGGAAACATGCTATGTGGTGTTTGTTTAGGCCGCACATACTTGTGCACATAGAATAACAGAGCATGACCCAGTTATCTAAGGACACCAGGATTTTATAGCTCATAGAAGACAGAATAAAAAAGGCTTTTACTGAGCCTGCTCCTGGCAAAAACAACTACTGCAAGGCTGAAGTGATGTATAGGATTCATGCAATGTAGATTATCCACAGAAGCTAAAACAAAACTTTGTTTCAAATACCAACGTCCTGTCAGCCTGCCAAAAGCCTTCAGTAGGACTGTGTGAAGAAATATTTGTGGCCTGCGTTAGCAGGATATGCCAAGGGATATAATTCTTACTTGGGACTATGTTTCTCTAGAATATACACATTTCATTATGAAGAATTTGGGGGTAGTAGTAATAAAAAAGAAACTTCCATTAGCTTTAGTGTATGTTGGGTATTACTTTGTCCCAGTGAGAGTCTGTCAGCCACTTTATTGTGTCCATTAATGGAACAGCCTGGCACCCCTCACCTGTTTTGTTTTAGGTCTGTTCTCCTTGAGCTTTCTTCCTTTTAACGTAGCATTGCTACATTAACCCTCCCCACACCAAAGAGACAGCACAGGATAGAACAGTTTTTATCATTACTGCCAGTGAATGTGATGTGAAGTTATCCCACCTGGGACCATGACCCTGCTCATATGACCAGAGGTAAAGCAGTGTATACATTTTAATAGATGAGTCACTTTATGTAAAGCTAATATCTTAATCTCACATAGTCAGTTCTGCAGCTCCAAAAAAATCACAAAATGGCTCATCAGAAACAAGAAAACTGTTTTAAAAATTCCCCAGTTAAAAGAAACATCCAGTGTAAAATCAACTTCACCTTCCACAGATTGATGTCGAACTGATGTATAACCCATTTTATCAAGTGAAGTTTATGTGTGGATGAGGTATAACTGTCACTTGGTATAATTGCGTCATTGTGTCTCTCTTTCTTTCCCAACAAGACCCTTTGGTGGTGTGCGTAGGCGCACCATGGCCCAGACCCTCCAAATGGCGATCCCAAACTTCGGCAACAATGTTTTAGAGTGTCTGAATGAGCAGCGGCTGCAGGGCCTCTACTGCGATGTCTCTGTGGTGGTCAAGGGCCATGCCTTCAAGGTACTGAGGACACAGCAAGTTATTAATTTTCAGGTTTTGTAATGCAAATCACGCTTATATTGAAAGCTGAGGCTAAATTAGAAGAAGAAGAAGAAGAAGAAGTTAAGGCTTGGGTGTGAAAATTAGTCATATGCTTCCAAATACATAATTTAATAAATGTCTGGGCATACAAGCTCAATACTTAAATACAGACTGAATTCAATTCAGCAATAGTTGGCACCAAATTCTGGCTCAGTGGTTAATATCTTCTGCAGCCATTTCACATGAAGACATTAAACACTGATTTGTTTGAGAGGTTTTGCTTAGTCTGTTAAATAAAAAATAGCAAAACAGGGCATCAAAAAGTGATTCCTATAATGATATTCAACTTTTAACAAATCCATATATTAGTTTATAAGAATCTCTTTGTCACCCTATCTATGTGTCAGGGTGCTCTGCACGGGGTTCATTTATCACAAGCCCATCGGATTGATGTCAGCAAGAATTTTACATTTAATATTCAAAATCAGCACTAATCTCAGAAGTACTAATGCAGTGCCTTTCTTATCTGTTTCTGTCTTAGGCCCATCGAGCTGTGCTGGCTGCTAGCAGTTCTTATTTCCGGGACATTTTCAGCAGCAATAGTGGAGGTGGTAGTAACAATGAGACAAGCCCCACCGTGGTGGAGCTCCCATCAGCTGTGCAGCCCCAGAGTTTCCAGCAGATTTTGGCGTTCTGCTACACAGGCCGTCTCAGCATGACAGTGGGGGACCAGTTTCTTCTCATGTACACTGCTGGCTTCCTGCAGATCCAACAGATCATGGAAAAAGGGACTGAATTCTTCCTCAAGGTAAAGCTGACATTTCAGTAGAAATATGACATAATTTCATATATTGTAAATATAAATAAGAAACTTTTGAGTTGTCCACATTCAGGTTTTTAATGCTTTGAGCAGAATAAACACATAAACAAATACCATTTACTGTACATCTGTTGTTGTTGAGCAGAATTAAGTCTATACTAGTTGGAACTGAAACATACTGTTTATTGTGTTCACTGTTTGGCCAAGGGTTCATCTGAAGGGGAGCCATTGATCAAAGTGTTGATGGAAGTAACTTTATAGTGTGACGTCAGTTCCAGATACGCGACGAGGTCACCTAATCATTTGGAATAATTTACTGAAAAACATCGTCGTATCAAATTTGAGCAAAATCTGACCAATTTGAGATGAGAAACGAGCCAACGCATTTCGGTTGCTGCATCGGCATGTTCATGTATGCTGACACAAAGTTAATGTATACATTCATTTCTAGGTCTCATCACCCAGCTGTGACTCCCAAGGCCTTCATGCTGAAGAGGCCCCACCTTCTGAGCCCCAGAGCCCAGTAACACAGACCAGTAATGGTGCAACCCGACCAACCTCCTGCCTCACGCCTCTCTCTCTGGTATCACGAGTCAAGACAGAGCAACCAGCTAGCCAGCCGGATGCAGCCACACCTTACTCAGTGGTCTGCACTCCTGTAGCCAAGCGGCTGTGGGAGGGTGGAAGCAGTCGAGATGGAGGTGGGGTAGGATCAGGTGGGGGAGGGGGAGCCAGAAAGGCAGCCCGTTATTCCCAGGAGGCAGTGCGGGGCAGTGCGATTCAGAGCCCGGGAGCCCTTGGACTGGCCATGGGTATGGGTGCTACTGCAACCAGCTTGGCAGGCATGGCAGCCAGTGGTGGGCTTAGTGGCAGTAGTGGCACCAACGGAAGCTCTGGAGCAGGTCTCGGCATGTCGGAGGGTGCCAGTCCTGGCACCCTAAGTACCTACGCCAGTGACTCCCCCATCAGCTACCATGATGATGAAGAAGAGGAAGAGGGGACAGATGAAAGTGCTGAAGAGCAGTATAGGCAAATCTGCAACATGTATACCATGTACAGCATGCTCAACATGGGAGCTGCAGGTAATGGACATGAAACCATGCAGTACATGTAAATGTTGCTGCCTTCTCTGCCGAGATTTCCTATTTTATTTTCACGAATTTAATAGTAATCACATACATAAGTATTCACATAGATTTTACTGTGCTCTCTGTATTCTCTGTGTGTAACAGTGATGTGGTTTTATTCTAATCTTTCAGTATTGTGTTTCTCCAGCTGCTGGTGAGCGTGTTGAGGCTCTACCAGACCACACAGAGACACGGGGTCGGATGCGAGGCAGAGACCTTACGTGCCTCCCTGCAGAACTCATTGCTCAGATAGGCAACCGCTGTCATCCCAAACTGTACGAGGAAGGTGACCCTGCTGAGAAACTAGAGTTAGTCTCAGGTATGTTTTGTTTTGTTTTGTTTTGTGTGTGTGTGTGCGTGTGTCTGTGTGCAGACTTGCAGAGGAGCTGGTGAAATGCACAAAAGTGTTTATTTAAGATCTGAAAAGATTTGGAAGACATATTTCTAATATATATTAGTAAAATATACACTTGAACAACAAAATAGTCGTACAGCAATATACTAATGTTTGATGGTTCAAGGGACAATGGCAATGATATGTATATTTAGAAGAAGCTGTCCTCAAATGACAGGGCTTGGCATTGGCATGCAGATCACGTGGCAGTCTTGCACATTTGACACAGTGTGTTTATGTCAAGGACATCCTGTGACAATGTCTGTGTTACCTTACGGGCTGAGTTTCGTATCTTTCAATATAGTCTGTGTGTATGTGCATGACTGAGAGAGGCATGAAGAAAGAAAGAAAGAAAGAAAGGGAGATAGATAAGTAACGTATGCCAAGCTAGTATTGTAAGGCTATAATACAATACATACAAATACATACATACATACATACATACAAATACATACCTATAATGAAATGTGACACAGTTGCAAATTCAAAATAAAATGCATGAAACACAAAGTTAAATAAATAAATAAGGTGGCAAAGAAAAAACTCTGACATGCCTCCTTAATTCACACCTACAGCTGCAATGTTTGAGATGAATCAGCGTTGCCACTAAATAAACAATTTCTCAATTCCAGTAAATCAAATGGCAGACAAAATTTGAACTTGAGCAGGTCAAACATGGCATACAGTGAGATGATAAATGAGCTTGTTAAATGATTTGGTGGATCATCTCTTTGTATGATATTCCTTGCAGGTACTTCTGTGTATATATCACGAGCCCAGCTAATGAATTGTCATGTGAGCGCAGGGACCAGACACAAAGTGCTGCTGAGGAGGCTGCTGGCTGCCTTCTTTGACAGGTTTGTTCCTTCTGTCTGTGTGTCTGGGTCTATTTCTGTAAGTGTTTGATGTGAAGTTAGAAAAGCTGTTTGAATATAGAAATTCATTATTTTTTTTTTTTTTATCTGCTGGCATTAAAGCGATATAACATTTATTTTTGTTCTCCTCTGTTCTGTGCTCTGTGCAACTTTTTCTTGTTTTGGTGTATCAGGAACACTCTAGCCAACAGTTGTGGAACAGGCATCCGCTCATCCACCAATGACCCAAGCCGCAAGCCCCTGGACAACAGAGTTCTGCATGCGGTTAAATGTGAGTGTAGATGTTTTTCTGTCTGTGGGTGTGTGCCCACAAACATGCAAGCAGTTTGCTTGTGATGTTTGGTGCAGATAGAGGGGAATGTGCACGGATTCATTTTCATACACAAACATACTTGCATATTGTAAAGAGCATTTTTGCTGTATTTAATGACTGAGTGGTAAATGTCTGAAAGAAAGTGCAAAGGGGTGATTATTTGCTACCTTGTATGTTCTTATGATTAGCATTAGGTAATAACTCACAGTGACCACTAGATAGCAACATTCACTTTGAAGCTGATCAGCCCCTAAAAAAAGTAGACTGTAGTATGTTTGTGTGTACTATATATATATATATATCCAGATGATAATGTGCAGAGATGTTTCTGAAAAGTTTTCCCCAGAGAGCGAAAAGTTGCGAAAGCTAGAGCCTGCTTTGTGGAGATGAATGTATTTCCCTTCATCTCATTAGTGAAATGAGTAGGGCAGCAGGACATGTTTTTAGAATCAGTCTCTGAGCTGTTCCATTTACAATTTACATTTATACTACAGGAGTCTTGCAAATATTATCTCTAATCTTTTAAATGTATCCTCTTGATCCTAACTTGGGGAGATGGTTGTAATTAAATTCAGTTTTTAAGTATTTTTATGTTATTCAGAGAGTTCAGGTAATACACTATGTACACTATAAGGAGCCTTGATCCCTCAGACTGTGCCTTGTAAGTAAGTGAAGCCCCCAGTGGAAAAACAACATTTAATAAAGTTCAGAATTAATGAGCACCATGCCACATATTACTGATTAAGTTAATGCATAGTGCACAATATTAACATTTCCCCTGACCGCTGTTTTTGTTGTTTAGCTTCCTCTCTGCTCATGACACTAGTTCTAGTCTTAGTTGTAGTTCATAGCATAATGTGTAATCAGCCTAACTGTGTTGTTTTCTTTCTCACACCAGTTTATTGCCAGAACTTTGCCACCAGCTTCAAAGAGAGCGAGATGAACGCCATTGCGGCCGACATGTGCACCAATGCCCGACGTGTGGTCCGTAAGAGCTGGATCCCCAAGCTGAAGCTACTGATGGCTGAGAGCGATGCCTACACCGCTTTCCTTCCCGATGGTGTCAAGATGGAGGATGACACCCTGGGGGCGGATGCGGCCTTCGACCCCGCCTCTCTGGAGACCACCGGCGGCACTGGTATGGAGTCAGGTGGTTCCTCAGGTGAATCGCTACCGGGTGTGGGTGGGGACGGAGGACCGTTATTTTGAACATTGTGTCCAGGGGAAGGTTGAAATTTGGTGACACGCATACCAGTATTCCCCAGTTCTGCTTGCCTCCTCACTCTTTGGCCCACGCTGATCTCTCACATCTGACTGTCTATACTACACTGCTAGGGTCAACAGTTGTTGTTGCCCTGATGTAACCAGGACATGAAAACTTAAATTTTTGCTTTATGACTGTACAATGGAGTTAGTAGAGGAAAGGGAGAGAGTAAGAGGATGTTAAGTTTTCTCCTAACTGCCCTCTGCCTCCCCTTGTCTTTTTAAGTTGTGTAAGCGCATCCACTGTTGCACATTAAATACATTCCCTGAAACGCAGGTGGTGGGGGGAGTTGCTAGTGCAGCCTGAGGAGGAAAGGACGGTTGGATGGACAGGCTAGGAGTAGAGGTGGCGAGTATGTTAAATCTCAGTGTCAGTGGCATTTTTCTCTATGCAAGCCTGACAACTTTTATTCCAGCCACGGAAAAAGGAAGAAAGAAATTTAAAATAGATATAATAATAAAATGAGTTAACACTACCTGTTCTTCCTCCCTTTGTACCTTCCACTCATCACCTTGCAAGTATTCTTCACCCCACATCACCTTTCTTGAGACCAGATAATTTCACATGAGTGTTTCACTGTGCAGTGTCTTATAGAAATATATCTCATCTTTCTGTTTTCTGAATTTTTAGCATGTTTCTCTGTCTAAAAACTGAAAAGTAACCCAGAGCGAAGGGGAAAGCTTTTTACTGAGATGATTGTAAAGAAAATTTAAGGGCAACAGGTAATCAAAGATGGTCATATTTTTAGAGTTTAAACTATATTTATACAATGCCCATGCCTAGAATGGTGTGAGCAAAAAGAGTGAGAGGGATTGTTTTAAAATCTCTATCTTCATGTTTTATTGAAAGAGGTCTTGTCAAATAAGGAAAATTGATATTTTTGCAGAAAAAAGGAGTATAATAAAGCAGTCTTATCATAGGACCCATAGGCATTTATTTTTTATCTTTATTTGACAGTGCAGAGTGATGGAATGAGCAGTTGAACTGCTAAATTTGAAGCATTTCATCTTCACAAGCTTAAAAGGAATAATAAGACTGATTCAGCTGGCTTGACTGTTGTCTATGATAACCATTTCTCGTTAGGTTGTAAACCTGCAACGTTTGCCTCCTTGCATAAAACATTGGCCCACAATTTTGGAGATGACTTACAAATACAAATGTAATATTGATTCAACAACTCAGCCAGTTTCTTCTTTGAATGGAAATTACTGAAAAGAAGAAAACTGCTGACATTTTTGTGCAAATGCAAAAGTCACAGGAATATAGTTATTGAATATTGGAACGTGCCTTTTAATTTCAAATCAATCAGCAAAAGCCTGGTGGGTACAGTGATGTCATGAGGAGGCAATATTTCTTGAAGCAAATAGATTTTATGGTACTATCCATGTGTGTTCTTTGGTAGAGAAGGGGAGTATGTTTTGCATGGCTGTCTCTATTGGTGTGTAGTTTATTCATGTATCTAATGTACCACCTCTTTAATTTTGCACCTTCCATGAGAGGTAGAGTGGAGGTTTCTGCACCTTAATGAGAAGAACCAGTGGTTCATGCACCTTTTTGACAAAATGTTGTGTAGCATCTGAACCCCTGTGTAGGTGGAATTTGTCTTTCTTTTCCATGTCTGTCTTGTTTCTTGTTTAAGTGGCACAAACTCCTACTGTAAATAATCAAGAAGACTGTTAAGTTGAGTTAAATCCCAAGTGTTCTTCCTTTCTGTTGCTGGAGGCATCTGAGTACGAAATAATCAAACAACTGACCTTTTTTTATGTGATGGTTTGTGTTTGGAAGCTTTTTGAATGCATGCTGGCCTGTAGCTCACAGGCCATCACAGGGGATTTATTATTCCTGTTGCAGGTAGTCTGGGTATAACTAAAGAATGTGTTCTTAACCTGAAATGCTCTCGCAGACAACTGATTACTTTCTCCTTCTGGAAAGGCGTTTTTTAAAGAAGGTTCTATTTTTTTTCTGAAGACAGGTACAGCATGAAACCAGGGAAGGAGTTAATGCTTCTTATTCGAGGCAGTCGAGTCAATCTTATTGCAAAAATAACTAGAGGCATGAAAGATTTAGCTCAACCTATTTTCGTTACTGATTAAAATTATATGGACATGTTTACTTAAATGGTTTGACTTGAGGGTCTATGGACAGAACAGAAATGCAGTAACTTTTAAGTATTCCGGGTAATGACAACAAAA
Source organism: Nibea coibor (assembly GCA_023373845.1). Taxonomy (NCBI): domain Eukaryota; kingdom Metazoa; phylum Chordata; class Actinopteri; family Sciaenidae; genus Nibea; species Nibea coibor. Next base: position 7,412,327 of record CM041727.1, read on the forward strand.
CCTCAGTACGCTTTGCATTTGACTGTAGATGCCACATGGGCACCCCTCCCCCACTTACCTCTCCAGTATCTTTGAAGACTGTTGTGCTTCCTGTCTTTCATGCAGCTGGTGTCATGTTTCACCCCCACAAGTTTATTCATGTGTTTCAGAGAGAGGCAAAGCAGTGGTTTTAGGTTAAATCTGAATTGTAATGTGTATGTTTCATTTGCTTAGTGGCTTTTAACTGAGCCGAGTTTACGCAAGTTCAACACAACTCAAATTAAATTGTTTCCAACCCAAAAATGTTTTAATTATCACAGTACTTAAGTTAGCCTCTGCCAGGTGTATTTATGTTAGCATAATCCCTTAAAGAGTTCATCATATGATGTTATACAGAAAACCTGCTATTTCAGATTTGAAATATATATACAAAATGATTCCATTATATTACCAGAGTTAACGTACCTAGGCGCATTTGTTGTCCCAACATGAGGACCTCTGTTTTATTTCTTTTAATATCTCATTTAGCATGTCTACTAAATCAGTCAGTGTTCTAGCTTAGAGAAATAAAACCAGGTAAGACAGCAGCCAAATTACTGTTCAGAAGTTTGAATTTAGTTCCACTATTACAGGTATTATAGTTATAGTTTTAGATTATGTCCTTCACAGAGGTATTAGGAAAACCAGAGTATAATGATAACCACTGATACGCTTAGAAAGGAGTCTCCCATTAAAAAAAAAAAAAAAAACATGAAAACAGAATACTTTAAGATGAAAAAAGTAGCTTTAAAAACAACAAGGGCTTATATGAGTTTCTTACAGTAACCATGCAACACTGACCTACTGAATGACTTGTACTCCATTCTGACTCACTTACGAGAACTGAAATATCACCAGTGAATCAGCCTTGATTCTAAGGAAGCCATTTTTTTCAGCTTTCACCCACAGCAACTCAACCTAAATCCCAAAATGTCCACTTTGCACCACTAACACAGTGAAAATATCCTACTGCACCTCGTGAGCCCAGCCCAGAAACACTGGTTTAGGGCCTGTGTTTGTAATGAGTTAAGTAATAAGTGAAGTAACTGTGATTACAGTACATGTCAGGAGTTTTACTTAAAGTCAGCTTTTAGGGCCAGCTCCAGTAAATGTTCAAAAAGTCACAACCTACTTTCACAGTGCTTATGTACAGTAGGCGTGTGAACGTGTTTTCCTTTGTCTGCATTTGAGAATAGAAAACTTTCATGCTTTTTTTTTTTCAGTACACTTTGAGCAAATTGTAATTTCTGTACTTTTCAATGTATGTGTTTACACTTCACAAAACATGTAGACCTACACACTTGAATGGATAAGGTGTGGCACGGCATGGGGAACCTTTTGTCACTAAACAGTACATATATAAATATGATTATACACATGTATAGATAAATACTGTATATTATATATAGACGCACACATAGAGGTCAGATTGTTTGTTGTGCACTCGCAGCATGAGGTATATATTTACCCAGAAACAGCGCTTCTTCACAACCTGTGCAGTAATTGGTCTGCCCATGTCTTTGCCCCTGCTCCTTGCCCTCTGTAACCCTGTAGCGCCAGTGGACATCCTGTACTGCTCATCCTATTCTTTCTGTGTTCCAAGTGCCAATAACTTTGTGAAAGCCCTGTAACTGTGACCCAACATTATCAAAGGTAATTGCACATTAACAACTGTAAAATAAATAAATACAAATCATAGAGAAAATGTCAACATGGATTAAATAATGAATATCTTAATAAAAGATTTGTAACAATTTCTTTCTGGTTCCTTTTTTTACTGGTTGTTTTTAATACAGACCTCAAACATTGAGCTGGGATGTGAGCAAACATAATGATAGGACGATAAGAGCTCAGCTAAAACTGCATTTTCCTGTTCATTTGGGGTTCTTTATATGACACTGAAATAAAGTGAACTCATAGAAAACCAGCCATTCTAATTCACACATGTATTCTCATTCTTGAAGGTTCCTTTTTATGCACACTTCAGTACTCACACCTGGAGTCCTGCTATGTATGAACAGTTTTGTTCATGCTTCGCAAACATATCATCTCACACAGTTGTTTCCGCCTTGATTTGGCTAGGGTTTTGCTTTCAGACGTGATATACTGTAATTTACTTGAAAAGAAAGCTGCCTCATGACACTTGAGACAAAAACGGCACAACTGAACTTAATATAAAGACTGTGAAATGGGGTTTCATGTTGGCTTAAAATCACTTTTCCTCCAAGTGAAGAAGTGAATTGCTAAAGTCGTTCTCAGCACTATCTTTGCACCAGGGCATTTTAGGGTATATTTTTAGCTGAAAATAATCAACTAGGAAATTCAATTCAATCAAAAGACCACAATATCATGTAGCAAATTGAGAATGATGCACTGTAATCTTCTGAACGTGGATTCTGTATGAGATAAGCCATTAGCACTCCATTTCCTTTGCATGTATGACCTCCTCAAACTTTCACTTTGTCTCCAAAGCAGACACAACACGCTGCATAGCTCAGAGCAGAATCAAGTTATCTTTTAAATTTCCCTTGTTATTGCACCACCCTGTGTTGAAAGACAACTATATAACTTAATATATTCACTATTTTGTTAGCTCAGTTTACTATGTGTGACCAAGGAAGCAGCTTTGAGGATGGCTTTTACTGATTTAAACCTGCATTAATCTATATTTTGATATCAACACTGAACCAATTAACTCTAGAAATAATGTCAAAATGTAATGTAAGTCATTTTATTTTTAGTCTCTTTCGGGATGATTTTTTTAAACTTACAATTAATTTGTGGTTGTAACAGATAAAATAGCATATAGCTGTTGAAGAACAAAACAAAACTAAAATTGAAAACCAAGGCAGAACTAAAAGGCATTTTGTCAGTGTCTTGAAATATGACCCCAGTGGGTATTATCTATTTTCTTGTGATGTTTCACTGCTCCTTAGTAGAAAGATTGTGGTTAATATCTTCTCATGGTAATAGAAATATAATATGGTGGAAATGAATTTGCTACCATAAAGGAGATGTTACACAATTCTTGAGTTGTGGAGCACAGGCATCTCAGTAGCTGTAAAAGCTGAAAGATTTTGCATAGGTATAGAAAAAATTGTGACGCAGTGGAGAAAAAAAAACAAACACAGAGAAGGAGATTGTTCTCACATGTGGCTGCACAAAATATCATTTGCAGAGGATGACAGACCTAGATTAGATTTGTTTTTAAATATGCTGTAATATGAAATATGTGATGAAAAATATAGGAATGCATCAAAAACAGGAACAGTGACAGGAAGTTTTAAAAAAGCTAAATAAAATCTGCTGACAATGACAAATAATTCACAATCAAGTATCACTATTTTTAGTTGATCAGTTTTGTTATAGTGACCAATAACATCTCAAAAGACATTAAAGAACTCTTTCTTACCTCCTGCTGATGTTTTAAAAATCAGTACAGTGGAGGCAAACTTGTCTTTAGTTAACTTTCAAGAGCTGTGAAAACATGTCATCCCAATGATACATTGAGGAGTGCCCACCTGTGGTCACATTGTGGAACTGCAGCAAATCTGTGGCCACTGGAGAACTTTAAAAAGCTGCAATAATACTGTATATAACACCAGGCCCGTAGCCACGAGGCTATGGTGGTTCAGCTGAAAATGATCAACAATAATTAACTCTTTACAAATGACAACATTATTATATAAATGTGACTAGATCAACAAATTCAGAATGATGCACTGTAATCTTTTGAACATAGATCCTTTGATTTTCTTTGCATGTATGACCTCCTCAAACCTTCACTTTGTCTCCGAAGTAGACGCAGGGGCTGCATAGCTCAGAGCAGAATAAAGTTACTTTTCAATTTCCCTTGTTAGTGCACCACCTTGTGTTGAAAGGCTGGCAAGACAACTTTATCTACTGTTTTCTCTCATCTATCTATCTATCTATCTATCTATCTATCTATCTATCTATCTATCTATCTATCTATCTATCTATCTATCTATCGTAGCTCTTTACTAGGATCCAGATTCTACAAATTTGCTTCAATCCCACAATGTGAGCACAGGGGGGCACTCTTTGTTCTATTACTGGACTGAAATGTTGCAGCTGCACAACTTTACTATGAAGTGTGTTCACTTTAAAAACATCAGTAGGAGGTAAAGACAAAATGTGATATCTTTTGGGGATGTTATTGGTCACTATCAACAAAACCAGATCGTGTCTTTTAGAGCAGCAACTTATCAGCTGAAAAGGTGACTCACGGTAGTGAATTTACTTGGATTTTTAAATTTCCTTTCACATGGCGCCCACCACATATACAAGTTTCACTTTTCAGACATTTACAGCATGTTTAAAGAATGCAAACATGACCCGTCGTCCTCTGCAAATGAAGCTGTGTTGAACTACAGCCACATCACAGACAATCACCTGCATACCACAAATTCCTCTGGAAATACATGGCAGCTGGGGAGAAGGTCTCTCTCTCTCTCTCTCTCTCTCTCTCTCTCTCTGTTTCTCTCTAAGAATTAAACTCATTCAAACTGATGCTCGAGAGCAAAATGTATAGTATTATGTAGTCATCATGATGTCATATTTAGTGCAGCCAGTTGGAGCAAAATTTAGTATATATATATTACTATGCAGTTTTTGATCTTGATACCTCCTAGAATGGATTCCATTGCCCAAATATGGGCTGAGGGAAGTAACAAGCCCTGACGCAACCTTCACTGCTGTTACTTTAAATGGCTGCAGGAAATAGGGCTTCCACTTGCGTCATGGGTTTTCCTCTGCATGTGACACAGGAGCAGGATGTGCTTAATATGGGCATCTGTCTGTTAACCTCCACCCATGCTTTTGTTTTTTCCTTCAAAGGGAGGCAACACGCTGGGGGGTGGGGGTGGGTGAGACTGGGGCTCGGAGGCTGTTAAAGGCTTCCAGACATCTAGGAGCAGTGGCATGGTGTTCATTCCTGGAGTAAGAAAGACTAAACACAGACATAGATATCTTTCACAGATCAGACTTTTCCTGCCTCAGATATTGCTAATCAGATACATAAGAAGATATCTTGTTCATTATCGTGAACAAAAACATTTCAAATCTAACTATTTTTTATTTGATTTTTTTAAAATTAAATTTAACATGTAACTATTTGAAATTTGGGTTCCTTGCTTGCCTATTTGAGATTACTTCCCATAGGGACCAGAGTGTTTAATGCACTTTAAAAGAAGTTTGAATGTTTGACAGTATTCCGACAACATAAGAGACGTCCTTTGCATGTTAGTGAAATAAATGACTTGGATGTGACAGGCTAATTCAATCAGACCCCCATTTAAAGCTGCAGAGTTTGAATGTAAAAGCTCACACAGTAACCTGAACCCAAATAAATTTTGGTGGTCATTGGTGATGGAACATCGTTTAGGTGAGCAAACAAAATTTGGCAACATCTGACCTAACTTTGGAAAACCATTGTAAAGTAGGGGCAAAGTCTAAAGTCCTAAGCTGTCTGCGTGTCGCAACCTGTTCTAGTAAAACCTAAAAACTAGAAATTTGTTTTTGTCTTACGGGTAGGCTGAAGTCATTTTCTAAAAAGGAATTAGCTGATGAAACACAGCAAAAATAAAACAGCTCACAAAATGTAATGATGCTTCAGAGAGTGTCCTGGATGGCATTTTATAAGTCTCCATCCAGCAATCCAGCATTTTTTTTTTCACGTTAAACACACATATTTGTCTTTACACCAGTGATGTTAACTTTAAGTGTATCTCCTGTTTCCAGCCTTTGTGGTAGAATTTGATGTCAAACAAACCACATTATTATTGTTGTTCTTCTTCATAGATGGCCACGTCACCAGATATGAGTCATTTGTACCTGCTTTTACCGCACAGTTACGTGCGTCTTCATCTTATTCTCTATCAACAGCCCTATCTTCACGTCTGCATATTAAAATAGCCACAGCTGCTCGCACCAGTTGTTGCAGGCCTGTTTGAGATAGCAGACCGGGTATGCGACCGGCGGGCGGAGCTCTTTTTGTGTGACGCTGAGTGTGTGACGTCAACGAGGTGATAATTGCTTGTCCTGCACGCGGACCGCTCTGCGTAGTTCCTGTGTGAAGTCAAAGGGGAGAGACTGAACCCGCAGAGCCGAACCGCTGCTTGTTTTTCCTGGATTAGTTTCATAACAAGCTGTGACATGGAGGTCAGCACCGAGGCCAAGAGGATCATGGTCGTGGCTTTGGGGAAACTGTACAGCTCAAGAACCCAGCGAGGGGGTCTCCGTCTCCACCGGAGTCTCCTCCTGACTCTGGTGATGAAATCCGCCCGGGACATGTACCATGCGGCCCAGGCGCCGACGGAAAGTGTTGCACCAGGATGTGAACAACAACAACAGCAGCGTTCGAGTGAGATAACCACAGAACCCAATGGAGCTCAGTTGGACCTCCAGGTTCCCTCTTCGCCTCGGACTTTAACCCAAGAGGAGGTCGAAGGTTCTCCCACAGAGCTGCACCGCGACGCACAAAACAAGGAGAATGCGTGCCCCGGTGGCCCGGTGCAGCATTCGAGGAAAAGGCGGGGTAAAGCGGCCGTCGAGCCGGACTTTCTACCGTGCAAGAAGGCTAAACTAGAGCAGGCAACCTGCCCCCAACAGCTCATTGTAAATTCAGTTTTGATGGACTATGTGAACTGCAGCAGCGAACTGGGGGCACCCCCAACCCCCATGCCTCTACAGAGAGCCATCGCAGCGTGTTGAATCCCTGCCCATGTTAAAGGGTATAAACTTTTCGACTCGACACGGGAGCCTGAACGCGCCTTACAGCCACATGGGCAGAGTGTGTCCCAGACATGACTGAACAAGCCGGGGCATGTTGCGGGAATCACGGAAGCAGGCCAAGTTGGTGCGTAGTAGTGCCGGTGACTTTTGGCCTAATTGTTGGCCTCGGATCACTACAGGGGCTGATTTGAGCTGGCCAAAGGCGGAACTAAAGGAACTGGTTGATCTCGACGAGGCCTTGATCTGCCTTTGTGAACATTTACAAGTCTGCTGAAGTCAGCTTGTTGAAAGTGATGAGCAAATGTATTGTGTGTTGCTGGAAATGCTGAAAGAAGTTGGAAAATGTGTTGATGGTGAATTCAATTGTAAAACATTCAATGACTACAACTACCTCAGTATTTATTAAACCATTTTTTTCTACGTAATTTGGAGTGGTGTGCTGTTTATAATAAGGAGATGTAACCTGGAGAGGGCCAGATGTGTGGTAGATTTGTTGTTGGTGCAAGAAAGCAGTGTGAAAGAGGTGTGTGTGTGTGTGTGACAGGAAACTGGTTTGGGTGTGAAGAAGTTTTGCCTCCTCCCCCCACAACTTCACACTCTCCCACACTGATTAGCACAACAAAAGCAGGGACAATTCAGGAGATTGTGGTCCAAAGAGTTGAGGGGGTGGGGGCCGAAGCTATTGACGGGCCATAGATCCAAGAACAATCAGGGTCCACTGGCCTTCAATAAGTGTTTTACTGTGGCACGAATAAATTAAAGACAGTCATTGGTTAAGATAGAGCAAAAAGGGTGCAAGAGGTTTGGTTAAACATTAAATAATGTACAGATTAAAGCTTACAGAAGTGTGTGCAGTGATTCTTTGAAAAACTGAGCAAAGAGAAGGTGATTACTGATTTTAATTTAGGTAGAAAAGAATCTGAAACAGCAACTCAATGTGATTTTCACTCACAGCACAGAACCACCTTCAACCAAAGCTGTTTTTTGTACCTTTCAGTAATTATGTAATATAATAAAAATCAAGTTTTTTATTTACTTTTATACTAAATTAGGATGGAATGCAGTGTCCTACACAGAGTATGTGGGCAGTGCATCAGGATTCACCCATGTTGGAGGGGGAAGGGGTTAACCCAGGAAAACAGAAGAAGGAATGTGGGGGGAAGTGCCTGTGTGAGCCCCATGAGGCCCCAACTGTGCTGCTTATTCTTCCGGCTGAAACCAGAGCACCCTGTCTGTGTACACAGTGCTGGGAGGGCTGGCCGGAACTGTCTGGACATGCCTGTGAAAATACTCACGTCATCCACATGATACAAACACACACATTCGTCTTCTTGTGTAACTCTGCTCTGATTACTGCATTCACTTTCATTACACTTCCTTCCTTTTTCCTCTCTTCCCTCTTGCTTTCTCTCCCACACACACTCATTGTGTATGAATGTGCTGACACGTATATGTCCTCTGCATGACTAAGCATTTTCTATCAGACATTTTTCAGACCTACTAAGATTCAAACACTACAGAAACAGATTTAAAGAGGAATTGTAATTTACATGGAGTTCACTCAGAGCAACTGGTGTCATTTAGATCACCGTACCTTCATCAGCCCATTAGATTTGTTCAACTAAAACTTAATTAATGATTGTTTTAACTTATGACAGATCAAATATGTGTTATTTGAAGAATGTAGCTCAGTAGTGACCGACCAACAGAGAATTATCACCCAACTCTGCAGTTCCTTTCAGGTCGAATGTTTTTAGCACATTACTGCTCATGGTTTACACCCTTCAAATGTCTAGTTTAGTCCCACCACACTCATCAACCCTGTACCTTGCTACAGCAGGAAGCTGTTTTCAGTAAAACAGTAATACCTGCTGGACACCACCTGCACAGCACGAAACAGCAGAGAGCTGGTGGAACAGGGCTAAAAGATACTGAATATTGGAGGCACAAGAAGAATGTAGCTCAGTTGAACGTTGTAGCTCTGCCCCAAAACAACTTAAAAAGGTGATAATATGTTGTTGTGTTTACAGCTTGTGCTACTGCCTAATGTCGCCAAAAAAAAAAAAAAATCATTGTAGCTTTAAGAAGTTAATCTGATTGTTGAACTGGTGGGTCCGCGTTTTGTTTTCCTGCCAATACTTTCACACTATTCCACTGATCGACATGGGTGGGAGTAATGCAAGAAACGTAGCAATGTCAGAAAAGCAAAGACGAGAAGAGAAGAAGAATGCAAGCTTGTAAACATGGAGAGAAACAATGCAGGTTTTAAATAAATAAAATGAAATAGATTTGCAAATGTTCTGTGAAGAAGGAAAAGCATTCAAGATGTTTGTCGGAACTCAATGATTCACATATTGCGTTTTCGGTGAATAAGGCTGCATGTAAACATAACTTTTGTTTGTTTACAAGAAAATTCCACAAGGCACCTTTAAAGGATCAGTGTGTAGGAGTTCATGACTTCTGGCGCTGTAGTTGCTGACTGCAACGCCCTCATTTAAGGAGAAACTATGGTGGCCGCTAAAATGCAAAAGACCCAATCTAGAGCCAGTGTTTGTTTGTCTTTTGTCTGTTCCGAGCTAATGGAAGTTCAACATGGCTATTCTAAGGTAACAAAACATGAAGATTTTTATTTTCAGCTGACTATACACTCCCTAAATCTTACACACTGGGCCTTTAAACCAAAATATGAGCCATACACACCCATGAGACACATCCTCACAGTTAAAAAGGCCGAAGCAATAATATGGACAAGAAATGAGGCAAAGCGGTGTGCATTCTCTCTGGATTTTATTCTTTAGGAAGAGTTCTTTTTGGAATTACAAAATGCACTGGTAGAAATAGCGGTGAGACAGGTTGAGAGTGCGACAGATAAGAGTGTGAGAGAGACAGAGTTAGAGAGAGAGGGAGAGAGAAAGAGAGAGAGAGAGAAGAGGGAGTGAGTGAGAGATCGAAGGTTCCACAGCCAGTTATAATGAGTACATCATCAGATTTGGCTTGCTCCTGCACCCCCTGATCCCCACAAAAAGCAGAAGAGAGAATACACCATCGTATGAACTGTACTTTCTTTTCTTTGTATATATTATTATTTTTTTCATTAAAAACAGTTCTTTTTGTGGTGTCCTGAACATGGTTGTGTTGGGCCTCAATCCCATGAAACAGAAGAAAACAAACGAGACTGACTCTCACCAAAGTCTCTTTTGTGTTTTTATTCTTTAGACACTTTTTTTTTGTAATTTTTAACCTTTTTTGTTCTCAAAAATAGAAGGAAAAAAGGAAACGTTGCTTTTTAAAAACATCTATCTATTTATATATCTTTTTTTTTTTATTCCTCTGAATTCATTAATCTGCTTTTTCTTTTATGTCCTGAAGATGACTGTTAACCCACGGTGTGGCATGCACATAGCACATGCATTTCTGGAACTAGATATTTTTTCCTTTTTTTAAATCTTTTGTACTTAAAAAAAAACTCTTTTTTTTTCTCAGTAGCGGCTTTACATTGCTTTTTGAAGACTTTGTGTGGTTAATCAGCGTGTTAGTGGATTTCACTGCAGCATAGACACAAAGATGGATGGTGAATGTTTGGGGCTTTGCATGTTTCATTCGGGGGGTTACTGACATCATATACACACACACGCACGCACGCACGTACAGACACACACACAAAGTCGAAGTCTGTTTACAATGATTTGACTAAAACATCTTAAGGTTTCAAACAATTTCTGGAGACAAATAATAGAAAGCAAAGCAAGCACAAAAACATAACACCAAAATCTATCAGAAACACTCAAAACTCATTCATCTACACACACACACACAGTCAAAAACCCAGTCACACACACACCACAACCAGGAGCTACATACCTAGTGTGCTTTCTGATTTAAAGTGTAGTGATGTGAAAAAATACTTGTCTGTGACATTCCACTGATGTTGGAAAGACACTAATAGGCAGTTTTTAAAATATTTTTTCAATTTTTTCGGTGCATTCTCTGGTCAACATGTGATAGGCCTCCAGGTAAAAATGTAGGTCAGATAGGTTAAATAATAATAATAATAATAATAATAATAATAATAATAATAATAATAATGTTGGGGCTGACAGTGGTGTGCGTTAGTGACGAGTGTTAGTTTGAGGCACACAGAGAAACACACAGAAAGAAATTAAACGTATATAGGAGTGATGCACACAGAACATAGATGTTTTTCAGGACCATGACAAGGCCCAGACATCTTTTCTCCAACCCATCTGAGCTATGTGATTTCAGTTGCCTGTGTTTATGTGGTGAACACAGCCCAGGTGGTCTACCAGTGAGAAAATGAGTTAAACTGTATTCTTGGTGCACTGATACTGTATAACAACTCTGCATCAGAAGTGAAGTAAAGGGAGAGGTACAAAAAACTCGAGGGACACTGTTTGTCATACAGCGCCACCGAAAGGTCACAAGTGGTGGTGGAATTCGTCTGCAGGAGACTCGTGTATTTCAGCGCAGAAGCCTGCCAGGAACTGCTTTGTTTGACCAATTTTTAACCAATCAAATTTCAGTCAAACTCACCCACTGTCTAAATTCTGCATAGCCTTTAGCTTTGACTCACATTTGCCCACCTACAGACTCATTCTCCCACAATGCAACTGTGGGTTAGAGCTCCACCTCAGGGTTGGAAAAATGATTAACTGGGCTCAAATTAAATAAACATACATAACAGAATATAAGACCATACATGGACAATCTGTCTCATTATCACGATCATCATGATCATTATAAGTTATTATATTATTTGTTTATCCATCATTACGGTCAATAACAACAAAAAAAAAGATGAAGAGTTTCTCTCCTTTCTCCAATTTTCTATTGGTCTCTTTCTCTCTGGTGTCTCTGTTTTAACCCCAAACCCTGGAAGACTTTGAGATGTTACTGATTTGTCAGACTTGTTCATTCAACAATATGGACACCACATCTTTCACGTGCTTTACCCTGCGTCCCAGCATATCATTTTAGGATTATTTTCTTTAATTACAAAAGGTTACTTCCACAAATAATATGTGCAATTCCAACTGTATCAGTGGCAGGCATCTGGTACATAACATACAGACAGGCAAGCAAAAAGTAATCATTTTGTTCCTTCTAGATAAAGAGACAGTAACTATGCAATCTCCCTATAGCCTTCTGTCACTTGATTTTAGTGTCAATGAAGGTACAGAGAGAGGAATGTCATACAGAGGAGAGAGAGAAAGAGAAATAGAAAGGTGTTTTTACTAAAAAGAGAGAAACCCCAAAGACCACAACAGAAATGACCAAGTAAAGTTTCCCCCCCGCATACAGTAGATTCTCATTGTTGCTATTATTATTATTATTTTTTGTATCATTCATGCAGGATTCCACAGGGTGTACAACTCCGCAAGTCTAAAAAACGAAGCTGTGTGGGGTGCAACAGAAGATTCAAGCTTCAATGTTTTGAAGAAGTAGAAGAGAAGGAGGAAGAAGAAGCAGGAATAGAAGAAATACTGCAGAAAACAGTTATTGGTTTGTTTTTTCTTTTTGTTTCTGAAACCCACCTCCACTTTTTTTGTTTTTCTTCCTTCATAGGTCATAGGTTGAGGTTGGTTAAATTGTTTGTTTGTTTGAGGAGGGTGTTCTCCAGCGGACAGGGGTAAACATCCCTAACACACCCATCCTGTCCTCTAGATTTTGATCGAAGGACTTGTCAACCCCGTGCAACACTCCCCAACTCTCCCACCCACTTAGCCATCTCACCTCATACAGGTGGAGGGCTCATTGTCAGTTTTGTTCTTATTTAAAAACACAGATGATAAAACTCATCAATATTCAACTGGTGGCTGGGAGGGTTGGATTTGATTCGTTTTGTAGCTAACTTGAAGTGAAGTTAGCTTTAAGAAGCAAAAAAATAAAACAAAACAAAACAGTGGTCGTTCTTTTGTCTCTGACTGTTAAAGTGTCTTTTGTCGAGTCGCAACTCTTGACATCTTGTAAGTGGCTGTAGCTCATTGCCAGAGGCATAATTTAAGACACACAAAGACTAGTGTCCATCACCCCTCCTGCTTGCATCCTTAAAAACTGCAGTTTGAGGTTGGTCTTATTTGGCATCAAGAGATGAATGCAACAACAATGCAAGCAGAACATGGAGGTGGTTTGTTACCTCCTCCTACACCACTTCTTACTCCAGATCCTGCCTCAGCATTCTTGCTTCATCCGCTCTTCCTGATACCTGTCCCTTCATGTAGCCCACCGTCCCTGGGACATGCCAAGCGGTGGAGGAGAGGAAAAAACTGAACAGACGAGAAAGAAAGAATCATGGTTTCCCTTGGCAGTCAGTGCTCTCGCTCAGAGCTTCCTATTGTCATCTTTCGGTCCATCTATAAATTCTTTTTCCTCCTTACACCCCTCCCCCATCCCCAGAGGCTAGCACCAGTCGTCGTCCTCCGTCTCGCTGTAGGGTTCATGCAGGCCCTTGCGGGGACCCCTGGGATGCCCAGCTGGAGGGGGGACCTTGTGAGGTCCAGTATGTGGGGGTCCATGGAGATGCGTGGAAGGTGATGAAGAGCGGTAGCCATTGGGTAGGCGGCGCTGGGCAGCAGGCTGCATCTGGCCCTGTACAGGCCCAGTCAGGGCGGTGGTGGGCGGGGGTGCATGGTGGGCAGTCCTAGGTGAGGTACGACTGGGCTGTGGATGAGGATGGGGGTTGTTTACAGGGTGTGGCTGGGGTGGAGGCAGGGGATGGGGGTTATGTGGTTGTGGTTGTGGAGGAGGTGGCAGTGGGTGGTTGGCCAAGGCATGGGGGTGGGGGTTACCACCCTGCATGGGGCTCTGCTCATAGGCAGGTGGTTCATGGTGGGGCTCATAGTCCTGGTACTCCTGGTTGTAGAAGCAGCCATCCCCTTCCATGGAGCCACCTCCTCCACCTGTGTCTCCCCAGCGAGCCGGGGGATGATGACCTTGGCGGGGTGTGCCATGGTGGGCCAATGGGAGCCCAGCTGGGGGAGGGCCCTGGCCTTGGGGTGGCTCAGGAGAAAAGCGGCGGGGGGCTGGGGTTCGGCCCTGTGGCCCCCCAGGTGGTGTGGGCATGGCCTTACGGACTACAGGGGAGTAGGTAACATGGGGCCGGGGTGTTGCAGGGGTCTGAGGCAACTGTCGACGGCCTCGACGTGGTGTACTGGTCCCCGAGGTTGAGGGGACAGGACTTCCGCTGACCGAACTACTGCCCTACACAAAAAGTGAAATAAAGCAAATAAAAAGAACGAACCACAAATTCAACGACAGAACATGTAGAATAAAGTAGAGAATGGGAAAGATAGAGTATAAAACAAATAGAGAGAGAAAGTAAGAATACAAGATCGATAGGCAGAAAAGGAAGTAAGAGAGTCCAGATAGAAAAACAAGAAAAGACAAGAACAAGAACCACAGCAACAATAAGAATAAAAGCACCAGTCATAATGTACATGAAGTGGAGAAGAGAAAGGCAGAAATGAAAGGTATCAAAAAGTAATAGAGCAGAGGATGTGGATAAAAAAGATGAGATTCCAAACAGCACCATACATAGAGAAGCAACATGTCACGCAGAGGAAAGAAAACAAAAGACGACAGGAGAAAAGAAGGGTAAAGGGTTGATTTCAGGAGCAGCAAATGTAGTACAGGGTAAATATGATGACTAAACATACATAAAATGTGTTTGGTTTTAAATTATTGTGAGTGAGCTGTGTGATATACTGTATGTGCAACATGTTGAGTTTGATCTTTTCTTTTTTAGAACACAAAAAATAAAAATCACATTTTTATCTTTATCTATTTTTATCAAAATGTAATCCCTAATTTTTCTTCCTTTGCAAAATGTATCAAGTTATAACATAAAAATTCAAGGCTTAAGGCTGAAAGGTGTGCATCACATTATTACATTTTAAAAATATAGTGGGTATGTGTTCGGAAAAAGATGCCATAAAAGGAAAGGTAGCGAGGGGAACGTGAGAGGACATTGGCAGTCTCTCAGATAGGGGGAGGTCAGGTACTCAAATATACATTTTTATGCATATTTGTTTGGTTGTTGGAACAGTGATTGATAACAGTGACTTTATTTAACAAACATCTACTTGTATTTGCATGAATATACCAACAATAATGAATAGGTTTGTGTGCATGTAGTCAAACATACATATATATGAATGTACAGAAATGGCCCATACTATCTTTGCCATTTTGAACACAACTATGTGTTGTTAAGGACAACAACACATCTCGACCTCTAATTTGAGGGCAGCATCATGTAGCGTAGCATCATAATAAAACCACATTAGACATGCCACACCTTGCAGCATTAAAGTAGTGTTGCTCTAAGCAGAAAAAGGTTGCCACCAGTTACACCATCAAACTAGAGGCCCTTGTGTTATATTTTTCAGCATAACACTTAAAATGTGTTAATGCCACTGTATTTCGTACTAGAAAGCTCCAAAACTACACACCACATGCACACAAGTACCCAGAAGCCCACCTGTCTGTGTGTCAAACACTCGCGACCTTCGCTGGGTGATCGTGACCAGCGGCGGTCCCTTTCTCGCTCCCTCTCCCTGTCATGGTCTCTGTCGCGGGAGTGCCTGTGTCCATACTCGCCGCCCCTCTCTGCTACATAGCGCTCCTTGTCCACAGAGCCGTGGTGGTGGTGATGGTGGTGGTGGTGCTTACGGTCTTTGGACCGTCCGCGATCTCTGTCACGATCCTTGTCTTTGGATGTAAGGTCGCCTGACTGGGTGGTTGTGCTGAGGTCTGTGCCCAGGCCTGATGGTGGAGTTTATTGGAGATATTATTGCAGTGAAAACAATAAAGAGTGCTATGACGTGACATCACAGTTTAACAGCAATTGAAATTAAGTACACAAAACTAACTGTCAAATGTGCTTAATTCCTTGTGGAATAATAGACACACAAATTAAAATAACATAAATCTTGTAAGAAAGTGAAAATATTAAACAATCTCTTGAGTGACTGCTTAATACATCATCTATCCAACTATGTATGTGGTCCACCTGTGTCAGCCTCCGTGTAGCGACAGAGGGACCCCTCTGATGCCCGATGGCCCCGGTCTTTTCGCCGGTGTCCATGTCTAGAGGTTCTCCCCTCCTCAGGTACACGCTCCATGTTGTAATCGTCCATCCCTCCTTTGTCTCTGTGGCCACGTCCAGACCTGCTATGGCCCAGTGATGAGGCTGAGCGCTTCATGGGACTGCTATCGTTAATTGTCTGAGAGAGAAAAAGAGAGACCACCAAAGCAGGGAGGGAGAAAGAGGAAAAGATGCAGTGGATTCCTTGATTCTTTGATTGTTGAGCTGGTGTTTTCTGTGATCTATGGGGTAAGAGGCATGTGTGTATATTTATGCATGTGTGTGAATGGGGTCTGTTTCTTCAAATGAAACCCCGCCCGCCTTCCTCCTGCATCCCATCCCATCCCATCATACACTCCCACATTAGTATTTATGTCCCAGTCATGCCATTTCAAAATATAGTACAGTCTATAAGGCAGGGGTCGGCAAAAACCAGCCCATGGGCCAAATTTGGCCATCCTTCACAATCGTTTGGGTCCTACAAAAAGTAAATAGAGTAGATAGATTGAGTGATATATAGATTATGTATAAAGAGAAATCAACTTATCCTAACTGTCCATGTAATATTGAAAATCACGCACAAGGCTGCTGAACATATCAACGTGAACAGCTCCTGGTGCTGAAATGAAGTGTTAAAAAGTAATTAGATGAGGATAACAGACAGCTAATAAAACCACGTTTTAAAGTAGTTATTTATTATTATTATTTATATAATCAAATATGTTTAATTCAAAAGGATTTAACCCCAAGATATTTATGGCAAGACTGTATTTATCTATTTTATCTTACTTATCGATTACTTTAAAAATGTTGTTTTCATTCTCCACATTCAGCATGTCTCCACTGCAGAGACGCTAAGCAAAACTCACTCAGGACTGAGACGACAGTAATTGCCGACCCCTGATACAGGGGGAAAATGTAAATAAGACATAGAGTAAAAATAAATAAAAATAAAAGAGATGATGGCAAACAGCAATGCCTTCCATGCTTCTGTAACTTGCTTTGTAAAATGGGATAGAAGGGTCAGTACAACTTGCAATTGTCCTCCATCCTCACCGCCCATAAACACCTGAACATGGCACATTCCAGGCTGCACAAAACTCCTCTATTTCTGCTCTGTTTCAGCGTGCTTTCCTCCAGCCATGCAGGTACATAGGGGTTTGTCCTGAGTCCTCTACCCACATGAGAGCTTCTTTCTGCAGTGAGGCCTCATGCTCCAAGGCGGGACAACAGGACAGAGCCTATGGTGTCACAAGTTGCTGACCTGGACATGTAAACCGTATCAGGCTACTTCAGTGCTAGATCCATTTGGGAGCTGAGTGAGTCAGTTTTTCTAGTTAGACAAATCAGCTGACAGATTAGCAGATTATCTGGAGTAGCACTGAGAATCCCAACAACATATCCATTCACAAATATATAAGCCAAACATTCCTCTTTCTGTCTGTCATCCCTCTCACCCACACACACCTACACACAAACACACACACACACAGATAACACACCCCCACTTAAACACATTTCAACAAATTTCTTGCATGCAGGTGGGCAGGTGTGAATGGAGACTCGGACACAGACTGGGAAACATTGACAACATTATTAGACGAGCACACAGGCATGAGGACATGGAGCACGAAAGCACCAGTAGCAGCAGCAGCTGAGAGAGAAAGAGAGAGAGAGAGAGAGAGAGAGAGGCCACAAGACAGTGTGGCATGACTATTGAGAATGACAGGTGACGTGCAGAGTTCAGCCCAATTCCAAACCCGCTGTGTTAGAGAAGGAGCTAAGGATGCTGGGATCAGTTTGGAAGCTGGGCTGGCATCAAATCTACTCATGCCAAAGAAAATCAGTCCTTATAAATCTGAAATAAACCCCTGCCGTGATACACAACATGAGGACACAACAGATGAGGGAAAAAAGTTTTAAAGAGTGTGAAAGGGAGAGAAAAAAGAGGAAGAGAGAGACGAGACAGGGAAGACAGGGTACATACACTGAGGGTACTGCCACGTTGTTTCCCTCTCCTTCGCTGCTGTGTGAGCACAGAGAAGACACACACACACAAACACACACACACAGAGCCACGAAATACACCAAAGGTGTGGTCACACACAGAACCAGACAGGGAAGAAGACGGAAGGGACAGAAGCAAGGGAGAGAGGGATGGATTGACAACCAAAAGAAGAGAAAAAGGGGTACAAGGAAGTACAAGTAAAAACCAAAGAATATTAGGTGGAGGGTCAACCCATAAAGAGATGATGTGCCACAGTGAAGAAAGGAGAGAGACAGGAAGAAAAGGAGGGACAGAGAAACAGAGTCTGATTAGACACCAAAGCAGCAGTGAAGGTGGAAGAGAAACACTTACCACAGACACTGCGGGTGGTTGGCACCAAAACAGGGTTATACAGTATAGACACGGTCACCATGACAATGCTCAACGGCACCACGGTCACAACAGCAATGAGAACAATCAGCAAAATATAAGTACAAATGGATATGCATAGTCACAAACACACACACACACACACACACACACACACACTCACAATTACAATTGGACAACAGAGTGACAGAAACAGTGTGAATTTCAGGGCACAGAGGACAGTGAAGGCACAGAAAAACTGAGAGTACACAACACACACACAGTCACACACACCTGTAGCTAACATGCACACACACACACACACACATCTGTAACACACAGTGTCATGCTGGTTCCAGTCCTGGTTGGAAAAATAAAAAGCCCCCGAAATTCAAACAGACTTCAACACAGGCAAAACCTCTGGAAGGGAAGAGACAGTTTAGTAAAAAAAAAAAACAACAACAACAAAAAAAGGGTCTTTACAAAAGAAGATATAATAATGGAGGGCAAAGGAGTGTGTAAACTGTATGTATGTGTGTGTACATTTGTATTTATAAATATGTTGTGCGCATGTGACAACCAGAGCACTCACTGGGATATGAAACAATATAAAAAAAGGATGATATGTTAGATGGAAACAGGGACAACCACGGTTAAAAACCTCCATGCATTTGGCAGGATGAGAGGAAGAACAGAAGACAACAGGAGTAGAAGAGGAAAAGGAGCAGAAAGTCTGACTTTGCCTTGCTACGGCCCTTTTGAATTCAAATTTGGAGGTCAACATTTCAGCAAAACATTTCTATGTTTTAGGCAGAAATATTGTCACGATTGGATATCTTGTGTGCCAGTTTTTTTCTTTGGCAAAATAAAAAGAAGTAGTAGTAGTTTAGTAGTATGCTTTTGTCATAAACTTTCTCCAACATGGATTCGAGTAACCACAGCAATAAATAAGCAACAAGTCAGGCCTTTGAGAATATGATCCTTTTAAACATAAGAAGATGAGGTACAGAGAAAATGGGGGGTGGGGGGGTAGAAATAGAGTGGAAAGGTGAGAATGCTGCTCACTTGGTTGTTGCCTGGGAGGCGGGGCATGGAAGCGGCCCTGCCATGGCCTTCCATTGGTGGAAAGTGCTCGGTATCCGAGTAACCATCCTGCCCCATCTCTCTCATCTCTACCGTCTGTAAACAGAGCAGGAGAGCAGAGATGGTGTGACGGCTGCCATGAAAACTGATAGGGAGTAGGGGGATAGGTAGGAAAGTTTGTTATCCAAAGAAAGCAGAAAGAACTGAGGGTCTCAGAGAGGTAAAAGTAGTCACTGGGAGAATTTGGTGAATGGGTGTGTGTATAGGGACTTCTTTCTTTGTTTGTTGTTTTACTTTTAGGTTGTGATGAATGAAAAACAAAGGAATCGAATGTTTGGGACTTACATAGATAAGATAATGAGTATACTCCTAATAAAATAAAATTTTATGTTTGCAAGCAAATTCAAAGAGTCTTTGGCATCTGTGCCAGATGGAGATGGAGATTGT
The DNA here is from genome assembly GCA_023373845.1 of Nibea coibor. Taxonomy (NCBI): domain Eukaryota; kingdom Metazoa; phylum Chordata; class Actinopteri; family Sciaenidae; genus Nibea; species Nibea coibor. Next base: position 7,432,087 of record CM041727.1, read on the forward strand.
GAGCCACAACAGTTGTGAATAAAGGGAAAACTCATATGCAGTCCAAAAGATGTGGAAAATTACAACTGATCCGTTGATATTGTCCAGGTTAAGACACATACAGTAGGCAGTAAATGAGGCATAAGTTTTATCTGGAGCAGAGCAGCTGGAGCTGCTGACTTGGCCTTATCTTGGTTTGCCACACCTCCATTTAAATTTCACTCGTAAGCTGGGATGGAGTGCAGCTATTTATTCAAGGAAATTAAAATTGATCTACAGAAAGACTGAATAAAATATTAAATAAAATAAAATTATGTAAGACTAGAAACCAAACCAGTGGTAGCGTTTGCTGCTGCTCATTGACATAGTCTGTCATCTCACTACATACATTCTTAGAGTTTGGGTGGTGTTTTTCTGGTAATGCGTTGTGTGCTTTATGATTTGATCTTTCTCGTATATAGAAAACTGTAGGTTATCATCCAACTACTTTGAATGAAGCCAACAGCCAACTACTGAGTTTAAACTTCTCCAGACCTCTGTTGACTGATATGGATTAATATGTTACAGAGCTGAATGACACAGATACCCAACAGGCCCTCCAGGAGGTCTACACGCGGAGAGGTTTAACAGTGTGATGACACAGAAATGAGGCACTTTGAAGGGAGAGGCAAGGTAGACTCTGAATGAAATGCACAGTGAAGGAAAAATATAGCAAGATAAAAAAGTTGTGCGAAGAAACAGGTCTGAGGGATGGAACTAATTAAAGAAAGCTTATGTGTCAAACAAACTGAAGAATCAAGGTAAAAGAGATAGCAGGAAATGACCTATTAAGTAAAATAATAAAAGCAACAAGGCAGTAATGGGACAGTTTTAAGCATTTGTGCCATGATGGCTTCAGAGTATACAGTACATGAAGTGTTTAAGAAGAATATATAAGCATTAGATAGTATTGGTGACACTGACTGAACTGAAACGGATTGTAAAACATAACACGAGAAGCATGTAAATGCTCTGATCAACAATCCATTGCTGTACAGCTGCTTTAACGTAAGCTATAACGAAGGAGAGCACAAATCTAATGACCTTATGCCTCTTTAGGGGTTATGAATAACGGGGACACTGGTTTCAGTGGAGATGAAATTGTGATCTGTCACTGTGTGAAGATCGTAGTTCATTTTACCATTTAAGTATCCCCAATGGTTCTTTGGAAGTTCATTTGGTAGCAATGACATGAAAGTAAAAAAATGTTGAATGGATCAAATGTTTGTTCACACAGACTTGGTGTGCAACAAAGATGTATTTTATTTGTAAAATGTGTGTGTGTGTGCTGCTAATTGTGTGTTCCTTCCTGTTTGTGTGTGTATGAGCTTTCTACCTGAGAGTTGGACATGCTTCCCAGGCCATCCTCAGGGTGTGCATCAGGACTCCAGCTTCTGACCTTCTGGGACATCTCCTGAGCACGAGCTGTCACCCATGAATGGCTTTCCGGGACCCCTCCCTCCACGGGCCTGTGACACACAGACATCACAGACACGCATGTTCCTTAACTGGTATGCTTTCAACAAACCATGTCCTGTAAAATGCCGACAACATTCAACTCACAGGCTGTTGACAGTCTCGGTTGTCTCAGGTGGAGGGAGTGCATTGTTAAGTCCCGGACCCCCGTCCTGGGCGGGGGAAGGTGGCTCCACGCGCTGAAACAGTAATGGCGTTCGATTCTGTGTGAGATATACAACATGGCCGTCGCCAGCTATCAGGCAGACTGACAGGGAAATGAAGGGAAAAGGGGGCAGAGCAGGAACAGAGGGCCTGTAGAGAGAGGGCTGTCGGCTGAAGCAAGGCAAGGTAAAAGAGACAATGATAAAAGAATAAATGGGGTGGGGGAGACTCTTGAGCAACTGATGTCCAGCAGCTAGCAGGAGACTCAAAGTGCATTCTGGGACCTGGCAACTCAGGACTCTAATAATTTGAGTGCTTTATAAGGTCCAATTAGGATGCAAGATTCACCCACTCAGTTTGGAACTGATCAGTAATCATTCCAGGTTTCATCTAGTGCTCAGTTGTCATCTCATGATGGCTGATGACCTAAATGCTGTCATGTTGATATAAATAACAGAAGAAAAAAAAGAAAACTTGTTTCCTTTCGTTACGCATTTGAAGTTGATGAAAGGGGAGCAATAAAAGAAGGGCCTCATTCAAAGGAGGGATAGAGGACATCATTGCAACAATCCTGTGGAGGGGAACATACAGCAGGTGAAATGCATGATGGGACAAATGCTACATTCATTGACATTCATTTATAATTCATCCACATAAGAAGCTTGAAGAAGATTTTTTTGTTCCCTCTACATTTATTCAAGCCCAATCTGTGGCAAACCTCCCTTATAAAACACTAAATACAATGTACCGATAAAGAACAAAGCATACTTAAGTGACAGTATCTGCTCTAATCAGGACAAGCAGTCTACATTGTGGCAGGTGGACTGGAGTGGAGTGGAGTGGCTGGACTGGTGTTGTGGTAAAGAAGGGGTGAAATAAGTAGAATAAGTAGAGCAACATGTCAAGTGTGGAGCATTGTGTGGAGTAAGAGGACCACGAAGGAAGGAGGATTTCTTTGGCGGTGGCACATGAGAAAGCCAAAAGAGGATGAGGGAGGTTTGCTATGTGCAATGAAAAATCGGGTGGTGTGTCCTCAGAAACATGTAGCTCACTCCAAATGTTTATGATCCAATCTGGCTGCATAAACCTGCTGTGTGACCATCAAATTTCAGTTATGATATCATCCTTCTGTATGATCTCAATCACCAAGATAATTATAGCAAAATGAATGTAGAGGGCGGTCAGCTGTTTTATTTCCATTAACAGGACAGCTTCCTGATTGAAGGGAAGGGGGAAGCAATATCATTATGCACATGTAACAGTTCAAGGTCCCATGCACTGGTGATGGGGAGTGAGGAGGTACGATATCTTTACAAGCAGCTGACACAGGAAAGAATCGAGCTCAGCAAAAGGAGCCATTTTGATAGCTGCCATTGGCACGGGCACCTCAGGGGTTGTGACAACCAAATCCTGCAAACAGCTACATAACTCCAAAATGTTGGTATCAATCATCTACTAAATTAACATTTGGAATTTTATTAAAAGTTTACTTCATGATTTATGTCTGCTTAATCCTAATACAATTACTGTAAAGGCAAGAAGTAACAAACTGTCCCCAGCAGATGGCAGCACTGTTTTGCTGTCACAAAAGGAGCATCACATAGGAGATAGGAGATTGCATTAAACTGATCCACAAAAGGGCCGGTGTGGCTAGCAGGTTTTTGTTCCAACCAACCAAGAGCACACGATTTGACCAATCAACCCTCTGAAGACTGAGATCAGTTGATTAAATGAGTCAAGTCTGGTGTGCTGCTGCCTGGTTGGAAAGAAAACCTGCAGCCACACCGGCCCTTTGTGTGACACAACAGTGTGACATCTCTGCGTTAATGTGTTCACCTGGTTGTCACAGCCCTGGCTTTTATGAAAGGGACTACAGCCCTGCAGCCTTGATTTCAGTGCGTCAGTCTGCCTTTGACTTTTAAAGGGTCAGATGCAGGTAGAGTGTTTTTTAGAGTGTTTTTTTACCCTTTCAGATGACAGTACCTGCTCATCACGGAGTGCCTGTGAGCGCTTGATCTTGCTCTGCCGGTAGTACTCCATGATCATCATGGCGGCATAGATTTTCCCCACTGTCAGGTCTGTTGCTGCTGAGAGAATGACAAGTTACCCTGCAAGATTAGACCCTTTGGAATGGACCCTGAGCGCGAGGGATGGAAGAGGGTGAGGCATGCACACAAAACACAGAAACACACTTGGACTGTTACAAACACGAACACTGAGCAAATAGTCTTTTCACAGACAGATTTAATTTTTTTAAAATCTTCATACCTCATAGCATTTAATTATTCTCACAAATAAACGCTTGTAATCAAAGCATCTTATTGTGATATACTGGATTAAACAAAACTCAATTACTCCAGAAATCTGCAATCATCTGATTGCAATAATCAACACAAATTTAACCAAGTCATTAAAAATAAAACAAATAATATATTAAATCAAATATGTCGTATTTGATTTAGACTCTTAATAACTTCTTTGGACTTTGGTTGCATATGTAATGCTAAATACATAATATATTTCCTAGCTCCCAGCTATTTTGATAGCATATCACATGCATAAGTAAAGCAACTACTTTATTATGCAACTAGTGCGTTAGCACCTGTGCATTTGTTATCAGGATAATAGCACTCAAAATATGCAGTATTTTCTGTCAAGCACAGCCATCTAGTGTATGCAGCCGACTGCCCCTGAAGTGAAAAGACGTCTATAGAGAGTTGATCTATAGTGAGACACCCTCTGATCTCAGGCACTGAGAGAGATGGAGAAGTGTTGTGGTCTGGGACTGGTAGTGGGTCTATTCTGGTGAGTGTGGTTTCTGTAGGTGAAAGAAAAGACAGGAGTTCTGTGTGTGTGCGTGTGTGCGTGTGGTTGCTTTGCTCTACCATACAGCCTGTGCGTTGTTCAGTGCCTCTGTTTGTTTTTCTTCATGTTCACATATGATTTAAGGTATGTTGATGTGTATATATGGACTTAACGTGCCAGCTGTATCAGAGGGTGGAGCAGTGAGAAAGACTGACTGAGAGAAGCGGTCCTCTGGTGGCGTGACGAGAAACAACGCTGGAGCACTGGGCGGCACAGGGTGGCTACATCCAAGCCACATTGCCGTGCCTGCGCCCACACTCTGCAACTTACACTTGTGTGGCGTAACCAGCAAATCAAGAGTCTTCTGGGAAAGATTGGGCCAGATCGCCATCATCTCTTTCCTCAGCTCTGCGTCCATCTGGTGCTTGTCAACACCACCTAGGCAGGTTCAACAAACACGCATGCGTGCACACACACACACACACACACACACACACACACACACACAGGTACATGCACAGATAGATAGATACACACCATGCCCAAGTATATGGGCACATATAAATTCAGCCACATCAACATACAGATACAGGAATGTACATAAAAAAGGTTTATTCATACACACACACACACAAACCATTCAGATGGATACAAAAAGGCGTAAGAGGGGACGTACACACATGAAAACAAAGACAAACAGAAGAAGTTGTGTTATTAGTAAGATCATGATAATAATTTATGTGATCAAATCATAGCGGCACTAAAAACTGTACACAGGCAATTCAGCTGAAGTGACAGGATCTCAAACTTCAGCCTCACATGCTAGACACGGGATCTAATGCCATTGAAAGCATACTGTACGTAAGCTACAGAAGGAGAAGCTTCAGGAAGAGCTGAAGGTTTCTGGGTTCAGCACTGAGATAGCAGACAGCACTGCACTAAGGGGGGAATAAGAAAAAGGAGAAGAAAATGTGAAAATCGGATCAAAGGAAGTAAGATTCCAAACCTTCTGCACCCTTGGCGATCTTGATGTCCAGTGCTGTGCGGATCAAGGCCATGAGAGTTGAGTTGAAGTGGACCGTGTTGTCATCAGCCACAGGCAGATCCATACGGAGCAGTCTCTGTAGGACAATCAATCGGGGTGAGCGGTAAGAAAATCAGGGAATAAACTGAGGTGGCATGTGTGTGGAACCTCCAGGTGACGGGGGGAGAGGGCATTGAGTTGGTGGCAGGGGAGGGGAGCAGGGAGAAGGGAGGGGTTGGGGAAAGGAGGTTGAAGGAGCTGTGCATAGCATGTGTAGCAAGCCCTGACTGTGTCTGCCTGCAACAAATGGCTCAGACTCAGCTAGACTGTAATTTTTTTTCTTTTTTCAAAAACCAAATTCACATGTACGGACCAGATTTGAATATGTTTTGTGATATCAACAAACCTGTGAGTGCAAAGGTATTAAATGAAAAGTCTTATATATTCTATAATCATAATGTGTTCCATGTATGTTTGTTGACATGCAAAAGACCTCACAGGTTGGTTAAACCACTGATCTTGAGCCTTCAATGAAGAAACCAGGAGGACAGGCTGAACAGAGGCTACTGTTACCCAGAGCTCCCCCTAGGGGTTTGGAGGTTCACAGTGAAAACAACAGAGACCAGATGATCAACCAATAAACCAAAAACAACCCAAGGGATCAATCTAAGGAAGGGGTTTTCATTTATTGGTTTGATCCTTTATAGGTCTTGTTGGTTTATTATTGAAACACCAATTTACAGACACACACCAACTCACAGATGACAAAGTGACGTTTGTGTGTGTTTGGTGACAGAAGACGGCGACAACCCAGACATGCAGCATATCATGCCTCCCCCTCACATCCCGATTAAATGCTTCTCCTTTAATTCATCCATTAAAACTTTTTTGTTTCCCCCCAAACCCTTCTTGCACATCCCACCCTCATGCGGCATGCAATGCACACGCAATATGCCTCACAGGACAAGCAGCAGCTGCGCAGCCTTACACAGAAAGCATCCTCAGTTGGCGACATTAAAATGAGTTTGTGAGTTGTTTTAACGTGGCTGTTATTGGACGAAATAGGAAAATTTGTAGACGATGGGGCTAGGCTGAAGTGATAGAGCATAAAGCTCTATCGCTAATTATCTAATGTCTAATGTGGGAAAAATGGGCACAGACTTAGAGGGTTAATAGGTGAGAGAGAGCAGCACTCTATGAAAAAGATAGAAAAAGCAAAAAAGAAATGGTCACCATGGAAGTGTTTTGGTGCTAAGATGTTCAATGATTGTTCAGGTGAACATACTCCTGGTATATGTAGGAAATATGAGGTGAAACAAAATATTTCTACTGCCACAACAGAGACATAATAAGAGTTGAAAGGGAAAGCTTGTGGATAAGAGATGATAGAAAATTTAAATCAATAGATTAATAGGTCATGAGTGGAGCATGTAAAGAGAAAAGGTGAAGAAAAATAGACAAACAAAAGACAAAAAAAAAAAAGAGAAAGAAACATCACCACACTTAGTTGGCTGTGGCTATACGAAAGCGGTCCTGCCTGATGGCTCTGCTGTCTCTCTTCAGGACAGAGAAGGACGAAGGTTAAAAGCAGTGCAGCTAGATAGGCCATTGTTCTGTGGACTGGTTGGAAGGTCAAAGGTAAGGTTTGGATTTCTCTCATTGGCAAGGTGCTTAGGGAAGGCGGTAGGAGAGGTAAGGCATAAACACAGAGATGGTAACCTGCAAAACTGCTCTGGTGATAATCATGGGGCAAATTAAGATGTCAGGGAGGTTTTGCCAGAACCTTGAACGTAAAGCATGTTAGGTTGTTTGGCAGGGGGGAGGATCAATGATCCATCTTTTAGTTCAGGGAGGAGGCTTTTAGGAAAAAATGTCTTGGGGTAAAACTAAAAGGATGAGGAGAGGAAGAGAGGATCTAATGTTAAGGTCAGGGTTTAAAAACAAAACAAAACATGAATCACTGAGAAAGAGACAGAGCTAGAGGTGCAAAAACCTGGGTCAAATAATAATACATTTTAGTCCACATAGGTAAAAAAAAATTTCCCTTATTTGTGCAATTAAGAGATCATAGATGGGAATTTCTCTATGAGGCAAAGAAACTATCCTATAAATTAGTTTGGTTTACTTTCCTTGACATATTATAATCACATATTTAAGCACCATCCATATGGAACTGTAGATAGTATAAAATGTTAGTACTAATTGACCCCAGGTCTGCCGGGAGAAGGAGAACATAGTTGGATAAAGCAATGGTTAGCGATGCAGTGATCTCCTGTGCCTACAGGCTGTTTGGCCGGCTGCCCTCTGAGGCACACAGTGATCTGCCAATGATGTTTCATGAGAGTGTCATGTCGGTCACAAGAGGTGTTGCAAGTACACATGGTAACATGAAGGTAAATTTGTTGTTATCATTATGTATATTTCTATTCTGATAACAATTTGTGTAAGATTAATCGTGTTTGTGCTGATTATATGACAGACAGGGGTTGGTGGTTATCGGCCATGCAAAAGGCAGGTGAGGGAGTGTTTATGTGTGGGGTAGCAATATGCAAAGATGAGGGGGCTGGAAACAGAATAGAACTGCATTGACGACAGAACCAAAGGACAAAGAGAAGATTGGACTTGCAGATAGAAAAGGCAGCTTGAGGGTTTGGAGCTGCTACATGAAGGGTAACGGAAAAAACAACTGTTGTCTGTATGGTAACCAAAGGCTCTCTGAGGAAAACACATCACTGACACAAGTCCTTCTGCTCTCTCTACCATCAGAAATGACAGAAAATATCTACATGTAGATTGATATGACTCTGTTGGGTGAGGGCATGTGTGCATGTGTTTGTGTGTCTGCCCCATCCACAGGACGGCACGAGTCAGAGGACATAAGTCTAGTGGACCTTCCAAGCCCTGCTGCACACGCATGTTTCCTTTTATGTAAGTGTGTGTGTGTTCGACAGTGTCTACATGTGTGTAATTCCTGATTAATTAATACCTTTTTTTGAATTTGATAGCACAGCTGAAGATAGACAGTAAAGAAGCAAAGGGTCACAGAGACAGAGCGCAAAGGGTCACAGAAATGAAACCCCACTGGGTGCTGTACCAGGAGGCTACCAGGGCACCTCAAAAATATCTTTAATCTTTAATGCTTTTTGTACTTTACATTTCACTTTACTTGAAGAATAGTATGACATTATCGATAATAATAATATAATATGCGTGCCTTTTGCATGTTTGTGTGGGTGAGATTGTGAGTCCATCATACACGGCGCAAACGAGCTGAGAAGGTCCCTCTTTTCGTCCCCTCCTGTGGATACGCACCCCCACCTAACCCTTCACCCTAATTGTCTTGCTACCTCCACCCCCGGATCCCACACCACCACACAACGCCACAACACCAACCAGCCCACCCCCACTTTCCACGAAAAAGAAACAGAAACAGAACCAAAGAAACAACAAGGTTTACACCACGTTGAGCGCTTTAATCCATGGCCCCTCCCTCCTGGACCACCCAACCCACCCCCGCAACAACCATAGGAAACTCAGGTGAAGATGGGGTCCTTTCTGACCTTGTAGGCCACCCGTGCTGGACACCTCTTCCCGAGGCCTAGTGGAGGACACATGTGCCTCAGCATGTCATACATTTCCCTGCAACTGATCCTGCCACTGCATCATCAGCCAGTGCCACCACCCCGTTTACAAAAGCACAAAAAAGAAGAGGGATGGAGACGTTGAGAGAGGGAAAGAGAAAGAAAAGAGGAGGAAGTGGGAGAAAAGATGTAGTGAGAGAGAGATTGAGGAGACGATTTATTAGAGGATAGAATTGAAAAGAGAGAATAAGAGACAGTGTCAGAGATTGAGAGAGAAAAGGGGAGAAAAGGACCAAAAGAAAGTAAAAGAACAAAACAACAGAAAGACAAGGTTATTGGGCTGATATGGAGAAACTGTGGCCGAGTGGCTTCTCTATGAGCTACAGTACTCTTTAACAGTCAAGATGTCAATAAAGAGAAGGAGTAAATGACAGAGGGAAGGGAGACAGCGGGAGGAAGATTAGGATTGGAACTTGAGAAGTAAATGTTCTCTTGTACCGTTGGTACTATAAGACAATTCTGTGCAAGAAGGACATTGGTATATGTGCGTGTGTTGGATTCAGTGTGTTTGCAAAGAAGAGCAGGGCCGAGTTTGACAGCAGGCACCAAGCTGCTCCTGCTCGGACGAGGAGAGAGGGGAGGAAGAGGAAGGGGTGTCAATGCAGTTTCTGTCTTTCCCCCAACCCCCAAAAACCAAGAACAATGCAACACTACAGTGGGCAACCGTAGCTTGCTACATTATAGCCATGGCTCCACAGCAAGCAAAAAAGAAAAAAAAAATTAAGAAAAGAAAAAGAAAAAAAGATTTTTTTTTTGCCGTAAAACTTCTTAATGAGGATTTTTTTTTCCCATTTCACTTAGTGCATTACACATGCTTCTCTGGGTGTCTGCATTGTCCCACACATTCTCTCAGCAGTTCAGAATGCAAGTCGATAATGGTGGAAAAGAAGTTGTAAAATTGAAATGAAAAAAAGAACAAAAAAATAAATAAAGCGGCATTCAAACCATTCCTGGATGCTGTGGCTAGCAAGTGTGGTTGAGAGATTTTGTTTGAATGGAAGTCAAACCTTGCAGGCCACCCTATGGGGGCATTTCTTGCCTAAGCCGAGAGGCGGGTCGATAACTCGTAATAAACTGTACATGTCCTTATAATGAATGCGCCCGCTGCAAGAAGAATACAGGGGAGTTAAGAAACACACGTAGACAAGACAAAAACTCTCTCTCTTTCTCTTTCTCTCTCTCTCTCACACACACACACACACATACATACACACACTTCCAGAAAGAAGAGAAAACATTGGGAGGAAGAGCACAAGATTGACAAGTACACAGTCTGAAAATGTTATAATATGTTTACTGTCAATAAAAGATTCTGTAGACACATATACACCTGAAAGCACCTATTCACACACAGTACACACTTCACTGCATGCCGCACATTGTTAAATGTGGTCCTTTTTCCTTCTCTTACTCCTCGAGTAGTTCGACAGCCTTTTCCTTTCTCTCTCCAGTCCAACCCCTGACTGGATGTGTGTAATTAAGGAATTGAGTAGAAAAGCATGTGCTTGGTAAACAGCTAAATGCTTAATAGCTGCTTGTGATGTGCAGATCCCCTCCTTCTTAAATATGTGTTTAATGTCAGCCATGTGTCTTTGTTCCCTGTCTTCTGTTTCCTGTGTAGTGGTGTCCATGTCATAGTCAGTAAGGTGCAGTTGACTGGAAGAGTAACTGTAAAACATGCAATTTATACATTTATAAAAGTTATGTAATGATTTCTAAGGTTAAAAAACATAGACTTTAGCCTTTAATAACCAGTATTAGCTATTTAAGTCACTATTTTCCCCTTATTTCAATATTTTATCTATCTACGCCTTCCATTCTCTTCTTCCTTTCCTTCTCCTTTTCCCACATTCCCTGTTTAAGGTAGTCTATGTGCAGACTACATGACAGCAAGAGGACAACACACAGGCACTGGAATACAGATACCATGGTATGGCATGTCTACCGTAGACATTTAGACTACAGTTTTGAACATGGCAGCTTTATTTGCAACGTAGACGTTGCCTCATTAAGTTTTTAAGCAGTATGCAGATTCCAGAAGGAAACACTCTGGGAAGGGGTTTCAGGGCAATTTACAAAACGGGGAGGAAGGGGAGAAGGAGGGAGGAGTTGTACGGTGTCAGAGAGATAACCAGATGCCTGATGAGGTTATACTCAGTTCCGTTACAGCCCCCTTGCAGCTCTTTTGCTAGAAAATTCGACTCTATTACCAGTTGACAGTTGTGCTTGATTCACCTTTTGTCTATTTACCAATTGAAACCTTGTTGGCTGATGTTTTACACAATTAAGAAAGAACACAGTTATAGTATTGTTGATAAGTTACTGATTCCATTGCTTAGGCCTTGCTTTGCGTGATAAAGTCAAAACAAAGCACAAGGAATATACAAATCATAAGTAATGTCTTAAGTAATTAAGGTGCATCATGTCAGAATCATAACCTGCCAAATTACCATTGTGTGTCCGTATGTGTGTGTATGAGTGCGTGCACGTTACCACTCACCAGGCAGCAGGATCATACTCGGCCCATATTCTGACATACTCATCCAGGTGGTGTGGTCCCAGTATGGATGAATCTCGAGTCAGGTACTCAAAGTTGTCCATGATGACGGCTACAAACAGATTCAGCATCTACACACGCGAACACATGAACAAACACACAAGTAAAAGGTGTGGAACAGCTCCAGAAACATGTTAAGGCGCCTGTACATCGATGAATGAAGAGCAGAGCGCCATAAAAGGTCAGTTCTCTCTTTAGACAAAGACAAAAGTGTCGTGGTGTGAAACACCTTGCTACATGCTAACATGCTAACATATCATGGCTTTCTCATGAATTTATTTTCATTTTTTTCTAACAAATCTGATGCATTGTTCCTTTGTACGCTTTATGAAAGATACTGAGTCATAAAACAGGGAGAGGGTGCAGATGAAGGTGTTGAATTATGTAGCATGAACTCACCAAGAATGAACAGAAGAAGATAAAGGAGACGAAGTAGAGGTAGGCAAACTGGCTGCCACACTCTGGGCCTGTATTCCCTGACAGGGGGTCACACTCCTTACCCCCCAGACACGCCAGCATGATGTCGTGCCATGCCTCTCCTGTTGCACTCCTAAAACACACAAAGAATTTCCTTGATTTTTTTTTTAAAGGGCTTTGTAGTATAAGGTCGGCTAATACTGTAAAAAAAGATTCTCTATCTTAGACTGGCAAACAAACAATGTATACAGATTCACACACACATTCATACATAAGCACCTGAACAGAAGCATGAGAGCCTGTACGAAGGTCCTGAAGTTGTTGTGCTGGTTGATGGCAGTCTCTCCGTCTTCTTCAATAGCAATATTCCCAAACAGCTGTTGAATGCAATCACATTGTTAACACTGTAAACAAGCTATACTTGTTCATCAGTGACCTCTCTGGCCTTCTTTGAAAGCAGAGTTACCATTCTAAAATGTGCACAGCAAACCACTTCAAGTAATCATCTTCCTCCTTCTCCTGTTATGCACCAAATCCCTATGACCATAATCATGATCCTCATTCTCCTCTACCTCCTCCTCATCATTGTCCTATAAAACATATTTTATATATCCCAAAAGCACTATAGCAATTTTTAGGTAGAGGTTTGCACCCACCTGCATCCCAATGATGGCGTAAATGAAGAACAGCATGGCAATGAGGAGGCAGACATAAGGCAGAGCCTGAGGGGAGACACATTAATCGTTTAGTATTAAGTTTGATACATATGAGTCCACAGTGCACGGTTGAGACTACACCTAGGCATCATCTATGTATGTATATAATTCTATATACAATATTGGAGAAATAAAATAAACAAATATGAATGCATATGATTTCTGTATGTGTTGTGCTGTATAATTGAGACCTTGAAGGACTGAACGAAGGTCCAGAGCAAGATGCGGATGGTTTCTCCCTGCCTCAGTAGCTTGATGAGACGAGCTGCCCTGAACAGCCTCAGGAAACTTAGATTGATGAAATTATTCTACAATACAGCCACAACATAACCGCAGAGAAAGGGAGACAGAAAGAGAAAGACAGACAGTAAGAGAGTGGGGTAGAAAGGATTGAACGTTGAAGATGGGAAAGTAGGGAAAAGGGGGGAAGGAAACAGTAGAGATAAATGAAAGAGGGGGAAAGGACAGATGGATTTGGGGTTGAAATAATGAATCAGTAGTTAGTTTTAGTGCAAAGTCTGCAAAACAGTTTTCCTTAGACAACCAACATAAAAAAAATGATAGAAAACAGTCAAACTCAGACTGAGGAAGATTCAAACAAACTCAATACAAATAAAAGAATCAGGAGCCAAACAAGTCAAAGCAAACCAAACTCAAATCAGCAAGGCTCCAACAAGCTTTTCATATCCATTAAGTCCAAAACCAAACAACACACGGGAAAGGAGATCATTCAAATCTATCTAGTTTCATCCAATTAGGTAATGTAGTAGTAATTGTGGTGGCAATAGTGAGTAGTTAAAGTGCAGGGATGTAAGGACATTTCCTTGGAAAGACAACCAAATGCACTAATTCTCTCAAGGCAAAATATGCAATATTTTATCATGAAGCAAGCCCACAGCATGCAGATGTGCACTAGTACAAGGCAAACCAGTAAAGCTAATGGCAGCTGATGCGACATCCAATAGGATTGGCTGCCAAAGACATGTGACAATCTGTAGTGATGTCACAGCCTAATAAGGGCAAGAGGGTGGTTGAAGGACCAACTGAGGTCGAGATAACATTAAGTGTTTTCAGCACATCAGCGTGATTATGTGTCTTACAAAGAGCTGAGACATCTGCGGTGATAAAAATAAATTTTGAATAGAGCAGTAGTATTCATTATTACTTGTTTTATTGTCAAAATCTAAAAATATTTTTTAATCAATTTATGTGCAATTGGTAATACAGAGTTCTTCAACCACGTGCCACAGTTTAACAGATTAGATAAGATTGCAGTTGAGGTACTATTGACATGAGACTTGAAGTACTCAAAAGGGACTGGCAGCAGGCACATGCAGGCCCTGTCTACAATACAGAATGTATTACATTGCGTATGTGTTGTGAAAATAAAGGGTTCCTGCCAAAGACATGCAAGGGGCAGCATGCATCACTTGTTCTCTCTGCCAGGGGCTTTAGATCCATCCTGTCGCTACTGGAAACACTCTCCCAGTCACTGTCATATGTGTGTCTATGTATATGTATACAATGAACCGCTGAATTCAATGGATAGATGTAGTAATGTATTCCAGTTTATACAATCCTATCCTTTACATAATAAACACTAGTTCTCTGTAAAGGATGTACAGTATGGTTAGGATTTATAGCCGAATACAATATATGAGATGAACAGTGACTGGTAGAGAGATTAGTAAACTTGGCAATTTAGAGCTCAGTCCAGGGTTGTGGGTTATGGGGGGGGGGGGGGGGGGGGGGGGGGGGTCAAGCAAAAACATGCACATTGCAGTTAAAACAGATGCAATAAAATAAGATCTCCAAAAAATTACAAACCATCTACATGTGGATGTTGCAGATATATGGTTTATAGCGGCAAATTTTTGGATTTTTGGTTGGTTCGAAGAACAACCAGAGAGATTGACCAAGCCGGTTGTCATGGGTGGAGGATTCATAGTGCATTTTGATTGGACGGAATCACAGGAAGTAGTAGGGGAGGAGGGGGTGGGGCGAAGTAGATTACAGTAGATCATCAGTTAAGTTTGTGGACGATTTAAAGAAAGCATGTAAAAAAAGATAAAAACAAGAAAGAAATCAACAGTCAATACAGAGACAAGTTAGTACAACAGCAGGTTTCTGTCTGCAGATTTTGTACAGCCATATAGCAGGGATACCAATGATCAAGACAGGACATTGTGGGAATTTATGTATGGATTGTAAACAAATAAATATGACTGCATAATAATAGAGACCAACCAGTTACGGACCCTAAAATTTGGTTAGAGCATCAATTAAAACCTTGAGAAGGCTTGAATCATTGGTATCCCTTGCTTCCCAGACAGAACTGGTAGGTTAAAAGTGTAGGATAATGACCTTCAGCTTTTGAATATGGTTTAGCAAATCCTGCACATGTTTGACTTTTTGTAAATATAATAGATAATATGCAACCTCAGGTAGCCACACTGGAGGTCTGATTTTGGGAAAGAACAGCTGTATAATCATTAACACAATCTAAAGTTTTTAAGAGATGATGATTGTCACTGTAGTACATAAAATAGATTTTACAAATATTATAACATTTGTGTTGTTAGCCACCCAAATTGCCTGGCCATCTCACATCATCTAAACTAGTGACCAGCAGGCCATTTACTTTTAGCTATGATTTAAAGAATGGATAACATATATTGTTCATATATTTATTTTCTGGTCCTGTTGTTTTAACTGTATGTGCACAGTCAGACATCCAATGGACCATCAAGACTTTACTAAAAGATGTCTGACGCAAGGCTCTGCAAGAATACCTGGGATGCAATTGGATAATTTCTCTGGCTGCTAGGTTACTTGCAGGAGCTGTGCACTGGATGACTGCAGAGCAGCACCATACTTCCTGCCTTGCTGTCAGTGTTGGCTAGCTAGAGTCTGGTCTCCTTATCCCACCAACTGGGACAATTATATAAGACTTTCAAGAGATGTTCACGCATGACTGAGCAATGCAAGACTCAACAGTGGCCTCTAACGCATGCTCTCCCCTAGCTCCTTGTCTTGTCGACTGTATGTTTTTAAACAATGTGACAGATGTACAAGCCCATTGACACATGCCAAAGCTCACCTAACAAATAGTCATACTTGCTCAACCAACATTGCTAATACAATATAATGTCCATCTATTCTCAGCACAGATCTCCTAAACATAAATGTTTATATAAATACAGATTCTGTTACTTACCCCAAGCTCTGTAACCAGAATGTCAGTGATGCTGCCCAGAACTGTCACACAGTCAAAAATATTCCAGGCATCTTTGAAATAATTCTGTGAGGAAAAGAAGAGAAGAAAGAGAAGAGAGAATGGGATAGAGAAGATGGATGGATGATGAGGTGAGGAGAACGTGACAGTAAAATGTAGAAGAACATGGATGTGGAAGAGATAGATGGGAAACGAAAGATAAAATATTGGCAGCGAAATGCGTAACAAAGGACATTGGGTCGAGACGGACCACAGTGAAATAACAATGATATGGCAGGGTTTAAGTAATATTAAGATAAAAAAAATAAACGTGTGAAATAGAGAAAGGCACAGAGAGAACAAAAGTCAGACAGGAAGAGAAAGAGAACAAGAAAGTGAAAAAAAAAAAGACATGTCAGTGTCCGACAGGAACAGGAAAGAAATCAGATAAGACAAATGGACCATCAGTGACGGCACGTTGGATGGATGCCGGCAGACAGGCTAGGGACAACTTGTACTGCATCGGAACACTACACCAGCCATCAAACATCACATACTGTAATCACTGTACATCATAAACTGAACCCACAGAAAGTCACACCTCTCTATACTATAGAGAGGTATGCGATTAGTGATTAACTCCATCCATACATTTATCCACAGATATACATAATTATAGATGTTTTCATTTTTGCTTTAAAGCGACTCAACGAGAAAGAGGGCCAGTGAAACTGATGATCGAGTTCTGCTTCTTTTGCTCTCCTACATATTGCCTGCAGCCAAACTGTGCATTAGACAAGTGGAGGGAAGGGAAGAGAGCAAAGGAGGTGGCTATTAAAATAAACCACCTTGACAAACACACAATGTGTATGATTGTGCATGTTCAGTGTGTGTTTGAGTGCACTTTCCCGGATTCGAATCCTATCCTGCCTAATCTCCACCTTCTTTGTAATCTTTGCTTCTCTCTTTTACCGCCTATCTGTCACTCACATTCTTCTAATTACTGTACTACCATCCCCCCTCTGTCCTGTATCTCCAACCAACATTCACCCCTAAACTATCTATTCAACCTATTTTTTCCTCATCCACCTCCCTCCCATTCCTCTGCAGCTCCGATGTCTGCACACTTTACTGCTGACTTCTGGCAGTTTTGTATTTCTTTGCATCTTTAATTTTAATCTATAATAGCTCACCATTTCCCCAGAGTTTTTCCATAAATATGTACACAGTAATTCAGGACAGTCTCCCAATCTAACAAAATAATGGACGGGGCTGCAGTGAAATCTTCTACGACATGAAACGGTGTCTTACTAAACCTACTGTTTTCTACATCTGAGTCCCTTTTAGGCATATTGAGTCTTACTATTCACCAAGATATGCTTAGTGTCACTACACTACAAATATAGCTATTATAATTACAAAAGAGCACAACATAGAACTTTTTTCCTGGGCTTATAAGGGCAGAGTGGATCTCAGGCTTGGTACTAAATTTTAGGTGCTGCTTTCGGCAGATGTTGCTGTCCAAACGCAACCTCTTTTTCCCGAAATGAAATGTTAAAAATCTTTCTGGAGTGTTTTTCTTGTTAAGTTTATGTGCTGAGTGAGTCTCTCGCCTTTGGCTCTGCATTTTATGTCCCAGAGGACATCTGTATTGTCTCACTGTTATTCACTGCCTGCTAACGCTAATCTACGTGGACACAGTGATGCCATTTAATAATTTTCAGCACTTTCTACAAAGATACAGTAGAGCAGTGCATCCTCACCACACACAACCACACACACACATACACTCACCAGTACTCCAAAGGCGATGATCTTGAGCACACACTCCATGGAGAAGAGGGCGGTGAACACTATGTTCAGGTTGACTAACACACCTTCATAGGTAACAGAAGCCCCGTCATACTATAAACAAACACGCACACACGCAGCACACAGATTCATACCAGCAAACCAGTGTACAAATAGAAGACAATGGATTGCCATACACACAGATAAGTGTGCATTTACATAGGCACACGTACAGACACAAACACACACGCACACACACACATACACAGGGACAGAAAGGAGGAGGAGTATGAAGACATACAAAGAGACACGCTGTCCAGCTGTTCATGGAGAGTCAGACATATTCATTAACATGTTTTTATCACAGGGAATAGTGTACACAGTCCAGCCTAATGTTTATGTTTTGTAACTGAGAAGAAGACCTTGAGAGATGAAGATACACAGAGAGAGAGATGTTAATCATAATCATATTCATAAGTAGTTCATGTGTGTTTATGTCTATGTTTATGTGTCTTTATTTTATAGCATGTAGACTTTTTACCTTCATCATCAGCACAACCGTGTTGAGTGCGATCATTGCCATGATAGTATACTCAAATGGCGGCGACACCACAAACTCCCACATTCGGTATTGGAAGCTCAGCTTGTTCTGAGGCATGTGGCGTGTCAGGGGCCTGGCGTTGATGGCAAAGTCTATACAGGCTCTCTGCAAATAAACACACAAAATAATGATCTCATCCTGCTACGATCTTCTCCTGTCTTCCCTTAAACTATACCTTCCTCCCTACCTACCTCAAAGTTATAATCCTGCCTTCCAATCACCCTCCCAATATTTATTATCTCCATCCTCCTTCACTCCCTTAATCTTTCCTCACCTCGTTCTTTTCTAAACTGTAGTCCTCCATCATCTTGTCCCCTTGCTCTTGGAAGGTGATGATGATGAGAGCCACGAAGATGTTGACGAAGAAGAAGGGGAAGACCACGAAGTACACCACGTAAAAGATGGACATTTCCATCCGGTACCCCGGGCTCGGGCCCTGGTTTTCATAAGTCGCATCCACTGAATGCTTCAGCACCCTGCAGAGGAATTGGGAAAAGGTTATAGGTTGTCAAAAAGCATGTGTGGTGCAGTTGTGCATGTTCACGTATACTCACTGCGGCCACCCCTCTCCGGTAGACACAGTGAAGAGGGTGAGGAGGGCCCAAGCCACGTTGTCGTAGTGGAAATCGTACTTCTTCCACTCCCGCTTCTGCGCCTTCACTTCGTTATCACGTTCATACACCAGATACTCGCCCCTGGAACGCCACATGTCACATGCCACAATACGTAAAAGGGAGGGTTTGCTTCCAATGTATGTATTTTTGTGTTTCTGCATAGATTCTGCTGACAATGCTGAGGGTGCAGTGTAAAAACCATAGGACGAAAGCATTATGCATGAATGGCTTCTAATCAACATTAAAAAGGTAACCACAACATTCAGGGTAAATATAATTGGGGTCCTTCCTGACCTGCAGTCGCGCGCAAACTCTTTGGATTCATCAGTGCAGTAAAAGAAGCGTCCCTTAAAGAGCTGCACAGCCACCACAGCAAAGATGAACATGAAGAGTAAGTAGACAATCAGGATGTTGAGCACATTCTTCAGAGAGTTCACCACACAGTCAAACACAGCCTGAGGATCAAGAAAGAGAACAACAGAGGGAGAGGTCATTATTGTATGAAAACAAACATTGTCTTGAAATTATTTGTGTGGTTTGGTCTAGGATGGTGCAAATTCAACTTGCACTGCTGCCTGGTAGAAGATGAAAACATATGTAAATTTCAGTGCAAAATGATGATTGATCAGCTGTCCCCCATGCTTAAAGTAAGGGTAATCTGAAGTCAACCTCTTCCATGTAAACATACCTTGAGTTTTGGAAGACGTTTAATAGTCTTCAGAGGTCGTAACACTCTCAGCACCCTCAGAGACTTGATAGTGCTAATGTCTTTTCCTTTGCTGCTCCCCCTGTATGTGTAAGCACATGCACACCAACACATCGTGACAGACAAACACATACACACAAGTGTACACACACACACACACACACACACGCATGCACACACACACACACATATAAAAAGAGTCAGCAGGTTCAGGCAGATATGACAGGCTTAGTCCTCTTGATTCCAAAATGGCAGTGGGCAACCATTCCTTGATGGTATTTGTGTCCGAGTTAACTCAAAATGAGTAACTGCGTCTGGGTTAAATACATAGCAACACATGCAGCATTGCTATCATATTATGCTTTAGCCTTGTTTCTAAGTGTGAGGTTAGCATTGTAGCTACATGCTAGAGTTAGGTGGTATTTAACTACAGTACATGCTATGGGAACAACTTGATGCCATTCCTGTCTGAATGCTATCTAAGGGCTACACTTGTTTGCAATGTATTTCAATGCTTTACAAAGACGGCTAAAGTTCCGGCTTGCACATGCCCAGCTAATGGTGAAATATTTTCATGCTGCATTGAAACCTTGCTTTCCATGCTGCAGTATTTTTTTTTATTATTATTTTTTATTTTTAAGCAGCAGTTTGAGTGACGGAGAACTCTATTCTACACAGAGGCATTTGCAGAGAGAGTTTAGTCGTGGTCTCAGTGAGACAAACCCTTTATATTTCATACCCTTACATTTTATGTTAGCAGCTGACTAAGGGAAGCCTTGTTTAGTTTTAACACAAATCACAATTTGGGTTAAAAGTAAAAGTTAAAAGCAGTAAAAATGTGAATAAACAGCCAAACTCTCTCTTTTGATGACTCAACCAGCGTATTTCTATCAACAATAAACTACAACTACGATATGCTGGTTTCACAGCATTGTTCGAACAGCATGGAATCTTGTCTTATAAGCCATTTTGGCAAAGACAAAGATATTTTAGCGAGCATTTCCTGATTGAAATGCTGTGCCAAACCTTGTTCTTTTGTTGCTTTAGTTTTCTAGGTACATGTGTGAGGGAAAAAAATGCAAAACGTACTGTACATTGTTCACATAGCTAAAAACAAAATCAAGCCTGTCAGTAAACAAACTAGCTGTGTGCTTTAGTACCAAACTATAGTAAATATCTAATGAGATTCTAAAGAAAAATAACTGATGCTAAAAAAGACATACTGTTTACATAAATAAGTAGTTACCTTCTCAGCATCATAGAAAAAATTATGATTATGATTGTTTCAACATTTTTCTAAATGTTTCACATATCTGATATGAAGCTCAGGGTGAAGACAGTAAAGTCAGAGGTCACTCATAGTAATCCTTAGGGGAGAAGACACCTGTGTGTACAGCTGCCTGTGTCTCACAGCTGTTATACCAGACGGTTGACTGCTGGTGGTTGTGTGTGTGTAGACTTTGTGTGTGTAGGTGCCCACACACACGTGTGTAAGTATGTGTGTGTGCAAATCACTGCAAGGTTCTACAGCAATTTCCTACGAGTTTCCTTATAGGGTCTTCTTGACAATTACTGCACTGATTATATTTTTCTGTGATTTCCTGTGATTAACGCAAATATATCAAATCTCTGCCTGAATCTGTGTGATCAGTTGAGGACCTGAACTTGATCTGTAGTTGTGTTTGAGTCAGAGCTGTTCCATGGTGAACAATGGCAAAAAAAGGTAAGAATAGACAAGTACAAAGTCAACTGTGATGAGGGATGGATGAAAAGGAAGTACACGTGTGATTAGAAGAACAGGCGCTGAGAGTGCAGAGGAAGAAAATGAGGAGGAAAAAGAGAGAGAACTTTACCCGCCGCCGCTGTTGTGTCCAAACGGAGAAATGAGAGAGGGGTGAGAGACAGCAAGACAAAGGGGAAGAGAGACAAAAAGACAAAAGGTGGGAGAACAGAATGGGACACAGAGAAAGGGGGGATTTCGAGGGAAAACATCCATATGAGAGACAAAGAGAAAGAAAGAGAGAGACAGAACACAAGGCCTGCTTT
The DNA here is from genome assembly GCA_023373845.1 of Nibea coibor. Taxonomy (NCBI): domain Eukaryota; kingdom Metazoa; phylum Chordata; class Actinopteri; family Sciaenidae; genus Nibea; species Nibea coibor. The sequence goes on from CM041727.1 coordinate 7,453,857, forward strand.
TTATTAGATCAACCCTCCCACCCAAAAATCTACTGTTACCAAATCTATCACACACATGCACATAAATTTAAACAAAAAGCGTGACTAGAACACAGCACTGAACTACTGCCATCATTTCTGACATTTCATTAATGACAGGTTGACAGGCCAGATGTAAGATGGGTTTAGGGGTGATTATTACTGGATGGAAAATATCAACAAAATAATTTGTATTAATTGCTTATTTGCATTAATAACGATATATAAACTGTGAGTCATCTGAAACCTTATTAGTTATACTGCATGCCAGTGCTTAGCTTACTATGAACAAGGGCATCGCCTGGTTAAAAAAAAAGAAAGAAAGAAAGAAAAAAATCTCTAAATGTCAAAGTATCCCTTTAAGCTAACAAAACTCGGTCAGTTATCATGCGAGTGTCTCTGCATCGGGGTCCTGTCTGGACATAAAGCTCGGTCCGGCTATAGAAATGTGCAGGGCAGCGGCAAAAGTGGTCCAAGACACCAGCAACCCTCAGACCAGACTAATTGGATTAAAGGAATGATGAATATCTTCAATGAGGCTGCTGAGCCTTTCTGGAGTGCTGTTTGATTTCCACCAATTGAATTAAGGCACTATCTAGATGTGTGCAAGTCTGTTCTGACTGGTTCGGATCTCCCTATCAGCCATTACTCTCATATCATAGTTAAATCTGACTTAATAGGTTCAACTGGCCTAATTGATTGTTTTGTGAGTTTGTCTTTTGTTAACAAACAATATGTAGAGAACCTCTCTATAGTTACAGTTTTCTTTCTCTGGTACTCATTTATTACTAATATTGTGTTTGCAACATTCATGTAAAATAGCTGAAATATCTTTATGTGCCATGCCAGTTTGTAAACTTGATTTATTTTTCTGTAATTACTTGATTATTAGCCGATAGTTAACATTTCCCTAGGATGTATAGACCCACAGAGAGAAAAAATACAGACATATATAAAGTCGACCCACATATAAATATGTAACACAAAGAGGTTAGGACACAGAGTTAAGACAGAAGAACACAAATATATACACACAAACAGAAGCACAGACAGGTTTGTGTACCACATATACAACTACAAATTAGGGGGGGAAGAGTGTTAGTGGAAAAACACACAAATAAAAATGACTCAGCGAGGACTGGAGCAAAAGCCAGTCTTATAGATGAGGCACCACCACTAAAACCCTGCCAAATTCATGTTGTCTTTACAGGACAAGCAGTTTCTCATCTTCATGTTGACCTCTAAATAGTAACTCTGTTGTCTGCAACAACTGTGCTGTGAGTGATCAGGACAAAAAAAGGTTTAAAAGTGCACTGAAGGCATAATACAGTGCTGGGAACATGTAAAGTAGAGGGGTTTTCTTTGGTTTACACTTGACAAACATCAGCTTATGACTCTTAATCATGGAGAGTGAAGACAGGACCAAGCATAGTTTTTAAAAAATGCAGTTTGCACCATGCATGCAATTCTTTATGTCACAGTCATTCCCATTTTTGATATACTTGGTAATTTAACTATTAATATTCTTCCCAGTCAGATCTATTACTCAATGAGACATAATTGCCAGTTACGCCTGTATTCTATGTCCAGAGTAGCTTGATCACCATGTGAGGCCACCCAAGACCACACAAACTTAACATTTGTGCACAGACATGGTTGTATTTGATTGTACTACATTGTACTACATGTCTGATCATGTTAAAATATTGCAATGGCACATTACATTTAAGGTTGACTGCGGTAACGAAGGTCTGCTTCTCTTCATATTCTCCTAAACCATGCAAAAGCATGACAGCAAATCCCAAAACTCACAATTCATGCTTTGTACCCAGCAGAGTGCTCATAAACTAAAGCCTAACATCACCCGGTTATTCAAATGTAACCGTACTTTATCCTTACAGGCATGCAGATTAAGTAGGGTTTAGAGTACCTGTTTTGCCGTGGAGAAGGGTGTGGCGATATTTGGGGGCCAGCTCAGCATGACCTGGCCTGGCTTTGCATGGGCCTTAACTCTAGAACGCCCTGGGCACTAAAGGGTTACAGGTGCAAAGGGTGGTCCTCACCTCTCACAGGGGGGGGGAGAGGTGGAGAGGAAGGGAATGCTGGGATACTATTTTTTTTTCATGTTGGGGCGTAGGGGATTGGTGGAGGAGCTTAGAAATGGCAGGACTGAGGTAGTAAAGTTAAATAAGAGCAAAAAGGCAGATAAAATGGCCAGCTGCAGGGGATTGGCCATTTGTAAGCATAGGTATGAAACAGTTTAATGGAAGAGAAGAAGACAGCAGACTGGAGGATGGCTGGGAGAAAATGTGTGAGATAGTATGAAAGAACAGAAGTAGAAGAGAGAGGGAGAGGGAGAGGAAGGAGAGGCAGAGAGAGCCTGGATTGGGTGAATAAAGAAGGACATGTGATGCTGTACTCCAAGGTGCCAGTGAGGCAGTAGACAGACGAGAGGAGGAGGAGCAAGGTGGTGGAAAGAGGAGAGGACAGCAGGAGGCGGAAGGGAGACTTACGTGAAGGCGAAGGCCACCAGAGCACCACTAACCACTATAAAGTCAAGGATGTTCCACAAGTCCCGGAAATAAGAGCCCTGGTGCAAGACCAATCCAAGATCCACCATCTTCAAGAGAAAAAGACAAGATGATTATGACATGTAAACCGCTGTGAAATGGGTGCGTGATTTGTCCTTTGTGTGCAATTAAAAGTGTCTACTCCTCATTAGGGCTGGGCTTCTCAGTTCTTCTGGAGGAAGTTGCTGATTCTTGATTCCAGACATCGCCTTACCTTTATCAGCATCTCAAATGTGAACACTCCTGTGAAGACATAGTCGAAATAGCGCAGCACCTGCACAACGACAAAAAGGGAATGATTTGTTGCTGCATCCATCTAGTCTCAGATGACCATTTCACACCGAGATGCAGTTTATTTATAGATATGGATACATGGATTACAAACGAAAAGTCAAATGAAATGATATTAAAAATCCAATTCATATAATGTGGTGGTCAAGTACATGTGGTGGAAGCAGTGCTTACAAGTGATTGCATGTATAGTACAATTTTAACATATTGATCTGTAAAATCTAAAAAAATATAACTATTCCTTTAAATTTTATATAAAACTTTGTATGATTTTTTTGTTTATCATCGGTCCAGCTCCAAACATGTAGATGGCCTGAGTGATATTACAAAGAAATAAGTTGTCATTATTAAACAACAACCAAAGCAATAGTTAGGTTAAAACGTGTATAAATAGACAATAGCAGTGGTACATAAGATATGTCAACTTTCTTACATTGTTGCGAGGGGATTCGGGCCAGACAGGGTCTTCAGCAGCCAGGGCAATACTGCTCATGGCAATGACCAGCAGGATACACATCTCAAAGTAACGCAGGGTGCAGATGTAGTGACATGCCCGGCGAAACCTAGAAGCAAAGACTTTTGTTTCTTGTGCAATAGTGCTATGCATATTATTAGAACAGCTTTGTAAGAATAATGTATCTATATGCATCTGTTTACGTGTACACATGCAAGTGTTGTAGCTAGGACTATAGTATGTGGTATATATAGTGTAATAGATTCACATTCCACCCAGGATTTAGCTCAAAGATCAACAAAAAACAAATGTTGGGTGATTACCACAAGAATGGACTCCTCTGTATGTCAGCATATTCATTCATTCATTCATTCATTCATTCATATTCGTGTTCATTCATAGTGTAGATAGTTTGTGTACCGCATATACAACTAGAAATTAGGGGGGAAGAGTGTTACACATAAACTAATTTAGTAGTTTATGTGCATGTATTGTAACAATCCCACGTACGGGTTGGTGGTGGACAGGATGAACATAGAGCTAAAGGGAGGCATGGGCCTGGGTCCTCCTTCACCTCCCTTCTCATCATCATCATCATCCTTATCCTCCTTCGCTGGTAGAGGCTCTGTGTTGGCATTCTTATTGACTAGATCAAAGAGGAAGAGAAAGATAGGGTGGACATGAAAGTTTGTTATTCAAGAAAACAGTTGAAGAGACAACAGGCATTTTTTTTCTGTCCTTACCCTGCAGTATGGCATTGGTGGATGGAAAGATTGGCATGTCTACAGCTGTGTAGTCAGGGTGGGGCAGCCTGATGACACTGTTGGCACGTTGATGTGCGATGCTCCCATAGCTATCTAATGTGACCAAACTCCCATGAGTGCCACTGTTAGCAAGATGGAGGGCAGATCCAAAGCCAGGGGCCACGGTGTGGTTGGTAACCGGATTAGGGTGAACCTCACTAGGTGGGGTAGAGCCAGAGACCAGTTTGGTATTCATGAGGTTGTCCATGTCTTCACTGTACTGGCTGTCCTGCCTAGAGAGGCTCTTCTGGATTGGCCGTGTGGTAGAGAGGTTAGGAACACTGCAGTCCCTAGAAAAAGGGAGGCAGAAGAAACAATTGGTGATTGAAAAAGGAGAGTTGTGATGGAGATACCAGCCAGAGAACGCTAAGGAGAACAGACAAACTTTATTAGATTAGAGGATATCAGAAGATAGAAAAAACATTTTAGTCATTGTTGCAATTGATATTTACATCATATCTACAGCCACGCGCAATGGACATACTTCCTTCTGTGTTGGCACATCCTCTTCCCCTCGCCGTCCGTTTGATTGCCATGGCGATTTCTTCTTGGCCTCCTCTCACTGCCATCGACAGTTCCCTCCTGTTCTCCCCCTTCTCCACCTCCATCAGCTCCTTTACTCTTATGTCTCCCTGGTTTTCCAGCTCCTCCTCCGCCATCCTCACCATCTTCTGCGCACTTTCGATGTGACCTGGGCTTCCTGTGCTCTGACTGCCCTCCGCCTCGGCTGCCACTCCGGGTGTGGTGATGACGTCTGGACGGCCTCTCCTCCGAGCCTGGCCCAGGGATCACTGTAGCATCCAATCGGACATGTGAAGTGTGGTGGTGGTGCTCACCTTTACGGCTCCGCCTGCTCTCTGTGGACTCGCCCCGTTCCATGGGAGGCCTGACTGGACCCGAGCATCCTCCACCACCCCCTCCTACTTGGCCACCATGTTCATGGAGGCGTGTTTGTCTTTGGAGCTCATCAGCAGGGTGGTGCTGGCTGAAGCAAAGGTCTGAATTGTTTGCAGTGGTCTTGTTGGTGTTGTTGTTGCGGTTCTCATGGGGATCGACCACCAAGGGTCGATCCAGGTGGGTCTTCATGTCTGGACGGATGTGACGTGAATAGTTAACCTGCATGAAGTACAGTAGATAGAGAGGCAACGTAGAGAGGGTGAGACTGAAGATAGAAAAGACAAGCGTCTTTCTAGCTAGACACAATATATACATATATGTATATATGGCAAATCTACCAATAACAAATAATATAGTACATCATCATCATTGCCGTCACTTGTGTACACTGATAGCACAAGTCTAGGGGCCTTTGTTTGCCTTGTCCTTTACATTGTTGTGCTCCTCCCTCCCTGTCCTTGCCTTCCAGCGGTCGTCAGGGTCCAGCTCATTATAGAGGGCCTCACGACTGGACACCAGAGTCTGTCTCCTTAGCTCCTTGGTGCGTTGTTCCCAAATTGACTTATTGATCCCCTTATTGTGGTTCTTCTGCTGCTCCTTACTGCAAAATGAAGCAGGGTGGAGAGACAGAGAAAGAGAGAGATGGACAGAGGGAAAGAGAAAGAGAGAGAGAGAGAGAGAGAGAGAGAGAGAGAGAGAGAGAGAGAGAGAGAGAGAGAGAGAGAGAGAGGAGGGGTTGACAACATTAAAGACCTGTTTAATGACATTTATTGCTGTGAAAATATACACACAAAGCCATGGGAATGATGTGAAAACCAACATTGAAAATATAAGTACATAAAATAGCCAGGACATAAAGACACACTGGGGGCCACAGACATTTAAAGGGTTATTTGGTTGGACCTATAGAACAAGGCAGCTCAACAAAACAAGGTTGTGGGTGTCTACACAGCTTGCCAAAGATCTGGGCAGGGCAGCCCTGATTTGGAAAACCATGTCAGGACACAAAATGGAGGAACACGCTGAAGCAAGTTCAGAATTTATTTCACATACATTATAATCTATAATTAACGTACTCAAACTAAAGTATCCACAATTTAATGAACAAACTTTTAGCCGGACTAAAAGCCAAAATGGCACCCCAAAATCCCCACCAAGCTTAATTGAATGGATGGCAAAGTGACTCAGTGACCACCTCCTTTCTTACCCTCCAAAACCTCTACCAGTAATCAACTTTATTTCCCTTTTCTCCCAGGGCCAATAGTCAACCACAGTAAAGCTACAGCTGTACTGCAAGGTGCAGGAAACAGAAAATGTACTCTTAAAGATAAGCCAACACAAAAAACAGCTAAAGAAAGCCAGGTATGTACTTCATAAAAAAGTTAGGAACAAAGGAACAAGGAAAGTATGGTGTTTTAAAACACAAAAGAAAGCAAGGAATGGTTGTAAAGTCAATCAACAGAAGGGATTCAGAAATGAATAAACAAATAAATAAATACCAGTCCAGAAAGGGGTCGGTAGCGTTGTGACACTCACTGTGTACTTTGTTGCTGAGGAGGGAAACAGCTGGTGAGTGAGATGGCACGAAAGAACAGAAGGAGGATTTCATTCCAAAATGGGCTATCCATCGACTATTTAATTTATTCTACCTTGAAACACGATCACTAATCGAATGAAATTGCCTTTAAAGAAAGAATTACTAAAATAAGTAACGTATATTCCCTGTAATGCAAAAACTGAACAAATCCCAAGAAATGGTCAAATATTTGGCAAAAATATTCAACATTTTGGAATGCAACCCTTCGCACATACAAACACACACGCAGAACACATGCACCCAGTCATTTACACGCTGTAGTTTGTTCCAGCTGTGATCCTATATATTTTTCACTGTCCTCCTTTTTGCAATCTCACAAATTTCATCGTTCTTGCATCACTCACATACCCTGCATGACTACTGCTGTTCTGTCTCGACCATTTTTTTTTGCATCTTTTATATCTTTCCCAACTCCTAGCATTATCTCTACAGCATCTTTACCCTAAAATTTCATTTGAAACATTTCTTACTTTATGCAGTGAATTACATTTTCTACAAATTCTACATTTTGTTAAAAGCTAGAATAATTTCAAGACTGTTATAACACAGTAGTGCAACTTCTCCCTTAGCTTACTGTATTGCTGCAAGATGTCTAGATTGTTTGGCTGTTCAAGGCAACATATATTCCTAAGAATTGTCATTCTGAGAGTACTAGTTAGTGTTATATAGCCTTACAGCTGTTTTCCATGGGTTTTATGTAGCTTTCATGGCAGCCTCCATCCTGAACCTACCATAGAATATCTTCTTAAGAGATTCTTCATGCACCACTGATGTCCCCAAGTTTAAAATCCCTGCTTTGAAAAACCATCTTCATTGGAATTTCAATTTCTTTACTTTTTTCACTACAGAAACAAGAGATTTGGATTTATACTGATACAGTAAAATGTAATGCACACTGCAGCCATACATTGCTAGTACTGCAACACACTCTATCCTAAGCTCTTACACTTTGAAGAACAAAAGAATAAAGCAACATGTAGAATCTTTTTTCTACATACAGTAGTGGCTAGATTTCTGGGTAGGTGTTTGCTACAGGTTCAGCACACAAATATAGCTTCTCAAACCAAAACGAAAACCCATTTTCTCTCTCTCTCTCACTCACACACAGATAAATGTGCATTGTATTGAAAAATAAATATTAAACCTGATTATGACTCCTGGGTAAAATAAAGTTCACTGACACAAATGCTCACAGCACAGTGAAGCACAGTACCACAGTACATACAGTAACAATAAACAATGTGATTCACAAAATGATGAACATGTTATGACTTTACCTCTTGAGGGGTGTGTGTTACGTCTCTGTGTCGTAATATGTGCGTGATATAAAGCTGGCAGAGACTGATGTATCAAAGCAGTAAAGGTCAGCACTGTGTGTATGTGTTTTGTGCGTGGTATTTTTGAGCACACTTGCTCTCATGTTGTGCTCTTTTAAAGGGGACAGACCACAATGTGTGTGTGTGTGTGTGTGTGTGTGTGTGTGTGTGTGTGTGTGTGTGTGTGTGTGTGTGTGTATGTCTCTATGAATGAGCATGTGTGAACTTTACCAGGAGTGAAAGGAAAGACCCCTGTGTATACAGAGAAAAACGATCAAAGACTCTGACTCTCCTGACCAGAGGAGGTCTGGCCCAGATCAATCCAACACTGGCTTGTTTGAGTGTGTGTGTATTTTAGTATGCACAAAAGAGTGTGACAAAGAGAAGAAGAAATAAAAAAGAAGAAAACAGAGAATGACAAGAAGAAGGGGCTGACAGAGAGAAGAAAGAAGCAAGTGCGTTGCATGTTTTAGTTTAGTTTTTAAACTGTGCACATCTACGCATGGATGTAATAAACTTGACTATCCTTTAATCTAAGCAAAGCAATATTTTTGAAGATATTTATTTAGCGTAGTATTGCTCAATTAACATATAAGAGGCTGCATGTAAAAGCTGCCTCACACAACTGTGATGAAAAAAATGTGTTGAAAATAAACAAAAACTTTTTTTTGCAGATTTTCTGCTTACAGTTCTCCCAAACTTAATACAGTGTTGTTTTGTTATCATGTTTCATTTTAAAGGGCAATTTAGTTAGGAACAGCGACAACACAGTCAACTGAAATTAACAACTAAAAATGATATCACAGGTGATTTAGAGGGCATTTCTGAAAGTCAGCGTGGTTCCAAATTTAAGCAGCATCAAGGTGTGTGCTTCAGGTTAATATTTTGTTAAGTGGGCCAAGGTCTATGAGACTCATTTCATAACACAAAGTGTGATGTAAAAAGTTCTTTGCAACACAGTCACCAATGTCAGAGCTGATGAAGTGATGTGTCCAAACCTAAACAGATGACAGTGGTTTATTGACAGTCCTTATTCCAAAACTCTCTCTCTATATAGAAACTGTGCTTTCTTCAAGGTGTTAAATCTTGCATAAGTGCTTGGCTCCTAGTTTTTGAATGTGCGTCTTAAAATATATATGCAAATGTTCTGCCCAAAAATCCCCGCCTGGTGTGAAAATGTTCTAAAGTGGACACAAAAACAAGAGTGCAAGCTTAATAGAGACAGAAACTCACGCTGCGATGGAGAGGTTGGCAGCAGACAGTGGGCTGACTTCAGCCACTTCCTTGGCTTTCTGCAGGGCGATCTTCTGACTGGCAGCCTCCTCTTCCTCCTGTTCATCCTGCAGAGACAGAGATTAAGAGGGAAATCCAAAGCAAGAGATAAATGAGGAGGGCATAAGGCAAATGAGAGAAACAGAATTAATCCATTTAGTAGAGAAGCACAACTTTTGTGATTTTTAGGATTTAGACAAGATACAGAGATTTTTGGTAATATTGGACAATAGTGGACCTTGGTCAGCTCCTGCGCATTGGCCAAATTGTCAACAGCGATAGCCAAGAACACATTCAGCAGAGTATCTGAACACCGAGTTAAAGGAAATCCAGCATGTAGGAGTTTGTGTGTAACTTTGTATACAGCATACACATACAGCAACTGACTAAAATTGTCTCCAACGCTTGATGTGCTGTAACTGTCATTCAACATTGTACCAATTTCTAGTTAAACTAGAAAAAAGGTAGGATAAATATCAAAAACTGTTGATGTATGGACATTTGCATTTTCATGGCAATGCATCTAATCGTTAATCAGGAACTACAACTTAACAGTGGATGTCTTTATTTCCAGTATATGAGTGTTTTGTAAACTTCTTTGCATTTTCACTGTCAAAGGATACAGTTGCCAAAAAGTGTGAGTACAATGAAGAAGACAGAGAAGGCCATGCCCTTGTTGACTCCGCCCTGAGATTTGATGCCATCGTACATCACCATGTTCCAGTCCTCGCCGGTCAGGATCTGGCACACACACACAAACACACACGCAGACATAAATATAGTTAGAGGCCCTAGTCACTCTATGTAGTTTTACGATGATAAACTATACTTTGCTACAGAATAAACACACGCTTACAAAATATGCATTCATTTAAAATGCTACAGTCAAAAGACACATCTGCCCTCACCCTTAAAGATATAGACAAGCTTTAGCGCAATAATGCTTTTGACTAATGACATTTAAGAATTCAAAAGAACACGTTAAATCACTTCCTTGTGTGTACATCTGCTTTAGCCCTTAAAACATTTAGTTGTACTCCTGCACTCGTCTTCTCCCACCATTCCGCCTCCCTCCCTCCACCAGCCTCATCCTCTTTTCCTCCCCTTTGCGTCATACCCTCTTCTCACCTGGAACACTGTCATTATTGCTGCGGGGAAGGTATCGAAGTTGGTTGGAGGAGTGCCATTTTCAAAATTAAACCTAGCAGGGGAAAAAAGTCAAATGGAATAGAGAGAAGTAAAGGGTAAAAAACACAAGCATCTTTTCTTTTTTTTTTAGAAACTACTCAAAAAATGACTCAGTCGGGCAATGAAAAGAGACCAATCACTTAGTAGAAAATCAAATGAGGACTATTAAAAAAAGGAGGAGAGAGACACGGGAAGAGAAGCCACAATAAATGAAAACAACACTGACTGTCCTCCGAAGAGCTGCATGCCCAGCAGGGCAAAGACAACTATGAAGAGGAAGAGCAGGAAGAGCAAGCTGATGATGGACTTCATGGAGTTGAGCAGAGACACAACGAGGTTACGCAAAGATGCCCAGTACCTGACAAAAACAGACAGAAAGTGTGTGTTTAGTGTGTGTTGAGAGCAATATTACGTCTATTCTATGAATATGAGGAATAATAAAGACTGCAATACAGCAGACTCACTTGGTGACTTTGAAGATCCTCAATAACCTGAGAGCTCGTAGCACACTGATGCCAAATGATGTGCCCGGCTGGATGATGGACCACAGTACTTCAAATATACTACCACATATCACCTAATACAGATACAGGCATAAGCGAGCATGTGGTCATTCATTTTAATAAGCAGCTAACATGCACACATCAGCAAAACATTAATCCATTTATGTGTGTATGCGTGTGTATGTGTAAGGCCTAATAGGTGTGAAGTGAGTGTTTACACCTGCTTGTGAGTGTTCGTGTGTGTTCAGGTGCTGTGGGACTCACAATGCAGTCGAAGCAGTTGAAGGAGGAGTTGAGGTAGGCCTGCTTGCCGAGGCCGTACATCTTTACCATCATCTCCGTCAAGAATATCCCCAGGAAGATGAATTCAGCAATATCTACACAGTGGGAGGAAGACAAGAGAAGAGGATGAGGATGAGGATGAGGAGGAAGAGGAGGAGGAGGAATATAAAATATGATTATCTTGACTAAGTGCTCACTGACATGGATATTAACTCATTTGTGAACACAGTTTAAGAGAAATAAATCTTTTGTGTGCACAGAAGAAGTCTTAGATTTTTAACTTCAACTCATGAGAAACGGGAGCCAAAACAAAAGTGCTGCTTTTATATTTTTGTTGAGGGTACATGGAACATTTTCTCTCTCACTGTTGTTTTGTAGCTCAACTGTTAGGTCAGTTGTTTCGTGGATTTAGTCACATTTGCTTTTGAATTTGCTCACCCACTCCATACCAGTAACCTGTGATGAGGGCATTTGTGCATTTGTGGAAATAATCTGTGCATGATTGCACTAAGCATGCACGTATCCCCTTTCCTCCTACTCACTCAGAAAATCAGAAAGTAGCTCTGGTTGGTTGTAGTGCACCACTGCCACACACATTGTGTTGAGGCCCACCAAACACAGTACGGTCCAGTAGAAGGCCTGGGATTTAACAATGTGTCGAATTAAGAAGCGTAGCCGTCGCTCTCGCCGCTTGAAAGTCGATCCTTCAAGCTTGGAGCTCTTCAAGCTGGCACGGGCAAATGGTGACCCTGGATAAGATACAAGACAGATTGTATATTATCAGCTTTAATGAAATAAACAGTGGTTTATTGGTATGGTTGTGTACAATTAAGATGTTAATGTACAAAGGCAACTGTTTTTTTTTTTCCATTTTTGACTCTAACACAACAAGAGCTAGAGTGCACAACACAATAAATCAGATCACATAGGTAAAATGGTGACACACCAATGACACACAGGAGATACAAGTCCAGATATTCCCATGTTTTGATACTCCAATTGGTTTTACAAGCACTTTCCATATCTTATTTTTAGGTGCATAATTTAGTTTTGGTAGCATATGAACTGTGATATTGTTAACAGATTGTGCTGTCCTAATTATAAAACAAAAAATCATGACATAGAACATAAAGAAATCTGGAGAAATAGAGGTTGGAAGAGGGAGGCAGAGAAGAGATAACAAGGGCACGTTAGGGAAAAGAAAGGCAGAAGATGGGGGAGGTTGGGGACAGGAGAACAACTGTAACATGAGGAGAGGAGTGCAGAGCAGTGGAGGACAGGAGAGGGAAGGAGAGGGAAGGAGAGGGATGGAAAGGAGGGTCAGGTAATGCTGATATGCAAGATAAGATAGCATCTGTATGTTCCTGTGGTTTGCCTTTGAGTGTGTGTGTGTGTATATGAGTGAGTGACAGAGAGAGAAAGAGACCATCTATCTTACCTACTGCCAGATCCCCCTCCCCTTCCTCTGGGTTTAGAAGTTCAGCTTTGCTTTTATGGTTCTTTGTGGCTCTTCTACGGGAGCCTGTAATAGAAAAAAAAAATGTTTTAATCTACGATAAAACAGTGCTGTTGTGCTTAAATGTGTTACATGCATTAGTGTATGTTTTTAAACATCACATTTATGTATGCACAAGAACAAGGAAAAGAGCAATTCATACCATCATAATCATTTTCATTTTCATCGTCTGCCAAGATGACCTCTTCTACAAAACACACACAAACAAAAGTGTTAATACAGAATCCAGCCACATAAAATTAATCTTGGACGACTTCCACATCATCTATCAATCTTTTTTGATCATCGATTGTCATTTCTCATGTTAATTAAAGCCGGCCTGCACCTGTGCCTGTTACTCATCCCTTCCTCCTTTGTTTTTTTTAGCTTCCTTGTTTTTATGTAGATTGTCTTTTTTCAAGAAGATCAAAGGTCTCTCCTTTCTCTCTGCCCCTTTATCCTCTCCTTCCAACATCCAACCCTCCATTCCTCTTATCTTCTCTACATCTTTCGTGGCCTCAGCAGATGGGTCGAAGTGAAAAGACAAGAGAGCAAAGGAGACACACAGCAGGTCTTCTCTATCCAAGCATCAAACATCTTTAATTCTAACTATGTAAATCAAATGCACTGGCTATAATTAAAGTTTGTTTGTTTAACATTCTGAGGAAAATTATACCTGTTCCCCTCATAGTCGAATTGTTTGGTTGTGAACTGCGACTGGAAGAAGGGTCAGTGTGCTTCAGACTACTTTACTTCACTACAGAGCTCAACTTTTATTCTTGCAAATAAAATTCAACATACATTTATGTTACCTCAAAAATACCTTGTTTAGATTATCTGTTTAATCTAATATTGGTATATATTGCTATAAGTCACAGAGTATTTCCTGCAGCTGACTAACATCACATGCATCTGTCTCCACCATTTTATTTCAGTGTGCCAACATTATATTGGCTATCTTAATAATTCCAAATAATAAATCCATTAAAACATCTATAGCTACAATATGTCTGAAAACTTGGGAACAGAAAGTACTACCATACAATACAATGTATACAATAGCAGGTATTTTCTTGCAAGCTACTTTTATGGCTGTATGTGTGTATAAATGAACCGCAGAATACTATACATACCAGCTTTGCAGATCCACTCAAGGTAGCCATTTAGTTCTCTTTCAATCTGCTGCTGTCTTCTGAGCTTCAGGAACTCACTCCTGTTCTCTACACGCTCTCTCTCTTTGGCAAACTCCCTGCAGGGACATACACACAAATGCACATTTTAAAATCAATTCTTAAAATCTATCTAACAATTAATGCACGTGGGATGAAAGATTAGGAATAAATAACCTTTATACTGTCTTTGTATCAGGCACTCATAAACAGACACACACGCACACACTTACCCTGACAACACACCCAGCACCAGGTTGAGCATGAAGAAGGAGCCGATGATGATGAGGGGGATGAAGTACATCCAGTTCCATGCACTCCCTGAGGCATCGTTGCTCTGGAAACACATGCACGCACACACACACACACACATCAGACAGAGTAATCAATGTTGTGCTCTTCGCCTCTGAACTTGATATAAGAGCATTTAAGCTACCAGAAACGTTGCTTGGTTAACAGTTTATTGCAGTGAGCACTGGGAGATTTGCCACAGCTCATAATGACTGAGGCATTAGGCTGGAAGTTAAGAGCGTGTTAATGTCTGTCTTAGCACCTGTGCACTGTGTGCAAGAAAATACCATTGCAATTTATTAGGCTTCTCAAATTAGGGTGCAACACAGTACTACATATATGGTATGTGTTTTTTTTAAACTATTCATATAATTACAAAAAAAATGACTGGAGGGAACATTATGTTAGAAAATGTATCTTTAAGTCATCATTAAATGTCCAGACAATAAGCCCATTAAAAAATAGAGGCACTCAGAAGTGCTGTCCACTGCTGTTGGAAATATAAACAGCAGCAGGACTGACATGATTTTGCTTTAAGTCCTCTCAATAAGTAAATGCATATCTGCCACTCTATTTAGCTGCTCAGTGCAGAGTAAATAATGTATAACAAATGCTTTGGTCTCTCCCTCTCTCTCTCTATCATCGTGCTGTCCAGACTCTCCTCCCATTTTCTTTATTCACTCATTGTTTGCTCTCTCCTTTTGCTTCTTTGAGACCCTGCTATTCACATCCTATTTCATTCATTTTGATGTTAATTTGCTGATTCTTTCCTCCATTCCACCATCCCTTTCTTTCACTGTGCAATCATTCCATTTTTCTTACTGTCAGCCTCTACACTACGCTTGATTCTTCATGTTACCTTTCCCTACCTCTGGATCCCCTCTTCTCTTCCCCATTTTGCACCCTCATTTTCATAGCCTCCCCTCCTCATCGCCACCCTGTCTCCTCCTTCCTCCATCTCCCTCCATCCTTCTTCCTCCACGTAAGCTGGTATCGCCGCTGTGTACCCAATGTACCGCAGACCCTTTTTTCTACCATTAAACTTTTATCGCTCCCCTCCCCAGCAGCTGCAAGAATAACTTGGGCTGAACAGGCCCTTTTAAATATAGAGCAGCAACGGGAAGGAGGGACACAGGGATAGAGACGCAGAGTGAGAGGGAAAGGGCAGAAGGAAGGGACATATGAAGGAAGAGAGAAGAGAACGATGAGAAAGAAGAAAAGAAAAAAAAAAAGCAAGGGGAAAAATAAGACAGACTGAGGGGGAGTGGAGATGGGAAAAGAGACGGCTACAGTAACACTCAAAGACCCTCATCTACCTCTGGTCTCCTAGCAACCGTTGCCACTGATGGTAGGGAACTATTTAGTCTTGGCCATGAGTAATGACACTGTTTAAGACCTGATACCTATTTTACGGGCAGACGCACAGGTGAAAACCACTGGGCGTTTTAACGCTTGAATTTTAGGATTTCATGAGAGAAAACAATCTTGGACTGTTTACCTGCGCAGCCTTAGACTTCAATAAAAATACTATTGCAATTATTTACAGACACGTTGGTAAAAACAAGACCTAACTTCAGACTTCAGACTAATTTATGCTATTTTCAGATACTGTATGGCAGCATTATCCACACAAAATGGCTGCCAAATGCAAAAGATACAAAAATAAATAAATAAATAATACAACGTAATACCACTTAAAAACAGGGTCCATGTGTCAAGCAAACTGATACTGCATAATTTCCACTCTGATTCAAATTAATTGGCTATGGTCTTTGTCTGCTGGTGCAGCCCATCCATGACAAGAACTGATGGATTTTGCATTCTGGGTTATCATCCTCTTCACTTGAGCGATCCCTTCTATTCTCGCTTAAACCTACTAGCACAGAGACCGGCAAGTCTCAAATAATTGACTAGTTAGCCTCGTCCTCAAATCCCTTTAACAGTAATTGGTTATTTTAATGTGTTTTATTCCTGCTTTACGAAGTACATCGTTTTTTATACACATGCTCTGTTTTCTGGGCAGGCTAAAATATATAATAAGGTGGTTACTGAGTGCAGAAATGTTTTCCAAGAACTGTTTAGGGGTACATACATAGTAGAGTAAATCAGTCCAGCCCTCCATGGTGATACACTGGAAGACGGTGAGAATAGCAAACAGGATGTTGTCAAACTGGGTGATCCCATAGTTTGGTCCCAGCCAGTACTGTCTACACGTAGTGCCATCTGGACATAGTCGTGATGGAGGCTCTGTCCCACATGGAAACTCTTCTCGGATCTCACCTGAACATGGGTGAAATTGGGAGTTGTTTTAGTACACAAAAGCCAAATATGTTGTCTGTTTTGTAAGAAAAAAAAATCTATGCTTTGGCTCAAACCATGATTTTGTAACTCACTTTCTGGAATTAAATATGGAATGAAATAGGCTACAAAAACATTCTTTGTAATTTAAATGTAATTTATCATCTCAACTCCATACAGCAGGGAAAGGGAAAAATAAGACAGATATTAGCAATGAATAAGCCTACATCTTGAAAAGATGTAAATATATAGACAAAAACATAGACATGGATGAAAGTACCACAAACAGTTTCATGTCAATGATGTTATTCTGTTGAACAAATTGCATTTGTAATTTTAGCACTGCAACCATTTAGCCTAAGCCTACCTCAACCAGAACAGGTGCGGTCCTCAGTGGGCCAAACAGTTACAGACACACACACACACACACACACACACACACACACTACTCCTTTACCTGTGTGATTGTCAAAGCAGGTCTTGTGGAATTTGCCCATGTAGAACTCCAGACCAATGATGGCAAACATGAGGATGGCAAAGAAAAGAAGCAGGCCAATTTGCAGCAGAGGAATCATGGCCTTCATGATGGATTTGAGCACCACCTGTAAGCCTGTAAGACAAGTTTTTTCACAGTATTAACATAATTGCAATTGTAGTTATCTATCATCAATTTTAATGTTTCCAACTGAAAACAGAAACAGGTACAATGATCTGAGAAAAAAACTGCTTGCCCTAAGTTTTAATTGGATATTAAATGTTGTTTTGTGGAAAATAACCAAGAGTTTCATATCCATATCACACAGAAGCTTCAGATAAAGCTTAGTGACTTTTATGATGAGTAAGCCTTGGTTTCAGCCCTGTAGTGGCGTACAAGCTATTAATAATACTGCAGTGGTGCTGGAACACTACTGCCACTATAACATTTAAAAACGAAGCAGAGAGTGCATAGAAGAACCACTTTTGTTCGAACACTTTGGGTGCATTATGCAGAACACAAAAACTGCATAAAACCTTGACACAAAATGGTCCTACGTGCTATTTTGATCCCCTAATAAAATCTAAAACTGTTCCGAACTGCCAACTAATGAATAACAAAGAAGCTTTTTTAATGTAGGTAAGTCGGGAGTTTTGACTTACTTGGAATACCAGACACCAGTTTGAGAGGCCTCAATACTCGCACAGCCCTGAGGGTCCGCAAGTCGAAATCTGAACCCACAGTGGACAGAATCCTATAGGGAAAGAGAGAAATGTACCAAAGCATGCACAGACAATCAATATTTAAGCTATTCAAGCTTGACACTGTCAGTTAAGCTCTCACAGTTTTTTCCTGCCTCTCTCATACACACACAGTTTTACAAACGTGTGCACACTGTTACACAAACCCACACACAGGTCATTACAAGCAAGTGGGTGAGCACTGTATGTAAATCCTGTAAGACCTAGGCTGATCAATAGAGACTGACAAGTGAAGTAGGACAGAGAAGTGTATCAAGACGACAAAGAGATGGGCTGAAGGGTGAATGTTTCGTATCAGGATGATAGAAGGACTATAAAATGAAAAAGGAGAGATGGATTGATGGGGAAAAGAGAGAAGATGGGAGGACAAAGAGACAGAGAGAGAGGGAGCTCTGGTAGATAAGTGAGAACAGAGATGCTGAGTTGCATATATGAATATATATATATATATATTTGATACTCATTGTCAAAATAAAAACAACAGCATGCGTGTGTACGTGTGTACTTGAGAGGGTTAAGATGTTCCCTTGCGCTGCCAGACTTCCAGTCAGTCCCTTCGTCTGACGCACACTGTGAATCATCCACCCCCCCTTCCCCATCTCCCCCACCTTCTCACTCTCTCTCTCTCCCTCGCTTTCGGTCTCTCTGACACATTTCCACTTTCCTCTGCTCCACTAAAAGGCCCAGTGACACAGCAGAGCCTTAATCACAGGTTTGAAGTCAGCCTGCTTTGCTTGGAAACTTACGGAATTGGCAGGAAGGGAAAAGTAACACCGACCCAGGATCCATGGGTGAATATATACCCAGCTGTGGCTTTGAATACTGTATTGCGCTACCAGGAAGCCCCCCAGTGGTAGGTCCTCCATCACTATAGGCTAGGGTTCTTGTAATAACATTGTGTGATATCAAATGCCTCATCAGAGGCTGACTTGAAACTGGAAGGTTTCTGGTTGGGCCAAGAGGCAACAGTACAATTAAAAATACATTTTTTGACAGGCGCATACGTGTTTGTATAGTTTTATTTTTTCCCCCAATTATTCCATTATAACCATCAAGAGATTCATTTACATAATATTTTAACGTGTTATTTCATGGTTTTTAGGGTTAATTGCTTCATGTTATTTATTCAGGAATGTGAGTGATATTGTATTACTTTGACACAAAGTTTGGATTGTTGTATTTTCATAACAATATTGAATTGCTGAGAACTCTGCTACACAACATCACCAACAAAGCAGGTCAGAATTTAATGTTTTGTTCAAGGATACATTAGCCTAGAAAGATTCAGAAGACTGAATCGGTGCAACTGAGAAATATGATGTAGGAAACAAAGATGAAACAGAGTTAAAAATGCAAGAAAAATGACACAAATATATGTGAATTACAGATGAAAAACGGGTAAAGTCAAAATAAAATGAAAACATCAATAGATCAGTGAAGAACTATAAATAAGCTGATGGTTGCCAGATACAGAAACCATTTGACTAAAATCGTTTCACTGCAATTACACATTATTTTATGTAATCTATTTCAGTGACACGACTACAAATATAGAAATAACAATAATAACAGTTATGAAGATGGTGATAATAACAGACGATGACGACGACAATATGATGACAGTGGATATTTCAGTTTCTAAAAAGCATCCGCCGTCACAAATGGTGTCAGGCCGATGAGGCAGTTCCTCATTCACACCGTCTCCACGGTTACTGGGCCTTTTCTCATTCATAAGTGTTTCCATGGCAACAGGGACCTTGGCTCATTGATAGAATCTCTGTATCACCTTGGTAACAGGGCCAAGGGAGGAGCCTGATTGATTGTTTTTTTTGTTTGTTTTTTTTTTTCCTCCTCTCGTCTCTCTTTAATGTAAATGTATCTCAACTCGCACAGACAAACACATGTGTATGTACACACACGCAAGAATAGAATGACAAAAGCATGTACAGTAACACACACACACATCTGCACAGCAAACAGGCACTAGTTGGAGATCAAACATACTGAGTGGGAATAATTTTATTCACGTATGCACACTGGAAAGTAGGTCATTTGGTATAACCAATGGAAAACATTGTCAGGGACATTCTATAGTTCATTTTATACACATAAAGTAAATACACACACACACACACACACACACACACACACACACTGCACTGTATGCAATGGAACACAAATGATTAAGGAAAATCACATTAAGCAATATTGCTATTACACAATCTCCCCATTGACCCTGTCTCATGGGACACCAACACATTATACAAACACATTTTTTTTGCCCACACTCGCCGTCTGCTTTCTTGCTGACTTCAGCTAAATATGGCTAATTATCTCTGTCCACATCACTGACTAAATCGCTTCATCTCTTCCCCAAACTCCCAACCTATCTCTCCTTGTCTCCTTGCTGATCTCTATTACCATGATTCAACTATTTTCATATCCCATGTATCTGCATAATTATAAATGCTCTCTTACATTAATATTATACCATACCTTTGTCAACAAAAGCGTTAATCAGCAGGGGTGCAAGTTGAGAGCTTTCAGTGTAATGTAACAACTGCAACAAAGCAGGATAAGGAGCACTGGACCCTCAATGTTTATATATTTAACACCACCAAAATGGCACGTAATCCCCTCAAGGGCCGAAAAAAAGATGTTCCCAATCAGTCAATCATTATTCCTACTCGTCTTTTTTTTCACTCATAGGCTTCCTTCCATTCTTCCTATACCTCCCTGTGCCAGTTGCATATAATCAAAAGAACCTCTGCTACGGTACAAGAAGAAGGAACGGAGGTGAGGATGCGAGCCAAGAATGGTTGTAAACTAAGGGTAATTGGACTAATAATCAATAGCAGGCATAAAAAACAACTAGCTTATTCTCAGGGCCAAATCACTCAGGCAATTTACTACAAGAGACAGGTCAACACGCACACTTGGCCACAGAAACAAGGGCGCACACAAATCCACTGACATCCAACAAGGCTGTAGAGTGAATAGCTAATCTATTCAGACATGTTAAGTGCCATTTGTGTGTTTGTCTTTGTATGAGTAGGAAATGGAAAGGAATGTTTGAAGTGGAAATGCATGTGTGTGTGTGTGTGTGTGTGTGTGTATGTGTGTGTGTGTGTGCGTGCGTGCATTGGTCAGTGTGCTATCAAAGGTTTCGGACAGAGGTGGGTAGAAAGGCCAAATAGTCTTTCATCTTCAAAGAGCTGCTCTGCTAAAAAACACAGCCCCCATTCATAGAGAGCACAACAATGAATGTGTGTGTAGCGTACGTGTGTGTGTGTGTGTGCGTGTGTGTGCGAGTGTAAAATGTATTGACTTCAGTCAGTGTACATAATGTATCATGGGAATATACGGTACATGCGGTTGTAAGTGCTGCGGCATATTCTATCTCTGTCTGCACACCTTGCTGCAGCTTCCTGCTTTACTACTAAATGGTAACAACACAGCAGGTTGACTGAGAAATGAAGACTACAGGGTGTGTTCTGTGACTGTTCTTTACATTGAAAAATAAATCTATATTTACTTGAAAAAAATATTTGTATGAATGTTTTATTTATGCTCCATGGTAATGTTAATTTCTCAATTCTTCCCTGCCATCTTGCTTAGCTGTGCTTTGCCTCGTTCCTCTTTCTTGTTTCTAATCACAATCCCAAACTGGCAAAATGGTGCTTTGTGATACGTTATTACCAATTCAGACTGTGTCTGTCATTTCCACTAACTTTTCATGGAGGCTTTAAAAGTGAAAATTTGTCAACTCTCAGAACATCCACAATGAAATGAACGTTTTAGCTAAATGCCTTGCCTCAGACATTTCTGGTGCCCTTGTCAATCACTGATCACACTATTAATTTAATTTTAGCTGCATGCCTATTAGAAATCAGTATTGATTTTTCACTACCCTGAGGCTAGCAGACGGCTTACATCGGAAAAATCTACCAACAGACCTATTGATGCTGTAGAGAGCGGGAGGGAGAGAGAGGGGAGATGAGAAGATTTAAACCCTTACTTTTGTCTTTTGTCTGGAGCAATGTTAAAGTGCCACATACAAGTCCAGAGTTTTTTGAAAATACTGGGAATGCCTTCTGAAGACGGTCTAAAGCATCTCAATCTGAACAGCAATGCTAATGTTTGTTGGTTTTAACAATTAAATATGCAAGCAGAGTTACAGTATTAGGAATAGGATGTTATTACAGACAGGCTTTATTCTCATCTGATTTTCTGCTTCCATGTTAGATCAACATCTCCACTACAATACAGGAAATGCATGTGCCTGCTTGTGGAGACTGATGATTTACCTTACAGTTTCAGCTCTGAGTGTTTCACTGTCAAAACATAAAGATTTCCCATTATAAAACACGACGGGAGAGGGATTATGTGAGGCCAGGCGTTTACTGGAAGTTTTAAGGACAGCCTTGCTTCCTTCTGCTCTCTGCATCTCACTACTTCCTGCTGTCTCGCTGACACTCGTCTTCTCAATTCTCTTCTCTCTTGCAGTCACTCTGTTATGCCATGCTGAGATGAGCTTCGCTTCATGATTGCTCTTACTAAAGCATAAGGACATACTGCCAAACTGAATGCTCACTCACTCGGTATATGTGTGTGTTGGTGTGTTGTAGGTGTGAGGGAGAGAGAGAAGGGAGGGGCCAATCACTAGTTTCCCTTTGTCAGCAAAGATGCACATGGTTTATGTAACCTATGATGCTCTCCAAATTACCACATACAGCCAAAAACATGCTATGACTTCAACATATCACAACATAATCCGTGCCAGCACTCCCACACAGGCATTTTTTTAGATACAGTAGTATATAATAACACTGTGTGACTTCTCAAGTGAGTGGATGACACAGGACAACAGTATTACTGCTGTCAAAATGCAGTGATTTATTCTACGCTTCGCTGCTGTAATAGATCAGTGTAATGTCTATGCTGTTAAAATTTGGAACAGGAATCAATAACCAATTCTTAAGCTTTGTTAAAATTTTAAGATCCACTGTGGCAGATTTAAAACAGCATCTGCTTTTCGCTTCAGTTAACTCAAAGTATTCTAACAGACAATACAGATTTTCCTCTTTTCACAAGCCCATCACTCAACCATCACATTCATCTAATTCACAATCATTTTTAAATACAAACCACACACCATCATGTGCCAGTTGTAAACACATTATCTCACAGCTTGCGACATTTGACGGTCACATGTATGTATGGATGGATCGACAGAGAAAAATAAGTGCATCGTTACGACATCACTGAAATAAAAAATCATTATGCTCCACTTCCCTCTTTTTATTTCTGTCAATCCGACTCATTATCTATTTATTCCAGTCCTTTCCTCTAATGTAATCGGTGATAGTAACTCTATCATGCTAATCCTATCAAGTGTCTTAACTCACCATCATTTACACCTCGAGCTGCATCCCGTTTCCTGTTCACTTCACGTCGCTTTCACCTTCTCACTGAACCGTCAAATGGAACTTCGTGGTGGCCATATACACTGGCATCTACAGCTACAAACATTTTTATTGTTCTTCTTTATACATGGTCCCTGTTCTGCTGTTAAGTAAAGATGTCCAAATCACCATTAGAGTCCTATTTCAAGATGGAGTTGTGCTTTTTTCCCCTCCCTTATTTGTTTGTGACTTCCAGCACTATTTTGTTGTCTCCTTCCATTCATTCCAAATGTTGCTACTTAGCTAGACCCTGCAAGTTGTCCTGCATCTTCTCTTCATACTTTCTATCCAATGTCTGTTCCCTCCGTGATCCCCCCAGTAACACTCCCTCCCTCTGTCTCTGTGTGTATTGTGGTGACATTTGTTCACTACCCAGGTTGCTGGCTGCCTGCAGTTCTGCTCTGTGATCTGACTGCTGCCTTACCCAGGATGGATAATGGCCATTCATTAGAGCAAAGGAGCAACGCTGGGACACTCACAACACACACATGCACAAACACATTTTAGATCACATGACATCAGTCACTTCATTTTGTCCTGTTTTAGCTGAATAAGGCAAACTACATCTGATTTTGACCTTTGCTTTCATTAATGTGCATGCATTTTTGAGTGTTCATGCAGGTTCATCCTCTATGGGGACGTGTGTGTGTGTGTGTGTAATAGGTGTATAGGTGTGTGTCTGGCTCGTGTCGCCTGCCACTTACCCTGTGAGTACCACCACAAAGTCCATGACATTCCATCCATTTCTCAGGTAGGAGTTCTTGTGAAAGGCAAAACCAAGTGCCAGGATCTTTATTCCAGACTCAAAACAGAAGATCCCTATGAAGTACGGCTCTGTATCATCCTGAGGAGAGACAAAGCGAGAGAGAGATCAAGCAAAGGATGCAAGGCAGAAAAGAAGGGAGAAAGGAAGAGGTGGTTAAGAGGGAGTTCAGAAGAATATTTTCATAAATATGTGTCAACTTTTTGTTGGCAGTAAATACAGTGTTTTTACATGAAAATGAACAAGAATTTAAATACATCTACTTTGTCTTTTCTAACTTTAAAATTGCATATTTAGTTTTACATTAGATATACCATTAACATATTTCCCTGCAAATCTTATAAATATTGTGTATTTGTTTCTAATGTGTCACAGTGCACATAGACAGATCATTATGTTTTTACAAGGTGAAGAAATTCTTGTTTTAACAGCTTGTTTAGACTGCATGCATCTCCGCTGATGTAAAATCAATAAAGAGTCAGAAACGTCACCTGGATTTAACCATGTTTACATATGGCTCACATACTGTATCACGTCTGTTGAACTTACCAAGCGCTCAGACAGTGGTGTCTTATCTCCATCAGGCAAATGTTGCTCCAGAGCCAGGACAATGCAGTTGGCAATGATGGTAGCTAGAATCATCCACTCAAATGGAGTGAGGAGAGTCAGTCAAGGAAGAAACACTTGTCAAGACATAAATCCAAACAGTTTCTCTCCCAAATCAATTGTACAACATGATATGTTTTGTACATAATCAAAAGGATAAACAGCCAAAAATATTCACACTTCCATTTTGTCATCCGTGCAAGGATGGAATTGTGTGGAGCAAAGTCCTACATTTTCTTCTTGGTGACTATATCATGTATTCCTTATACCTCCTTAAAAATGTGTCCATGGAAAACAAAAGCAACATGCAATAATGACTTAAACTTAAATCCTGCATATCATGTGGCAAAATTGTTGAAAATAAATATATGCAGAGCAATATTAAATAATAAAAAAGAAACTCCACAGTGAAGAAATTCATTAAGCTTTAAAAAAAAAAAATCAGAATCCTATATCCTTGGTAATTCCTAGGTTCACCTAGTGGTGCTGTATGACTGATCAGGCTCAAAAAGGTAACTTTAGTGACAAAATTCTCTAACAATATAACCACCATGTGAAAAGGTTAAGTGTAAGGTTAAATGAATGCACTGAGTGTAAGTGAGTCAGACAGACAGCCCATAGCTTGATGCCTGGCTTCTCACCGCCATTGCCGCCTGTTTACACGGATACACATACACATACACACAGACCAACAAGCCATCATTATGAGTCAGTTAAATATGTTCTGCTAAGTGTATGTTCTGGTAACACACCACCCACACGGACAAACAAAACAAACAAACACACACACGCACACACACAGACACACTCGCACACACACACAAACTCTCTCGTGGTGCCTTCTTAAATCAATTCCCCTGTCTCGTTAAGGTCACAAGATGAATAGTTACATTTAAAAGAGGAGAGAGAGCGAGTGGAGAGAGAGAGAGAGAGAGAGTGACTGAGAGAATGAATGTAAGTGGAAATGAATGAGTGATCAAGAAACATGGAGAGGGAGGAATGAATAGAGGAAGAAAAAAAGGACAGGAAGATGAGAATAAGTGAAAAAAGAGAAATATGACCGATGATTTGTGTCATTTTGTGTCTTTATATCTTTTTCTCTATTCTACTCTTTCTCCTCTTCTTCACCTTTTTCCTACTTGCCTGTGTCCTTTGGGAGCATTCATTCCCATGGTAGATGGGAGGAAGGGAAAAACTGAAGAGCAGGCTATTTGTGGAAACATACATCATGTGTGCATGTGTTACATGTACATGCCTGTGTGTGTGCACGCATGTGTGCAGACTTAAAGGTGCATGCATATTTTTGGTTTTATCCAGATCAGGGGGAACTGAAAGACTGCTACAGCCTTATCCGAGCCCACAGTTTGTGTGTGCAGTGTGCGTGTGTGCGCGCGTATGTTTGTGATCATGCGCATCCGTTTGACCGCTCTTACCACCAGGCACACATTACTACAACACCCAGGGCACCACTCAATTAGCCTCCCTGCCCCCCAGCAAAGTGCGTGTGAGTGCGTGCATATGTACAGTATATGTGTGTGTGTGTGTCGGGCTCTGAGTGGGCAGGGTGTTCTTGGCTGAAAAAAGGGAAAGAGAGCGAGAGGAGAAAGTGCAAGGGGAGCGAGACTGATATAGAAACACAGGGACAAAGGGACAAATCTGTGTGTACGAGTGTGTTACGTATTAGAAATGCTTATCATGCGAAATGGCTTTTTGCTGCGTGTGTGTATGTATGGTGATGACGATGATGATTTGACATTTGTCCCTGCATTATGTTTAAAGGTGCCAAATGGTGTTCTCGCTCTTAAGTGTTGGTCCGTCAATATGGGTGTGAAACATTTGCAGAGTATCCTTAAAGATGCCCCCTACAGACATAAACATACACTTTTATACAAATTCATAATATAAATAAATGACTCACACTCTTGCCATAAACCTTTCAATAATGAATCTCCTCTTCCTCCTTCCTCAATGGCTATATATAGCAACATGACAGAGTTAAAAGCAAGGGAAGAATCGGGGGTGAGAGAGAGAGAGAGAGAGAGAGAGAGAGAGGGGTGGGGGTAGATGCTCTCTCACCATCTCTCTCCCGCCCTTCATCTTTCTAATGTTTTCTTTGTCCTCAGTCTCTCTCTCTCTTTTGCCTCCCCTGTGTTTCTTGCTCTACCCGTGATTCTGCATATGCTTGCTTTTTATTATCTGTCTAGGTACGTGTTTGTGTGTGTGTGTGTGTGTATATGCACTGTAATGGGGACAGTAGTAGGTCGTAGACGGTGATGTCTCGCCAAGAAAAGGGAAGTGAGGCCCTCAAAGTACACTGCTGGAGCCAAATGACGCACGCACACAGACACACGCACACTTTCTATGGCCTTTTCCCAACCTTGTCGATCACGGTTCTATACTGTCTTCATGTTCTCTCTCTTTCCTACTTTCTATCCTCCTCAGTAAAGCATGTCTGTTTCTCACCGATATATTTCGTTCTCTGCACTGTTAAGCCACCTCTCTCTCTTTTTATCCCACACGTGTATCATCGTCCACTTTTACATTATTCCATCTTTTTATTCAATAATGTCTCTCCTACTGTTCTCCTCCCATTTGTTTCCTCTATCCACCGTTCTTCTTTCTTCTTCACAAGAAAGAAAGAAAGAAAGAAAGACTGAATAAGTTGTGAGGAATAAAAGCGGGAGGAAAAAGAGGAAGGCAGAGACGGATAAAGTGAGAGAATGACAGAGGGGTTTGTGAGTATTGCAGTATTTTCTTCTCCTGAGCAATCTGCTGAAAGTAGGTTAGTGGCTGAACACACACTGGCACATATATATAGAGAGGGGAATGTGGCTATACATACATATTGTCACATACAGTATGTGTAAGTATGTATGTGTAAAACTGGCACATTTGAGAAACCAAAAGAATTAAATAATGTGTCTTAAAAAGATTAATCAATTATGAAAATAGTTTAACAGCTGACAACTAATTGATTCTCTTTTCAAAATGTCCGCCCCACACTCCTCAGTCCTTCTTCTCTTCATGCATGTGCCATATTACCATTGAAGCACACATATTTGTCAGTGTACTGTACACACGTGGACCAATGCTAGACTTCATTTCACTAAACTACACTTGTCTGCCAGTGGAGTCCAGACCAGCTGCTACCCTTTGGGAAGGTGCCAGCCTCCCTATTAATAAAACTGAGCATTATAGTATGGGCCTCCTCTCTCACTCTGACTCCCTCTATTTGTTTAATTCTGATAAACCACAATTGTTATTTGCTTACTGTATTACAGTCCAGTCGAGGTTCAGACACACCTTCCCATTCTCATGATTTTTATTTTATTTATTTTATTACTTTCTACACTGTAGATTAAGACTGAAGAAAAACTATGAAATAACACACAATTATGTTTTAGATTTAAATTTTAAAAAAGGTATCTTTTTGTAGCTTTATGTTTCAGTTGTGTAAATAAATAGCCCTAATTGACTACTGTACTAATCCATATTATGGCAAGAACCACTCAATTGCCTCTGCTCCAGTGAATAATTTCATTATAGTAACCAGACTCAGAAATTGCCAATTAATGGCACCTCAGATTATAGTCCACATAAATGCTTCGTATAGTTCAAGGAGCAGACACATCTCAATATCAACTATTTAGAGGAGACTGTGTGAATCAGACCTTCATGGTCAAATTGCTGCAAAGAAACCACTTCGAGGGCACACTGACTAGAAGAAGGGAACTGTTTGGGGCAAACAACACAAAGGAGGGACATTAGACTAGTGGAAAAATCTGCTTTGGCCTGATGATTAAAATCAACAACAACTGTGCCTTTGTGTGAGGCCTCCACAATCACCCATCCTACACCCCTTCAAAGCAAAATATGGCTACTTTGAAGAATCTAAAGCATATTGCATTTTGTTCACCTCACATTTCAGTATGTGTTATTGTAGTTTTATTCAATGTTAATCTAGAATGTAGAGAATAATAAAATAAAGCAAAATATGCAATTATGAAAAATCATGAAGCCCCAGGAACAAGGTGTTGTTTTAAAGAAAAAGAAGTTACACTCATAACTTATCAGCTTCCCCTTTTCTATGTCAGCTTTTTTATATGCCTCACTCCTTTCCCCTCCTTTCCTTTTCCTGTCTCTGTCCGTCCTGCTATATTATGCAGCAGAGCACTGGCAGAACAGCTCAAATGATTACTTCATTTTCTTGTCACTTTTCCCTCAGAAGCACTGATTTGATAAAACGAATGGAAGTAAGCACTGTGGCTGAAACCTATCTAATTATTTTGATAATAAGCAGCCATGAAAGATAGGAGGCATGGTTGGAGCACTTTTATTCCAGCATTTTAGACTTTAAATAGAATCTCATGAATCACAGTTAAAGTTTCTTTTCATGTTTCAAATGCTGCCTTAGAATTTCATATTTAGCAATACTTTCATTTGTAAAATACGAATGGATATAAGTTTTTTTCAATTTGTTAAAGTTCTAGCCAGGAATCTTACTTTAAACTAGTCATCTAATTTAAATTACAAAGTGATTTTTTTTTAAATATCCACCATACTTGATATGGAGTTTAGAGTCTAAGTAGTAATTCTATATTTTCACATAGTATATCTCATTTCAGAATGAGAATAAATCACTTTGCATGTGTCTTCCTAGTTTACATTCATTTGGAAGTGGAGGTCTTCCACAGCAAGAAAATCTCCACTGAGAGGTGTTGTCACATGGGACAATATTCCTCCAAAACAAACAGATTATTTTTGCTGTTGCATTCAACACTGTGATCAAAAGCAAGACAAGAACTGCAATCAATATGCAATCTGATGTGAAACCCAAACCAAACATGTCCATGCCTCGGTGCTACAAAACATTTGATAATTCTACATTTATCCTACTTTGGCACCATATTTGACTACACTGCCAAACAAATGGGAGTGCCTGAAGGGCATTTTAACCCTGCTTGGCCTCTCTCAGTCTGATTTTGCATCAATCAGTGTGTATAGTCCTTATAGTCGCCCACTTCTTCTACCTGTTTATTCCATATAGCATATGTTGTGTCTCTATCTCACCCCTGCCACCGCTTCTCCCTCACCACCCACATATAGCCGAGTTGTCACTTTGTACAAGATGCTGACGGTGGCGCGCGTGTGTGTTTGTGCCACGGGCCATGTGTCGAATATCAGTGTGATATGCTTTTCACATTAGCTCTGTCTTCAGGATGATGGTGCAGGTGTATTAGTCTGAATGTGTTTGCATATCCCCACAATCTGCTGATTTAACTGTGTGCCTGCTTTTCACTACCAATGTGTGCTTGTACATGTGAGTGTGTTTGTGTGTTTGTATGTGTGCCAGCACACCCTGCAGGTAGATTGCAGGCTTCCAGCAGGGTTTGTCTAGTAACAGCCGCAGCACAGGACTAAAGAACACGGGCCTGAAAAAAATCAATGCATCACAGACTCTCTCCCTGTCTCTCTATTTTTCTCTCTCTCCATGTATTCCAAATCCCCAAAATAGCTCTGCTCCACGTCACTGCAACCCAACCACCACCCCCCAACCCCCGACACACAGACGCACGTATTCACAAAGACACACACCTAACACAAACAGACATACACATCCAAACTAGCCTGCAACTGAAACTGAATTATTCAACAGAGACAGAATGCACAGCTAAGATAAAGGAGAATGATAAAAATGCTGAGGAAAAGGAGAGAGAGACATAGGACAAAGAAAATAGATAAATCACAATAAATACATACATGTGCGTTCAATAAGATGAACAGCACACACACACGCACACACGCTTGACTTAAACACCGGTAGTAGTGAAGCTAGGACTCAGGGGATGTCGACCTCAATGGGAAACAGAGAGGTACTGGAACAGAGTGCGTGACTTGCTGACGACAGGAATCTGATGTCCTTGATGATGTCAAAATTCAAAATGTTTGACACACATTGTGACTCTGGAATTTGAGTGAATCTACACTGAACTATTACACTGATCTCTGTGCGATGAAAGGTTTAACTCTCTGACTCTTCTGACCACATTTAATGTATGATGTCAGAGAAGAGATTTTCAAAGGCAAAATGATGTAACAATGCACCAAGACTATAAACCATCTGTACATACAAGGTTTGGCTGGTGCAGTGGCTCTTGCAAATTTTGCTAACAGCTATTGATACCAATATTTCTTGTGATTTATGCCCTAGGGGCTACACAGTAACATGTTTCCATATTGATTTTGCTTCTATTTTCTCAATTGCCATATATGTTACAAGGGCACCCATCTGCAGTATATCAAAAACAGCTAGCACGATGCAATTATCAGGTTTTGGAGGATCAATTTACAATCTGAGAACAGTTTAGCTTGTCATTTTTAGTTGCTGTTGGTGAACCACTCCTCTCGAGCACTTCACTGCTCTTCTTGTCGCCACAGTTTAAAACCTGGGACTTATAAAATCTAATTTAAAAAATAAACAAATAAATGCGTATGTTTTATTTTCAAAAAGTTATTCGATTTTTACTGTACTGTTTGATCTGAAATGCAGATTGAGTTTATCTGTAAAGCTTTTCACGTTGTGTAACATCACTTATTATTAAGTGATTAAGTTATTGCCATTTTGAAAAATCGGGGCAAAATATCAATTCAATATGTTAAATGGAGACAAAAAAGAGAGAGAAACAGAGAGGGAAATGTAGATTCCTCACCACCTCAAATGACCTCCGTGTTCCTCCACCTCTATCTAAGAACACTGTGGGAGGACAGACAGATATATTTCAGTACATACACACACACACACACACACACACACACACACACACACACACAGAAAAGGTAAAATAACAATGCTCTGCCATTGATTAATATCACAAGGATGAGATGTTGCTATTTTAAATGGAAAGTGGGTATTTCAAGTTCTTCAGGGGTTTTCTGAAAAGTAATACTTTCAAATCCCTTTATCACAAACACATTGATTAGTCAGGTCACTTTTTTTCTAAAAGATACAGATACATACAGCATATTATAAAAAAAAAAATGCATTGCAATGTGAAATGGTGGGAAAAAAACAAATCAAGAAAACAACCTGAACAGATCTGGCTTTCTTCTGAGCTTAAATTTTTCAGAAATGTTATAGTTCTGTGAGTGTGTGAGTGTGTGTGCTGTATGCTCATGAAAACCCCAGTGCAGAGACTGCCCATAGGCACTAAGGATACAGATCAATTCACACATTTATTACCAGACAATCAAAGGTATGAGGTAGGCAGATTGAGCCCAGAGGGTATGCACGCACATGCACACAAACACACACACCAGGAATCGTAAAAGGACAAGCACACTCAGATGCACTTTGTATTGCCAACAATTATTAGCAAACTAAACTAGACTTCCAGCTGTCAAGATGTTCCGCAAAACATTCCCAAAACTTCAGACAAATGCTTTAAATTAGCATCACAAAACGCGGATGCACCCAATTAGAGGGAGGACAAGATATAATGGAGCAGAGTGAGTGGAAGAGCAGTGGCAGGGAGGAAAGAGAAAAATAAAGAATGATGGATAGGATTTGAGTGAAACAGAAAAAGTACAGGTAGTGAAACGTGAGAGGAGATGACAAAACTTCACTTCCTATTAGTCAGAGAGAGGGGGGAAAGGACAGGAGAGAGAATAAAAAAAATGTTTTGGTAGTTTTAACCAAATCTGTTAAGTCACATTATGAGAACTCATCTCCCATTCAGAGACTTGGTAAAGATTAGGGTTATGACTGGGTTTGGGCATGTGGCTGCTAAGGCAGGGTAAGTCTCTAAGGAACAAATGTAAGTCAATGCAATGTCTTTCTAAGTGACAAAAACAAGTTTATCTTTGTGATCTGGCTGCAGTGTAGCTGGCCAGCCCTGAGTGTTTGTCTCTCCACCACTTTGTGTTAAATGATTTATATGCACATAGGCAGCTTGACTCACTCTCTCGATCGCTTGCTCTCTTTCGCTCTCTCTCTAATTTCTCATTAGTCTATCCCTCTCTATATTCTCTCTATATTGTCTCCGTCTTTCTTGTCTTTCTGACTTCCCTCCTCCTTTCGCACACACACAAACTGCCTGATAATACTGTAACAGAGACAGAATGCAGTAGGTAGTATGCAAGTAGGCTAGGGGTTAAGGCGAGGGGATGACTGAACCACAGTCTGCGATGGTCTCGTAAATAAATGAATGAAGATGTATACATGTATGCAAAGAGACAAAGCCTGTACATACACACACAAAGACTAAGATGATGTTAAGTCCGTAGTTATCAGCTGACAGTTGCAAGCTGGAGAAAGGCCAATAAATAATTTAGATTCTGCAGTGAACATAGATCACTGACTGACCCTCCACATCCACCCAAAAACACCCAGGTCCCTCTCTCTCTCTGTCTGTCTGTTCCTGGGTGTGTCTCACTTTCTCTCTGTCTGTCTCTCTTAATCACTTATAGATACCTTGGCTATGTGTGTGTCTCTAGACCCAACTTGAATGGGTGCAAAGGGGGTGAGAGACCTGACTATTCTCAATGGTGGTTAAGTACACTAAATATGTGGTGGGAAAAATGTTGTTGACTCACACACCAGTGAGGTGTGTGAACACACACACCTGAAATATGTGAATCTGAAAGTATCACATACAACAACACACCTACACACCAACCAACCAACACTGACGCATCCTCATATATATTAGTAGCATAACTAACAATGGTAATATACATACTATTACTGTAAAATATGGATTCAAATCTAAACTCTGAAGACGAGTGTGTTTTATCTTTAGATAAGATACATACGATGGAGATTGACTGCTTAGGGAACACTAGTCTTGAATGGCCATTTGAGATCTCATTGATTTTGAGTCATATAGGATCAGAATGGGAACTGGAACTAGGAGACTAAAGCACTACTACTCACTCGCAAGCACACAGAAGGCAAACAACACAAAATTCATGGCATGTACAGTATGCACAAACTTGCCAATGGCATACTCATGGATAAACTCTTCTAACTTAACACCTTTCAGTCTCTGTTGACAGGGTGGTTCTTTTCTAAAACACATTACTTCTATTACATTTCATATTGAGCTTATTGTTACTATAGATAACTAGAACATCTATCGACTACCTCTCCATTTACAGCAGCAAGGGAAAACGCACTTAAGTGTACACTCATGACGCAGGAAACACCATACGGTGTGTGTCATTGGGTGAATATGTGTGTGCTTGTTTGTGTTTGCGTGCTTATGTACATTCTCGTGGGTTCTAAAATTAGTCTCCTGCAGAGGTGAACATTATGAACCTAGCTGACACCTAATACATTACAGGATTACATGGCCCACACTAACTCCATTGTATAACACCTGATATGCATTCAGCAAGGTCAAATGGGCATTTATTAGGGTCAAAAGGTCAGTAGGACTGCTGATGGGGATTTAATTTCTAAGGTCCTATAGGATTACCCTTTTAGTTTCAACTTTCCCCAGCATGTAACATGATGTGCAATTTCTGAGCACATTACCGCATAATCACTATTTATCTTATACACTATGATACATGCTCTGTGCAACAGTTCTGGGGTGCGTGATCTAATATTGGTTGTGCATAGATTTAATAGACTTGTTAATGAATTTATTCACTTTGACTACTACTGACCATATATTGAATCAACTTATATTTTTAATACCAACTCTCATCTGAAATGCTTTATGCAAATGCAAATTATTTGTGATGTTTCTGATCTTTTCTAATTTCACAAAGTTACCATAAATGACCAATTATAGGCCATTAATGAGTATCAAATAATAGCTTTAAGGGTAGTGGAATTACCTAAAGCCTACTATAATGGCTCCTAAGAGTGGAAGACTTCTAATGTTAAAATCGACAGCAGAGCCTACATTATATGATTTCAGACTATCATTCCATGTACATGGGGAGCTTCATAATGTTCTTCAAAATGTATGACTGACTTCACTACTTGAGAACACATAAGTATTTTTGTATTGTATTGTATCCGAACACTATGCTCTAAATTTCAGTTTGTTTACCAAACTCAGAGAGAAAGATAATAATAGTATTTAACAAGGCACTATTTGTCTACCACTTGTTTCAAGAAAACAAAAAGGCACAGTAACAGGCCTGAATTCTCTAATGCTAATTCTAATTAAACAACCAAATATCTGTCTGCTGTATCTAAATGTGGATGTGAGGGAATAGTTATTTATAAGGTACTCCCATGAGTCCAGAGTCAGTTCACAACTAAATAAAGCTGCAGGTCATAAATCTGCTGAATAGTGAATCCACTGAGACTCATACATCTGGTGAATCAAAAAGCTGTTTCAGTCTCCATTCAGTGAAACATCAGTCAGTTAAGATGCATCTAGTAACACTGTCTACTGAATCAATTGCAATTCAATTTGTACCATTAATATTTCTGAATGATTTTCTTTGTTGTGTTAGGCAATATGCTTTACTTGAATTTTTGCCCTTGATCATGATTTGAGTCTGAGTACGCGATTGATATATATGTTTTCCAACATGACACAGATATAAAGTACACATATTTGATGGAGTATCTGAGGATCTTGACACAGTCCACTGTGTCGCAGTGGGGTCTGGAGTTACCTGAGATGACCTTTTGATTTACAGTATATCGGCATTGTCACTACACCAAAACCCTGCAGAGTGAGGACTTCCTCAATGCACTCAAGCTTTAGCGCAGTAGGTCATTTAGTATAACCTAATCCATTTTAAGAACAATTAAACATAAATCAGGCAGGCGTAACAACATCCTTAACAATAAATGGAAAGAGTTTCTAAAGATGGGTTTCATCTTTGGAATATCGATTGACAGAGGTTATGAAAATCTCAAAATAGAATTTCATTATGAGATCTACTTTGTCCCGTCTTCTAGCCTCAGCTTGGTTAGTTTTCCCATATTAAGCCACACAATAATACCATCTGTATCTCAGACTTACTCAAGGTTGGCCACAATAGGCCAAGTTATACAGCGGATTGACAGTATACCATGAACATATTCCCTGGGGAGAGGGATAAAATGCTGTACACCTCACAATTTATTACAGTCCAATAAACACCAAAACCGCAAAGCACAGCTTCAGAAATTACCAATAAATTGAATCAACATCCTGACACAGTCTCAACAAATATTGAACATTATAAGCTTCACAATGATAGGAGTTATTGCAGAGCTATTGTGTTGGATGACATTAGATTTTACTAGTGTTCCTGTTATTGTATCAAACACCTCCACGCAGTGCAAATAGCCCAGGTAGACAGAGCTTTCTAGGCTATCAGAGACCAACTATGAAGCTCCCAGACACCATCTCACTAACGTCAGCAGAATAGATGTTAACCATTATACAAAAATGATTAACCTGTTCTGTTTTGTGCAGCTACAAGTTTAGATAGTCTTCTGCAAGCTTAGAATAAGCCAAGACAGTTCTAAATCCAAAGCTATTTATAGATTAGATTAAGAATTTGATCAAGAAGAACATTTCTTACTCCATTCATTTCATGCCTTTGCACAATACAACATACTTTGTACAGTTTACCAGACGTCCAGATTTCCACCAGGCTCTGGATATTTTCCATGCTGCAAGTATACTGATGGAAAGAAAGAAAATAATATTTCTGTAATTAGAAAATAAAATTATATAATATACTTTACTTACAGGTGTTTCAAGCTATCTGGATATCTAAACATCTATTGCAAATTGCCATTCACAGGGAAGTAATTTTGTGAACTTTAACTTAATGAGGCCCCCCCCTTTTTTTTAAAGCAACTGCAAGGAAAAACAATGGTTCCCTGTGCATCCCTAACTGCCTAAAACAGTAGAGCACAGTAGAGTTTAGCAAATACCGCTGTATTTCTCTGTATTTCTGCACACACTCTCTCTCACTCACTAACACACGTCTGTCATTTAGATGGTGAATAGACGTGATTCAGAAGCACTATAAGTAGCTCCTGCATTTCAGTGGAGCAGCCCAATTAGTGTGTGTAGTTATGTCACGGCTCAAGCATCAGCATGGATCAATACAATCATTACTCCAATTTCCCCTCTTGTCATTAACTCTCAAATAGAAACTTACTTCCAGATTTGCACGTATTCACACAGACGTACACAAATCCCGCAAATGAAAATACTGAAATCACTCTCTGTTTCGCCCCAGAATGGTGCAATCTGTGCTGGTTTCATGAAAGATGGAAATGTAGGGAAATGCAGGAAATTTAACACACATGGACACTGTGTACATACACAGTTTGAAATGGTGGCACATTCATTCACTGACACCTGCATCTTGTGTGATTAAGAGGAGGCTCAAAATGGGGGGAAAATAAATACTGTGTCAATGCACAAGTTAATAGCCTGTACTCACACTTGCATCTGCTCTCTCTCCCTCTTTCTCTCTTTCAATCTCTCTCTCCCTCTCTCTCTCTCAACAAACACATACACACACACACACACACACACCGTATCTAGAAAGACACCTGCATCATGCTGATATGGGAGCCTGTGTGCACATCGCTGCAAGGATACACAGAGACACAAACTGTAGGTTCTTCTTTTCATTTCTCTCCGTTGGTCTCTCCCACCTTTCCTCCCCCACTCCCTCTCTCCTGTTCCTCTATACCCGCGCGAGGCGCTGGGCCTAAACTGCACATGCTGACATCAGCAACCAGCAGCGCCCCCTAGAAACCCCCCCCCCCCCCCTCCTCACCGCTACCTCCACCACCACCACCACCACTACACACACCGCACACAGGGAACGTATATCAAGCAAACCCCACGCGACTGTGACATGAAATTACTAACAAATGTGATTGATAGTGATCAACAGCCTCATAAAGAGGGCGCTGGTTCATGCCCCCTCCTCTTAATTAACTATAAATTACATGTCCAGCATTCCCCCTGTCACCCCCTTTAGCTTACCTCACACAGGCTTGCATTGATGCATCTGCCTGTTACACCTTTGCCAATACAACTTAACATGAAAGCTTTTAACTCATGCAATGAGCAGAAAAATGTGAACCATTCACTCAGACATATGTCTGCACGAGGCCTACCTGATATCCGGGCAGGGTCTACAGTAGCACATTTTACTCACTGTACAACAGCAGGTAAAGGATATGGCCATTCGGTGATCTTTTTGGCGTATTTTCTGACGAAGTTATCCTCACTGAAAATGAACAGTGAGCGGTTGACAGTGAAACAGTTCTGGCGCACGGGAATGGGGTTATAGAGGGCCATAGTCCGGGCTCTCTGCGCCATAGACTGTTTGTACATTCTCTGGGCCCCGGGCCCTCCTGGTGGACCGTGGCCATGACCGTGGCCATGCCCGTGGCCGTGACCGTGTCCATGGGGTCCTCCTTGCCTGCTACCACCGCGGCCGCCTGGGCCCCCTCCGCCGGGCCCCCCGCCATACCTGGACGGTACCTCATCTCCGAACCGCGCCATTCTCTTGACACCAAAAGCCAATCTTCACGAAGCAGTTGAGAAGGAGACCAATGCTCAGCTGTGCAGCCACACAACATTACATCCCATCTGGATCAGAACGTCTCATATGCACAATGGGTTGTCTTGTAAGCTTATGCTGAACACCTGCAACCGGAGAGCAGTTATATGCTGCTTTTAGCAGACGAGGACGCCCAAGTGCCGTCTCTTCTCTGTTCGTCTCTGCCAACGGCCAATTGTGGGTGTGAGGAAATTAAATGTGTGGTCGGTTGGCTGACTGGTTGCACTGTGGGGTAGAGCTGTGGGGTGTCTCAGTCATAGTCGCCTCTTACGTCCGTATGAAGCAGGCTTCGCCCCCAACATGAAATCATGGGGAGACTTAGCGGGTTAACATGAATCTTTCATGTTCTCCATGGTTCATGCTTGTATCAGAGCGCACCACAGCCTCCTGCACCTTTCTGGACGATTTATTTCTTTACTCTCATGACAGCATGTAATGACAATCTAAACGCCTCTAATGTCACACAGGCCTCAGTAAATCAGATTGTCGAAAATAAATCTGAAAATAATTAACAGCCTATAGCTACAGCTGTCAGTGGCATTCAACATTGCATTTTGGAAACGGTCGCGTTTCTTAAAAAGGCATTGAAAAGGGGAAAAAAGCTACTATTATTTATTTATTTTTGAAACATCCGCAATGTTTGGCACAGTGTGTGGCAATAATGTGGCTCCCGCCACCTTACAGTTGTTTTACCAGTGGCTCGGTCAAGCCTCGAGACCAAGACAATTGTGACATCTGTTATTAATGCATCTTATTTCAGAGTGCACTATCTCGAGTAGAAAGGAAAAAGAGAAATACCGTTTTCCTTTGAAATGTCGGTGACATTGTTGTCGAGCACTGTAGATGAAATAATTTTCTCAAACGAATTCAATAGCATCCTCCCTCATTGAAACCATCATCTTCTCTCCGTCACCTGCGCGACCATCCAGAAGCTGAGCAAGGGACACACGGACGGCTTCGTCAAAGACAAGGGTATGACGGCCGCTTCTCCGCCGTCTTACACCCTCTCATGATCTTGGTTTGGCTGTTCGAGGTGCAGCAGTGTCGAGAAAGTCCCTCACCATCCCCGCCCCGAAAAGTCTACCTTCGTCCGCACTGATAAGCCGAATGTCCTGGCAGAGCGTCCTTTCGCTCTCTCTCTCTCTCTCTCTCTCTCTCTCTCTCTCTCTCCCCCTCTCTCTCTCACTGGAGTAGGGTAGAGTGTTCCTCACGGCCTCCTCTCTCTTCCTCCAGCGGCCCCAAGGGGAGGAGGAGAGGGACAGACGGACGGACAAACGGATGGATGGATAGATGGATCGGTGAATGGAAGGAGACAAAAAAATAAATAAAACGACTTTTCCTTTTTCTATAAATGAAATAAATCGCACAGAGCGCGAAATCGCTGTCTCTCAGTTTGTCTGAACTATAATGAGAGCCTGATCGGTTCTGCAGCCGCAGCACATGACGCACGCAGCTCGTCCAACTTCCAGACGTAGGTATGTCACGGACAGAGGCATCGTCTATCGCCTGTTATTTAAGGTGCTTCGGGCTATAGTCCAGCTGGACCGGACTTGTCAGACCGTCCAACTTCAAATCAATTTCAAATAATGCGTAAAATAGCGTGAAAGGAGGATGAGGTGACGCCGGCAACTGTGTTTCTCATTTCTTTCCATCTTTGTATGGAAGTGTGTGTTTCATAAAGACCCAGTAAGTATGCTTATTATAGCCAAATGGTGAGTGTATGTGGCGGACGGAGGGGTGTTGGCATCATGCAGCTCTTGCAAAGATACAGCTGCAACACAAGCTGACAATGACTGCGCGCACACGGGCGCGTGAGGAGAGTAAATGCGCGTCAGAGTGTGCGCGCACGAGTCTATGAGTGTTTGTTAGGGAAGGTGGAGGGGGGGAGGCTATTCTTAGCAACAGACATTTGGAAATTAATGGACGAAGAGAGCTCTTCCTCCCTCCCTCTCCGAAACGGAGTCGAGGATCCTCTTCCCTGACTCCCTCTCCTCTCCTCTCCTCTCATCTCCTCGAGGCTTTTCTCATAGCTTCATCAAAACACTAGTGACTGTTCAAGGTGTGACCGTATGCTTTGCGCTAAAGCCCACAAAGATGTTCAATGACATAACACGCAGCAAACAAGGACAACGTGGACGGACGATGCCGTGAAATAATAAGAACTGCAGCGTTTTGCTCCTCGTGGTAACATTTCTACACAGTACACTAATTCGATGCGAATTATCAAATCTGCCATTCGTCTACAGCGAAACCAATTTCAAACTGAAGTGTTCAGAAATGCAGTTTAACCGCGAGCTTTAATCTTTGATTGCACGGGATGGTTTGTATCGGATTTTATGGCGATGGGGAGAAGAGAGGAGAAAGATGGCAAAAAGTGGTCTCATATTCAATGAATGTCATGACTCACTCACTCACAACTGCACCGTGAGCAAAGTACTGGTGCCACGTTATGTTAAGGCTCGGGGAAGAGGAGACGAAGGCTCTCTAACCCGCAACATCACAGGACAACATTCTCTTAATCTATTATGTGACCTAATTGATTGACTCTAGAAATAGCTGCCTCCGTGAATGGGAAATGATCGTCCATATACGGATTTAAGGGTGACCGGGAGAATTAATTCACCTCTTGGAGAGATTGAATCAGTAGAGAAACCTTGCACGTGCGAACGCCAATCAATACCAGCACGACCTTAAACGTCTATCCGATATGTCAGAAAGAGATCGTTTTGCTCTGCGTCCACTTAAGCAAGGCTTCCGGCCGCAAGAGCGAGACTGACCCCACCGCAAGGACACGCAAGAACACAAATTGTACCTCCTAATCATAACGATAGATAGATAGATAGATAGATAGATAGATAGATAGATAGATAGATAGATAGATAGATAGATCTGCTGGGGGTGTGATCATATCAGAAATAGCGCTGACATTAGAGAAACATGCAGATGTCTGGATGGCAAAGTGCTATACTGCTATCCTCTGGTACCACTAACAGGCCTTAGACAGCACCAAGCCACTAGCAAGCACAAACAAGTCAGGACAAAGGGACAGTGCCACACAGTCAGCATCTTTAATATAAGAAGTGTGTGTGTGTGTGTGTGTGCATGCATAGATTACAATGGATTTTTTTTTCACCCAGTTTTCTAGTTCATGGCATTTTTACATAAGAATGATGTTGCACTTGTTACAGTGGGTGTGTTAAAATGCTAAGACTCTGCAGGTTCTTACACAACTAGACTCTAGTCTCAGCTGTATAACAAAAATTCTGCAAAAGCACATATGGAAATGTATTTTCTTGCTTTTTTTTTAATGCTATAGAATGTATATGTGTCTGTCCATAAATGTTTGTGTTGACACTTGGGTGGGATGATCTGTGAAATTACTGTATCTTTTGCCCTTCAGAGTTTGAGCCTTTGAGGAGCATAAGCCTTCTGTCCTAACCTGTTATACCATACAACCAGCGCAAGAAGCACTGAACAGCAACAGCTCCAAGGCCGCCCATGCATAAAACATGGTTACCTCACAAGAGCACATGCACTGTCTCCACAGAAGAGATAGAGATATATGATTTTTATAGCATATTTGGTTGAGAAAAAAAAAATGCAACATGATAGGCTATCTTTGTCCTATGGCAGTGTAAATTGTAGTCTACATTTGACAAGGACTGTAACTATAACTCAGAACATTTTTTTAAGACAGGAGCACGAGCATATAATAAATGACTAACAGTTGAGTATACAAGTTCATGAGAATTATTTGCTACCATCTTATAAATTAAAGTATGTGAAGACTTGGATTTTGGAACGCCTATATTTTGCAAATTTAAATATATCAAAATCTGGTGAAAGCATGGTCTGCACTGCAAGTTTCTAACACCAGCCATTTCATCTCTTTTTCTTTAAGAGTTTAAAAGTGTCAGGATTGTTCTCTGTTGTTTTTTATTTCTCTGTCAGATGTTCAAATAGTGGGTAGCTGTGAGGCTGGGGCTCTGAGGCGTGGGCCTAAAAAGGAGTTTTGTGACTCAATGATTCATAAGGCTGAATAATTCAATGGCTGAATGCATGTAGAGCACTCCGCCCCTGTTGAACCAGGCCCTCCACAGACCCAATGCAGACTTATATGTAAACCTCTGCTGACTGGTCCACATCATACACAACAAAATGTGCTTAATAAAAAAAAAAACAGAAGCTAACGCAATCTTCCAGTATGTACCAAAATTACAATTTTGCCATTTCAATAACATACATCTTTATATAACCAGAATGAAAAGTAAGGTGGGTGAATATGTGTCCAGCCATAGAAAACTGGGTCAGATGGGTCAGGGATGGCTTCAGCTTCTCCTGAAACTGGTGAAGGCTGTGAAACCCAGTGAGACACTGGTTAACAGGACAAACACACAGAGGCAGGAATGCAGATTCACATCTCTAATTGAATTACACATTTACATTTACACACAGTCTAATTGAATTGTATATATTTATCACTGTTTTTGTGCTTTATTTCTAGTTCAATTTGTTATTTTTATGGATCTTTTTATTTCTATTTTTATATATAATTTTCTATTCATATCTTTGCACAGGTTTACCTCAAATTAATCTTTATAGGCCTAGTTTTAATGTATGTTTGCTGTGTCTCATGGACAAATTTCCCTGGGGATTAATAAAGTGAGTGAGTGAGTAAGTGAGTGAGTAACAATTTAAACAGATTCTGGTGTATAAAATTGATTAATTAATTGCACACCCTTCCCCCCTGCCATAAAAACAAATTGTAATTCTTTGTTTAAACAAAAATATTGTCCCTGTGCCCTACCAGTGCTGCAGTATTTGTCCCTCTTTTAAGTGCTACACTAGCAACCACTCAGTCCTTCATTCATTTTTCATCTTTTGATGAGGCATAAAAATCTTTAGATTGTCCGGTGACATTCTGGTGCTTATCATTCTACAGTCATGGCAGACAGGTTTCACACATGTACCTTCCAAACTGACCACGGCCAAGTATTTTTCTGACTACTTTCAGTTTAACTGCATGATTCAACAGAAGGCATAATGATGCCCCCAGGACAGGCTGACCGATGATAATGCAGTGAATCGTAGAAGCTTTAAATGAGTGTGCCAACTGGGAATTAGAATATGAACCCAAAACACTCATCATGGCTGGATGAATGTAGTGCTGGGGGCAGCAACATGGCATCAACAATGAAATGGGCATCACGTCATTTGTGTGTGTGTGTTGGAGAAAAAAAGAGAGACGGGTGCATTTGTTTATTGTGGATGCTCACTGACCGAGACCAACAGCCGGCTCACAGAAGGAGCACTAATCCTTGTGTGTGTATGTATATATATATATATATATATATATATATATATATATATATATATATATATATATATAAAATCTCTGTTTCTCGATCACCTTGTGGCTCCCTGACATTTGATAATAATATTTCTTACTATTATTATATATGTAATATTAACATTTATACAATATGAATAATAATAATAATTAAAATAGCCAGTAATCATACTTACAATCATTAGTGTTTACTGCCTTCCAGTGGTCAGATTGAAGAACTGCAACATCTGCATTCACTCTTATTTGGCAGCTCTTTTCTGTGTGTGTGTGTGTGTGCGTGTTATATCCCAAAGCTGTGAGAGCAAGAAAGCAAAGAGATGACTTGCACTCAGTGCACTCAGCTTTTTTTGTGGGCCATGCATGCACGCCTGGAATCCTGCATTTTAAGATATACGTATATAAAGGCAAGCTGCTGGACAATGATCGATTTAACAGGCGCCAAATTATTTTTTGTCTGCCTCTCTAGCTTTCACGGTTAAGGATCATTGATATTACTGAGTGGTGTGTTGTACCTTTTATTACCTTTATGACATCAAAAACTGAAAACAAATAAAAAAAACTACAAATAAAAACGTAAAAGTCATGGTAGAGTTGTTGGTCACTTGGTCACAAACTGTTTGTAAACAGTTTCTACTCTCAACTTTAAATCTAACTGGAAAATACTGGAAATACAAAATGTTTTAATTGTTTGTTTCCTTCGGACACAGCCTCGGTGCCATGTTTCCTGCAAGAAGACTACATGTCCCATAATGCATTGTGTTCCCGGCATGGTGTCCCACATAGACGCTTGACTTTCAACAAGACCAGAGCGTAGTGAGTTAAACAGGACTGCGTGGCGGGTTGACTAATAATATTTCAGACAGGAGGATGAAACTGTTGCTGACAGTATTAAAACGAACCTATACACCAGCTGTTTACACCGGTCGCCAACGTTGTCTGAGCTCCAGCAGCAGCGGCCTGTCCCTCCGCCAGGATGAGACGCTGATCGTCGGGTCGAGCCGGGAGCTCGTGCAGAGACTCGGCTTGCAGGTGGAGGTGAGGACGGGCTTCATCACTGAGGAGGAGGAGGGTGCTTTTATGCGAGAGGTGGAGCCAGGCCTGAAGAAAAAACGCTACGAGTTCGACCATTGGGACGATGTAAGTTTCAATCGCTTCAATCGTATGTCTAACGCTATAAATCACGTTTACGGTAGCCGGTATCGTTCCCTGCAGCAGCAGAAGAAGTCATTTTGAGGTATTTTAGAGTTTGTGATTTTCTGGTAAATGAGACCCTGCTAAAACAAGAGCCACCCTCAAATACTGCTACTGCTACAACCTCCATAAGCCCCCATACTAAAATGTCCAACATCCCAGCAGAAGTAAAACATGTTTACAACCTATTTTCGGTCTGTGT
This sequence comes from Nibea coibor, assembly GCA_023373845.1. Taxonomy (NCBI): domain Eukaryota; kingdom Metazoa; phylum Chordata; class Actinopteri; family Sciaenidae; genus Nibea; species Nibea coibor. The sequence goes on from CM041727.1 coordinate 7,498,665, forward strand.
GATTCATTTCCCCATTCAGGACAGCTGTGCTATTTTTAACTCACCCATTCAAATTATATCAAGGCTTAAAGTTACACATACTTAACAGCATGGCCACGTGGATTGACAGTTAAGTGTTGTTACAGGTGACTTGTTTGTGCACCCAGGCATCATTCATGTCCGCCTTAGGTGAACTTTAATCAGTCACAAAGGCAGCTTGTCAAAACTAAATAGTTGTAGCACAGATGTATATTTGTGTATTTCACAGTGAGTTTATTTGTGCTTAGGCCATTCACGGGTACCGAGAGACTGAGCGTATGAGGTGGGGAGCAGCATGTGAGGAGATCCTGAGCCGTGTCCGATCTGTAGCGTTTCCTGAAGGTAGTCCACTCCTCGGGCCTGTACACGTTTTAGATCTGGACAAGACTGGCTACATCAAGCCTCACATTGACAGTGTCAAGGTAGGTTTCCATACAAAGATGGTCACAAATGTTAGTTTCCAACATGGACAATACAGTTAGATATATTTGGACACTGAAACAAGTTTTATTATTTTGGCTGTTTACCAAAATATGTTCAAGTTTTAGTTAAATAGTGAATATGGGCTTGAAGTGCAATCTCTCAAATCCAAATTGGACAAAAAGTTTAGGAATTGCAGCTCTTTAATATGTAGCTCTCTCTTTCAAGAGACCAAAAGTAATTGTACAGTTGACTCAAAAGACAGATGTGGGCTATTCTTTTATTATTTCTTCATAAATTATGCAGGTATAAGGTCTGGAGTTGATTCCAAGTGTGACATTTATATTTGAAAGATGTTGCTGTGAACCCACAACATGCAGTCAAAGAAGCTAAATCCATCTGAGAGATATCAGGAACAGTAGGAGGGGCCAAATCAGCAGTTTGGTAAAGAAAAAAAAAACACTTGTGAGCTCTGTAACACAAAAAGGCCTGGACGTCCACAGAAGACAACAGTGGCAGAGGTAAAGAAAAACCTCTTAACAACATCAAGGTGAAGAACACTCTCTAGGACATAGATATATCATTCTCCAAGTCCAAACGTGAAGAGAAGAACAAGAGCAAATACAGAGGGTTCACTGCAAGGTGCAAACGATTAATAACCTTCAAGAATAGAAAGACCAGATTAGACTGTCAGAAACCTTTTGAAAAAGCCAGCCCAGTTCTGCAGCATTCTTTGGACAGATGAAACTAAGGTCAACCTGGACCACAATGATTGGAAGAGATATATATATATATATATATATATATATATATATATATATATATATATATATATATATATATATATATATATATATGGAGAAGGCTTGGACCACGTCAACTGTAAAACATTTCAATTGCTGAAGAAAAAACTTAAGGTAGAATGACCACGAACACACAACTGAAGACAGTTGCAAAAACGGCCTGGCAAAGCATCACAAAGGAGAAAACCCAGCTTTCTGTGATGTTCATGGGCTCCAGACTTTAAGCAACCATTGTCTACAAATTATTTTCGTTTAAGTATTAAAAATAAACTTTTTATTTATCAATATGTTAATTTGTCCAGTTAATTTTTGAGCCCCCGAAATAGGCGAACTTGAAATGGCTGTAATTTCTAAATGTTTCATTCAATGTTTTTGTTTAACCCATTAAATTAAAGCTGAAATTCTGCACTTCAGTTGCATTTCAGTTATTTAATTTCAAATCCATTGTGGAGGCACGCAGAGCCAAAATTCTATCGCTGTCCTAATATTTTTGGACCTAACTGTATACTCTCATCTCCATAAAAAACATTGGACCTTTTGTGGGCTGTCTTGTTAGCTCAGCTGTTCTCTCACTGTCATTGCAGTTCTCTGGTAGCACCATTGCTGGATTGTGTCTTCTGTCAGACAGTATCATGCGCTTGGTGAAAGAAGATGCCACCAACGAATGGCTGGACCTACTGCTACCCCGATACTCCCTCTACATACTGAGGTTCAGTATTACACCTGGCTCAAATAATATTATATTTCTATTTGAGTTAATACTAACCATGGCTGTTAGGCAGATTGAGTAGCAATCAAAGGCAATGAGTGCACATAGTACTGACACGCACTTCATCAAAGAGTATGCTGTAGATGTAGGATCTAACCTTAAACAGTACTATCCTGTATCTCATCCTATCCTCTTTCCATCCATACAGGGACCAGGCCAGATATAACTTCACTCATGAAATCCTGAAAGATGAGGAGTCTGTGTTCAATGGACAGAAAGTGCCTCGTTTGCGTCGTATCTCAATCATCTGTCGGAACCTTCCGGGTTAACATCCACTTCGACTCAGCTTGGATATTAACAGAACATAAACTGAATTTAGAATATTAAAATATTTGTCAGCTTTAAAATATTAAAGCTGACATTCCTGGTGTTTTTTGGTTAGTATATTGTAATGTATATAATAAATAATATATATCAATGATAAACGTGTTTTTAGTAATTTAGTTGAGACACTGTCTGAACTGTGTGTACTGTGAAATATTGACTGGGTTGTCGGATCACACCTGTCAAAGTCAAGAATACTACAATGATGCACAGTGTTCATATTTTCAGGGATTATGTACCAAATGAGCCTGTTAATTGAGCGTGTTTAAAGTTTGGGAAATGGCTTCCACTTGCCTGTAGTTTGAACATTATTTCAGTTCATAGTAGTTCATTCTTTTCAGTGATAATCAGCAGCGAGAATCCAGACAGATTTTACAAAATATATCCCCTCTTGAGATGTGTCACGAGCAGTTTCTCCTAATACGATCCACTTAAAAGCACAGTGTGGATGAGTTCACGGTAGCATTTAAATGCACAAGGGCTGGAACTCTCCAATGGTATTCCATTATATCTCCATTAGTAGCTCAAAAGTAATTGGACAAATTAACATATTCATAGATAAAATGTATATTTTTAATACTGTCGACAATCCATTGTAGACAATGATTGCTACCATTGTAGTCAAGTCTAGAGCCCATGGATATCACCGAATGCTTGGTTTTGTGAAGTGAAGCACCATCCAGCCAACTTTGCAGAATTTGAGCAAACAATATGTCTGCTGTCCAGCTGCTACCGTCTTCTGTCACATCATTAATAAACACTAGACCCAGTGCTATTACAAACCATGCTTTCCCATGCTTGTCTCTATTGTGTTTTACAACTGCTTGGATGGATCGTCAAATCAATATGGTTCAGGTTAAGCTTCCTTTCACCTATCTGTCCAAACAATGTTGGGCTGGGCAAGCTTTTTTAAAATGGCTTTTGTCAAGAGTCTAATCTGGACTTCTCCTCTTAAGGGTTATTAATGGTTTGCACCTTGTGGTGAACCCTTCATATTTGCTCTTGTAAATTCTTCTCTTTATGGTAGAGAATAATATATATGCACCTGGAGAGTGTTCGTCACTTGTCTTGATGCGTCCAACAACTGGAAAGGCAATGGTTTAATGTGTTTTCCAATCTTCTTGTTTCATACTGCATAGTGTACCACCTCAGAAAGGATGAGGTAAAGATAAAAAGTTAAAATATAGTGTTTTCTTATTTTTGCAATATTTTCCTTATCATTATACTTGACGTATGAATTTCAGTACTTTACCATGAAATGAAATCTCGACCTTTGATAGATGCCTATATATATATATTAATTTGTCATTGTGGACAAAGTGGCTATGTATTATCACCACTTTGGTGGTGATAATACACCACCAAAGTTCTTCTACTCTCTATAATCCTGAGACTGTGAATAATTTCCTGATAAAATTAAATTGAACTTGGATGCAATAAATGCTCTTCTTGCTTTTTACATACACATTTGTGGGAATCTGATTTGTATTTGTATTTATTTTTCTAATAAATATTTCTAATGTTAATATTTTTTTCAGTTCAGCTAAGTAGTTTTCTCTTTATGTGTCACTATGCAACTAAAATGTTTACTTTGTTTGCTTTGTGCACAGATTCATACATTTTTATTTTTCATAGTTAGGCCTAAAAGATATTATTACCAGTGGATGGCAGCAGCACATTTTCTCCATGAATCAAAAGGGAGATAGATACTAGGAGGAGTTACAGATATCTAGACACTGGGAACTGCGAAGAATATAAAACAAACAAAACCTTGTCAGACAGGAGTGGTAAGACTAGCAACCCTGTTGAAACATCAAACACATAGGTAAGGAGAGTGCTGTCTTATTCCAATATGACAACTAAATTACAGTATGTATTCATTTGGTTCAGCGGGCTTAGTTAGAGTGTAAGAATGCATTTATGTTAATTAGATTGGTGTATTTATACTGTAGTAAGGCAATCGGGAAATATTTATTTGACTCCTGAAATGTCTTTTCTGTGCAATTTTCACTCTGACCAGCCAGCGCAGATATAGAGGATGTCAGAAATGAAAGTTGGGCCAATGCGTGTCCTTGTGACCGGTGGTTCTGGACTGGTGGGTAAAGCCATTGAGCATGTGGTGCAGCAGGAAGGTGGGAAACTGGATGGAGAGGAGTGGATCTTCCTCTCTTCTAAGGAAGCTGATCTTGTGTAAGTAGCTTCAATCGTATTCCTCTACCTAAGTGTGCCTGCAAACAAATTTGTCCATAATTTATGCATTCCAAAGAAAACAACACTAGAGTTAGATAGTTGAATTCCATTTAAAACAAACAAACAATAACAACAATGCAAATATTGATTAAATAGCACTCGCTATAGAGTGACTTATGTGTCATCTTGCCTTGCATCTTCTATTACATTATAGCTATATAGGGCGATTTTATCTGTTGGAGAAAATGGCATTAAATAGTTGTAGCTGTTATGGTAAAGTCAAACTCAACCAATACATTCAATATACTGTAAAAAAAGGAAAAAAAAATCTGAGCATGTACGCACCTTGTTAATGTACTTATATAGAGGGCTCAGGGCTACAGTGCCTTTCCTACCCAGATACCTCGTGAGCACAGGAATTCAACCAATAATGTAATACTTGCCAATAACGTAATAATTTTTTAAATGCCATTCTAAATGTAATAAAGCCAATAATGTAATAACATTCCAATAATGTAATAAGCAATTATATTATTGGCCAGTTATTACGTTATGTAGCATTGTAAAAAAAAAATCCTTTGAAAATGTAATAGCTGCAGCCAATAATGCAATAATACATAAATAGGACTGCAATTCTTAGAAATAAAAGATATTTTCACTTTGCTCATCAAAAATAGATATAGTGGATGGCATAATCTTGATATTCATTGATCAAGGATACGTACTATGCAGCACTCTCCTTAATTATGGTTATAAGAGTCAATCTGAGAATTATTTCTTGTAAAAAAATCTTTATTTAGAATATTGTTGCTTGGATATGTAAATTCATAATTTAATGTATAGATGAATATTATACAATTAATTAGTTAGTAATTAATTACTAATAATTAAGTGATCATTTGACCTACATGTGTTTGCTCACACTCCCTCACACTCCCCTATGCAGGATGGCTTAGAGGAGCAATTCTTAGTTGGTTGGGTTTCATTTTCTGTGGAGAGATCATGTAGAAATGTCACTGTACTTCAAACATATTGAAAGGTAAACAATTCTCTGATTTACTACAGTTTGTACTTTACTACAGAAGTGTAGAAGTTTGCAGGCAACTAAGGAATGTGTTATCAGTTACTCACTTTGATAGCTTGGCACGAATTAGCTACTCCATTCGCATCTTGTAGTCAAACGTGTTCTGCAAAAGAAAATATTTGCCTGTGTGCGTGCAACAGTTCTATACATATGGTGTGGAAGCACTTTTCCTTGACCTCGATGTGAAATGTCATGAGGTCAAGGACTGTCACAGTGAGAATGGTCACTCACCCTCCTGTCCACTCGTATATAAACATATTAGCAAGTTATGGCAAAAGAGGGATGATGAATAATCAGTGGTAACTTCCATGATGAGCCGCAGGATGCTGGACGTCACACTGAATGTGATTCCTTTAGCAGGGTGTAAACTTGAACACCTCTGTGTGTCAAAGCAGCTCCACAACAACACAGAATGGGCTTTATCATCAAAGTTTATATACCACGTCATCACATCTGTCCATAAATACAGTGACACTACTACACTACACTACTACATTATTGGTTGCCTTACCTTTTCAAATCATGTGGTGTGAAAACACACAGAGATATTGGGCAGACCAGGGCGGTGTTCGAGAAGTATCATCCCACTCATGTCATCCACCTAGCTGCAAAAGTTGGAGGACTCTATCAACACATGAAGGAGAACCTGCAGTTTTTGGTGAGAAATGCTGCCTTAAAGTACATTAATGAGCTTAAGCCTACAATAAAAGCTGGCGTCTATCAGAAATGTCTGCATTATCTTGTAACTGTAATGGCCAATCATTGACGGTCTCACACTTTAACAGAGGGACAACATCAAAATCAATGACAATATACTCAACACAGCCCACGAGATGGGTGTGACCAAGGTTGTGTCTTGCCTGTCCAGTTGCATCTTCCCTGACAAAACCAGATACCCCATTGATGAAACCATGGTAAGTTTCTTTTCTTTTGTCTGGTGATGTCCTGTATGTTTAATCACATCCTAACCTTACTGTTTCAAGCTTTATTTCAGGGAGGTTTTTGGGTTTATGTTTTGGAAAGATATGGTAATGTGTACCATGCATGCAAATTTTATGAAAATGTATCATAGTGTCTTCATTGTTTGCAAGAGCAGTTAATCCATCCAGTAAACATTTACCAGGTGTATAGACGGGTGTGGTAAATCTCTCACAGTTGTGTGCTCCTGTTTGTTTCCTTTCACGTTTTCACCAAATTCTGTAGAGAACTGTTACTACTCCTTAAAACTTTCCGATTCAAGGAAAACTAGTAAAAACATTTTTACATGTGTTCAGTGCATTCAATGTATTCAATTTATAATCTAGAATGTTACAGCATAATGCTGCTCAGAAGAAGACGGAACACATAAAGGACACCAAACTTACAAAACACCAAGATTTATTCAAACATTACAATTTCATTGCAATACAACATCACAGAAAATTGTCATGAAACAAACTGCAAAATAAAAACAAAGTGGCTGGAAAACACACTGGGCATAAATAAATAAACAAAAAATAATGTGGATGTTGGAAGCACCTCTACCACTCTGAACTGTAGACCATTTCATCATCATCAACCTCATTATCTTCATCTTCTCCAGACTCTTGCTCTTCCTGCAACATATTCTGTCATGGCCTTTACAAAAGCAGTAGCTGTAGCAGTAGTAAGCCTGCAGTTGCACAACATCACTTGAGGAAGCAGACAAGAAGAAAACTACTGTTTCCCCAAGCAGAGCAGGAGGAGCCACATGCCTTGGAACCAGTACAGCCATGACTTCTCCTTCCTTCTCACTTTCATTCTTGCCTACATTTCAGAGTCCATGGAGGTGTGCATTCTGCTCCGTAGGAGATCGTTTCTTCAGTGCTGGAGGGGTTTTGTCATTTTTATACATGTTTTTCTGGAAATGTTTAGAGATGCCAACTTTCTCTGGTGGTACAGAGCCAGGAAAAATCCCCTCACTGCCTCTGTGATCTGCATATCAGTTGCTTCCTCTTCTCCAGTGAAATGAAGCAGGTCACCAGGTACTACTCTCATGGCTTTGAGTGAAGATACTTTCCATTTTCCTGCAGGGCAGGAGGTGGTGGAACAACAATAAATGGGGAACTAAATTATCTGGCAGTGACCGGCTCAGATTTCCAAGACAGTCAATGCAATCCCAAATTTCAGTTCTTGTTGCTCTCTGTGAGGCCAAACCCTGACAATAATTATTAAGGTACAATGTTGCTACCGAGTCTTGAAATTAAGCATAAAGAGCACTTTAACTCATCTTTATTCTCATAGATACACAATGGACCACCTCATGACTCCAACTTTGGATACTCGTATGCTAAAAGGATGATTGATGTTCAGAACAGGTAAGCAGCTGTGCATGGCAAACAAGGCTGACATACACATAACAAAGGATATATCCTTTGTTATGTGTATGTCATGTGTTGGGGATCTCAAACTGTCTTATCTGAATTATAGGCTTACTTGGCTCTGAACTTTATGAATCATTGATTTTAACTGACCAGTCTTTGAAAATGTGAGTTGTAAATTAAACTTCCACATCAACTTTTAACACTTAGTGAAACAGAACTGTCAAGTTTAAACAAAACAAATGGTTTTCAATATATTATGGCAAATAGCCTTCAGTGTGTTTTTGAAGCTTTACTTCAAAAACACACTTTGAATCTGGACAGAAAGTTCAGTGAGAAAACATAAATACCCTTTAACATCTTAAACGTGTACTTAAATGGCAAACTTCAGTAAAATTACACGGGCAAATTAAAAACATATCCTTTACCACGCATTACAGTAGTTTTAGTGTCCAGACCGCCTGCGGAAAAATATTTCAAAATTACGTGGTAATTGATCCGTATGTGTGTTTCTGTGTTGACAGGGCATACTTCCAGCAGTATGGTCATCGTTACACAGCGGTCATCCCGACCAATGTCTTTGGACCCTATGACAACTTCAACATAGAAAAGGGGCATGTGCTGTCAGCACTCATTAACAAGACGTACAAAGCCAAAAGTGATTAACACACTAACACCCACAGACTATGAATATTACATAGAAACACAGATAATGAAGAGGCAATTGTCTATTTTTACCTGTGTCTTTCATAGACGATGGAACACCTCTGAACGTGTGTGGCTCTGGAGCTCCTAGAAGACAGTTCATCTATTCTCTGGTATGGTATGGGTGTACTGTATATGCAGTATGTCTATTATATCGTAATAAATATATAGATTGCCCTTAGATTTTTGTGGATGGTTAAGTATGTATGGTAATATTCTTACATGTCAACTAAGAAAGCCAACTAAGTGTCATAATTTGTTTATTGTCAGGACTTGGGCCGTCTCATCATTTGGGTCCTGAGAAACTATGAAGAAATTGACCCCATTATCCTTTCTGGTGATGCATTTCTGGGAATCTTTGTGATAGTGTGTCATACTGAACAAAACAGGCGTGGCATATGACCACGATATGTGCATGTAATTTATTTATTGTTGATTTCTTTTCAGTGAGTGAAGAGGACGAAGTCTCTATCAAAGAGGCTGTGGACATGATAACAAAGGCTCTGGACTTCAAAGGCGAAGTCCATGTATCCATTCAGTGTTCCCAAATGATCCTGTTTCAAATAACAATATGCTGTAGTCTGTTAACTCAGCCCATAGTGAAATAATTAAAATCTGCACTGTCCTTAACCACTATCATCAGTTTGACACCAGCCTCCCTGATGGCCAGATGAAGAAGACAGCCAGCAACGCCAAGCTCAGACGATACCTCCCTGACTTCACCTTTACGCCACTCGAAGAAGGTCAGAGTTCACTGTGTTTCAATCAAAATGTATGAAAATATAATATAATAATATAATATAATGTAAAACATATGCAGCATGTGCCCTGAAAGGATTGGCTTTTTTGAATATCCAAGACTTGTGTGGTGAATGGATTAGAATCGCAAAAAACACTGGTGGAAAAACATACAAATGAGAGATTTGCATGCCCCCCTTCGCCTGCTGGAGGTGACTTGTTTTTGTTTTTCCCTCCTCCTAGCCATAAAGATGACCTGCGACTGGTTTGTGGCCAACAATGACATTGCCCGGACATGAAGGGATCAAACACTGTGCTGAAATTCACACTATTCTTGGGTCTGGTGTAAAGCAAGTTGGTGTCACATTGCAATATTTAGTCAGTGCCACATTAACCAATACTCGACATATTCTTTGGTACACTGAAGCCTTCTTTTAATCTCTGGAACTTCACATCAAGGTTAACACTTTCACCTTTCTTATCTAATGTAATGATTTATGAATAAAGTAATTCTAATCCAATAAAACTGAATGATTTAGAATGAGATTGAGAAATAAATACTTTATTTTATATCTTCATCTAATGCTATTGAAATTGCACTATTCCACAAACTAGTGCCTCAATAATAAATTCACATTTAACCTACTTCTATGGGTGTTGTTATTTCCAAACTACAGAACATTATATTACAAACTATATAGAATGGGGAAAAGGTGTGTGTGTGTGTGTGTGTGGTTTATGCAGGAATCCTGAGGTTGAGGAGAAGACCCTTACACAGAAACAGATTTAAAATTTTATTACAAATGTTTCTACCTAAGAAAAAAACAGTTAGAGACTTTCATTTATCAAGTTCTAGGTTAAACTGTTTACACAAGAAACTAAGCTGCTTTTCCCTCAGCTCACTCATTAACAATGTTCCTGTTATTTACAGAGATATTTCAGACTATGAAAAACAAATTCGAGATGCATAACAAAATACTTTTTGATAAATGCCTCCCACGAAGTGGCTTTTAGTCCTTGATACTGTGATGTGTCACAACATTAAACACAAAACCTCTCCTTCAGGGTAAACCTTTTCTGAAAACACCAAAATGCAGTTTTCATTTTCAGCCTCTCCTTCTCTTCTCAATCCTCTCTATTGTTGCATCCCTCCCTTCCATCGGTTATTCGGTGAGGTAGAAGTGCATTTTGTCATTGACATTTTTGCGCTCCGGGTTTAGGCGCTTCAGGATCTGTGCCAGCACATTGACAGTCTGCTCGCTGCTTAAACCTGTGCGCTTGGTCTGGAACTTCTTCAGCAGGTCTTTGGTGGTCATCGGTTTACGGATCAGGTACCGCCGGACTGCTTCCTCTGTTAGTTGCACATCACTGTGGAGTAGAAGAATAGAAATTATTTTTACCCTGTTCACAAACAAACCAGTTTGCTTTGAGGGTTGAATTAACTTGAATTATCATGTCAGTTGTGACAACTTAATACTGCTTAAAAAGCACCAGCTACCTTGAGCTAGGAGTGGATTTGCCTGATGGGGGTTGAGGCGTACTCTTCCCAGAAGGAACAGGGCTCTGACTGCTCGGCTCCATCTTCAACCTTTTGGCAGCTGGTGAGTCAGCGGCAGGACCCTGAGTCTGTCTCTTCCCTGAGAGACAACAGAAGAGGGAACTCAATTTGACTTGGTGGCCACACTGAAGTTCACATACATATCCTAAAGCTAATCTGTCATGTCTCACTTACTTAGAACTTTACATGGCTGAGTGTATTTGTGTATGTGCACACACCTTGCTCTAGCTTCGTTGCAGCAGCACGGAGTGTACTGGAGGTAGAAGCAGAGTCTATAGATGGTGTCCCAGGGCGACTGCCAGTTCTGGAGCTGCCTGCAGAACCACGCCCACCCGCACGTTTAGGAGGGGTGCGCTTCTTCTGAAAAACGGAATGGGAGATGATGAGATAACAACGTACAGTCATCCAAACATTCACTTTGTCATTAAAGATAACCTTTAAAGATAACAGTTAACTCTCTGCTGTGTGTTTGCTGCAGTGTAACCTGAACATAGTCAAGAGTTTTGATTTGCTTCAAGGACAGCTAAGAATGCAAAAACATTGATTCTCACGCACACACACACACTTATCACCATGAATAGAGCAGAGGCCGTCTCTCCCTCGATGTCACTGTCGTCTGAGCTGTCCGACTCTCCGCTGCTGTCTGCGACACACAAACCATACAAACTTAAATCAAGCAGGAATGAGCGTCATTTAACGCTGCCCGCTTTGATTAAAAACCTCATTCAAGCATGTACGTCGTTAAATCAGCCTTCATGAGATCTGTACCTTTTTTCTTCTTCTTTTCCACTTGGACCGGGGTTTTCTTTCCTTCCTCTTCTTCTTCCTCCTCTTTTGTTTCCTCTTCATTTGGCTTCTCCTCCTCGCTCTCTTCCTCACTTTCAGACGCCTCATCAATGCCTATAAAAATGGATATGTAGATCTAAACATTCAGGCAACACTGAAATGCACTGAAAGTGTCTGCCGACCCTGGTAGTTATGTCAAACACTACCAGTATTTATGTATGTTTGAAATACAAAGACTAGATTTTGGGCACTTACATAAAACTCCCAGTTAAATTACTATCTCAGTGTTTATTCCACATTTAGTAATGAATAGATCAGTATTGGTCTGACCTTTAGGGAGGTCCTCTCCCTTGCTGGGTTTTGCTCCCTTTTCTGGTTCTTCGTCTGAACTGTTTTTAGAAAGCAAAACGGACATGTTAGTAAAAGAAGAAACACGACCAAAGAAATAAATAAATGTCCATAAAGAGGGAGTCTGTGTGTGCAACGACGCAATGGATCTGACCTGCTTTCATCCGACATGTAGTCCACCTCTAGACCCTCGTAGTCACCGTCATCACTGTCCTCCAAGGCCTCTTCACTGCTCTTCTTCTTCTTCTTCTTTCCCTTTCCTTTGCCTGTGTCTTTCCTCGCCTTTGTTTTGCTCTCTCCATCTGTCCATTGAAGCGAGCGGTGGAAAAAAGAAAACCACTTGATTCCACGATGCCTTTACATTTCAGATTTTTCAGGTGCCATCGTGCTTCTCTCTCCTTACCGTCCCCCATGCTGCTGTCACTGTCATCGCTGCTCATCTCCAGGTCGTCTTCCAGGTCATGAATGCGCAGGTCGCCCCCTCGCCCACCCCCCTTCTTTTTCTTCTTCCCCGACTTCTCTCCCTCGTCTTCATCATCCTCACCACGCTCCTGCTCTCGAAAACGTCTCTGCAGCATGATGCTGAAGTGGTTTACCACCTTGTTCCTCCTGTAGAAAGGTGATGTTGAATATTACATGTCACTCGCACCAGTTGTTCAACTCAGTTAGTTACAGCAAAACCAGCCATCCCGTCCTGTTACCCCTCTCTCACCTGCCCCACTCCTCCTCAGCCTCCTCAGCAGTTAGAGTGCGGTGCTTGGCCAGTGGCGTGAAGTTGTACCAGCCGTGGACAGGGAAAGCCTCAAAGGCTCCATCAGGACACTGCGTAAAGATGTAGTAGGATGCATTTTCTGTAACGCCGCCCTTCTTTTGACCTTTGAACCTGACACAAGGACAGACGGGTTCAAAAAGCTGTACTGTGTGCTGGTGGAAATGAGAGGGAATCAGTAAAGAGTCTTTCTCCCCACCTTTTGCCGGCCTTGCCGTTGACCTTGAGGATCCAGGGCTGGTCCTCCACTTTGAACTCACGCGTCACGATACCAAACTTCTTCCGCCGTGCTTCCTCGCGTTGTTTTTTGCCAAACTCACTGCCAGCCGCACCTTCCTGTGTCTCTTCCTCCCCATATATCCGCCGAGCGCTCATATCTCTTTCCATGCGGGCCTGAGAAGGGAAAGGGGCGGTTCGAAAAAGTTAAACTGAAAGATGGCTGCCGTGGCTGCTAATCTCTGTCTCTATTTCCTGGTTAGGCGAGCGGAGCTCAAACTATCTGCCGTGTGTCGACACACTGACGTGAAGCATACCTGCGTCCAGGTTGAACAGTTAACTCTGTCTCCTGCATTGAAAGCCATTATGTTGTACTTCTTGCTGGTGTTCCTATGGGACAGATGAAACAAAAAGTCATTCATTCTACCTGCTTATTCCTGCTGAAGGCCACTGGAGTAGTTGCCAGATCACAACTGACTGACTGTAGATGAACAACTAGTAAGACTTGTAGCGTAAACAATTTAGCATGCAATCCAATCAACCCATTTCTATTAAAAAGGTACAGCAGATGCTTTACTGGGGATATTTTTCAGGCCACGTTACTCACTTGGGGACCCGCACAGTGTATTCTGTGGCTGAAGAACTGCCGCTCCCCTGTGAGACAGATCAGAGGATTTCATTCAGCCAGCTTTGACGTAACACTTTGAAGGGCGTGCAGCATCAAACCTGTTTGATCGGCCTCTTGTGAACATTTTAAACATGTTTTGTGAGGGACAACTAGGTTCCAGAAGTACACATACACACCATGAATATTTATAAATATAAAAACGGGTTGAGGGTAGAGTGAAAAGTTACCAGTGAAGTCATGGTTGGTGGTCTGCCTGAACTCCCAGACAGCAGCTGCTTCAGGCTAGTTGTGTTCACTATTAAAACAAAGAGAGTTGCATTAATAGTAAGCTTCACCGGATTAAATGTTAATAAATGAACTGAAGCTATTGGCAAGTGGAAGTTTTCCCAAGATGCTCATGAGCGAGCTGCAAACGATCCGTGACGTGTGATCTATCTCATGAGGGTTAAATTGCAACACAAGAAGGTGGTTCTCTGTTCGCGTTAGCACCGGGCGCTAAAACAGACCACAACAACACAGTTAGCTGATAGCTAACCGTGACAAGCATGCGCCAGCTTCAAACTCACGTGGCGTCTGTGTGTGTGTGCAATGGGTGAACGGTACAAGTCCAGTTCACATGCAGAAATCTACAGCATTAGGACACTAAACAGGAGCCCTGTGTTTAAAACTGCCTCGATGATTTACCAGCGCGGTGCGCGTCGCCCCGCTGCTTTGTTCCGTTACGGTATGTAGTCGACAGGAACGAAAGCAGAAACAATGGTTCCTAGCAGTGTAGGCTGACTCGTGGGGATGAAATGAGAGAATGCAGGTCTGTTTGCGTCCTTCCCTTATTTGTGCAAAATTAATAAAATGAAAATAACCCAGCTTGAAATACATAAAACACATTCATAGCGTTTAAAAACAGTAAACCTAAAAGTAGGCCAGTTTGTATTTAATTATGACTTTTCAGTTTGCCGTCACCCTACTTTCTTTTTATTTATTTATTTATTTTTTTGCAAAATAATAGCCTATTAAATGACAGGACTGGACGTGGTCCCACGATAGTTTCTCATCTGCTTAGACTTTATTTTGAAAGTATGACCGGAAGCACTAGTGCGCTGTCACGGCTCTACTGACGCCAGTTTAACGAATTAAATGAGCTGCGGGTCTGTTCTCTGGCCACTAGAGGGCGGCATAGCTGACACGCCAGGCTATAAGCTGGGCCAGACTTACCGGTCGGTGGATGCACCGCCCTCCAGTGGCCACAGTGTGAAACTGCAACACGTTGAATTAGTCAAAACAGCGTCACGATAGCATACCACCACTTCCGGTGAGTACTTTCAAAATAAAGTAATCAAGCTTAAGTTATTAGAAAAGCCGTAAAGACATGTTGCTGGTTATCCACCAGCAAACCTTACATGTTGTACTGGTCCCTTGATAATTAGGGTTCAGTCTTACTCTCTACGTTTCGAGAACATTTGTCTTTTCATACGTATAAGCTATTATCTTAAAGGCTAGGCTACAGGTACTTATCTTCAGCGGGTTCTGTCAGTCTCCCCTCCAAAATGGCTGCAGAGAGCAGCCAGACACCGAGATAAAGAGGTGAGGGTATGTTATCTCCTCACACGTCTTAGTGAAAATATAATTACTCCAAATGTTACTGGTAAATAATTGTCTTTTAGAAATTCACTACAGGGTTGCAGTTCTACAAATCGTCCACTGGAGGGCGGTAACGTAATGAATCTGAAGCCACGCTCTCATTTTGTTTGGGAGTGGATAAAACCTTACAGAGTTTTACCTTACAGAGTTTTACCTTACAGAGTTGCATTTTTTTGTGTGTGTAGGGTTTGTTCAAACGACAACGTGTTAAACAGTAATATACATACTGTTAAAGTCAAAGTTAAATCTCATCTCATTGATATACGATATAAATAATCAGTAATCTTCAACGGGCTGCCATGTTTACTCAAGTATAATGGTTTCCAGGCCACATATTGTCATTCAAATAACTCATCATTAAGCACTGTTACCAATATTGAGTTGTATGTTATCTATTGTACTAATTACGCTCTATTAATTAAGTGGTCGTGTTGCAGTTCATCATGGTGACCACTAGAGGGCAGTGAACACTCCTCAGTCACCACATAACCTCTGTGAATGTGAAACATTGCTGTCTTTATTAGAGTCTGATTATTGGCGTGCGTTACATGGCGCAGAGGCCGTTTGAATTTGAAGTGTATGTTATAATGTTTTCAAAATAAATATCTTTAACGCCTGTTCCTCTGCGTTTTTGATCATATCTTGTGGCGTAGTTTTGGTTCTTATTTAATCAATTAGTCAATAAATTATTTAATTATAGCACAATAGCCACTATCGATGTTTCTCATTTATATCACTCATCTCTAAATAATATGTTTTCAAGAAATCCTTTTAATTTCACCCATTCTCTGATTCTCTTATTGCATTTACTCTTGTATCTGGTACTTATACTTGTAATGGTTTTTCCTGAAAAGTGTCACTGTTTCTTCTCTGTTTGTATTTGCAAGGATTTGTAAGTCATTTACATAGGCCTACTGCCTTAGTTACACGACCATTTCAGTTTTACAAGACAAATTGTCCTGACAGGTGAAGCACGCACTCTCTACTGAGATCTTTCACTCTTTGTAGGCATGCTAACTATAACACATGGTACCTGTGATTTCTCAAAACACACATTTCTTACATTGTATCTACCACAACTTAAACACTATTTATAAATGTTGAATCCATGAGAAATACACTCATTGAGAAATGATGATTTTGATAGCCCTGATCATTTGGTCTGAAACATATTTTGCCCAACAAGTTAAGTCAGCTTTATTTAATATATATAACAATATCACAAATCATAGTTAGTTATGCTTAGATTATAAAACATATGTTGATCCAGAAGATGTTGAGTAACTTCAGTTGTGTCTCTAAACAAGTTGGACAAGTGCCATACGACCTCCTTTCCACCAAAGATACCTGCAGCATTCACACTGATAGGAGAGACAAACAAACACAACAAGGGAGAGACAGGGAGAGAGAGAGAGAGAGAGAGCAGTATGTAAAACCAGGAATCTCCTGACAGTGATCCAGATCCAAATTCCAGGATGAGGCCAGGATTAAGAATACTGAGGAGAGTTTAGAAAGGAGGTTTTAAGAGGCCCATGCCCTGATTCAATCCTTGATCACCATGAACTTCACTTTTAGAGAAGATGATAGCAGACAGCAACTCGTGACTGACTCCATGAAAATGTCTGGACATGCCATATTTTGAAAGCATGTTCAAAGTTTGCAAGTTCAGTTTTGGAACGCGGTTGCTGCTAATGTCCTGTGGGATAACTGGTAGTTACTGAGTGTGTAGGTCAGTTGGAATAGAGTTTCTAAAGTGTAACTGCAGCCTCAAATTCTGTCAGCTCTCTATCTTGCAGCAAAAATACTGAACAGAAATACACAGAGACCTGAAGTGGACGATCACTAATAGGGGTCTGAACACCACTCAGTGTAGCAGGAATGCAACTGCCAGTCAGAGCAGCTGCTGCAAACACAGAGAGTCCCCTGGAGCTTTGACAATCAATCACAAATTCATGATTGTTCATAAAAGTTTCTGTGTGGAAACGTAAAAAAACAAGCAAGCAGGTCAGGGTAAAATTGCCTGTAAAGGCAGCTCCTCATAATCAGTGGTAAAAGCGCTCCGCACTCTGCACTGTTTTGAAACAGGAGCCTTGTATTCTGTCCACGGGATGCGACACAATGAGATCAGCCACATATGAAGGGCCAGTTTTATGTCAGGAGAACGGAACGATGAGGTGAAGCCAAAACAGGTGTAAAATGGTAAAACAAATTTGTGGCCGCAGCATTTGAAATCATTTGAAGACTTTTTAATCATCACCACACATCATACTCATACTCATTTTCTCAATCTGTAGTAAACAGTGTGTTTACATCGTCCACATTGTAAAGCTCAGTAGCGTGTCTCATTGAAACTGTAACTCAGTGCTCAGTTTGTGCCTTTCCTCAAACTACAACATGTTCCTTTTGCTTTCTCGCATCCTGTTTGGGG
This sequence comes from Nibea coibor, assembly GCA_023373845.1. NCBI lineage: Eukaryota > Metazoa > Chordata > Actinopteri > Sciaenidae > Nibea > Nibea coibor. Next base: position 7,516,426 of record CM041727.1, read on the forward strand.
TGATCCAACCTTACAACTAAACAGATGGTGAATTTTCATAGTTATGTAAATGCACTGCAGGATTCCACTCAGAGCTCGGATCCCTCCGTGAGCTGTACTGCAATTAAGCTTTTGCATCACAAGTAATTTAATTTGCATTGGTTTTTGCATTGATTTTAAACCTTGTAAAAACTGTTTTTGGATGCTGTGCAAATTTCCTAAATGTACCTATATGTAGCTGAAAACAGTGGCGAGTGGGGCTTTGCAGACTGGGACCTGTCATGATGAACTGCTGTGCCTTTTATCTTCTCTTGGGTGAGTTATAATTTGTATTTCATATAGTTTATAATATGTAAAGATAAATTAATATGTTAATTGACTATAAGAATTATCTTCAGTAGTATAAACTTTAACAGCTGTTCTCATAAACTTGTTTTTGTTTATAGGTTCACTGTTCGTTCTTGGACATTGTGTTTTCCCACCTGGTATGGATGATACTGACTTGTAAACATCAGATACAGATTCTGGTTATAGGTGAAATAATAGTCATTTCTGTTCATTGTTATTAACATAGAGTATGTTTTGCTGTTTCATGCAGGCTCTTGTGATGGATACACAAACATAACTGAAACATGGCGCAACACAAGACTTTACCAAAGTGACTTTTCTGGTTACCCAAACGACGATGCACCTCTTGTCGGCAATTGGTGGCGCTTCACAGGGATTGGTGGAGACAGAATAGTTTCACCATGCTTAGGAGGCCCTAGGGGTGGCACCCGCTATGTGATTAATTTGTCATCGGCAGTATATCCACTAATTGAATCTGAAATTCCAACCACAGCATATGCATATGGTGCTACGAAATTCTGTGATGATTATGTTATTACAATGAGTGTGGTCCTGTGTCCTGGAGGATTCTACATATACAAGCCAGCAAATCACCCATATAGCCCTCTGGGTTACGTAACATGTAAGGAATGATTACTCCCTGTCATCCTAGTGTAGCCATGTCCCACAATATATAACACACATATAATTTGTGTGTTTTTTTTCTGTGTATATTTTATTTCTATTTAGACCATTATAGTTGTACATCAGACTCCTGTGGACCACTTGCTGAGTGTACTAGTGATGGAGGCTGTATTTGTATTAGAGGGTATGTAATTCCTGCAGGATACAAACCCACTCCAGCATCGTATGGTTGTGTTGGTAAGTCCATTCATTTTGTCTGAAGTGTAATAAGTTTTGACTGTCAGCATTTTGTGAACATGCACGGCTTGTCCAGGGTGTACGCTGCCTCTCGCAAAGTCAGCTCAGGATAGGATAAGCGGTTACAGATAATGGATAGATGGATACCATCGCTTGTCAGACACTGAAGTGTCAGAGGACTGCAGGAATTTGTTGTCCTTATTTTAATTGAAATAACACCTGTCATTGATGTTAATGTTCTAAGATGCCTAATGTGCCCTTAAACTAGTGTTAAACCCTATCGGTAATGTATCTTGCCAGACATTGATGAGTGCGTGAATACTCCGACAATCTGTGGTCCGTACTCCGCTTGTCATAACACTAATGGATCATACAACTGTACGTGTTTGGATGGATACAACGCAGTAGATGCAACATCACCACCTGGGAGTTCCAACCAATGCATAGGTACCACTTTTAAAAAAATCTCTGTCTCTTTCTCAGTTACGTGACATTTATGCAGGTTACATAACCTGATGAATGTGTGTGTGTTAATTGCTCTCCATAGATATTGATGAATGTCTTGTTGCTGTCTGTGGTGATCATGGGACCTGCTCCAACAACCCCGGAAGTTTTGAGTGTCAGTGCAATACGGGCTACAGCTTTAATTTAACCTGCGAAGGTTTGTTTACAGTAACTAGTTACACATCATCTTTTTTTTAGTCAAATACAGGTCTAAATGTTGTGTTTGGAATTTGTTGCCAGAAAGTTTGTTAAAACATCAATACTATCATCAATTATTTATTTTTAATTGAGGAAATTTCTTTGTTGTGTTCACCACAACACAATGCATCTACAGTAACTCCCACTCAAGACCAAAACTCAAAATATCTCACCACCCCTCATCGTCATAGGCCACCTTATACTGGAGGAGAATCATGCTTTATAGGGATCGTTAGTCTTACTCTTACTCATATTTCACATGTATTCTTCACACTTTCATGCCAGTTGTGTGTTAACTGTTCCACAGATATCCAAGAGTGCTTGAATGACACCATTTGTGGTCCTGATTCTGTTTGCACCAACACACCAGGATCTCACGTCTGTGAATGTCAAGCCGGGTTTGCACCAACTGAACCAGACTTGGAACCCAGTGCGACCAACATTTGTATTGGTATTTGTATTTATGTTTTGGATCAAGATGCGAGATGATTTCAGGCCTCAAGGAGCAGATGGAAAACCGCTAGTTTAAGAGTCATACACAAAGTTCTTGTTTGTTTCATTTTGTTTGGCAGATGTTGACGAGTGTGAAAATGCCACTATCTGTGGTCCTTATTCCAACTGCACAAATACAATCGGATCTTACAGCTGCCCCTGCTTCCCTGGTTATCAGCCATATAACACAGCCATGATAGCCAGCGGTGCTAACCCATGTACAGGTGTGTGAACACACTCACTAGTGTAACTTTTGATTTTACTATCATATATTTTACTATTATGTGTTTAACTATGCTCTCTCTCTACAGATATAGATGAATGCACTGAGACACTTGATATATGTGGAATAAATTCTGTGTGCACTAACGGAAAAGCGACCTTCTATTGCTCTTGTCGTGACGGATTCTTCCCTTCAACTGGAATCATGTGGACATTAGGGGTCTCAGTTTGTCAAAGTGAGCTTAGGAACTGCTCACAGTATATTGAGTACAATCAAATATTCTCTATGTGTTCAATAATGTATCATTTTCTTCTACACTGCCTCTACAGGTATTCAGGATATTTTAGATACACAAACCCCAACTGAGGTAAATATTATCTGAGTATAATATCCACAGTATATCACAAAAAGCAACAGTACATGTATGATGTTTTGTTGTAATCAATATTAGGGTTCATGTTTTCATTTTGTGGCCTGTTGTTAACTTGAGAAATGTAAGAAGACAGAGGCGAAAATGTTTGGATATTACACGTTGCATCAATGTGATTTGACAAACATGCCAATGATTGAATACTGCAAACTACACTCCAGCTTATAACATTAAAGATGGGTTTTCCCTTGTTGTGTTTGCTGCAGGGACAGACAAAAGAGAGAGCTTTTCTTGAATACCTGGACCAGCAACTGAAAGACAATCCAGGTTTAATCTTACCAGAGCCAGTGAGTATAAAACCAAGAGTGACCCTCTCCAAGAAACCTTTAAAATACATTTTTTTCTTTCTATGATGGATTACTTGCTGTATTTGTACTTAACTCTGCCGCTAAAAAGAGTCTCTATAGATAGCCAGGAAGGGGACTGTCACTGCTTAAGTCTATACATTTTTTACTCTTTACTCAAGCGCTCAGTATGAAGATTTGGTTTAAGCTCAAGTTTGTGTGCATTAAATGTGGACATATTATAAAAATTATTACCCTCTCTCTTTTGTGCTTTCTCTACAGACTGTGGTAAACTGCTTCTCAGCATGTATGGTACTTGTTCTTCCATAAAAAGTCTTTGCAGTCTTTTAAAGATGCATTAATCATACAATTTTGTTTGCATCATCAGGCAGGTCAGTTATTCATATATTTATTCTTGCAGGAGGTGGCAGGTGTTGGACCACAGGCCAGGTCCATCAAGGTGAGTAGTGAAGGAGACAAGGACACGGGCAGTCTGATCCTGGGTATCTCAGGTCGTTTAGTGTCTGGACTTGTGCAGCCAAGTCAGAACCAAACCAAGAAAAGCGTGAAGAGTCCGATACTGGGTAAGAGATGTTCTTTCTAGTTGATTGTAGAGATTAACTGTATAGTAACTGATCTGATATAAAATCCAGCTTTAATCTCTGTGTTAGATTTAAGTATTGAAACTACTGGGCCTTTAAACGACAATGCAGAGAGCTCTCCCCTCTCAGCCAAAGGAAACGTCATGGAGATCAACCTGGAAAGTCTGGCCAAAAATAACAATGGTGAGTGGCGATGTATGGTGCTACTTTGTTTTTCTACATTTTGCAATGCAACTGGATTAAATTAATTTGACTAGAGTAAATGATCCTGCACAGACTTTAAATGTCTGTTGGCGCTGCATGCTTAGGGCAGCTTAATTGGTAAACTGACTCTAAGACAGTAGACAAACTGGTCAGAAATCAGTGCCTGCATGCACAATGGGAAATACAAGCTCACCAGTTGAAAAGTGCTGTGGAAAACAACGTGAACAATGAGTAGCCCAAGTGAAGTTGGTATGGTCGTGCTGGTATTACACAAGTGTTAATTGCCTTTCCAGGTACTGCAGCAGCTGCATTCATGACACTAGATGGGATGGAGAGTCTCCTTAGTCACCAATACTTTGAAACAGAAAACACGACAGAGATGTACTCAGATGTCATCACTGCAACCTTACCATCAATGAAAAACACCAACCTCACCGAACCTGTCAACTTTACCATCTATCACAAGAAGGTGCTGCCCAATTTATCCAGCAATCAAATGCTTACGAGCATACAGCTTGCGTGTTTCAACACATTTTCGTCTCTTTGGTGTCATCAGAGTTCACCTGAATCTGGTTTAGCAACCTGTGTGTACTGGGAGGACAAATCAGAGGAGACGGGAATGGGAGAAGGAAGTGAAAAAGGAGGAGAAAAGAGCAAGGCCATGCGTTGGTCACTCGAGGGCTGTTGGGTTGCATACACTGATGAAAATTACACAGTTTGCAGCTGCTCTCATCTCTCCACATTTGCCCTCATCATGCAGATTGGGGAGGTATTATTGATTTGTTTGGGAATGTGCATTTGTTAATACAGGTTTCCACATCCAAGTTCAGGTTGACTGCAATATATCTGTTTGCCTCTTGCTGCTATGTCTTCTCAGCCTCCACCAGAGGATCCTTTCCTAGAGTGGCTAAACCGAGTATGTGTGATTGTTGGCCTGTTCTTCTTTGCTTTGGCCATCCTCACCTTCCTCCTGTGTAGCTGGAACCCCAAGATCAACAACACAGCCCGTCTTAACATGTGCATCAGCCTGTCCTTAACTCATCTACTGCTGCTGTGGAATGACAGATATGTCGAACGGGAGGTGCAGTAAGACTAAGATGCAGATTACTTAATGGAATCTCTCACATGTAATAAATGTGACCCATCTGAAACTGACCATACTTGCCAGAAGCACACTACTGTTTTCAAGATGCTTCCACTGTGTCTCCACAGCTGGCCTGCACCGTCATGGCAGGCCTTCTTCACTTTTTAGTTGTTGCAAGTTTTGTGTGGATGCTGCTGGAGGCACTGCAGCTTCACCTGTTGGTCCGAAGGCTCTCCAAGGTGCAGGTCATCCAGAGAGATGGCCTCCCCAGGCCAATTCTTTACCTGATTGGCTATGGCGCTCCGTTTGTGGTTGTGGGTACTTCTGCACTGGTATATTCTGATGGATATGGTGCCACTGAGGCAGAGGTGTGAGTAAGACAATCAGTAATACATGCAGCCATTCCCATTCCCCTGTCTAGCTGATGTACACCTAGGTTGAAAGTATGTGTTTAATTCTATGGCAGGTGCTGGCTTTCTAGGCAACGCAATTTCAACTGGGCTTTAACAGGCCCGGTGATTGCTCTCCTTGGGGTGAGTATATTGCATAAAGGTAACTGTATCCCATGTATTTTGATGAAAATGGTGCGTTCGCTAACCTTAGCTTGTCTTTTAGCTAATCAAAAAAACAAGCCAACTACAGCACTACTTTTACAGACTAACTCAGACAAAGTGTTTTTGTTGTGCATGTTAAAGGTGATACAAGATGAGTTACGTGACGATCTCAATCTCTCAGTGCCCTGCTGGTGAAGACCAATTGAATGTCCAAAGGGAAATTATTATTTTCGTTAGGATGAGAGTTATTTGGGTCTGATTTGGCTGATTATGGAGTAATAAGCAACCGAAAACTAACTAGAGACAATAAAAAAAGGTGGTCTTGAAAACATAATGCAAAGGAGGGTAAAAATACCATGACACTGCATAATCAGTTGCAAAACAGGATGCATAAAAAATTCATGCACTGTAGAGGTAGAGAGAGCAGTAGAGGAGAAAATTATTAGTGTGAGTGTGGTGGATATTTCAGGATTACAGACACAATATAAGTGATACTTGTAGGAGAAAGTTTAGCTTTTTTACATGATTTAGCTTGCAAGTGTTGACACTTGCAGAGGAATTGTTCCCTTCTGGTGGGACTTCACTGTTAGCCTCGAGTCATCTCAAAGATATTCTCATGAAGATACACACACATAGTATATTTTTGGCAAGATGCTGTTCTATCCCAGCTCAACCTCAGTCTTTCTTTTTCTTTAAGCTTAATTGGATTTTATTCTGTGCAACTCTGTGGAGTCTGAAACCCACCTTGGCCAACATGAAAAGTGACGTTTCTCAATCCAAAGACACCAGGTATGAACGAGTAGTGAGCAGGTACACAGTAGTAAAATTGAAATACATTGAACATAAAAGACAAAACCTTATTAAATCTTTTTTTTTTTTTTTTTTTTTTTACAGGTTGATCCTGTTCAAGATCGTGGCCCAGTTTGTCATACTTGGCTGTACCTGGATTCTGGGCCTGTACCAGACAAATCTTTTCTTTCAGGTCCTCTTTATAATTCTTAACTCCCAGCAGGGCACCTTCCTCTTCATCGTCCACTGCGTGCTCAACAAGGAGGTAGATTCTTTATGCAAATTTAGCCACTATTTATGCTCTCTCGTTAATCTGCTTTCTCATATGTTTTCAATATGTAACACATAACTCTAATCTACAAGTTTTTATTGACTCCATCTTCTAGGTTAGAGAGGAATACATCAAATGGCTGACCTGTTCTTACAGTAAGCACAGAGAAGGAGGATCTGTGGTGAGTTTTAACAACAATCCAAGACAGCAGGAACCATTTGAATGATTAGACATATTTTAGTCTGTAAATCTATTTTGTATACAAGGTATTGAAAAAGCCTTCATTGATCTATGGGACTTTCTTTAAATATTGTGCTGGAATTATGATTCGATTTGATGATAAAAAGATTCTTAAAAATGTATTTCAACAGAAAGACGCACCGTCAGTAACCGAGGACTTTGACAAGGCTGAACGGACGCGCTAATGGTGATCAAACGTGACAAAAGAGAGATGGAAGACAGAGAAGAGACATGCAAGCCATATCTGCCTATTAACCACTAGTCATTACATATTATTATTTTATTGTTGACATTGTTGTAGTTGGGATAACAGGCCATTATTTGTCTACTCCAGCTGTATCGAACTCCATAGTTATGCACGAATGTACAGCTTCTGGAACGTATAACACAACTACAATTCTAATACAACAGCGAGCTAAATGTCTTGTCAACCACTGACCCTGCGATACACTAATGTATGTTTATGACAGGTACTAGCTACTTTTCAACTGTGCAGCTTATTTTTTCTCTTTCATTTGAACATACCATGATCTGATGAGCAGTTTATGAATGTATACTAATAAGCATTTGTGGTATGAATTCCTCCTTAGTTTGTCTTAAAGGTAAGATTTGGAGGTACTCTTTATAGAATGTGGTCAAAATGTAATAAATTTGTATAACTGTGTATAATCACCTGAAAATAAGAATCATTATGTTTTTGTTACCTTTTCAATATGTACATATGCCATGGGTCCTTTTCCATAGAGTCCACCATCTTGAACCACTATGTTTCTAAAGTAGCCAAGGGGAGAAACAAGGGGTGTAAATACTTTGGTGTGATGGATGGGTCAGTGCGACTGTAACATTCCTGATACCTTTTACTGGTATTAATCACTAAGCCACCTTTCTTCTCTGCTGTTATTATGCCATGTGATGAAAATGTGTTGTTTCTCACTTGCTCTCTGGCTGACATGGAACTAAATTTTAAACTCAAGTTCTACTATTACATTACTAAAATATTTCTCAACTTTAAGTAACAATACTGGTGTTAAAAATACTTAATGGAATGTCTGGATCAAACTAACTCATTTGTTTTCTGAAGAAACAAATACAAAAGCAGTAGACCACATGTAAAACTTATTTGAGTGAGGCTGTGTCAGTAGTAGTAGTCAGTAGTCAGTAGTCAAAGTCATCTTGAGACCAAGACTGATCTCCCTAAATTGCTCCTCCTGTATTGTTCTGGTTTGTGTGATCAGCTCCCTAAGCCTGCTTGCTGCAGCGTTTTTACCTCATGGATTTCATTGAGCTGTAGTCTGTTTGCTCACAGTGGGCAGAAAAAACAGAGCAGCCAGCAGTCAAAACTTACTTGTTTACTATGATCACAGAAAGGAAGTGGGCAGTGCTTGCATTGGGGCACTTTGCAGCACTTTCCTTTCATGGGTCATAAAAGGAATCCCAAAAATGACTTTTATTAACGTGGATAGCTGCTTCTATCCCTGCTATTCCCAATGGCCTGTCCACCTTTGAACTTTCAGATATAATGTGTCTGATTTGGCAGCTGTTTTTTTTTCAACTGTGGTACAAACCCTCAATTGAGCTCATTGCACAATCCTTTTTTAATTTCTGATATCCACAAAATGGGAACTTACAAATTTAGAAAGTGAAGTGCTTGTTGCATCTTTCACTTTTTTCCTTTTCTCACCTTTCCCTGTTTGCTTACATAAATAAAGAGGCCTACCATGAGCCAGTGACTTTGCATAGTTTTTTTACATTTGCATGAAACGTTTGAATTTTTGGGTATATTTAACAATGTAGACACTTGTAGCTTTGACAATCGACCTGTCATGATGAACTACTGTACCTCATCACTTCTCCTGGGTAAGTGAATTTAAGTAATTCATTCACAAACTGTCAGCGCTGCTAATTATTCATTTGAAGATGAGGATGTTTGCGTGGTGACTGATTTTACATTACACTTTTAAGACATAAAGAAAAAAACAAAACATTCCAATCAAATAATGGTTATTATTATAATAAGACCATTTAATCTCAATCTGCATATTTACATTAACCCATAAATAGCCTGGACATGAGTCTGCTATAATGTTAGGAGCTGCTAACATTCAAAGTTGTGTCTTAAAGTAACGATGGACTGAGGAGTTCTTGTCATAACAGGAAGTTAAATAGAATTATTTAGTATATGGCGACACTACTGCTAAACAACAAAATTGATATGCATTAAGAAAAGCATGGGATTACACTAATTAGACACGGCTAATTGAAAACCATTCCAGGTTAATCACTCATGAAGCTGGCGCAAGAACAGTGCATACAGGACATATTTTGCCTTGTTTACACTTCACCATTTAATTCCATATGTGTTATTTAATGGCTTGGATGTCCTCAGTGTTCTTCCCATTTCAAGGCACAGACAAGGCTCAATTTTTTCTTTTTTTTAGTCTTACTTGTCATCCCTGTCACTTGTGACTTTCCTCCTGGTAAGGATATTAAACTACATATTTACAGAACATAGAAAAATGAAAATCTTCTAAAATAGATTCAATCATAATTATTGTTGATATTTCCTTGTTCCTTGCAGGTTCTTGTGATGGATATACAAACATAACTGAACCATGGCGCAACCGAGGCTTTACATCTACTTCTTTCTCTGGCTTTCCTAATGATGATGGCAATCTTGTTAATTATTGGTGGCGCTTCACAGGCATTGGTGGAGACAGAGTTCATCAAAACTGTATATCATCCAATATTGGTGGCACAACCTATACGATTTATATACCCTTTGCGCATCCAACAATTGAGTCTGTGACCCCTACAACAGGGACTGCATATGGCAATGTTGGTAGTTGTGGTGCCGTAAGTTTTTCAGTGAGTATAGCTCTCTGTCCAGGAGGATTCTACGTATACAAACCATTGGGGCATCCACATGGCAATATGGGTTACGTGACCTGTGAGTTTCTGCTGATTGTTTTGATCCTATGTTCTATAGTTGTAATAAAGGAGTTGTACGGTAGTATAGAGTATGACTTAATCTGAAGTAAGGGTTTATCCATTCTAACATAAGGCATTATAATCATTAAGTCACAGTTAAAAAGCAAAACAAAATGTTAGCGAAATCTATAACTCATGGATCCCATGTAATTGTGACATGTCTTCTCTTGACTTATGGAAGTCTTTAAAATCTGTCTACAATTCCCCAGCGATTAATTGCGGCTGTTGTTGTTGTGTTTCTATTAGCTGTGTATGGGTTCAAGTCTTTCCTAATAAAAAAAAAGAACTTATATTTAATGTTCATATCAGGAGTCACATATAATATAGTACCCAAGTTACTTATGTTGCATATAATATGTTTACTTTTACACAAAATAAACAAGTTGTTAAACAGTATGTTGAGGAGTGTAGAACATTTTTATGATCATATTAAACTTTTCCATGTGTTTTTAGATCATTATGAGTGTAAGCCAGACTCCTGTGGACCACTTGCACAGTGTTCAACTAGTGGAGACTGTACTTGTGTTCCTGGGTATGAAATCCCCCCTACACACCTACCTGATAACAGTTCATATGGTTGTGTTGGTAAGTACATTTTATTTAAATGAAACTGTGAAAATGGGTCAGTCATAGCAAGTAGCACATAAAGGAGCGTCAAGTGTTTCTAACGTATGCAGGAATCTTTAAATCTTTGAAATCCTGCCTATAATACTGTATATCATGTCAGACATTGATGAGTGCCAGAGGACGGCAGACATTTGTGGTTCTTATTCCAAATGTAATAACACCATTGGAGCATACTTCTGTACGTGTTTGGAGGGATTCAATGCAACAGATCCAGCATCACCACCTGGGAGGTCCAACCAATGCATAGGTACCATTTAGAGAATGTATCTCTGTGATGCAATTACATTTGATTTACGCAAGTCGTGAAAGTTGTTCGCAGCTTGATATGAGTCTGTTGTTAATTGCTCTTGATAGATATTGATGAATGTCTTGATGATGTATGTGGTAAACATGGGACCTGCCTCAATAACCAAGGAAGTTTTGTGTGTGAATGCAATACGGGCTACCACATTGTACCAGATGCAACTCCTTTCTGCCAAGGTCTGTACCATTCATACTGTACTATAGTATACTATAGTATACTCTACTCTACTCTACTATACTATAATTATATTTAGGGTATTTAATGAGAACTTTGTGACTAATAGTGGTCTCTTCCTCAGATATCGATGAGTGTTTCAACTCAACTGTCTGTGGTCCTGATTCTATTTGCACCAATACGCCTGGGGCTCATACCTGTGAATGTCAACTGGGTTACACACCAACTCAACCAGATAAGGAACCCAGAGAGGCCAACATCTGTATTGGTATTTACAGATACAGCAGTAGTTAACGTTGTACCCAATATTTTTTGCTGGAGACAATATCTAACTAGATAATTACCATGGAAATTTTGAAAGTGCCGAGTGGGCTGTCTAACTGTGTATCAAACAATTTTGTGACATCTCCAAAGTGTATATATTCTTTTTGTGTATGTTTTACAGACGTCGATGAGTGTGTTGAAGATGTTACTGTCTGTGGGCCTAATTCCAACTGCACAAATTCAATTGGATCTTACATTTGCACCTGCTTTCCTGGGTATAAGCTGAACAAGCCCGACGTGATAGCCAGTGTCGCTAACCCATGCACAGGTGTGTGCTGTTGCATGACGCACTGCAATTTTGCTTTTTGCATACATATGGAACAAATAGCCCATAGGAGCTGTTTTGTGCATCTTGTTTCTGTACAGATATAGATGAGTGCAGTGAGACACCTGATATATGCGGGAGACAAACTGTGTGTACTAATGTACCTGGAACCTTCTATTGTTCTTGTCCTGATGGATTCTACCCGTCAACTGGACTCTTGTGGGAGATGGGGGTCTCATTTTGTCAAAGTGAGTAAAATCAAGCTTAAGGCTAATTCAAATTCATGAAACTGTAAGGATGTTCATGTGCAATATTTTTATATATCTAAATTACTGACAGGTATTCAAGATATCCTCAATGAAATAGTACCTCCAGAGGTAAGCCCAGATGACATTTTCACAGAATTTCGTTAACCGTGGTAATATTTAAACATATTAAACAAAGTCAGTTGGTATTTTTGTATCATGTTAGAGTGTCCTATAATGGACAACTATTCATTTTTTGCAGGGTCAGACAAAAGAAAGAGCTTTTCTTGGCAACATGGATCAACAACTCATGAACAACACAGACATTGTCTTACCAGAAGCGGTACATAGTAAACACTGTCAAAAATCATGGCTTGTTCTCACTAATGCATAATGACAAATAATATGACAAATAATATGACAGTGTTTTTTGTTCATATGTTACTGATGTGCTTAATCAAAACTTACATTTGAATTTTACTTAAAATGACCAACAGCAGTCAAATGAAAGTGTGTTTAGTGTAAATACAGATCACATGCTTCCTGGCATTGATGTTACGTAATGTAATACTTTCTTCTCTTTCTTTCTTGGTGTCTCTGCAGACCGTGGCAAATGGCTTTTCTGCATCTATGGTACTTAACATCCAAAAGAGTTAGAGTGCCTAATATTACATTTTATGTTACAATGTCTCTCTGTGTTCTTTTAACCATTACAACACTTTAAATTATTGCAGGAAGTGTCAGGTGTTGGACCACATGCCAGGTCAAGCAGGGTAAGTAGTGAAGGAGACGGGGAGACTGGCAGTGTGATCCTGGGCATCTCAGACCGTCTAGTTGCCGCGATGGTGCCAACAACTCAGAACCAAACTGAAAAAACAGTGAAGACTTCAACTGTGGGTATGAGATGTTTCTCTTAGTTTAGATGGGATACATTTAAAGTCTTAAAGAATATCAATTATACTCACTGTAATCCTCATCCATGTGCAAGATTTGAGCCTGAAGAAAATTGGTCCAGGGAGTGACGATGACAACAGTGCCCCCCTCACTGCAAAAGGACAGACTATGGAAATCAACCTGCAAGCTCTAGCCAGCGCTAACAATGGTGAGAAAAAGTAGAATATAAAGAACACGTTGACAGCGATTATCAACACAGATACCATTCACAGATGCTTGTTTCTCATGTCATGTGGACAGGTTCTGCAGCAGCAGGCTTCTTGACTCTGACTGGGATGGAGAGTCTTCTTAGTCATCAGTACTTTAAAACAGAGAACAAGACAGAAATGTACTCGGATGTATTTACTGCAGTCTTGCCGACATTAAACAACACCAACCTCACCGAGCCTGTCAACTTTACCATCCAACATAAGAAGGTGCAGTATCAACAGACATCTAACAATTGTACACCTCCCAATCTAAGAACTGAATGTACAGTATCTAATCTCTGTTTATCTTGTTTCTCAGAAAGTACCTGAATCTGGAATGGTGACTTGTGTGTACTGGGAGGAGAAAACCAAAGAAAAGGAGCAGAATGATGAGGAAGGAGAAGAGGGAGAGACAATGCGTTGGTCAGTAGAGGGCTGTTGGGTTGCATACACTGATGAAAACTACACAGTTTGCAGCTGCTCTCACCTTTCGACATTTGCCCTCATCATGCAGATTGGGGAGGTATTATTGATTTGTTTGGGAATGTGCTTTTGTTAATAGAGGTTTCCACATCCAAGTTGAGGTTGACTGCAGTATCTGTTTGCTGCTATGTCTTCTCAGCCTCCACCAGAGGATTCTTTCCTAGAGTGGCTAAACCGAGTATGTGTGATTGTTGGCCTGTTCTTCTTTGCTTTGGCCATCCTCACCTTCCTCCTGTGTAGCTGGAACCCCAAGATCAACAACACAGCCCGTCTTCACATGTGCATCAGCCTCTCCTTAACTCATCTACTGCTGCTGTGGAATGACAGATATGTTGAAGAAGAGGTACAGTTAGACCAGAATGCAAATGTTTGATTTGCTTTCAAAAATACTTAATTGATTCCCAATCAAATATTAAATGTGACTGTGAATAATAACTTTGTTTCATAACTCTTTCATACATCTCCAGCTGGCCTGCACCGTCATGGCGGGCCTTCTTCACTTCTTAGTTGTTGCAAGTTTTGTGTGGATGCTGCTGGAGGCACTGCAGCTTCACCTGTTGGTCCGAAGGCTCTCCAAGGTGCAGGTCATCCAGAGAGATGGCCTCCCCAGACCAGTTCTCTACCTTATTGGCTATGGTGTTCCATTTGTGATTGTGGGTACTTCTGCATTGGTGTATTCTGACGGATATGGTGCCACTGAGGCAGAAGTGTGAGTAAGACAAACAGTAGCACAGGCACACATGCATATTCTACTCTCGCTGATCTGATCTTTGTTTGTCTGATTCTATTGCAGGTGCTGGCTCTCTAGACAGCGCAATTTCAACTGGGCTTTAACAGGCCCAGTCATCGTTATCCTCGGAGTGAGTATACTGTATATTAGCAATTGCATCTCATCTATTTAAATGCATGAGTTATTTGACTCTTCCATTTCACATTGACGCACATCCACAAACCTATATGCTTGACACTGATAATATAATTCTCATTCATACTCATCAAAGACAGCATTCAGGATAAAAATAAAGGCATGATGCTATTTTCTTTAATCATTACTCAAAGTACAACATCTTCAAACCAGAACAAGATTGTATATGAAAATGATCACATGACTAATGGACAGGAACAACCACTTTACCACTACACAGGTTTCTATTTCAAGTTCAGTTTGTATGTAAACAAATATGAAAACCAGCTATCTATGAGAGTGCACAACAGTTTAGCATGCAAATGATATAAGCATAATGCCATTCCAAATACATTTGCATTTAGCTGGACTGTCCTGTTGAATCTCACCTGCAACTCACATGCTGCTCCTGCCTAACTCAGCATGGAATGATATCACTGAATGATCAGAGGCCAAAGAAATAGTGTTAATAATAAATAATTCCTAAATGCATTGGAACGCTAAAATAAATTTCCCATTTCATCTACGATAGCTTATTTTGTTCATAAAAATAATATGTTCAGTAATGCAGTTCACGTTTAAACACAGCTGTTCACATCCATGTTCAGGTTCACAAGATGCGGTGATGCAGCTGTGCATTTTTTTCCACAGAGATAAATGATCCGTTACAGAAACGGTCAATATCTTTTGTGCCTGTTCACAACAGACAAATGGTGTTTTACTCCACATGCTTCCTTATTGTGTGAGAGTGAAGGTTTCATACACATTCTGGATTTCTGTATCCTAAAGTGGTACTGGCCAGAAGATGTTCTATCAAGAGATTACTGGAGCTATTCAATCAAGCTTTGGGCATGCCAGTCTGAACAAAGTCGTCTATTTTGAAGAAAATGAAAATATAACTAATGAACTTTTCTATAATAAAATAATATAAAATTCCAAATTTGTTCCATATTGTTTTGATATATCCAGTGTCCAAACTTTTGGCTGTTACTGTCTTTTTGGCAATATGCTGTTCTATCTCAGCTAAGGCTCTGTCTTTTTTTTTCTTTAAGCTGAACTGGATTCTGTTCTGTGCAACTCTGTGGAGTCTGAGACCAACCTTGGCCAACATGAAAAGTGATGTTTCTCAATCCAAAGACACCAGGTAACCTGGAATGCATAGAAATGAAAAAAAAAAGAAAAAAGAAATTTGTGTCTGGTTTATTTAGTTTGAGTTGTTCAGTAGAATTGCTTGTTTCTAGGAAAGTTGAATGTCAGTTTATAAAATGAAGATAATAATGAAGAGTATAACAATATGTCATACACTTTATATAACATCCATTCGGGTGTATTTGTACATTTCTTTGTTTCTTAAGTTACTGTTTTGTTGTCTGTTGTTTTTACAAATTCTTTTTACAGGTTGATCCTGTTCAAGATCGTGGCCCAGTTTATCATACTTGGCTGTACCTGGATTTTGGGCCTGTACCAGACAAATCTTTTCTTTCAGGTCCTCTTCATAATTTTAAACTCCCAGCAGGGCACCTTCCTCTTCATCGTCCACTGTGTGCTCAACAAAGAGGTACATTATTTATGCAGTGTCATTAATCTCCTTTCTGATATGTTTTTAATTTGTAGAGCACTACCAATAACAATAACAATAATAAACACATTAAAAATCATGTCAGTCATACAGGAAAAACATATTTGATAGCTGAAGTTTTGAGTTGTGAAACAGACAAAATGGCTCTATGCTGACGTTGATCTATGTTCGAGCCACCAGCCCAAAGCATCTGGTTTTGACCTGGGAACCCAAACACCAGCTGTTGTGCTTTGTGGCTCCAACCCACTTTGTTTCCCATTTACCATAACCAAAACATTAGAACAACCTGGTAATGAGACTCAGTGAGTCAGTATGACTGAGCCGACCTTCAACACCTAACTCTAAACAAGTTTTTATTCATTGCATCTTCTAGGTTAGAGAGGAATACATTAAATGGCTGACCTGTTCTTTGAATAAGAACAGAGAGGGAGCTGTGGTGAGTTTTAATATTAAAACAATAATCCACTTTAATACTTGAAATGTTTATTATATTATATTTTATTATATTTCTTATCTTTAAAAACCTTTTTATGGCAGCCAGGACACAAAAATGCATGCTGAACAGTCAAAACAACTCTTCACTCTACCAGCGCACTACTGTTGTGTATCACTGATGTGCAGATTTTATTTTCATTTTCTTTCAAATATTATTCTGGAATTATAATTGCATTTTGCATGCATTTTACCCTGTATTTTAAAATATAAATGTATGTATAAAAAAATTCGAAAAATTTCAACAGAAAGATGCACCATCAGTGTCAGAGGACTTGGACAAGGCTGAATAATGGATGCGCTAATGGTGATACAACATGGCAAGAGATGGAAGAACCAAGCCTTATCCTCTTCAAACCATTAGTCAATACATATTATGTTATTTTTGTTGTTGTACTTGGGTATGACAGGCTGTATGTACTATTACTGACTGTCATTTTTGGTATGTAAGTAAAATATCTGACCAACTAAAAGAAAATAAAATAATAAAAACTGGAATAAAGATGACATCTGTTCTGTTCCTTGTTAAGGCCTTTTGTTTCATCTCATCAAGAAAATTCTACATAAAACTACATAATTACACAGCTTATAGTACAAGTAACAAGTTGATTTGACCTGTTTATGACAGGGGTACGAGCTACAGTGTAAAATCCGATAAGTTGAATTTACTAGGAAATTGAAAAATATAGCTGTTGTTTAGTTGTGTAAATAAGTGTTTAGAATTTAATTTAAAATAAAATAAGCATAGCAGTTACATGTCAGTATAGGGTGATGGGAGCTTAATATAAATACTATCAACAGTCAAAGAGCAAGCAGTTTATTGCTGCTGCAAACACATAAACAATATACACAACTGAAAAGAAGCCTCTCTTTGGAGTGAACACTGGTCAATGGAATAATCAAAACTAACTAAAAAAAACAAAATTTAAAGAAAAGGCAGGTCACTCCTACTGCTCTAGTTTTAACAGTGATTATTTACAAGTGTGACAGTCTAAGGTAACAATATAGACAAAATGTGAAGAGGAGAACCAAGCTAAAATTCCTGCTTTCACTGGCAGGAACTGGACCTTGAATAGGATCACCCTGATCAGCGGGAGGTCAGTAACTATGCAAGGAACCTCATGCACAATTGGGAGGTCAAACTCCTGTTCTTAAAAACCGGAGCAGAAACATCAACAAAAATGGCTGGCTGGGACATCAACAAAGATTGATTAGTTCTCCTGGTTTACTTTTTATTGCTGGTTATTATGTTTCAAATGCTCCACAAATAACACACGGTCCCCCAAAAAACCCTCAGTCACATGATTACATGACATACATATGAAGTCCTTTGACAGTCTGCTCATGCTGTGCATACTGTACATACTATAACATTTACCTTCTTTGTGTAAATAGTACAGCTTGATGTATTAACCACATTTATTTCAGCATCCTTTGCACTGTGGAGTGGAGATGTCAAAGATGCAACTTGTATTTTGTATTTAACAGTTACATGTTACATGTACATGTTATGTTACATCAAGGTTACTGCCACTACTGAGCTGATCTATTGCAACTTATACAACTACACTATTGCCCATAAAGTTGGAATCATTTTCTTTTCAGACACATTCCTCCTTTTATTCCTATTTATACACATCATATTAATTGTGGTTTAATTTTCACTGTCAAGTTTGCACGCGTGTTTTTCTCCTATTAATTTCCCTTTTGTTTTATAAATGAAAATGTCTTGAATGCAATGAGTCAGTTAATTTGAATCTTACGTTTGCATTTGGATTTAATCTTAAATAAACTGGGTGTAGGTAGACCTCAGACAGTCAGTCCTTATCTGCAGATTTGGTGCACCATGATGAACTACTGTGCCTTCTCATTTCTCCTGGGTAAGTGAATTTGATTTTTGTACTTTTGTGAAGAATCTTAAAGCTTATCAGTCGTGGTAAGTTTATTTGAACTAATGAACTGAAGTGTGAGCGTTGCGATGTAAGTGCTGCTAAATGTCACTTTGAAAATAAGGATAACAGACAAAACATTTAACATAAAAGTTTGAGACATGAAGAAAGAAATAGTCAAATAATTGTTATTATCATGAAAAATTCCTTTTAATGTTTATAAAGACATCACTGGCAATTCAAGGAACCTTTAAATGTGGTTAAATGTGGACACAATGTGTACCTTAGAATGCGTCATATGTCTTCTCAATCTACATCTCTATAATTTAAAAGTGAAGTTATTGTTTTATTGATTCTTTATGATGATCATCATTTTTGTTGTTTAGAATGTACATTTAAAGTTCAACAAAATCCTTTCAAGGCACTGGCAAGGCACTAACTCTCCACTGTTTTTTCTTTCGTAGCCTTTTTTGTCATCCCAGCCACTTGTGTTTTTCCTAATGGTATGGATGATATTCATCTGACACTTAAAGACAACAATAAATCATTAGAGCATTAAATCATTATTGTCAATGTTTCCTTGTTCCCTCCAGGTTCTTGTAATGGCTACACCAACCTAACTGATCCATGGCGCAATCTAGAGTTTTCATCTACAAAATTCCCCGGCTATCCTAATAATGATCAGAAACTTCTAAACTCTTGGTGGCGCTTCACAGGCATTGGAGGAGACAGAGTGATTGGAAAATGTGTGGGAACCAATCGTGGTGGCACGATTCGTCCAATTTTTTTAGCATTTACATATCCAACTAATGAGTCATTGACTGCTAAAAGAGGGACTTCGTATGGCTGGTATGGAGGGTGTACAGGTGCAACTCTATCAGTGGATGTGGTCCTCTGTCCTGGGGGATTCTATGTACACAAACCACTGAGTTACACAGCATCATTGAACATGGGATACACAACTTGTGAGTAGTGACCATCTATCATTGTTGCCTTGATTTAATAAAATTTTATGAAATACATATGTCATGTGATTATACGTCAAAAATGGAAATAACCCTACCAATCAATGTCTTTGGTGGTAAAATTTCACTTTTATGATAGCTTGGCATTCATGAGTTAGTCACCTGTAATGCCAACCAATTGAAGGGTTAGGTTACGTAATTTTCTTCTATTCAACAGTCTTACAACATGGTGGGGCAAAAGAAAAGGGCTGTATGAAGATCAGATACTGGGCCTCCTTTATCTGTTATTATTGTTAATAAAGAAGCAACAAATTCCCCTGATTAACTTTTGTCAAGGCACAAAGTTAGAAGATTATTTTGAATGACAATGAAAATAGCATATTCACCTTGACAACCATGACATGAGATTCCCGTATCTGGGTTCACATTTAATATGATAACAGCTTTAGTTACTTATACACTGTAACATTGCATACATGTTAAAGAGTCAAACAGTCAAACAGTAGTTAGAGTAGTTTTTTCTCTGTTCAGATCATCATGAGTGTAAGCCAGACTCCTGTGGACCCCTTGCTCAGTGTACAACAGATGGAGGCTGTATCTGCCTTCCTGGGTTTGAAATCCCCCCCACTCACCAACCCACTCCAGATTCATATGGCTGTGTCGGTTAGTAATTTAACTTCAGCTAAACAATATAAATGCTGAAAATGATGTGTGGCTCATGTGCTCTTAAAGTTAGTAGTGTGTGTACAGAGTATGTTCTTTAAAATCCTGTCTGCAATCTTGTCAGACATTGATGAGTGCGTGACGACTCCAGACATTTGTGGTTCTTACTCCACTTGTAATAACACCATTGGAGCACACTTCTGTACCTGTTTGGAGGGATACAATGCAACAGATCCAGCATTACCACCTGCAAAGTCCAACCAATGCATAGGTACCAAGAAGATTTGTCTCTGTCTTTTTAATGCAATTATTTATGCAGGTTGCAGAATGTGTTCACAGACTGATGTGAGTCTGTTAATTGCTCTCCATAGATATTGATGAATGTCTTGAGAATGTCTGTGGTCATAATGGGACCTGCCTGAACAACCAGGGAAGTTTTGTGTGTCGATGCCATACGGGCTACCACGTTGTACCGGATGCAACGCCTCTCTGCCAAGGTTTGTACTATACTACACTATTGACTATGCAAAATAATAAGTTATAGTTGGTAACTGCAGGTATAAGTGTATTACACAGTGTTGGTGTTGTCCCTTCCTCAGATATTGATGAATGTTTCAACTCAACTATTTGTGGTCCTGACTCTGTGTGCACCAACACTGATGGAGCTCATACCTGTGAATGTCAGCTGGGTTACACACCAGAAACGTATCCAGACAAGGAACCCAGCGAGACCAACATCTGTATTGGTATGTGATAGCTGTGCATGGCATAATGATACCCATTTGAGCCCTTTTATTCATTACTGGTGCTCTTGGCAAAATAGAAGGCACAGAATACTTTTGTTATATCTCCAAGAAGTTTCTTGTTGGCTTCTTTTGTGTACAATGAATTTCTTAATTATTTTACAGATGTTGACGAGTGTGTCGAAGATGTTAGTGTCTGTGGGCCTGATTCCAACTGCACAAATTCAGTTGGATCTTACTTTTGCACCTGCTTTCCTGGTTTTCAGCTGAACAAACCAGACATAATAGCCAGTGTTACTAACCCATGCACAGGTGGGGACTGTTGTTCAGTATTTGTGACATATGCTGTGATTATGCTGTTTGTATAATATTAATAACCCATAGGAACTGATAGTCCTGTGTATCTTGTGTCTCCACAGATATAGATGAGTGCAGTGAGACACCTGGTCTATGTGGTAAACAAACCATGTGTACTAATGTACCAGGGAGCTTTGATTGTTCTTGTCCTGATGGATTTTACCCTACAACTGGACTCTTGTGGGAGATGGGGGTCACATTTTGTCAAAGTGAGCAAAATCAAACTTAAAACTCCTTGAAATTCATTTTAATGTAAAGATAATTTCATGTGCAATTTTATCTACATTATCAACAGGTATTGAAGAAATTCTAGATGAAATAGTACCTCCAGAGGTAAGTCTGGATGACATTTCATACAAAGTTACAAAGTATGTTTTTTAAGATGGCAAATCACTGGCTCACAATGTAGTACAGTAAACAAACACTAAACACAGAGTTGTATTACAGGGTCAGACAAAAGAAAGAACTTTCCTTAACAATTTGGAACAACAACTAAAGGACAATGTGGGCGTTGTCTTGTCAGAAGCTGTAAGTAGAAATCACTTGAAAAGTAGGGTTAGTTCATTATAGTAACCAATGTCAACAAATAATACAGAGTACTGATATTTAATGCTGCTGTGCATTAATGGTAGAGACAGGTGACACAGTTTCACAACAGTGTACCCTCTTTCTTTCTTGGTGTCTTTGCAGATAGTGGCAAATGGCTTTTCTGCATCTATGGTACTTAACATCCTTAACATGTTAGTGTCATATTTTATGTTACTGGGTCTGTTTTCCTATTTATTTAATCAGTACAGTAAGTTACATTTTTGCAGGCAGTGTCAGGTGTTGGACCACAGACCAGGTCAAGCACAGTAAGTAGTGAAGGAGATGGAGAGACTGGCAGTGTGATCCTGGGCATTTCAGACCGTCTTGTTGCTGCGATGGTGCCAGAAACTCCAACTCAGAGCCAAACTAAAAAAGCAGTGAAGACTTCAACAGTGGGTAAGAGATGTTCCTTATAGTTTCAATTTAATACAAATGAACTCTAATCAATGTCAACTATATTCACAATCATTCTCATCCTTGTGCAAGATTTGAGTCTGAAGGCCATTGGTTCAGGGAGTGGTGATGACAACAGTGCCCCCCTTACTGCCAAAGGACAGACTATGGAAATCAACCTGCAGGCTCTAGCCAGCGCCAATAATGGTGAGAGACAGTAGAATATAAAGAACATGATGACAGTGATCATCAACACAAACGCCATTCACAGATGCTTGTTTCTCATGTCATGTGGACAGGTTCTGCAGCAGCAGGCTTCTTGACTCTGACTGGGATGGAGAGTCTTCTTAGTCATCAGTACTTTAAAACAGAGAACTGGACAGAGATGAACTCAGATGTTTTTACTGCAGTCTTACCAGCAGTAAACAACACCAACCTCACCGAGCCTGTCAACTTTACCATCCAGCATAGGAAGGTGCAGAATTGACAAACATATAGCAATTGCACACCTCTCAATCTAAGAACTTTTAATGTACAATATCTAATCTCTGTTTCTCTGGTTTCTCAGAAAGTACCTGAATCTGGAATGGTGACTTGTGTGTACTGGGAGGACAAAACCAAAGAAAAGGAGCAGAATGATGAGGAAGGAGAAGAGGGAGAGACAATGCGTTGGTCAGTAGAGGGCTGTTGGGTTGCATACACTGATGAAAACTACACAGTTTGCAGCTGCTCTCATCTTTCGACCTTTGCCCTCATCATGCAGATTGGAGAGGTATATCAGATTTCTATGTATGTGGTAATAGTTTGTATAGTTTTATCTGTCTCTTGGTTATGTTCACACTGTCAGCCTTAACAATCTTCTAGCATGTGCCCAGGTGAAGTCAAAGCTACAGAACCTATCATCAGAATCTACACCTGTTCTACACCTGTCCTCTGTCTTCTCAGCCTCCACCAGAGGATCCTTTCCTAGAGTGGCTAAACCGAGTATGTGTGATTGTTGGGTTGTTCTTCTTTGCTTTGGCCATCCTCACCTTCCTCCTGTGTAGCTGGAACCCCAAGATCAACAACACAGCCCGTCTTCACATGTGCATCAGCCTCTCCTTAACTCATCTACTGCTGCTGTGGAATGACAGATATGTCGAACGGGAGGTGCAGTAAAACTAATTGTGCTTTCACACTGTTTGGTTGGGTTAGTATAGTTTTTTGGGCTGGTGTGAAATTCAGCCAGTGTGGATATCAGGTGTTGATTCACAAGATAAACAGGTGGTAACACCAATTCTACAGTTACAACTGATACAAGTAGGAAAAAGAAGGCCCAACAAAGCACCAGTTGAACCTCAACCAGTAAGAAAAAAATGCAGAAATGATTTTACGTATAAATATGAGGATGGTTACACTAGATCTGTGTAGAGTGTGGATGTATGGAGCAAGCATTGATGCATTATAAAGCCATGGGAGTGGCGATGAGTCTGCAAGGAAATAGCTGGGCAGTCCTGTGAGTTAAATGTTCATTATGTCGGTACTTGGTCTTTCGAAAAAGGCAGAAACCAACTCACATAAGCATCAAAAATGTTTTTCTTTTTTTTCTTTAAAAAAAAAAAGGGTTTTCATCAAACCTTTGCTAATACAAAGTGAACATCAAAATAAATAATTTATGTGGAAGCATGGCCAATCATTTTTTCCTATGGTCCAAACTAAATGAATTGAATTATAGGCATGAAAGAACCCCTGATATTGTTTTTGCTTTTAAAAATACTTCATTGACTATAACACATGTATTAAATGTGACTTCCACCTTTGCAAGAAGCTTGGTTTCAACATTCTCATTTCGTGTCTCTTCAGCTGGCCTGCACCGTCATGGCGGGCCTTCTTCACTTCTTAGTTGTTGCAAGTTTTGTGTGGATGCTGCTGGAGGCACTGCAGCTTCACCTGTTGGTCCGGAGGCTCTCCAAGGTGCAGGTCATCCAGAGAGATGGCCTCCCCAGGCCACTTCTCTACCTTATTGGCTATGGTGTTCCATTTGTGATTGTGGGTGCTTCTGCATTGGTATATTCTGATGGATATGGTGCCACTGAGGCAGAAGTGTGAGTAAGACAAACAGTAGCACAGGCACACATGTATATTCTACTCTGTCGCTGATCTGATCTTTGTTTGTCTGATTCTGTTGCAGGTGTTGGCTCTCTAGACAGCGCAATTTCAACTGGGCATTAACAGGCCCTGTAATTGCTATCCTTGGAGTAAGTATATTGGATATATGCAACTGCATCAAATTTATTATAATGAAAATATAATTATTTCAGCCTGGTATAGTGTTTTTGGGAATTCCAAATGGTTTAAAGGGGTACCAAACTATTTTGGAGCAATTGATTAGTTTGGAGCAGCAAACAATACCCCAGAGCTCTGGAAACAGTGGTTAGTTTGGTTGAAAATACAATAGGTGGTGCTCTACCCTATCTTTAATTATCCAAACTGCCCAGATAACAGTCATTTCTCCCTGCTGCACAGCAGCATACACCAGGCCAATAATGAAATGCTCAGGAAGAGCTTCCATTTATACATGCTATCTATCCATTTTCCATCATTTTCTATTCTTATCACTGTACTAGTTTAGAAAATTTGAATTGAACTAATTGTACCTGTATCATTATGAATGAAAATTGTATGGATCCTGGATGCTCAGGAATGCATGCATGCATGAATGCATGCTCTTGTTGAAATACTGTTCTATCTTTTTCTTTAAGTTTAATTGGATGTTGTTCTGTGCAACTCTGTGGAGTCTGAGACCCACCTTGGCCAACATGAAAAGTGACGTTTCTCAATCCAAAGACACCAGGTATGAATGAGCAGTAATCAAGATTATCTTTTGCATAAAAATAAAAATCCCAAAGTCTGGATTGTATTGTTGAAAAGAAGAAGAAAAAAAAGAAAGCCATTTATAATGTGCATCCAGTACATCAAGCACTCTACATAATGTTCATTTGTAGACTTTGCTATTCACACTTGTCAAGTAAAGGATCATACAACATGATCTAAGCCTAAAGAGTTATAGATTTGTAAGATATAAACTTGTTCTATATCCTTTTTTTACAGGTTGATTGTGTTTAAAATAGTGGCCCAGTTTGTCATACTTGGCTGTACCTGGATTTTGGGCCTGTACCAGACAAATGTTTTCTTTCAGGTCCTCTTCATAATTCTCAACTCCCAGCAGGGCACCTTCCTCTTCATCGTCCACTGTGTGCTCAACAAGGAGGTAAATTCTTTAGACCTACTACTAAAAATGACAGCAACAAATATTGCTGACATACATATACACAGCTATTCATTGCACCTTCCAGGTTCGAGAAGAATACATTAAATGGCTGACCTGTTCTTTCAATAAGCACAAAGAAGAAGGATCTGTGGTGAGTTCTAATGTCAAAACACCATTACACAATACCAGAAACAGCATTAATCATTTTGAAATGTTTATCATTGTTTTAGTACACTTCTTTTTCTTTTGGAGGTGTCTATATGTCGTTCAAAACTCCAAAGACAGAAAATGGTTTGCTGAAGCGATAAAAAAAAACCTTCACAATGGCATTAAAACACTTCCTGGGTGATCCTATGGCTGTACCTGCATAATGTGAATCTAAAAGCAATAGTCTTCACTGATCTAAAGAATCTTTAAAATATTGTGCTGGAATTGTGATTTGTGTGATGTTGCATTCATTTCACCCCCTGACTTTAAAGATGTATGAAAAGGCTGTGAAAAAATTTATTTCAACAGAAAGATGCACCATCAGTGACTGAGGATTGAAGAACGGACAGGCTAATGGTTAACGAAGCATGACAAAAGGGAGATGGAAGACAGAGAAGAGGAACGCAAGCCTTATCCACTTTAAACCATTACATATTACATATTATTCTGTCTGTGATCATGTATCTACTTCACCTGTATATACTATTATGCATTATCATTTTCTGGTATGGATGGCATTCACTTGGAAACTCAAACAAAATAATAAAAAAAAGTCATTATTTTCCTTGGTCAGTGCAGTTTGTTTCTTTAAAGTATAGACCACTTGCTTCGTCATTAAGAAACTGGATCGGTATAATTATCCACTTAAGTCGCAAAACTTTTGGGACATTTAATACAACAGCATGCAGAATGTCTGCAGCATATAAAAGAAAAATAAGATAAGATAAACACAAAGAAAACATAGGTAGTGCTAAAATATTGATCATAGTACAAGATTGGGGAATGCTCATAGCATAGCAGCAAAACACAGATAATTTTCATCTAGCAACATTTTCTGAGTAGTTTTGTTCTATAGATTCCCTTTGTTCAAACAAACCACCTTCTTCCTACCAATGAAATGATTTAATACTGGACACTGCCAAGAGTGTGATAATGCTCCTTCATATAAAATGTCTCTCTCCTGTCTGGTAGACTCAGAAGAAAAAGAAGAAACTTTTTTATTTATGTAAAAGGCACCAATAAAACACAAAAGAACTGACAAGGATTCAATCTTTAACTAGAGTAGGGTAATATCAAGGCCAAGGCCAACCCTGTTCACATTCTTCTGTAGACAGGATTTGGCAATGTGGGGGGGTTTATCTGCCCAGTTTATCCTATATCCAGACAATTTACTAAAAGACTGAATGTAATTCTGGATGTTGGGAACTGCTCCTTCTGGATCAGATAAAAAAGATTAATAAATCATCAGCATACAGGTTCGCAAGACTTTCAACATTACCAAGTGACCAAGTGGCCCCTGATTCCCATTGCAAGAGGTTCTAAAGCAATGCAAAGCAAAATACAGCAATTCATAATCCATGCATTTAATTGCTTAACTCGGTTCAGTATCAATGGTTTAAATAGAATGTTGACCAATATAAGAGAAAACTGAAATAACAATTAAAAACAAACCTTAACATTAACATTCGTTAGTGATTGCAACCTGGCATATATCATGGCAATCTCATATATATAAGCAGACATATTAATTTATCTGTTCTGTTGTTTGGTATTGACAAACATGTTGCCTTTGAGGTGTTGATTTATTCATTCAAAAGTCCATAAAACTCAGTTTTAAGGTTAGTTTTTATTTCATGTATCTTCAAAATGCCATACATCTTAGAGATAGTGTGTATTTATCGTCTGCTGCAAGAAGAGACATTATGACTTCATATATTTTGTGTGGTAAGTGTTATTGTTAATGTTGTGGCATATCGAGGTTACTGCCACTTCTGAGCTGATCTATTATAGTTTATACAATATAACTGACAATTCTTTTGCCTAGTCTCTCATATATCAATTTGGGAATAACCTTAGATGGTCAGATGTGTGACATTTTAAGGCCTGATCCATGGAATAAATATAATGCATGTAACAATGTTATAAAATGTGTTACTAAAATTACCTTAGCTCTCTGTTCCACACAGCAGATAGTCCACCGCCAGTGCTGGAGAAAGTCTAGAGTAGACAGGCTCTCGACACTAGGCATCCTAATGTGTCGCCTTTCAGCAAATTCCCTCGAAACATGATATGTTTGTATGCCTGTTATCTTACCTTAACTTACCTTTGGCTCAGTAATTAAGGAGGTTATTTAAAGCCACGAGTCAGTGAATTTGAATCTTACTTTTGCATGTGGCTCAAACCTTATATAAACAGATTTGGAGTGTTGCAGATTTTACAAAGTAGATTTCAGACACTCAGAACTGATCTGCACATGTGTCATGATGAACTACGGTGCCTCGTCATTTCTCGTGGGTGAGTGAATTACTTTTTTGTACGGATGTGTGAGAATCTCCAAACTTATTAATTGAGGTTAGTATATTTTCGATTGTTGCTACGTCAGTGCTTCTAAACATCAATTTAAAGATAAGGATGACAGAACATTTTACATAAAAGTTTACCTGTGTACCTTAGAATGGGTCAAATTTCTTCTCAATCTACATCTCCATATTTTAAAAGTGAAGGTCATTTATCGTTGATATTTTGAGATGATCATCATTTTTGTGTGCATTTAAAGTTTACATGAAGTACAACAAACATGACACTAACTCTTCATTGTTTTTTTTCTTTCTTAGCCTTTCTTGTCATCCCAGCCACTTGTGTTTTTCCTAATGGTATGGATGATATTCATTTGATGCTGAAATACAAAAAGCTCATAAATCTTTGACATAACCAATCACCATTAATTGCCAATGTTTCCATGTTACTTGCAGGTTCTTGTAATGGATACACCAACCTAACTGATCCATGGCGCAACCGAGACTTTTTATCTAGAGATTTCCCCGGCTTTCCTAATGATGATAGCGCACTTGCTAACTATTGGTGGCGCTTCACGGGCATTGGTGGAGACAGAATTGTTGGAAAATGTGTGGGAAACTATCGTGGCGGCACAATATATACAATTTATTTTGAATTTACGTATCCGACTAATGAGTCATTGACTGCAGAAAGAGGGACTGCATATGGACACTATTCAGGTTGCAATGCCCACTCTATATCAATGGATGTGGTCCTCTGTCCTGGAGGATTCTACGTGTACAAACCATTACATTCCACAGGTGGAAGGGGATATGTAACTTGTGAGTAGTGACTAATCATTGTTATCCAATCTTTTCAATTTCTCTGTAAACATCTCACATTTATAAATTCACACTATAGGCCCCCAAATTATCAAATAACAACAAAAAAAGAGATAAGTAAAAAAAAAAAGTTTGATATTTTAGATTCTTCAGAGTAATAACATTTTTGCTTTATTGACAGCTTTGTCACTCATGAGTTAGTCACATGAAATTCTTTTCAATTAACAAGTGTTTCAAAAGTTATTTAGTGCAGTGCCTTGCTTCCTTAATGTGTTCAGAGGTAGACTGGCATACAGTAAATATCCTTATACGTCAGCTGTAGTAATCTATATTATGGCAAGTTGCTTAACTAAGTTAAGATAAATCACAGTTCACCATCATTTTAAGAAACACTATGATCACTGGCCTCCTTAGACCATTTTCTCACATACCTTTTGTCTGGAGTTGTTTATTCCCCATAGGTATGTAAACCAGAAGCAGATGGATGAGGTTATTTGAATGTCCGACCTCGGGTAGGGGTGAAGAACTGAATGTGTCTTTTGCATTTGCATACAGAAGATCCAATGTTTTATTGTCTCTAGTTTGACATTTGACATACTGGCTGACTGGCTGGGGAGTGTAGAGAACATGTCTACAGCTGTAACACCAGATTGTGAATGATCCCACCAGCCACTGAAGCATCGGCCGAGGTTGGGTGGGATGAAACTCTTATCGCGATGATGTCCAAGAACTCCCTCAGGACGTAGTATGACTGCATGGTTTCTCCTGGCACTTAGGTCCAGCTCTACATCACAGTCTTCTTAAGAATTTGTTTCATCATAGTGTTTTTCATTTGAAGACACATTCAAAATCTGTGAAACTTTCTGGAATGGCCAACCTTCATGTCTGAAAATATGCTGTCATTTATCTTGACTTAGCTGATCAAGTCTTGACATCATATGGATGACTACAGTGATCTCAGACACATTAAGGAAGGAAGAAATTGCACTTATTAACTTTTGACAAAGTACACAGGTGACTGCCTCATGAAGCTGACGAGAGAATGCCAAGAGTGCATATATTACTTTCTTACTTTCGCCACTAACATGTGGCATAACAAATGCCTAGATTATGTATTACTTTTACTATTATGATGATTATTATTTTGAATGACAATGATAATAACATACAATACCTTCACAACAATGACACAAGATTCCAGTATCTAGGCCCACATTTAATATGATGACAGTACCAAAGCTTTAGTTAGTTATCCATCATAACTTTTACACCGTTAACAGTCTTTTCATCAGGAAATGTATTATATGATATAATATTTTTTTCTCTGTTCAGATCATTATGAGTGTAACCCAGACTCCTGTGGACCCCTTGCTGAGTGTACAACTGAAGGAGGCTGTGTCTGTTTTTCTGGATATGAAATCCCCCCGACTCACCGACCTACTCCAGATTCATATGGCTGTGTCGGTTAGTAATTTAATTTCATCTAAATTATATAAGTGCTGAAAATGATGTGTGCCTCATGTGCTCTTAAAGTTAGTAGTGTGTGTACAGAGTATGTTCTTTAAAATCCTGTCTGCAATCTTGTCAGACATTGATGAGTGCGTGAAGACTTCAGACATTTGTGGTTCTTACTCCACTTGTAATAACACCATTGGAGCACACTTCTGTACCTGTTTGGAGGGATACAACGCAACAGATCCAGCATTACCACCTGCAAAGTCCAACCAATGCATAGGTACCAGGAAGATTTGTCTTTGTCTTTTTAATGCAATTATTTTTGCAGGTTGCAGAATGTGTTCACAGACTGATGTGAGTCTGTTAATTGCTCTCTATAGATATTGATGAATGTCTTGAGAATGTCTGTGGTCATAATGGGACCTGCCTGAACAACCAGGGAAGTTTTGTGTGTCGATGCCACACAGGCTACCACGTTGTACCGGATGCAACTCCTCTTTGCCAAGGTTTGTACTATACTACACTACAGGTCAATATTAATAATACTTAATAATGAATAATCACTTTAAGTAATTATTATTCATTTTTTGTATGCAGATATGGGAAAGTGAATATTACAGTGTTACAGTAGGAGATAAACATCTAGAATGAAATATGGACAAAAACATGGAATATTAACACAGAGCTAGGTAGATGGACTATGTATATGTGTTTGCACTGTAATCTTTTAGCCAAAATCTGAGCTACATTAAAAGGAATGAGAACATTATGCCTTACAGTACAGTATAGTACAGTACGGTGACTTACAGTTGTCCCTTCCTCAGATATTGATGAGTGTTTCAACTCAACTATTTGTGGTCCTGAATCTGTGTGCACCAACACTGATGGAGCTCATACCTGTGAATGTCAGCTGGGTTACACACCAGAAACGTATCCAGACAAGGAACCCAGCGAGACCAACATCTGTATTGGTATGTGATAGCTGTGCATGGCATAATGATACCAATTTGAGCCCATTTATTCTTTCTGCTTCTTTTGTGTACAATGAATTTCTTAATTATTTTACAGATGCTGATGAGTGTGTTGAAGATGTTACTGTCTGTGGGCCTGATTCCAACTGCACAAATTCAATTGGATCTTACTTTTGCACCTGCTTTCCTGGTTTTCGGCTGAACAAACCAGACATAATAGCCAGTGTTACTAACCCATGCACAGGTGGGGGCTGTTGTTCAGCATCTGTGACATACACTGTGCTTATGCTGTTTGTATACATGTAATCACCCATAGGAACTGATAGTCCTGCGTATCTTGTGTCTCCACAGATATAGATGAGTGCAGTGAGACACCTGGTCTATGTGGTAAACAAACCATGTGTACTAATGTACCAGGGAGCTTTGATTGTTCTTGTCCTGATGGATTTTACCCTACAACTGGACTCTTGTGGGAGATGGGGGTCACATATTGTCAAAGTGAGCAAAATCAAACTTAAAGCTACATCAAATTCATGAAAATGTAACGATGTTCAGTGTTTACAATGTTTAAATATCTAAATTACTGACAGGTCTTGAAGAAATTCTAGATGAAATAGTACCTGAAGAGGTAAGCCCAGATGACATTTTCATTGAAAGTTTGAGACTATTTTTCACCATGTTTTGCATAATAATGTTCAAACTAATATCTCAACTCCAGTCAAATAAAGCAGCAGTCTTTCAATCCTTACCCATGGCACAATGTTATACTTAGCAGTTGCCAAGCCGGTTCCATGATGACAACTTTAAACTGATGTTTTAATGATTCTGTGATCATACAAAGTTATACTACATCTTTTTCTTCAAACATACATGTCAAATCATTGGCTCACAGTATAGTATAGCAAACAAACACTAATGACAGAGTTGTATTGCAGGGTCAAACAAAGGAAAGAGCTTTCCTTAACAGCTTGGAACAACAACTAAAGGATAGTGAAGGTGTTGTTTTATCAGAAGCGGTAAGTAGAAAATGTTTATTTTGAAAAGTATGGCTTGTTTTCAGTAATCAAATAACTAATATTAGTGAGCATTTATACTTATTTCTACTGTAGATAACTTGACCGTATCCTTTTAGGTCCAAAAAAGGGCAATTTAAAGTGTTAGAGTAGAGTAATTAAATTAATTAATTATTATTAAATTGTAGAGACAGATCATACACTTTCTGACTGTTGGTTTAAAGACAATTCAGTGGCAAATATAATCTTTCTAATGTATTTTCTTCTTTCTCTGTGTCTTTGCAGATAGTGGCAAATGGTTTTTCTGCATCTATGGTACTTAATATGCAAATGAAAATCAAAGCTTAATATCGTATTTCATGTTAAAATCTCTTCCTATTTATTCAACCAACTTAATATTTTGCAGGCGGTGTCAGGTGTTGGACCACAGACCAGGTCAAGCACGGTAAGTAGTGAAGGAGACGGGGAGACTGGCAGTGTGATCCTGGGCATCTCAGACCGTCTTGTTGCTGCGATGGTGCCAACAACTCCAACTCAGAACCAAACTAAAAAATCAGTGAAGACTTCAACAGTGGGTAAGAGATGTTCCTCTTAGTTTCAATGGGATACAAATGAACTCTAATCAATGTCAACTATATTCAGAATCATTCTCATCCATGTGCAAGATTTGAGTCTGAAGGCCATTGGTTCAGGGAGTGGTGATGACAACAGTGCCCCCCTTACTGCCAAAGGACAGACTATGGAAATCAACCTGCAGGCTCTAGCCAGCGCCAATAATGGTGAGAGACAGTAGAATATAAAGAACATGATGATATCTGTGAGTATTTGTGTTGATGATCACTGTCATTATCAATACATGCACAAAACAGGTGCTTGTTTCTCATGTCATGTGGACAGGTTCTGCAGCAGCAGGCTTCTTGACTCTGACTGGGATGGAGAGTCTTCTTAGTCATCAGTACTTTAAAACAGAGAACTGGACAGAGATGAACTCAGATGTTTTTACTGCAGTTTTACCAGCAGTAAACAACACCAACCTCACCGAGCCTGTCAACTTTACCATCCAGCATAGGAAGGTGCAATATCAGCAGACATCTAACCACTGTACATCTCCATATCTGTCTCCAAGCAATCCAACTTTTCATGTGCCTATTCTCTGTTTATCTTGTTTCTCAGAAAGTACCTGAATCTGGAATGGTGACTTGTGTGTACTGGGAGGACAAAACCAAAGAAAAGGAGCAGAAAGATGAGAAGGGAAACGAGGGAGAGACAATGCGTTGGTCAGTAGAGGGCTGTTGGGTTGCATACACTGATGAAAACTACACAGTTTGCAGCTGCTCTCATCTTTCGACCTTTGCCCTCATCATGCAGATTGGAGAGGTATGTTAGATTTCATGTAAAGTGGGGTAGCGCCATCGTTCAGGTGCTTATGTACCCAGGTGATGAAGAAGGTGCAAAACCAAGATCAGGTTGAACAAAATCTATGCTAAGTTCAGGTTGACTGCAATATCTGTTTGCTGCTATGTCTTCTCAGCCTCCACCAGAGGATCCTTTCCTAGAGTGGCTAAACCGAGTATGTGTGATTGTTGGCCTGTTCTTCTTTGCTTTGGCCATCCTCACCTTCCTCCTGTGTAGCTGGAACCCCAAGATCAACAACACAGCCCGTCTTCACATGTGCATCAGCCTCTCCTTAACTCATCTACTGCTGCTGTGGAATGACAGATATGTTGAACATGAGGTACAGTCAGACTAACACCTAAATTCCAGTGGGTACAGCTGCATGTTAATGAATACATTTTGCTAGGAGTAATACTTCATGGACCCTTATACAAGTAAATTGACAAAAGATTTTTCTGCTGTGACATTGACAGTAGAGAGAATGGACGTTGTATCTGTGACGTCACCCATAGGTTACTGAAGAGCCATTTTGAAGCTCAGAATGTTTGGCCTTGGCAGCCACCATGTTGGCAGTCCTGCCTCTCCTGGCCTCCTGCTAATCTAAAAATCGGCAAAGACGTGGGTCATCAAGAGACCTAAGGCGGGCTGAATGGTTGCAGTTGATGAGGGTGAATGGTTTCAAGATTTTATCATGTATCTCCACAGCTGGCCTGCACCGTCATGGCAGGCCTTCTCCACTTCTTAGTTGTTGCAAGCTTTGTGTGGATGCTGCTGGAGGCACTACAGCTTCACCTGTTAGTCCGAAGGCTCTCCAAGGTGCAGGTCATCCAGAGAGATGGTCTCCCCAGGCCACTTCTCTACCTTATTGGCTATGGTGTTCCATTTGTGATTGTGGGTGCTTCTGCACTGGTATATTCTGATGGATATGGTGCCACTGAAGCAGAAGTGTAAGTAAGACAAACAATAATTCATGCACACTACTCTTTACTTCACCCTGCACTGTATATCTGTTGTGTATGTTGAAAGGATTGTTTGTTGGTTTGATTTCGTTGCAGGTGTTGGCTCTCTAGAAAACGCAGTTTCAACTGGGCTTTAACAGGCCCTGTCATTGTTATCCTTGGAGTAAGTATATTGGATATAGGCAATTGCATCTCATGCATTTTGACGAAAACACAATCACATCATCCTGGTGTGTTCATTAATTTTTATTTGTGCGGACCAATATTTTGAGTGTTTTGGCTGAGTGTTTTGAGTGAAATGTTTATTATTGTTACCATGGTGATGAAGGTTACCTGACTATTATTATATCATGACAATGAAAGTCACTTTGAACTTAGAATATTATTGGTAAAAAGAGAACTTCAGTGAGTGTGTTTTTTTTTTGTTTGTTGGGCTGTTGGAACATAGATCATTCATTTTCGAGATAACAGACTGTTTGGGAAAACTTTTTGGTTTTCACTGCAACATTTTTCAGATGGGGTTTTCAGAATAACAGGACATTGGAAAAATAGGCAGTCCCTGGGCAATGTTGCACAATTTGTCCCCTTTCAGATTTAACTCATAAAAGGCTCACCATGTACAAAAAACATTTTTTAAAGACACATTGTTCTGTGTTTTACCTTACATACAAGGACTCCCTACCACTAGCACATGTTAAAAAGGTCTGTGTTTTCCTACTTTCCTTCTGTATCAGGCCTCTATTGTATTCATTATTCACAATGATTTCTTTACAAGTAGTACTGAATGTTTTTGCAGAGGTCCTTAATTTTTTGTCTTTTTTTTTTTTTTTTTTTTTTTGCTTCAAGCTTAATTGGATTTTGTTCTGTGCAACTCTGTGGAGTCTGAGACCTACCTTGGCCAACATGAAAAGTGATGTTTCTCAATCCAAAGACACCAGGTATGAACATGGAATATTAAAGATTGCCTTGAAATGAAAAAAAGAAAGTACTTGTATTATTTGACTTGTTAAATGCACTGTTAGTTTCTAAAAACCAATGGTGCAAAATAAAGTTGATTGAATTGTTGTTGATA
Organism: Nibea coibor; assembly: GCA_023373845.1. Lineage (NCBI taxonomy): Eukaryota > Metazoa > Chordata > Actinopteri > Sciaenidae > Nibea > Nibea coibor. The sequence goes on from CM041727.1 coordinate 7,552,055, forward strand.
TTTTGATGAATGGAACCTTGGGGGACAGAAATTGCAATAGGGGGATCCAGGTTAGAGTTGGTTTAGGCTTCGAAGTTGTTATCACAGTTGGGTTTAGATTTGCACAAAAATGAGGGTTGGGATTTCATAGGAAAAAGGCAACAATCACATTGTTAAATACATTTTGTCACCTATTAGAGGAAATGTAAAAATACTGTTTTCAGTAAAAACCCATTAAACTTTAATTATTATTGTTTATAGGTTGATCGTGTTCAAGATTGTAGCCCAGTTTGTCATACTGGGCTGTACCTGGATACTGGGCCTCTATCAGTCGAACCTTTTCTTCCAGGTCCTATTCATTTTACTCAACTCCCAGCAAGGCACCTTCCTTTTCATCGTCCACTGTGTGCTCAATAAAGAGGTACTCTTCAACTAAATCAGTCTCCTCTTTTCTTTATTGTGCAAAATGGAATTCAGCAATGCCAACAGATGCTATAAAGAGATTGTGAATAGAAAGTTAAGTTGCATTTGTTAAACATATGAGCTACACAATGTTTTGCCTATAATAATTGATACTATGGATAGTTTATCAATCATGTAGCTTTACTTTTTATGTAATGGTTTGAATTGTAGTTTTATGTATATTTTGTACACCACTGAATTGTTGATTTGTATTCACCAGGTGCGAGAGGAGTACATTAAATGGCTGACATGCTCTTTTGGGAAAGACACAACCGTGGTGAGCCCCTGAAAATACAACACATAATCTCAAGTTGTTTTTATTTGTTTAGCAAAAATTAAATGGTGGTCCTAATAAGTACAAACGAGAGGGTGGCACGTCACTGCAAAATACTGTGATATCCAGGCTGGTTATGTGTATGTGCAATAGAGGTGTGAGTGCAGATCTTAAGCATCTGGTTTGTAACGTATTCAACCGTACTAATGGAGATTATAATAATCTGTTTTGACAGAAAGATGCACCTTCAGTCTCTGAGGACTGGGACAAGTCTGAAGAAAAGGCAGATGAGCAAAAAAAGAATGACAACTAATCTTTGTGAAGTAAACAGAAACAGTGACAAGATCTGTATCTTATCTTATTATTGTTATTATCATTTATCTTTTTATAGATTATAGGTTGTAAAAGGTAACATGTATTTCTTCTTTCGAGTCATTGTCCATCTTTTATGGTTGCTTCTCATCTCATTCAAGTTAGTATAGGATTATTTAGGTGTTGAATTCATTTGAATAAACTGTATACATTTTAGCTCATGTATCTTATTAGAATTTAAAATGTTTGACAGTTATAGTACACATTTTTTTATAAATCTGCTGTTTGTCATGTCTACACTATGTTCCTAAAACTTATTACATTAAACTAATTGTAACAATTAAATTGCAGTTTAATGTAGTGCACACAACATTTTAGAAAATGAGGCCAATAATATAAGAAAGAAACTAACTACACTAACACTAACTATGAAATGCCCTGAGGACTTGAAATTGTCACCATCTCATTTATTTGCTTGGGTGTGGGAGCTTTCACAAGCATGTTACTGCTCACACCCTGAGTCAGTCACTGTCTAAAAAAACAACCTTTCTCCAAAGCACAAACATTCATGTCTCAGTTGTTTTTTTTTTCTTTGTCTTTTCATTTGTATTTCATTTACATGAGAGCTGGGACACTTTGAGGTGTGTCGGACTTTACAAGACAAATTTTAGGGACGGGAAAAGCCAAGTATATTCTCTCTCATTTACATTGTATGCATTTAAATTGCACTTACCTCACACACTGATTCAAAATAACATCCAGTGAGCACAGAAGCAAATTAAAGTCATGTTTATTAGACTGGTAACATGAAAAAAAGGTCTCTGTCAGATATGCATGTAATGCATTACTGTTTTTAATCATTATTATGATCATTATATATAATCATTATAAGAGGAACACCATGAAGCAATTTTATGTGAGATGATGTGAGAATTCTAAAGTACTGTTACATAAGGTAGACATTTGTTTGTTTATATGTTTGCCTATCAATTGTGTATGCATGTCAGAACACACACACAGACAACACAGGGTTTAACTTGTGCGTTCTACAGTAGTACAACACATTTGTCTACCTCCAGAGAGCATTTAATCACATATAATGGCAGTGCAACTGCACTTTTTGACATGGATGACCTCTTGGTCTTATAAATAAAATTGGCTAATGTGTGGGTCCCAGTGTTTCCTTCTGAACTGTCCTATTATGTCCAAATAGGGACAAAGGGTACTCAGAAGTCTGTGATGGAAACACCACTTATAATTTGAATGTTTTAGGCACACAGTACCCTGTTTTGTTTCCACTGAGTATTGAATAAGGAACAGATTATATAAAAAAAACAATTTTCTTTTTATTAGAAAAGATCACATAGTTCCCTGTGAACAGTCCACTGGGAACAGTGCTAATCACTCTTTGTTACTTCATGCCATGCCAGCAGCCTCATGTCTCCAAGTTGGCTAACAGGACTCAGCTTTAAATTTGTGAGTCAAATCCAATATACTATAGAACATGAGGCACACTTGCAGACGTTGGTGTAGTTTTCCATGACTACCACTAGATGATAGCAAAGGGCCATATTTACAGATTTCTATCCATATCTGAGTGGATGGTATGATAGCACTGGGTATTTCTCATATTTTTTCTCTTGTCAAGAAGAAAAAAGTTCAAGAGTACAATCAGAAATAGCCATAAAACAAGTTAATAAAAATACCAGTTTAAAAAAAAAAAAAACAAATAGGGGCAATTATGTTGTACACAGCATATACCCATCTGCTTTATGCACAAATGTTTACGATGCAATAGGATTGTATAAAATAATGCACATTATACTCTCTGTCATGATGTTTGGTGATGATGTTATTAAGTTTATTATAATGCGTAGAATAAATCCCTTGTAGACTATAGATGTTTATCTGTTTTGTCAATAATTCAATAATTCATGGATGTGTGTGCGTGTGTGTGAGACTGTATGTTTGCATGCACATATTTATGTGAATTGTAAAATAACTAATAAACCGTGTACATTCAAATTCCTGTTTAATAACACGTAGCTTCTGTAAGGATCAGCTGGAACGTGTTCTGTCATTCGGTCTGCTTGAGTGCTGATTGCATTCCAGTTGAGTCTTGTGTTAATGCCCTCAGCTCTGTCCAGCTGATGATGACACAGCTAACATTCACATTGTAAAGCCTCTGTTCACGGCCATTTATTCAGTTCCCTAAACACTGAATCTATTTTACTTAGTCTGGTTTTCACAATCATGCGCCACAACTGGGAAATGTACAAATCAGCTTTCCTATGAAACGACTTCAGTGAATTCTGGTCTAGACTCTTTGCATCAGCAGCATTTATGTTCCTTCAATGGGTGCTAAATACAGAAAAATCATTTTTTAACAACCTACTGTCCCAAAAAAATTTGATATCCAAATCAAGAATGCGTGCATCTTCACTGAGCTGGTGTTGTAAAAGGCCATAATGTTCATAGATTGAAAATTGTATTGTATATGCAGAAATGTTGTCAAGACACATTTTTTATTCATTTTTATATACATTAATATACAGTCATGTTACCATACCACTGACGTGACGTATTCAAGTTACAGCTACAACTGAAACAAAATAATGGATGGGGAAAGGAGTGATAAATGAGAGTGCTCAGGGTTAGCTTCAGTGTCTCTCACTCTTTGCTCCTTTTCTCAATACTATACTTGGTTACCATGGAAACACACTTGCAGTGCTTGAGTCGTGAGGCCAGTCAGCTGAGATACCTTGTCTGGTAAACAACCCTACAATCTGAACTAAATATAATGGCTATGCGTTTGAGTTTGTCAAATTGTGTAAATGTCGAAGGTAAAAGGTGCCAGAAGGGTGGCAGGACCGGGGATGGAACCCAAACAGCAGCTGTGACATCGTAAAACCTCTCCAAGTGTGAGGTTTGATGTTTCATTTCATTTGCATTAAAGCACATCACACACACTATGAGCCGGTTTAATTTACTAGACCAAGAACATTACAGTACGCTGAAACAGGTAACCAACTGCAGGCATTGCCTAATGTTTTTAAGTCACTTTACAGCCATAAAGGGAGCGAAAGATACACAGGGAATCACTCAGCTGTGTTTACAACATCAGTCTTCATATTTATCAGTAAAGTTTGTGCAATTTCATGGTAGATTGTGCCTTCTACATCCTAACTTTAAAATCCTGTCTGCAGTTTTATTATCACTGCCATTATGAGAATCTAGGGAAATAACAAAATGTAAAATGTATATTTTTTGATTCTATGATGATGCCCTGTTTACTGTTTACGAAGATGGAAACCTTATTTTGAAAGAGCGAATCAAGTCTTGCATAAAGCAGTAATGAGACAGCAGCAACATAAACGCACGTCTTATCCTTGACCTTAGCTTGCTGAATGAGCAACCAAACAAACATACACAGGAAAAGGAAAGGTATGCTCCTAATGGCAGACAGTTAATCAGTGGCTCAGTGTGGAAAAGTACATGATGTAGATTCTTATGTGATCTGTGATCTTCAGTGCCATAAACAACATGTTCTCTAACCATGACATGCAAGCTACAGCGTATATTTACTTTGTGTTAATTCTTTACACCAGTTTCTTACTGGAAGCAGTGCAATCGAACAAAGTCAGATCGTACCAGTTTTTCCCAATAAAGATGTTCCAACCCACTGTTTGTTGTTTGTTTGAATAACTGCTCGTTCAGGTCCATTTTTTGTATCTTAGGAAGATGTGTGTTTGGGTGTAATATTAGCAGGTGGCCAGGAGTTGAGGAGTAAAAAATAAAAAGTATACTGTTAACACTATTAACAATACACAGCAATAAACATAAAATAATAATGATGGAAAAACAAACAAACAAAAATAAAACAAAACAAAACAAAAAAAAACACAGACTGGGCCTACATGTGATTTCACATGAGCAGATGAAGCTGTCATCATGCACCAAAGCAGTTTCCCAGGAAAAGTATAAAAAATAAATCAAGTAGAAAAGTGCAACGAGTGAAGCGAATGAACCTGGCTGGAAAGATTTCTGTAATGGTAAGTCATCTCAAATTAGATTCATTAATGGATGAGCCACTGCCATAGCCCTAAAACCTGGTGCAGTGGCATGATGATGGCAGACAACCCTACTTGCCTTCCTGCTAATAGTTAGCCACACACAAAGGAGCCAAAATTAAAGTATCTGGCAGTGACTTGAGAATATAAGAGCATCTTTTAATTGTCTTGCTGTGAGGAAAGAATTATTTATGACCAGACAGCTGGATGAGGTGATTAAGAAACGCAAGCAGACAGGCCAGAATCTCTGTATCCCACAAGACAATCAACACCAGCCCAAAACATGACATTTTGTGGTCAGACAAAATTATGCTTTTGAAATATGAGCCATCTCTTTAATGCCATATGGGCCCACTAATGACAGAGGACTGACAATGGCCAGTCAGTCTGTCCTTCTCTCTGTCAAACAAGACGATATCATAGCACAAATTGGCTAGAGAGCTATTGTGTTTGGTACGGATGGATTAGGCTGATTTTTGGCCTCTTACTGGAGCAAACATTCTACCTCACAAACACTAAAGTATCTCAAAAACCAATAACTTCATTGACTCAAACACATATTTTGAAGCGATCACCTGATCACATGTGCTAAGGTAAGGTAGCAGTAGATCATAATCGGCTAAATACAGTCAAAAAAAGACTGATTAGAACAGTTTTTTGTGTGATGAGACAGGGCTACAACTCAGCTGTGTGGATCTGAAAAAAAATGGTTCTCTCTCTCTCTCTGGCTGCATTGGTACCTTCCAAATGATGTCAATAATGATGCTTCATGGAGCAGCGGATGCGAGAAATCATCATTATTCACTATTGGTATAGGAACAGCATTATATCTGCTTATGGTACATAATGTAGCCTATTGTATGTGGAAGCATTAAATAGCTCATCACACAAGACTACGTATCCTCCAAGCAGCAGCAATAAATAACAAATTTGCCAACCATCATGCCAAGACAAGTCATTGTGCTATTGCTTAACACTACTGCACTGATAATGAGAAAATATTAATGAGAGTCTCAATACCGCATCAGTCTCTTGAGCTAATAAGCCTCCTCTGACAGAAAAAAGACAGTGATGGAGCGAGAGGGCACTAATGAGATGGAGTACACGTGTGCTTGCATTAGTATGTGTGCACGCTTGTATGAGAAAGAAAGACAGGGAGCACAAAAAAAGCAAGTTAGGAATGGGGAGGGGAGTGTTAATTGACTATGTCTTCCCCCAGCACACACACACACACACACACACACACACACACACACACACACACACACACACACACATTCTGTCTTTCAGTCATTGCCCCAGATCATTGCAGTGTACTTACAATATATGATGCTTTTGCATGGATGTGCTTCCCTGTTTGTTGACGCAAATCTGTCACAACAGACAAAATCCCACTTCCTTACTCCATTGCTCCTTTCCATCCCATTTTTACCTTTTACCACTGAAGACTTACAGAGGCTAATCACACTGTTTGTGGTCACACATGTTCATTTACTTTTGTCTCTGACATTTCTGTCAATTGTTGATTTAAGGGAATACACAGTCTATGTCTAGTCTGTTACTTTATGTCACTGATGACTGTGTGTGTCACTCTTCCAAATACTGTATGCCTGAGTATGCCCACTAATGATTCTGATGTAATATTAGATCAACACCATTTGCTATTGTTTAAGTCCATAGTCGTTAATACTACCACAAAGTGCATCTGCAGACACCGGCTTTACTGAAAAATAAGCCAGCTGTAGAAGCAGATGCCCACTGCAGTTCAACTATATTACTCTACGCAGAGGTCTGTGCATCCTCTCTCTCTCTCTCTCTCTCTCTCTCTCTCTCTCTCTCTCTCTCTCTCTCTCTCTCTCTCTCTCTCTCTCTCAGTCATCCTCTCCCGCCGTGCTGCTGAGCCTGCGACGTAGCAGTGGATGGAAAAATAATATATCTCGCTTCGCTTCAGCCAACGGACGCATAATTTCGAAGGGGAATAAGTGAAGGTACTGTATAAAACTGTTCGTTTCCTTCAAACCGTTTAAATATATTTTTTTGTTTAATTATTATTGGGGTTTTTTCATGTTGCTTTGGTATGATATATGCGATGGATGCAAGCGACGGCAAAGCGAGCATGCACCTGCACTACAGACTGAACTACAGTCCTCTTGGTGCAACAGAAGCCCATATGGTTGAATTTACGAGGATATGAAACCGTGTTTATTTTTGATCGGGGTTTGCCTGAACTGTAATTTCGAGCATACAATTGATATTGAATAATGTTGTACGTATATGGGATTTTATACGATTTTATTGCTGGGTATTGCATTTTTGCTCCAAGTGTTGTATCACAGCGCGCTATTTCTGCACGTTTGGGTTTAAATGCCACACAGAAGTGGAAAAAAAAACTGTGGCTATAGATTTAAAGTGTTACACGAAGCCAGGCTGGTATTTATTCCTGGTTCTGCAGGGATAGGATGGACGGGCAGTGTACGCGCCATGGACAGATGTGCGAGAAGGGATTTAGTATCGAGGGAGGAATCACGCAGGGGATAAAACTGGCGATGCGTGAGTGCGTGTGCGTGTGAGTGTGTGTGTGTGTGTGTTCTCTGGCTTATGTTTCTGAGGGTGAATGGCCCAGCTTTTTAGCAGTGTTGACCACACACTTTACCTGCAGTGGGGGGGTTTCGGTGGCAGCTGCCTTTAGTTCAGTGCTCGTGCGTGCGTGCGTGTGTGCGTGTGAGTCAGTGAGTGAGTGTGGGAGAGAGAGAGAGAGAGAGAGAGAGAGAGAGAGAGAGAGAAATTTCCTGCCAGCAGCAGCAACAGTGTCCGACTGATGGACCACACAGATTCCATCGCCCACACATTCAAGACTGCCAGGCACGAGATAACACGCAGCAACTGTGAACGACATTTTAAAATCATCTCTCACTACGCTGGTTAAATTAACCGGCAGTCTATGTACACAGTCAAAGGCTCATGTGTCCATCAACACAGATTTGTGTCTTAGACAGCAGAGCACGACGGACAGAGTGCAGTGCTTCAGCACCATGGACAGCGCATTGTGCTGACCTAGCGCAAAATGGGCTTTGGTTGGCTGTAGGCGCTACATGTTGGGGAGATTGGATGCTTCTAAGATGTAATAAGTGTATGCTTGAACATGATCTGCATGCATAATCTAAATATAGGCACCATTTTCTTGCTCACTTAGTTGATTAGAGAATAATTACAGGGAAACAAATAGGGGAATCAAGAATTGAGTTGGCATAAGGAATAGTTGGAATAAGAAAGCTAGATGGTATGTTTTTTTTTGTGTGTTTTTAACTAGCACAACAACTGTTGAATATTTACAAACCAGCACACGCACACACACGAATACCTAAAATGAATTTGTTTAAAATGCCACCTGTGACTCAATATATTTGAGATTCAATACAATCTACAATCTCATTACAAATTCATTCAAATAATAAAATAAGTGACAAAGTGTCATTACATTTATCTTTGTTCCTAGCTTGTGGACAGATTAATTTGAATTCAATACAGATGTCAAGACACCTACTACAGTCAATTGATGTTGGTCCTAAACCAAAAATGTGAATGTCAATAAGACAGCACTGTTTCTTTGCTGATCAATAGTTAATAAGTGCTCCATCAGGTTTTGTTCAAAATGACAGGGGTGTATAGGCTCACTTAGTAGGCGGATTCCTAGTTACAGTGTAGTAAATTTGCTTCCACAGCACTCAATAAGGAAAACCTCTCCTAGTGCCATTACCATCCATGTCTAAGCCTGGCTCCATCAATCATTGGGCACCCCACTTGAATTAAGAAAATACTTTAAGAATACACATCAAGTTATATGCCCCACATTCTTCACACTTTTGGTTTCTACACGTTACTTAATTCTCTCTCCAGGCGCTGCATTAATTTGTCCCACCGTGCTTATCTCCCAAAATCCATTTCCCCCGGTGTCAATGATTCCTGATGTTGCCCTTGGAGGAATGATGAGCAGTCTCCAATCAATTGCAATCACAGATCAGTGGTCTACCAGGAAAAAGGGGAGAGGAAATCAGTAGGGGAGGCAGGCCTGGGAGACCTGAATAATGACCACCCACCTACCAAACCCACTGCCTTGTTGCTATGTAATCTTCAGTTCATCAGAATACTATTGAACCACGTTAGCCATAATTCAGGAAATCCATAGCGTTGTCTGTTGAGGTTGCTCTCAAGAGGTGATGGATGTTACACCGGTAGAAACCTGAATGTAATTTTCTTCCCGCTTACTTCCCTCGTGTGAAATCCAAGACATGTAAACTGATAGTGTAAAGGTGGTGAATAAAATGAGAAAAAAATAACAATGTGAGTGAAAGACTGGATTAGTGGAGCAATAAAAACAAGACACAGCAACAGGGATTAACCATAGAGGAAGATAGATATGTTTGTATACTCTAAATCAAGAATATAATTTTGTCTGATGGGGTAAATGAGATTGCACAGCAGTCTGAGCCAGGTGAGTAAGAATAATGTTCCAGCAATCTCTCTTTTCTCAACTATATCAACTGTCAGGGTCAACAGAGAACCAGTTGGCGAGAGCTTGAGTAGTTATTGAATAGTTAATAAGAAGAGCCATTAGTGCCAATATATTTTCCTGACCTCAGTGCACTTAGAGGCCAAGACACTTAAGGCTACACTGACCTAATTAAGTCATCTTGCATGTGGATACAGGTGAAAAGGATTCTGGTCTTGATGAGGTAGTAATGGAATGCTATCACAGTGCAGAGATATTGAGGTTGTTCTGTAATTATTTCAACAGAATTTGTTTGACACATATCTTGCCATTTGATGAAATATGTGCAGTTACTTTGAAGATTCCTGATGGACTAATAAAGCAGATTGTGACAGGCTGCTTTGTTGACTAGTTCATTGACTGTCTGACATTCATTATGTCTTTAACTAAGCCACTAACCACAGGCTATCTCACAATCAACAGCTGGCTTTGTTGAGTCGTTGCCATTAGCAACTCCATGTCGTAGACACCATGCAACCTCAAAGGCACAATCCATGATCCAAAACACAGGACTGCAGAACTTGCTATGACAGGTTGATTGACAATTCATTTAATGCAGAGGGAAGTTATTACCACCACTCATACCATAAAAGTCCTGATTACACCAGTAATGTTAGAAAGAGGAGTAAGATAAGGCTATAATTTCAATAATAATCTTTATTTTCAGCTTCTTTAATTTTGCAAACATATAAGCAATTTACGATGGTCATAAAAATGTGGATTGGGTATTTAACTAACCTTATCATTAGCTAACCTCATGAATTATTCAGCTTTTTTACTGTTTAATCCATACATACTGTGTATATACACATAATGTAGGCTTATCAAATTCAACTAAACTGAGACCATAAAAACCTCTGCAGAATTTATCATACAAAAGATGCAGATTTCAGCATCACGTCTCTCTTATTACAGACCTGTTGTGTGTGTGTGTGTGTGTGTGTTAGATGTGTGTACTCCTGCAATCTCTGGCAGTTGGCAGTCTCAGATCTGTAGCCATTCCCACCAGCCCCACCTCCCCCTGGTCTCCCTTTCCCAGCCACGCCCTCCAAATCGATTTCTGCATCCATCAGGAAGGATTATGCAAAGATCCTGAGAGGAATAACCCTTGGGAGACATTCACACTTGCTCACTCCTCCACATCACATTCTTGGCCATAGCACACTGTGCTCTCTTTGAGCCTACCAGCTGTTGCAGTGCTCTGTGCAATCAATACGACAGTCATGTTTCACAACAACCGTCACTCCTTCACTGCCAGGAACCTGTGGGAGGTCCCCTTAGGCGAGAGACTGGTAGACAGTGATTCGCTGACGAGGTTTCTGAAATGCAACAGCATTGGCAGGTTGGAGAAATTCGCATGCAGTTTCACTAGCTGTACTTTTGTAGGGTGTGAAAGTGTTGATAGGGGCAAACCGCTGTTTTCTATTCTATGGGAGGATGAGATGCGACGCATAGAGAGTGTACAGACAAAGGCTGGGAAACAGGGAACAAGAATGTTAGAGTATATAGGTAAATAAAGAAAGAATAAGTAATAGAGAACAACAAATCTTCAACACCACACCATAACAGGTACCCTGGTATGCAGGTATGGTTATTTCTCATACCTCATACACCAAAGGTGGAGTGTAAGGTACAGTAAAGTGCCGCTTGAGTGGCAGAGACTCAACATGTGCTACCTTAATCCAGCTTAAATCCTTTATGATGATTCATTTTGATTGGCAGCTGGTTGCAGGCATACATAATTTCATTGCAGCATGTAGATCTATAGAAAATACTGCAAACAATCTGGAGTTGAAAGCCATATTTTGGAAATGAAACTGGAAATCCAAAAACCATTGTTCAATAAATTCACAGCAGTCTTTATGTAGAGGCCAGTCATCCGATGATATTGTATTCCTTCTCTCACGTTAATAGATTCACAACTCAGCAGTTTATGACTATAATTGAAGTGACAAAGTGGTGCAATATGACCTGACATTGACAAAATGGTTTTGACGGGGAAAAGCTGTCGAGCAGAAAGAGGAGGACGCAGCGATGCGTGTCTCTTTGAGGGAAGGTGTTGGTTCTCTTGTGGTGACATACCGAAGCAGCATATATGTGAGTGCACAGCTTACCCTCCTGTCAGTAGGGTAAGATGTGCATGGCACGCTCCTACCTGAAGTCTATGAATATGGAATGAATATGTGTATATCAGCCACAAGAAATAACAGCATGCACACACAAATTCACTCTTGATGGTGCACATTTATGGCGCAGATACGACACCACTACAATGTAGTATGTGCACATTGCCACTAAATGCTTGGATCTCATATTTCCTGCCCAGTCTTTTTTCAGACATAGAAAATGCAGTAGCTGTGTATGACGGAATCACATACTGGACGTGTATTAGTGTGTTTCAACATTTCGTTGTTGCTATGATCCTTATACTGGATAAATTATGGCAATACCATTACATCAAATGGAAATACTGTCCCAATGTATCAAAGCATGATGTATAGGGGTTGGAAAAAAATACTAGCTAATGCTAAGTTAACACTACAGTATAGCTGGAGCTTGCTATAGTGTAGTCGAGTGCCTCTATGAGGCTGTAAAGAAGGGAAAAATTAATTCAGCCAGTTTGATCTTTAGTGAAGCACAGCGTTTGGACGCATTTCGGATTTAATAATCTCCCGAGGAAGAAAGAGCTTGACATGACTCATACAATATGCAGCTGTTACTGTTAGGAGTGCTATTTTCAGGCTATTACGGCAGTGCACTATGCACTAATACACAACTGATTTACTCATGTTTTCAGTGCACAACTGTGCAACTAATAAGTGTTAATCAAAATCACCACTTGACTGAAAACACTGACAAATGAAGCAAGCAAGATAAACGCGTAGGAGTACGTAGCTTTTTCTTTTCATCTGAACCAGTTTAAGTAACTGTGGTTATTTAAAATATTTTATTTTATTAGTGCTGATAAGTACAATAAATTCCTGAATTATAAAATCCATGCATATAGAATTAAGAGCAGATAAAAGTGGCAGCAACTTATTTAGAACTGAATTGTAAAGCCCAGTAATAACATGATTATCTTACTGGTGGCTCGATGGAGTTAACACAGCTTGTACTGAAACCTGCATTTGTGGGCGTTCAGATATTATGAGCCACGTTGTATCCGTTTAGTCAGTGTTTACTTCACGTGTTTACTGTATGTGTGTTAAGTAAGGACACCATCTGCCATCATCTTGCTTGGTGCCAACCCCCTACCCCTATTAACCCACACCCATGCTCACATACACAGCCCTTCAGTGTTTAAGTTTGAGAGAGGGAGAGCGAGCGAGGGCAGAACATGCTGGATGAAGAGTGCGTGAGATGTGGAGAGTATTATAACTGTTGAAAGGTGATGAATAAAAAGCTTCAAGATACAGTAAAAATGAAAAATGTTATATTTCTTATATCTTTGACTTAAATTTCAGCCTCTGGCCGGTTCTATTCACATTAGACAGATGCTTACATATTTGTCTGTACATCATACACACACACACAAACTCACTCACACAAATACAGGAATACAATTACACACACATACTTGCACACAAATACAAAGTGGATTTTGGAATAATGCCTTGTTTTTTTTCCGAACTGCCCTAGATTCATTTGGCATCTGTGCTGCACACTCATCTCTCTCTTTCTCTCTCTCTCCCTCTCTGTTATCGCTCTGCTTTTCCTGTTACACACACACACACACCCTGACACTTTCCATTGCCCTCCTTCTTTTGGCCTGCCTCTCTTTTTGAATCTCTCCCTCTTCCACTCTCTTTATCCTCCTTTCCCCCTCTCTCTGTTTCTTAGTACAGACTGCTAAGATCTGGGTATAAATATTTTAGCTTTGTCACCCATTCTGCATCTGCAGTTTCACAGAGAGACAGTATCTCTGGCCCCCTACAACCCCATGTGTGTGCTAGTGTGTGTATGTGTGTGTGTCTGTACATCTAGGAACAGTTAGCTGGATGAGTACGTGGCTGTATGCTCTACTGAGCATCTGTTTCTATTTTGTGCCATGGCCCACAGAAACTGAATGTTTCAATGCGAAAAATGAAGAATCGGTCTTTAAATTTAAATTTTGTTTCTACAACAGACACATGCATGGTACTGTAATAGCTCAGAAAGGAAAACAATGTTAACAGTATCCAAAATAATGAAATGTCCAAACTAATATTTTTTTTGGTTTGATTGATACATGCGTGTGAAGGCATATCAGTTATAGATGACTGCAATCATTTTATTTTTTTGTCACAAGAATTGCAGCAGAAATACAACAATTCCTTTTTATTGAGGCAAAAGTCGACCCAGGTTTAATTTATTTCCAGGACTTCATGTAGTTCTTTTGGCACAATTGTTGAGCCAACAGATGGGCCCCATTTGTTGGGTTGATGTTTTGTTTTTTCATGTAGGGCTAATGTCAATTGCAAAGTCAAGACTGTTTTGAACACACTGAACTTCAGCAGATGCACAGTGATAATAAGCTTCATTAGGGCGCTCCATGTTTTTAAGAGCAATCAGTGCTTTTTACTGTAGGAGCAAGACAATTACAATTTATATTCTACAGTCTTGGGGACATTTTCTAATAAAGGCTTGATTTACGATAAAGGTTTCCCACTGACTAGACATGTAATTAATTACTATTAAGTACTACTAAGTATGAAACGATGATTTAAGATGTAAAAATATGTCTTTTTTTTATACTTAGAGTGTTTAAAACTTGGAACGCTGTAGATTCACAACAACTCACACAGCGTGCCTTTTTTGGGATGCAAATAGACTTGTGTTTGGGTGAGAGGCAGAAACAACAAGCAAAACATCCTAGAAGTCCCTGATTTTTTTAGAGCTTTTTTTGAGAGCTACTTTAAGTAGAAAATCTTTCTAATCCAAGAGTCATTCATCCAGCCAGTTTTGTTTTCATCTCAATTCAGTCTGAATTTAGCTTTTTTTGCATGAGAGGGAAAGGAGAGAGAGTGAGGGGGTACAGGAGGAAAATCCATGCATGCACAGGTACTATTACAGGGCATATTGGCTAAAAAAGCAGGCCAGAAAGCATTATTGATATTGTTTTAAACTTCATATATGCCAAGTGATTTAGTTAAGTACTAATAGTGGCTAAATTAACTTAAAAATGAAAGTACTCAGCAGGATACTCCCTCAAATGTTATATTATTGATTTATGATTACTAATGTGTCAACTGTTTAATGAAATTCATACAAAATCATCATATTTTAGAAATTCAACAGACATAGCTACTAGTAATTATGGCATAGTAACTAGTAATTATGAATAAATGGAATATAAAATAGCATAACATGGAAAGACCCTTCATAAGTGCAAGTTCCTCAAATTGTAGTGTACATTAATTCAGGTGTTTTGTAGGGCAGAATAATTCTAGTTTAAAAATTCTAAACACATCTCTCACCATAACCAGCTGCTTTCAGACACACATCTACACACAGAAACTTTTGTGTGCCCACTGGTTTCTTTGTTAGACGGGCTAAACCTTGACAGTGTGCATAAAAATAAAGTTCACATTTTGTCCATTCAGATCCCTTCAGTTGCTCTGTGATGCTTAGTCAGCTTCTCAGGCTCATAGTCAGGAGTGGTGGACGCTAAAATGTAGAAATAAGCTGCTGGCTTGAGGTAATCAATAGTCAAATAAATGCTACCTTTCCCCTCGGTCAATAAGAATATTGATCGCTGTACATCCTCTGTTAAAACAAGCCGTGGGAAGTTCATTTGTTCTTTTTTTTATTTTTTTTACTACTCACTACTAACATCTTCTTTTAGAATTTTTGCTGCTGTGTATTCCCAGCAGAGATGAACAAACTGTAGACTCCAGACACAAACAGCCATACGGTGTAAAATGCGCACGAACCTGAGCCAAATACACACCACAGGGCACGCGTAGACATAGTGACACACGCATACGTATGTGCGCGCACATCGTCTACGCTCCTCTTTGCACCCCTCGGGGGTACAAATGATTTTGCAAATTCTCACACTCAATCCACCAGCTATGCGACAAAAGCTGCAGACAAGTGTGTGTGAGAATGTGAGACTGTGTGGCGCTGCACTGTGCTGTGGTTAAATGTGAAAATTAGAACAATTATTTTATTTACAAAAAAGGGAAAAGGTTGTGATTTTTTTACTTACTGTAAACAGATTGGATTAAAATATGACTGCGTTGTGTTGTCATTCAGGGACTCGAAGAGTTGGGAAGAAAATGTTGTAATGTTCTATTTTTTTTCACAGCATGATTCTTAGTGAGTCACAGAGTGATTCTTATCAATTCCGAGTGTTCTTGTTTTTGTTCTCATAAACAGTCGTTTGCATGAATGTGTTGATGAGGATAACAGATCTGTTGCCTGAAAACTTTCCATATACTCACAGATTGGTGAACGGAGAATAAGCTAGCGAGGGTACAAACATTTTATTTAATATTATATCAGCGGCTGACAAGCCACTGATGTATCAACAAACAGCTTACCACAGTAATAGCATTGTATCACTTGCCAATTAAATTAGTCTTGCTGCCGGGAAATAACTACTTAAGGTTTATAAATATGCATTTGATACCGGCATACAGTAATTGGCCGTCTTGTACATATGACAGAGGAAAACACATATAGTTATTTTAAGATTGTCGCTTGGAAAATGGGCCACAGTTTCCTTTGTTATGTAACTGACACAGCCGCGTCAAGCTTAGATTATGTTTCTGATCTACGCTAACCTCTCACAGAGAGGTGGAGATTATTGTAATGTTTTGTTTTTGTGACAAATACAAGCTCACTCTAACCCTTGTTCTATAATGGGGTGGACATTAAAAAAAACATATTAACACAGTAACATATATAAAAGCTATTACAATATGCATGGATTTCTGTACACATATGGATGTGCATGCATGGTATTAACCTCCTCCAAAAAAAAACAATAAATAAAGTTATTGAGTGATGAAAGTCTCTCTGTTGCTCTGCTTGTTAACCATGCTGTTTGATGAAAGGTTGATGTCAGTCTGCTCTTGCTCTATGTTCAGTAGGCAGGTTTGTGTCATGCTAGTCTGGCTCAAGGGCTGACAATGTGATGTAATTCTTAACTTTAAAGTTGCCATCGCCACCATAGTGAGCGACTTTACTGTAACTATAAGAGACTTAATGGCTAACATTAAGCTAGTTTCAAAACTGTCTCTTTGTTGAACCATAACGTGTTGTTTCGTGGATTTTGAGTTGTCTAAAGGCACTTCTAGCTTCTAGCTAACAAAAGCAATGCAACAAGTAACTTTTTTTTTTATTTTGGAAAACAAAATGAGAAAAAAGCTAAGAGAAAAAAACCCAACAAAACTGAACTCATGTCCTGACATTATCTTAACATCATTCTGACAGCAACCAAGGCCCACAGAGATTCATCCCGAGAAAGGTAGAGTAAGAGAAAGTGAGAGAGACAGAGAGAGAGAGAGAGAGAGAGAGAGAGAGAGAGAGAGAGAGAGAGAGAGGAGAGAGAGAGAAGAGGGGGGGATTATCCCCATTCTCCCTCTAATCCACAATGTTCTACTAGAGAGTGTGGCAACACCAGCACAGTGAAAAACCTAAAGCCCTTCTGCCAAAGGTTCGGTTAAAACATCAACTTGCATTGTAGCTGCTTGCAAGCTAGAAACCTTTTGATTTATGTTCACGGGCATAGCTGACAACACGAATGGCCATTTATGCATCTTGGCATACTGAGGGGCGCTCGTGATGAAAGTAGAAGATTGAGGTTGGATCGCTATCTAAAATGGTGCTGAGTACTGAAAAGGACCAATTTGCTGCATAAATGTAAACATGCCACCATCAACACAAAAAAATGCTTAAGTGTCAAAGTGAGACAAAACCAAAGAGCTTACATGGACATCTCTGGAGGTAAAATAGTATTCATGCCAGATGGACTGGTGTGTGTATGCATGTGTATACTGTCTATGTATTTCCAAGTACCGCTGGCCACTGTTGAGGGCTGATACGTACTCTCAAGCACATCCTAGCATGCATCACGCCCACCCACATTAAACACATATGGGTACACATGTGTTAACAGCCACAACTGTCTCTGTCACGCTGGTTCCTTATCTCTCTTTCGCCCTCACTTTTTCTGTCTCACCCGCCTGAAGCTCTCCAGTTAGGACACTCAGTGGCAGATTTTGCCTGGGAGTACTAAGGACACATGTGCCTTGAAGGAAAGACAGAGACAGAAGGACAGACGGGTGGGCAATGGTGATAGACGGTATTTGTTGGGAGCTCAATTTCAGTCCTCCCTCCTCCCCACTGTCAATGTTGCTGTCAAATAGGAAGTAGTGGGCATATTGTCAATCTACCAGCCCCCTTCTCCCAAATTATAATAGAGGAGCTTATTGAGAGTGTTAGCTAATTTAGCGGTGTTGCTGGTGACTTACAGTGATGCTGGGTTTTCTTGGTATGCCGTTCTTCTGGGGACAATTTACAGCACTCATGCAGAGTGCTTTTTTCATGCAGTCTTTAATGAAAGCGGTCTCATTTATTGGCTCTATGTCTGTAAATGCGTAAAAAGGGGGAGCGTTTTCTAAAATGTCTGGGTCATGCTCGATCTAGCCTTTGGCACTGTTATCTAACCCACAGTAACACATTTACCAGATGCCTGCTCCCTCTCAAGCGTTAGCTCAGTTGGCCCACCTGCTTCCCCCGACTTCGTGACTTCACCTTGGTTATTGACTCACACACCTGCTCTCCTCAGACTGTTAAACCTTCGTCTTTGTTGGCAGCCTCAGTTTCTTGCCTTGGAGGGTGTTTATTAAAACACTTAAGGAGTGTTTGGTGTTTTTACTTCATGGGGTTTTGCTATGAGCATGGATGCGCACAGATAAAGGACTGTTATTAAGGTTTAATGCAATAATATGTATATGTGCATTGTTTCAAACACATGATTCATTTTGAGTTGACTCCCTGCCTTGATGATCCCACAGAGATCATGCAGCATGAGACATTATAATTGGATGTTTGCATAATCAATTTACAAATGGGAATTGTCCAGATGACCACATTGCAACTGACTAATTATGTTATTTATTCATGTGTAAATGAGATTTCCTCCTGCGTTATTTGTCTGTTGAGAACTGATGATATTATGAATCTGTGTGCTTGGAAACATTTCAAGCATAATTAGGTATCTTTTATTGCTCTTTCATTGCATCAAGAAATCTCACACAATGAGATCACAGTCTTGCGTATCTCCTATCATGTAGCCATTATATCAAACTAATTGGGGGATGTTTTCATGCTAAGATATACAGACGAAGAGGTCATAACTTTTTCACGCTCATGAAGTTATTTCTTCTAAAAGTAGAAACTCAGGTGCAGTCAGGCAGCCGCAAGATGCAAAAGGCTCAAAACAAACCAAAGGCCAAAGACCAAAGGTCTTGGTCACTGCTTCACCCTTTTCTTCATATTCATGTAATAGTGAGGCACACTGATAAGAATTAAGCCTAGTGACCACTGTGGACAGAGGATAAAGCTCACATTGTTACATATGTAGCAGCATCCCAGCTGGTTATATGGCTAATAGAGCCTGGAGCACACTGGTGTCCATTTTAGATTTGAACTGGTGGTACATGCTGTTTGCTCCCCTATAATTACTTTCTTCTTTTTTCCCTCGTACACTCATTCTATCCCCTGCTGTGGGGGGGCAAAGCCTATTTGTAGGCTGGCAGAAGATTTCCTTGTGTTGCTCTGTGTGAGCCTGCTGAAGTGAGCATGAGTGGGGAGTAAAGACAAAGATGTCACAGGCACATAGCCATTAGGACTGGCAACAACAATTAATAACTTCTGACCCAGACTGGTCCACTTAAGCCTACCTGGAGAGAAAACAAACAGCACCACCCATATGCCCCATGTCACACTTTACTGAATGATGATGACTAATCGATTTAACCACTCACCCTAATACACTAGTTGTGACAGACATACAGCGCTGAATATTTGCTTCAACTCTAAATGAGGCTTTGATTGATTGGCTCTAGCATTAATTTCCTCTCTAATTGCTGCTCTGAGCTGCAGACAGCGATGGAATTTAAATTAATGTCACTTTGTCTACACTACAGGTCCATTCTCATTTAGACAGAAAGCCACACACTTGCAGAAACTGCTCAATTTCATTTAGTCTAGACACGCCAGATTAACCAGGTGTCATGGACTCCATACCGCTCTACCTTGTATAAACACCCTATCTGCACTCCTACCACTTTTTATCTACCTGTGATGACTCCCCTCCCTCCGCCTCTCACTTCTAGGTGCATCCTGCTGCTTCTCATTTTTTCCTCCAGCCTCATCTCCCCCACTCCTCTCCTTTTCTTTCCTCGTGGTTAGTTTTCACTGTTCATCATGATGAAATGAGTAACTTATTTGTGTAATCCACCCATGGGCCCATGAGAAGGTGTGGAGGCTATAAAAACGCTGACTACATTAGGCTACGAGTTAGGCTCTCTCTCCTGTGTGTGTGTGTGTGTGTGTGTGTGTGTGTGTGTGTGTGTGTGTGTGTGTGCACAGTGGAACAGAGGAATAATGACTGATTCACTTCCAGCCCTCTCATTGTGTCAGCAGCCGCTTCTCTTTGATGTGATTATGAGTGGGAGAGGTAGAAAAAGATTGAGAAGGGGGGAGAGACTGTGTGCATCTGTAAGAGAGAGATAAATGAGCATAAAAATATTAGCGCTCAATGTGAATTGCTTAACGGGTCTGAAAATACATGCAATAATAACAAGTAGCTCCAAGTCCCTGGGGGCCGTGTTCTTCAAGCCAGTGTCCGACAAAAGTTGTTTAAGTGACGTGATAACATGTTTGAGTTGGTTTCAATATTTATGAGTCTTGTATCTACAGCATTTCACTGCCTTAGCCAGACACAGTGTCCATCCATTATTAAGGTTTCCATTGAAACTTGTTAGAAAACACGCTGCTTTATTCCCTAACGACGGAGGAACACATGATATCTGTCCTCTGTGGTTTCATGGATGATGAAATGAAAGTACATGTTGGTTTAGTTTGGGTTATGTTCAGCTCTGCTCTCAACTCTAAACCATACTCTAGATAGAGTTGTTTAATGTGACTGGTATGTAGACATTATCTTACCTTTTAACATGAACAGATATTAATAAAGGTCTAACTATAGTCTATGACCATCAGTCAAGGGCATACAGTGGGAATTGTGAAAGATGGACCCACCAAAGTGTAAAGGTTTTATTCTCTGGAGTGCATAAATTTGTTGAGCAACTTTTTTGCCAGATTCAGAACAAATTTATTTTGCACAGCTGGAAACGCCTCGACATTAAAGGTCAGAGAGTTGACTCAGTGTATTAGAATTCATCCTCCAGGGTGCATAAACTTCCCCGGCAAATTTAATGGAAATCTAGCCATTACTTTTTGACATCTTGGATAAAAAGTTGACAATTCGACCCGAGGGACTCCCCAGAGGAAAACTCTTGGGGCTTCCAAAATGGAAATGGTTCGAGCATGAATGTACATTTGGGCAGTGCTTCATCAGAGTTTAACTGTCAGCTCTAGTATAGTACTTTAAGCTATAATTTCCCTAGTAAATCCATTTATGAAAACACTGGGGCCACTAGACTTTAACATATATCAAACATACATAAATATCAAACTAATATTCATTAGAATAGCATTTTTGAGGAATGTGGTAATCCTGTTATATTCGTATTATGAAGTCTAGGGTTTGACAAATAATATGAACACCACAACAAGTAGGCCTGTGTGAGTGTACTCTTGTACTTTTTTTAATCAGTTCTTTGATTCTTTGATTGCTATTTTATTGAGCGGAGAAACAACAACCGAAACAATGAGATCTGTTATTGTGTGCTTCTTAAATTTCTTGAGTTTCAGTCTCTGCGTAAGAACACACTGGGGAGATACTCGTAATCTCTTTCACTCGTTAGCGCGATGCCCTGTGTTTATGGGGATTTTCTACAATATGAGCTTGTTTGTTTAACATGTTTGTTTTAGGCCTGCAGAGTGCATGCAAAGCATGCTCTGAGCGATTGTGTGTGTGTGGTCATGAGGTGTGTGCTCTCATCTTCTTACATGCATATCCCGTGTTTAGTCCTGAGTTAGTGTAATGCGGTGCTCTGTCTCCATTTAACTTGTAAGGGAGGAGCTGGTTCATCCCAGTATTACTGCTGAAAATTAGATGTCACGCTCAGCTCACTTTGGGGCAGCTGGCCGGGCCCGCCCTAACTGATTTAGACTGTCTGTGTGGGTATGCCTGTGCTTGTGTGGGAGAAGTTGAGAGTACAGTAGAGAGAGAGAGAGAGAAAGAGAGGGGGTGGGGCTGTGTATGTCAGTTTCTCTGACAGTTATACGCACAAATTAGTCATAGATAGGCAGTGTGTTGTGTACTGATGGCTTGAGGTGTGCTGTGACAGGTGTCCTGCTCTGTGACTGAAACAGGAGGATAGGTAGCATCTCATTATATATAGTACCACTTGCAGACCGAGCCATCTGTCACACTGAACCCTTCAGATGCATCATCAGCCATTATTGTCACCCTGCTTATCCGCCCTGGTAATGTTAATTTAAGTGAACCACAGCAACTGAAATGAAGTGAGATAAAGTGAGAAAAAGAGGTAGACGCATAGATAGATAGATAAATTTAACCTCTGTTCTGTTCTGTTCACCTCTATCTAGAAGATGGATATACTTCATGCCATCATAGATGGCATTTTTTCCTCGACATTTAAACCTGCAGCTTTTCTCTACCCTTTATGTCAGCGAGAGTAATTACACAAACAGTGTTAGGCGCGCTTGTAACGCAAACCTACCATAGACTGTGCCACACTAGCCTACTCTTATGCTAAAGTTGTTCCCCCTTTTAAGGATAAACTGGAGCAAAGAGCAGGGATGCCGCGCCAGACACGAGATTAAAAAACTTACATACGTATGCTCGAATACTGGGATACACAAAGAGATTTAGTTGGTGGTGATAGTCTTTGTGTGACCTTATTTGGCAAAGGTTTACGGATACGTAAACGTTATTCACTGCAGGTGCAACTTGTGAATATGTTGAGTGTTATTATTATGTGGTTTTGAAATGAGTAGGTTGTGAAAAATAGCCAATAAATTCTCCTATATTTATTTATTTATTCTTCTTTTTCACTTTAACGATTTTTCTATTTGTATTTCCAGCTCCAGGTCCAGCTGTGTCCCCTGTAACCCTGAAAGAACCACTCAGGACCCACTGCAAGTCCATCGAGAGCAAAAGAACCAACTCATTTTGTGGTTCAAGCTTAACCACCTACCAATGCTGGGAACAGTGTTGCTCATCAGATCATACTCTTCATAAAGGATACACAGAAGAGAGCCCAAAGGAACACTTTTGTGTCTTGACAAAGATAACGGAGGAGTGAGAGGAGGTAGGAGATTATTTTAGTCTTATCATAAACAATGATTTTGTGGTCTGAGGGTCTGATTTTTGAAAAAAAAATCCCCCAAAACTCCTTAGTACGCTGGATAGCATCAAGCTTATGTTTCTGTAACTCATTCAGAACATGAATATGGCTCTGTGAGTTTACCCAGCACGTTACATCTTTATGTAACAGCAGTGTAACAGTCATATACACAAAATACATACTAGTCATGTAATTTTATGCAACAAAACAACCTCAGTTCTTGCCCGTGTTTGTAAGTTTATGTGTGTGCCAAATATGCTTCTTTGCAAGTGTACGTGCAGTGTGTGAGTATATGTGAAGCTTTTGGCATACCGTTTAGCACTTGGGTGAAAGCATTAGTTAGTGTCTTCTCGGGCATATATTATGCCATCTTCCCTACTTGTATTGCACTTATTTTACTGGCAACACTGTCATTAGTGCTGCCAGTACTTCACTTACCACAGCTATTATATCCTGTATGTGTGCATATGTGAGTGTGCTGTGTGTCAGGCAGGGATAAAGTAAAAGAAGTAATTGTTGTAATTATTTCATCTCCGCTCTCTTCCCACCTATCGTGCTAGTGTTGAGGAAAATCTGGCTGCTTTCCGAAGAATCTAATACAGAGTAAAGTCAACACATTTTACCCACCTTCGTAGTCACGGAATTAAGTTTCAGCACCGTTCTGTGGTGATCATATGTCATTATGTTAATTGCTGTTGCTGCAGGGATAGACTCTGTCAGTGCCTGACAATAGCATCACAAAAAAGGAAGGTTAGACATGTATTCACCGTCGAATTGATTTTGCCCATCAAAATAAATAACGAGAAAATGTATCCGCATGTATGAACATTAGCAGTGCAACAGCAGTTCAACCCATGACCATTTGCCTAAAAAGTAAACACAGGAAAATAATAAGCATAGACAAAAAGAGAATTTTTAAAAATGGAAATATATGCTATTACAGCTCAGGAGAATCCAGTACAATTGAATCAGTATTCCACAATAGAGCATATTATGAAGGGTATTTCTTATTGTGGCTATCAAATGATGACTACATGATTGCTGTCATGCTTTTGTAGTCTAGCAAGCTGTATCACCTACACTGTGACAATAAATAACCAAACAGGGAATGCAGGTACAGTAAACAGTACAGAGTGTTTATATGCTGGCAATGTGAGGTCTTGTATTGTTGTTAATTTACTTTACCCTCTTCTGTGCAATAAAGTCTGTAACTGTATGGAAATTAGTCACAGACTCAGCTCAGTAGGACACCCAATACAAGAGGAAAACAGTGAACGCTGCATTCATTTTGTGAAAGATGACTGCAACAAAAATTATACTTTGGTGTATTTTGTCAAATATGTGTAGTTTAGGTAATTGAACAGGGAGGTTAGGCAGTCTTTGAACCTCTCATTGTTTAACCGGTTAATTCTGTTTTGTGGACGTTTCGAAAATACATTAATGCGCACACAATCATCCCTGTTCCTCAAAGTCAGACATGGTTTCAAGCAAAGGCTGTTTGTGCTGCACATTCATTTCAGCACACACTCACATTTCAACACACAGTGTCCTTAGATAAACTACTGGGCACTGCCCTTACAGAAAAACATCAACTTCGCATGGGCATATTCACATGAAATATGCATACGATTTGCACATGTTAAACGTTCTTTTGCATATGGAAAACGTGGTTTTTGGAATATTTTTGTGGGATAATGTAATGGGATAGTGTTCATGGCCATGACTTCCACGTGCTCCACATGCAACATATAGTAACTTCCCAATATTTTCACCCAGTAAAAATTGGCCATGGTTTATGCACATATCCAATCAGTGTTGATGGTATATGCAGTCAATTGAAATAATTTATTCCCCAGTGCCTAATTATCTGGAAAAAAAAAAAAAAAGCTGCAAAATCTGTTCTTTCCTGGCACCATTGTCATTCGACACATGCAGGGAATTTGATGTCAACCACTGGCTAATTCAGCTAGGAGCTTGAAGGTAATGATTAGATATGAAAAAGAAACATTGTTTAACTTTGATTAGCACCTAGTAGCTGCCTTAGCTTGAAGCATGCTCAGTGGGCGTAGGAATCAGTAGCATACAGGCACTGTACTCCACGAGAAGGAGAACTCAGGTTTATGGCACGCACTGAGGAATATAGTGCTTCTATTGACTACATTTACTAGCACTGATTAGGCGTCCTCACATGTAGCCTACTGTATGTAACAAATCTTCCCTTCAAAGTAAGACCCAAGCAAACTATTCACTTTGAATAGTATGAAATATGTATGACTACATGTGTACACATTGACAACATGAAATCAGATGTGAGTCTCTGAGTGAATAGCATACTTTGCGTCTGATGTCATCTAAATGCATGGTTATATAATCAGCCGTGACCTGCTTAATCAGTAGATGTAACACTGTGGAAATGTATGCGGTTGATCACACAGTAACATCCGTCAGTGATATAATCACCTGCATGAGTAAATCCCCTCTCCTTTTTATGTTTGAAGTTTTTTTTTTTTAGTCAGTCATTTCAAATAACTTTGGTCCAATCAGGTATAAAAGCTGAGTGGCCTCTAGGGGCCCTTTATAGGACTGACAGGAGAACTAAGAAAAGTTCAGATGCTTTTCTCTCCATAAAATAGCTTCCGCTTAATAAAGCAACAACATAAGATAGACAGTGTGTCATTGTTTTTCCTGTGCTGTATATTTAATGAACTAGTTAGTTTGCATTTTATGAGCATATTGACGCCTTTTGAATGCATGCAACCTTTTTGAGTACTATTCACAATAAGCAAGGCTGAATTCTCAATTCAGTTTGATAAAAAAAAAAAAAGCTTTCTATGTGACATTGGCAGTGTTGAAGAGATATGATGCATGCTGAGTAATGCTAAGGAGAGAATATTTTCACATTAACATTGTCTAAGTTAACCAACAGAGAAACTATTAACACATCTATAGCCTGTTAAGGGAGGCAATCACTTGGTATAATCACTTGACATTCAGGAAGTCATAAACGCCTGCCTCTCTAAGAAGTGACTCAAAGTCATGAGTAATGAGTAATAGCATGTATAAAATTCTGTTGACACTTCAGGTGTTTGCATAGTTTCATGTTGGCTGCGCTTGTGGATAACTGCAGCCTTTCACTGGCATCAGTCAGATGTTTTATACACCATTGTTTCTAGGAGAGACGTGCCCATTTTCTACAAAAAAGGCAGGAAATCAGGGAGACAGGGGACTTGGCTTTGAATGTCACAGGCTTTTCAATTGTTGAGGTGCTATTAGTGGCAACATTTTCAGAAACAGCACTGTCTGTTCAGATGAAAAGGATGTGGAGAGGGATATACAGCCACGCAAAATAAAACTATTCTGTATTATCATATGAGGTGCCTTCTAGCTTAGAAATGAATAATGAGTCCAGGTTGAAATCTGTCTAAAGACAGAAAGGTGATCTACATCTCTACACATAATATGCAGTGACATCCCGAAAGGTTTATCCCAAACGCTGAGCCATTTGAACAAGCTGTCTGAACAAATTTGAGATGTGTGCCAATGGTGGCCACTTTCTGTTTTCTGTTATAGTGCCGCTTTGCCAAATTAAATCTGAAGGTAATAACACTGTTGTATTCCTACGCTGTAATTCTGTCAAGCAGGCAACAAACTGCTGTAAGCAATTTTTGGAAGTTTGTTCACATGACGACTACGACATGTCTATATTTATGTGTACTGAAAACTGACTTGGAACTTAGCTGATGTTTTAGAAGGATCTGCTTTCTTTCACTGTAGATAATGTCTATTTCGACAGAGGGCGTGAGCAGCAGCTGCTATAAAGGCCTTAATAAAACTGAAAATATACGAAATATTTGGGGAACCCATTTTTCTTAAGTCGCCTTCAGTCTACTAAGTGGTTAGATTGAACAGAATTAAACCATCAGTTGCTGCTGATGTGATCCAATTTCAACAGTACTAACCCTGGACAAATCTTCTTTTTCTATTTTGAAGTTTTAAGAATAGCTTTGCTGAAGCAACATGGTTATTAATTCCAGCTTGTTATAGGCATTATTCGGCACTTGACACTGGAACCTGTTCGTAATTATATCTGCACAGATTTTAATGCTAACCGTCCACTTTCTTTCACCAACGACTGGTGATTCCTTATATTCTTATTTAACTGTTGCTCAGAAGTGTCTTTGCCTCTTTTTGCCCTTTCGGATGTCAGTCTAGTTAAACCATTGTACAGAATTTTATTATGCATGTACGAAATGAAACTAAATGAAAAGATGACCTTCTGCAGCCTAAAAGCATGAAAGACCATTCAAAAATATAGAGTAGACCACTAAGCCAACTGACATTACTGAACCAAGGTTTTGTGGGAGGCGACTGCCAACTTTTGAGCATTTGTGTAAGCATACATAGATTTCTTCACCACATCCAGAGGGTGAACGAAGAGTGAACTAAGACTGAGTGTGGGAAACATCTCAGCCTTGTCTTTTTATTTTATCATTTTTTTTGCATGTGCCACATCCCAAGTATCTGCTTACATTCCGATTCACCCCATTTAACCACCAATCTAGCAAATCCTGCTTTAGTTATGAGCTATGCCTCCCCCTACCCCCAAACTCAATCAGAACAAATAAAAGAGCTTTTTTCAGCTGTAATGGGATTATCGATTGGGTGGCAGCCTAGAACTGAGACTTTGTGTATGTTTGTGTCTGGCTATGTGTGTGTGTGACTTAAGCTGTGCACGTACTACATTTGAGTGTAGTGCATTCCGGAAGTGATAAATGGAGAGACATTTTGTGTGTGTGAGAGAGAGAGAGAGTGAGTGAGGGCGTCTGGAGTCTGGAGTCTTGTCTTGTGGGTGCTGACAGTGAAGGGCTGAAGGAATGAAGCATTAAATTACCTCGCTGCTTGAGTCTCATCAAGTGTGTGACATGTTTTACTGATGAGTTCTGAGCTTATTTTGACCGATATCCACCAAATCTTTCATTATTTTGCTTTTCCCATTATCTCAGATGTCAAAATGGCTGTAAATTGTCCTTCGTGGGCCCATTTTAACTTGAAAAACAAAAGTGGTAACGGTTATTGCAGCCAGGCTCACATTTAATAGACACCAAAAAACCTGCATTTGAGGAAACCGGGAATCGAAAATGCATTACTTTTTTGATACAAAGTTTATTTGGCAAGTGGTGACTCCTATTTCTCCAGATTTTTTTATACCATAATTTGAAAAGTGCAAATTTATATTCTCTTTAGTCCGAACATTTGGATTTTAAATAATTTTCTCAGTAGCATAAAGTCCATGGAAGCAAGATATTAGTATGTGGCACAAGTAAATGCAAATAGACAAATCAATATCCAGTCACACCTCTTTACCTTTGAGTGTTGCCTATATCACTGTGGCATTTCCTTTCCATATATTTTTTCTCCAGCTTTCTTGTATATTTTCTCCCCAGTATATCTGTTTGTGAGAACCAATGGCTGGTCTTCCATTTCTTAGAAAAATAAACAGTAAACACCAGGCTCTTTTTAGTCCTCTCTGTCTCCCTCTCTCTCACTTACCCTCTCCTTCTATTGCTTTACTTTTCTCCTACTCCTTTTTTTTCTGGTGGCAGTAAGTGTGCCAGTATGCTGTGTCTAGAATTTACTAATCCTTCTCTCATTATGTTACATCATTGGCCCTTTCCTCCTTTGATACAGTATTTGCAGCATTCCCGGGCTTGTGCTTTGAGTCTAGCTGCCACACAGAGAGAGAAGGTAAAACAAGATGTTGTCTGTGTCTTTCCTCCATTTGTTCATTTGTCTGTCTCTGTATTTATAGATGTGTCCTGCAATGTGCTCATGCTTGCATGGGTGCCTTCAGAAACACAGAACAGACAGTACACATAGATGTACACATACACAGACATGTCCAGTGACACAGAGGCTAATGCACAGATGGAGACACATAAATGGAGTGAAAATATCCCAGCTCATACCCCATTCTCTTTGCCGTGCTTAAATTCAACTTTTTAACATTACCTCACATCCTCACTCATTCTTTCTTTCCACTCTTTGAAGTGTTAATCCGCTTGCCAGGTCTGTTGGCTAATAAAGCCGCAACCTTGAAGTAATTATAAGTGCCTTGTGTGTGTGCAAGAGTGCCTGTGACGGAAAAGGAACCAAGGAGAGATTGCAATTGCAATTATAAATCTAATTGCAATTATATTTCTGCAGAAGAGACAGACAGTCCAACATGGCTCTCAATTTACAGCACAGTAAATTGTCAGTACAGTGACAACGTATAGTGTGTAATTAGTTCATCAGTGAAGCCGTGGTTGAGGACACCAGCTATCATACTTATCATCACTTCAGTCATTCAGTACATGCATGCGCATTGCCTGGAGAAGAGAAGAGAAGAGAAGAGAAGAGAAGAGAAGAGAAGAGAAGAGAAGAGAAGAGAAGAGAAGAGAAGAGAAATGACATCATGAGAGTGGGGGAAGGGGACGATCTGAGTGGGAAAAAAACAGCACAGATTAGAAGAAAAGAGATGAAGAGACATCATGCTTTGATAGCATCGTTCTTGTTCATGACGCACAAATGGAGAACATTCAAGTTTGAGGAAGACAGAGCAATGTGCATTTGTCTGGGAAGAGTAGGAGCAGCCCCTCTCTCTAACATTTTCTAGCATACAGGGGCACAAAGACACAAAATAACAACGCACAGTGCGGTCAGTTCATCATGAGCTAAGCCAATGAAACAAGAGAGTGGGAGAACACAGGAGAAGAAACAGTAAAAGAGTGAGGAGAGAAGAGAGCGCATATGCAGCAAGCCTTACACGTTGCATAAGCTGACCTATCTAGTGCTGTAATCAGATCAGTATGCATGCAAAAACCCAATCTGGAGCAGCAACATAACAGTTCAACTAAAGAAATGTAATGACTGACAGCCACAGGTAGAGGCAGAGGAAGAAAGAGAGACACGATCAAAGAAAGAGTGAAGCATCATTCAGACAATTCTCCCATGGTGATTTTGTGCATCCACAGCCACCTTGGGGTTTTCTTTGAGTGTGTTTCTTCATTTTTTTTCCATGTGCAGACTTCTCGCAGCAGGGGATAGTGCATATTATGTGAGTTTTTTACTGTGTACTGTCTGCAATCTATATTTTATGAGTACTATGACATTTCTAGGTCCATGTAATCTGTAATGCTCACTATTCTCAGAAAAAAGGGAGAGAAAAGTGGGGGATGGAGATCAGAGTATGACCATACACTGCATGTCCACTAACATGTTGTTGACACAGATTTCGTTCCAGCACTGTTCAGGCAACCAGCTTCTATAACAGTCAAGACTTCTATGGGGATCAGAAATACTGAAAGCAGGCCATTCGTGCTCCTTCTGTTTCACCGACACCTTGGGCATCATATCAGTAATAACTAGCTCCTCATCAGGCAAGGTGAAGTTACCATATTCATAAAAAAACTACCTGCTGCTTCCTCTTTTGCTGCTTTTCTGTCCTCTAATAAAGGGAAGTGATGAAGATGGCAATAGTTCATTACCTTGCCCTGTGAGTGATGTGAAACCTGATTAAAATGAATCAGAAATCTGAGTATTATCGACTGAGACGCTACTTTTAGTCTAGTTGACACTGTAATAAAAAAGAGAGCTTAGACAAAGATCCAACACTGATAACTGTGAGAGAAATCTAAAAGTTTAAATAGGATGTGTTGATTTCCTTTAATACCTTTAAGTGTTGATGGAGGTTTTCCCTCACCCCGTACGACACCACTAATGTAATACCCGTTGGTGTAATGATGAATGATAGAACTCATTTCCATTTTACAGTTCCATCATGTTAGTGTGATGACAATACTGTAGTGCTATTTTGTGTGTGTGTGTGTGTGTGTGTGTGCAGTGAAGCAGCGATTTGGTGCATTTTGTTTCTGTTTGGCCCGGTTGCTTTGAATATGCCTCTGTTTGAACAGACACCACTGCTTGTAGTTTCACAGTTGTCCTCAATTTAGACCTCACAACTTTATGAAACAAATTGCTTGGTCACAGAAAAACTCCTGTGGAAATGTCTGTCTGTACACATGATTTCTGTGAAGGATTACAGGATTACGTTACAGAAATAATGTGAATACTTGCAGAATTTTAAATGATACGAGACACAGGGCAGTTGTGTGCTCGGTAAACAAACAAGCAGCTCTGCTCAGTGTACAAATACACATTCATACACAGATTCTGACAAGAACGCGGTGAGAAGAACTGAACTGAGGTTCCGCTTACGTTCTGAGCTCAGTTTTCAAGCAATGCTACATTTCATCGAAGATTTGCTCTGTACTGCTTTTCATGTCCCTCTCTTTTGCAGCCTTCTACTCAAATCAGCAATGTGCCATTAAAAAAAGTTTGGATATACAGTATTTTTAGAAGAGTTACAGGAACTTATTACTGGGCCATAATGTGTGTGTGGTGGGGTCTCAATTAAGATGTTCACAGACACACACACACACATCCATTGCCAAGAAGATGAAACTGGAGCATTAAATGAGGAACAGTCTGTCGTCTGAGACCTAGCCCTGTGTTATTTTAAACCTGGGAAACATGTCAGGGTTATATTATCTAGGTAGCCTAGAATGACAGCGACCCGTTAGCAAGCACATACTGCACACTGTACGGGTTGGTAAATAGGTGTAAAGTCCTAAAGGTTGCTTCAAAGACAATTCAATTCAAAAACTTAGCCAGTCGTAGAGAAAGTTAAGGAGTCAAAGCAGCTTTACAAAGTATTTAGTGATCACATATTCAAAATTGTTATCACGCGCTTGAGGCCATTTCTGAAGCCCACACTTTTAATGATCATATGATGATTATTCTCATTCTCAAATTGATTTTAATAGCCATGTAAATCACAGCAGTACAAAATTAGGCCATCAGTGTTCCAATTTTCTTGTTGTTGTAGCAAGCGTGAATCAGATATTGCACTACTCACTCCTGTGGTGTGCTGTATGGCTAAGTGTGAAGCATCAACTGTTACTGGCACTACTAATGTACAATCCTGAAGTAATGAGGAAAAAACACCATCCTCCCCAGGAAAACAGCACCATCAGTCATTTTAGCAAGTGCCCGAAAACGACTAATGTTTACGCATGTGCCGCTCTCCATTACTCTAGGACAGGTTGAATTTTTATTCATTCATTTATTTATTTATATTATGAGCTACATTGCTGTGCGGCTCCAATAACGAACAAGCTGATATATGATTTAAATGAATATAAAACGATAAAACCTACGTGCGCATGCAGCTTATCCATATTAAAGAAGTGAAATGCTACCACATTAATTACACCAGACATGCTTCTTGTCATTTCTGTGTGCTTTTTGCTAAAATTAGAGCGTGTGCAATCGAGGCACACTTGGCTGACAAAACTGTGAGAATGAGGCAGCGATCATTACCGCTGCAGTCAACGGTGTATGAAACCATTGTTCTCGCAACCAAAGCTATTGTTCTTCCAACCAGTTTCTGTACGATCACAGACCATATGCTGATAAGCCTACATGCACGTACAAATACTGCCGCCCACGGACAGAGGGAGAGGAAGAGATATAGATAGATAGATAGATAGATAGATAGATAGATAGACAGACAGACAGACAGACAGACAGACAGACAGACAGAGAGAGAGAGAGAGAGAGATAGATAGATAGATAGATAGATAGATAGATAGATAGATAGATAGATAGATAGATAGATAGATAGATAGATAGATAGATAGATAGATAGATAGATAGATAGTGTACATAGGGTGTGCATCATCCCACCGAGAGTGGGCGCTGGACATTGTTAGAAAGAAAAGGTACTGTACAGCCATTGATTCCCCTTTCTTTAAATTGGATCTCCAGCTGTGGCTTGCTGGAGGGTGTCAGGTAGAAAAGAGAGAGACAGGGAAAAACCAAGACATAATTATGGGATATAGTCTTGCCATTGCCAAGCTGTCAGAGAGGTGAGACAGAGAGGTCCAGAGAGATAGAGAATAGCAGGTAAACTGATAATGACGGCTCCTAAAATTTCCAAAGCAGCCAAGGGGACTACAGGCGTTATAATGAGGCTTGTTTTTGTTATCTGTCTCCCAGTGTCAGCTCAAAAACAGCTGTTTACTTTCTCCACCATTGTTCTTTGTCATCTCGTGCTCTCCCCCTTCGTGTTTTTCCCTCTCTTTATCTCTTTCTCACTTTCTCAGCCACACTCTCTTTCTTCTCGCACTTTTTCTTCTAATCACAGTTTTCCCTCCCTCCCACGCTTTTTTTTTTCCCACTCTGTCTGCTCTATCTTTTTCTCCTTGTGTCTTTGTGCTAGTTCCTTCATCCAGCACTACTTTCCATGCTTCTCTTCTACCTTCTTCCCCACCCACGACCCACTTTTCACCACCTGACCTCATCACCTTATAGTGACGCGAGGCAGTTACCGCACTTCAACTACCTTGTATTTCCACTTCCAGTCTATCATTCATCTCAACGGCCTTTCTGTCCACGCACTCTCTCACCCAGCACCGAGTCAAACATCTGTGCACTGCCCCTGTCAATCAAGAAAGATACACTATCTGTGGAGAAGCATCCTCATCAATAAATCTCTTATGAACAGTTGTTTTTATATAGCCTGTGTGTATAAACGTTATACCAGGGTCACAGATGCCATCAAATCCCACAAACCAGTCCTTCTTCAGAATTAACACAGATGGGGCACCCCATTATCAAAGCTGGAAGAACATGCACCCCATGGACTACAGCTGAGTTTTTACCATAGTGCCCCTTGTTCAGTTCCAACCCGGGGCCCTTTGTTCCACATCATTCCCTCGCTGTCTCTACCCCCAGTTTCTCTGTTTGTCATTGTGCAAATTAAGGCACAAAAAAGCGAGAGTTTGATTTGTTTAATGTGCATTTCCTGAGCGGTAACCTCATGTCGGCTTGCTTGCATCAGACTGAAAAGTTTGCTTTCAAGTGGGAGACTAATGGGCCTCAGCTCAGACGGGAGCTCCCACAGTAAAGAATGAAAAAAAGGGAGATAAAGTGAGAGAATGACAGGTAAGACAATCAATTAAGAGGGGACGCAGGGTTAAGAGTGGGAGTCGAGGAAGGATGGAGTGTGGTCAGAGTAGAGGAGAGAGGGAATGGAGTGTGAATATAAAATACTGGAGAGATGTTTTATTGCCAGAGCTGAGAAGTGAGCGAACATATGATTGGGGGGGAAAGAGAGAGGAAGTGTGTGGGGGGGTGGAAGGGTGATAAATCTTGTGAATGTAGTCGCAGGCTTCAAGTATTTGCAGTTCTTAACTCAGCACTGCCAGGACAGCAGGGTGCATACTGGCTTAGCACTACATGTTAAATTCCTCACTTCTTCTTATTATTGGTTGCCAGACTCTCGTAGGTATGGCTTCATTTTCATAGGCTGCCATCATACACACTGGAATACGTGAGGACAATGACATGCCGAGAGAAAGAAAACATAATAGCTGTGAGTTTGTTCAAGTGTCAATGAATATGTGTGTGTCTCTGTATGCACATCTCTGTCTGTACTGACATAAAACAAACTAAATCAGTACGCGTTGATCCTAATACTACTACTATACTTTTCTAGTTTCACTGTTTGCGTGCATGATTTGTTCTTATAAACGTACTGTGATACACCACAGAAAATGCTGTTTCTGTGATATGACAATAGTAGGCATACAAACAGCCATTGTTCTTTTTTTTTATTTCATCATCCTGCTAGTTTATTGTTCACATTTGGCTTGATTAGTAGCATCATGTGTGGCATTTTACAAGACTGAAGTTGCATCCAGACAGATGCCAGTCAGCATCCCTTCCATGTCACACCAGGTAACATGCCCTTTTAATTTGGCAACAGACAATGTGTCAAGAGATGTGTTGGGAAAATCTCTCTGAGTTGCCTGCTGCAGATTTTGCAGCAGATATAACAAGCACAAGATTTTAACGGTTATGTAACACTGAAAGGAATCAGTCAGCACAATATCTTTATTTTCATGTCTGGAGTATATTTTTTGGAAACACTTTAGCTGTAACTATAATTTTGGTAAAAGGTTTTATTAACATTTCGGATTGGATTGGCAGATTCACTGACACACTCAGTAAATCATATAAGTGACGAATAAGACAAGCTGATCTACGTCTTCGTATTTGTATCTTCTGGATGTGCCAATTTGACCCATGCAAACTTCTGTCTTCTGTTAAATATTAACTTATACATGTGCAATCAGGTATGTCAAAACTAGTAAGAGAATTAAACATTGTGAACACTCACACAAGGTGTACAATATGGCTGGATGAAACTTTAATGAGCCCCAGGGTGAAAGTACACTGGCAGAAGCAAGTAGCAATGAGATGCAATATGAATAAGAGCGGATATTAGAAAAAGAAAAAAAAAGAAAAACATTCAGAGGAGGGAGATGTGTCCTGTTGCATGTAGCGTCACAGATGTATCTAATCTTGGCCTCATTCCAGTCCATGCTTGCAATCTTCTAAGCACTGCAATTGTAGTGCACAGATCTTGTCATTTTAAAAATGCTAATTGGGGGAAGTGGCACTTACAGTAGTTAAAACTCCCAGTGTGAGATAATATACTTCACCGTAGTGGTGTGTGTGCTTTGGGGACATCAGGAGAGATGACCAGCAAGGAGAGAATCCGGGTTCAGGAGAGAAAGATGCAACCATTCATGAGACAGCTGTGATGCAAGGTCTTCTTCACTTTTTCTCTAGAAGATATTGGTTTTGATTCAGGTGTTATATAATATATAACATTGCATGGGGCAAGCAAAATATCCACAGTGCTCACTAAAGCGAGAGTAAACTGATTTTCAGCATCTCACCGGGGGTTTGACATGCACATCTGGTTATGCAGGTGTGCATTATGACTGCATGAGTTACTTAACCCCAGTTAACTGATGATGACAAATCGCATCCCTCAACAGGATCGCAAAGGACAGGCAGTACAAGACGAGGATAAGACAGACAAGCTGTACTGTAAGATGAGACGGCACCACAGCATGACTGAAAGTTTTTACTTTTTTTTTTTTGGCTTGCTCTTTTTACCAGAGGGAACTTTTGATTAAAACACCTTACAGTGACGATCCTGTAGACTCCTGAGTCCACACAGGTCAGCGTCCCATAGCTTATCTGGTCTGCTCAGGATGATTTATAGGTGCAGGTGAGAATGCCGTTGGAGGTGGCCATATGCCGCTGAAAGCCCATTACAAGCATCCTGCACCCTGAACAAGGTGTTTGAGTTTGTGTGAACAGACTGTTTTCTTCAGAGCTAGGTGGATAGTTTGAAGTGTTGTGTCTCGTCTCTCGCATTAGTGCACCTCCCGCCTTTCACACGAACGCAAACCATTAAAATGTATCCCTTTTTAATGCCTTTGTCAAAGATGTTTGTAAATGCATGTGTGCTGAATCAGGCTATCTGTGTGCATTTGACATCAGCTGTCACTAGCGTCGGTCCAGTGGTCATACATCTAAAAGTGCCAACACACCTCCTGTAATTAGTCTCCGTTCAAGGCAATTACCAAGCTTGACTATCATTGTGGCACTCTCACGTCTGCATCCCGGTCTACTCTCTCATTTCATTTCTGCCTTTTTCTCTGCCTTGTTTATCAGAGCCTTGTTTTCTCTACTTCCATCTAATTACACTTACAATTGCTCTCTTCTGCCCTCTTCCTGTACTCCCCCACCCCCCTCTGTTTTCTGCCACAGTCCCCCTTTCCTTTATTTCCTTTATCTTCATCACTTTCACTCTCTGCTGATCTGATTTTTCTCTCCTTCCCTGCCTCGCTCCCTCTTTTTCTTTGGAGCACCACCAAACAGTGAAAGAGGCAGAGTTCAGTTCAGCCATGAGTGAGAAGATGAGGGGGAAAAAACAAAGCTCTCTCTTATCTCTTCCTCCTGACACACTCCAGTCTTCACCTTTCCTCTCCTCATACTTTCCTGTCTGCTTGTATATCTCAGCTATTTGTTTTATGTAACCGTTTTTAAAAAAAAATCTTTTTCTGACTCCAGACCAGAAAGCTCTTTCTCACTGTGTTTAATTCTCAAACGCTATCATTCTGTGTCTCTCCCTCTCACTCTGTGTGTGCCTGTCTCTGAGATGTAACAGACAAGAAATGATCTGTCACAGCTCATCTGGTGTTAAGCTCTTTGTTGTCTTTATCAGCCTCATTCCTCAGTTCCCATGCTCCGGTTTCTCTCTTTTCCACTGCCGCCATTTTCTCTCACTTTATGTCCTACCACATTCCCCTCTGTACTGCGTGCCTGATTATAAAATAAATGTCTTTTGACAGTTGATACCGCGCAATACTGATGGGAGATCAATGCTTTTGCATGTGCTCTTCTCAAAGCTTAACACTGAATGGGAAGACCTGCAGGAAGACAAGTCTCAAGAGTTCATAACTTCAAAACAGCGAGGCGCGTACTGTACTGTGAACATGATTCACAGCAGAGCACTGCTTTTCAGATGAGACTGGAAAATTATCAAAATTTTAAGCTGCGGTACCATACAGTACAAACGCCTTGTCCTTGTGTTATTGCCTTGTTGGTGGAAGAGCGATGGTTAGCTCTGTATTCCTTTTCTTTGGATACGTGTCCACAAATAATAATAATCGTTTAAAAAGTGAAAGCCCTCTTCTCTTTATGTGGCAATCTTAAGCCCTGGTTGATTTAGTGACATAGTTGCTGTGGTAACAGCCAATGCAGTTTAATACTGCAGGTCACTGAATTCTGGGGGCAGCAAAACTAACAACTGACATTTGAATAATGAACTCAGGCCCCTTTCAGTCAGTCAAACAGTCCATAATACTGTAAATATATAAATATCAAAATACTTCCATCAATGGGCCATAGCCTGAAACAATTTTGTTACCCAATTCGGTGATAGATCATGGCATAACAGACATTTATTTAGATGAAAATATTCAACATTGTTTCTTTATTTGCTCTTGGCAAAACCACATTTTTGATGTAAAGGTTTGCCTTTTATTGCTTTTCATTTGGGCATAATTCTGAGAGGAGGGAGGCTTAACAATTAAGAGAAGATATAATGGCCAGGTTTTGATGAAAATAGTGAATTCGTTAGCAAACTATTGCGGAATAAAAACAATGAGATATAGATCCGTCTTATTTCATAAGACAGACTTTCACTAAAGCTATATTTACAGTGAGTCAGATTTTCTTGATATAATACATGTTTATTTACTACCATTTATCATTCTGTTTATTAAAATTCCTGGCAAGATTCAAGAAAGATGTCTGAGTCATCAACACCATGCTGGGCATCACACGCTGACACTCACATTTGCAGATTGGGCCCTCCATGAGTGTAACTAAAGGAAGCATAAGGATACATGTCGGGTTCTCCTTCTATTGTCTTCACCACCAGCAGAGTTGACACGAAGAGATAGGAAATGGGAACGCCACTTAGCGAAAAAAAAAACAACAAAAATTTTTGACATGGGTGGGTATCATGGGAGATTTAATGGGGTCTTCCTCAGTTCATGCTGCATGCATGTCCCATGGAAATCAAGCCAGTGTTTTTTTTTTCCATAATCCTGTTGACAGACTAACAAACAAATGGCACAGAAAACATAACCTTTGGTGGAGGTAATAATGGTACTAATTCCTTGTAATACGTTGCACACGCTTCAGTCTACAGTATCAAAGAACGCTGTCAATTTCATCACAGTGCACTGCTAACAGGAAACAATAGATGGCAGATGAATATGAAAGCCTCTTAGGCAGATTTTAAGACACTGAGCTGAGTTAAGATGTTCTTAACTCTGAGCAGCTTACAAGTACAAACAAAACTACCACTCATGTGTCAAAGCCTATTGTAAAATTGAGACAAAATCTATTTATTTGTTTTTGTATTTTGCTACCTCCTTCACCTTCGTCTGATGTGATAATAGCAATCTGTAGGTTAGTGTGACATGTAGGGAACTTTTAGATGGGGTCGGCCAATGGCTCATTGTTTATACTTTTATGTAATTTCTTGATTACCTCATTTTGTGCACTTCCTCTCCCTCTGTCCACTTCTTTCTCCTTTTCTGTCGCTCCATCTTTTTTTTCTTGCCTGCAGCCATGCAGTGGCCTACTTTTGTAGTGCAGAAGGTTTGTTAGCCCCCCCCCCAACCAAAAAAGAAAAAAAAAAAATAATAAAGTGTAAGGGAAAACAGTAAGATTCAAATACTATACATGTCTCCAAGTAAAGTGGTGCAGATGCTCATATTGTCTAGATGCCCAAGCAGATGCACAAAACAAGCCTACATGTCTACCCCCACACTTAGCACTTGCATGCATTGTTGCATGACTGCCAGCTCTCTTTGAAGCATATAACATTTTGCTTTGAGCAAAGCACACCTGCTCAAAACACACGCACACACACACACACACAAATGAAGCTGCTTGCTACTGCACTTACTATACACTTGTATAATAAAGTAATAAATTGAGGTCTTGATTGACATATATTGGTTTCCATTTTTGTAAAAAACACACGCACACACACACACGCACACACACACACACATTCACAAGATCAGCAATCACACTAGTTACTTACTGCAACAATAGAGGGGAACAAATAAACGCAGTGCGAGAGAAGAACAGGCAGAAGGACTAAAACAATCAGACATCAACATGCTTGCATTCCCATTTGCATGTGTACTTACACATACAAATAGAAAATACACGTGTCAAACATGTCATCACGTGTCACTGAATTGTCTGAAACAGTGCTGGGTTTCAGTTGACCCATGTTATAATCTCTTGCAGTAAGTATAGGATCCTGGCCTGCAGGCTACTGTATGAGAAGCCATCCATCTGGGGCTCCAGACAGTCATTCCCATCTCCATTATTATTAACCATGACTCATTGCCTGGATACACTGTTGACTCATAGTTAATAAAATGAATCAATATACACTCATATGCCCCCAAACTATTGAGAAGAGTAATGGTTAGCACAGTAACATAAAGTGTAAAAATGTTTTTCTTTTGCAGAGTTATCAGTTATCTGATAAGACTACAGATGCTATACGATCCATAATGTTGCACTATACTCCTGTTGAAAGAAATAGGATCAGGGAAGCACTGATTGGCTGTGTATTTTCCTTCTCAAACTAACTGATTTACCAATTATTATTCCATAATTATAGTCTTTAATTATAATAGGTGTCCTGCCAAGGCTTTTTCCTTCTTCTAAAGCTGCCCGAATCATCGTTGAAATCCCAGAATTGTTTGCCTGCAAGGGCACATCTTGTTTTCCTGACCAATGAACATCACCGAGGAGAGATAAGAAATGAGATAAAAAATAAAATGTTACATTAGTGCATTTCCATCCTTCAATCCTCCCTGAACCCTAATGCTCTGAAACTTGAACATGGTTTAACATGGATAACTTTATACTACATTGACTCTCTGTTCCTTTCAACAGTAAAACGGCTCTTATAAACACCCTTTTACTGTAAAAACATCAAGCAATGTACAGTACAGTACAGAGGTATCATTATATTTCTGATCATCCAATAAGGCACTCCCTTTGCTAAGCTCAAAGCACTCAACGGGGGCTTTTAGCTTTTTCTTCTGTCCATAAAAAACTTTGTTTTTTGGTTACTGAGTCTGTCAGAGTTACAATGAGTGGAGGAAAAATGGGCAAAGTGCGGTTACCCACAATGTCAAATTGATTTTTGTCATAGAAGAAACTGTCTTCTGTTCTCATTGCCCCTTGAGCAACCCTGGGGTCCAGTAGTAGTTGTGTCTCAGACTTACAGCACAGCAGTTTAGCCTCACACTTTGCACAAACTCGACCAGTATGATACTGAAAAATAAATGATAAAACTAAATAAAGACATCCCAGGAATGTGCCACTGGAGGGGCATCATAAGATTACACTATAAATTGGCATTTCTCTCCAAAGTAATACAGCAAAGGAGCAGCGCAAATACTTGAAAAGATCAGAGTCAGGTTCAGTTCTTCTGTCGAACATGGCTGCCCCTTTGATTTACATTGAAAATATGACCGGAAAACATTTGATAAAGATTTAAATGACCAATCTTTGCAATCTAACTGATATAGAGTGTGAATAAGCCACCAGGACTAACACATTTTCTCTCCAGTTCTGTTCTGTTCTTATCTTTCTGTCTGTATTTGTCAGAACTCTGTGAGAGCCTCAACCTGTCTGTAAAACACCACCGCTTCAACCCTTTCAGCCTTTCCTTGCCTCTGCGTCTCCCTTTCTAAAGACTAAGCTGTGGCAGCCTGTTGCACATGCACACATTCATGCCCATAAACACATTCGAGGACATCCATATATAAGAAGCAGCAAGTAAACATGGTGCTCTCCAACGCCCCAATCTCCTCCTTCTCTTTTGTGTTAAAGCGTTTTAAATATTGTTTATTTGGCTAAAATCTGATATGTGTTTTCAGCGCTCTGAATTCCGCATACTAAACTTAATGTGCTTACAACTGTGGAGGATTAGTGCACCCAGCACAATCCTTGTTGCACCAGCTATAACTGCACAACCATTTGCAATATGTGCTCAATTCCTCATCAAAAGTGTCTCTGACTGAAATATATATGAGTAATCAGAGCGGGAAGGGTTGTAAAATTGGATACATCAGCCCTTTGAAGTGTTTGTGCCTCTTAACATGAGCTGATGTCACAGTGTGCCATTTGGTGAATGTGCTCATGAAACGTTAGCGCTCACTGAGAGCATCTAATTTAAAAAAAAAAAAAACTCCAAAAGCATGGCAGTGCTAGTGCTATCTTATCAACGGGCAGAGCTAAACCAGTCAACACAGTAATTCACGTAACATGGTGCAAAAGCAAAGGGAGGGTTGCTAAGCTTCTAGAAACAAAGCATTTTGTATTTTTTCTCTCTTCTTCTCTGCCTTTCTTTTAACAAGGCAGTTTAATTACCTTCAGGCTTGCCGTTGAAATTCCTCAACACTGCGCGATGCAATTAGGCATCTAGAATATTCATGACTTACACATAAATAGATAGTGCTGCTCATTACTCTCCCAAGTGAGTTTGTTAGTCCGCCTTCATGAAAAATGCACATGCACACACAAAGAAATGCAAACAAAAGTGTTTTGTAGTTCAACATTCCAAAAGATGACAAGTGCATCCTGATGGGGTGATGCATCCTGAAATAGTCTCATCATCTTCATCTCAATGAGCTGCCATCCCATTTCAGACGCATGTCCGCCACAAAATCAAGGTAATATGATCTCTTTGAACACTTTTGGTGAACCTCTTTCCCTTTAGGCAGAACAGTTTTAGTTTTTCTTTGGTTTGTGATACTTCATCCATCCCAGCGCACAATGGACAACAGACAGGGGGCACCCTGGACAGAATTGCCAGTTTATCATTGCCAGTTTAAAATTAATCAAAATCATACAACAAAAGTTATTGAACACATTATGCCTGGCAGTGCATGCACACATCTCAATGGAAGTGATGCACCACTCTACTCATTTCAAGTCTGTAATGGAGGAGTGTTGCCCAAATTATTACTGTCTCCATCTCTGGGCTGTGAGAATCACCATAAAATGAGATAGGAATATAATTGTGAGGCTGTTATATTGTGAGCACAGCAGTTCGACGTGTGCAACTTGCTGCTGACTCATCACTGCAGACACCGTCATTCTTCATTCTTTCTCTTGACACCCCATGTGCCCCATTTATTATCCATTCCCCATTTACTCCTTCCACACATCCATTTCTGACCTGCAGTGCTTTTGCTCTCCATACCATTTTCATTCTTTTTATCGCTCAATTTCTACCTCTAAGCCTTTCCAACTTTCCAGGCTATGACCCATAGGTGTATGATGCCTGCATTCTGTGAGGGAGCATCAAGTAGAAACTGTGACTGAGACTGTAGAAAGGAACGGATTATACACAAGATATAATCAGTGACAGATGTTTTATGATTATGAAA
Organism: Nibea coibor; assembly: GCA_023373845.1. NCBI lineage: Eukaryota > Metazoa > Chordata > Actinopteri > Sciaenidae > Nibea > Nibea coibor. Next base: position 7,595,161 of record CM041727.1, read on the forward strand.
TATTTTTTATATAAAACCCAGCTTGTATAAACAAATCTGTCATTGTCAGCTAAGTAACCTAACTCATTCAGGATGGCTCCCAGCTACTGTCAAAATACTCATTGTTGGTGTAATGCAGGATAAGAAAAGATATTCTGCAGAAAAATGCTGTCTCTCTTGTCACCAGAGGGCTTTCATCCCTCATTTAAAATATGGGACAGCCTTATCGGTTGGCATAAAACTGAAGGTATTTGGGGCTGTCAGGAGAGAAAATCACACTCAATATGCGCTTCTATGGGATTAAAATTACTGATCAGCACATGCAATATTGAAATCACCCAGTCTCCTCCTGACAAAATAAATCCTGTCTGACTGGGGCTTTACTTCATCTATTCATTTTCATTAGCTACCACCTGGACTATTGAGCTTTGCTCGCTGTGCAAGTCAGCTGTTATTCAGTCTGTTGATTCAGAAACTGATGTAATAATTAAAACAAGTTTCATATTGATTAATTACTTTCAGACCTTTTCTTTTCTGTAAACAACAGATAATCATTCATCCTGTAGCCGTGTTGAGGTAACTGACATAAACATGAAATTCAATCCCCTTCCACTTACCATAACGGTTGTTTGTTGATTATCTATACACATATCTATTAACTGAACCCACGCTGAGATAAATGGTGCCTCCCTGGACTTTTCTGTCAGTTACTGCTGGAATCCTCATTGACTGTTTTTAATTATCTATGTAGGCCTATTTTTGTCATAATGAACTAAGTAGTGGCTGCTCTCTTCAGAGACCTTACATCTGAGCATTTCATACTTGTTGCACTGCAGGGGTGACTTAAAACAATATAGCTGCTGGTTCTAACCAGGGCATGGCTGAGATAGTTGCTGGTCTAAATGTGGATCTTTGTCTACAAACTACATTTTTGGTCTTGAGTGTCATGTTAATTTTTGATAACTGATGGAGTTGTAGCTACAATTTTTATCAAAGCCTTATATTCACTTTTCATGAACGTTTTTAAGGATTCTAACCTGTTGATTTGAAGTTTCAATCTCTCTTTCTAACATTTAGGCTGTATCCACCTCTACCCCAAGTTTGTATCATAGAGAGCATCATTTGTATCATAAGATCATTATTCCATTCTACCCTCAGTGGCATTACTGCCCAGTCTGTCAATCTGTAATATTTCATTGACCTCAATCACAGAGTTACCCCGATTACCCTTTGTAGTTCACAAACATCCAATTTCTGTTTTCTCTTGGTCCCTGTGTTGCCAGGGTCCAAGCCACATGTCTTGCTTTTCTCCTCTGCTATTCCCTAAATCCTGTTCAAGCTCCTAGCAAAAATAATCTGCTTCTTTCCACATGGTTGCCATAACTGGTTTTGAATTTCAATCCCCAAATCTCTCTAGCTGTAACCCCAGCTCTGGGTGGTATTTTCTACTACAAACCTCTCAACTGGCCCATCATCTCACAGACCCGAGCTTCACCGTGGAACCATGTCCCATGGCTTTGTGCCCAGTCATTTGGGTTAGAAAAGAAACAATGGTAGTTGTGTCGATATAGTGGTCAGTTGGTGGGAGGGTTTAGGTGCTCTGCTCCATTTAGCCCCAGACCTTGGGGCCCTTTTCTGTCACGCTCCATTGCATCACTTCTTCTTCCTGTGAGGCAACTAGGAAATGGATATGATGTCATGCATGAGCAGCCACAGATGACAGTGGTCGAAAAGTCAAACATTGGCAAACATAGAAACAAAAACAGAGAAGGTTAGGGAGGACAGAGAAAAATTGAGATAGGCGTAAAATATAAATAATAAAATAAAAAATAAATAATAATAAATAAATAAGAGAGAAAAAAGGAGAAGTTGAAAAGATCTTCTCAAGGCGTACATGATGATGAAATATGAATTATAGATCAAACCTGTGAAAGGTAGTTAGAAAACTCTTCCCCCTCCTATCCCTTTCATTTCTTTCTGCATATACTGCTGCCGCACTCTCAAAAGTTGGGCTTCTCATAATAACACAGCGCATCCAAGGTGATTGGAGCGTCTGGGACTTTATCTGCGTTTTTTGTGGCTGTGGATGAATCAAAGATCAACGCAGCATCTCATCATTTCTGTCTCAGCTGCCTCTCCCACTGCCCTCTCTCCTCTCTTTCTATGTTTCCCTTCTCATCTTCCTCATTTATTTATATCTTCCTACATTTATTTCTGCCCTACTTGATCTGTGAATAGCTGGAAATAACAAATACAAATGTATATAGCTCCATATGTATATAAACACTGAAATTCATATTGTTTACAACGGTGCACACAAACCCTGCCATAAGTGGACGAGCAACATTTTGTTCAGCAGTGCTTAACAAAGTAGTGTACTGTACAGCGGCTTTTATCAGGTTCCTCATATGGCCACTGAGAAATGATCTGTTCAACTCACATACACACGTTGATGCTCTCAGAGGCGCTTCATCTGTCTGTAGTTGTGTTTGTCTCATCTCTAAGCCCCGTGTGAAGTGGAGAGGAAAGAGTGTTTTGCTCACAGCCACAACCTCTCCGCACTGCACTGACTGTACTCTGGGGAACTGGCCTGGACAAGAAGAAAGTATAACAACAGTGCAGAGTGTTGGAAAGGGAGGGATACAGAGAGAGGTGAGGCATAGACAAAGTGAAAGAAATTAAGTGACAGGAACAAATATCAAATAATAATAATAACAAATATTGAGAGACAAAAAAAGAGTGAGGGGTCGGGGAGTTGGGTCTTGAGAGACTGTAGAGGAGAAAGATAAAGAACAGGCATAGACAGGAATGGAAGGAATTTTCAGAAATTCTTGAACAGTTTGTCAGTCAATTCCCAGGAAGGCCAAATGGTCACTCATAGTGAACACACATACGAATACTTTTAGTAACTTCCTAAGCTTTAGTGTAACCAAATATTTTCCTGTGTGTCTTTGTCTTTCCATGTGTGGGCCTGCATTACACTAACATGTGCATTAAGTGCTGCAAAGTACTGAGCTGCATGAATACAGATGGTGGATAGCAGGAGTTAGATAAAGTGAATGTGTGTGCAGATGATTGAATGATAGTTGCTGTATTTTTCTTCTGTCATCAGCTATAGGCACTTGCTACAGTGAACTGAGTATTTCCCTAAGGCCATCAGACCTTAAATTATACTTTTAAGTTACCTGATGAGTTAGCAACAGGTGTTCACTGTTATGTTCTGTCCTATATTCTAGCCCCATATATATATATTTCTAAATCAAACACCAGCAAGAGCAAAACACTGGGATGGCTGCCACTGCCTGGGGAAATATTATTGTGCTGTCTGCAGAGCGTGAACACAATAAAACACAAATTCATACTCCAAAGAACATATAGAAATATGTTGAGTTTATTTGTGAAAAAAATGTTTTAAAACCTTATTTTTGTCATGTTGTGTTATATAATACAGAACAAGTGTAACGGTTACATATGGTTACAGCTGTACTGCCTCTAAAAACCAAACTACATGACACTGTACTGTTCACTCCCACAACATTAGTCTTACAAGCCCCTCCATCAATGAATATCATTATAATTTTATCAGCGATAATGTAAATGTTGAATGCAGATACTTTATTAATGATTATTTATACATCAGGACCACCATAGTCTCGTAGAGAGGCCACAGATAAATCTAGTACTCTTCTCTCAGGATGCACCTAAAAGGCAGAAGGTCCTTGGCTGGTTGCGTAATGAGCTGCCGCCTGAGTAAATCAGATGCTAATTACACACAGATTGCGAGCACAAATTGAATGAAAGGCACAGCGTATCTTTGCCCCGCATTTTCATGTGCATAAATCTGCCTCTCTTTCATTTGACATTTCAGTTCAATGGGTCAGTTCACAGGTGACACAATTCAAAATGACAGCATCATATGCAGCCAGCGGCATAGTAAATACATTTACATTTGGACTGACAATGGCTCGGATCCAAAAGTCGTGTTGGTAATGGAAGAGATGTGGACCCTCTCCAACTCCAGCACCTGTCATTAGTATTTGGGAAGGAGTTTCATCATTCTAGCTGAAGAAGCAGAAGAAGAGACTCATTTGGTGCAAATGCCAATAACACCTTACTCTGTAAGCATAGGCTTAATAGTCAATCACAAGTGTGTTCCCATAACATTGGAGATCAATATGAGCTTTTGCATGAAGTAACCCAGATCTGCATCACATAAAGAAAGTCTAATGAAGTGTGTATGGTTGGTGAGTTCTTTGGCCATCAAATAGGCTTGAACATGGGAATTACAGATGGAGAAAACCATCTGTATTCACTCGTTAAATTCTCAAAATGACGTGTATTCAAGCATTGTAATAATACCTTCGGTTCCAGAGCTCTTGAGTTTGGCTCTTTTGGGTCTGGATTGCTAGTTTACACACCCCACGGTTAAAATGTGCCAATGAATGATGTTCAATTAGTAATTCCAGCTGTATCATCCTCGTGGTACATGCCAGTGATTCAATTACAAGACAAGGCTTTTGAAAAAGAAGGATTTGTGCTACGAGATGTAAGGTGCAAGTAGGACAGTCAGACACCTGCAGCTACTCTTGTACCACCTGTTCACCTGTTGTCTTCCTAGACAGAGATCTTTTAACCCTTTCTGCTGCTTTTTTATGGAATGTTACAAAGCACAGCAGCATTCTGCAGCAGTGAAGGAAAAAGTTCAGTCTAATGTCCTACATTTTTATAGTTACAAGTGGATCAGTGTTATAACTCATGCTCTTTCCCTTAAGAGACAAGTATTCTGCATGTCCCATATTCCTAATTATGTAATCATATCCCTGATCATGCTCAACACAGACCTGCTGCTCTTCCTCTCCCTCATGTGAACCCTCGGGGTTTCACTATGTGGAGCACCAAATGAGATCATGTCTCATGTGAAGGGGATGAACCTCAGACAAGAGAGCAGGAGCATGACAATCAGTTGCAAGGGAGTGTCCCAGTACATACATGTGTGCACAGAGTGTTTAGGTATTAGTATTGTGACAATGGAATAAATTCAAATAGAAATATCCTTATTGAGTAAATACTATGTGCAGGTATTCGGTGATTCTCAACTCGCAAATTTGTAGTGATGTTCAAACTGAAGAAGGTGCGGTTGATATCTATTAATAGATAGTGGATAGGATACAGGTGTGTGAGTGATTGCAGCAGGAGGACAATAATTGAAGTGCTACAACCAGACAGACACATACACACAGCAGGAAAGAGGGAGAAGCACGGCCGGACCATGACACAGATTTTGTCAGGATCCGATTAATTGATTGTAAATCACACAGGTCTTCAATGAGCACCTCCGGACAGACTTTACTTTGCTTTCAGTGGTACAAATGGTCCTAACAGATACCACAGGTACAAGCATAAAAAAAATATTGCCCAACTTTAGCATAGAAAACAACCATGACTGGGATTTGTATGCTAGTTTGTCTGTTGTTACCACAGATTTGACTAAGTGATCCTTTTAGTGCAATCAAACATACATTTATTTTCTAATTAAATCAAATAGATCACTGACTACTGTTGAGAGTGGCTTGAGAAATCAAAACTTAATATGTACATAGTGATTTGTGATTGGTGCATTTACACCTGTGTTTTAGCTGTCTGCTTGTCCCTTGATGGCAGTGTTGTTTTTACATCATTTGTTATACCAGCATTGTGGCCACGTGTTGCACGTTCTGTGCCCTGTGGCTGCCTAATGAAAGGGAAATAGTTAACCTGATTTTAGTAAGTGCCTTTAATGTTAGATCTACATGATAATGTACCATGTCACACATGCTTTAGGTATTACAATTTTCTTAAGTAATAAGTAGATTAAAAAAAGAGGATGGACCTGATTCTATGCTGGTACCTCCAGGGAGCTTGGACCAGAATAGACTGGAATGAGTTCAATTCTCTGTCGGAATTAGAAAGAAGTCTGAATTGGGAGCACAAGGAAGAAATTTGGCCTGTTCAGAGAGAGAGAGACAGAGAGAGAGAGAGAGAGAGAGAGAGAGAGAGATTCTCACTGCAGTTTTCATGGAATGATGATGGAAATCACAAGAATGTAAAACGGAGGAGATGTGAAATAGAGTACTGTATTGTGTACACTCATCCAGTGTTGTATAATATCAGACAGCTTAATATTGGTGCGTTGTTCAGGATCCTCTGACATGTATGTGAGCATACATGCATACTCCTAAATGAGGACATGCCTGTGTTTGTGTTTATCTGTGTGTGTACAAGGTTTGTAAAGTCTGTGTAATTCTAAGTATGTGTTTCCTAGTTGCTGGGCTGGCAAGAGGACAATGTCTGTCGATATGCAACAAGCAGCTAATCCTCTCCTTATGTAAACACTTGACTGCTATTCAAATGACATGCAGATGGGATAGAGAGCTTAGGTTTTGGCAAGATAGTGTCATAACAACGAATGTCTGTAGAGACAATGTGCTGTCAGCATTTGGGTGATTAATGCTGAATTTCATGTCTAAAAAAAGAATCCTCCCCTCTGAGTACTGAAGAGCGATTGGAAGGTGCATATGCTGCGGGTATCAGTCAATGCCTTATGACCTAATAGCCTTATGAGCTGGGGGACCAAAGAGGGTGTGACAAATTGCAGAAGCAGTAGGTCAAAAGGGGATCTGATGGGGCAATGCTGCATGCATATATTAACATGATGAGAAAGAACACCAGCTGTAGAAACAAGGGTGGTACAAGCCTAAAGGAAAATTGAGATCGATTTTGGGATGCCTGCAGGTTCAGTGAGTAGAATAATTCTGAGACAATGAAATGCTATAGGAATTAGGTAGAGTCTGAATTGTTTCACCATTCATTTAGATTTGTGATTCAGGATTCTTTGTCATTCTTCAGTGTATTTGTGTTTTGCATTGTACTTATGTTACTTTTTTTATATTATCTCCTACAGATTGTCCATTATTCCAAGGGTCTATCCATTTGGGTCAGTCACAGCAGAAGCCTAAGGAAGGACTATGAGGACAAGCTGTGTCACCGCAGATCGCAGCCCAACAAGATATGACATAACATGGGTCCCCTGCTAATCACCATGATGACCATAAAGCTGTGACTGGCATTGTGAAGCCTTTACCCCTTTTTCAACACCCAACCCAGACCCTCCTCCTCTCTGGAAATCCTTCCAAGCAACCTTTGTTACTTCCTTTTATCCTGCAAACACAACCTCCTTTCCTGCCAGCCCGACATTTCTCTCAATAATTATAGCTTCCCCTTTTTCTGATTTCTTTTCATCGGCATCATGCAGGGTGCTTCCGCCACCTCCTCTCTCCTTCTGCTTATTCTTCCGTCCCTCCTGTTCTTCTCCCACTTTCCCAGCATGGTCAATGGGGACTGCTGGCTCATTGAGGGAGACAAAGGCTATGTGTGGCTGGCTATCTGCAGTCAGAACCAGCCGCCGTACGAGACTATCCCCCAGCACATCAACAACACGGTCCATGACTTGAGACTGAATGAGAACAAGCTAAAAGCAGTGCTCTTTAGCTCCATGTACCGCTTCACCAACTTGACTGACCTCAACCTCACCAAGAATGAAATCAGCTACATTGAAGATGGAGCCTTTGCAGGACAAGCCAACCTACAGGTGATGACGATAAGTTTGATAAGAAAACTTTGAGCTTAACACAAGAATATTGTTCACAATGCATGACACTAGCACTTTTTTTTTTGAAGATTATTGTAAGTATTTTATTTTATTTTATTTTTGGACCACTTGTGTTACTTTCCTTTCTGAACTCTGTACCAGAACATAATGCAGCAAAATTTTAGGAATTAAATTGAATTCAGATTCTCATCATTATCAACAGTACACAGAGTAAATTTTAAAATAAATAAAAATAATGCTAATGCTGTATTTGTGTTTTTCTCAGGTTCTTCAGCTGGGCTACAACAAGTTGACAAACCTAACTGAGGGTATGATGAGAGGGCTTGGTCGCATGCAATGCCTCTTCCTGCAGCACAACCTCATTGAGGTTATTGGCAGCAATGCATTTTGGGAGTGCCCCAGCCTCAGCAGCATTGACTTGTCATCCAACAAACTTGCCCGCATTGACCCATCCACATTTACAGTTCTCACTCGGCTGATGGTGTGTGAACTGGCAGCGAATCCCTTCCATTGTGGCTGTGATCTTTATAGCTTCCTAACTTGGTTGGAATCCTTCAATAATGTCACACACACCTATGACCGTCTCCAGTGTGAGACACCTCGGGAGATGTTTGGCTACCCTTTACTCATCGCTGCTGGCCATGCTGGTCGGAATGCAAAAAACATTTTGTACCATCGCTGTCGAGATGGAGTGATGATTCCTGGAATGACCTCTCTCCCGCCAGATCTGGATGGCCCTTCTGGGATTGGACCAGAGATTTTTGGTGGTGTGGGGCCGTACTACCAGCCTACCACTTCTTCCTCATCTACTGAACACAGCTTCATTCCCACCATCAAGCTCCAACATGTGTCTTTGTCATCAGCTTCTATCCTTGTGCAGATTCCAAGGCCCTACAGCAAAATGTATATTTTAACACAATACAACCACACATACGTGTCTGACGTCATGAATTTAAAGAACAAGAAGGAGATGATTACTCTCAACAAGCTCAAACCACACACCAATTACACCTTCTGTGTCGCATCCATCCGCAACTCTCAGCGTTATAACCACACCTGCCTTGAGTTTGCCACCCGGGCTCAAAATCAAGATGACATTCTCCCCACACCTTCCACTACTACTCACTATATCATGACAATTGTGGGTTGCCTTTTTGGCATGCTCATTGTATTGGGCTTTGTTTACTATTGTCTACGTAAGAAACGCATGCACGATGAGAAAAAGAAGTCCATCTGTGTCAAGAAAACTATTCTGGAAATGCGCTATGGACCAGAGGTGGCGGCAGCAGTGGCAAATGATCCATCAGCAGTACACAAGCTTCAGGAGCAGTCCAGAGAGCATCACCAATATCAACACCACCATGGAGGCAAACTTCCCATGTCCACATCATCCAGTTTGGGAATGCTCCACTCAGCCAACACCAGTTCCTCCAGACTTTCCTCTATCCCACAAGTTGAAAAGATGGCCACTGCCTTTTCGGAGGCCTTGGCCTCAAGTAAAGGGAATTATATGGATATTAGAACTGGAGGAGCAGGGATGGAAAGAATGGGAGATGGTGGACATGGAGGGATGAGGGGGGCAGACTTGAGGGACGATGAAACTGATATTGGGGATGACTCAGATGATGATGGACATGGCTCTGCATCAGAGATATCCACCATTGCCATGGAAGTAGACAAGGTTAACCAGATCATTAACAACTGCATCGATGCACTGAAATTGGATGCAGCAGCAGTTGCTGCTTCAGGGGCCTCTACTAACACTACAGTCTCCTCCAATCCCACATCCCCACCCCCCACCAGCACGTCCTCTCTTACTCGTGGCCTAATCCCGCTCTCCCAAGGGTTGACGGAAGCATGCCAGGTCATTGCTCCCAACAAAATACCCCCACCACCTCCTCTCCCTGCTTTGAATGCCCCTCTCTCTGAGCGCCCAGGGATCAGTGGTGGTGGCTTTGTTGTCTCTCCCCCCTACAGGCCCCCTCCACCAGCCACTGCTGTACGCCCCATTCAACGACAAATGAGTGCAGATGCAGCAGTGGTTATTGTAAATGCTGTGAAAAAACAGTGCAGCACCACCTCTTGTGGCTCCATGGGTCGGGACAGGGAACGTGGAGGAGCTAGGGTGTATAGCCTGGATGTTCCTGAACCAAGGAGCCCAGATGCCTGTAATCAACAACAACAGCAGTACCCAGACCGGGCCAGTCCCGTGGGCTGTGGGGAGCCCCTTGAGAGGCTGCCTTTAGTAGGGAGTGGGAGCTGTGGTGGAGGGGGTGGTGGTGGTTGCGACAGTGGTGGTGTTGGTGCCCAACATCAGGACAGCCAGAAGCCACATCATTACCATCAACAGCAACAAATACAACAACAACAACAGCAGCAGCAGCAGCAGCAGCAGCTTGAGGTGCAGCAGGACTACCACTGCTCGGAGCATCGCCACTCCGTCCCAGCTCTCTACTATGAAGGCTCCCACCAAGGCTCCCCAGCCCAGAGGGTTTCCTTCCTAAAGCCCCTGACACGCTCCCGCAGGGATGCAGCATCATACTCCCAACTTTCACCTGCCCGCCACCATTCCAGCTACTCTGGCTATTCCTCCAGCCCAGAGTATTCCTCAGAGAGCTCACTGCGGATCTGGGAGCGGTTTCGTCCCTACCGGAAAGGCCAGCGGGATGAGGCCTGTTATGTGACGGCCGGAAATGCCCTTCGAAAAAAGGTGCAGTTCGCTAAAGGCGAGGACCTGCATGACATCCTTGATTACTGGAAAGGTGTGTCAGCACAGCAGAAGCTGTGACTGGGGGACCAGAGATAAGCATTGAGGGAAAAAGAGTTTATGTACTTCTTTTCCTGATAGGCCTGTAGGCCAGAGAAAAATGGTGAGAAACATGTAGGATGAAATTTTGCCTTTGGGTTATTTTTGGCATGCTAGGTGTATAGAATATTGTGCTAAAAGCAAGGACTTTAAACTGTGCCTGAGATAGGAGAGTCATTCTAATGTTTTATTTTTCACTTCATTGTAGCACCATTTCTGGATCATTCTGATTTGTGTTGGTTTTATTTATGGTACAGAAAGCAAATGCCAACTGTGTTTATTTTAATACTCTTACTTTAATTCTCTGACTGGTCATATTTTGTGATCATATGGACCATCTTAATCAGTGCCATGTTTTCAATTATCGGAATACCAGAAGATAAATGATACCCTTCATTTTCAGCTTGTGTGATCCAAGATTTGTTTCCTGTTATGCATTGGGTGCTGTGTCAATTAGCAGTGTGCACTTGGATGTGCTTAGTCTTCTCAGTGAAGGGAGACCATGATGGGGTGGAATCTGCGGTCTGTTACAAGTGACAACACGCATGAGTTGTCAAATGGAGGCTCTGTCTCTCTTCCTTGACATCCTTCATGCAGCTGAGGTACTTGCATTTCAGTAGCATCTGTCACACAAAAAGAAAGGGGGGAAGAAATTAACTAATTAATAAAGTGAAAACAGTCAAGAAGGGTCCTGCAGCATAAGGACATCATGAGAGAGAGAGCGATTAAAATGGACCCTAGCCTAAATAGTGCTCTAATTACACCCTATGGGATTTAACACATCTTTGCAAGTAAAACCCTTGCATGGTTCAATGAGCCATGTAAAGGATGTGGTCCCACAGGTCCCAAACTGTCCTAAACAGCATTTGCCCAAGTAATGATCAGAAGTGTGGCATGATTTGAAGGGCTACAGAGGGCAAAATATTGTTCCCTTAATAAAGTAAACTGGATGCTACTTACCTGTACAATTGGAAAACACAATCTCCTTACAAAAAGACATGAGAGATGTCACCCATATGTGACAGACCCAGAAAAACTGAAAGCATGAGGGAACATGGAACACAAGCAAGGATACAAAGAAGTGTAATGTAAGTAGATTACAAGTAGGTCATGGTAAAAATGTATCAGTCCATGTGAGCACCACAGAACATTCCAAATCATGACAACATGAAAACTGAATCAGGCACAGAAGGAAAGGACACTTCTAATTACTGCCAACGTGTTCTGTTCCAGAAATGAATACTATTGTTGTCTATTGATAACTTAATTAGCCAACTTGTGACAGGCATGTTCGCTTGCACTTTACGCCTCATGATTGTGTGTGTGTGGCTGTGTGGTATACAGTGGTCAGTGTAAGTGGGTGTTGGCATGCCTTGTCAGATTATATTATATATGCCCAAATTGACTTAAATTAATAGTTAGTCAATATCCTTCCCAGTGGCTGGATGTCTGAGTCTAAACAATACTAGATTATTAATGGCATGGACAAATATCATCAGTGTTCATTGTATTTTCCCATACATACATCACATGACTGTGATGCTCCTCTACACCACAGAAGTGCAGTGCCTCTTGCTAAACAGCCATAATCTAATTTACATTCATGGATAGTATTATCCATTTACCTGGTCTTTTTTTCATTGAAATGATCTAATCACGATTTTCCTAATTGACAGTGTCATTGCATGGCATTCTGACGTAAAAGGCAAAGTACTGTACAGCTGCTGCATTTTCACATCATCAGCTGACATACACAATCTGAGACATCCTACCCTAAAAATGTGAAAGCTTATTCAGTGGTCCTTGCTCCACATTTCTGTTCAGGGCTTTATTCAAGAGACTCTAAGTTATAGTGACAACTTTAATTTCAGGAACATTTTTTTGTCTTTTGAAACTCACTTGTTTGCTGTGGATGATGTTATTTGGCCCATCTTCCCTGCTCCCACAGGTCCATATGGGATATGGGTTTGGCTTGAGCAGAGTACTGAAGATGACCTGTTCTGTTTTAGGATATTAGAACAGTGAGGAATTGGCTTTCTTGCAGGCAGGACTTGCAGGTCTGTGCAACGCACGTCAACACTTTTTTTTTTTTTCTTCAGCAGTTGATTTTTAGCTTGGGGGAATCTGAGAAGGTGGTGTGTAATGAGATCTCCATATTGATCTATGTATTTCATTTTTTATCTTTTGTTTTCATAAAACATTTCTCTCTGACACTTTTTTCTTATTTTAATAAGTTGTGTGCACACAGTGAGGGTCATAGAGTCAATGTGTTGCTTATAACTAAATTGGATACCCAAGATCAAGAACCTCACTGTCATCTTTTAGTAATAGCATGTCTGGGATGCATCACTCCATCTGCCTTCTTTATACGATAAAGCTCCATGTAATGATCATACAGTCTTGGACATTTTTAGTTTCCAGTTTATGCCCAGTTATCTGAGAAAGTTTCCAAAGGAACATGTTACTGTGATTGACTTTCACCAAATCAGAGGAAAGGATTTTCTTTACTGGTACGTAAGAGTACTTATCTCACAGGGGGAACTTGGTGTGTTTAACTCCCCAGATCCTCAACTGCCATAACAGGTTTACAGGAATGGACACTGACGACAGCAAATTCAGAAATGTTAAGTGATATCAGGATTGCTCATCATTCCAGCTGTTTTGTTCCTCTACCTGACAGAGTATAATGTGATAGAAGACAATTACTGTTTTCCTAGATGACTTTTTATTTTTGTTTTAGTTTTTGTATTTTAATTAACACATTTAACACACTAACGTACATTTCAAGGAATAGATTTTCAGGGGACAGATGCACGTTCAAGTGCTCTTCTGCTCAAATTTCTCGATGATTACACAGAATTTCTAGCCCAGAGGAGAACATTTTCAATTCCGGTGTGAGAAGTGCCAATCTTTCTATTGATTAATGAAGAGTCTTTTCACCGTCGCTCAAATGAATGCTTGCTGTAATTTGGGGGAATATTGTGTTCTGATCGTTAATAATTACTTGAAAGCTTGCTGTCAAAACAGAGATTCATGCAAATGGGAGTGATGACTAGTTTACACAAAATTTCAGTTTGACAAGTGTATGTGAATCGGTGTGTGAGGAATTTTCAAATAGCAGCAAAGCAGGTACTAATATTAACAAAAAAGGCAGAAAACCTTTTTTTTCAAAGCAGTCATTGCTGCATTTCCAAATAAACCTCTAATGTTTCTAATTGCTTGTTCCCCCAGCATCTCTTTGCTCTCTTTGTTATGGGTGTTTTGCACCAAAGAGGTGTTGGCCTTGGAACAGAATGGGTAGTTAATACATTTTACTTTTCTGGTGTGGTTATTGGAAAATCATTGAATTACTGAGAACTCAACAGGACCAAAACTATTCCTAAAAATATTCACAAGGCAATCATAGCTGTATTTTTTGTCCCCCAAAGCCAGCACCAAACACAAAACTCTTCTCTTCCTTCTCAGCTCATATCCTTGTTGAACCCCTGGAGGGTGGCTCACTGGGAGATCAATGGTCCTTTTTGTAGCACCGTCCTTGTTTGTCTCTGAGCCACAGGAAAGCCAGACGTGAGAAAGCCATCTAATGTGCTATTAATGTTTAATCCTTTTGTGGGAGGCTGGTTGCTTCCCCTATCTCTGTATACCCCAGAAAATCGCAGACACTTTGAGTTTCTAACAGGTTAATCCTTTCATGCTTCCTTATATTTAAAGTCTGGCCCAATTAAAATGAACTCCAGGTTCTTGAATAATGAATCAGAACATAAGATTGGGGCGTGGTATGTATGTCTTATCAGTTTCTAAATTACTAAAGAGATGAAATGCCTCCATTAGTAAAGAGCATAGTAAAGGGTTTTAGTCCCCCCATGACACAGTGCTTTTTTTACCCATGCAATCTGTCCTTGAAGCACCCACAGTCAAAGTGAGACATTGCCTTAATGTGCGATCATCATCATTTGAGGGTAATCTGAGGATGCAGTACTAATACTAATTACTAATACAGAGAAATCTGTGGGATTTTCTTCGGTCATTCTTCTGCTCGATCATTTACAGGATCAGCCACTTCAATTGTTTAGTAAATTGCAATGCACAAATTCATATGATGATTATATAAACCTAACCAAGAGGATGATATAAACAGAAAGAAAGATGCAAAGAAGTGTGTGATGTGTAGTTAAAATAAATGAGTTATAACCAGGAAAACATACACATGTTTAATAACCCATGTCGACTCATTCACAGCAAGTATTTTTTTTCCAGGCTGCTGGATGAACATTAGATTTTTAAACCTTTTTTTTTTCTCCCTCTGCTCCCTCCCCCTTCCCGACACATGCACAAGACAACACAACAAGAGTAGAGGGTAAAAATGGAACAGAAAAAAGTGAGTCAGTGTGAGTCACAGTCTGACTAAACCGAAACGATTTCATTTTCTAAAAGGCAGGTAATGGGCAAGGTCTCAGAGAGAAGAAAGCAGTGAAAGATTCAGTGCGCAGTCAGTGTGCCGCTTCAAATAAAGCACAACGCACAAACCCGTACACACATGCATGCAAAACGAAAGCGTACCGTGGGAACATTTCTCACAAACTGAAACTTCAGCATTTCTTACAGCTGAAACCTGCGCCGCTTTAAAGCCTTCAGGAAGACAGCTTCATTCCACTTAATCTTAAGGCAGGTGACAGAGAATTATTAGCACAGACAGTGGGTTGCAAATCCTTTCATTTGGTATCTTTATACCTTTGTCTAATAGTCTAGTCTATTAGCTTACTGTGTGGGAGATTAGCCTGTGTGGATAATGTGCCAAATTTGATAAATGGTGAACTATACCGCGCATCTCCTCATGATAGCCACAGAAGGGCTTATGTGATAAATGAAATAAATAAATGCGTGTCATTTTTTTTTGTGTTGCTGAAATGTGAATTTCTGTTCTGTTCTGTTCTGTCTGAACAAAAAAGGAAGTCAGCTGAGACAAATAAAATGTCTTGGCGTGACTGATTTCTTGGTCACTTCTCACACTACGAAGCAGCTCTGACAGGCTGTGGGCTGTGCCAACGCTGCCTTTTCAACTGGCAAGCGCTCTAAAAAAATCTGAAAATGAATAGCCTCGTAGAGTATGTTTATACGGAAAGCATTCACTGACACCTAAAATGGATGGATGGACATCAAATATGTTTTTCAATCTGTTATCGACCAACCATGCTAAATTCATGAACTGAGAAATAAAGGTATGCCTATGTACGATCTAATCAGTCAATCAAAAACACATGCACTGCACACAAAAGCATTTAACACTGAGAAACCTCTGATACTATCAAATCAAAGGTTTTCTGAGCAGAAGAGCATTTGAAAATCCTGTGAGTAAGCCGACTCGGGCTAATGTTTGCCACCTGTTCGTTTTTATACACACACACACACAAAGAGAAATGTTTATTTAGACTGACACAATATGCATTAACTCTGCAAGGTTTAGTTTCCAAAGATGGACAAAGGACTTAAAGAATCTGTGAAATATCTGTGAATTTTGTACACTAGATAAAAGAAAAAAATGCTATAAGGTTAAAAAAAATGCTTCTATGGATGTTTTATACTCAGCCTGATCTCTTGATATGTCTGTGTGTTTCTCTATTTTCAGTTGGCTGTCTTTGTTTATTTTATTTTAGGGTTTTTTGGGGGGGTGGGTGGAGGGGGGGGGGGTTGGTTATCGGGGAACCACGGGACTGACTTTTAGTACGTGCAATGATATATGTTATAAAGGTTTAAGAACAGAGAAAGCTTAACATAGTGTACTACATAAAAGAAAAGTTGTTATATTTGCATGATTCCCTGTATTTTTTGAGAGACAAAAATATATTGTTGTGTACAATGAGTGGACGTACATTGAAAACAAAAACTGTAGGGCCTGAAATACAGTATTGTCAAGTACCTTTTGATTTGAACATTTAGGTTTTAGCCGTTTTTTATTCTCTGTGATGTTTTATATTGACATTCTTACCTATTGGTTTTCATTCGGGTGATTGTATTGTATACCGACACTGCAAATCCCACTCTTTTAGCCATAGGCTGGAGTGTGCAGTGCAAAGTGGGCTCCTGGTGGGTGTTTACATTCATCAGTTATGAGAAACTCCACTCTATTCTTCTCCATTACAAAGATTATTCACCATGGAAGACAATGCAAAGCTATCTTTTCTGTCTTGAGGCGGGGCCCTGTTGCAGTTTGTAGTTGTATTTTGTCTTAACTCTTTACTTCTGTCTTTCTTCTGTAAGGAAAAAGATCCATATATATATATATATATATATATATATATATATATATATATATATATATATATATATATATATATATATATATATATATATATATATATATATAGTGGAAAGAAGAGTGTGTTGAATCACCATCACACACACCATGGGTTGTCTTATGGTCTTTACATAATCCCGATCCATCAGTTACAAGCCACTGGCAAATAAATGCAGCATTAGCAACTCCCTCAGCATCAGCCCACTTGCTGTTAAGTAAATCAGTGATTTTCATTCTTCATCCTCTGCTCTCAGAGCCTGCTGGTTTTCTATCCAGCTAGTTCATTGAATTCTCCATAAATCCAGCCAGTTGTAAATCGGTCTTTCATTAAACTAGTTTAGTTTACATGTTTTGTATGTGCAAACATAAGACTGTCTCAGCTTCATTAAAAAAGAAAAGATTGCAGTGCCACTAAATGTGTTACCTCGGAAGCCATTATAATTATGAAGTCCTTAAAAAATGAATGTTTATATTCAACAGCGCTGTCTGATATTCCTTTGCTTTTGAAAAATATAAAATTAAATAAATGGGCATGTGCACAGAGAGAAAGAAATTAAGTATAATGTGCTCCACTGGACAGAGTAGAGGCGAGAGGAGTACATTTCATGGCACACGTCCAATAATGTGTTAGTAACACCTATTGCCGTTCAGCTGATACATAAGTTATTACATTAGGGTTCATGCAATGACAGCAAGCCATAAGTCATAGCTATGTTTACATTCTGCAGTGATAATACGCGACTCTCTAACTGAGATATATAGCTTATTTTGTGGTACAGTCTTTGCCAAAACCTTAAGAGGCTTCCCCATGTCAATTACAAAGAGGACATGAAATGCATTAACCTCTGAGCTAAGTCCGCTCCTCATTTTGTCAACACGGCTACGCTATATTATATCATGAGCCAGATTGTGGATTGATGTTTTAATTGGGCAAAATTGCACTGCAACAAGACAGTTGTTTATTAAAACTCTTAAGTGAGAGCTCCCATTTCTGTGCTCTACATGCAGAGCAGTAAAACTCGCTTTTAAGGCCTCATTGCAACGAGAGCAGATGCTGTTCAGTGTCAGAAGCACATCATTCTGATCAGTGTTACACATATCAGAGGCTGGGCATCCATTGCTATTCCAAACATGCAATTCAGTGCTGTCGTACTCGCAAAGTCAGAGTGATTGGCCTCGTCAGTGCCAGAGATTGAAAACACAGCGGCCTCTAAAAATGGCTGTTGGTTCATAGACAGAGGCAAGGAAGAGGGGCACATGGGGGAAATTAAATGTCGGAGGATTGATCTGTTCAAAGGCTAATACTGTAGTGTCTTGGCCTTGAAGCGACAAATGTATTCAACCTCTATGTACACACGATGCAGAAACTCTGAGCCTAAATAAATCAGTTATTTAGGAAGGATTAGGAGTGTCAAAACCTGCTTAGTCAGTAATAAGTGAATTGAGCTCCAACTCCTTTGAGTTTCAGGATACGATTTCCCATAACTATTTGAGATATCACTATATAATATGACTGGATATCAAAAAACATCTGGGAAAGATACAGTACAGACAGTATACAATGTGATTTTTTGCTTCGGTGGCATTTTTATTTTTTTTTCCCAATACAGTGTAATCATAAGGAACTGAGAATAGAGGCACGTCACTTTCTTGCGCCAGCTGAAAATAGATATAAATAGTATGAACAGCCCCGTAAAAAATAACAGCAGTAGTTTCCATGATCCTGCCCAGTAAAACACAACCATGTAATGTACAGTATAATTACTAAAGTGCTAAATTATAACCATCTGTGTGATCCCTAAGGCCAAGGACCAAAGCAAATCCTCACATCAATATCGTGTGATTTTAGTTCAGCCATGCATGTAACGTTTGTGTCAAAACACGGCTCTTGCCAGGTTGAAGGTTTCACAAGGTCTTTTAGTCTTAAAAGGCAAGAGCTAAAAATGGGCCATCGTTGTATCAAATTAAAAGTCCCATGGTCGTATTCTATTCAAATCTAACGTGACTCTCCCCTCTGGTTTCAGCTCTACACGTGTTCATGTTTAGAGACCAAAAGGGAAAGACAAAACAAAGGTTTGGATGATGGGAACAATTCTTGGCTTTTTTTCTTTCTTTAATTATTTGTTGCTGATATTGACATGTTTTCCCTTTGCAATTTCTGTACAAAAGATCTATTTCTATATTTGCAATAAATTTGTAATTAAAATGAAAAACGTGTCCAAGATGTCTTCAGTGGGATCATTTCAATAATGAATAATATGTAGCACTGGACTGCCATTGAAAATGTCAGTGTAGGGGTGTGTGTGTGTGTGTGTGTGTAGGTGTGTGGTGTGTACCTCTATACATAGCCTATACTATACTATATGTGCTACTCTATCCTGTCTTTGGCTGGGTCGTGTAATTCAATTATTCATGCACTGAGAGCTGTAAAGCACCTGAGCTGCCTATTGTGAGAGTTCGTGGGATTCCCCTTATGACACACACACCACTGGCCGCTTGTGCTCTCCATTAAAACCTTTCAGTGTTTTGAGAGCTCTGACACAAAGGCACAGATGGGTACTTAAAGGGGGGGGGGGGAATCGAAAACTTGATGACTCACAAAAACGTCAAACACGTCTGCCTCAGTCATCGTTCCACTGGGAGTCAGATGTTTGACGCTAGTGTGAGCAAACTCTTTACTCGACATACAAAATTAATGATAAGGATGACAAGGGATGACCATGGAGTTTTCTGAACCTGAAGGTAGAGATGGCCGGGGATTTGTAACATTCAAAGTGCTGGTTGGTCAGGTTTTGACAGCAGAGGTTGGTATTTACTCACCAGACTACACAATGTGAGAGATTTTGTAAAGGTAGACAAAGACAGTTTATACAGGCAGAAAACTATAAACTCATTATCTTGAATATCGAATGAAGTGTTTAGAGATTGGCTTGTGAAAGAAACACCCAGGAGACCACTGTACAGCTCCCGCGTGACAACCACAGAACACGGTGACTTATTTTAAATTACATACATAAGTAACATCCCCAAATTGAACAATTTTCCTCTCTGTGTCTGCCATTTTGCTCTTTCCCATCATTTTTGTTTTCACGTCATTTTGTTCTTCCCCCTGTCATTGTTGCCTTTTTCATTGTCTGAGGGTAAGCCAAACTCAGCAGCTATAGAAATATCCCATATTTCTGAATATCCATAACTCTGACCCATCCATGTTAAGCTCTTTATCGCCTAAGGATTAGGGGGTTGGATTAACCCTTGAATATCCATTCTGCATTTTAAACTAACAGTAAATCCTGCCTTCTATCTGTGTGTGCCCTTTCACGCCTATATCTCTCATTGTGTTACTACATTGTGTTTTTTTCTTTGTGTGCATATATAAAAGAGACAAAGAAAATTAAAGACATAAAAGAGCAGATTATCAAGGCAAAATTCTGTGGGAACTCTACAGCTTTTATTAAACAGAGAATATGAGACTTACTGTAATCTCCCTTTAACCTCATGTCTTTCAAGGATACACATACATACATTATGTGCACACACACACACACACACACACACACACACACAGCTGGGAGGAAATTACAGTAGCCCCCTCATTGGAGGAACTAACTGTCCACAAAAATACGAGCAGAAGAATGATATATCAAAAGTGATGAAAGTTAAGAGGATTAACTGTGTGTGTGTGTTAATGCATCCACAATCCACATGTACAGAACACAATGTCTACAGCATTTAATGGAACTACTTTCTTGTGAATAAATAGTTTCTATGAAATCTGCGTACAGCGTGGTTTGTTCTTCTTGCAACAGTTCTTCTTGCAACAGTTCAAGAAGAACTGTTGCAATATTTTGACATCATAATAAAACAGATAACGATGGCTACACTCTAATACTTACTGCCTTTGAAACTTTTATCAATCACACATGTAAACAAGGGATGAGGTGTATGCACAAAAATAAGGGAAAAAAGCCGGAAGGAAAAATAAATCACTTTTCTAAAAAACTACATATTAATAATTTATTGTATCCATTGCTCTTTCCCTAGGAATTTCCGTATTTTGAGTCTTAAAAGATTTGGGGAAGAAAAAAAAACTGCAACTTTGCAACATTCAAATTTTGCTCTCAGTGCTTTAAAGTGAGAAGTAACCATGAAAAATGCAAAGGGCTAGCAGCCATTCCCTTTTTGCTTTCGTTTATACACAAATTATGCAGCCAACCTGTGAATTGCGCACCGGCTTGGATCTTGTGGTACCTTCAAATGAGGCTGCGTGTATTGCGTTTACAAGAAGAATCCATACTGAAGAAGATCTCTTGGGTAGTGATGAGAAATCTTTGTGGCGTGGAAAATATCCATTGCCTTGAACCACTTACAGAAAGCAACAAATGGCTTAGTGACAGCTTGGAGATGGACATGTACAGGGTCCATTCTGCCAGGCTTACAGACTCCTCACCTGTGAGACACTATGAGAGGACTTTCATAGAACAACTATGAGTTCA
Organism: Nibea coibor; assembly: GCA_023373845.1. Classification (NCBI taxonomy): domain Eukaryota; kingdom Metazoa; phylum Chordata; class Actinopteri; family Sciaenidae; genus Nibea; species Nibea coibor. The sequence continues at coordinate 7,616,382 of CM041727.1, forward strand.
GCTCTCTCAAGATTCAGAGTGATACACCCTTTCTATTAATCACACATCCATCATAGTGACTTTTCTATGCAAATAGTAGAGGAGGAAGTTTCAACCAAGCTACTTCAGAAGAGTAAGGAGGTCAAGAGCAATGCCTATTAATAAGGCAGTAACCTAGATGTGGCTGTTATTAACTTCAGGATATAACTTCAAAGAAACCAACTTACTATGTAAACTATGATTAGCATCATCTTCTGAGCATCACAGATATATCCCTGACGTGTATGATATTTAGTGAGAATTTAAAGTTAATGCCACCCATTGACAATAATGATATCAAAGAATACAAAAGGCTGTGTAGGAAAGTGATGCTAAAAATATCTCCAACCGTTTAATGATCCATTATAGGTAGCCTTGCTCATTTATCTCTTCATCTTTGTTCTGGCAGACTGCACTGCATTGTGCTGAATCACAGGCAGCCACAGTTAGAGATGTGTAAGAGGGGCTCTATCTAATCAATATGGCAGAAATGGAATATAAATATGCGGAACTATGTTTTCATTGGTGTATAATCACTTTAAAATAGGAACTGTTTGTTAGAATGAGCCTTTTATATCTACAGACACTGCTCCTCCACAGTCTGCCATGTTGAACCGCCATGTTTCTACGGACAAACACAGCACAGGCTCCAAATAGGACATTTTGCATTTTTGAGTGCGGCCTCCTTAGTTTATCCTTTGCGCTCGGAATGGGAGGGTGAGTAGAAGGGGTTGCATTGTGCAACTAAACCACTAAAAAAAAGTCTTGCACCCTCATCTTTTAACACCAGAGTATACAGTGGGTGATTGCTTGTGAAACAAGCAGCCAGAGAACTAAATCAATGGCCTGCTGATGACAGCTGTGAATTCCTGTACAGAATTAAATATGCATCTTAATCATTAACACTCAAAAAGGGCTCCACCAGCCTTTGTGGGACTGGAGCAAATATATATAGGCTGTTTTTACGGGTTATGGAGAAACACTTAATTTAAAGTGAGGTGGATCCAGGGCTAGGAAAGAATTGTAATGATATTTTTATGAGAGAAAAAAAACATTATATACAAAATATATTAATTAACGGTGACCTTGAAACAACATTTTTGGAGTAATACAACTACACCAAAACAGCCTGTCAGCCTCTTTCTCCTCCATTGCAGTAGTAAGATGAACAGTATCTGAGTCTGATGTTCTCTCTGTCTAGCCAGCAACTACGGCTCTGTCAGCTACTGCTGGTAAGGATTTAAAAGCCTTCCGTGGCACCATGTAATTACTCTGAATATGTGTCATCCGAGCTCCTGCGTTAAAAGCATGTCAGGAACCACCCTGTGCAGTTATAAAACTATTAACGCTCATTTAAATGTCTCTTCATCCTTCCTTTCCACCCTCTTTCGCTTTTTTAAACCTCTCCCATCCCATAAGCCTTTCTTATCTCTCTTTAGTTCAATCACTACTTGCATAGTCTCCTCTCGTACATTCGGCTGCTGAGCAAAGTGCAGCTAACGGGGAATCTATGCCATCAGTCAGTTTGTCTGTTTTCGTCCTGATTTCAACAGCGCAAGAACATTTTCAGCGAGCGAGTGAACTCCACTGGAAATATTCTGTGCTCATTTCAACTGTATTGTGCAATTATTACAAATTGTATTATCAATAAAATCATCATATTTTGCATAGTTGGGTGAAAAGATCTATTATAATCTGATTAATGAAGACTTTAATCCAAGATCTGTGTTGTGGTGTTAAAATATGAATGTGTACATGAAAGTATAGTACACTGAATGAAGGCAACTTGTGTTTACTATAGGCAGCCATAGCAACCAGAGATCAATAGACAAAAGCCATAAATGATACATACAAACACTGCAAAACCATTAGCATTGTCACTGTATAGTTAAATTCAGATGTTAGCATCTAGCTCAAAGCCCTGCTTCACCTAAATACAGAGCCACTAGTATGACTGTTGACTCTTGTTACATGCTTGTCATGTTACAGTCGCACTTCTGTTGATGCTGGCTGACTGGGATTTGTTTTTATTGCTGATACACTTGACTTTTTCAGTGTGAGGAAGTACATGTGCGCAACACCTAAGTAAATAACTGTCCAAGTGGTTTTATCATCAAATGTGTTAATGTGTGAATCTCTAATGCATTCCCGAGTACACAGAAGCCCCAGGTAAGCACTCTCGGTGTCGCCTCTTTATAATGGCATATCTGTAAGATGTAGGATCCGTTGAATTTCCCAATGCCCATACAACAATCATTCCTCCATACAGCTGTGTCACTCCATTCATACTAATTACAATAAGTAAGAATAGCAGTTTAATTATACAGCTCTACAGCATCTTAGAGATAATTGTCATGTATTGTTATTGTAATTACCTCTGATAATCACAGTGGAGTTCTGCTGCTGCTGACAACAGTGCAACAAAGACATTAAATGTGCAGCGGCAGCAGTGCTCAAATACAAATATGCCATGAAATATAGCCAACGTGTCTTAACAACATGACACAAACGAATGAGACTCACTCACACGGCTCCTCCAACCAATCAGGCTCATTAAAAACCTGTTGGAAGGGCCCTCTGCATTTTTTATGTGGAATAGCATTCAGGATTCTGCCAGATGTTTTATTCATTGTGCTTTAATATAAAATGGCACGTGATTAATGTTGAATGTGTTTTTAAACATATTTGCTCATAGCCCCGTTGATTACGCAAGAGTCACCCATGTGTGTCCTCGGCTGCATTTGATTCAGCTCAGTGTGTATGCACGTGTTTCAGTGTGTGTTAGTGGAGGACAGGATCAGTGATGAGACGGCGAACAAGGCATCTAGTAAGGCATGAAGTGGATAATGTGCTATGTACACGTGTGCCTGCATGCGCTTCTGTGTCAGATTTCCGCTGGCTTTGGCTGCATCTCAATCGTGAGCGACTGTGCTTGTATCAGCAGTGTCGAACTGCACAATTAGTCAGTTTTATTGTTTGCTCATTATTTTCCAAATCACAAGTTGAAACTCTATAAAGAAGACTAACTCGTAATTGCCTTTCAACACTACAGCTTTAATTGCGTTTCAGACTAATTGTCACAATATCCTCCTCGGCCCTGTTTTGGCTCATTCTTCCTCTCTCTCCAGTCCAACCTTCAGTCACCTCTCTTCCCCATTATCATGTATTTTCTTGCCATCACCAATCATTGCCATTCTCCTCTTATCCACCAGATGCCCTCAGATGCTCATCTGCCCAGCAATAACCCTTTTCCCTCCAGGCCTAAGCTGTGTTTCATTAGTCGTTAACATGTCCTCATTGACTTCCCCTTGGCACTTGCTCTCGAGGGAGTCCCTGCCATCATGACAAGTGTCATTCCATTTCAATGAAAAACTCAAGTGAACTTTTTTTGGATCAGCTCTTCGGGGACCGAAGGAGCAAGTCACCACTCAGTGCTGCAGATCAACCTCTGCATGTAGAAGCTCAAAGTATGGGTAAGTAATAAGTTGACAGGATGCCTGAATTTTAAACTTCGATACAGTACTAGTATTGAAAAACTATACTCAGTACCTCATTTGATACCTTGCTTCTTCGTCTCTGTCCTACACCTACAGCAAAACTGCTTTCACCCCAACACTTTATGTTTCATGCTTTCACTGTATCAAACAGGAATAGCTGTGTGTCTATAAAGCTGCCCAAAGAACAAAACATTCAGATTTTTTTTCACTCAATATTCTGTTTTCACGGCCGCGGGTATCCACATGTGGAGGACATTTGCTGATACTGATGTAGCCGATCGAAACCAAAGTGGTACCAATTCACTGACAGTGTTCAGTGTTGCTTTACCTGCTCCACACTTTGGACCACTGATGGGAAGAAGAAGATGGGAGTTTGTAACTACAGCATTCGACATGCACGGTACATAGAGTTTGTTCAGCATCATTTTCTGAATTTTCATAAGGTGTAACTGGTGCCAAGAAAAAGCATTTAGTGTTAGGCTGTTTATATAACAACCAACACCAACACTTTCAGGGATGTTTTGAGGGAATAAAAACATCAGCCCTTTTGAACTCCTCAGCTTCCTGCTTTTATGAAATAATATTTAGTAATCTCCCTGGTGGCTGTGTGTGTGTGTGTGAGAGAGAGGATGTGGATTACAAAAGGGATGAATGGAAGATAGGGGGACTATACAGTATGATTCAGCATACTATGTGTAGGTGTGGTGTGGTCAGAGACCTGTTCAGCCCCAGCTTCGGCGACGTTAGTGCTCTCCAGTGATCCATTAGATTCTGAGGTCAAATAACTGCAGTCACACTCTGTCGCTGCCGACACAGTTTCTTTAGTGTAGCCGCAGAATATCAGCAAACATAAAAATAAAAAAAAACACACACACGTAGACGAATATATCAGGAGCTCAGCGCTGTTGACTCAAGCGTAGCAATGTCAGACTTCAGCTCAGCCACTAAACAACCCAGGCTTATAAACAGCAGGCTCTAAGTAATCACCAAAAGGCACTCACATACCCAGGAGCTTTGCTTGAAACTTGATGTACAGTATGTTTGGCCAGTAACAGCTGTTCCTGTCTCAACTATGCACACAGAGGCCATTAGCAAAGACAAGCACATAATTGTACCTGTGAGACCCTTAAACAATAAATCTCAGTACCGTCTCTCAAGACTAAGAAAATTCTTGATCAATACTACACAAATTAACAGATTTATCCTCTAGTACCACTTCAACCTCTTTGGGGCTTAAAGGGACCCCAACTACACACATCACAGCCAGCGTTAGGCAGATATCTTTTCACTTGAGTCGCAATAATGCAATACATATAATAAGTGCTTTTAGCCATGAGCACGGAGTAATGATTTGGGAATTTCTCTCTTTGCCACCAGAGAGCTACAAGAAGTAAAACAGTGTCTGAAAGGTAACTTTAGAATCAGTGAGATTTGTAGTGTAATTTAAGGTTATGGTTTCGTCGCAGTGGTTTTTGCATTACTTCATATTTTTCACACATTTCATTTATTGCTATAATGCTAATTGGTTTAAAATGTCGTCCCTGCTACCCCATTTGATCTAATGACACACACGGATATGGACACAGACATAAGTGGTTGCTGCGGTGGAGCAGAAATGGACCAGCCGTTGTTAACCTCAACCATGTGATAATTCATGTAGGTCACAAGAGAAATGAAAGCATACAGTAATGCTTATTGCTTGCTACCGTGGCCTATTCTGACTCAAAGGTAATTATCCCACATTTGATATATATTCATGTTTATATTTATACATTGATGGATTATTGGTAATTGATATTTATTTGATATTTATTGTCCCTTTTGAATATTTTATGCTGGTAGGTTCTGTGATGGCCACATGGTTCCACCTGCAGAGAAAAGAGATGAGACATATTGTATTGTATGGTTGGTAATTGAGCTAAGTGGACATGAAGTGATTCATTTAAATATAAATATAATGTGCAATTGTGTATGTGGGGTAGTATACTGGGAAAGAAAGTGTAATGTGAAATGGTACTCACAGTCTCCTTTGTCCTCAGGGTGTTCGGGCAAAAGCCTTCCCCAGGGAACAGCCGCCATGTTTGTAGTTCCGGAAGGAGCCAATTGGGAATTAGTAGGGGTGTTGGGAGTGTGATTATTTTTAGTGAGCTAATGGGTTTAAAACGGGAATACGGTTGTGTTTTGTAAATAGATGTGTGTTTTGTGGGTGTATGATATGAATATGGGAATAATTATATATATGTAAAAGGTGTTCTCAGAAGAAGCTATTTCCGCATGTCAAATGGGTTCTCCTTCATTTGGTGGGCACCCTATATAAGGCGCCATTTTGTTATCTGTGAGTGGCTGCTGAATGATGGAGAAAGAACGTTGCCATGCTGAAGCATTTACACAATAAAGAAATCATCTGGGACACAACTATCCTGCCTGAGCATTCATCTCTGCTGTATTCTCCCGCCGCAAATACGGTCAACCTAACAATCAAATATATAAGAGATAAACGACACATGGCACACATAAACTGAGGCTACCCAATGTTACTGTAATAGAGCTCAGTAACAACTAAATCTGGAGGAGTACACCAGAGATTGTGTAATTATGACAAGTGTCAGGATCAAATTAGTAGATTCTTGAATTGATACAAAATGATTAAATGTTGAGTAATTTTGTACACTGTACAGCGAGACACCAATGTAATTTTCCGACATCACAGTAACACATTGGGTCATGATCACTGTTATTCAAGTTGATCTCTGTAGTATATTTTTCTATGCTCTCTTCTTGTGGCTCTGTATCTAAGCGTCACTGTTTCCTCAAATTATTTAAATTGTTATTTTATGGTAGAAAAGTTGTGCAGTGTTGTTTCAATGCAGATTTGAGCTCCTCTACTTGTGGTTGTTTAACAGGCTTTAGCAAAAAAAAGCCAACAATTGAAACTGAGAAAAAAGTTGATTTCCTCTTGCCTAGCTTCACCACTTTTGCATGTAAATTCAAACAGTGATTTGCATTAAAATCTGTTCCCATATATTTTCCTTCCCTCTCACAGGCATGACTTTTCTGATTTAGCTTTTATTAGGTTTTTTTTTTACTTTTCTCATTATTTTCTTTCATGCATTTTTTATATGTGCAATAAAGTAAACTAATAGACTCATAACATACCACCACTGCCTCATCTTCTGAGCTCATTTGGTGTTATGTTCTCTATCTGATACCATTAATCCCACATGGGTTATCGTACTGTGACACATCCTCCAGCTAAGGGCTGCAGTTGATCAATTACATACTTTGTGTGTGTTTAGGTGTGCGTTCCTGGTTGTGCTTTTTGAAGTCTGTGCAGTGCATGTGTGTTTATTTGTGAGATGTGTGTCATGTGTGGGATATCCATACTTTATTGTATATAGCCAAATGGGACCAAAATCTCTTTCAGAAACATAGAGTTTGATTTTGAAATTGGCTGTGCACTGTTGATTTCAGTACTCTGAGCTTCTTTAGTCAATCCACGTAACAGACCAACAGTCTGTATAGCTACAGTACATGGTGGCTGTGCAGAAAGAGTCATTCTATGACATTTTAAAAATTGAAGGTTTAACGTCTTTGTTGAGTATTGTGTGTCTGGGTGGATAATTTTGTTTGAAAATGGGCTGTCATTCCTGGTATATGTGTGTGTGTGGTACCTGTTTCAGTTGTGCTATAACAGGCCATGTCTATATTAACACTATAACCTCTCTGTCTGTCTGGCTCCATCCACACTGTGTTGGAATTATTCCCAACCCAAAGAAGATAGGTCGTAGCACATTTTACCAAACAGAGGTTTCATGAAAGAAGTAGATTTACAGATATCTAAGCATTAAAGTTACTCTAGAACCAGGACTCTGTTCTCATCATCCACCACGGTTCATTAATTTGCCATCAGTTCCTGATTTCTCCCTCACTTTTTCATCAGTAATTACCGAGGATTTTGTGTAATTACGTTTATTGTAACCCTCTACATTCACGTCACGTGAACTCTCTGTCCTAAATCCCACTGTTCCCTGTTGCATCATGACTAACCTTTACCTCTCCCCCCCTCCCTGCAGAACTGACCTTCCCAGAAGGCTGCACACCATCAGCCCACTGCAAGGCCTGTCATGCTCCACTTGGAGCTCATCACGCTATGGACCCCAGCTGACAGGCTGTCATGGTCATAGACCTTGTTGTCCTCTTAGTGGGACCTGATGATGTTCAAATAAATAGGAATAAAATAACACAAATAGGACTTTGTTTATTTATACATTTTGTTGGCTCTTTTTTCTTCATTTTTCATAGTTTGATTCTTAAGAGAGTTTTATTCTAACAAGAAAAGGTTAATCAGAACAATGCCAGCCAAGCAGCTGCATTCATATGAATTTTATTAAATTAAATGGGAGGTATTTGTTGAGTTTTGCAACAGATGGCTCACATTTGCAATTTATTTAAATTATTTTCCTTATTAAAGTATTGAATTTTCTCATTCAAGTTCATATATATATATATATATATATATAAAGAAGAATAATAAAAACAGTGGGGAATATGTGTTTCATTACTTTTACTAAAATGCATTTAAAATAGCAAGTAAATACATTTAACAAAGTAGATTGCTTCAGTGGTAATGTTTTACATTGTTGTTTAGGGATTATTCATCACTGTCGAATATGGTTATGGTGACATATTTGAACGGTGGCAGATCAGATGACAAAACATCCTACATTCATAAAGCACCTTTCATCCAGTTCTGGCCTAAGGCTGTATGTATATACGTATATAATGTTCTCCAGGTTCTACCAGCGAAGTGACATTAAAATTTCAGGGAGGAATAACCTCTCAGAGTGCCCACATAAATATTTAATGTGCTCTATTTCTCCATGCGAGGCCTCCAGTGTGTGTGTGTGTGTCTGTGTGTGTGTGTAGACTGCAATTACCTCGCTGCTGCAAAATCACCAATAGAGGAAGAGAGGGAAGGGGAGTGAGCAATAGGATGAAAGAGAGGGCAGATTGGAGGAGAAAAAAAAAAAGTCAGACTACTCTAAAAAAAAACATGATTATGATAATTTACGCAGTTGAAGGGGCATTGTAAAGGTTTCAGCTGCCATGCACTGTAATTAGACAGAAGCACATGTGCACCCATGAGTGTACATACACACACAGGCTCTCTCTTGATGTCTCCGTGTTTCACACAACTTCATGAAAAACTGCAGATGACTTTTGAAAGACGCTGATTATAAGCAGTCACAGCACACATGATAGCTGTGCAAACAGACGCTCTGTTTATGCAAGTCATCCAAACATAGTAATCCATATAGTCATATTCCAACCACATATTATGTGTGATGCTGAATAACTTCACGGTTTGAATGATCGTGGCCAAGTAAATGTTTGAATCGGCTCCAAGACACAACAAAACGGGTATTGCATTTGAAGTGTTCAACAAAGTTTATATTTCATCTTGGATCAATGACACAAAAACACAGAAGGAAAGTCACCTACACAGAGTCGCCGCCTGAAAATACTGACAGTGAAGATGCACAAATCAAATCAAAGTCTACCAAAAACACTATATTTTGCCGTCATTTCCTCTGTCTTCACCGTCTACATAAAGGTAAAAACACCTATTGTGTTGCATTAACATGCACACCAATACCCCAGCTGACAGGAGTCAGAGTGACAGAGGGCTTATGACCTTCATACCTAAACAGGTACTACCCAGATGGAGTCTTCACCAGTCTTCGCAAGACAGGGATACTACATACTGTGTACATAATTAATGAAATGATGCATGTGGTAACATGTGACATGTATGCATTACATACTTTAGATTCACTTAAGGTGGAAAGACAAATAATAAATTCAAATAAATAATAAAAAACTTTTTGAATACTCACTGGCTATAGTGCTGGGCTTCCAGACATTTTTTATTTAGGCTAGTCTGCATTTCCATTCCTCGATGCTTCAAAGCTTTAGTGAAAATCCTCAAGAGAGAAACCACCTCAGTCTCCTGTCTGCTTGCTGCCTTTGGGTCCTCATTCTCTGCCTTTGTCACACTATCTGCTTGGATCAATAAGCTGGTTTAAGGAGGAAGGATACAACATTGAGATAAAGAATAGGAAATGCAAACAAGGATTTGTGGGGATGGAGGAGTCACGAAAGAGACATGGAGGTTACCTAACTGTTTAATGTTAACTCCTCTGTGTGATTTTTTCCTTCCACTTATCTCCTTCACCCCTAAACTCCTTCACTTATCTTAGGACAAGCATTTCTTGAGAGGCAATTTACCACATGAGTGGTTCTTCTACAGACGTAAGAAGAGTACATAGGCTGGAGAGCATGACAGGATTATATGAGAATTTTGGTGTCTTATTCTCTACATATGGTCATGAATATGCAGTTGCATACTTGTGACAGGTGAAAATGAGCTGTGGCAGTTCACCCTACAATTTGAGTGGGGATCTCACAACAGAGTTTCATGGGGAAAAACTGTGTCACTTTCATTCGTCACTGCATACTTCTCTGGGTCTACTTGACATCAGTGTGAAATCTTCGGGGCCCGGTATTTCAAAACTTGTAATCTGGATCAGAATAATCCGGATAATGAAATCCTCCTTTTCTCAGTCATGGATCAAGGTGATCCTGCTCACTTTATCTGTGTATTTCAAAACACTGGCGGATTGGATCACCGTGACCCCGATCTCGGTGGATACGGATTTCCAAATCTCGTGACTCTGCCTCCGCGGACCGAAAACATGGCGGACTACCTCACGAAAGGAGCAGCTGGGAGCAAGACTTCACGTCAAGAGTGTAACTTCACCGTCGTCTAATGTGTAGCGGTTTTAGGACCGTACGAACGCCAACCAACATATCATGAAAACCAACTTGTTGAATTGTAACCTAATTCAAACCAGGCCGTAGCGATCTCTAATTGAGCCACGGCGTGCCAACAGTAGCTAACCCGGTGTTCCGTGTTAACTTGCTAAGCGTTTGTGGTAGTGATGTGTCGTGCGCGAACGATCCGGTTCTAAGAGCCGGATCTTTGAAATGAAGATTTAGGGAGTCGTTTTCTGAGATCTGAGCTCACAGGACAACTTGGAATTCTTGTAAAGGACCATTACAACACAAAATGGGCATTTTCACCTGCCAAAAAATTGATTGAAGACCAAATGCAGTTAATGAAAGGTGATTTCTGCCTGAATATATCTTCGTCTGATTCTAGAGCTTCATAATATAAAGATCTGAGCTCACAGGATAGCTTGGGATTCTTGTAAATGACCATTTCAACACAAAATGGGCATTTTCATCTGCCAAAAATTGATTGAAGGCATTTTCACCTGCCATAAATTGATTGAAGGCCAAACGCAGTTAATGAAAGGTGATTTCTGCCTAAATTTGACTAGATCTGATTCTAGGGCTTCATAATATAATGATCTGAGCTCACAGGACAACTTGGAATTCTTGTAAAGGACCATTACAACACAAAATGGGCATTTTCACCTACCAAAAATTGATTGAAGGCATTTTCACCTGCCATAAATTGATTGAAGGCCAAACGCAGTTAATGAAAGGTGATTTCTGCCTAAATTTGACTAGATCTGATTCTAGGGCTTCATAATATAAAGATCTGAGCTCACAGGACCACTTGGAATTCTTGTAAAGGACCATTACAACACAAAATGCCCATTTTCACCTGCCAAAAATTGATTGAAGGCATTTTCACCTGCCATAAATTGATTGAAGGCCAAATGCAGTTAATGAAAGGTGATTTCTGCCTAAATTTGACTAGATCTGATTCTAGGGCTTCATAATATAATGATCTGAGCTCACAGGACAACTTGGAATTCTTGTAAAGGACCATTACAACACAAAATGGGCATTTTCACCTACCAAAAATTGATTGAAGGCATTTTCACCTGCCATAAATTGATTGAAGGCCAAACGCAGTTAATGAAAGGTGATTTCTGCCTAAATTTGACTAGATCTGATTCTAGGGCTTCATAATATAAAGATCTGAGCTCACAGGACCACTTGGAATTCTTGTAAAGGACCATTACAACACAAAATGCCCATTTTCACCTGCCAAAAATTGATTGAAGGCATTTTCACCTGCCATAAATTGATTGAAGGCCAAATGCAGTTAATGAAAGGTGATTTCTGCCTAAATATGACTAGATCTGATTCTAGGGCTTCATAATATAACGATCTGAGCTCACAGGACAGCTTGGAATCCTTGTAAAGGACCATTACAACACAAAATGCCCATTTTCACCTGCTGAAAATGGGCATTTTCACTGCCATAAATTGATTGAAGGCCAAATGCAGTTAATGAAAGGTGATTTCTGCCTGAATATATCTTCGTCTGATTCTAGGGCTTCATATTATAGAGATCTGAGCTCACAGGACAGCTTGGAATTCTTGTAAAGGACCATTACAACACAAAATGGGCATTTTCACCTGCCAAAAATTGATTGAAGGCATTTTCACCTGCCATAAATTGATTGAAGGCCAAACGCAGTTAATGAATGGTGATTTCTGCCTAAACTTGACTACATCTGATTCTAGAGCTTCATAATATAAAGATCTGAGCTCACAGGACAGCTTGGAATTCTTGTAGATGACCATTACAACACAAAATGGGCATTTTGACCTGCTGAAAATGGGCATTTTCACCTGCCATAAATTGATTGAAGGCCAAACGCTGTTAATGAAAGGTGATTTCTGTCTAAATTTGACTAGATCTGATTCTAGAGCTTCATATTATAAAGATCTGAGCTCACAGGACAGCTTGGAATTCTTGTAGATGACCATTACAACACAAAATGGGCATTTTGACCTGCCAAAAATTGATTGAAGGCATTTTCACCTGCCATAAAGTGATTGAAGGCCAAATGCAGTTAATGAAAGGTGATTTCTGCCTTTATATGACTTGGTCTGATTCTAGAGCTTCATAATATAAAGATCTGAGTTCACAGGGCAGCTTGGAATCCTTGAAAAGGACCATTACAACACAAAATGCCCATTTTCACCTGCTGAAAATGGGCATTTTCACTGCCATAAATTGATTGAAGGCCAAATGCAGTTAATGAAAGGTGATTTCTGCCTGAATATATCTTCGTCTGATTCTAGGGCTTCATATTATAAAGATCTGAGCTCACAGGATAGCTTGGAATTCTTGTAAAGGACCATTACAACACAAAATGCCCATTTTCACCTGCCAAAAATTGATTGAAGGCATTTTCACCTGCCATAAATTGATTGAAGGCCAAACGCAGTTAATGAAAGGTGATTTCTGCCTGAATATATCTTCGTCTGATTCTAGAGCTTCATAATATAAAGAACTGAGCTCACAGGACAGCTTGGAATCCTTGTAAAGGACCATTACAACACAAAATGCCCATTTTCACCTGCTGAAAATGGGCATTTTCACTGCCATAAATTGATTGAAGACCAAATGCAGTTAATGAAAGGTGATTTCTGCCTGAATATATCTTCGTCTGATTCTAGGGCTTCATATTATAGAGATCTGAGCTCACAGGACAGCTTGGAATTCTTGTAAAGGACCATTACAACACAAAATGGGCATTTTCACCTGCCAAAAATTGATTGAAGGCATTTTCACCTGCCATAAATTGATTGAAGGCCAAACGCAGTTAATGAAAGGTGATTTCTGCCTAAATTTGACTAGATCTGATTCTAGGGCTTCATATTATAAAGATCTGAGCTCACAGGACAGCTTGGAATTCTTGTAAAGGACCATTACAACACAAAATGGGCATTTTCACCTGGAAAAATTAATTGAAGGCCAAACGCAGTTAATGAAAGGGGATTTCTGCCTAAATATGACTAGATCTGATTCTAGGGCTTCATAATATAAAGATCTGAGCTCACAGGACAGCTTGGAATTCTTGTAAAGGACCATTACAACACAAAATGCCCATTTTCACCTGCCAAAAATTGATTGAAGGCCAAATGCAGTTAATGAAAGGTGATTTCTGCCTGAATATATCTTCGTCTGATTCTAGAGCTTCATAATATAAAGATCTGAGCTCACAGGACAACTTGGAATTCTTGTATAGGACCATTACAACACAAAATGCCCATTTTCACCTGCTGAAAACTGATTGAAGGCATTTTCACTGCCATAAATTGATTGAAGGCCAAATGCAGTTAATGAAAGGTGATTTCTGCCAGAATATATCTTCGTCTGATTCTAGAGCTTCATAATATAAAGATCTGAGCTCACAGGACCACTTGGAATTCTTGTAAATGACCATTACAGCACAAAATGGGCATTTTCATCCGCCAAAAATTGATTGAAGGCATTTTCACCTGCCATAAATTGATTGAAGGCCAAACGCAGTTAATGAATGGTGATTTCTGCCTAAACTTGACTACATCTGATTCTAGAGCTTCATAATATAAAGATCTGAGCTCACAGGACAACTTGGAATTCTTGTAAAGGACCATTACAACACAAAATGCCCATTTTTACCTGCTGAAAATGGGCATTTTCACCTGCCATAAATTGATTGAAGGCCAAACGCTGTTAATGAAAGGTGATTTCTGTCTAAATTTGACTAGATCTGATTCTAGAGCTTCATATTATAAAGATCTGAGCTCACAGGACAGCTTGGAATTCTTGTAGATGACCATTACAACACAAAATGGGCATTTTCACCTGCCAAAAATTGATTGAAGGCATTTTCACCTGCCATAAAGTGATTGAAGGCCAAATGCAGTTAATGAAAGGTGATTTCTGCCTTTATATGACTTGGTCTGATTCTAGAGCTTCATAATATAAAGATCTGAGTTCACAGGGCAGCTTGGAATCCTTGAAAAGGACCATTACAACACAAAATGCCCATTTTCACCTGCTGAAAATGGGCATTTTCACTGCCATAAATTGATTGAAGGCCAAATGCAGTTAATGAAAGGTGATTTCTGCCCTGAATATATCTTCGTCTGATTCTAGGGCTTCATATTATAAAGATCTGAGCTCACAGGACCGCTTGGAATTCTTGTAAAGGACCATTACAACACAAAATGCCCATTTTCACCTGCCAAAAATTGATTGAAGGCATTTTCACCTGCCATAAATTGATTGAAGGCCAAACGCAGTTAATGAAAGGTGATTTCTGCCTGAATATATCTTCGTCTGATTCTAGAGCTTCATAATATAACGATCTGAGCTCACAGGACAGCTTGGAATCCTTGTAAAGGACCATTACAACACAAAATGCCCATTTTCACCTGCTGAAAATGGGCATTTTCACTGCCATAAATTGATTGAAGACCAAATGCAGTTAATGAAAGGTGATTTCTCCCTAAATTTGACTAGATCTGATTCTAGGGCTTCATATTATAGAGATCTGAGCTCACAGGACAGCTTGGAATTCTTGTAAAGGACCATTACAACACAAAATGGGCATTTTCACCTGCCAAAAATTGATTGAAGGCATTTTCACCTGCCATAAATTGATTGAAGGCCAAACGCAGTTAATGAAAGGTGATTTCTGCCTGAATATGTCTTCGTCTGATTCTAGGGCTTCATTTTATAAAGATCTGAGCTCACAGGACCGCTTGGAATTCTTGTAAAGGACCATTACAACACAAAATGGGCATTTTCACCTGCCAAAAATTGATTGAAGGCATTTTCACCTGCCATAAATTGATTGAAGGCCAAACGCAGTTAATGAAAGGTGATTTCTGCCTAAATTTGACTAGATCTGATTCTAGGGCTTCATATTATAAAGATCTGAGCTCACAGGACAGCTTGGAATTCTTGTAAAGGACCATTACAACACAAAATGGGCATTTTCACCTGGAAAAATTAATTGAAGGCCAAACGCAGTTAATGAAAGGGGATTTCTGCCTAAATATGACTAGATCTGATTCTAGGGCTTCATAATATAAAGATCTGAGCTCACAGGACAACTTGGAATTCTTGTAAGGGACCATTACAACACAAAATGCCCATTTTCACCTGCTGAAAACTGATTGAAGGCATTTTCACTGCCATAAATTGATTGAAGGCCAAATGCAGTTAATGAAAGGTGATTTCTGTCTAAATATGGCTTGATCTGATTCTAGAGCTTCATAATATAACGATCTGAGCTCACAGGACAACTTGGAATTCTTGTAAAGGACCATTACAACACAAAATGGGCATTTTCACCTGCCAAAAATTGATTGAAGGCATTTTCACCTGCCATAAATTGATTGAAGGCCAAACGCAGTTAATGAAAGGTGATTTCTGCCTAAATTTGACTAGATCTGATTCTAGGGCTTCATATTATAAAGATCTGAGCTCACAGGATAGCTTGGAATTCTTGTAAAGGACCATTACAACACAAAATGCCCATTTTCACCTGCCAAAAATTGATTGAAGGCCAAATGCAGTTAATGAAAGGTGATTTCTGCCTGAATATATCTTCGTCTGATTCTAGAGCTTCATAATATAAAGATCTGAGCTCACAGGACAACTTGGAATTCTTGTAAGGGACCATTACAACACAAAATGCCCATTTTCACCTGCTGAAAACTGATTGAAGGCATTTTCACTGCCATAAATTGATTGAAGGCCAAATGCAGTTAATGAAAGGTGATTTCTGCCAGAATATATCTTCGTCTGATTCTAGAGCTTCATAATATAAAGATCTGAGCTCACAGGACCACTTGGAATTCTTGTAAATGACCATTACAGCACAAAATGGGCATTTTCATCTGCCAAAAATTGATTGAAGGCATTTTCACCTGCCATAAATTGATTGAAGGCCAAACACAGTTAATGAATGGTGATTTCTGCCTAAACTTGACTACATCTGATTCTAGAGCTTCATAATATAAAGATCTGAGCTCACAGGACAACTTGGAATTCTTGTAAAGGACCATTACAACACAAAATGCCCATTTTTACCTGCTGAAAATGGGCATTTTCACCTGCCATAAATTGATTGAAGGCCAAACGCTGTTAATGAAAGGTGATTTCTGTCTAAATTTGACTAGATCTGATTCTAGAGCTTCATATTATAAAGAGCTGAGCTCACAGGACAGCTTGGAATTCTTGTAGATGACCATTACAACACAAAATGGGCATTTTGACCTGCCAAAAATTGATTGAAGGCATTTTCACCTGCCATAAATTGATTGAAGGCCAAACGCAGTTAATGAAAGGTGATTTCTGCCTGAATATATCTTCGTCTGATTCTAGAGCTTCATAATATAACGATCTGAGCTCACAGGACAGCTTGGAATCCTTGTAAAGGACCATTACAACACAAAATGCCCATTTTCACCTGCTGAAAATGGGCATTTTCACTGCCATAAATTGATTGAAGGCCAAATGCAGTTAATGAAAGGTGATTTCTGCCTGAATATATCTTCGTCTGATTCTAGAGCTTCATAATATAAAGATCTGAGCTCACAGGACCTCTTGGAATTCTTGTAAATGACCATTACAACACAAAATGGCCATTTTCACCTGGAAAAATTGATTGAAGGCATTTTCACCTGCCATAATTGATTGAAGGCCAAACGCAGTTAAAGAAAGGTGATTTCTGTCTAAATATGGCTTGATCTGATTCTAGAGCTTCATAATATAACGATCTGAGCTCACAGGACAACTTGGAATTCTTGTAAAGGACCATTACA